>CM062532.1:75475118-77931785 GCA_031439595.1 Pterocarpus santalinus
AAGGACATAATCAACTGACATGGACAGCATGGGGTGGGCTATGCCAACCCTTTGAGACTAGCTTTTGAAACCATTAGCTAATGTAACAGTCGGCAAATAACCAGAAGTAGAAAGACTAGAAAGAAGAGCTTTATTACCAGAGATGTGATCAACAGCAACAAAATCAAGGGCACAACAGAGGCAAGTGAAAGAATTACTTGTGTGCACAACAGAGGCAATGGAACTAGAGTTCTTATGCTGTTCATACCATTTCAGGGAATCGGCATAGTCAGCAGGAGATGGTTTATGCTGATTAGGAAATTTTGAGACAGTGGGGGCAATAGTTTGGGCAAAAGGATCAACCGAGGTTGAAGAATCTGTAGCCATGGCTCACGAATAGGAGCAAAAACGGAAATCCAAAAAATGGCATGTGCAAGCAGTGGCTGGATGAACAAAAGGAGGTCAAATCTAGAGAAAGGACAACAAGGCGAGTTCGGCAGCGGCAGGGGCGCTGAAGACGTTGCCAAACATGCTGCAGAAAGGGCTGCTGGTGAACAGTATGGCAGAAGATGCTGTCGGCGCGTGAGAGGCCGAAACGAGGCGCGACTGTAGGGTTTGGCCGCGCAGAGGGCGGCGACTCCAACGGTGGTGTCTTTGACTGAAAAGGACACCGGAAAAGGTCACTAGCAGCGGAGGAGCGACAGTGGACGGTGCTGGGGCCTGGTGGAGTGACGACATGACAGTGAGGAGGGCCGAAAACTGGAAGGATAACACAGTTTTCTAGGGGAAAAAAATTCACGAAAGGACAATGGCTCCTCTTGACGGCACGATTTAGAGTTGCCTTTCTCTTTAGGCTCTAGATACCATGTTAAGATAGAGAGAAAAAGAGAAAAGCTTTATGAGATCCGTGTGTCTCAACTATACAACAAAGACTGGAATATATAAACAATATATAATAAATACAAAGATATGAAAAATATACAGTTGCTCTAAATATACGATTTTAACTCCTAATTATCATCCTAATTAACATAATTATAAATATTCAGAGATTCTAACAGTGATATAGGATAAAGCCCAACAAAAGCTTTGCTAAATGACCCATGGAGCCACCTCAATCATTGTGCAATGTGTACTACATCGTATAAGTGTCAGCTTCAAATTTCATAAGGAGCAGGTTGGCTGTCCCAAAGTAATATAGCGTCCCATGGACCCAAAAACTAGTATAAATACCAAATTATAAAAGATACATTCCTTTTCAAATTTGCTAATTTCTTCCTTTAATTTCTACAATAACTTTTCTGCTTGTAAATTCGTTGCACTTTTCTTTTTTTTTTTTTTTGGGAGTAAGCAAGAAAGAACCACAACTAAGAGTGAAATACACACTGTATTCTGCCCCCTACAGCATCAGCAACGATGAAGGTAGATAATTCCTGTGGAGGTCGATCAAGAATATTCATGAAATTAGATAATCAAAACCCATGGTTGGCTAACCAGTACTGATGCCTATGTTCCCATCTTAAACATGATAGAAATTAACTTTCCAATCAAAGCCAAGGTAGCTCTGAATGGAAAATGCATCTCAATGCTGGCAGAAATTGAAGCAAAGAACAGATGAATCGCACTTTGTGAGCAACATTCTTCACCTAATTAAAACACATACTCCAAGTAAGACTCAGACCCTTCAGTAATCCCCGTAACTCAGCTCTAATAGAACTAGACCACCCCAAGTTTCTGCTGAATCTGAAAGCTCTCATCAAATGCCCAAAAGGATATTAAATTTGTCCTCCACAACAAGCTGGACCTGGAGTTTGATACGTGGTAGCGGAAATCAACAGATCGCACACCAGAGGGGATTGCAGGTAGCGGAAATCAACCCTTTGGCTGCATCTGATTGATACACGGTAATTTTGATCCGCGTACACTACCAACGTTGATGCATCATTATAATAACAATCAGGTTTACAAACGATTTCAAAGTTTTCTCAGACTCAAAATTAAATTCACATTAATTCCAGCAAAAGCAAAGCTCAACATGCATGAAATTTCGAATAATCAAAACACAACTCTAGATAGTAATCCATATTATTATGAGCAGTTATAGCAACCGTTCCATCACTCTGAGAGCTCAAATGCTAGCGGAAAACACAAGGTGATGTTCAGAAATAACGATGGAGATCTAGCCAAAGAGTTCAAAATCCATAGAAAAGAAAAAATAGAAAAAAAAAAATCCACAGAAGTACCTGTTCCCATGAATGGCACAAAGTCGTCGACGGTGACTTGGACGCCCATCTCGGCGAAGACATCGACAGCGGCTCTTCTAGAAGGTTCCTCGCTGTTGCAGAGCACACCGTCCATGTCAAACAACACCGCAGAAACCTTCCCCCACTCTCCTCCTTCTCCGCTCGCAGACGATTTTCCGGCTACATCCTTCTCTTCAACCTTCACGCAAGCTTTCACCGCAAACCTAAACCCTGGCGTCAAAACGAGGCGTTTCGATCGGCAACGGAAGAATCGAGATGGAAGCGAAGAAGCAGGTTTGAGTGCTCTGAGAGCGAAAGAGGAGAAGAACAAGTTGGTTGTGGTGGTTGTTGGGCGCGATAGAGAACAGTGAGCTGTTTCGAATGCCATGGCCATGCTTATGCTTCACTCAACTCAACTGATTCAGTTATGGCGGGTAGAGTTTGTTGGTGTATATTGTTGTTGGCAATGTCATGCAATCAGTGCGTGCGTGAGCTTTGAAATTTCATGCTCCAATGGTACGGTGGTGGGAACTGCTGCGAGGGAACAGAATTTTCGCGCGTACCTTATCCACTTTGTGACCACACCATTTCGTTTTTATTTTATTTCAATTTCCTTTCTGGGGTTTGTTTGGTGCAAATTTGTTGTTTTTGATTTTCTCCATTTTTTGGGTGGAATTTTTGTGTCTATGAATGCATGCTCCTGTTGCTGCGGTTGCTCCGTTAGCTGCCTTAATTAGTTCAAAGGCTGCTCGACAAGGACCGGAAAGCCTGATGCATTTTACTCTTACCCGACCTGCTCACTCCATGGATAAATGGGTAAATGAAAAATTTTGTTTATTTTCGACTCACTCGATTCCATATTGTATTGTCTGAATTAATTAATTTTAAAATTTTATAAAATTAGTATCAAATAAATTTTTATGCGTTAAATTAAGAAAAAAATTAATCAAGTTGATATAGGTTTTATAAATTTATAAATATACGAATATAAATTTATTTATTATAATTAAATTTAAGAAATAATTTGAGACTGGATTGTCTAAATTATATATGAAGAAAACACTTTGGTTGTGTAGAAAATATACTTGAGAGAAAAACTAAATTTTAGAATTTATACTACATGGTTTTTCAAAATGAATTTATAAAATTATAAGAGTTTTAAGTAACTTATATTTCTCAAGATATTTTGTCATTTTTCATATTCAAATCTTTGTGCTCTAGGTACTTCACTTATGATTATGCCTAAGCTCTTGTAAGTGTAATAGGGTAAAGCTTTTTATTTTTATATTATTATCTAATTTTAGAGTAACGCTTTATTTATAAGTTTGATAATATTGATGATCATATAATATATTAAATTTATTAAATAATATAATAATACATAATGTGTAAAATTTTTTACACTACTGATAATTTAAAATTAAATTCAAATTATACTATACTTTTACTTTCAAAATATTTCAGTTGTATTAAAAGTTGGTATTTTTAATAATTTTTTATAGTATATATTTCTTCGCTGATTGTTGCATGCAACATAAGAAACTGTTTTCCATATAAGATATAAGAAACCTTTTGTAAAAAGGTATTTTATATAAACGTTCAAAAAAATTCTCTATCTCCTTCTTTTGATAGAAACTCCCCCCCCCCCCGCCTTTTCTTTTCTTTTCTCATCTCAACTAACTTCTATATCTTTCATTAATGTATGAATAAGCATTTTTTAAGAAAAAAATTTAGATGTGGAGCACAAATAAATGGGCTTATAATGTTCTTGGATTTTTATTTAGCGATCTAAGATTATCGTTTGGACAAAATGTTATGAGAAGATAAATCTTTACCTAATTTATAATTTAAAGATTTTTAAACAAACAAAATGATATCAATAGATTAGTATTTTTATGGTTCAATTAGCTCTGCACCTATTTGACTAAGGTTTCGGATTCAAATATATATTGTGAATGAAAAAAAAAATGTATTGTGAGAATTTTAAACCATAATAGATTGATCAAATTTAAGTAAAACTAATGAGATTAATTTCAATAAATTATCAATCTAAATGAATTTTATACTATTATCCAGTCACATGTTATTATACGTGATACTTTTAAAATAGAGAATATAAAAGTTAAATATTTTTATTGTTTTGATAATATATGATTATATATTTGTGTAAAATATTTTTACACTAATAGTTGATTAAAATTAAATTTAAAATAAATTAAAGTTAAATAAAATTTGAATATTATCATGTACACCAAAAATATGGTATTAGTAAGCATAAAGCCTTTTTTTTTTTTTTTAGTTTAATTGGTATACATTGAAAGTATAAAATTATTTTACACTGACAATCAATAAAAATAAGGAAAAGTGAGAAATCATAATGGATCCCTCATTATAATGAATAATTATTTATATAAGTTGATATTTTTTTCCTATTTATATTAATTGATAGTATAAAATTATTGTATTTAAATTTTTTTTTTTTTTGGGATATGAGCATCAATCTGGTCACAGGGGAATTGTTTTTTAATGTACATTGGAGGGCTACGCCCAAAAACAAAATGCGAAAATTTAATCCTACAGGGCGAGGCATGGATTTAAGAAGGCCCAATTCTGAGTTGACCGTTGGAAGAGGCTTCTGGGAAGATGGGAATAGGCAAATAGCAGAGACTGTCGACGCCGTTACCTAGCTTGTATTGGAAATTGGTGCCTTCCCATCGTGAACCGGGCATCGTATTATCGGGTTTCGTACTTCGTCTCAGTCAACGGCCCTTATCCGTCACGCTGGGCCTCGTTTACCAAGAACCGCGTACTAGTACTACGGCCCAGACTCCACCATTCAGACTCGGAGTCGGACTTCATAACTGAGTTATGAATAACAGACATTTCCGACCCAAAAATAATAATAATAATAATATGAATTTGTTCTTTTTTTTCTCATAACTTCAAAGTTAAAATAGAATTTAATTTAAATATATTGATAGTATAAAATAATTTTATATTATCAATCAATAAAAATAATAAAAAATATCAATTTATATAAATAATTATCCATTATAATGAGAGATTCACCATAATTTCTCATTTTCCCCTATTTTTATTAATTAACTTTATAAAATTATTTTATATTACCAGTGTATACTAATTAAACGCATTAAAATATTTGATCTCAATATATCTCCTTTTACGGACTTGATTTGATGGCTATACGACTCTACATTTCTTTTTAGGCTTTGAAAGTTTTATATCTTCATCCTTCATGGATAATTTATTTTTTAGTAATTATCTTTATACATTAATTAAAACATACACATGAGGATCATTAAATAATTAGATAATTATATGAAATTTCTAATGTACAGTTAGTAAAAAAAATTTATACAATTATTTTTATGTACTTTTATACAATTAATGTCTAATTATAAATAATTATATTATTAAAAATATTTAACTATTATTATAATTATTTAAAACATAATATTAAAAATAAAATATAATTAATTAACAATATAAACTATTTTATATCAATAATATATTGAAAATAAACTTTAATTATTATATATAATTTATTCCTTCTTGTCATTCTTCATTGGTTATTTCATTGCCTGTTTATTTTTAGCATATTGCTTTATTTCCATATGAATTTAATTTAAATGTATTGACAGTATAAAATAGTTTTACACTGTCAACCAATAGAAATAATAAAAAATGCCAACTTATACAAAAAATCACCCATTATAATGAGGGACCCATCATAATTTTTCACTTTTCCCTATTTTTATTGATTGACAGTGTAAAATCATTTTATACTGTCAGTATATACCAATTAAACTCTTTCCATATTCAATTTTTTATTTTATCTGAGGCAAAGCATTAAAGCGGCTTTGACACCGTCGTCAACTAAAGTTGCACCCGTGTCTAAGGCGTTGCGCATAATCTCTATCTCTTTCTCACTCTAACTTTTTTTTTTAGTAAATACTAATTTTGGTTCTTGACAAAAAATTTTGAGGATAAATTAGTTCCTTAAGATTTGAAAGTTCACAATTAATCTTTCACCATTCAAAAATAAGGATATATTAGTCCCTTTCATACAGAATCCATACAGGTGAATCCTTATAAATCCATACTGTCAAAAAATCTATACAAATTCTGTATAGAGGGACTAATATGTCCTCTTTTTTGAATGGTGAACGATTAATTATGGATTTTTAAATCTTGAGGGATTAATTTATCTCTCAAAACTTTTGTCAAGGTCCAAAATGGGTATTTATTTTTTTTTTTCCTATTCCTAGTTTCTTTTGTCGTCTTCGTCCAATTATCTCTTTATTCCAATTACCCCCTCCCCATTTGTGATTTCTGTAACACCTGTTGGTAGAAAGGTTATTGACATAAATTTACACATGAAGTTTTAAATTGAATACTAACATGCATAAATATTCTGAAGTATTTATAAGCAAAAGTTTCTATTAGTTATAGGCTAAATATTTTTTTAAAACCAAAAAAAATATAATTTATTTAAAATAATTTTGTATGTTTCTAGTAATTAGAGGACTGTATCTTTCTCTAGGGTGATACTTAGCTAATTTGAAATCACAAAAAATAAAGTGAGAATTAAAAATTCTTAGGGAATAATTAAGAATTCTAAAGTATTTAAATTATGATAATTCTAGTCATATTTTACCACCAAAATTTACACGACTGTATCATAATTACATCACGTTATTATAAACAAATAATATTTCATAATATTAAGAGCACTAAATGTCTAAGAAAAATATGTTATGCAATTCAAAATGCAACAAGTAATGATGAGATTATAATCTCTTTTATTTAATTTCCATTTTTCTTTATTTATCTATCTTACATATATTTGAAAGCCTTCTCTTAGGAACTTCTCATTCTCTGGTGTTACTTTTAATTTTGTAACGACAAAGTGAGAGATTTACACCATACTAATCAAGGCAAATAACGTAAAAGATTCTTAAATTTATCTCTCTGCCTTCTTAACGGTTAACAGCAAATCTTAAATATCTCTTTTTTAAAAATTACTCACTTGCTATTTTGTATAAATTCACAATAAATATAAAGATAAATAAATTTAAGTAATAAATATAACATAAATAAAAGGCTCAAACAACATAAGATAAACACTAACTTGAATAATATAAATTCTTCACATAATAAATTAAAATATAAAATCAAACAATAAAATAAATTGAATAAAGTGCAGAAGATATAAATTAATTTATAAACTTAAAATAAATAAAATGCATAAGAATTGAAATAATATAAGCTTGATTAAATTAATAATATAGTATCGCAACAAAGTTTCTCAAAATATAGAGTTGTCAAATTTAAATGTTAATTTCTTAAAAGACCAAATTAAAATTAAATTTTGTTTTATTTAATTTCTTTTTAAACTCTTTTATCATGGTCTATAAATTTGTCATTGTTATCATGGCACATTTACCGAATATAGGTCATGTCTTGGCAAGAGTTACTATAAAGTCATAGTAATGCCTATAAATCAAGAATCATCAGATTGTCCATAAACCAATGTATAAAATTCAAAGCAAAGGTATAAATAATTTAATAGTTCTAGTTTATATATAATAATTTTTACTTATATTCAGTATTAGATACAGTATTTTACTCTTAATATTGGTCCCCTAAAGAAATTTTCATAAAATTTGACCACTGAAAATAATATATCATTATATAAAAAATATCTTAATAATAGTAATAGAAATAATAATAATAATAATAATAATAAGTATGGATTTAATTGGGGTGCTCTGATAATGTAAAATAATTTTACACTATCAGCTAATAGAAATACTAGAAAGTGAAAAATCATGGTAGATCCCTCATTGTAATAGGTGATTATCTATATGAATTGGCACTTTCTAGCATTTATATTGGTTGATAGTGTAAAATAATTTTATACTGGCAATACATTTAAATTAAATTCAATAAGTAATAGTATAAAGGAACATCAAATAAATTAACTTAAAAAGATAAATAAAATAAATTACAATAATAATGAACAATAATATAAATTAATATTAGATCAAATAACTTTAAATGATAAATAAAATAGATTGCAATGATAAATAATAAACAGTAATAATATAAAAAATATTAAATAAAATAATTTTAGATAATAAATAAAATAAATTGTAATAATAAATAATGCTGAGTAATAATATAAAAAAAAATAAATGAAATAACTTGGAAGAGTAAGTAAAATAAATCGCAATAACAAATAATAATGAGCTATAACATAATAAAACATGAAATAAATTATTATGATAAATATTAAGGAGTAACTTTAATATAAATAAAATATTTATAATAAATAAATATTACTATAATTTTATTTCACAAATAATTTTATTATCTACTTCAAAATATATATATATATATATATATATATATATATATATATATATATATATATATATATATATATATATATATTAAGCTCTTCTCTCCTTTTCTTGTTCTAACACTGTATTCCCTCCCTCTTTCTTACCCTTTTATTATGTTTTACTTTCTTTAACATATTATATTACGTGTTACTGGTCTTATTATAATTTATTGTGGCTACTATAGTTTTTGACTTTAAATCATGTTATAGGACATAGACTTCAGAGTCATTCGCGTTCCTTTTTTTTTTTTAATTCTTATTTTGTAACTGTTAAATATTTAGTAGGATTTATTAGTATTATTATTTAATATTTTCTAAAAATACTTAATTAGTATTTAGTATTATAAATATTTATCATTGTCATTATTTTAAATCAAGTAATATATTATAAAAATTAATATCTATAATTATTTGATCAATCAAATACTGTTATAAAATCAACTTAAATAAATCAAATGAATTAAGTTACTCAACACAAAATAGATTATAGTAAAAAGGGATGTTACAATTTCTTCCTAATATCCTATGTATTTGTACAAAATTGCTTAGTTTATTGATACAACTCGGAAATTTGAATGTTTAAGAGTTAGCTCTTCCCAAAAACGTAAACGAACTTTTGCAGTTAAAAAACATGAATTAATTATCATTACCGTTTTTTTTTTTTTTTTCTCTCGAACTGAGTTCTGCAGGCTGCAGCCATTCCATCTGGAGTTGTACGTAGGAAGGACCTAGGAAGTTGATGGGGTTGGAATTAATTTGATTTTCTCCAATGAACTTGTTCCTAATTAATTACCAATTAGGGCTACTTACACGAAAACTGTTGCCAACGTACGACTTTCAGTTTACTCAGAAGTCAGTACTACTCGCTGTATTCGGCTGCAAATAATGAAAGAATAATGCTACTTATATTATTATATTATTATTAACTAATTGTGCCATGTTTTACTGTAGTATTTACTTTTGATTGAGTTTTATAATAAATTCTTATATTTTAATTTTGTCTATTTAAATGTTTCCAACTCAGAATTTTAACCCGTTATGTTTTTATTTTGCGAAGTTTTTTTAATGGAAAAGACGAGATATAAAATGTGCTATATAGTTTACCCAAAAAGTGTGATCTAAACAATTATTCGCTCATGGCATAGGAGCAAGGACAGGTGATTTGGGTGACAAGGTGAGGATGGGATGAATTATTTCATGTGAATATTTTATATGATCTAATTATATATTGATTTTTATTATTAATTAAGAAGGTGAAGGTTAATATAGGACCTATAAAAATATTTAATTAATAATAAAAATTAATATATGACAAGTTTCTAAAAATTTTTTACATGAAAATATACACTTGTAAATGAAGATTGTTTAAAGCATTCACCTTCCATCAATCCCTATATTCCATAAAATTAGGCGCATTTTACTATGCTCTGGTTTAAAAATGATGCATAATGCACTTGATGATCCAATAATGAAGATCGATTGTCTGTCAATACTCTAACACCACATGTATGCACCATACCCGTCCCCTTTCTTCTTCTTCTCGTTCCTTCTTCATTTTTCTTTCGCTGCTTCTTCGCTTCACCGTTGATGCAACCGCCAACCCACCCTTTGATGTTGTCGCCGACCCATCCTTTGGTGCTGCAACCGACCCACCCCCACCCACCTCTCTTTGCCTTTTGTCATCGCTCCTTCACTATCAACCACCACAACCACCCCTCTCTGCCCACCATCTCCAAACTAGTCACCACCTGCTTGGCACGGTGCTTACCATGTACAGAGAGCAACCCACGGGTCAAGACAAGCAAAGCAGAAGCAGTAGCGGTAGCCCAAACCTCACCCCTCAAATAAGGGAACAAGAACAAAACAACAACAACAACAACAGTAGTAGTGCAGTGCAAGAAACAACAGGCTCAGTGAACCTGAAATAACAAGCCATCAAGCAACACTGGCATGGTCGTAGTGGCGCGGAGTTGCTATCACATCCAACCACTGCAGAAGAAAGGGGAGGAAGAAGAAAGATGCGATGGTGAAGTCGGCACAAGATCTCAAAGCTATCTATCATGGCGCTAAGCAATGGCGGGCGGTGGTGATGGGGTGAGCCAGGGTGGAGTTGGCGAAGTTGGAGGAAGAGGTGAGCGGGAGTGGGGGGTTGTAGTTGGTGCCAGGGAGGAGGATAGTCGAGGAGAAGAATTTGGGAAATTTGAGGAGGTATTAAAGTGCATCATAAGAATTTAGGTATACAGATGCTCTGTCAACTTGAATTTAGATAACTACAAAGTGCATATTGCACCATTTTTAAAGGGATGCATAACGGATGGAGCCATAAAATTATACTGTAAGTTGATGTATCTAAATTGGGTGTACTAAACTGGTTATTAACTAGCAATTTTTAATATTAAATATAGAAAATAAAATATGAATGGGACTTACATAAATAGTATTAAGAATGATATTTTTAAAATTTATAATATAACATTATTTAAAAATAAAATTGTTTTGAAAGAAGCGAATTTAAAATATATTAAAAAACATTTATTACTTTTAAGTGATAAAATTATTAAATAAATAATATTAATTTATTAAATACTCATCTAATAACTTTCTGTTTGTTTAAAAAAAAATGAGTGAAAAGAAAATGGGAGAAGAAAAAATGAATAAATTTGTGTGTTTTTTCTTATTTGGTTGGCAAATAAAAAGGCAATAAGATGGGGAAAACAATCTTCTAAGTCCCACGCAAAAAATTTTCTTTTCACATATGAGAAGAAAGCACAAAAATCAAGATAAGTATTGTATATATGGGTTTAATTTGTTTGTATTGATAGTGTAAAATTTTTTTTACACTATTATTCAATCATATGCTGCCATATAAACGAACATGCATAATACTCACCCTCATTATTCAAAAAATCATACAAATAAAAGAATGTGATTAAATAATAATGTAAAATAGTTTTACACTCAGTATATATAAATTAAATCTTATTTATAATATATAATTTAATTATTTACTCATATATTTCTATGCATTTCACATTTTGTTTCTTATTATTTTCTCTCAATCCAAATGTATAAGAAGAAAATGTCCTTTTCTTTCAATTTGTTCTTTTTATTTATTTAATTTTTCTCTTTTCATTAAAACAAAGCATACGTGTCTCAAAACACACAATCATTAGCGCTTTAAGAGGCGTGTGATACGTGGATTGAGTTTTCAATTTTTCATCCCACATCCCTACAGTCGCCTTCCATGATTTTACATCACTAGTAAATGTTTGACAAGCTAATCCGCCTAACAGCGGCAAGTCGGCAACACATGTTTCACCTTTCATTTTGGTGTTCCGTATGTTTATACTATCTATGCTGCTTCAACTGTGTCAACATAACAAAGGAAGGCCTTACCTGTTCATTCATTTATTTTATTTATTATTGGTTTGTAGGGTAAAATGCAACACATTACTTGGACTACGGCCATAGTTTATGAGAGCATTAATATAGAGGAGAGAAAATAAAATTGTTATTTACTTCTTTTCACTACAGCCATCGTTGCTGTTGGTTGTCACAGTGACTTGGACTTGAAAGCACCCATCTTTTCATGTCTATTGATATTGATAGTTGATACATCACTTGGCTTGTTGATGTCCTCTTTGAATCTCTCTTTCTATACCACATTACTAGTCTTCGTCCTCCACTGTTTCTTCATCTTTGTCAAATGTCAAGCACTGTGTTGAAGTAAATACAATACAACAAGTTTAAACTAACCCACCACACACTCTCAGACACAGAGAGAAAACACAAACACATAGAAAGAGAGAGAGAAACGCATAGAAAGATGGGTTCATTGGTAGCTGAAGTTGCGAAGAAGAAAGCAATGTGGCTGTATCCAAAGGTTTTGGGCTTTAATCCTTCTGAAAGATGGGGGCACTCTGCTTGCTTCTCCAAGGGGCTTATGTATGTCTTTGGGGTATGATATGAGTAAAATCCCTTTTGTGGAAAAAATAAAAATAAACCAAAAATAAAAAAAAAAGCTTTTAGTTCCATGTAATTGTCTCTAGTTAGTTTCCACATCTACATATGATTATCTTGTGAGCCTGCTTGTTACTTGGTTTGTCGTAATTAATGGTGTTTGGACACTGCCTCCCATGTTGTACTTTCTTTGGAGCTCTTTTTACCTGGACATGTTTTTTCCTGAATTGTCATATTGTCATCTCTGGGAATTCTTCTTCTTGTTGCAGTGTGCTCATTAATTTTATATGTTCGTAGTACTTCTTTCTCGAGTTCCTTGCGTTATTTGCTATCTATGGCTAAGAACCAAAACACTTTCTTCTCTGAATTTTGGTTTTTTCCCTAATCTTTCTTACCACGTGTTTTGCTGGGACATAATAAAACTGATTTCATTTTACTTTCTGTAATTAGTTGGACAGTACGTGCTCGGGTTTACCATCATCTTTCTGCTTTCTTAATATAGCAATATTAAAAATCTCATCCTTCTCCTCCGTTTTTGCTCACTCCTCCTGCGTTACAAAACATGCACTTACAAAGAAACCATGCTTCCTTTGTCCTTGCAATGAAACTCTGTCCAAATTAATTTCTTATTAGCCGCTTGATAAGTACATTCTGTCTATATCTTGTTAAGCACAATTACTCACAAGGAGATTAACTTAAATGCTTTGGAATTGTCTTAAATTTAAGATAATAAAATGTTGTTTGTCTACTCATTTCAGGGCTGTTGTGGGGGACTGCATTTTAGCGATGTTCTCACTTTGGACCTCGACAAAATGGTTTGGAGCAAGCTTGCGACCACCGGTGAAAAGCCAGGTCCTAGGGACAGCCATAGTGCTGTTATTGTAGGGCATAAAATGATAGTGTTTGGTGGCACAAATGGCTTCAAGAAGGTGAATCATATTCATATGCTGGATCTTGTCACCAAAGAGTGGGTTCGTCCTGAATGCAGAGGGACCCCTCCTTCCCCACGGGAAAGCCATACTGCCACGCTCGTTGGTGATGAAAGATTAGTGATCTTTGGTGGTAGTGGAGAAGGTGATGCAAACTACTTGAATGATTTGCATATTCTTGATCTTAGAACCATGAGATGGACTTGTCCTGAGTTGAAAGGTGATTTGCCTGTCCCTAGGGACAGTCATAGTACCCTCGCCATTGGGAACAAGCTTATTGTATATGGTGGAGACTCCGGTGATCAATATCATGGCAACGTTAATATGCTTGATATGGGAACAATGACTTGGTCTAAAGTATGTCCTTCTCTATGATAGTTGTTCTTTTTATATGAAATTGCTAATAATTTTCTCGTAATTTGAAGAGGGGAAAAATCAAATTTTCAACTAGAGGGGATTTAATTAGTAATGGCTTTCTTGGCATTTCATGACAGTTGACAATTCAAGGTTCTTCACCTGGAGTCAGGGCAGGTCATGCTGCAGTGAACATGGGAACAAAGGCAAGTTCCATTACTGATATTCATATGGAACTCCTTTGAATTCATTTGATAGTTGTTATTCAGGGCGTTATCTAAACTCTTCATGATGCACAGGTCTATATCATTGGAGGCGTTGGAGATAAACATTACTATAACGACATTTGGATATTTGATATCTACACTTGTTCATGGACTCAACTTGACATTCCTGGTCAACAACCACAAGGGCGATTTTCTCATACAGCTGTTGTTGTAGGCATGGACGTCGCCATCTATGGCGGGTAGGTTCCTATCTACAAAAATAAGTAATTGTAACCAATGTGACGATGTTCATCTCTTTTTCTATTTCAATTTGCGTAGCTTAACTTTGTCTGATATCAGGTGTGGGGAAGATGAACGTCCTCTCAATGAATTGTTAGTGTTGCAGCATGGAGCAGAGCATCCGAACGGACGATACAACATTTCCATGTGCAAAGTTTTTGGAGCTTATTGGAATCAGGAAAAGAAGACTATCCCGGGAGGAGCAGCTACCAACTCGGTACAGAAGCTCATGTAGCATTGCCATTATTTACCTTGCTTGTTTTTCCCAAAGGAGAACTAACAATGTGTTTTGAATCAGAAAGCTATGCTCATGGGGACTAATGTGGAAGTTTTAGGGAAAGGAGCTTATGAAGTTGCATCAGAAAAAGCATTACCTTATCCCTTTGATTCAGGTGGGTTGAGACACTATTATATCACCTTATTTTAGGTCCAAACGGAGAATCAAAACGGTTGAATTGACTGAAATAATAATTCTATATAGGTACTTCACAACAGAAGAGGAGGAGAATTGCACCTGTGAAGGTGTGGGATGTTGATTCAGAACAAGAAGAACATTCTCTTTCATTGTCACAGCATTCATCTCCATCTCAATCTGATCAAGATCAGACTCTTGGTCAAAAAGCAAATGCTTCTGTCATGGATTCACGGCAGCGTCTCGTGTTCAAACAGATAAATCAAATTCCAACCAATTGCCAGCACGACAATGGCTCAAGTAGCAAGAGAGCTATGAAGGATATCCCTCAAGGAAGTCCACAAAATCTTCATTTCCTAGTACGTCAACCAAAACAAGAACAGTGCCTTCATGGTCATGAGGATAGAAAAGGATCCCACCACCTGGTGAGTACTTTGATTTCTAATTTTGGAATTCCACTCTGCTCATGTGGTTTCTACTACTTCAGTTTTTTCTTATTCATAGTTACTAATTGTTTTCACCATGAATTTTAAATACAAGATTGGTGCTGAAGTTCGGGGGAAAGTTGATGGAGCCTTTGATTCAGGTTTGCTCATGACTGCAGCTGTGAATGGAAGGATTTTCAGGGGAGTCTTATTTGCTCCTGTAAGCTTCTGAACTGTGCTTCTATAGTCTGTCACATTTTGATTATAATACAAGTGATGTAATAATCTTCTATAACAAACAAATGCAGCAGGGAGCAGGAGTTGCCTCAAGGAGGGCCAGTGTTGAACCAAATTGTTCTCTAACAAGTTCATTTCCCTCTACTCAACCATTTATGAACTCAAATCATATGGACAATTTAAGGGCTTCCCAACAGGTAGCTACTTGTTCGCGTGCAGAATCCTGCCATGGTTCCGGGCAAGCTCCGTTGGCTTCACCATTTCCAATCATGCGAGGCACTCGAATGATATCCAAGGAGCATAAAACCAGGAGTGACCTTGAGGGGCTGGTTTTGACACTTGGAGGACCTGCTAGTGGAAATCCTGAGGTAAATTATTGAGGATGCAAATAAGGTTTTTGTAAATTTTAGAAATAATCTGTTGTTCTTGAGTGGTTATGAGTTTCTGAGATCAAGCATTATTTATGTAATGCTATTTGATTTTCGTTTTTCATTATAATCTTGTCTCCCTCCCATACAGTGGGAAGATTTTTATTTATAGTTTCCTCCTCTTGGTTAAAAGTTAAAAAAGGATTTACAATATATTCAAATGCAGGGTTCACTTGATATCAACTATCAGGTGAGACCTTAGAAAAATATTTACAGATGACTTACTAACTAAAGAAAAGAATAATAAGTAGAAATTGAACTGATGGAACTTGATTTTACTAATTGAGTCAACTCTTATTGGCTCTTTAAATTGTATCTAATCGTTTTATGTGCTGGTCTCTAGTCTTTACTAATGATCTCCCTCGATTGTTTCATTGATATACTCCAAGCTTAAAAACCAAGGCAAATAGCAATCAATAATGATCAAATAGGTCAACTTGCAGCTAAAAAATTACGTAAGGATATTCTTAACAATATATTGTTACCCTGCCAAATTATAGATAAATAGCAGGTGCAAAATATACAGGCAAAATAAGGTATATATATATTTCTTTCGGAAATCACAAATATGTGTAGAAGTACATATTTCCTAAATTTCGCATAAAAATTTAAAATAATTTAAATTGTGCTCATGCTCTCATATATAATCCAAGTGCAACGATCGTTGTTCTACCGGCAAGCCTTGCATCCATCAAATATGGCGCAACTTAGACGCAACGTGAATTCATAGCTCTTGAAAATACTCAAAATAGTTGCATTGCATGCTGCTATTTGCTTGCCCTAGCCTATAATGTACAGTGGCTAAAGAAGGAAGGTACGATAGTGTCCAGCGTCAAATAGCACGTAATGGCGCAAAAGTAAAGGTCAAAAACATACATGCACATATCGCACATGTGCTGTGCAGTGCAGCGATGATTGATCCTCTTCTCTTCTGTTTTTGAGTCACTGCTACCAGTATTCTAAGGATATTTCTAGGGCGATGTACAGGAAATATGATGTTTGTACCATCAACAATAATATTCACACATTATTATTGAATTTAATTGAAATGCATTAACAGTATAAAATAGTTTTATATTAACAGCCAATAGAAATGATAGAAAGTACCAACTCATTTAAATAATAACCTATTATAATGAAGGAACCACCATGATTTCTCACTTACCCTTATTTTTATTGGTTGACAACGTAAAATTATTTTACACTGCCAGTATATATGAATTAAACTCTTAAAAAATTCAATATATAATAATAATAATAAAATTCAACATATAATAATAATAATAATAATAGTTTAATTGATATATACTGACAGTGTAAAATAGTTTTACATTATCAACCAATAGAAATAAGGGAAAGTGAGAAATTATAATGGACCCCTCATTATAACAGGTGATTATTTGTATGAATTGGTACTTTTCACTATTTATATTGGCTGATAATATAAAATTATTTTACACTGTCAGTACATTTAAATTAAATTCATTTTTTAAATACAGTGTAAAATTTTTTAAATAGTTATCTAATTATATGTAGAGTTTAATTACTATATATTAATATGTAAAATTATTTTATATTATTATTTAATTAAATATTTATATTTATAAGACTTTCAAAATAATAGATAGTTGAATCAAATATTTTTGTTAATGCGATAATATACGATTAGATGTCTGTATAAATTATTTTTATATTAACAATAAATACAAATTAAATTCATTTGTAGATCATATTTTTAAAAGAATTTGATTCTTTTTATAATTATTTAAAAAATCATATAAAAAGATAAAATATCGTTAGTTAATATTATATTAAGATTAATCTCTTATATTTTTTTAAGATAAATTTTAATACTTATCATTCTTTATCCAAACCAGTAAATTGTAAGGTGATGGTAACTGTAAATAACGAAACTACTTTGGCATCGACTTTCTAGCCTTCTTGAGTGGTATGAAGGATATTTTTTTTTTTTTTTGGTCGTGGTACGAAGGATTTGAAGAGGGGCTGGATGGGGCAGGGACTGGGCCACTGGGCCTCACTGGTTACAGCAGAAAATTTTCCCCCGTGCATTCCGCGGGGCGCTGTCGTTGTGTCTTCCAATGTTGAGAGAGAGATAGAGATGGGTCATGCAAGGCATGGAATTGGGCCACGCTGGGGAAAAGGTTGGTCACTGTCAGCGGTCTGTTCTGTCTGCCACGTCGACGGATTGTTGCAGCATATAATAGACATAAACATTGCTTATAATTGGCAATACCCACAATACTTGTAATGGAAAATACCAATTTAAATTTTATTCAAAACAATATGATGCATCGAGTAACATTAGCAGTCGGTGAGAGTAGTGGTGGTGAATGAGTGAAAGAGGGGTAGTCATGAGTCAGGTCAGGAGTGATTGATTGATTGATTGAGTGAGTGATTGTGGGTTTTTAAGATTGAGTGGGTGAATGAACATTGTTAAAGAAAATTTTAAAAAAGGTGGGCCATGTGCATGATGGGGTGAGGAGTGAGAGAGGCTTGAAAGGAAAGCACAGTTGCAATCATGTTGACAAGACCACTGCCCCCTCCTTTATGCAGACTATGAAGGTTGAGGTTCCTACCCTCATCTACGACCCTACGGTGCCACCCGCGCCCCGGTACAGGCCTTCTCAATCTTCATATTTCAGACTAGTCTATCCACTCATTGGACGACCATAGGCGATAGCTCGACATGGGTTTCATGGGCCTAAACCCAAGAATTAATATAGGGCACATATAGTTTCAAGCCCAATAGTCATTTGTCATTTCTATTACTTTTTTTTTTTTAACTGTTGTCATTCTATTTCTAATATAATCATTTTGTTGGAAAAAAACAGTATTCTTATTAAAATTTGTATCACTCGCTTTTTCTCTCCCTTCTCTCCCTTTTTTCAATATAATTTATAAATTTCATTTTTGAAGCTATTATGCTAAGTATGAGACATTTTAGATTATATGAACAAATCTAAATGTTGAAAAGGCTTATACCGAAGCTTAAAAGTAAACTTACAAAACTCAAATGATTCCTTTTTTTTTTTTCTTTTTCCTTTCGTCACACCATAATTTCGGTCGTGCTTTGATCGCACTTGCCGACTCTCCAGCCCTGTTTCAGTTTTTTTTTGGGTTAGATGCCCTTCCCAGTTCAAAATTTGAATCCCCCACAAAAGCCCATTACAATTGCTAATAAGCCCACTACCATTGACCCTTGTATAATGAAGGCTGGCCCGATGGGCTAGCCCATACTTAGTAGCCCTGAAGATTCATTTTACGCTTCGTTCAAGGTAAAAATTCCGCCCCTAAAGAGCAGGTGCATGGCAGGGTGCGAGTTCGACTCGCAGGGGCAGAGCCCCGTGCCCAAAAAATTCCCCCTCCCCCGACCAAAAAAAAAAAGAAAGAAGCTGCTAGCTGCCAATGTGTGCATTCACCAACGGATAGAATCATGGATCATCGAGACAGCGACTTCCTTTTTTTTTTCCCCTTACTTTTTCTGGATTTGTGGCGAAGAATAAATAAAGAATATTTATGGAATTTCGTCATCTAATCGACCGTCGTATGACACAAGTTGGGATTGTCCGAGGGGAACTTAATTTAATTTATAGTTTCCGACAATCATGGTTTAAGTGTTTTTAAGAATTAAAAGAAACAAAAAATTGTGTTATGAGATTTAGAAATGGATTAGCCATGTGCATTACAAGGAGCTAGCTAGCTTAGTAAGGCATACACAATTTCCGTACAAGTCAAGCAAAACAAGCCATCCTAAGATAAGGGGGAGCACTTGGAGGCGTAGATGGAATGGCCAGATCCCTCGCATCCTCAATAGTGCACCCGGAAGACTGAGATTGTGTGTTTGATTCCCACCATGGGGCTTGAGGCACCCATCTCCCCCCCTTTCTTCTCTCTCTCTCTCTCTCTCGAGCATCCCATTGAGGGAAAAAAAACTCATCAACTCACTCAGTGAAGAATTAGAAATTAAAAACTAGAATGAATTTATTATTAATTTTCACTTTATATGTTGGTAGCTAGTTTAATTCATTCATAATTTGATAATTATTTTGATTTTTAAATAAGAGTATTTGTGGCTAAATTTGTATATTTAAGAAAATTATATAATAACTTTTGACATTAAAATTTGAAAAAAAAAAAAGAACATCTGCTTGCTTTGTCATCAATTAGAAACTAGTATAAATTTGTTGGTAATTTTCTCTTTATATATTAATATCTAATTCAATTCATTGGTTTATTTTATTTTTTATATAAAAAAACACTTGTGGGCATATTTATGTATTTTAGAATATCTCTGCTTAACTCTTTGGCATTAAGATTTGAAAAGAAAAAGCACATCTACTCACTTTATAAGAGTTAATATTTCGTATAATTTTGTTGGTAATTTCCTCTTATATATTGATAGCTAGTTCAATTCGTTGCTAACTGGTCAATTATTTAAATTTTTAGGTTAAAGCACCTATGACTATACTTGTGTGTTTGAAAAAAACTTATAATAACTTTGGGAACAAAAAAAAAAACTCATCAACTCACTTTGTTTATTGTCAGTAACTAGTGTAAATTTTGTAGTAATTTACTCTTTATATGTTGGTAACTAATTTAATTCGTTAATAACTTAGTAGTTATTTTAATTTTTAAATAAGAACACTTATGGACATATTTATGTGTTTGAGCAAACCGCATAATAGCTTTTTCTTTGACAATAAGATTTGGGAAAAAAAAACACATTTACTCGCATTGTCAAGACTTAGTAACTAGTGTGAATTTTTTGGTAATTTTCATTTTAGATATCGATAATCAATTCATTAGTAAATCGTCAACTATTTCAAATTTTACTTTAGAACAACCATATAATAACTTTTGAAACTAAAATTTGGCAAAAAAAAAAGAGAGAAAAGAAAGCACATTTGCTCACTCTGTCAAGAGTTATATAGTAACTAACATAAATATGTTGGTAATTAGTTCAATTCGTTGGTAACTTGACACTTATTTTAATTTTTATACAAGAGTACTTATGGATATATTTACGTGTTTTATAAAACCTTATATTAACTATTCAACACTAAGATTTGTTAAAAAATAAAAAATTTACTCACTTTGTACTAGTTAGTAACTAGTACAAATTTGTTGGTAATTTTTTTTATATGTTGATAATTATTTCAATTCATTGGTAACTCAACAGTTATTTTAATTTTTACTCTATAGTACTTGTGCCCACATTTCTATATTTGAGAAAACCTTATAATAGCTTTTGATTCTAAGATTTGAAAAAATAAATTCATCTACTCACTCTACTCACTCTATGGAGAGTTAGTAATTGGCATAAGTTTGTTATTACTTTTCTTTTTATATGTTAGTAACTAGTTCAAAAATAAAGCACATCTACTTGCTTTGTCAAGAATTAGTAACTAGTATAAATTTGTTAGTATTTCTCACTTTATATGTTGGTAACTAGTTTACTTCGCTAATAACTTGGTAGTTATTTAATTTTAAAATAAGAGCACTTGTGGCCATATTTATATGTTTGAGAAAATCTCATAATAACTCTTTAATGTCAAAAATTGAAAGAAATTAAAAAAAAACACATCTACTCACTCTGTCAAAAGTTGGTAACTAGTGTAAATTTGTTGGTAATTCTCTTTTTATATGTTAATAATTAGTTCAATCCGTTGGCAACTTGATAGCTATTTTAATTTTTAGGCTAGATTACCTATGGCCATATTTGTACATTTGAGAAAGCCATATAATAACTTTTGATGCTAAGAGTGAGTTTGGAATAAAAAAAAATATGAATTGATTTGATTTGTAAATCAAATTTTATATTTAAATATTTTAAAAATGAGAAATGATTTCATTTGTTAAATCTCATGGATTTAGTTGTTTTGTATTTGAAATCTTATCAAAATTGAAAGGATTTGATAGAAAAATTTTTAATCAAATCAAATCAATTCTATTTTTAATTATTCCAAACACTATCTTTTGTATTTTAACCATAAAAATAAATTTCTAAGTCATTTAAAATACTATTTTATATAATTATTTCAAACATAAAATTTAACTTATAAATAAAATCAATTCAAATCAAATCCTATTTTAAATCATTTCAAACACTACCTAAGGGTATGTTTCGTTGGAGGGTAAAAATAAGGAAAAAATTTTCATAGATGAACTCTATGTACAAATTTATTGATAATTTGCTCTTTATATATTTGTAACTAGTTCAATTCATTGGTAACTCATCACTTATTTTAATTTTTATACAATAGTACTTATAGGCATATTTATGTGTTTTAGAAAACCTCATATTAACTTAACATTAAGATAAGTGAGGGAAAAAAATGCCCATCTATTCACTTACATAAGTTAGTAATTAATGTAAATTTGTTGTTAATGTCCTCTATATATGTTGATAATAAATTACTAACAAATTCATGCAAGTTACTAACCTTTCATAGATTGAGTTGATAAGCGTTTTTTTTTCCTTTCAAATCTTTGAATCAAATGTTATTATAAGGTTTTTTTTTTTTAAAAACATATAAATATGGCCACAAGTGCTCTTGCCTAAAAATTAAAATAGTTGGCAACTAATTAATAAATTGATCTAGTTACCAATATATAATAAGGAAATTACCAACAACTTTACATTAGTTACTAACTCTTAGCATCGAGAGTTAATATGAGATTTTATAAAACACACAAATATACTCATAAGTGCTTTTGTTTAAAAATTAAAATAAGTGTTGAGTTACCAATGAATTGAATTAGGTACCAACATATAAAGGAGAAATTACCAATAAATTTACACTAATTACTAACTTTTAGCATAACCAGTAGATCTTTTTTTTCAAATCTTAGTGTAAAAAATTATTATATTATTTTCTCAAACACACAAATATAACCACAAAGGCTCTAGCCTAAAGATTAAAATATCTATCAAGTTACAATGAATTGAACCAATATATAAAGAAGAAACTACCAACAATTTTATAGTACTTGTAACTCTTGTAAAAGCGAGTAGATTTATTTATTTCAAATCCTAGTGTTAAAAAGTTATTAGATTTTCTCAAACATACAAATTTGGTCATAAGTACTATTATTAAAAAATTAAAATAACTATCGAGTTACTAATGAATTGAATCAGCTACCAACAAATATAGAGAAAATTAGTGATAAATTTACATTAGTTACTAACATTTGACAAAGTGAGTAGATTTTTTTTTTCAAAATTAGAATCAAAAGTTATTATAAGATTTTCTCAAAACATACAAATATGGTCAAAAGTGCTCTAACCTAAAAATTAAAATAATTGTCAAATTACTAACGAATTGAACTAGTTACCAATATATAATGAGGAAGTTACTAACAAATTTATGTTAGTCCTTAACTCTTAATAGAGCAAGAAGATGGGCATTCTTAAAAAAATAAGAAATAAAAATTGGTATCAAAGAGTTATTATGAGATTTTTTTCAAATACACAAATATAACCACAAGTGTTTCAGCCTAAAAATTAAAATAACTACCAAATTACCAACGAATATAACTAATTGCCAACATATAAAGAGAAAATTTCCACTAAATTTATATTAATTACTAACTTTTGACAAAGCAAGTAGATGTGCTTTGTTTTCTTTCTTTCTTTCTTCTTTTTTTTTTTCCTTTCAAATCTTAGTGTCAAAATTTATTATACGATGTTTTCAAACATACAAATATAGTTACAAGTGTTCTAGCCCAAAAATTAAAATAATTGTTACTAGCAAATTATATTAGTTACCAACATATGAACAAAAAATTATCAAGAAAATTTTCACTAGTTATTAACTTTTAACAAAGCGAGTTGATGCGTCTTTTTTTTTTTTTTCAAATCTCAGTGTTGAAGAGTTATTATAAGGTTTTTTCAAACACACAAATATGGCCATATGCGCACTTGTTTAAAAATTAAAACAATTGTGAGTTACCAATGAATTGAGCTAGTTGCCAACATACAAAGAAAAAATTTCCAACAAATTTATGGTAGTTATCCACTCTTATAAAGCGAACAAATGTTCTTTTTTTTTTTCAAATCTTAGTTCAGGGGTCCATTTCGGTACTACTGCTAAAAGAGGTAGTATGATACAATATTTTTAAAAGTTATAATTTGTGATAAAAAAATTATATTTTAATTTAAAATAGTTATAACAATAGATATATTAGGGCCTATTTGGTTTGGCCATGTTTTCATTTCCATAAAAACCAGAAAATGGAAGTGAAAACACGTTTGGTGTATTTTTTTTGAAAATGTTTTCATAAAACATTTTCTAAAATGGGTAAAAATTTGAAAACGATGAATTCATGTTTCCACTATTTTCATTGAAAATTTTGAAAATAGATCTTGAAAATGGTGGAAACATGTGATGGCAATGTTATAATATTAATAAACATGTCTTTTTTTTTTTCTTGTTACGTGAAGAATAGCACATATTGGAACACCCATTGACCTACGACCCACACTCACGCACCAAGAATCCCGAGACCTCTCATCCATTGGAACACCGCCACTCCACTAATCGCACCTCCCCTCGACCACTATTGCTGGCGGCGTAGCGTGCTCCACTGTCAGCTGTATGAACACCAAAATAGGTAGGTACACCACCACTTGCAGGTTTTCCTCTTTTCTTGTTTCTATTTTCATCAAGGGTGAGTGGTGGTGGTTTGAGGCTTTTGCAAATTTTTAGTTGTGATCTCTAACTTTGTGTCGTGTTTCATGAGTCTTATGAGTAAAGGTGCTAGAGCCCATAGGTGGATTGAGTTTTGTTCTATTATAGTTGAGAAAATTTTAGCATCCCTATTCTGTCACTTTTTAAAGTGGTTCACATGAGTTATTATGTTGTGTTTTAGAGTACATAAATAAAATTATTGTTGAGGATTACCTGACATTAACACTTTTTTTTTTTGTTGAAGTAATGAAATTTCTCATAACATATGTTTCTCTACAATAAAAATGGCTTACTCAGGACAAAATTCATATTTGTTGTCAAAAGTAATCACAGTTGTTTTATATGAGACTAATAAGAAATCAAACTAATATGAAGAGTAATTAAAACTTAACTTGAAATGAAGTCATTAATAACTGTTTTTGTGCTTATTATAACATTGATTAAGCTTGCATATTATTTATCCTATTTTGATAGTTAATTAATTCCTTCAATTCAATGGATGTTGATAGTTGATTATTATGTTATCCTTCTTGTAGTATTCAAAATTTGTGAAATTGGCTTTTGATGACTTTATTCTTCCAATAAAGAAGTATGCTGATATAATTATATCCTGGAGGAGATAATCATGTGGCCATTGATTTGATTGTACAACATATCTGCACAAAGCTTGGTTAGCAAAAGATGTGCATGCTTTTTATTTTGTTGATGTTGATAAAGAAGATGTTCAGTAATAATGGCAAACAGGCCAACCTGCCTCGTTTTGCCTCGTTGCAGATCAAGCTTTAAGTGGGGTGGAGCGGGCCAACCTTCGTTAATAATGTGGGTTGAATATGTCAACCGGCCCCACCCCGCTACGAGTTAGTGGGTTGGCAGGTTGGCCCGCAAAAAAATGGAATATAAAGAAAAATATATTTTTTTACATAAATTAATTCATCTAAATTTTTTTAAAAAAATAAAGAAATTTTTAATTAAATGCAATAAAAGAACATCCATACAAAGAATCTCATTTTATTTACTCATCAAGTATTAAACTATTTAGTTAACTCTAAAATAGTTAAAAATTATAATTCTTAATAAGAATAAGATGGAACTTTTAACCAAAATAACCAAAATAGAGAAGCTCACAAGCCAATATTCAAACCAAAAAATATTAAAAAATTTACACTCTACAAATTAACTATATTCACAATAAAATATAAATTCATAATCAATAAGACAATAACATAGTCCATAAAAGCACAAATACAATCAATAATATAGTAAAAAAAAAACTTTTGAGCCTACTAATATTACATAAATACCGACAAAAGTGCCTAATACTGCATGTATTGTGTTAAAAAAAAATGAAAATAAAAAAATTTTGACCCACGGGCCAAACCTGCCCCACCCCGTTTTATCCTAACGGTAAAGTAGGGTGGGTTATGCAGGTTAAATTTCTTTTGTGGGTTGAAAATACCAACTCACCTCGTCAAAAATTACGGGTTGTGCGGGTCAACCCGACAGGTCTGATCCGTTTTGCCATATCTAATGCTCAGGAAGTTGGTAACAGACTGCGAATTCAAACGAGTGGATGCATGGAGAGAAAAAAATTTCAGACTAGAAGGACTTGTAACATATAAGACTTGTATTTGGATTTCTTTATATTTAGTTTTGTTTAACATATAATACTTGTATTTAGATTTGTTTATGTTATAATGGTTGTATTGATCAAATAGCAATTGTTATTTGTTCTTTGTGAAAAAATATTGGATATCGGATATTAGATACTAGATACATTAAAATGATTAATGAGCAACAATATATAATAAAGGAATATCTCTCTATTTTTTATTTTTATTTTTATGAAACATAAAAAATAGAGATTAATATAAACTTACTAAATGTCAATAAGCCAATACTTGTATATGAATTAATATAAAGTTATTTTAATGTTAAAATTAATTTTGAAGTTCATATAAAATTACTTTTAAAATTTTTTAATTCATTGAAAACAAACTAATTAAATATATTTTCAATATTTTCATTTTGTTTAAATAGAATCAAAATAAAAATATTTTCTAAGACTTGAAAATAGGAGAATGAAAACTATTTTCAAGAAATGAAAATAGAAAATAAAATTTTTTGTTATTTAATAATAAATATAACTTTATTATCTCAAATTTAATTTTGAACATTATATTTTGAAAATAAACAAATCAAACATATTTTTATTATTTTTACTTTTTGCAAACATAATCTACTTTTATAAATCAAACATATTTCTTAAATTCAGAAAATCTGAAAATGAAAATCCTTTTTAGAAAATAAAAACATTAAATATTTTCAGAAACTAAACTCACCCTTAGTTACAACACAAATAAAAATATGCACATTGAAATGAAAATATGAAAAGAAGGCATGGTAAAAATCTGTCATGTCATAACATTGTAGTGTATGTTTGGGAAAAATAAAAGATTAAAATTAATTCAATAACCACTTGTTTATATAATCATTTTTTATATAATTATTTATATGAGAATTAATTTATATTTGGAAACTACAATTGAAAAGTAATTTTAAGATAATCTATTTTGCTTGGGTTATATAAAAAAAGTTACTTTTGTATAGTAAAATTACTAAAAAAATATGCAATAATTATTTATATTATACAATATTCGTTATTTAGGGTCAATTTGTTAAAAATATAACAATTCTAAAATAATCAACTTTTATTTATAATCCTAAGCTCCAAAATATTGCTTATGATTATAAGCTATTTTTCAGCTTTAAATTATCAATTTTTTATTATAATCTATTTTCATATTTTAACCAAACATGATTAATTTTTTCAAAACAGCTATTTTTTTTTTAAAAAAAACTGTTTTAGGGTAGTACCCAAACATGCTCTTTACTTAACATTGTTGCAATTTTTCTATCATGGACTATAAATTTTCTATCATAAGTTATAGGGTGCTTTTGTTTTAAATTTTGAAAAAAAATTATTTTGAAATTAAAATTTTGGGTTCTTTGTTTAAACTTTTAGAAAAAGTTATTTTGAAACTTAAATTTTATATTTAATTAAAAAACTGAAAACTGATTTTTTTTTCAGAAACTACTCTTTTTATCTTTTCCAAAAAAATTGAAAATATATTTTTTTAAATTCGTTTGATTTTCAAAAAATTATCCAAAGATACAAAAACTATTTTTTTTGGGCGGAAAAAGTGATTATTTGCTAAAATAATCGTAAACAAACGTACTCTTTATATATAACTGAAAAAATTAAAAGCTATTTTTTTTTAAAAGCTATTCTTTTCAGCTTCTTCAAAAAAATTGAAAATAGATTTTTTTAAGAATCTGATTATTTTTAAAAAATTATCTAAATATTTTTCAATAAAAAGTGATATTTTTACCCAAAAAAGCTCAAACAAATGCACTCTTTATATATAATTGAAAAAGCTAAAAATTGATTATTTTTAGAAGTTATTCTTTTCAATTTCTATAAAAAAGCTGAAAACAAATTTTTTTTGAGAATCTAATTATTTTTTAAAAATTATCTAAATTATGAAAACTAATTTTTTCAATAAAAAGTGATTTTTTTACCTAAAAAAGCTCAAATAAATGCACTCTTTATATATAATGGAAAAAAGTTAAAAAATTAAAATTTTTTAGAAGCTACTCTTTTTAGCTTCTACAAAAAAAATTGAAAATAAATTTTTTTAATATTTTGATTGTTTTTAATAATTTATCCAAATATATCAAAAGTAATTTTTTGGACAAAAAAATCTTATCCAAACACACTCATAATCCCTAACAAATGTTGTAACTTGCTATATTTTTTTTCAGTAGTAGGGAAGTGGGCGCCAACATTTAATAAAAGAAGCATAATTTGACAATCAAGGCAATGCCTTATGCTGCGACTGCGTCAAGGATAATTTATGGGTGAATTAAAATCAAACTGCGTATTAAGTTCAACATTGAGGTCATGTGACAACTCAATAAAAAAATTATTCTTTTTTAAAAACGCATTACGGTCATGTAGTAAGAAAACCTTAGCGCTGTTCAAAACTTGTCCCGACTCGGTAGTCCGTCGCTTCCCGACTCTTATTGGGTTGGATTTGGGCTTTAAAATTTGATCCGATATATTTTTTAAGCTAGATTTGGATTATATTTTGGATTAGGCTAATTTAACTCAAAATTAAATAATTTTTTTATAAATTATATTTTTTTAAAATAATTAATAATAAATTATAAGATTTCATACTTTAATTAATATATTTTATATAATTTAATATTATTTTATATTAATATAATTTATTTTAAAATATATATTATATAATATTTTTTAAATTATATAATTTTATTATATATATTATCTAAAATTTAAATTGATCCAATATAACCCGATCACTAATTACGTCACATTGTATTGGGTTCAGGCTCAAAAATATAACCCAATCAAAAAATTAGACTGAGCTAAATTTGATCCAATCCGGCCGAACTCATCTTTTGAACGCCTGGCTCAGTGCCGCTACTGGTGCATTTGTATATTGTGCCCTCAACCTGGACCATCAGTCGGCTGCAGCTTTCACCACTTACTTTATTAGAGGGGGGTAGGGTAAAAATGTCATGCTATTTCCGAGGTTGAAATATTTGTTTATATATATATAATAAAACTAATTTTTCAAATTTTATTTGTTTTGTATCATTTATGTTTAGTGCCCTTTTTTACATTAAATTCTTCATTATGGTAAGTGATATTCACTTTAACGGAATTTTTAATTCACTGCTATAAAGTGGTAAAATTACAACGAATAATTCTAACTTATTTTAACAATCTTTTATTAAGTTTATTAATTATTAAAAACTAGACTTTTAATCCCATGTACTTTTCATGCAATATACGAGATTAAAGTTCTTTTAATAAATATAATCATAATCATGATTATAAAAATTAATTTGACTAAATAATTAAATTATAAAAATAATATAATTTGGTATAAAACCAAAAAAATAACTAATAAACATAAAATTTAGTATATAATTTCATTACAATTTTAATAACCATATAAATAAATTATAATATAAAATGTAATAAAAATAATAAAATAAATTTTTCATGTTTGATTCTTATCATCTTTTCTATTATAATTTATTTATAGGGTTATTAAACTTGTAATGAAATTATATATTAAAATTTATATTTATTAATTATTTTATTAATTTATATGATTTTTATATATTCAATCAAATTAATTTTTATAATAATGATTATATTTGTTGAAAAAATTTTATCCCATATATTACCCGTGCATTGCACAAATATGAAATACTATTATTAATGCACAAATCTGAAATACTATTATAAATAATAGTATGATCCTTATTATTTGAACTCTTAAATAATATTACTAAATATTAGTATGAACCAAATGATTATTTTTAAATCCTTTGTAAATAATCAATTTAAAATAAGTAATTTAAAAAGTTCAATGTAAAAATAAAATTTTAATAATAATGATAAATAATGACTAGTGTAAATGTGAAAATTGTGACTCAATTGTTTGTTCTGCAATAAATTATAATTACCTATAAATACATTTATTACAATAATATAATTAAAACACTTGATATTTCCACCAATTCGGATAGGTGATTATATGATTTTTGAAATTTTGAAGATGAGATTCAGGGAAGCAGACATTTTAAAGATGAGATTTTTAAAATAAATAAATGTATTTATTTTTTTCTTTATCCTCATTTTTTATTTTTTTAATAAATATATTTAATATAAAATCAACCTGATTTCATACATATAAAACTTTCTATATTATTTCTTTTATTTTATTAGTACTATAGACAAGTATTGACCGTATTTATTTTTCTAATTAATAATTTTTGACTAAATATTATGATAATTACTAGGAAAAAAATTTAGAAGATATAACAAAATTCAACAGAATAAAATAAATCAATTAGCCAAGTTTGTTTTAAGTTTAACGTTCAAATCAAATCAGATCAAAATATGTCGCACACCCCCGCGCTCTCTCTCTCTCTCTCTCTCTCTCTCTCTCTCTCTCTCTCTCTCTCTCTCTCTCTCTCCCGTCCTTTTTTGAGTTTTTATCTTGTGTTTGACTTACTCCCCTGTATTAAATTACATAATCTCGACGCATCAACGACGGATCAGTAACTCTCGAGTCGGCAAGCTACACGTACAAAAGCAAGAAACAACACATGATGTGACAATGCAATTGACGATATACAATAATCTAATTTTAGGATTAGAAAAGGAAAAACCTTCCTTCTTCCAAAAGTTCTTTCATAAAAAAATAAAAAATAACAACTAGCAAACCTTATATAACACGAAGTTCCACATTTTGGACTATCTTATAAAAGTTCAAATTAAAGGGTAGAAAGGGCAATTGGGTTTCTATTTACGGGAAAAAGAGGGTAAAACGTTAAACACGACAACAGTTTCAACATCAGTTTCCAAAGGCATGCCCAAGGCGATTATAAAAAGAAAAACACATTACAAATTTTCTACCGTGGGGCTCCGATACAGTGCACTAAAAAGCAAGAAGAAGCAAGGCCTGTTTTTCAAGTTTGGGTCTTCCAACTTCTGACACAGTTTGAAACTCAGCTCACTCGAATTGTGAATGGGGTAACTAAACTGACACAGTCACGTGATCTAGCTGATACTCCCTCCCGGCTCCTAGGCTGCTTTAACTTGACTAAAGGCACGCGCCATTTTTTCATTTTTATGTTTTTGGTTCCTTTTCCTGTTTCTTCTTCTACAGTTTTCTTCACTCTTGCTCCTGGGGAGGTTTAGCCTCCCATTCCCAGGTAGATCTGCTTCATCAGGACTAGGTACAGTTATATCTTTTTCTGTTTGAAACTTTTCTCCGTTATTTTCGGTTGGCTTTTCTTTCCTCGGATTCTCAGAAACCTCGTCAACCTGATCAACGGGTTTCAAGTTTCTTTATCTTTGTTTATACCTGGTTTTCTCTTTTTGTTCCCTTTTTCGTTTTGAAAACCTTTAGTTCTTTTCATGCATTGTGCTTTGGGGTCGTTGTCTTTTTCTATTTTTCCCTTTTCTTAATGTGTTTTGAAAGAATATTGGTTCATTTTCTGTGGTTTTGAGAATTTGCAGGGAAATGGGTTTCATCTCCCGGAAGATCTTCCCAGCATGTGGCAGCATGTGTGTTTGCTGTCCTGCATTGAGGTCAAGTTCGCGCCAGCCAATCAAGCGTTACAGAAAACTGCTTGCTGATATCTTCCCCAAATCCCCTGTTAGTATCTTCTTAATCCATTCTCATTGAAAAATTGAAGCACCATCTTCATCGTGTTCTTGTGTTTGCCATTGTTGTATTCGTAGCTGATTTAGCTGATGGCTATTTTTTCAAACAAAATGTGGTGTTGACTGTGACATAAGCTTCGTTGATGTTGGTTACCTATACTTCATTGCTTGCAGAAAATCATCTCTTTTCTCTAGAGTTAAAAAATTTTATATCCTTGTTACTTCTGTCCTTTGCTAAAATTTGACTTGTCTTTTGCCACTCATTTCTAGTGCTGTAGTGCAAAATGTTTTCAGTTTAAGGAGATATGATTCTAGTAAACTAATAAGTCAAACATGTTTGTTCGTGGATCAATTTACTTGATTACTTGGCCATTTACCATTCATTTATGCAAGAGGTGGAGCCTTGATACCCATGTCTTATGATACCTCTCAGGATGAGCCTCCAAGTGAAAGGAAGATTGCCAAATTGTGTGAATATGCTGCAAAAAATCCTTTCCGGATTCCAAAGGTGTCTTTTCTTTCATTTCACTTCACTCATGTACAAGTTCAAGAAAGAGGAAAGGTTTAATATCCTTCAATTAATTGAATCCATTGCTGAATGCTGAGGTTCATGATATCTGCTTTTCCTGCTAGATAGCAAAATATCTTGAAGAAAGGTGCTACAAGGAGCTCCGATCCGAGCACATCAAACTTGTCAATATTGTAGCAGAAGCTTTCAACAAGTTGCTTTCCAATTGTAAGGTGCAAATGTAAGTTTTTCATGATTAATTAGCCTCTGCTTTACATTCTGTATGCAGTGCGCTGCTATGAACTCTTGATACCTTATGCATTCTTTCTAGTTTATATAAAGGAGCCTGCTATATAGTTTTTGATTTCTCTTGTATATTGCAGAGCATACTTTGCTCTTGATGTGCTTAATGTGATTTCTGAGCTCTTGGGCCATTCCAAGCATGATGCTATTCAGATACTAGGGTGCCAAACGTTAACAAGGTTCATCTACAGTCAGGTGAATGCTAAAATTCAAGAAGGTTGAGATACTTTTGGGTTGTTTGCTCATGTGACTTGTGCATGACTGTCTGTGTTTTTGATAAATATTTACTCAGAATCTGCTGTTTGGAAAAGGAAATTTTGATACAATGTCTTGTTTTTACGACCACAATTTACAGAATATTTTAGTATACTAATATTAATAATCTCAAGAAATCTATAAAATAAAATCTGAAGTGAGTAGCTCTACAGTATTTCATGACTTTGCCGGTCAAATCCACATGTAGCTGAATCTTCATTTGCATGAAGCATAAATTGTTTTAATAATTGAGGGTCCTATCTTTGGTATTACCTTTAGTCATTCTGATTAATGATGAAATTATCTCTTCCTCACACTACTTCTACCATCATATAAAGTAGCTGATGCAATTTTTGTCTCGGACCTTCATGATTTTGACCCAATGAAAAAACAGGTGGATGCCACTTATACTCATAGCATTGAGAAGTTAGTAAGAAAAGTATGCATGCTATCAAGGAAACATGGAAAAACACATGAGAAGCGCTGCTTGAGGGCATCAAGCTTGCAATGCCTTTCAGCAATGGTAATCTATACTTCATTTGTCATTTGATTGCTTTTGTGTTTCTGATTTTGTATGATTCAGTTCATTGGGTGTGAATTGTGAGTGCTTTCTAATATATAATTTGTTATAGCTTTAATGGTTGTAGTGAGGTTTTGATTATTATTGCAGAGTCTTATAGGAATAAGTACAAAGTTAATTTGACTGCCTTTTTATTGGCAGGTTTGGTTCATGGCTGAGTTTTCACACATTTTTGTTGATTTTGATGAGGTAAGTTATTGAGTTACCCCTGCTGGAACCTTTCTAGCCTTACAATGAAGCTGTTGTTGCATTTGCAATTGTAAGTTGATGGGAGAGATCTTGGACTTTAAATCATCATTGATGGACACTTGGACTCCGCATATCCCCAAATAAGGGGTGATAAGTCTCATGAATTTTTTTATGGTTGCATTGTGTGAGGAATATATGTTGTTTCTTCTTTTCATCTGCAAATTGATTTATGTAAGAAAGCAATATATCATTGCATTTGCATCATTATAATGGCAATGTCTACCTTTGTAAAAACATGAACTATCAAGCTGCTACTGGAATTGGAGAAAATATTGCTCTTGTTTAATCATTACTTTGCAAGAAATGGAGATTAAGGCTTAAATGAATTGAAAGCTCTGTGATGTTAACTTGCTGATTGGGAAATTTTATGTAATTGCTGTATTTGACTTCCTAGACTTAGTGAAACCTCGTGTTATTTCACATTGACTTTGGGAAGCAATCTAAGCGAGAAAGGAAGAAAGAAATAAAGAAATGCTGCTTAAATGCATGATTTGAACCCAAGATTCCATGGGCAAATGCCCCTAATTTTGTGTCTAATAACCAATTTGTCATAATGGTTTGCAGTTTTTCCTAATAGGAGTCAAACCCAATGACTTCTTAGTGACCATTATGCTAAGTTTTTATAGTTTCAGTTAGGTATTGCCCCTGATCTGTTGGTTCATTCATACTGCAGATTATTCATGCCACTTTAGATAACTATAAGTGGGGTAGACAAACTGAAGATGCTGACCTCAGGGCAGAGCCTCATCATAATTGGGTGGATGAAGTCGTACGGTGTGAAGGCCGGGGTAGTTTAGTTGTTGGTAATGACAGTCGCTGTAGCAGCTTGATCATCCAGCCACAACCAGAAGTAAAGGATCCTTCCCTTTTGACAAGGTAGTGGTTATTCTTATTCAAGAGCTTATAAAAGAGTTTTGGCCCATTTATTAGCAATTGTAGCTCCTTTTTTTGATTTGATTGTGTGATTGTTGTAGAGAAGAAATTGAAAAACCTGAAATATGGGCTCAGATATGCATTCAAAGAATGGTTGAATTAGCCAAGGAAAGTACAACAATGCGCCGTGTATTGGATCCAATGTTTGTCTACTTTGATTCTGGACAACATTGGTCTCCTCAGAAGGGGTTAGCAATAATGGGTTTGTCTAGCATGGCCTATTTCATGGAGAACTCTGGTATTGTTCTCTCTACCACTTCTGGCTCAAATACTTGTCAGAAACCAGTAGTATGGTGGATATGTTGTCATGTATAACTTCGTATCTTTAAACATGTGAAGTTTAAGACTCAAAACAGCTAGAAACAATGCCATACGAGGTTCTTTTGCAAAATCTTGTATTCTTGTCCCACCTGTTTGCCTTTCTTTTTTACCTTGTTGTCCAGGGAATCAGCGGTTGATTCTGGCTTCTGTGATACGTCATCTGGACCACAAAAATGTTGTACATGATCCCCAACTTAAAACTTGTGTTATTCAAGTTGCCACATCTTTAGCCATGCAAATTAGATCTGGGAGGGGGTTGGCAGAGATTGGTCTTGTTGATGACCTTTGCAGGCATCTCAGGAAAAGCCTTCAAGCCTCCAGTGAATTTGTTGGAGAGCAAGAGTTGAACTTGAATATCTTGCTCCAAATTTCCATTGAGGACTGCTTACTAGAAATTGCCAAACGAGTAGGTTCATGAATGTGCATTCTTTGCCCTACAGAATCATTTTACAATTGATTGGATCGCTGCTTTCTACAACTAAACTGCTTTATTTCCTTTGTTGGTTGATTAGATCTTTGATGCACGGCCACTTCTCGACTTGATGGCAATAACCCTAGAAAATTTGCCTTCTGGTGTTGTTGCCAGGGCAAGCATTGGATCACTGGTAATCCTTGCTCGTGTGGTTACCTTGGCGTTGTCCTGTTTGCGTTCACAGCAGGTGAGAGGAGCTTGTTGTAATCTAACACTGTTTAAAATAAAGATGCAATGCTTCAAGTCGAAGCTTAGTGATTTTTTTATCAACATATGATTCATTGCGAGGATTTTCCTAGTTTATTGAATTGTTGAAAGTATTAGGAAACCTGTTGGTGTTATCTTGGAATACATCCATTAATATTTTATGCTTCCATCTAGGCATTTCCTGAAGCGCTTCTTGTTCAACTCCTAATGGCGATGATGCATTCAGATGTGGAGACTTCTGTTGGAGCACACCAGATATTTGCTTTAATTCTTTTTCCAAGTTCCTTGCATTCATATGTAGTCTCTTTGCGGTCTGGATGTCTAGATCAACACAACAAAAGGCATTCCCATACTACATCTGCATCTGCTTCAATTTCAGCTTTACTGGAAAAGCTCCGCAGAGGCAAAGGTAGCACCAACCCAGAAAATCATGGGAATACTGTTCATGACGAATGCAAAGAAGGAGATATTGTGGCAGAAGATTGGAAACTGGGCTGTGGCTCAAAGAATTCTCCTAACTTCTACAAACTTAGTTCTATCATTGGTAGGACTGCTGGATCACCTAGTGTGACTGAGGCAGTAAGTAATTAAATTGATTTCTTTTAATATGTTTTGTTACACATTATTACTCTTGGAAGGAAATTATGACTTGTCAAGTTCTTTTATTGAATTTCTCTCAGGATCCATATATTATGAAGCTCAGTGAAGATCAAATGGCACAGTTGCTTTCTGCCTTTTGGATTCAAGCTAATCTTCCTGATAATTTGCCTTCAAAATTTGAAGCTATAGCTCACTCTTTCATGTTAACACTAACTGTTTTACACACAAAGGTAGAGTTCAGTATGCATCCCTGTGCCTTTAGCATTCTAGTATGTCCATCTTCGCTGCTTTTATGCTTTTGGATAGGATAGACCATGCACTGGCAATTGAATGTTTGTGTACTTGAGTCTGCAGTAAAACTGAATACATGATCATATGACCTGTTACTTTCTATTTACTTTTTTCTTTTCTTTTATTGTCTTGTTTGTTCTATTTTCCTTTCTTTCAAAATGGAAACACATAGAAATTTAGTGAAATTAATATCTTCTGAATTATATGCGACTTACTCAGCAATTTTAACATATGCAGTGAAGCAACCATAGAATTTTATTGACCTCAAATTATTTCTTTCTTCAAATTTTGTCTGGTTTTGCAGTTACGATCACAATGGATAATGCTCCCCCCCCCCCCCCCCAAAAAAAGAAAAACCAAAAAAAAAAAGTGTTTATCGGTGAACTCGCATGCTCTTACTCTTGTCAAATTCGGAAGTACTATTTTGATAGGAAAATGAACAATAATCACAATCCTAACTTATATTTCTGTTGTATAATTTTGTACACATTATTCTGATTGTTAAAATCTTTCAAAATGTAATGTTGCAGAACCTGAAAGATAAAGAAAATCTTTTGATCCGCTTCTTCCAGCTTCCTCTTTCTCTATGGGGTATGTTGTTGGACCCAGGTAATGTATGACCTCTATAGAGTATCCTAATATTACATTTATATTCTCAAGGAAATAACTGAAAAAAAGAAAGTAAATTTGATGCACTCATGTTCTAGCAGGAATGTTGTCCCCAGCATGTCAGAGGTCTATCTTTGTATTGTCCGCTGCCATGTTGATGTTTGCCTGCAAAATATATCAGATTCATGATCTGAATGATATGTTCACATCATTAGCAATATCTGAAGTGAGTGATATGATTTTGCTATTTGTAGCCTCTGATGTCAGCTAGAGGATTGTCTTGTTGATTGTTAGAATAAAAGCCAAACAAATTTTGTAATTACTAATGTATTTAACAATTACCTGCTTCCATATAATCAGGTTGATCCATTCTTGGGCGTCAGTGATGATCATCAAGTATATGCTAAGATCGATGTGGATGTGAAAGGGTATGGTACTGCTGCCGATAATCAGCTGGCCATGTCAGTATTATCTGTGTTACGGAACAAAATATCAGAATATCTCCAGACTACAAAGAATGTTTTGGTTCAGAATTTAACTAGCATCACTGAGGTATCACATTTTATTCGGTGACCATGTTTTGTGCGTAACCTGGTACTCTCACTTTTTGATTGTCCTGTTTCTGCTTCTTAAGCTGGATGCAGATTACCTGGATACACTACTGTCAGAGACATTCGGGCCTGATGAAGAATTCATGTTTGGTCCACAATGGGTTCTTGATCAGAATCAAATGATTTTGCATTCCAAGGAGTCGCTGTCACTAGATGGGGTTAGTTGTCTCTGTTAACATCTGTTACTTCTAAATGGGTGTTACTACCATTAAAGCAGTTCGCTGTGTCCCAGTTGAATTCTTTACGTACTGCAACAGCTCAGAATTTTTCCAGAAATATTTTAATTGGGATGGGGCACCAGCCATGGCCTTTATCATGGTGTGAGTTGTTGTTTTTCTTGTTGGCGGGGGGGGGGGGGGGTATATGTAAGGATTCTATGCAGCTGAAAAGAAACGGTGACTTTTTGGTTCAAAGGATCTGACCAACATGGCGCACATGGCAGTAACCATCAGCTATTTTTGAAAGGGGGAGAATAAAGGAAAAGCAAGTTTAAAAGAAATCCACTAGTCATTGTTTTTGTTTTTGTTGGTGGTGCAGGATGTTCTATCAAGTTCAGTAGTTGAAGATGACACAATAAGTGAAGCATCTGTTCCTGAACTCCTTCGATCTATTCCAAAGATGCCTGCGTCCCCTTCTGTGCCTCATGTTATCAGCGTTGGACAGCTTATGGAATCGGTACTCTTTTCTCTTTAATGCACTCGTGTATAATGAGAAAAGCATAGGTTGCTATGAAGCATGGACACTTAAAAACAGGGTGCCGCACCAATTCAAGGACCATGCAAAACTCTATTTGATGCTGGGGGCATGATAATACAGGGGTTGAAAATATTAAGTAACTTGAAAATTTTTGGGGCAGTGCTAGTTGAGGGAATCATATTCCCTTCTTTTGCACGCTTGCATGAATGCTTAAAATTCGGGAAAAGTATCATAAATACATCATGCTGAATTATCAAGTTTGTATCAAGTATCAACATGTCTCCGTCTTTGGATGAGGAGAGTAAAATCTTATACCCAAATATTATCAGATAATGTTTGAGGACACTCAATCTGTATGTTGTGATTACCTCACCACTATACTAAATATCTTTGCCAAGCCTCTTAATCTCATACCCATACTTCAAATAATTTTTCAATACAATCGACTTCTTACTTTATGAATAAGATGTGGAGTTCCTTAATTTCCTATTCAAAAATGAAAATTTCAGGCATCTCTTTAGTATCTTAATTTCAATTCGAAATTTAAATTTACTAATAAAATACGAAACTGTACACAATAGAGGGCAGGTTTGAGTAAAACACTTGAATTTTCCTAGCTTTTCATTTTATGCGTATTTAATTTGCATTGGAGTGCTGAATGCATACATTTCGATGTTATTTTTAAGCTTAACAACACATTCAATGTTTTCAGGCGCTAGAGGTAGCTGGTCAAGTTGCAGGAACGGTTGTGTCCACTTCTCCCCTCCCATACAACACCATGGCTAACCAGTGTGAAGCCGTTGGAACGAGTGCAAGGAAGAAGCTCTCAAATTGGCTGGCCTATGAGAATCATTACAGTGGAATAGCTAATAAATCACTCCTTACAGTTCCTGATAATAATAGGAACTCCCTGGTCATGAAGCTCCCTCCAGCTAGCCCCTTTGACAATTTCCTCAGCGCGGCTGGGCGTTAGACAATTAGACTAGATGATGCAAAATGCACATGCTATGTTCATATTTGTATAGTTAAGAATCTTCCAGACATCAGTTTACATTATCAGTAGGAAACTTGAACTCAAAACAGTTTATAGTTAACATGTTATTGAAAATTTTTTTGAAAAATGATTTTTCATGTAATTTATATTACCCGTATATTATAAATGCTATTGTAGATTTATAGTCCTCCTTCAAACATTTCTTAAATTCTTCTCTTCCATGCATGTTATTGAACTTTAGTATAAATTATGCTTGCAGAAGACCTTAAAAATGAAATGAAGTGAAAAGAACCAACGACCATGTTAGCATTTAGCAACTTATATAAGCATATTGACCATCATAGTCATGTACGATGTTTTTGCTTGAAGCACTGACTTTCGGCCAGAATTTCTGCGCTATGTTAAAGTCGATCTGGGAATGGAGCACTGGGCCGGTGTTTTCACTACAGAAGTGGGAAGAAGAAAATTGTTGACCATTTGTTTTGTGGGCTTCATTTTTTTTGTAAGCAATTGTTTCAGTTGTGATCCATGATTGCAACGTTCCATTAATTTCCCCGAAAGCCCCAAAGATTTGAAGACTGGACTTTCCGGATGCTGGAAAAGCATTGGGCTTCATTGATGTAGTTGCTTGTAAGTTGCAAGTAGATTTCACTGCGTTATTTTGGTGTCCACAATGGATCACCAATTCACCTTGTCTGATGTATATTTGAATTCCAATCTTCGACCCTACCTACCATCTCCCGCAAATTTAGGGCAGGTAATTTTATGATTTATTTGGTTTCTATTTTCATTTACTATTTTTATCTCTTGTATTTTATTATTTTCACTGTTTTTATTATTTTCTTCTTAAAATCTTAAAAACAAAAAAATTCGGGCAGAGACCAAACAAGCTTACTTTTTGAGACATCTAAGTTCGACTAACCTTAAAACTGTAATTCATACAACAATAACCAAGACAGAAAACAGAAGTTTTCCATATGGTTAAGGCTGGAAGGTTTCATATAGTATTCTTTATGCACCGGACAAATATAATGGAGCTTCAAGCACGCTACAGCAAACCATCTGGCTTGATTTTTCCTAAAGAAAGGATAATGGAGAAAATATCATCAAGAACTAGAATCCACCTTTGAAGTTTGACGTTGGCACAAATGGACAACTAATTAAACGACTATAGGACTAGGGTTGTAGATTCTAATTCTACTAATAGACCAAACGGATACAAGGAGCCAATTTACGAAGATTATCTTTCATTGCCTTTTGATGGCTTTTGGCAAACTCAAAAGGCATAAATGATCGCAAAAACCAACAAAAATTCGGTCTTACCATCTTTTTGGACATTTTTTAGCTTCCTCTTCAATTTCCCTTAGTATCGGCTGGCATTGGCATCTTGATTAAGGAAGATATGCCTCAATATTAATGATCAAGTACAGCGAGGAGAAGATATATGATTAAATGCTTCCTCTCATCATCAGTGCTTTTCTCAGGTCAAATTGGAATCTCAATACGTCATCCACATAATTCGTACACCAAAGACAAACATCAAGTGATCAAGTACAGTGAAAAAAGGATAAGTATGCATCCTTTAGAGCAAAGTAGTCTTCGATTTGATGGGCAATGTCGGCAAATACAACAACGACAGGAATGGCGAAACTTCCACTTGTTTGAGTGATTGAAATTTGAAAGTGAACGAAGTTAGGCAAATAATTAACAAGTCAAAACGTAGCTAAGGCAGGTCTGTAATATTCAGGTTAATTTGGCAAATTTGTCCAGAATCCTATATATAGAAGATGCTCTTGTTACAGTTATATGATCATCCTTTTATGTCAATGCCGTTATATATATGTAGCACCTTAATAGGATGAATAATAAAGATGAACAAAAGTACAGGAAACCGTAAACATGCTATACTAGCATGCATGCCGTTATGCCCTCATGAGGGAGAGTCGATCTAAAACACATATATAATCTTCTATATTTATTGAAAATTTAAGACCAACATTATCAAAGACATATATGATATGTTGCTGGTATGAGATACAAACGAGTCAGACACAAGTAGAAATACGGACTAATAAGTCGCTAGCAAATGACCCCCAATCCAATCCCATTCCAAAGCATTTGCAGACACCGAGTGAATAATAATGCAAATCAGAGAGAGAGAAAGAGAATTTAAGATAGATGCTCCTCAACGGTCAGTTCCTCAATCATACTCCCGCGATTGAGGGGGTTGAAGACTTGGATCTCATCAGAACACTTGCTTGGTAGTATCATAGAACCAACAAGGCCTTGCTCAAGTGAGTGCATAGACGCAGGATATTTACGTGCTATGACAACTGAGTTGATGACCTCATCCGTGGGGTGGAACACAGAGAGGACCTCAAAGCCTCTAAGATCACAGGGATCAACCACAGGGTAGAGAAAAGCACGAGCACCGTGAGCACTCCTTAGCATAAGAAGGGCACCGGGGGCCATGTACTTGGCCAAGTGATCAATGACTCGGTTCTTTTCCTCCTTGTCCATCCCCACAAGGGCTGCCAAGTAAACAACCTCATAGTCTTTCACATCGCTTGACACATCCAATATATCATTGGTGTGAAAAACCATGCGCTTGGACAAGTCAGGATCAGAGGAAACCAAGCGCATGGCATTGGAATTGGCCAAAGGGTCGATGTCATAGTTGTGGAAAGTGGTGGAGGGTAAGTGATTTGATGCCAAGACAATTGAAGTTAAGGGGAGGGGTCCTGAACCCACAAAGGCAATTTTGCTAGGGACGTGAGTGCAGTGTTGGCTAAGGATGGTGAACTCAAGGAGACCAAGCTTGAGGTAGTTGGAATAGTAAGGGAAAATATGAAGATGTTCAAGTGGACTGTCGTATGAGCCTAGGATGGTCGAGTAGTGGCTCTCCAAATGTCCCTCGGCTACACCACACAGCTTTATAAGACGGGACCTAACCTCTAGCACATTTTTGCTAAGCTTGGTTACATCGATTGGGCTAGGTGGCATGCATGTGAGGACCAGCTCGGTGAACAGCATGTCGACATTTTTGCAGGGTTTGAGGCTCTGTAGGCTTGAGATTTGTTCATAGAGGTCGCACACTTTTCCAATCAACACCTCTTCCTGGCAAACCATGTCGACACTATGAGGTTATGGTATCGGGAGACCTGGCTCAGGAAAATCGTATGGTATACACACGCTCAGGTCGCAGGTCAATATTTATGCCCAACTGTGGGGTCCACATTGTCACGTTGAGTTGATACTTTATATATATTTGTATATTTTTTGGTTAATATTGTTGTTGTGTGAAAAACTATGTTACTTCTCTTTGGTCCAAGAATTTTTTTAACCAGTAATTGTATTATCATTGAGATCTTATAGGTCCTATATATCTGAAAAAATGATGAAATATTGTATATAGTGTATATGGCGTAAAAATTGATTAAATTAAAAAAACCTAAGAAGATCTTACATTAAAGATATCAACATTATCACTTCATTTCTTTTAATAATTACCTGTCTCTATGTCAAACTTTGTACAGTTCAACATACGAAGATAATAAGGTAGTGCCGCAGATAACAATGATCTTGGAGATTAAATTAAATGAAAAAAAAATACTTATATTTGGCTTGATATTTAATATATATTGAGGGGATCGGTAGAAGAAATTAATTAAATCAAATACAAGGCTGCTGTTTTGAACTTTTCAATAACAACAGGGATATCAGAGGAGTATGAGAGCCGGAACTACTTTCTTTCTCATACAGGCAGAACCAAACAAGAACAATTTCATCTCTATATTCGTAAGTGACAAATGCAATCAAAGAAAAGACCATGCCTTGAGATAAATTAGGGTTTTGTGTACCCGCAATGTATGATATTTTCTTGGGAATATTCAGAATTAGTATTTAAGCCCATGATCAAATATTTTAATTAATGTAGTAATATATGATTAAATGTTTGAGTAAAATTTTTTTATATTAATTGTGTATACAAATTAAATTCATTCTACATTAATTATTGTACAAATATATATATCAACAGGCACCAGAAAACAGTTAGTTAACACAACAAAAAAGATGAAAATTTGACAATATAACAAAAAGGAAAATAATAACAACATCGCATGATATCAATGCCAATGCCGTCAAATCTAAAAACCCGATGTAAAATAAATTAAAAAAAGACTAAAAGTAATATCAAATAAGTTTGGAAGTTAATTTGTAAGTTATTGGTTGTGCATATTCATAGACCAAATATAAAATTAATGATTGTAAGTTATATGCATGTATGAATTCAGTCCAAATTAAAAAATATGGAGAAATATATATATATATATATAGGGACCCTTTTTTAATGAAATATATGGGGATTATTTATTCATTTCCATATTTGACTCAATCATTGATTCCAAAAGGCTTTTGGTTTCACACTCTCACGATTTTTTTTTTCCTTCACTGGAGCCGTGGCCCCTTATCGGAGTTTTATTATTGCCTTCATTTTGATTGTAGACATCATAATATCACTATCCAATAGTTGTTTTAAGAGAAATAAATAAATTCGAAGATAAGGAAATATAGCCTTGTTTTGAGTGTTCTTTAAGCTACTATCAGCATCATTTCAGTTCACACAAGACTGGCACTTTCAATACGAAATACTTGTCCTTATCCTCTCCTTTATACAACGACAAAAACAATTTAATGCATAAAAATGCTGATATAGCTTTTACTTCCATTTATTGATCAATGTTGTCACTGATACATGACGCTTTTTTTTTTTTATTACTTTTCCTAAGTACTTAATAGGTCAGGTATGGAGGAAAATGGCTTCTTAATTTGATCAAACACTAAACTTTTCTTAGCATTTTAGAAAGTCAATATCATAACATGAATTTGAAATCTCTGCCGAGTTATCCCCAGCTCAACTAAGCAAAAATGATCTAGAAGATTCGCAAGTTTTTAATCGTATTGGTGAAATCAAGGGAAAACAGTTTCGTATTACTGTACACAACTGTCAACATATATAGGTATACTCGTGTTAGGTAATGGCCTAATGAATGATACTCCTCACGGCTGCAATCAAAGTGATCATTGTCATACCGCACACTGGGAGGCCTCCAAGAGCTAGTTTTTGGTCAAGGGTGCTACTTATCAATCGCTGGAAAGTTATTTTTGAAATCGGTGTTCAATATAATACTGTTTCATTGATTTTGAGAGAAAAAATTTGGATAAATTATTCCAAAAAAACAAAATTATAACCAAGAGTCTAGATTTAGCTTTGAGAGATGAAAGATACGGATTAAAGAGCTTCTTAGGCTAATTAGTAAGATTACAAGAGGTGAGTGTAGGCTGGATGTACCTGTCTACATTGGTTTACCAAATTTATTAAGGAACCTTGATCTTCTGTTTTCTTTATTTTTCTCCTTTTGGGGTCAATTTTTTCTCCTCACTGCTAACGGAATATGTCTTTATAAAAGCGGTAAGGGCAATCTACAAGCAATACAAAAATATAAGTGAATCTCATAATGTTGACATTCAACATCTGGAAAGTCATGCATAAGTTACTATATTAATTTATCCCAACCTTGATTCCTCCTCTTTTTACCTTCAAATTTGGATGGTGCAAATGAGATGTTATCATTAATTCCCTTTTGTCTCGTGCAAGCAATTTCCGTTAGTCACCTTGCCTTATACGGTTGTAGACGTCGTGGTGATTTTTCTTTAATTTGTGCAAGTTTAATGGTGGGTGTTTTTTTTTATATGGTATTTAGATGGAAAATATATCAAAATATGAAAATTGGGAATAATTTATACTAATATGGGATACACCAAAATCGGAATTTCTGATTTCTAAAAAAGTAAATTCAGAAATTCCGAATCCAATTAAAAAAATATTTTATTTTTTGTTTGTAGTTTTTAATTGAATTTGGAAATTTTGAATTCACTTTTTTAGAAATCGAAATTTTCGATTTTAATATATCCCATATCAGTATAAATTTCTTCCAATTCCCGTATTTTGGAATATATATTACTCAAATACTATATTAAAAAATACAATTCCTTCAATGGTCCCCTCTAACATTATTTGAGGCTTGATACACAATTTGTAATCAGTAATGGTCTAATGGATCATCCTAATATTCTTCAACCGTCCATGGAAATGGGACCTCCTGTTAATTGAAAGGATCACTGAGGAAGGTGGTTCCCTAGATGTAGACGTCAGATTAGATGTTTGGGGTCGAAAGAGAGTTTGGGAATGTGCACCAATAATATATGATTCTGAACTAATTAAAAGCTAGTTTTCGCCCCCTATCTATATTCCCATGTTTTCTTTTCGGCCAATTTGGCCACTTCCATTCCCAGATACCAGTAACTGTACCAACCAAATGCGATTACTCGACGCTGAAACCAATCAAACTAAAGGACTTTTTCTACATGAAAAGTGAATATCAAATGAGATGTATGAAAAGAAATTTTCTTTTTCATAAAATTTTAATTATATTATTAAATTGTGTCTCAATTATTAAATTTATATTTTTTTAATATTTTAAAATATGAATTCAAATAATAAGGAAAATAGTGCAAAGACACTTTTGCAAGGGGTAGGCCGGGGGATCAGACGAAAGGAAGATATCAGACAGGATATAGCTAAAAAGAAATGGGGACTTAATCTTGTATCGCATAGCTTTTTCCCGTTTGAATGTGCTCGCTTGCATCACCTAGCTTTCGGTTGTACTGCTCCAATTTTATTGCTTTAAATAAGACAAAGATTGCATAAAATAAGGGCTTATAATCAAAGTTGAATGGGGAGCATATTGGTAGGCTATAATTGAAGTCAAAAACACGCATAGACTTGATCTTTTGTGTTGTGCGAATGGGCGTATGGCGACCACACGACGCCGTGTACCAGACGGAGCCACATACGTAGTATTCCTATCAATGATCTATGATGCCCTATCTTCTACTACAGTCATCCACTACTGTGTCCCTGAGGTTGAGTGTATTGGTTAATTGCTGGTCCCGTTGATCCGTTTCAGCATTAGTCTTATATTGCAAGAATTATTTATCACTGTTACAGAGTGTCACTAGAATTTGAACAAATTTAAGGACAGTTAGATAAATTAAATCTTAAATTAAAAGAGTAAAACTTACCCAATTATCAAAGGTTAGAAATAGTATCATATGTAACGAAATTCTGAAAGAAGATTCTAAATGTGCAATTTTTTTTATAATGCCAGAGGCTTACGTTTGATGTTAATGGAGACCAATGACAGTGTTCCAGCAGATATAAGGTTTTAATATTTTATATCCATGCATGCATCAACATGCATGCGCTATAGCATGTAAATTAACTTTGTGCTATGTATAAAATAAAGCTCTAGGTCATCACAGCGAGGAGATCGACGAGTGGTGAAGTTGAGGGCAAACGTCACCACTCTGCTTAAAGCTTATATAAAAATGAATTTGATTTTAATATACTTTTAGCATAAAATTTTTTTATGTAAATATTCAATCATAAAATATATTAAAATTGATTGACAATTATATTTTGGAAAAACTATTATTTCCTTAAAAATTGCATATGCTTTCTATATTTCATGTATGGTTTCTCTATTATTTCTCTATTAGTTTAAAGACTGACAATTATTTTAGACTATTAGCTAATAGAATTATGAGAAAATACCAAATTATAATGGATAGTTATTATAGTGAATAATTATAGTATAATTTGACACTTTTCTTACAATTCTATTAGCTAACAGTGTAAAATTATTTTACACAATTAGTATATAGACATTAATCTCTTGTAAATAATAAAGTAAAAAATATGTATAATTTTTCAAATAAAAATATTGAGTGCAACTAATCAACATTAACCTCTGCAGCAAATAGAATGGGGAAGAGCTCTAGCGCAAAGCTTTCCTTCATGGCTCAACTGTTGGCCCCTTTTATCATGCCTCTTGATAGTGGTGGTGGTGCTAATGGTAGTTGCAATTAGGAGGTAGCAAGGTGTCTTTTAAGGATAAGGTGTTAGAAGGTGTGTCTGTGAAGCCTCCACTAGGGAAAGATTTGTTTGCGAGAAGTTGTGTCACATGGAATATGTAGATGGAAATAGGATGGCTCCAAACTTAATCCTAGATTATGGGGTGTTTAATGAGTTGTGTGAGCCTTGGCAAGATGCTCTGATCATTAAACTCCTAGGCAAAAGCATAGGGTTCAAGGTTTTGTATGAGCATGTAAAGGCTTTGTGGAAACTCTCGACTGGGTTTGAGACAAGAGACATTTGTCATGGGTTTTTCATGGTGAAGTTTGACACCATGGAAGATAGGTGCAAGGTGATGAGGGGGGGTGCATGGATGATTTTCGCCCATTACCTCTCAGTGAGTACTCGGAGTCCAAACTTCATTGCGGTAATGGCGACCATTGAACAAACATTAGTGTGGATTCATTTTTTGAGGTTGAATATGTTATTTTATGATGAAAGTGTTCTTGTTGCGTTGGTCTTCTTGGTAGGGAAGCCTATTAATGTGGACTTAAGTACTGCTTAGTCTAAAAGAGGATGATTGCCTGAGTTTGTATGGAACTTGACTTCACCAAACTAGTTCTTGGCAAGGTTAAGTTGAAAGGATCTTCATATACTTTGTTCCCATTGTGGGTTCTATGGACATCTTGACAGAAATTGTCTAACCACTCCTAAGTCACCGAAGGGAGCTCAAGCGAGTACTCCAAGGTCAAGTAGCATGGAGAAGACCTCGACAAAGGAAGCTGGCAGTGGAGTTGTGTTGATGGATCCTGGGCAAGCTTGATTGCCGTGAATCTCATACCATCTCTTCCTCTTATTGTTAATGATGATCAAGTTTACTGATTTTAAGGTTTTGGCGTGGAATGTGAAAAGGGCTATGAATGCGAAAGGCCAACGTCATATGCGTGAACTTATTAAGAGGATACATCCTTTAGTGGTTATTGTGATTGAAAATCATACTCAGTTTGTGACTGTCCGTAATTTCTGGAAAAATTTGGGTTACACTATTGAAGGTTTAGTGGAAGATCAGGGTTTTTCTAGAAGGATATGAATTTTGTCTTCTGGAGGTGGTTTTAGTTTCACAGTAGTTGATTGTGTTTATCAATGTATTATTGTTGAAGTTGGGTGTGGTGGTAAGAAGTGGGTTTGCAGTGGCTTTTGATGGGTGATTTTAATGATATTCTACTCCCTTCATAAGTAAGAGGTGGTGTTTTCTCTGCATCTTGTGCTAAAGCGTTTGCTGATATGATGGAGAGTTGTCAATTGGTTGATTTGAGGCCTACAGTAACCAGTTTACTTGGTTCAGAAGTGGCCAGAATTCTAACTTTGTTGCTAAGCGCTTTGATAGAGCATTGGCGGATATAGACTGGAGAAATGTCTTCCCAAATGCCTCTGTTGAAAATCTTCCTCGCCTTTATTCAGACCATTCCTCATTATTCTTCATTGTGGTGGGAATATTCTGGCTAGGGCTCTTTAGCCTTTTCAATTCTAAGCAGCTTGGATAAGTCATGCAGAGTGTGGTAGGGTAGTTCAAGAAGCATGGAATGAAGGAGATAAAGATGTCATTAGGGGCCTTAATGAGGTCCACAAAGACTCTTTGATTTTTAATAAGGATACTTTTGGAAACATCTTTTGAAGGAAAAGAGGCTTGGAGAATCGCATTGCTAGTATCCAAAAGAGTCTTGAGCAATGGGACTCTATTTCTTTGGAAAATATTGAAAAGGATTTGAGGAGAGAATATGAAAAGATTCTTGCTCAAGAAGAATTGTTCGGGTTTTAGAAATCTACATAGAGTTGGGTGCAGTTTGGCAATAAAAATACCAAGTTCTTCCAGACTTAAACCATTATCCGCTGTAGAAGAAATAAGATTCATGGACTCTTTCTTAATGATGGAGTTTGGTGCACTGATGATGGGAGTTTACATGCAGAGACCCAATAGTTCTTTCAGAATTTGTTTTTTGAGAATTGCTTGGTTGACGTGAATGTTTGCAGTAAGATCATGATGCCCAAAATTGGTGAGGATGCTGTTGCTAATCTGCAGGCCCCAGTTTCAACTGATGAAGTTAGAGTAGCCACTATGAGTATGAAGTCTTATAAAGTGCCTAGGCCTGATAGCTTCCAATCGATTTTCTTTAAAACTTATTGGAAGGTGTTTGGCTAGGATGTGTGTGCTTTTTGTCTAACAGGCTTTCCATATAGGTATGACTGATCCCACATTGGTTGAAACTCTTATTGTCCTCATTCTGGAAGTGGATAATCCAAAGCATTTAAAATTTTTTTGCCCTATTAGCCTTTGTAATGTTCTTTATAAGATTATTTTAGTAAATAGAGTTAGACCCTTCTCGCATGAGATTTTGAGCCCTTTGTAGGGGAGTTTTATTCCTGGTTAGAGTACTTCAGATAATATTATCATTGCCCAAGAGTTTATTCATAGTATGCATCATATGAAGGGGTGAAAGGGTGCTATTACTTTCAAGATTGACTTGGAGAAGGCATACAATAGAGTTAATTAGGATTTCCTGTGCCAAACTCTTATTGATTTTGGGTACCCTCTAATTATTGTCAAATTGGTTATGAATTGTGTTCAATCCTCCAATCTTTCCATCCTTTAGAATGAGGCAAGACTTGAAGGTTTTGCTCTATTTTAAGACAAAGCAATCTAATGTTTCCTTTTCTTTTTGTATTATGCGTGGAGAAATTAGCTATGATAATTCAGAGCAATGTGGATACTAGAGATTGCCAACCTGTTAATATTTCTAGAAGAGGCCCAGCTATTTCTCATTTATTTTTTACAGATGATGTTCTCTTATTTTGAAGGCTAAGAAGGCTCAAGTGAGAGTTGTTATGGACACGATTCAAAAGTTTTGCAATATTTTTGGACTCAAGGTGAATTTTAAGAAGTCCCGAGCAACGTGCTCTCCTAATGTTAATAGACGGAAGTGTGACTCTATTTCAGGCTGCACTTCCATCCACTTCACTATCAACATTAGGAGATATCTGGGGATTCTTATTTTGAGAGGGAGGGTTAGAAATGCTGACTTTTACCCTGTGATTGAAAAACTCAAGACTAGACTTGCTACTTGGAAGAGTAGCAAGGTAGGTTTAGGTAGATCAGTGTTATCTTTAATTCTCGTTCACTTCATGCAGGCTCTTTGGATCCTTCATGGTGTTTGCTCAGAGATTGATAGAATAACTAGAAGTTTATGTGAGGCAAAGATATCAACCACCGTGGCCTTCATCTTGTTAATTGGGAAATTGTTATGAAGCCCACAAGGTTGGGAGGGTTGGGTATTCATCAATCAAGGCAAGCGAATGTGTCTTTCTTGGGAAAGCATGTTTGGAAGATGCTCTCTGACCGTAATAGCCTAAGTGCTCAGGTCTTGAAAGCTAAATATCTTAAAGATAAGCTTATTATTTTAGCTCCCATTAAGTGTAATTGTTCCTATCCTTGGCAAGATATCTTGAAGGTAGCTTGTGTTCTTAAGGGGGGTTTCTCTTTGTGGTTGGGCACGGGGGATCTCTTGTTGTGGTATGACTATTAGTTGCCAGTTGGAAGGTTATGTGATCATATGGATTTGTCCATATAAATGATACTGAAATGAAGATTAGAGATGTGTGACAAGATGGGAGGTGGGATCTTGACATTCTTTACACTTGGATTCCTTGTGAGATAAGGCAAACTATCTCTAGTATACCTGTCCCCATGATTGGTACTTGCACATATACTTGAGTGTAGAATGTGTGCTGCTCGGGCGAGTATACTGCAACCAGTGCTTACAAGTAACTGAGTATCAGTTTGGCTAGAGATAATGGTAAATTTTGGTCTTGGCTTTGGAAGATTGAAGTGCCTTAGAAAAATGATTTTTTTGGCTTGGCTCTTTCTCCATATTGCTGCTTCGACTAATGGGCTTTGTTTTGATTGCATGTTAGCATATTCTCCTGGGTGTAATCATTATTCTGTGGGGTTGGAAGATGGCCTCCATTATTTTCGTGACTGCCTCTACTCTCTTGGGATCTGGACTCATTTGGGTTTCATTGTGGCTATGGATTTTTTCCATCAAGACCTCTTGTCTTGGGTGGAGATTCATTTGAGGAGACCCTGGGGAGTTCTATATCTGGTGGTGCTGTGGTGGTGTTGGCGTTTGAGAAATGAGATGGTCCTTGGGAATGCTAAGTGGTCTATCCAAGATGTGTTGCATAGAATTGATGTGGCTTATAGAGATGTTGTTGCTAACTGGGGTGGCAATGACCTTTACTTTGTGCTTGCTGCTAAGGAGGTTGAGTGGATGGCTCCTCAGGTGGGTTGGATTAAATTGAATACTGATGGGAGCTGTTTAGGGAACCTCAGAAGGCTGGTCTTGGTCAAGTTTTGTGTAATGACCAAGGTGCTTGGATTCATGGTTGCTCTGCTAGGATTGATATTATTGATATTCTTGTTGCTGAGATTCATACCCTAAGGTTTAGACTGTCTTTGGCTTAGGACCTAAGGTATAAGAATATTTTCTGTGAGCTTGACTCTAAGGAAGTTGTTTGCTTGACAACGGCTGATTCCATATCTTATTTTCATCTCCATGAGGCTGTTATATTTGACATTTGAGCTTTTCTTCAAAGGCACTAGACGATCGGAGTTTCTCATGTGTATCAGTGTGCAGGTGCTTTGGCTAAGAGAGGTGCAACTCAAATGGAAGAGGTGACTTTGTGGCACTCTGCATCTTTGGATCTCCATCAGCTATTGCTAGTTGATCGCATGGGAGTAGTTTTTATTCGGGTTTAGCTCTTTTCTTTCTTTCTTCATTACACCCAAAAAAAAAAAAAAAATCAACATTAACCTCTGTACCAAAAAGAAAAACATTAACCTCATGACTGATCAATAACCTTAAATTTATTATGTCGTGTATACTAACTAAGCATACACATAAAGAGTTGTATTTTTTTTTCTCTTATATATGCATAGTATTTTATATAAATAATATTATTTTGATATAGTCCATCTTGTACTTCATACTAACATATATACCACCCATTCACTATTAAATGAGGTGTGACCCCTCATTTATACTAAGTTTTACGTCCATCCAATGGTAGATAAATGATATATCAACTCGGTGTATGAAAGGCTTATGTCAAAATGACATTTCTCATTTTATATTGAAATCATAATTTTTTTTTCTTTTTTTGTAAATACATTAAGGAAATCTTACTACGACTTAAAGTTGTAACGTTTTATCAAATCATCATGTACCTAATCCCTATTTCGTTTCATTTCTTTATTTCAATTTCAACCTGTCGTGGCCATATCTCGAAAATGCTCTTTCCGGAAAGAATGCCAATACAGCATAAGAAGGCATTGCCCATGCTAAACAGCGATGGAAAACCATTTTCAAATTTTCATTCTATATAAAATTATATAAAAAAATTCTATATCATTTTGCAAGATCAACAATTGTCCACTAATCCTCACTCCGCTTTTGCTAGGCAAAAGATATGTTAAATAAGTTGTAAATTTTTACATTATGAGTAAGGTCAGCTGTATATTTAGTATTTGATTAGTTTAAGTATTTTAACATTTGTTCTTTATAGTTAATGTCTTGGATTTAAGTCTTGTAATTAAATAAAAAATAATTTTGAAATAATTTTATTTATAATAAGTCAATTTAACTTGAGCCAAATTGATTCTGACCTGATGGAATTTAAATACTGGTTATTAGATGTTTTTAAGAAAATTTGGCTATATAGAAATTGCAAACCGATTTATTTTTCAAAAATTTCTGCATTTTTTTTTCACTTAGTATTTTTATTTCACTAAATTTTTACATCCTAATTTTTGTTATCTATGACTATCACTATAGTATTTATTATCGTCATGCAATTCGTAATTAACATAATTAATTATCGTCTATTCTATTCAATTTGTGTATTTACTTATTATTTTATATTCGGAAAAAATATCAAAGAGAATTTTTTTAAAGCATAAAATTAACAAATTTAAACATGCACAATATCTTAATTATTTTGATTGTAATAAAACTTTCAATAATTTTTCAAAGGCTTAAATAAGTTTTTAATCCTTAAAAAAATAGTGAATTCCGATTTTGGTCCTATAAAATTTTTAATTTGATTTTGATCCAAATTTTTTAAAAATATTTGATCTTGGTCCTTATAGATATTTTAAGATTTTTTTTTTGTTCTTATAAATATTACCACTTGACAATTGGACTAATATAACAAGAACCAAAACTGAACATTTAAAAAAAAAAAATTGAATCAAAACCAAATTAAAAATTTTATAGGGATTAAAATTGAAATTCATTATAATTATTGGGATTAAAAATATATTTAAACAAAATTATCTATATTGGTCATTTAACTATATATCAAGAGGGACGTAAGAAGAAGACAATAAATGCGACACTTAGAAGAGAAATTGTATAAAGTGAAAATATTTTTTTGATGAACACATAAAGTGAAAATATGCACTTTTATTCTATGTTTAAAATAAATAAATAAATAACTGAATGTTGGTTTATACTTTATACACAAAACTGCAGGGGAGACATTGAAGAAAAACACACGTACATCCACTAAACATGTTAGAAAATAACAATGATATAAATTTCAAAAAAATTTCTTCGCAGTTCAGAATCTTCATATGTTTCATTGTTCTGATAGACAGGAGATTCATAAGCATTGGATCATTTTGTGGCTGATGATTCATAAACACCGGAACCTTCAGAGTCAGAGCTATACGTCTTAAACCTTCAGAATTTGAATGAACTTAAGTTTCTTGAACTTCACTTCCCAAATCGCAACAAGAAATACACTCCATTAACCACATCATATAGCATTAGCCCTATTCTACCTCCAACCCAACTTCCCATGTGACTTCCAACAAGATATCCAAATCTCCCAAGCCTTTGCTCCCCAAGGAAGCCACCAGCACAAGTACCAATCAAAGTACCACTTCCCCTGAGTACTCCCTCTGCACCACTACCACCATAGTACACAGCTTCAAAAAAGTCCCATCCTGATGAGATTATGGGACCTATAATGCGCTTGGCTTTTTGGGAAGCCAATGTTGCTGCCTTTGCACCTTCTTTCTGAGCATGTTTTTCTGCTACTGTTGGTGACATACCCTGTGACTTAGCATCAGCAAGAGCAGATTGAACTGCATCATTCCTTGCTCTTTCAACATGGGCAGCTCTAATGTTATAGAAATAGAGCTTCACACCTTCCTTGACACCACATGCCAAAGTTCCAGAGCCCATATCAAAGCAATTCAAGAGTGTAAACTTTCCACTTTTTGATGAAGCCTCCTCGGGAACAAGCTGCCTGCATTTTTCAGCTGAAGGAAGCAATTGTGTATTAGTAGATGGGAACGCAAATCCAGGAAAACGAATGTACTTACATTACAGTTGTTGGAAGGACCAAAGTTGTTCTACCCTCTTACTAATAATGACACAATAATAGAACATTCATACAGAACAAACTCAAAGCAATCCATAGAATCCATGCTAGAAAAGAAAGATTTATCTCCTCAATCAGTTTGTCATTTCTTAGTTTATGCAATGGATTTGAACTTGGGATCTTCAAGCTATACATTTAGATTTCCAAATTCAACAACGAGGAATCCCCTTAGAAATTCAGACTGGTAGCTGAGATAGGAACAGTAAGGCCAGTCCCATAACGCCAACAAACAGCGAAGATTTGATTCCTTATTTCACAAAACAATTTTTTTTTTTCAAATAATTTGGAGATTGCTAAAAATAAGAGGAGCCTGGTTAGCGAAACACCCCATATTAATATAATTAATTGACCCCAAAACGTCAACGAAAAAAAAAATTACAAAAGATAGGAAAGCAATAATTGTTCAATGTTCAATGAAGCCTGATGCGAATAATAGTCGTGTTGAACTCATAAAAGATCCAAATTTCTTTCTTCTAGTTTCTTCCTTTTGTGTATGTACGAAACCATAGACGGCAGAAAAGCAGGAGTTAAAGGCCAATTATATCAATATGAATATGATAATGAAACAAAAGATGCGTGCAATTTGTGAATGTCGTTAATGCCCATAATAGTTATATAAACTTCAATGGCAAATGCTTCCTCGAAAACGAATAAAAAAAAGGAAATTGAATTGTAACGGCACAAATAGAATAAGGTGGAAGGTACGAACCTGTGATGCTAAGAACAATGATGGCAGCGACAAATACAAGAAACTGAACCCGTTTCTTCTGGAAATCCATGGCATGGCAACGACAGTAACAGTATAACTAAAACCGAACTCAATTATATTGTATAATAAACAAATAACTAAAGAAGCTTGGAAGAGAGGGAAGAATGTTAAAGCATGCATGCCTTGTCCGGAGCCTAGATTCTAACTTTGGTTTCAGGCTATTCCATCACCAAGGCCACCTGGATGGTTCTAACTAAGCAAGGCCTATCAAAATGGGGCCAATTGGGAGTTGCGATTGCCCGGGTATTTCTTTCAACAAAATGGGCTTTCTACCATCCAATTGTGACGAAGCCCAGTTTTAATATCACGGTATTGCCCTGTCTCTCTAGCATTCTCAATGTTCACCCGAGATCTTGGTTTGGCTGGTCATGATGATGGCCTTAAAAAATTAATTATTTGATTTATTCATTTTTTTTAAATGTTTAAATTTCTTAAAACACTTTAATAAATTAGTGTAAAAGATGTTAGACATCACAATTTTTTTCCCATAAAAGGCACGTGCATCTAACTTAAAAATAAAGAAGATTTTTATATGGATATAAATTTAATATCTCTTATTTAGATATATTCATAATAAAAATTGAGCTTCACTAGTTTTATTTAAAATATACTAATTTATTTCTAAATCTCATTAATTTTATTATAAATATGTTTAAATATGATATGTCGTATAAGATTGCTTCCAATAAAAGAATACTTATAATTTTGACCAAAAAATATGATATATTAAATTTAGTTTTAAAAAAGATTCTAAAAATAGTCATTATCAAAACTTTTTTCTTTTTTTTTTTTTGATAAACAACGGAGCAAGATGCCCAACAAACACAAAAAGAACTAGTCCCTTAAAACACGGGGGAACAAAGTGTTCCAAGCATCCGCAACAAAAGCACAACTAAGAAAGGAAGGCGTAGAGGAGAAAATCTTCAAATCAAGGTCTTCTTCATCCCCTTGTTTCGCCAAAAGATCAGCACATACATTCCCCTCACGAAAAATATGATTACAAAGAACATTCTAATTCCAAGAGAGAGTAGATCGAATCGCTTTTACTAGGGGATAGCAAGAGGGGGAGTTTGGAATGTCTTCCTAATTAAGAAGCAAAGCACGTTTGGAGTCCATCTCAAGGATGACCTGCTTGTATCCCACTTAATACACCAGAGACAGTCCATGGTAGATGCCCCGCAATTCAGAAAAAGGTTATGGTGCAACTACCAAGATTAGCATAGTAGCCTAACACATAATTCCCTAAACGATCTCTAAGGATACCACCACAAGCGGCTTTGCTGTCAACTTGAAGGACTGGCCCATCAGAGTTGATCTTGATCCACCCAGGGGGGTTATTATTGAAACTACCTAACTTATAGTGTGAATGATCATAACAAAGATAATTTGGTCATTTACTATTTGTGAAACCATTCAAGTTCATAGGAAAGGCTGGTCTAGTATTTAGCTTAACTTTTTTTTTTTTTTTTTTGGAAAAAATTTCTCATTTTCATGATGCAATAATTTTGAGTAACAAATGATAATAATTGAATAAAGTCCTAGTCTGTCTATATTACTACCAAGTACCAGCCACTTCCCCCCCCCCCCTTTTTTTTTTTGGGTACAAGTACCAACCATTTTTGAGGTACAATAATTTTATTTTTGAAAAAAAAAAAAGGAACATTATCATTTTTCATTTCATGAGAAAAAGTGCAAGACAAAAGCGTACTTGTGTGTCAAGAGTCAGGACAACGAAGCAAAAGGTTATTTCGGTCAAACAGAGGGGGAGGGTTTATGAAGGGCTTTAACAAATCTAAACAGTGAATCTGAACACCATATCACCTTTCTGCAACGTCCATGGCGGTTTGAGCCTCGAGGCAACTTTTAAATTAAATTAAAAAACAGCTAAACAAGCTTCAATTTCAGAATTACCGTTTAACTTTCACCACACGTTTCTTCTGCACCACCAATGCTGAAGCTCATTTCGTCCTCCTCTTCCATCCGAACCCGAATCCACGTGATTTGATTTCGTTATACAGTGTGAAATTTACCATGATTGCTTATATATCATGATTCTGTACTGTTGTGTGCGCGCATTTTTCTGGAGCAGGTTTTGGCGTTGGCATTGCCGCACAGGCCACTGTTCCCTGGATTTTACATGCCAATCTACGTTAAGGTATGGACCATATGAGAATTGTAATCTCTGGAGTGTGCGTCAGTGCATTTATGTATCAATGAATTGAGTAATGTAACTTGTTGTCTTATGAGTGTTAGAATATGTGTCTAGGACCCCAAATTGTTGACGGCGTTACAGGAAAGTCGAGAACGACAAGCCCCTTCTGCTGGAACTTTCCTCCTCAAGGATGATCTGGAGGCTCATCCCAGTGTGGCATCTGGCTCTGAAACAGAAGAACAAAAATGTGTATGATTTAAAAGGAAAAGAGTTGTTTGATCGTCTACATGAAGTCGGTACTCTTGCTCAAGTACGTAGCTTAATACCTTTAATGGATAGCATGCATTGCTTCAATAAGTACCTCATTTTTTCACTGTTTCCATTTTCAATACCAGATTTCAAGTATCCGTGGGGATTAGGTGATCCTGCTTGGTCACAAGCGTCTACGTATAACAGAGATGGTGAGTGCTGAACATGTGGAAACTATAGAAAGCTAGTGTTTAATTAGTATTGTTGTTTTTGTTTATCCGTGTCATATTTGTGCTTAAGTATCGTTTACTGGGCTTCCAGTATTCTGTCTTTTGACAATCACTTATGTGTGCGTGGCCAACTATTCTGCTAATCACTTAACACTGAGAACTGGTGTCTTTCCTACAGGATAGTGAGGATCCACTTACTGTTAAAGTCGATTATCTCAAGGCATGTTCGGTATGACTTTATCTTCAGTTGTTTTCTCAATTCACGTGTTAATTAAAGTGAAAGATATCTTTTGCATTATTATTATATGAGAGCTTCTTCTTCTTCATTTTTTTTTTTTAATTCTTTATTGGGTTGTTCTTGGTGCTGCACGATAAATCTTATAACAAAGATGATGATATTATAAAGGCCACATCTTTTGAGGTTATATCAACCCTTAGGGATGTTCTTAAAACGAGCTCCCTCTGGAGAGATCATTTTCAGACATACAATGAGGTTTGATATGAAATTTGACCTTTTTTTTTTCAATTTTGTTGGTGTAAAAGACCAAATGCTTTACTTAGTGCTAGCTACCTTAGGTTGTTATTCTACTTTTTGTTGCTAGTTCACTTAGCGCCAGAAGTCTTAGTTGTTTAATTACCATATAGCAAATTAACAATTATTAGGGTCAGCCTGTTCTTCATATATGCATAGGTAAACAATAAGCTTTTTTTCATAAATATTGAGTTTACTTCTTTTCCTGAAACTACGTTCTGTATAACTATTAACAAAATATCAAGACAGTGAAACAATCACATATACTATGTTATGGTTTTTTTAATTGTCCAACATAAAGCACAATGAATGATGCAGCTGGAAACACTTTATATGATGGCTTTTATCTGTTGTAATATTGTATCATTGTTCGTTGCTTTACTTCTATCTTATTATTATGTAACGTGAACTCCCTTTTCTTAAACTGTGCAACATACAGGTGATTTCACTTATTCAAGTCTTGAAGATTTTGGAGCTGCATTATCTGGGGCAAACAAATTGCAATGTTGGCAAGTCCTTGAAGAGCTAGATGTGAGTAAATCTGGGTAACTGACATTGACAAGCTCTGACTTGATTCGGTGTAGAATCTGTAGAGGGTGGACTATGTTTTCCATGTTTGAAGCTGCAGTAAGTTTTAATTTTTGGGTTAGATTTTCTGGGAAATGTCATTTTCTTCTACTATTTTTTTGTCCTTAATGTTTATTTTACTATTTAATAAGATATAATGAAATGAGCATATGAAACATGGATTTTTTTTTTTTATTCGGGGAGGTATCATTTATTATTTTATTGTAAAGGTATATAAAATATTAAATCTTACATTGGAGTTAGAAAAGAAGGAGATGGAAATCAGCAAGATTCAGGTAATGATGTCTTCTGCTTTCTTGTTTCCGTCACTCTCAAATTTTCATCACACGTGGATGCTTGTGCGAATTATTTCCAGGAATCAATTGCAAAAGCAATTGAAGAAAAGATAAGTCGATAGCAGCGCCATTACTTGTTGAATGAGCAGCTTAAGGCCATAAAGAAGGTAAAAGGCTCTCCCTCCGTGCCTGCATACATTTCTAAGTATTTATTTGTTTAATGGATAAGCATTTTTTTTAATTTGAATGTTGAAATTCGAACTACAAAAATTTCGAAGCAGAGAGTCTGTTCTTTACATCATTGGTGTAGCTGCTATCATACAATTCTATATGTTGGCTTGCCTGCAAGATACTGTTTGAATTGTTTCTTCCTATGCACAGTTAATGCTTACTAATTGAGTTCAATAATAACAAAGATAAGCTATCGGCTTTAGTTAATTAGCTTAACAGTGCTTTTGCTCTATGCACCAATCCTCTCTGCTGTAGATTTACTCCACATTCTAATTCTATGCGAAGAATTTGACCTTGTGAATAGCAGCCAAGCAACTTTGTGTATGTGCTACGTATGAGATGCTTTGCTGAAGCTCTACTCTGATGAGTTTCTTTTAAATTGCTTTAACGTTTTCCTATCTGCGGGAATTGGGACTGGAGACCGATGATAAAACTGCTCTTACTGGTTGGTTCTGATCTGTGCTTTCTGTTTTTAGCACAGCAATTATATTTGTTTTTATAATTCATTTCCTACCGAAGGATTGACCTTGTGTGCTTGTGTTGCATAATGGCAAGGTCCTTGTGGGGCCTAAAACTGTGTTGTTGAAATGTTTCTGTCTGTCAAATTGCTGAAAGTATTCATGTTACTAGTTACTTATCTCTTTTCGTCCTCTTTTGGTTTCTGAGTCAGTATCTCTAAAATCTTTTGATTGTATAGTGATTAGTGTGCTTAGGTATGTTCTGCTTAATATTGTACTTTTTTGTGGCATTCTGGTTAGTCATTAGTGCCTTCTTGTCACCAGACCAAATTTGAATTGCATCCAGCCCTTAGGTACTTTGTAGCTAAGCTTGTTGCTATCATTGCATGATGTTACACTTATTTATTTCAGGTAAATTCAGGGAAAGTATTGAACCCAAGAGAGAAAAATGCCCGCCTCATGTTTTACAAGTGATAGATGAAGAGCTCACAAAACTACAGCTACTGGAGGCTAGTTCAAGTGAATTCAATGTTACCCATAACTACCTGGATTGGTTGACTGCACTCCCTTGGGGAGAATTCAGGTTTGTCCATATAGAACTTGATTCTTATTACTGTTGGCTGTAGTAATATAAATTTATATATGTTATGCGTCAACCTGTTAGATGGCCAACAGTTTGTAAGTTAGGAGTAGTAGGGATTGAACTGAGGATTGGAGGTCCAAAACAGTAAGCAAAACATGGAAAAGGGTCGTAGTGGGGAGTTTTGCTGTAACAAGCTGGACTGGCGGCAACCTGGGAGTGGAAGTGAAGATTCTGGACGCGTGCAAGGAGTAAGGATAAAAAGGGACGAGGCCGGAGGGGGAAGAAAGGAGGCATGGAAAATTGAGGAGATAGAATAGGGCGGTGTCAGGACTCAGGATATCCATGAGATGGTGTTATTCTGTTTCTGTCTTGTTTTTATTGTAGTACCAGTTTTCCTTCTGTAAGGAGATTTTATCCCCATTTTCTCTCAGTTTAATTCCAGAACCACCCTCAACGCCATTTGTTTTTAATTTGCAGATTTAGGACAGCTGCATAACAGTCTTAGGAAAGGCCGTTTGGTAGTGACAACAAAACTACATAAAAATAGTTTTCCAATGCTTTTGGATGAACACTGTTTATTTTGTGTATGTCATTCATTCATAGTTCTGATATTTTTGGCATTTCATAGTCCATCATGTCTTGTGCATTCGTGCTGAGTCAGTAGATTAGCAGGCCTTTGTTTGCTTTTAGTTGGCTGTGGAATTGGTTTGATGTGGGATTCAATCACCTTATCATGGTAATTGATCTCCGACGGTACCTTGCTTTGTTCTTTATTCATTCCATTCCGTTTATATTCTTGTACATTGGATTTGTATGAAATATGGCATCTTCCCATAAAAAGCTTTATATGATTGCTGAACCAGGTCTTTGAGCAGCTGCTTCTATTGTATTTTTTTTTTTTTTCCCCAAAAGAAAATGATGCCAGATACAATGATTTCCTCTTATGTCTTGGTATTTTTGTCAGAATAATACTAAATCCCATGAAACATCATTTGTGAAACAACACACAAATGCCCAATAAAGAATAGGGGTGCTTGTGTTTTGTAGAGAAAAACAAGAATGCGGCTTATAGTTTCATTGTTCTGATTGTTCAGCCAGCAAACTTTGTGGTCAACTTCACAAAGTGCAATTTATGATAAATAGGATTGCTCCTTTTGTTTTGTTAACCGTAAGAGGCTCATATTTAGTGGATGCCTAACTCCTGTCATGGTTTCTTTCATGCTGATACATGGTCATGCACACTATTTGCCCGTTTTAAGCTACAAAACCATTCATGTGCCTCTACCCAATAGCTTAAGCTTCTAGGAGAGTTGGTTCATGATATGGTATTATTGCATTTATGACCAAGAGGTCTAGAGTTCAATCCTTATTTACCCCCATTCTTTTAAATAAAAGTTTAATTTTAGTATGGATAGGATGGACCTTTTCATTGTCCATGCTTCAAGCCTAAAAGAGATTCTCGTGTGAGAAGGCGTGTTAAGATATAAAATCATTTATGTACCTCTACCCAATAGCTTAAGCCTTTGGGAGAGTTGGTTCATGAGAGGGTTATCTTAGTATCTTACTAGTAGAAGTTGTGTGCCTTTATTTGTTAACCACATTTTATTGTGAATCTCATGTATTTCAATCCATTAATTTCCAAATCCAGCAATGAGAACTTCAATGCTATTCAGGCACAAAAGATTCTTGGTGAAGACCGTTATGGATTAACTGATGTGACAGAAAGGATACTGGAATTCATAGCTATTGGGAAACTAAGAGGGACTTCACAAGGTTAATCATTATTCATTTTCATAATATATCTGAAAACTAGATTTGAGAGTTGTCTCTTCCAAATGCTGTATTGGTACATAGTGATCCAGGTGTCTAGTGTCTAACAGATGCTATATGGCTATATAGTGATTATTAATTATAGAATTGGACAATGCCATGAATATGATGTAAAGTTGTAAACGCCTTTCTCAGTGGCTCAACATATTTTTCTTAAAATATGATGACATGCTTTCATCAAGTAGACTAAATCCATATATATCTTGATGCATGGTATATGTACAGGTAATTTAATAGCAAGGCCTTTTAATTACATGCTGCCAAATATGTGATGAATGTTTTCTAATATAAATTTCCTTAGAAATTTTGAATTAGAAAAATGAGATGATTATTAGCTGGATTGAGTGGGTCAGGCTTTGAAATATGATGGTCCATTTTAAAAAACTCTGTTTAGGCACCTGACTTGCTCAATCATATGTCTTTTATGTGGTTTCATGTTAAAAAAATTTTAAGATGTCAGGTGTAGCTTATTTTATGCTAACCCGTATACTATAAAGGTTTATGGTTCTGATTATCTTTGCATGTTCCAAAGGCGTGACATGGTTCCTGATCTTTTTCATATATGCAGGGAAAATTATCTGTGTTTCTGGTCCACCAGGTGTGGGCAAAACAAGTATTGGTCATTCAATAGCACGTGCCTTGAACCATAATTTCTTCCGATTCTCCGTAGGAGGCTTAGCTAATGTGGCTGAAATCAAGGTAGTAAAAGTCTCCATGTTCCCCTCAATAGGATTAAATTATATACCAGTTTTATGTTACCATATTTGGTACTGTTTTGGATCATTAATATTTTATCTTACAGGGTCCGTAGAACCTATATTGGTGCTATGCCAGGGAAGATGGTACAATGTCTAAAGAATGTTGAAACAGCCAACCCTCTTGTTTTGATTGATGAGATTGACAAAGTAATACATTCCTAGCCAGTTAGCCAAGTAATTTTATTTTCTGATTCTTTTACTTGTTCTATTCTCCATATGTGATTGACTGTGGCCCAAATAAATATATTGCCTTAGTTTTGGTTTTATTTTATAAAAACATATATGGTTTTAATCCTTCTAGGTATTATAAGAAAGGATGATTTTAGCATTCATATTTGCCTTATTCAATTGGCAGCTGGGCAGAGGACATGCTGGTGATCCAGCAAGGGCATTGTAAGAGTTTTGCATCCGGAGCAGAATGCTAACTTTCTGGACCACTATCTTGATGTTCCAATTGATCTATCAAAGGTTAGTATTTGATCATTTGTATCTTGAATACCGAGGCTATACAGGGTCAACATTTATATCACTCCTTAGTGTTGTGTTTTATTTTTGGTGTTACAAGCTAGTGTTGTCTGCTTTTGCATGACTATAGCTAGTTCTTTGAGTGTCGAGACAAAATGTATGGCAAAGTGGGGAAAAACTTTAACCACGATGGCTCATGCAATAGGAATCTCGCTGCAGTTTCTTTTTATTTGTACCGCAAACGTTGTGGAAATGATTCCCAATCCGGATAGAAGGGAGGTTGTCACTATTGCTGGTTATATTTCTGATGAAAAAATGCATATTGCCAGAGATTTTTTGGAGAAGACTACACATGAAGCATGTGGAATAAAGCCTGAACAAGTATTTATCTTTTCCACCTTTTTTTTTTTGTGATTGCTTTTCCTGCAAAGAGTTATTCAAAGTCGTAATGTAGCGTTACTGCAAGCATAGTTATGCCAACTTTTGTGGCCATTTTCCTTTTAATTAACTGATGAATTAACTACAAGCACTAAATTGCTTCAGGTGGAAGTGACTGATGCTGCGCTTCTTGCAGTGATAGAAAATTACTGCCGAGAAGCGGGGTTCAGGAATCTTCAAAAGCACGTAGAGAAGATTTATCGAAGGGTCTTTTCTGGTATTCATTTTAGTAATATTGTCAAAGATGTTAGTTACTATGAACCGGGCTATGGCTTGTATTGTATGGCTGCAGAGACAGCCGCTCTTCTTCTGTTCTTTTCAATGTTTTGGGAGACTGCATTAGTTCTTTACTATAGCTGAGTTTTTAAATTTAATAAATGCTTCATTACCTGTGGCCTAAAATATTCTGTTGTGGCATGGCAGATAGCTCTACAACTTGCGAGGCAAGGGGAAACAATTGAACATGCTGTTGCTAGTGTTCAGTCTGTGGAACCTAAAAATGCCAATGAAGATTTTGATGAATCAGGTCAAAATTCAATTCCAAAAGAGAACTCCGAGTTAGTAGAGAGTACTAGTCCTGAAAAATTGAGTGACATCTCTAAAGAAGTTGAGAAGGTGCATACAAATCCACCAGCTGATCAATCTGAGAGTCCAACCAATCAATCTGTGGATGTAGAGGTATTGTAGCTCTCTGGGATTGCAATCATATTTTCTTTTTAATAAAATGCATCTGTCTTTTGACTCTTTTCTGATGTTGGTTCTGCAAGCAAGAAAACTGAGACCCCTAAGTTTTAGTGAAAAGTTACGTAGACTTTTTCCGTGTTACTGTTTCTCTGTAATGGTAGTGTCAAATGACTTATGTTATATAAATTATTTTATCTTAAAATTAATTTTAATCAAATTAATTTTAACAAAATTAATTCTATATAAAATCAATTCTACAAAAACAAATTCAAAAACGCTAAACTTGGTTTTCCCTGTGTAGAGGATTTGATCCGAAAGATTGAACCATAGAAAAATATGTTGACCAACAGTCATCACAAATTTGATATGCATGGATGTCGATTTTTGCAGGATGCAAAAGAAAGTGAGGAAGATAAGGTAAGTGAAACAACAAAGGCAATCCAGAAAGTCTTGGCTGATAAATCAAACTTAACTGACTTCGTTGGCAAGCCAGTCTTACATGCTGAGCGCATCTACGATCAGACACCTATTGGGGTTGTCATGGGTCTTGCCTGGACTGAAGTGGGTGGTTCCACAATGTATAAAGAGACGACTCTCATTGAGGGAGGGGAGGGAAAAGGATCACTACATCTCACTGGTCAATTAGGATATGTCATGAAAGAAAGTGCTCAGATTGCTCACACAGTTGCCAGAGCAATGTTGCTGGAAAAAGAACTAGATAATCCTTTCTTTGCAAATTCAAAGTTACATCTCCATGTTCCTGCCGGGGCAACTCCAAAGGACGGCCCTAGTGCTGGTTGTACGATGGCCACCTCACTGTTGTCCCTTGCCATGAAGAAGCCTGTGAAAAAGGATCTAGCAATGACTGGCGAATTAACGCTTACTGGGAAGATTCTTCCCATTGACGGGGTATGCAGAGAAATTTCATCTATTCCAATATTATTGTTTGTTCTTAATCTTTAAATGCAGAAATTTTCTGGATAGGTTTTCAAGTTACAGAACTTCTTTTTTAAAGGTTTTTATCGTTATTTCACCCAAGAAAATACGAGGAGGGGGATTTTCCTGAAGTTGGCAACCTGCTCTGGGTATTTATTAACCAACTCATTGAGAAAGGAAAAAATAATAAAAGTCCTCTAAGAACCGATTTAATTGATCATTGATTAGGAACCATCCTCACCCCTCCATATTTTGTGCTGTGAAAGCACATTTTCTTTATTTGAAACTAACAAGTCGTGGAATGCTTTGAAAATCCCAGGTTAAGGAGAAAACCATAGCAGCGAGGAGGAGTGAAGCTAAGACCATTGTATTCCCTTTTGCTAATAGGAGGGATTTTGATGAGCTGGCGCCTAATGTGAAAGACGGTCTTGATGTTCATTTTGTTGATGACTACATGAAATCTTTCATTTGGCTTTCGGTGATGACCAGCCTCATAATATGGAGAAGTAAGTCACTAAAAGTTACCTGAGATGAAACTCTATTCTTCGTCGACCTGGGAACCCAGCATGATTTTTGTAAAATACGATTCAGTACCAATGGTCTTGGGGTTTTTTATTTAGCTCTAATAATATTTTTTCCTTATATTTATTGTTAAGGGAATAGAGTTTTTCATTTCTGATGTTATTATTTTTATCCCTCAAATCTTCATGTGTTGTTTCATAATAAAAGATAACCTCTCTCTCTCTCTCTCTTTTTTTTTTTTTTGGGTGATGGTGATATTCATTGCCTTTGTTATGCCTTTTTGGGTTCTTATTTGCCATGATTTTCTTTTGATACGAAGCAAATTGAGCAAATAAATAAGTTCAATATGATACTTAAATTATAGAGCTCTCTTATCCAATAGATTAATTTTTTGGTATGGGTTCGTTACATAACCTTGAGTTATAACAATTGGTGTTTTAATTGAGAGTTGAGTTATAGAAAGGGCTACTTATAGGCTAGATTAAAGTGTAATAGTGAGAATGTTTTGCCGAATAGTGATAGATAAGTGAAGCTGCTAAGAGGGAAAAGACTACTGTCGGGTCAGTGTCGATAGAGTGAAGCCACTGTAGACATCAACTCTTAAAGGTGGCAGCAATGTCCCATATTGAGCAAATAAATAAGTTTAATGTGGTACTTAAGTTATGAAGTTCTTTCATCCAATAAGTTAGTCTTTTGAGTTGAGCTCTCTTTATGGACTTAAGTCATAACATTGTCTTTATCTAAGTTTTGGGTTTTGTTAAGGGCACTAATTAAGAAATCAAGAAAAGAAAAATTTTTAAATTTTCACTATATTTGATACATTAAAAACGTGAACTTTTTATCTTTTCAATACAAACTTTCCTTTTTGAATCCTTAACCACCATTTTCTCACACATGTGTTGTGGACATCGGCTCTTAAAGGAAGCAGCAATGTTATGAGTCCTATATTGAGCAAATAAATAAGTTTAAAATAGTATTTAAGCCATGGAGTTTTTCTATCCAATAAACTAGTCTTTTGGATTGCGTTCTTTTCATAAGCTTGAGTTATAATATTGTCCTTATCTATGTTTTGGGTTTTGCTAAGAGCATTGATTAAAAAATCAAGAAAAAGAAGGTTTTTAAACTTTTATTGTATTTAATGCATTGAAAACTTGAACTTTTTACCTTTTCAATACAAACTTTCGTTTTTTGAATCTTTAACTAGTGCCCTAAAAGCATTGGTTAGATAAACTCTTAGGATATTTTAGTTTTTTTTCCCCCCACCAATTCACACACACAAAATGCTACTAACTTCGTTATTAACATATAAGTAGTTGGATTTTCTAAATTAATTGTAAGCCATGTTAACTCAACATAGCTAGATTTTTTTTAGATTCTTTAGTGAAATTCTTTGATGTATTATCATTTTTATATCATTTTTATAGTGGAGATTCTTGTGAAATAGGTTCCATGATTTTTTATCTCTTACGATGAGAGTTCTCCATATTAAAAATTTTCGTATTTTCCTTTGCCTTTATCTTTTTATTTTTTGCACTTTACATTTCTTACAAGTTCTCTTACGTGGGAAAATTTTGATTTTTGCTATATATAGGTTAGGGTTCAGGGTACAAAAATTATGTACATTACCTTTCCCAGCACCTAATAATCCTCACTGACACCTCAACCACTTGAGTTAACAGCCCAGATTTATCAATGTTAATAAAAAGTGAAAATTACAACGACCTCCTATGAGGTCCTTTAAAATTATACTTTCTCCATCTTTGATTTTAATATTACATCTAATACCTCTGAGATCAAATGGTGTTAACCACCGTTAAGTTACATAATAAAAAGACTAAAATGACCTTTCCCACTATTAGAGCATTTTCCCCCATTCTTCTATTAGAGACCGTCTTCATCTTCTCTTCCCCCTACGGTGTCTGTAACGTCCGAAAGAAAATTTTATCGTTAATAACTAAGTTGTTTGGTTTTTATTGAATAAGTGGGTTTAATCAAAATTCGATTAAGTATTTCTTTAAAGTCAATTAAGTGTGATTTAGGAATAATTGGACTTGATGGAATAAGATTAGGAACATAGGAAACCTCGCAGAAATTTTTCTAAAACCGGTTTATCGATTTTAGAGAAATTTGTAAAATTTTGATATTTTAAACTATCAGAACCAGACTAATAAAAGAATCATTGTGAGAACCCTAAAATAAATGGCTAGAATTCAGCCACAACATGCCCATAGGTGACACCATATTTAGTCAAGAATGGCAGCCACAAAACTAAATTGAAACTCCAACATATATCCATCAATTACACAACTCCTTACTCCACTAGTTTGTATGCAATTCCTTTTTTGCCCTTGCGAATTTTGGCCAAGATAAGGGGCTAACTCTCCCTTCATTTCTCTTCTATTCATACTCCTCTCTACTCCATCTTCAACCTCTCTTCAGGTCTCATCAAGTGTAGCTTCCATCTAAGGCACCAAATCAATTAAATTTCAACTAGACAAGGTAGGAATTCTACTTCTCTTCTTACTTTCCATGATTTGGGATTAGATGGGGGTCTTGGGTATCTTATGATACTGATAAGATTTTTAAGTGATGATAATGAATTATAATTGATTATGCATGTATGTTATGATTAGAATTGGAGTTGGTATGAAAGAACTTGAAGAAAAGAGAAAACTCAAGAAGCTGTTAAGATTCTCCCTCGGCGGTCCATATGGCAGAGTGTACAGCTTCGCCTACAGCTATTTAAAGTTGATGAAACTATTTTTATATTAAACTAGACATTCAGGGCTTTCCATACATATATAATATAAGGCCATTAGATTAGTATAGAGGTAGTTATGAATTTTTGAAATTTGACCTAAAAATCAGGACTTTCATCCGGGCAGTATAAGTTGAGAAAGGTGTAACTCACCCTACACAACTCCAACTTGAGTGAATCTAAAGTTGTTTGAAAGCTAACATATGAGGGAGCATCCCATAAAAATTTCAGATTCAGATTCATTGCCATCTATCCCCAGTACATCAATAAATTTACCTTAAGTGCAATCCGGGCTGGGACAGGATAGTCCAGTAAGGTCAAGTTTCAAAGTTTATATCTTGAGTTATACTCACTCAAATGATATGCAACTTATTTCATTTGAAAGTTTGTTCTGTTAGCTTTATATTGATATAAATTTTTCATGATTTAATCCAGATTTCTATTTTTGGTGAATTTTCTTTGATAAGGATGCAATTCTGGCTAAGAGTATGGTAATCTGGGATAAAATTCAAATAACTTGAGTTAATCTCGGAACTCGGAAGGGTATATTTAAGGTTATGCTCGGAAACTTAGTAAACAGGGAGCTAGATTGAATCTACTCAATATTGAACTCGAAACTTAGTGAATATAAAACTAGATCAGTATAGTTAACATCAGCAATTTGGAATTTAGGAAATACAACGGTGGGATAAGGTCGGAGACTAAAATAATCCCAGAAGTCGAAAATTATATAATCTCCAAAAATCGAATGTAACCCCAAAGGTCGAAACTTGTATAACCTCAGACCTCAGATCCCATTTAATCTCGAAAGTCGAACTCGGGAACTTCAATAGAAATTAAAAGCTTGCAAGATAGATTAAGACATAAGGTTTTAAAACTTGCACCTATTGATATTGTTATATTCTTGGTATGAATATGATATTTTGTATTGAGTTTGCTGTTTGATTAAAATTTTCTGGTTGTCTGGCACTATTCATGGGAAAGTGAACATGATCCGTTATGCTGCCAAAATTTCAGCAAATATTGCAATTAATATGAATTTATAAGTTATGCATGCATTGGTCAAAACATGAGACAAGTAATGCTACCCTTATAAGAATGAGGAAGGATTTTCATGTGACTTGGGCCAACCCCTGATAAAGTTAAGCAGAATAGATCAGTGGGGAAGTCGGGGAAAGTAAACCCGGTAACTCTATATAGGAACAAGTTCGATCCTGAAAAGCGAACTATTACCCAGGAGTTTTATGGCCAATATACTCCCAGGGGACTAAATATAGAAAAATATGAGTTAAGATTAAATGCATTATTTCTTGTGCATATCCATAATTTCAGTTATTATGCATTGAGTTAATTGCATCATTGGATGTCATATATATATTATTGTTCACTTTATGGCTGTCACTTAACCATGTCAAAAATATAGGTTTGGTTGCTTATTCCTCTATTTAATTGCCTTTATTTCCCTAAGTAAAATTTAAATTGTGTTTTGGGCTATAATTCCTGTAATTAATTTAGTAGAGTATCCTGTTGATATGACATTTTCTTCTAATTAACTAAAACCTGAAATAACTAAGAATGATAGTGATGACAGATATGCATATATTTAGAAATTCCTACTAAGAAATCTCTATTTCTCACTCTACTATATACCCTAGCGTCATTCTCAGATCATGGAGAACGCGGCAACTGGCATCCTATTCATTGAGTTTCCTGAGCTCCACATTCATGTTAATCCGTTCATAGACTCTGTGTACATATTCGGTAGATATCAGTTTCGTCTTTATTTCTTCTTCCTGGAGATTTTGTAGTACCACTCATGCACCCATTTTTTTACCTTGTCGTCCCTTGCATTGCCATCCCTCTCCATATGGCTCATCCCTTTCTACCTCCATATGCTGCGGCAGCAGCACCGGTAGTAGCAACAGCTCCCATGGCTCCACCAGCTTCACCACTACAGCAGATACCCTCGGTCTCGATGTCTAAGGAGGATCCATCTGCGATGGAGAGTTCATCTTCCTTGTCCTCTGCTCCAAGTGTGGACTACACTCCTGCGAATGTCAGCATAGTGAATGAATTCTTTTCTTCGGAATCCATCTAGCTAGGGTACCTGCCGTCGTAGCAATAGGTATACAGGATGACCCCTTTTTTGGCAATTTGGGTCATGAGTATATGGATAGGGATTAGTAGTTGTACATAAAATATCCCGTGGGGACCAGTTAAAGGGGGACTGCTCGTATAGACAGGCCAATTTATTTTATGTTAGTGGCTTTATTTTTTTACTACCCTATACTGTCTTACATACATTTTGACAATTTCGAAAACAAATGTGTGTGTGTGTGTGTGTGTGTGTGTGTGTATGATGCAGTTTCGATAAGTTCTGTTCTTTTCACATTTTTATTGATATTACTTTACTTCCGATATAATGACTGTTTAGTGTTTATTTCGCTATCAAACAGAAACTGATTGAAGGGAATAGTTAACTCTCGGGTCAGTACACGTAATAATTTATCAGGTAATATATTATGACTTAAACATAATATTTTGTCTGGTAAGGTATTACAGTGTCACACTCATTTCTCTCCCCCATTCTTCCATTTGAGGCCCTAAACACATAGACCTTCAAACATTCCCAAGAACAAGTACAAGAATTTGAAATTCCATAATTTATGCTAGTAAAGAAATGAAGTAATAATAAAAACCCACCAAACAACAATAAAAGATTTCACAAAAGCACTAATTTTTATCCACAAACTAAACCAAAACCCAAATCCCAATTTCTCATTTGATAAGATCTGATGCCGTCCATGAAAGGAGCTAGGTAGTTGTCAAGGGTAGGAGTGGAGATTGCAAAAGAGGGAAAATATCGTCATTGTTATTACAAGGAGGACGGAGGAGTTGAGTTGTTGTGCCACTGGAGCGCAAAAGGGGAGTAGTGGGTTTGGGTGCTACATCTCATACATGGGCTTTGTGAAGTAGGGAGAATTGATGAGCCATTGAAGTTGTTCGTGAAAATGGAGGATAATTGCTCTCCCACTATTTGAATATATACATTTTGATATGTGCTTTGTGTGGTTTAGGCAGAAAAACAAACCATTCTTGTAGAAATGAGTGAAAGAAGCCTAGGAAGGAGGAGTAATGGCTAAGAGAGAGAAGGGGGGCAGCATCTGGTTTGGAGGAAAGGATGAAGAAATAAAGAAGGGGAAAAAGTAAATAAAGAAAAAATATAAGGATAATAAAGTCATTAAACTAAGAAAAACTCACATACCTTTCATATACAACTGACAAACTTGACAAACTATTAGAGATAAGTGTTGTTCCTATATTATTTTTTTAAAAAATAGATGTATTAAGTGTAATATTAAAATTAAGGAAAGAAGTGAATGTAATTTTAAAGGATATAAGGAAAGGTCATTGTAATTTTCCTTAATAAAAAAGCCCCGTGTCTATTCATATAGTCATCCACCCGTAATGTATTCAACCTGAAAATGTTTGAAAAAGCAAAGAATTGGATGAAATAAAATATAATTCTTTTTTTTTTAGTTGGTTAATAAATTTTTTTTTTCGGTCATACTCACGCACACAGGGGAAGGGGGCTGGGAGGGCTCTTCCCCTTGGGTCGAACTCGCGACCCTTACCTACGCAGACATATGATGCAGTTGTTACCACTGCACTACAAGCGCTTCTGCGTTGTTTAATAAATTTAACAACGGAGGAGAAAAAAATGCGTAATATTCCCTCCACAATCCACAATCCACAATCCGCTAATTTAGATGGACCAAAACAAATAAGGGTCTTCAAAAAGACACCCCTCCGGTATCCGTTATCACTCCCCTTCATCTTTTCGGATCACTCTGACTTTTAGTGAGGTTTGTCATTCTTCCAAACATAGGTGCTATCTTTTTCTCTAAGAAAATTGAATGTGATGTTCTAGAAAAAAATAATAATAATAATAATAAAGAATTTTCTTCACATTACAATGCCTTGTACAGCGTTGGCAAGCCATCCACAAGCATTGTTTGCATCTCTTTTTTATCCAAGTCTGCAATTTTACCACAATCTCATGTACCGTCTATTAGAGTTATATATGTAAACAAATGCAAATTAAAGAACAAGAAACATGGTCGCCTGCATCACAGCGGTTGGGAAGTTATTCCGACTGTGCAAGCCATTTATAATCAAGCTTTCGAGCTTCGTATTTCTATATTCAATTGTATATATTCATTTATTACCGTAAAAATACCAATAGATAGCCAAATCTTATGTTTCCTCGTAGAATCTGATTTAGGCCTTGATAAGGAATGATAGCAATCGAAGGAGAGCTGAATTTACCTCGTGCTAAAAATGCCCAAAAATACCCATTTCAGCACTAAATATGCAATGTGCCACCATATTAAAAATGGGCATTTCATTGGTTTAAGCATCGTCCTCATCTTTATCCAAAGTAGCTGATAGATAGCTCAAGATGAAGCCGTCTAGATCTCCCTCAAGAATGGAGTCAGGATCTGAAACCTCATAGTTAGTTCTAAGATCTTTCACCATACGGTAAGGCTGCATCATAGATTAAAAGAAAAAAAGAAGTTAATGTATTGCCCAGATCATCAAAACCTGCTAGGAACAGAAGGGAATATACAATTTCAAACCGTACATGAAGCACATAACTACGTATCTGACTGCCCCAAGTTATGTCGGTGAGAGATTGTGTATGTTGTGCATTCAACTGAGCCTGGCGTGCTATCTCGAGTTGGTCTAATCTAGACTGAAGCACAGCCATTGCAGAAGCCTTATTCTGATGTTGTGATCTGTTTCCAAATCATAATCAAACTCAAAATTTACGACCACAGCACAATCAACACATGACACTCCCAAACCAACACAAGTGTCCGAACATATTTCATACCTTTCATTCTGACAAGTTGCAGTAATTCCTGTAGGAATATGAACTATTCTTACAGCACTCTCAGTTGTATTAACATGCTGGCCACCAGCACCACCAGCACGAAATCGTTCAATTCGAAGATCAGATTCATTAATTTGTACACGAGCAGATCCATCACCAAGGATAGGAATCACTGCGACAGCAGCAAATGAAGTATGCCGGCGCTTATTACTGTCAAAAGGTGATATACGCACCAGCCTGTGCACTCCTACCTCTGCTTTGGCATATCCAAATGCAAACTCACCATCTACTTTGATTGTAGCTCGCTGCAAAAAACAAATTGATCTAAATTCAGAAATTAGCACTTCCCTACAATGGAAAAAAATATAATCTATGGAAATGAGTACCATAGGCCCAAGATTTGTCAAACTAAATCCTCATGACAAACTTGCTTGAAGCTTAAATGCAAATTATACAACTTGGTATTTGAAAATCAGAGTCACATAAAACGGAGGTAACTATGGTTCTTGAATTCAAGCTTGCAAGAGCTATGTGTAAAAATGTGAAATAATTTTAAATAGAGCTCATGGAGGATGGTAAGAAGGAGAACCTTGATTCCTGCAATCTCACCAGCCATTTCATCCATTACAGTTACTTTATATCCACGTCGCTGGGCCCATGATTTATACATCTGCATAACCATTGCAGCCCAGTCCATGCTCTCAGTACCCCCAGCCCCAGCCTGAACCTATATTAAATAATAAAACAAGTAGCTTCAATAGGTAAGCACAGCTCATGTTCACTGTTCTACTGATGCTAGACAAGGAAGAAAGAAAGGTTGCAATAGGTTCTTGATTTCTTGTGCATCATGCCAACATCATGTTCATAGAGCCAGATTTACAACATGGGCATGTATAAGGATACTTTTCAAGAAAAATATCAATGCAATAACAGCAACTTATGCTGATCTCTGGCAATAACCTCAATGTAGCAAGAACAAGAATCTTGCTCCCCAGCAAGCAATGCCTCTAGCTCTTTCTCTTTTGCATTTCTCCTCATGTTAAGCAACGCTCTCAATGATTCCTGAAAAGGGAAAGAGTCTTGGCATGAATATAAATTGGCATCCACTAGCAAGAAAGGATCTATGACTATGAGAGACGTCTTTTTCGTATTTTTGGATAGGAAATAGAAAGGATCTACCTGACCCTTCAAACATTGAAGAGAAGAAACTATTATAAAACTTGCCCTTGACATTTACACCAGCGATGCCTGTTTCCTATAATTTATATCTACCTCATAATATGTCAAACCCTATCTAACATTAAAACATAATGCTAAATAATCCATAGGCATTGTCTACTTAAATGTTCTTCCTTATGACAATAAATAAACTACCATGTCCTTGCCGGCTTGATTTATCAGTTGTATAATTCTACACTTTTTGACTATACTTTGTAAGCCAAATGAAATGGTGATGTGAGTTGAATTATTAAACATCACATTCACACTGTTATACTATATGCAAGAGTAAGACTATAGTGAACAAAACAGATGAATACATGCCTAGGAGATGAAGTGAGTGGCCCACCGATTCCAACTCCGCATCATTCTCTTCGCGAGCAAGCTTTATCATGTCAATATGCTCAAGTAACTCTTGCTCGAGCGCATTCACCTCTTTCATCTTTCCGAGGAGTGAGCCATGCTCTCGGCTTATTTGACCCGCGTGCACAGGATCATCCCAAAGTTCTGGCTTATTCAGCTGTGCTGATAACATATCCAACCTAACCTTCAATTTCTTCCACTGCCACCACACACGAATATATTAATTGTTGAGTACACCAACATCAGATCAAGTTCAATGACACAAACAATACAAAAAATGGAAAAATTATCGGAGCGAGCGCATGACCGCTAAAAAGAGACAACTGAGAAATATTAATCACTATGCAAGTCATGATTAAAACAGAATTTTGGGAGTAAAACTTGAAGGGTTTAGATAGGTACCTGTAAGCGGCGTTTGATAAGGTGAATAGATTGAGCTATGGCAGTGGCATGACTCTTCCAATCGCTTTCTTTCTCGTCTAGAATGTTCCAATTATTGGCCAGAATTCCCTCCACCGTGAGGCCATCGGAGGTTGAGTGTTGGGCGGCGGCGGCGGCGGCTTCAGAACCCAAGAAACGAACCCACGTGGTTGTAGGAAACACAACACCACCTTGGTGTTGGTGAGACCCATAACCATAACCATAACAGTAACTGCCACGTGGACTGTGGGAGAGGGAATGTGAGAAGTGGCGATGGTTATGCGAGGAATCAAACGAGTTTGCCGGAAACAAGGAGAACCCGTAAAGTTGGGCATTAATGTTGGAACTCCTAGTCCTAAGTGATCTTCGTAGGAAAATGGACATGCTCTTCTCCCTCCCCGAACTGTCTTATGCAAACAACGAAGGTACGATTCTAGTAGAAAATCAAACTCTAAGTTCACTTCTTAGGATTGATAAAGATTGAATCATTGCAGACGAAGATGCTTCAAGCTTCTGTTTGAAAGAAAAAAAAGCAAAGAGGGCCTGGCCCGTTTCACAGGTATGGGCCTACCAGAGCTTTTGGTGGTGCAATAAAGTAAAAGTTTCTTACAGCCCACTCACCATTGGTATTCGGCCGGTTTCGTGTGCAATAGGATGGATCGGGACCATCAAATCAAACCATCACCAACTGACCAAAATGGCCCTAAAGCTTTTAGCCCGCTCATGATTTGAAAATATAAACAACATTTACGAGGTAGAAATTTCAGATCCCGTCCTTGGGTAAACTCCTGAAAAGCCACCAACCTGCGCAATGTATCTTGGGAGCTTATAGTTATAGTAGTGAATAATGGGAACAGTAAATATTTATTTATGGATTACGGCTGATGAAAACCGAGCCAATGTTACAGCTTACAGACCTCAACTCAAATGTGGAACACTCTAGAATCATAAATAATTGTGATCCCACGTAAACAGGGTAGCTGCAAATCTTGTGGTCTGCGGCTTTTTAGAGGCCGTTTGAATTGTAGTTTGTATCGACCAAAAGGTATTTTATGGAAAAGAAAATAATTTTATACAATAAATAATAATATTTGATTTAATTTTTTATTTTTTAAAAAGATTTTTTAGAATTTTAAAAGTTCTTTTAAAAGAAATATTTTTTAGATTATTTTTTATTCTAAAAAAATCTTTTAAAAAAAATATTTTACTATTATTCCTATATCAACAATAAAAAATAATTTTATTTTATTTTATCCAAACAAAATTTATTTTTCTAAAAACATACCTTAATCATTTGGAGGCCTACAGTGGCTTCCAATCAAAGCATCCCATGCAGCTAAAGCGATGAATAATAAATTCAACTAAACTGAATGCGGACGCCACTTTGATGGCTTTTTATTACCCGCTCGATTTATCCAATGCAATTTTGAGTTGGTGCGTGGTGTCCTTTTTCTCTGTCATCTTTGCTCTTTATTTTTGTGACTCTCTATGTCATTGATCGTCATTGGATTCAGGGTGTCCCTCTTTGTATTCAAACTTGTTTAAGCTGGACAAGGGTGAACCACAACCAACTCTACAGACCATCATCCCCACAGAAGAGATTTCTCTCTCCCCAACACCAAATTCCCCAACTTTTTCCATAGCTGGTAAGTTTCAATTAGTGAATGTCTTATCTTATCTGACCACCGTCACCGCTTCAGAGCCAAAGATCCACGTTCTCAAAGATCCAACTCTGATTTTTCTTATGGATTTATTGTCTATATCATAATTTTTAAATTGAAACCTTTCTCGGTCAATTAAGGTAGTCAATCCACATACAGGAAATAAAGATACGATTGCATCTCTAGATTGTTTTTTATTAACATGCTAACAATTATAGAGATTATCATTTGTATTTATATTTTATTACTACATATTAATCATGAAAAAAGCAACAACATTGACGTGTGAAATTTAAGGGTTTTACATCGCAATATGGGAAAAAAGAGATAACTTTGAGGTGTTCAAAACATATTTCTCAAAGAATAATACTATATGAACAGTTGTTTTAACCTAAAAAAATACAAATTTTATTTTTTAAGGAAACTCTAGACACATTTTGAAAATAGAAAGCATGTGAAGTTGCTTAGTTATGTGATTTCGTACAAAAAGATTAATATGATCTAAGTACATATAGACATAGAAAATAATAAAGCATTGAATAAATTCTGATGTGTTGAGATGTCAGAATTCCACAATGTCGGAATATTCGAATCTTACTATACAAAAATAGAATTGCCGGATTGCCCCAGCTTCCTTCCATGCTCTGAAGAGGGAATGCCATCAACAACATTATCTTCAACCAATTGCAGTGTACCCTCAAAGCAAAAACAAAAAGCCAAAAACTAATTGCATTCATTAGCTAAGATTTAGAATTAAAAATTAAATAAAATACAACATAGCATTAGTTTACGTATACAAATCCAACACAGATACAGTGGTACCAATCCTGTATTTACCAATGAGAAAACGCCACAGCAGATCAATGACAAGCGTTGTGAATCGTGTCACTGTAAGATTGGTTCAATACCGCAACGTGGCATACACGTAAGCATGGGCCACGTCAATTTCCATTTTTACCCACTATATAGAATGAATATCCAAATTAGAACTTGGCAGGAAGAAAGCAAGGTGGGCAGAAGGTAGCGAGAATAGTAGCTATAATGTACATTCAGTTATACAATATATAGAACAAGTGAGAGCTCAGTCACTCACTAACTTCAACAACTAAGCATTCTCTGCGTCGATGGCCATGGCGCGTAGAGTGCCACACCCTAGCCTTCTTCACTCTCTCCTTCTTCTCTCCCTATTGGCCATCGCTTCTGCAAAGGTCTTCTTCGAGGAACGTTTCGATGGTATCCATCCCTTTCCATTGATCTCATCATCATTTTTCATTTTCGTTTTCGTTTTCGTTTCGTAGATCGCGACGACCAATTTTGTATCACTCTGCATTTTTCGCCGATTAAGGTTTTTGGATTTTCCTTTCGCGCATTGCTATGTGTCCAATTTGTCGCGATTTGTTTGGGATCGACGCATTTTCGCGTGTTTGCGCCTCGATCTGATGCCTTTGATTTGTGCTCATTGATTTAAGTTCGTGTGGTGTGGAAATGTCACGCTTTGGAGTAGATCTGCGATTTTGCTGTTTATTTCTGATGTGTTTCTCATTTTTGCCTGTAACTCCAAGTTTTCTTCCTGCTGCATAAGTGTGACGTCCTTTTTTGAGCTGGTTGAGTTTTGAAAATAGTTTCTGATGGTTTGACATTGCTAGCGTCAACACCTTTCAGCCTGGGTTTTTGCGTGGTTACTGATTAGTCAGGAAAAAAAACCCTTTTTTTTTGTGGAAAAAAAATGCCAATCCCTGAAGATGTAATGTCTCCTCTTTCTGACAACAATTACTACGTTGGAGTGTGTGGATTGTGGAATTAGTGATATTAGGTTTTTACTCCATATGGTAAGGTAGTCTCTATCCTGCTTACTGTGGGAATTTAATTTGGTTCCTTATCATGCTGCTCATGAGCTTTTCATGAATTTTAAATATTTGCATTTATCTGCCTGTCCTGGTAGTACGTTGTCCATTAATTCCTGTAAGGGATGCTGTATCCTTTTTTTTTTTTTTTTTGAGGTTGCTCTGTATACTTATCTCTTGCATTAGCATCGTCCACTTTTAACAACTCAATGTGCTTATGTGCATTGCTGCGCATGCTAAAGATGGATGGGAAAATCGTTGGGTTAAGTCTGATTGGAAGAGAGATGAGAACATGGCTGGGGAGTGGAACTACACCTCTGGTAAATGGAATGGAGATCCCAATGACAAAGGTAAGCCAAGTTATCTAAGCAGAACAACAACCATGCTTTGTGCTTGGTTATGTTTACTTTTCGTTAAAGATTGATATTGAATTTAAGTTTTTAACGTAGATTTGCTTGAATCTTTAATGTCTCTGCAGGTATACAAACAAGTGAAGACTACAGATTCTATGCTATTTCTGCTGAGTTCCCTGAATTCCGCAATAAGGACAAGACACTGGTCTTCCAATTTTCTGTCAAGCATGAACAGAAACTTGACTGTGGTGGTGGTTACATGAAGTTACTTAGCGGTGAAGTTGATCAGAAGAAATTTGGTGGGGATACTCCTTACAGGTGATTGATAGATCCCCATTTGCTTCATGGCCTCTCTTCTTTCACTGTTGATGTCTTAGACATGTTAACAGGATTTTCGTTTTCATTTCTATGTTGCAGTATCATGTTTGGGCCAGATATCTGTGGTTACAGTACCAAGAAAGTTCATACCATTTTGACCTACAACGGAACAAACCACTTGATAAAGAAGGATGTCCCTTGCGAGACTGACCAACTAACTCACGTGTACACATTTGTCCTCCGTCCAGATGCAACATACACTATCCTGATTGATAATGTGGAGAAGCAATCTGGTAGTCTTTACTCTGATTGGGACCTTCTCCCTCCAAAGAAAATCAAGGATCCTGATGCCAAAAAAGTACTTTTCCTACGAACTTAAATCCTGATTTATTTTAATTGCCGGTGTTATCTGGTATTGATAATTTGTAATCATAATATACATGCAGCCTGAGGATTGGGATGACAAAGAGTATATTCCTGATCCCGAGGATAAGAAGCCAGAGGTAATACCTTTCCTAAAAGAGTTACGTTGTATGCATTTTATAAGTGTACTATACACTGACATAACATATTTGTAGGGTTACGATGACATCCCAAAAGAGATTCCAGATCCTGATGCCAAGAAGGTATTCTCGTCTTTGTTGTTTTGCATTGTTATATAACTCACATTTCAATGTAGTTACTGATGAGACTAACTGTTACTTTAGCCGGAAGACTGGGATGATGACGAAGATGGTGAGTGGACGCCACCTACCATTGCCAACCCAGAGTACAAAGGTCCATGGAAGCCAAAGGTTTGTGGAAATTGTAATCTGTGGCTTGTGTTTGGGGATTAACTTGTTTGCTAACTTTGTATGGTAAATTTTTGCAGAAAATTAAGAACCCCAACTACAAAGGAAAATGGAAGGCTCCACTGATTGACAACCCAGGTTTATTTTTATCCTTGTTGACGATTGTAGTAGTTTAAACTCTTTCATAAGATACAGAGGTAGCTGAAGTGTTCTTGATCCCGAAAATTAAAGCCGACTGTCTGTAACTTTTGAAAATTATGTGTATCAGACTTCAAGGACGACCCGGACCTTTATGTTTTCCCCAACTTGAAGTACGTGGGCATTGAATTGTGGCAGGTAAACTTTTCCTTACGTTTCTTGCCTACAATTTAGTTGATCCTTTTGCAGCCAAACTCTGACAAGAAAACTACTTTATTTGTCAGGTGAAATCTGGTACCTTGTTTGACAATGTCTTGATTACTGACGATCCTGAATATGCTAAGCAACTGGCTGAGGAAACATGGGGCAAGCAAAAGGATGTGAGTGCTTTTATTCGCTTAATCTTTTGGTCTAAGATGGTAATCATTGTTGAAGGATATCATTAATGAACTATATTCTTGCAGGGTGAGAAGGCAGCATTTGATGAGGCTGAGAAGAAGAGAGAAGAGGAGGTATTGTCCTGTCCTTAAACTGTTTCATGTGTTTTCATTTATAGGGAAATACTCCTTTGAAATTTTGATATTTATCTCTGAAAAATGGATCTAATGGTAATTTTGTTATTTCTATTTGGACGAATTTAAACTGTTCTCACATATATTTTTTGAACTATTTGCCAGGAATCAAAAGATGATCCAGTTGATTCTGATGTGAGTAGAATATGATTTCAGAAATTTTGATCCAGCATGAATTATACTGGTTCTAATGAAGTTAGCTTTGCTATTCATCAGGCCGAGGAAGATGAGGAAGATTCTACTGATGACGCAGATGACTCTGATGCTGAATCAAAGACAGAAGCTGGCGAAGAAGAGAGTTCTGAGAACAAGGAGGACGATGCTCATGTAGGATTTTTGCCAGCTTAATCTTACAACACAATTTGACAACTATATATTTACTAATTCTTTAATGCGTTGTTCCTGCAGGATGAGCTCTAAGGGTTTTAGCGATGTGACTCTGGAGTGTGTGAAGCGACATTCTGGAGATAGGGTCTAAGTCGCCATTTCTCGCCTTTCTGAAATACCATTTTTATCGTAGGATTTTCATCCTAGGCAAGCAAACCGTTGAAACGGCAAGCAAAAACTGTTGATGGTTTTGCATCAATCCCATTTGACTGGAACATAGGAAAATGTCTCTTTTAAATCGATTCCTTCTATGTTTAGGACAATTGAGCTGCTAATCATGCTAGACGCTTCAAAATAATTAGTTTGCTAGAGGATTTCCTTTGTAACTTGCCCAACGTTTGAAAAATCAAATATCAGGAAAAAATTTGCTGAAATTAGTTTAGACCCTAACGATTCAAGCAATATGGACTGGGTGTTAACTTTGAGATATATATTCAATTATGCACAAAAATGACCTTTTTTAATGAAGAAACCACTCGAATGATTAGCTATTCATTTTTCATAAATAAAATCAGCCACATAGACATGATACATTAGTACTAATTCTTCCATTTATAATCAGTATTATACACACAAAGGGTAGTTGTCTTCGATGTTGGATATACTAAAGAACACAAATTCGAGGTGTAGTAAACTAAATATAGAGATAAGTGCATCAATAATCAAATATCAGGAAAAAATTTGCTGAAATTAGTTTAGACCCTAACGATTCAAGCAATATGGACTGGGTGTTAACTTTGAGATATATATTCAATTATGCACAAAAATGACCTTTTTTAATGAAGAAACCACTCGAATGATTAGCTATTCATTTTTCATAAATAAAATCAGCCACATAGACATGATACATTAGTACTAATTCTTCCATTTATAATCAGTATTATACACACAAAGGGTAGTTGTCTTCGATGTTGGATATACTAAAGAACACAAATTCGAGGTGTAGTAAACTAAATATAGAGATAAGTGCATCAATGCGAAAGGGGGAAAAATCCATGGGAGAAGAGAAGCAGTCCATTTCTCTTAGAAATATCAATGATCAACTCCCCAAGACATTCTCACTGCTCAAAGCTTTCTCTAGCTAATAGTACGAAGAAAGCCATCATTTAACATTGTCATTAACTATTTCACACGAGATTCCCAGGAGAAGTAACTACGTTCAAGGAGGAACTACACATATACCCTACTGACACACGAGCGACAAAATTGAAGTTTACCCACAATAACAAAATGATAATTTATTCTAATTCTATGTCTCCAGCACCAGCAGTTGGTTTTGGCTTCTTGACTATCAAAACTGGGCACTTCACGTTCTGTGCACAGTGACTGCTCACACTTCCAAGGAAAGTCCTATAATTCAGGTCCCAAACCCAAAACACAATCCACTATGCAAATTACATATATATTGAGGCTAAAAAAGAGGAAGAAGAATAGAGAGAGACAGAAGGGGAATCAAGTATGGCTTAGAGTAAGTACCTCTTGATGAGACCATACCCGTGGCTTCCCATAACTAGAACATCAGCGGCTAACTTTTCAGCCATCTCACAGATGACGTCCCTCGGGTCGCCATTCTCTACCCTCGTCTCCAACTTAACCTATTCACGAATCCAACATTAACGAATCACACAGCTTCACGTGGCAAAGTAGAGGTACACTATAAACACAAAAAGATATATATGATAATTACAGTAATTCTTGAAGGGCATATACGTCATGACGAATGTACGTACACCTTATCATCCAACCAAACCAAACCAAACAAACCAAACCAAACAAACCAAATACGACAAATGAAGTAAACATACGTGTTGGAGATCTTTGCACAATCTCTTGGCTTTCTCTAAGACGCAATCTGCCACTTCTTGGCTATACCTCTCCATAGCTGCGGTTATTTCCGGGGAGAACAAATTTCCTGAAACACGACCACACCACCAACAAAATAGAAGAGAGTCGACTAAAGCTAAAATTCATAACATAAAGAGAGAGAAAAAAAAAGAAAAAAAAAAAGAAAGAAAAGAACATACAACAAAGTTTAATGTAAAAGAAGAAGAAGTAAACATACCTGGATGAGATTGAGCATCATCTAGTGCACCTGTGCTTTCAAAGGGCATGTAACCGCCACGTTGGGGCTTGACATATAGAAGGATAAGGGTATCTTTGGAATTCTGGAAAACGAGGTTCTTGAGGCACCAAGAGAGGGCACACATGCTCTCATCGCCTTCATCAACGGCCACCAGCACCCGACGTTCGTTTGCTGCCTCTTCAGCCATTTGGTTGAGTTGAGAGTTGAGAGAAGAGAGTGTGATTAAACTTAACTCAGTGGAAAAGAAGAACGAAGAAACAAGATCGAATGTGACACTGTTACGTCACTTGTGGTTTGACCAATTGTGTGGTAGGTACCACTACTGTCTACTGTAGTAATTTCCTTTTTCTGTGTGTGGAATTGGTTTCTGCTTCGTTGTCAGCTGGCTATGGAGGAACTGGATCAGTCATTTGATAGAATCTGTTGGCGGTTTCAGGGTTGGTTTGGGCTTCTGGATTTTCCATATTTCAACCCCGTGGGCCTTCCGGTATTGCTATTTCCAATACGACAAAGAGGTTCTATATTGAAAAAATATCTCCATTGAAAAAATATCTCGTTTTTGTTTTAAGATGATTAAAAAAAAGTGAATGAGATAATCTCCACCTTTTTTTTTTGTCCCCTTCTTCTTGGAAGATAATCTCCAGTTTGTTGTCCATCTGTACACTAATATTCTATCTATTATATTCATAAAATAGTTTCTCTATTTTGAAATAATAGTAGTTTCCCAAACCCCAAAATAATAATAATAATAATATAAGTGTTACTAATCATATTTTATTACATTAATAGATATAATTAAATTTTATATTTATTACTTAAATAATTATATAAATAAAAAAATAATTGATTGATTGTATAAAATAATTAAAATATTTTATATTATTAATTATCAAAATTAAACTAAAATAAATAAAAACCATAATTGAGCCTCAATCATAGTAAAAATCCACCTATGTGAAGCCACTCACAACGGGCCAGTAATAAGGGATTTGAAAAATTTGTATGGATCATATATTTAAATCTCATTGTCAATATTAAAAAACAAAGAAAAAAAATACTTTACACCTAAATTATAGGTCATATGTATTTTAGTTCCAAAATTTTAAAAATGTACAAATTGACTCCTAAACTTTTTTGAATGTAGAAATTGATCATTCTATTAATTTTTCATCAATTATTAATAAAAATATCATATATTCAAAAAAGTTTAAGGTATTGAATTATACATTTAAAAAAATTTAGAGAGTCTATTTGCATATAACCTAAGGGGGCATTTGGTATGGGGTATTTTTTTTTGCCAAAAAATGTGAAAATATTCCCATTTTTGTAAAAGGTTTGAAATAATGTTTCTGGAAATATTATATTTTGGATAAGAAAAATTAATTCCAAAACATTCACACCCTCGTAAGAAGGGAATATTTGCATAATGAAGAGACTAAAATACGTTGTTATCACCAAAAGCCATTAGTTGTCGATCACCGTCCGCCGTTGCTAGCCACCTACCGCCACATCTATCAAGAGTAGTTTTTGAAATTTATCAAATATTTTCATAAATTCAATTTACACAACAAACACGTCTAAAATATTGTGCTTAAGAAAGTTATTCTTAAAAATAGTATTTCTGATAGTATTATTTTCAATAATAAAAACTTATTTTGTCTATTAAATATCCCCTAAAATTTAGAATGTATAAAACACTTATTTTTTATAAAATGTATATTTATGAAAATTTAGAAGATCAATTTATATATTTTTAAAATATAAAAATTAAAATACACATAACCTGTAATTTAGGGATAAAGGGCAATTTTGCCAAAAAGTTAAAAACACCCACCTGTTACCGACATGGGCTCTATTCTCAGATTAAGACTGAATGAGAAGAGTAAATGGAGTGCGACCAGCAAAATTTCCGTTAAAGGAAGAAAAGAAAATTGAAAAATGGAGATGCGGGGTATCGATCCCCGTACCTCTCGCATGCTAAGCGAGCGCTCTACCATCTGAGCTACATCCCCATATGTAAAGTAGAAGCATTGAAAAAATACAAGGCTAATGTTAACCAAAGATGCCTTGAAAAGAGACTGTCTTGCAGATGAAAGTTGGATGTTGACATGACATGATGCCACATGCTTACAGCAAATGCCATCAAGTATATCTTACGAGCTTCTTGTCAAGGCAAGATAAGGCTTTTGCTGAGCGTTGCCCCACCCGTAGCTAATCCTCTGCACTCTGCAGGATGCACACATCCCGTCAAAATTGTAGTAACAAGACAAGATGCTTAGTACGTAGGAAATGATCAATACTTAGAACAGAACTTCTTGATTCCTTGAATAAATAATAACTTTAGCATTAAAACATTGCAATGGAAATTCTAGCAAGAGTGCGACTGGCATGACTGGTCAAGTGGCTGCAAATGCAAACGGGGATGTAGCTCAGATGGTAGAGCGCTCGCTTAGCATGCGAGAGGTACCGGGATCGATACCCCGCATCTCCATTTTGTCAAAGCAATTCTTTTTTGTTTTGGTTTATTTATTCATTTACATTTTTTTTTTCAATCTTCCGCAGATTTTTGTTGGCTGAGATGTAGCATACAGATTAAACCGTTCTGGAAATATTAACATAAGTGGTGCTTAATTGAATTGACAACATACCGTCGAATTTCTCATTCTACATCGAAGCCATTGTGGGCTGCAGCTACTCAAGACAAAGAGGTCAGCAATCAGCATATGTGTATGAAGAATTATGTCAGCTTCGGCTCTGTCTTCTAACTATCTTTCTCTCTCTTTGTTTTATTTTTTTTTTATTTTTCCTTTTCTAATTTTTAATATTTTATAGTTTGAAAATATCAGTTTTGCGTGTAGGGAACTTCAAATTGGGAGCAGCAGTGTATTTAATATCGAGTTCGATTAGATACTATTTTGTGATACCGGTGGCAGCAGCGGTGTATTTAATAATGTGACATGAAGTACAAGCATTGATAAATAGATTAGTTGCTTGTAATGTTCATGGCTGTTGTCTTCCTGTAATTCACAAGGCAAAATATGAATCAAACCTTCCATTTTAATTGAAATACTCACGACATGTCAGTGCACTTCTGCATATAAGCATTGTTACATGCTGACACTCAAAAATAGCCATTGAAAAGATAAACAAGCACACGGTCACAGACAAAGTGAAAAAGAGTAGTTCAAATGTATAAACGTATTTCATATATCTCATTGGAAAGATACTGATAACAGATTATCAGGCTTCAGATTCACGTGAAACCGCGTGGATTCTCCTTTATCCAAAGTGAACTAACTTGAAAATACTGCTTTCTAGCAGCTTGAATAACAAGCAGATGAGATCGCCGTGACTGAGATTTGTATTGAACTTAATGCAATACAGATGGGTTGGAGTGATTCATGTTGAAGACCTACACAATTCTAATGCCAACTTGTATGTTTATGCACATGCGTTCCATTAACAATCCCTAAAAGCAGCATTCCAGTTTTGAGCAAAAGTAAAGTTGCATTCTTCATCCGCAAAAATGAAGCAAATTACTTTATGCACCTTCCGCACCCATTTCCCATTTCAGCTTTTATCGATAATGCGGCATTTTATTGTCACCAAAAAACTCTTAAATATCAGCATATGAAATGAGGACGCTTAACTATGGCAAATGTCTGTCCTATAATCCAGCAAGAATGTTGATCATGAATTGAGCATGAATAACTACACAATCACGCAGACAAAAAGCATATTCCTAATTTTGGATAATGGGTTTCCATTAGCTCAGGCGAGTTGTCAATCCCAATACAGAAAATTGGGGAGCATACAAGATCAGGCTCATATAATACACCAGATAGTTCTCATAAGAAATGTACAAGAACCAATCACATGACTGAATATAACGTTGGAGACCAGCTCACAAACTTTTAAACTGTTTGAACCCCCCTAATTTTTCTTTTCACCGTACATTCACCTTTAATCCACCTAGAATCAAGCTGGTAGATACCAGATTCAGCTTGACATTGCAGATCAACTGCTCAAAATTTCATAAAAGGCTCATCCTGCATATAGAATGGCATCATTTCTTGGATGACCGGAAACCGCCAAACCCCATCATGGCTGCAACATCAGCATCAATTTCCGGTTCTTCCGCCGCCTTTTCCTTCTGAATCCAAAATTAAAATTGGCTAATTACTACATGTTAAAAGAAAACAAAAAAATAAAATGCATTTTTCAGAAAGATAGATGCAATTATTACCAGTTAAAATAAATCAACAACGATTCAAAAAATGTCGAGAGAGAAGAAAAAAAGGTTTATTCCAACTTATGGCATGTGTACTAACACAATAAGCAACTACAAACTACTGACCTTTTCCTTTTTCTTTTCTCGACGCAGTCGCTTTCTTTCTTCCTCTTCTTGTTGCTGCTTTAGAATCCGCTCATCAAGATCTATGGAAAAGTAGAAGTCAAATTCCATATTCAAGGACCAAGTCCATCTTAAATGGAAGATCAGTTAAATGTCTATAATTCCAGGCCAAGAAAGAGAACAACAATATATAGATTTGAATCTCGTATGGCTCTGATTAAAAAAAAAAAAAAAATAGTCAACCCCCTTCCCTTATCCAATGCTTTACCTTGCTCTGTGAAGGTGCCAAGATCTTTACGTTTCTTAAGAACCTCAAATCGTTCCTGAACCTGTTTTTCATCAAAAGATTTACTACTGTCCCCGACGCACATAGAAAACCACTAGAACTAAAAGACACACAGGTACACGTGCAATGTCAAAGGTACAGGCTGTTTAATATTAGACGTAGATACCAGAGGACTATCTTAAAGGGTACCTGTTTGAGAGAAGCACGTTCCACTCGCATGGACATGCCCAAAGCTCTTTGATCTAAAAGACAATAAGAATAACTATGAGCAAAATGAAGACAATTAAAGCAACACTTGCATATGTCAAAAAGACCACCTACGTTTCTTCCCATTAATATGATCCAAGTAGTTTGCTGAGTCCTTTACCACACACTCACAAACAGAGCAGTAATATCCAGCCTGCAACACAAGTCATCAAATCAAAATGAGCTACATAAAGTATGTAACAAAAGATCATTCATATAGCGAACGCAAATATTGAAACAACATCCACATCTTTCTCAATTTAAAAGCACCCCTATGATTAAATCTAAAACATATATGGAAAACAAGTACCTGCTGGCTTAGTGGTGCAACCGGTGTAACAACCTGCAAACGATTACATTTTATCAGTAAGGCTGAATCATAAGATAAAATTTTGGTAACAGTAGATAAACCCTCAATACCTTTAAAACAAAAAAAATAGAAAGCTTAAAAAATGTTTTCACATTACTAAGAAAAGAGCTTAACACAGATGCCTAGAATTCATTCAGAACTACCAAAGCATTGACATAAGTGTCCGTAGTTGCTTACCTGAGTTTTGCCCAGGCGGGATTCGAGGTCCACTTCATAATCTCTGTGTTTTAGGGGTTTCCTCTGTACTGGAGGGCCTTTAGCTGCATCAATATAATGATGGTGATGTTAACTCAATGTCATGTTACTTCACCATAACTCAATGTTATATATTTTTAAAATAACCAAAAAAACAAAAAGTTGCAAATATTGAAGCTAATGCAAACAGAAGCATAAGAAGTAAATGAAATACCTTTAGGTTTGGATCGAGCCTCCTCCTCCTGTTCAAAGATGAATAAAAACAATCACAATGCCCAAAATTATTCGAAAATCTAAAGCAGAAAACAACATTGAAAGGGGAAAAAAGAAGAAAGAAAGAAAGAACATGGAGAACTCACCTGCCTCTCGCGCTCGCGAGCTCGTTCCAAATACTCTTCTCGATCGAATTTTCTTCTGAAAGTGTTGTCAACCCCAACCACCTGATTCAACCACAACAACATCAACACTTGGATGAATGAAATCAGCAAAATAATAATAAATAATAAAAAAAAAAATCGATTGAAAGCCATCTACTGGGTGGTGGAGATGAGATAGGAAGTAAATTCAAGATTCTGCACTTACATTGTTGCTGGTGTGAGACATAGGTACGATGATTACAATGACGACTGAAACTGTTGTCTGATAATGGATTGAAACAAAGGGAAGACAGAGAGAATAATTAGAATCAGCAAACCCTAGCAAAGCTTCTTTTTTTTGGGGGGGGGATATAACAAACCCTAGCTGAGCCTGGAGAACGACCCAGCCTACCGCAAAAACAAATGGGAATGGCGTAGGATTATAAATCATAAACCAAGAATAACTTTATAAAAAAATGAAATTTTGAAATCACCAGGGTGTTTGGTCTAGTGGTATGATTCTCGCTTCGGGTGCGAGAGCTCGCGAGTTCGATTCTCGCAACACCCCTAGATATTTATATTTTCCAAATTCTAAAGAATATTCTTAAGAAAACTTATATTTTCCAAATTCTAAAGAATATTCTTAAGAAAACGACATATGTACTAGTTATTTTTAAATTAAATTCTTTTTAATATAAATAATATTTTGTCTTGTTAGGCACGGCGAGAATGGTGCAAAGTTATTGGCTACTGCTTCTACTGCCACCACCAGTGCTACTACTCTTGTTGCTGCTGCTATTACTACTAGTGTGTATATATTTATGATTATATGTCCTACTTCAATAATCTAAAATACTTAAATTTATACTTAACTTGAGTTAACTCAAAGATATTGAGCAGATTGTGAGATGGCATTGATCTTGAAAAATTAGACTCAATTTTTATTAAGTTCAAACTTGAGTTGAGTTTACTATGAAAAATTCTTAATTGCTTTCATTGCAAAACTTATATTCATCATCCCGTTAGCATATGAAATTAAGAATGGAATTAGAGAGTTTGAAATTGAAATTAAGGCTCTCAATTACAATTTTTGTGTTTGTAATAACATATATAGTTGAAATTATAATTTTGTAAATTACATTGAATTGAAAAATAATCAAGATGAGTTATTTATCTCATAATTTATACCCTAAGAATTACCAATTTTAGAACTTAAAAATTGTCGCTCTCCTAATTAAAGCTTATATTATTCTCTCTTTTTTATTTATTTGCTAGTAATTATATTTATTAAAATTTAATATTTTATAAAAATATAAAAAAAAAACAATTTCTTAACTTCTAAATTATTATTTTAATATAAATAATTTTCATATTTTTTAAAAATTATTATTTTTATTTTTGCTAATTTTGAAATTTAAATCACACCTTTCAATATTAAAATTATAATTATAATTTATATTAAAATTGTTTAGTAAATTTAAATATAAAACTTAATATTTTATATTAATTTCAATTCTAAAAGAGACTTGAAATTATGTTAAAAAATGGGACTTGAAATTAAAATCATATATTATAATTTCAATTCCAATTTCAAGATCCATTCTAATGTCCAGACAACCTTAAAAAATATAATGAAAATAGAAAATAATAATCACTCATCAAACTGAGGGTGTTCAATGATGAATCTAGCTAGTAGCTAGCGTAGCAAGACTTTTCTGTTGATCGAATAACACCTCAGAATTTCTCGGCTATTATTATCGAGCTTGGCTCATTGCCACCCCGGATTGCACCCAAAACAAACACAAAAAAAAACAAGGACCAAATGCAAGCACACGACAATAGCAACACAGATCAAACACACAAAAACGAGTAGTGCCGTTCATATAAGACTCAGCCCCCTTGGCCTTGACGCTTTTCCATTTTTTTCCATTTACGAAAAGAAAGAAAGATCAAGGCTAACATAACAATGTGGCGCTCCAACGCATGCATGGCCCTTGGAGCCATGGCTCTCCTCTTTCTCTCATCGGCTTCTGCAGACGACGTCGTCGAACTCACCGATGACACCTTCGAAAAAGAGGTTGGCCATGATCGCGGCGTTCTCGTCAAGTTTTACGCTCCCTGGTAAAACAACAACGAATCTCGATTTTCTTATGCACTTTCGTTTATGCATTTTAGTGCATGCATGGTGCACTTTTTGCGTTGTTGCCTTAAGATTTGATTTCAACCGTTTTTTTTTTTTTCCCATGTCAGGTGTGGCCACTGTAAAAAGCTTGCGCCCGAGTATGAAAAAGTCGCAGAAAGTTTCAAGAAAACTAAGTCCGTTTTGATCGCGAAGGTTAGTTATGTTCCTCAACTTCTCGTTTTACTATCTCCCATCATTCTTCATATTATGCTATATGGTAGAATAAGATATGAATCCTATTACTACCTAAGATTTAAGAAATATCTTTGTCTAAAAACTGGGACTTCACATGTTTGCAGGTGGATTGTGATGAACATAAAAGCATTTGCGGTAAATATGGAATTTCTGGTTACCCTACAATTCAGTGGTTTCCTAAGGGATCTCTAGAACCGAAGAAGTGAGCACTTGACCGTTCCTTCACTTCTAGATTCGTATTTTTTTTTTTTTTTGAAGCCGTAGAAAATTTCAGAAACTTTCTTGTTCTGAACTTGATGCTTTTCATGACATCTGTAATTCACATGTGAACAAACTACATGTGCTTTAATTAGGTATGAAGGTGCACGCACCGCCGAAACCCTTGCTGCATTTGTGAACATGGAAGGAGGTATTTATGTGAAATTGGTCTTTTACTGTTCATTGAATTGTGCTGTTGTTATTATTGTCTATGTTTTACTATTGTAGTGCTTCTTTGCCTGATGCCGATATGTGTATTTGAAGACAGGTTTACTGATTTGTATACTAATCTTGGTTCTTGGGGTTTTAGCTTTAACATATTTGAATTGAATTATTTCTTTTTAAATTCGGTGGGAGACTCGAGGAGTATGAATAAGCATACAATCTCTGGAATATTGGATTTTAATGCCTTTTAAAGAATGTTGAGCATAATTTTTTTCCCTTCTTATCAACTCTATTTATTACTAAATGGATTATGTTGCATCCAAGCATTTCTAATTAGTTGTGCCAGAAATTATTATCCAATATTACCATGATTTCTGAGTCATTGCACATATAACCATCCGAGGTTGTTTTCCTCTTTTATTGTCATCCTGTTCAATGTCTGTGTTTAATATGCTGGCTTGGTTGTTTGTCAACCATTCTTTGTTTCTGCATGGTATTTCAAGTGTTTCTCAACTTAGTTCTTCTGACATTTCTTTGCATGGTGTTTTATTCAGTTGATTTGTCATTGGTATGAAATGTCTTGTTAATATAGGTACCAATGTGAAGATAGCTTCTCTTCCATCCAGTGTGGTAGTTCTCACTCCAGATAACTTTGATGAGGTTGTCATGGATGAAACAAAAAATGTTCTTGTTGAGTTCTATGCACCATGGTAAGTATAGATTTTACCATCTGATAAGCTGCCAAAACTATATTATGGGATAAGAATTTTTTTATATTTTCAAATTTTATTTGAATACTTTCTTGATTAAAAAAATTATGTCTTCCAGGTGCCCTCATTGCAAGTCCCTTGCCCCTGTAAGGATGTTATCCAGTCCTTAGACTTCTAATCATAGCTTGTAGTCAGAGCTTAATGAGTTACTCCTGCTTGTGTCTATATCAAGGTCAAGGTCTATCCTGATAAACTTTGTACTGTTTTTACAGACTTATGGAAAGGTTGCTACAATGTTTAAACTCGACGAAGAAGTAGTTATAGCCAATGTTGATGGCGAAAATTACAAGGATCTGGCTCAGAAGTGAGTATCGTAAGATATGTTAAATTATGCTCTAATTAAATTAGGTTGATACTTGACATCATGTTTAAGATGCACATGTGCATACTTTGGAAATTTTGTCAATACAGATATGGTGTTGGTGGCTATCCTCCATTGAAATTTTTTCCAAAGAGCAATAAAGCTGGTGAAGATTATGAAGGTGGTCGTGATTTGAACGATTTGGTATCTTTCATCAACGAGAAATGTGGCACCAGCCGTGATGGGCAAGGAAGACTTACCTCTAAAGTTAGCATTACAATATTTTTTTACTGAGGAAAAGACCAGAATAATGTACCTTATATTTTAAAGGCTTAATTGTTGTTGGAGTAGGCTGGTATAGTAGCATCTCTGGATGGCTTGGTGATGGAGTTTGTGAGTGCTGATGATAATGAGCAAAAGGCGGTCTATTCGCGGCTTGAGGAGGAAGTTAAGAAACTTAAGGGATCTGATGCAAGGTTTGAACAATTTTATGGTTATGTTGTCCTCTGGTTTGTTTAAGTTTTAGTATTTTGAATTGTGGTTGTTATGAAGCCTTAACTGTTTGGCTACAAGTCTGTTATTAAGAAGACTCTGATGTGTCCTTCTGTTTCTCCCAGATATGGCAAACTCTACTTAAAACTTGCTAAGAACAGTATGGAAAAGGGTGGAGACTATGCAAAGAACGAGGTTCAACGTCTTGAGCGCATGCTTGTGAAGGTAATTTATTGCAATTTTTCTTGGCAAACTTAGGAGCTCTAGCAGCTAATCAAAGAAATAGTTTTTGACTGCAAATATTTCGTCTTTGAGCTGCCACGTTAGAAGCTTTGATGTTTGACATTAATTTGGATGACTCGTCTGAACACGTTTGAGTTTTTCTGTGTTTTGATGCAGTCAATCAGCCCAGCAAAGGCCGATGAATTCACTCTAAAGAAGAACATCTTGTCTACCTTTGCTTAATCTCAGGGCGATGAAAGAGTCATTGCATTCAGTTCTGCGGGGAGATCAATGTGACATGTAATTCCTGAGCTCCAAGGCGTCATTGCCCTGGTTGGTTTTCTTTGTGACATGTATCTGCGGCGCGCTTCGCAGTGCAAGGTGCTTAGTCCTAGTGCATCAAATGAAGAGGTAGATTTATGGGATGTATCAATATATTAATTATATATAATATATTGTAGTAATATATTAATATAAAAAAATTTTAAAAATATAATTAAATATATTTTAAAAATTAATTTTTATATTTTGATAATATAAAATTATATTAATAATATAAAATAGTTTTATATTATTAGTATAATATTATATTGATAAATAGTGTAAAATTATATTGATAAAATAAAATTATACTGATAAAATTTTTATAATTTTTAGAAATTAATTTTTATACATTAATAATATAAAATTACATTGATAATATAAAATAATTTTATATTGTTAATATAAAATTATATTGACAGAGTAAAATTATATTAATAAATTTTTTTTTATTATACTGATAATATAAAATTATTTTATACTGCCAGTATAATTTTACACTATCGGTGTATGATAATTAATTTTTAAAATATATTGAATTATATTTTTAAATTTTCTTAAAATTAGATATTATTATAGTGTATTATAAGTGATTGATATATTGATATACCTCACAATCTTACAATCAAATTATAAGGTGCACCATGCTCCTTGACTAGTGCGGAGCACTATAGATGGCGCCCCAAATATTTAGCCTTTTACGCACATTTTTGCAGCGCAAGTGTGACAATTTTTTTATGTTTCATGTACAAATTATCATGACCTTTGCATTCGAATTCAAATGATTATTATTTGAGTGTGTTTGGAATCTTAAAAAAATGGAAATGATTTAATTTATAAATCAAATCTTGTATTTAGGTATTTTAAAAATAAGAAATAAAGTAATTTCTAATTTTCATGGAATTTGATTTTTTTGTATTTGAAATTCTATCAAAATTAAAAGAATTTGATGAGAATTGATTTGATTTTAAAATTTAAGTATAAATCAAGTCAAATCAAATCAATTCTATTCTTAATCATTCCAAACACAATCTAATATATTGTAAGTATAAGAATAGATTTCTAAATTAATTCAAATACTATTTTTATATAATCATTCCAAACATAAAATTTTATTTATAACTTAAATCAATTCAATTTAAATTAAATCAATTCTAAAATTTAAACACTATCTTTAAGCTTCTTTCAAACTCCTTCTGCGATACATCAGCAACTTCTGTACAAATTATGATTATGAGAAAAGCTTTGAATTGCAAGTTTCTTTCTTGCAAGGCAAACAAGGTGTGTAATATATCTCGATACTATAAACAATAACGAGAACAGGTATAATTGTTAAGTGAATAATTTTCCAAATTTTCTCCTTTGTAACTAACTAGCTTAAGTTTGTTAAAGTGTATTTGGATTAACTAAATTTTAAAATTGATTTGATTTAAATTGAATTGGTTTGATTTGTACTTAAATTTTAAAATCAAATCAATTTCCATCAAGTCCTTTCAATTTTGATAGGATTTCGAATAGAAAGTAGTTAAATCACATGGTAATTAGAAATTACTTTATTTCTTATTTTTAAAACACCCAAACACAAAATTTGATTTTTAAATCAAATCATTTCCATTTTTTTAACATTCCAAACACACTCTTAGTGATTTAGTTTTAGTTTCCTTTAGGTTATGTAATTCTATTTTGCTTAGCAGTCAAGCACGAGACTTTAACTTGGTCAGCACTCTTGTATGTATATATATATATATATATATATATATATATATATATATATATATATATATATATATATATATATATATATATATATATATATATATATATATATAGTCAAAATTCATTAGGATATGTTTGAATAGAGAAAAGAAATTAGAAGAAAGAAAGTTGAGAGGAAAGAAGTTGAATGGAAAAAAATAGAGTAGATTTTTATTTTTCATAAATATGTTTGGATGAAAGAAAAATGAGAGGAAAAGAAAATGGAAGAAAAATGATTTTTTGTTATTTATTTGTATAAAAAAGTGAAAGGAAAGAAAGAGATAATGTTCTCAAATGATAATTTTTACTCTTATGTTGTTATAAAAGGTATTTCAGCTATATTAATTAATATCAAATAATTTTTTTTCTATTTTTAATTTAACAATTTAAAATAATGTCAACCTATTAAATTAAATTAATATTAATAAAAATAAATTATTTAAGATTATCTAAAATAGAAAAAATATTTTTTAGATAATCTAATATTTCAAAAATATTACTTAAAAATATGTTTTACCAAACAAGCAATACTAAAAATATTATTCAATTATTATTTAAACTTTTAATATGGCACAAAAGAAAATCAAAACTTATATAATGTTTTGTTTAAAATAAAATATCTATTTAGAATAAAATGTTAGTAATAGAAAAATTTTAAAATTTTATATAACTTGCATTTTGCTTATATTTGTATTTATTTTTAATAATATAATAATAGAGAAATTGAAATTATTTAGATGAAATTTTTAAAAATATTGTTTTGAAAAAAAAAAGGGAAAGGAGGGATCACAAAACATGTTTAATGGTGCACCATAAAACCCTCCCCATCATATCTCTCTCTCTCTCTCTCTCTCTCTCTCTCTCTCTAAACATGTATGTTTGAAGTGAGAGGGCAAAAAGAGAAGAAAAAAAAATGATTCACCCCTTTTTCCCCGAGTTTCCATCCATAAGGGAAAGGGAAAAAAAATGTCACTATTTATATAGGGCCCATAGAATTTTGACACTATTTACTCTTTCTTTTCTAATTTTTTTCTCCAACCAAACGATGGAAATATACCATTTTTTCTTTCTATTTCTTTTCTCTCCCTTTTCCTTCCCTTTTAAATAACTCCTACCAGACACACCCTTAATGAAAGTTTTGAGTTCCATTTTTCCCAAATTCAGATTTCTATTAATAATTTTTCACTTTCATTCTATATCAAAAATTCCCAAAAAAAAACCTTTTGAATCACTCTACTCAGTCCTCTTCAAGACTCTCAAACATGGATTTTTTGCAAATGAGAATTTGTATTAATTTGATTTTACAAAATTGATTTTGATCAAAAGTGAGTTAGTATTAACGTGATTTATGTTTGAAAACTTTTATCTAAAATTTGATTATGACAAAATGAATATTGTTTGCATGATATCAATTAAAATTATTTTTGGATGTGTAATTACTAAAAAGGAGATGAGTTTTATATTATATTTTTAACATTATCTTTTTATTTTATTTTTATTTTTAAGATACTTGAATAAATTATATTAATATTAATTATAAATAAAATCATATAAATACTATTTTGAAGATACTTGAATAATTGTGGTATTAGTATTAAATTATATATAGAAAATAATTGCATTAAAAATAATTAAAATGAAACTTTAATTACTAAGTCCAGATAAAAAAAACCTCTAATCAATAAGATTATATATATATATATATTATCTAATACTTATCATTTGATATTTAGTGAAAGGTTAATAATGGAAACTGAAAAGTTAACTTTTCTTTCACGGAAAAAATTGGACGTGGAAGCAAACAAATTGTTGCTGTTCCAACCAGCGTTCAGGAGCTAAAACCCGTTGGAGTACATTAGAATTGAAAACATCCAACATGTTAAGTGCTACGGTTAAAGTCAAAAACCAAAAATGAAGGAAACAATTTGACACTAATAAAATACTAATTGAATCTTCTCTTTTCCTCACGTCTCTCTCTTGGGAGTGTTGTAGGCCACTTCTCTTCTTTTGTTGCCATTATCTTAAATACTTTATCTTAATTCAACATGCACAGTGACTATTAGAAGTACAATCAGCACGTACTACCGCCTATGCAGTTGCTAGGTGGGGTAGGTAGAAAGGGTAAAGAAGAAAAGCTCACATGGATTCGGCATAATCCAACTCAACCCAATCAGAAGTCAAGGTGATTCGTTACAAGGCCTACGACCACGTTTGGGCAAGAGGGGCACCTTTGCGAGTCATGTGTTGTGAGAGCGGGAATGGCACAAAACTGTAGTGATCGCAAACGGGCCAACTCATCCTGTTCTGTTGTAAGTAAAGCTTTAAATGGGGCAGGTTAATTTCCTATTAATAATTTGAGTTGAATATGCTAACCTATCTTATTCCGCCACAGATTAGTAGATTGACGGATTAGCTCGCAAAAAAATTGAAAATAAAAAAAAATTATATAAATTAATTCATCTAATTTTTTTAAAAAATTAAAGAAATTTCTAATTAAATGCAATTAAAAAAATTCATATAAAGAATCTCATTTCATATACTCATCAAGTATTAAATTATTTATTCAACTTTAAAATGGTTAAAAATTACAATTCTCAATAAGAATAAAATGAAATTTCTAACCAAAATAACCACAACAGATAAACTTACAAGCCAATATTCAAATTCAAACAAGTTAAAAAATTCACACTTTATAAATTAATCATGTTCACAATAAAATATAAATTCATAATCAACAAGACAATAACATAGTCTATAAAGGCATAAATATAATCAATAATATAATCCCATAAAAATTATAGAATCCATCAATATTACATAAACACTAACAAAAAAAACCTAATATTATATATATTATATAGAAAAAAAAAAGAAAAAAAAATTTGACCCATTGGCAAAATCCGCCTCATCCTGCTTCAACCCGCGGATCAAGCGAGACGAATTATGCGGGTTGAATTTTTTTGTAGATTAAAAATAACAATCCACTACGCTGAAAATTACAGATTATGCGGGTCAATCCGGCAGATCTAATATATTTTGCCATCTCTACTATACTGTACGTCCCCTATTGCAAACAGACAAAAAGGAGCTCTTGATGATGTATTATAATCCCAACATTTATGCATAGGAGTTTGGGTAATTGGATTGGATTAGAGGCTGCAACATTGCTTGGAACCTCTTCTCTACAAAGAGAGTTTGGCGACACTTTTTTCTCCCCTTCGCCGGTCCCCTCATGAGACCCGTTAAGGAGCCACTTTACCCCCTCATGAGTTAAAGGATTTTGTGAAACAAAAAATGTAGCAAATATTATGTCAATAAGTAATAATACTATAATTTTAGGCTTATTATAAATTTTATATATGATAAGATATCAACCATTCAAAACATAATTGATAATTATAATATATAAATATTATAAGATTCGTTGATTGATATATTGTCATATATTAAGTTTACTATAGACTCGAGTTTATATTATTATTTTTCTAAGGATAAGAAACCAAACCCCAAGTATACCCAAAACAAAAAAAAGGATAAAGAAGAAACCAAAACGCAAAATGAGAGCCCCCTAGGCAGACTACAAGAATACCCATAAATGAATCATACACTAAGCAAGGCAATATCCCCATGAAGAATGGGGAATAAAGACCGGATAAAGACAAAATCAGAAGGCAAAATTCTAAATGGGAGTCGAGGGCATATCACCATCCTCATGAATATCTATTGCTATTCCTATGCTTACAACCATTGTTAAAGAGAATCGAATCGGACCGACTGATCGAATTGGGAATTGGACCCCAGGTCGATCCAATTTTCACCATAAAATTGGATGTGGTCAAAACAGATTAAAATCGATGTGAATCAGATCAGTTAATATGATTGATCGGTTTGATTTTTTTTTTAATTTTGGTAAAATGTTATTATTTCTTTTATTTAAAAAAAAAGAAGCTCAATTAGAACAAAAATTTATTTCTTTTAGAATCTTGATTCTTTTAGTATGTTTATTTGTTATATACTCTTAAATTAATTTAAAAGTAAAAAATAAAAAATAATTATTATATTATTTGTGAGTACTTTCTAAAAAAATGTAAGTAAAAATTAAAATAAATAAATTTTATATTTAAAATATTTGATAAAATACCTCATAATAAATATTATTTGACAATAGTTATGTTATTGTTAATAATTTAATATAATTTTTATTTTTTAATTAATTATATGTATATATTTATACATACAAATAATTAAATATATATTTTATTAAATCTTGATCGAACTCTCGATTAAACCAGTTGAACCTTTGAAATCCTAGCTTGACTGATTCGATATCCAATCCGATTTTCTTACCCTTGCGTACAACTAAAAAGGCAGAACCTAAAAATCAATAAATAAATAACAAGAAGGAATCGCAAGTACAATAGCCAGCGATTGATCGGAGCATGAAAATTATGAACACTTGTTTCTAGGACAACCAAATGAACGTCTCTTTATTTTTGTTGTATTAACATTTTCTCATATCTTTTATTAATATTATTATGTATGTGAAAAAAAGAAAATTTATTACCTACCAAATTAATTGTCTATCTTTTTCTTTATGTAACATGATTGTATAAAAAAGTATGATAATTGATAAGATCCTTATTCATTTATTTATTGTGCGAAGGTTTCTTATTTTACCACCATTGATTACGGGGAACTGGGATAACGCATAAATTTAGACGTAATTTCAAATTTTCAATAATGGGATCCAGGGAGGGTGACGTGACTTCGCCCAAACTTTCGGGTTTCGAAGAAGCTAAAATGTAAATACCACCAGCTTCTTAAAGGTGTGGGGGCCTCATTGACATTCGTATCTTGAGTTATTGCCTGCCCTTAAAAATTTCCCACAAGTACAGCAACGGCGAACAACTCTTCAGAAATCCTTAATAATCCATTGTACTAGTACCGGGTGAGAAAACAAAGAGTGAACTAAACAACTGAATGGTAGAAAAGATTATTAAAAATAAACATAATAAGATTCCCATATAGAAGCAACCAAAAAGAATAGAGAACATCTCTTGGGGTTTAAATGGGGTTCCATTCCAACTTGTAACATACTTATAGGCAAGTCAATGTCAAATAATATCAATCTACTTTATGTCCACATCTTAAGAGGAACCTTGTCGCATATAGGTTTGCAAACACCTTTGTTCCTAAGGATCTATCAACTATCATCATCGCATAATTGTAATGTTGCATCTAAACACTGTATGGACCCCTAAAACAAAGATAATTGGATAGACAAGGGGCAAAACTTAACGGGCCCACCTCATATATCTGCCATAACCCCGAGTCCCAACAGCCATCTCATGTAATTTTCATAAGCAACAAAAAGATTGGGACGTTAGAGATGCCAACAAAAACGCAGGCATCTTCAATTGTGGTGTGTTGTGGGTCTGCTACAGCTAGGAACTTCCCCCAAACGCAGCCTGTGATTACACTGTTACACTGGGACCTAAACCACCTAACAGGGCTCCCCACACCACGTGGATTCTGTAACCGTCCCGTTTTTTATTTTCATTGATTTAGGATTCCCTTTACAACATGAATTTATTGAAATTGATACAATAACTTAATAGTTGATGAGTAATTATCAGATAATAATGGCGCACAAGATAGACTGCATGTGCAATAATAAATGATATTTTAAATAAAAATATAAATTAATAATGAATCATATTCTAAAAAAATATTTTATTATTAAATATGAGCCCAATCAGCCTCATGTTTATGCATCTAGTAATTTCTCATAGTACAATATAATGTTATTATTCTCTCTCTCTCTCTCTCTCTCTTACTTACAAGCTGTAAGCATCCCAATGATGATGAGTCGCTTAGGCCTTTTTTTTCCTTTAATTATGCTGTTTAGGCAAGATTTAACCACAAAAAAATGGATTTGGACTAAGGGAGGAAGAACTTAGGAAGCTGTACTAGGGCAGCATCTGAAACTGATATAAAAGATATAATGAGGGTTGCCATGGGGCTGGATTAAACACACATCAAGTTACAAAACTATGAGCGGCAAGTGGGAATAAAACATAATAAGCTTTAGTTACTGCACAGCAAGTGAAAATAGTAAAATGCTGCGAGTGCACTTACATATTGTACATAGTTTTATCAGGCATCTACAAGGACAACGGGAAGGAAGAAATCTCTAAAGTCTCATCCACTCCGTGTAATGGAGAATTGCAATACTACTCACTAATTACTATCCCCTTCAACCTGAGAAAGCAGACTTCCCAACAACAGATACATGGTGTGATCATAAAGCTTCCACACTAAACTAAACGATTCCATAACCACAAAAAGAAGGGAAAAAAATAATAGTGATAATAATGATCTGTACAGTTTTTTTTTTTTTTCTTTTTTGATTAAAAACACCCCAATAGGAAATTATTACCTGGAGGAGACGGGGTTTAAGGCTCTAGCAAAACCATTCATGGCACCATAACCCTTTGAACTAAACCCCAAGCACCCAAGCAGGCCCTGCCTATAAGGCAAGAAAGTCCTCTTCCTCAGCTCCTCCGCTTGAGCTCTGTGTGCTTTGTAATGCAGCTCGTGCGGCGACGGCGGCACGCGCCGCTTCCCGACGCCGTTTGTGGGTTTGCCGGCAGTGCTCACCTTCTTGGAAGAAGAAGCATGAGAACTTCCCTTTGGTTTCTGCGTCTCTGAAGAAGAAGAAGAAGACCCATTTCCTTGATTCTGGGGCACGGCTTTCTTGTCCTTGGTGGGTGAGAAAGAGATTGTGGACCAGAACTTGTTGTTGCTCCTTCCTTCACTCTTGCTCCTCAGAAAGTCCTTCAAGAAAACCCACCTCTTGGAGCTCCTTCCAGCAGAAGAAGACCTCGAAGACGAAGCCGAAACCGAAGAAGAAGGAGTTGTCTCCAAACCCAACCCGTCCATCTTGTTATCTTCTTCGTCTTCGTGTTCCTCTATCTCCGTTGAACCTGAACCTTTGTTCTTGGTTTCCTTCGCATTAACCCTTAGGGTTACAGCTACATCTTCGTTCTCTGTCCACTCCAAAGGCGTGTTCCTGAGAGGGGACAAAGACCTTGTTCTCCTTCGAAGGGACTTGTCACGCAGCCTCAGATCTCTACCTCGTACATGCGACCCAACAACCTCAACCTCATCGTCTTCTTCTTCTTCTTCTTCTTCTAGATCCAGCAAGGGAGCAAGCACCTGTGGCCGTTCCAAGTGGCTGGAGAGCTTCATGGGCCGGATCTGGCCGTTAAGGAAGAGCTCATCGGCCGAGCTCATCGAACCGGAGTTGCCGAACCCGGTCGAACCGAACCGAGCGGAGAATTCGAAGTCGTTATCGAAGGAGGAAGAGGAGGGAGAGTAAGAAGAGGAGGAGGCGGCGGCGGCGGTTATGGCGAAGTGCATGGGGCTGGCGGGGGCGCTGTAGAAGAAACCGGAGATGGGAGGGCGGCCGGGGCTGGAGGGGGCGCTGACGTAGGGGGTGGAGCACGTGCTGTCCATGTTGTCTTCGAACAAGAGAGTGTTGTCGTTGGTGTTGGTGTTGGTGTTGGTGTTAGGAGAGTGTGGTTTGGGATCTGGTGGGTTTGCGGTTTCGCCATTATTGGTGGGAGCTTGGAGGTCCATTATTGTGTTGTGAGTTCAGTTGTTGTGAGTGGCGTCAACTTCTCTTCTCTTGTCCCGAGAGAGGGAGAGAGAAGGAAGAGATAGATGGCGAGTGACTAGGCTAGTTGGCCTGCTGCAACCAAGAACCAGTGCAGTGCAGAAAATTAATAATAAATAAATAAAATAGTAGTTGGGTAAGATTACCACTACCAGAGATTATTGCCTCTGCAATTGCCCTTCACTCTTTCCCTTTTTATCCTTCGATGCCATTCACTTTTCCCCATATCCACATCCGTATTTTATATTTTGCTTACTCATGTCTTCATAGATTTTGAGTTGTGAATACTCTTTGGTCCTTAAAATTATTTATGTATTTTATTTTAATTTTTAAAATTAAAAAATTAATAATTTAACTCCTAAGATTATAAAAAATTATTTAACTTAATTTTTTTAGTGGTTTAATTTAGTCTTAAAGAATATTTCCATAAGAATTAATTTAAATTAATTTTTACAATTTTAATAATTGAATGATTAATTTCTTAATTTTAAAAATTAAATTGAAGTATGTGTATAATTTTAGAGGCCAAAATAAACCTTTAATCATTTTCTTCCCACATTCAACGGCTTCGTATATTAGTTATCAAACTAAAAATTTTGTTAATTACTATCTTAAAATTAATGATAAAAATAAATATCACTATCCTATAATTTATGTAGTGATTTCTTTTTATAAAACTTTACCTATTTAGAAGGTGAACAAAATCGATTTTATTGAAGAAAGCAAAAAATTCTTGCTTTTGTTAATTGTTGCTTCGGAAATCAGGATAATACATAGAAAACCACGTTTCCTGTTAATAGGTGAGAAATGATGTTTTTATTTATTTTCCTACTCAATTCACTTAAGGAGAGAAAATTATTAGACAAAAATATATAATATATTATCTAAAAATAGATCCATAATTTTTTTATAGGAATATATTGATCATTAAATCTCAATTTAGAAGTACATATATGAGTACTCTAAGCAAGCGAAACCAAACAGGCTATGTAAGTATGTATGGATATGTTAAATGATTCTCAGCTTGTTAAATGATATTTTTTTTTAAGTGAGCTTGTTAAATGAATTTGGGCTTTGATAAAAAAAAGAAAAAACGGAATTATGTTAGGATGTTGACCTTGATGTATGACTTCTCTTTTGTGACCTTCAGCTGGCCACTCTTTTTTATTGGAGGAATTGCTATATTATTTGGTTCATGAGGATTAGGTCAGCACAAGCTCAAATGGACTATTTGCCAACTTGTATATGATTTAAAGACTAAAAATTATTATGAATTTTATTAATCACACTATTTATGAGTTACTTAAATATTACATTTCATTAAAAAAATAAGTAAAATATACTTAACTCCTTTAAGGTATTAAGAAATGATACTTCATCTCATTTATTTATAAAATATATATTTCACCCCAATTTATTTGAGAGATATTTGGATTTTTTTTTTTGTTTTTAGGGAAAAAAGATTTTTTAAGTTTTTTTAATTACTTTTATAAATTTTAAAAAGTGTGTTTGGATACAAGTTAAAAAAATATTTATAAAAAAAAAGTCAATTTACCATTTTTTATAAAAGTTAAGAATACCCTCCTTTTAAAAAAAGCAGAAATAGAAGTGACTTTTGAAAGATAATTTTGGATGTATTTGTTTGTATTTCTAACAAAAAAAATACCTTTTTATTCTAGAATTTTTCAAAAAATTACTTATAAAATTTTTAATGTTATTTGTTTGCACTTCTTTAAAAAAAAATAGAAGTAGAAAATAATCAATTTTATACTTTTTTGAGAAATAGATAAAGAGTTATTTATCTAAGAAGAAGCAATAAAAAAGAGATAATTTTATTTTTCAAATTTTGGAAGCATTCCCCCCTCTCTCTCTCTCTCTCTCTCTCTCTCTCCACATGTCTTTTAATTATATTTTTATTAGAAAAATGTACTTCTATATTTTCACATTCAAATAGTTTGACAACTTTTAATTTTGATAAAAAAGTACTTGTACAATTATATATTCAAATGTAAAACATTTTTTGCTTCTATTTTTAGTGTTGCTTCTACTTCTGATTTTAAATAAATATTTCTTCTAAAATCTTAACGAAACAGACCCTTTATTAAAAAATAACTTTTGTTTATGCATTTTTTAGAAGTTGTGTATAAATAATTTTTAAAAAAAGTGATAAATTAACTTTTTTTCTACAAACGCTTTTTTTTTAAAGTTGCATCTAAGCATACTTAAAAACTTATAAAAGCATTTTTTTAGAAAAATTATTTTTTTTCTAAATAAAAACCAACCAAACACATTCTTAATGAATTAGGATAGAGTGTATATTTTGTAAATAAATGGGATAGAATATAATTTCTTAATACCTTAAGGATGTTAAGTATATTTTACTCAAAAAAATCATTAAACACATCAAACTCACTGATACTAATAAAATAGAAATAGAATTGTCTTTTTAAGATCTCGTTCAAAACTTATAGTAGCTTGCCATGGGCTGTTCGTACAAGCACAACGTACCCGAGGCTTCATTATTTGAGCATGGGATTGGTGAATCAATATAATCATAGTATTGTATTTAGAATTTTATTAAGGAGATATGGGGATGGTGTTAGAGATAGTGTTGGCAAAGCGGATCAACCCACTCCAATCCACCAAAAGCGGGGAGGGGAAGGGTGAGACTGGCCGAACTACGAAGGCGGGCTCAATATTTTATCCCATCTATTTTAAGGGCGGGTTGCCTGCCAAAAGCTAAAAAAATTTAAATAAACTTATTTTAATATTTTTTATTAGCTAAATTACCTTAAAATTTTTAAAAATTAAAAAAATATATTGAATGAAAAATTTACTTAAATAAAATAGAACAAAATAATTAAATTACATAGTTTATATCCAAATTTAACTCAAATATAAATATAATAAACTAATTAGGATATATAAATAAGTTTATAAATAATAATTAACAATGAATTTATAACATAAAGTCTATAGTATCAAGTTTGCAAATTAATAAAGTATAATAATAATATAATCTATAACAAAAACCTAAAAAAAATTTAAAAAATACTCTTATACCTTAAAAAAAAAAAAAGAGAGAGAGCCACCCTTAGCCTGGTGGGCCAACTCAACCCAGCCCGAGGGTTAGGCAGGCTGAAAAGTTTTAGCAAACCAAATATGTCAACCCAACCTATTATTTTTGACAGATTTGGCGAGCCAATCCGGCGGATTGAGTCCATTTTATTATCTCTAGTTAGAGATTTCGCCTCCGAGTATGTAGGAATGTGTGACACAAATTCCTACCTAGAGGAGGGTGAACTTTGAGACAAAAATTTTGTTAGAAAATTCACCCCCCATCATGTAGGAATGTGAAAAAAAATTAAAATGACCCAAAAATCCTACTTAGAGGGGGCGAAATTTGAGATAAAAAAATTTGTTAAAAAATTCACTCCCAACATGCAGGAATGTGAAGAAAACATTATTTTCAATTCCTCCATGCAATATGGTGGATCCTGACACAACCCCAACGTTCAAATTTCCAATGGTTGAAAACTTTAATAGCTCTTAACTTCAGCTTTATAGATAAACCCCTCCTCTCAAGCCTTCATTACTCCTTTCTCCACTCTTGTTGTTTTTTCTTTCTCCATTCTTGTTATTCTTCATTTCTCCATTGTTGTTGTTCCCCTTTTATTAATGTGTCTTGCTCTGCTTTTTTTAAAGTGAGAGTGAATAATAATATAAGAGTGAAAAAAAAAATTATAGATAACAATACAAATGTTATTGTTGTTACACATTTTAATGGCTTTGTTATTAAAAATACAAAGGAATGTATGATATTTATGTCTATGAACCACTTATCATTGTTGTTCCTCAAACTATGTCATCTGAGAAACTAAATGACGTACTTTGTCAAGGCATAAATACCAGCACTCCGAAGAGAGTGTTGAGAATAAAATATAGGTGTCCGATCTCAAATCTTAATGACAAAGTACAGTTTCAACCAATTAAAATAAGTAGCGGCAGAAAGATGCAAATAATATTTAGGACGTATAGGCAGTATTTGCAATACATTACTGCTATTGAATTATATGTTAACTTCAAAGAAATTATTGCTAAAGCTAGTCAAGCTAGTCTGCATCATAATGAAACTATTCAAAGTGCATATCCTGCTAGGCAATACGAAAACACTGTCTCCAATTCATATCAAGTGAGTCATATAATGGTTTATTAAATTTTTTATTTCAAAGTTATTTATGTAAATAATTTATTTATTATGTGGCAATTTATTTATAAATTAGAAAGTAATCTGATTAATAGTTTTTGTTGAATTAAATTTTGATGTTAACTTATATTATTTTACTTAATACCTTTAAATAATCCCTGTATCAGGATCATGTTGTTGAAATTGGAAATAGATAGCATGGCCACAACATTTTGTGCTCTTGCGATTAATAATTTTTCTTTACGTGAATTAAATTTTGATGTCTATTAATCTAATATTTATATTAATTTAGTTAATTCTTGTTAGTAATCTAGTATCAATATTATGTTGTTGAAACTACTACTAGTTCCTATCTAGTTAGATAGCACGATTACGACACTGTTCCTAGTTCATATCTAGTGAGTCATGATTTTTATAAAGTTTTTTATTTCAAAATTATTTATGTAGGCAATTTCTTTATTATGGTGGAATTTATTTATTACTTAGTTTTATTATATAGTTTGGGTCATTCTGATTGATAGTTTTTCTTGAGTTTAATTAAAATTTTATCTTGATCGATTTAATATCTGTGCTATTTTAGTTAATACTTTTTAATAATTTTTATTTCAGTATCATATTGTTCAAATTAGTACCAATTTTTATCCAACTAGACAGCATAACTACAACACTGCTCCTAGTTTATATCCGTCAGTCATGTGATACATTATTAAAAATTCTTACTTAATACTGGTCTAATTAGCTTATTTAACACAATTATATGAATATATATAAATGTTAAAGTGTTTTTTTTTTCAAAATTTCCTCAATGTGATAATTATCTCAATATGATTAATTATTTAATATTAATTTATCAATTTAATTAATTGTTTATCTTTAATTCAATTAAATTTTTATGCTGACTAATATAATATGTGTATTAATTTATTTAATTCTTTTTAGTCCAATATCAGTGTGAAGCTGAGCCTAGCACATTTCCGATAAGAGACACAAAGTGCATGGTTGTCGACAGTGAAGGCGAAAGTGATGGTGAATACTCTAAAGGAGAGCATGAAAGTGGCGGTGATGATGCAAATGATGATGGCGGACTAAACACAATGATAGTAGTTTAGCATGTAGAGGATACTCCACCTTTCATGCGGGTTTTACATCTTGAGACTATGCATACTCTTGAGTTTCTAGTGTACACAAATATGGTCAGTGGTTATGTTGCTGATGGTGAATTTCATGCTGAAATGATATTCAGGGATTTGGATATTGTAGTACGAGCAGTTAAGAATTAGAGTATATTTAGATCAATGGATTACAAAGTGCACGAGTGAGAATAGCTGACATTTTATTGTAAATGCAAACACTTTGGCTTTGGCCGTCAATAGCTTATCAGGGTCAGTTTCAGAAAGAACTAGGACATTTGGGAGGTTAAAAAATACAACAGCCCACACATTTGTACTCTGACAATACTTTCTTAGGATCACACTAAATTGAATTCTGATATAACTGTACAATATATAGAACCCGTGATAAGAGCTGACCCATTTTTAAAAGTAAAGAATATAATTGTAGAGATCCAAAATCTGTATGGATACTTGATAGCATACCGAAAAGTATGGATACCGAAACAAAAGGCAATTGAAAGAGTTTATGGTAGTTGAGAGGTTCATATGAAGAATTACCCAAATGGCTAGGAGCAATGTGTTATTTAGATTGACATGCATGTGTTGAGTTCGAAGCTATGCCAGCCTACCATGAAATTAAGCTGGTGCAAAACACTTGAATATTCAACCGGGTGTTTTGGACTTTGGATCCTTGTAAGAGAGCTTTCAAACACTGCAAACTATTAGTACATGTTGGCAGGATATATTTATATGGGCAATACAAAGGGATTTTATTGATTGCTGTTGCACAAGATAGCAATCAAAACATATTGTTTATTGCTTTTGCAATTGTCGAGGGTGAGACCGCAGATGTGTGATCTCTTTTCCTAAACCATTTACGTAGACATGTAGTGATCGAGGATGAGGTTGGCATTATTTCTGATTGGCACAGGTCAATCAAATTAGCAACAAGACAGAGTCAAGTTCAGTAGGAATCTCTGAGAACATTCCATATGTATTGTATTACACACATCGCAACCAACTTCTTAAGGAGATTTAAGAAGCCATACTTGCATCGACTTGTTGTGAGCATTGATAAATTATATTTTGTTGTATTTCTAAATACATTTTCTTTTTTTTTAATATTTATTGACCATATTTTGTTTGGTAGGATATTCGAGGACGGAGTATGAATTTAATCATTACTATGAATAAATGAGCTAACATGGTGAAGTATATACTAGTTGGCTTGACGAAATTCCATGAGAGAAGTGGGTTCAAGCTTTTGATGGTGGGCATAGGTTTGGGCATATGACCATGAACCTGGTCGAGTGCGTCAATTTTGCATTGAAGAGCGCTCGCTATCTTCCTATTACGACCTTGTTTCAAGCAACATACTTTCAGTTGGCAAAGTTGCTTGCAGCCAAAGATAGGGAGGCACATGCTCTAAGAGATGCAAGATTTGTTTGCTTGGAAGCCCTCATGACATGGTTGCAAGAAATATAGCAAGCAGTCAGTAATTTTCAAGTATGCGATTTTCAAAGTAGAATCAAGTTTTCCATGTTCAAAACCCAATGAGTGGGGATGAATTCAGTGTTGATCTGATAGGAAGGTATTGTGACTACGGCAATTTCCAGACTAATCAATACCCATGTTGTCATGTAATTGCATGTTGCGCCAATTAGAACATTGACTGGCAAGTGTATGTCAATTGTATTTATAACATGGAGAAAGCTTGCAAAGTGCACGATAGGGAGCTTCAAGTAGTAGGGAATTGAAGTATGTGGCCGCTATATAATGATTCGGTGATTCGTCCTAACCCCCAGTTAAAATGCACATGAAAAGTCAGCCAAGATCAACCCGTTTTCTAAATGAAATGGATATGCGCGAGATGTGAGGATCAAAACAGTGGTCTATGCTGTGCTGAAGGACATAGCCGCAGACAATGTCCACTCAAACTTGGAGCTAATTAGTAGCCAGTAGTAAATTGTTGTTGTTAGAACATTGTTAGTTAATGTAATTTGAAATTTTAGTATATTAATTAAATTTAAAGTTCAATATGTTTTTACTTTAGTTACTCTCAACTAAAAACAAAAATAAGTTTATGCCCTTTACCGGGGCCAACTAATGATATTTTTAATTGATTAAAAAATGGTACATGTTTTTAAAGTTTTTAAAATATTAAGTCGTTTTTATTTTTTGTATTTAATTTTTATGGTTTTATTTTGAACCATAACTTTTATCATTTTAAATAGTTCAAAATTGTAAAAATTTATCAAGAAAATATAAGGTTACTCTAAGAGAATACAAAAGAGTTAAGTCGACATTATTTTTTAAGTAGAGACTAGAGTTAGGTCAACATTAGATTGAGGATTGATCCCATATCAAGAAAATGCAAAGATACTTGCAGTCTTTAAAAAAAGAAAGGAAAAAACTAGTTATGAATGAGCGCAACATGAAATATAACTCAAACTTAAAGAAATGAGAAGACAAAAGATTCCTTGAAACTATCATTAAAAATTAAATATAAAATTAATTATGTAAATTTTTTATTTTTTACAATTGAGGCATATAATACTATTATTTAAGTGGTAATAAATAATAAAATATGATGCACAATACTAAACATTAAATAATATCATATCCACATTTATGACAATGATCATGACAAATAAAAGGTCCTGTTAACAATTACGTAGAGGCAATTATTAGTTATTAAGGAGTATTTAGTATTCTTTATTTATAATTATTTAAAGATAAAAAATTAAATATGATTATACCAAAAAAAAAGGCAAAGTTAGCTAATACAAGAAATTAAAATTAGATTAACTTTAATTTACTATCAATATAAAGTTTTGTAAACTGTAAACTAATTATATCTTTTTTTTTATATATATAACTTTTCAAATAGTTATGAAAAGAGCCAAATTTTTTTAATAACATAGTTATATATAATTGGACAAAGAGTTAGTATTTTTTTTAAATATGTTAATTTCACATAAAGATTGAAAATAAAAATTGATAAAGATAAAAATAAAATATTTTGAATTAAATTCAAAATAATAAAGTTCAATACACAATTACAAAGCTGACAAAAAAGACTTCACATAATAATTGACATGTGTTAAACCAAAATATATACAATAATAAAAATGATTTAATAAATTACCCTTTATTATTTTTATTTTTTATTAACAAATGTGACTATCTTTGAAGGCATCTAACAATCTCCTATAAGATGCTTGAAAGCCTAAATCCCTTTTCCCTCACTTAATCCCCCTCAACCACGTCATCTCCTTCACCCCCATCACCCACCTCATTTCGCTCATCCCCTTCACCTATATATATATAAACTAAACTATTTACACCTTTTATTCTTTTTATTTTTTATTAACAAATGGGACTATCTTTGAGGGCCTCTAACAATCTCCCGTAAGATACTTGGAAACTTAAATCTTTTTTTCCTCACTTAATCCCCCTCAACCATGTCATCTCCTTCACTCCTCTCACCTACCTCATTCCATTCACCCATCTTATCCCCTTCACCCCCCATCAACCACATCCCATTTGTCTTGCCCATCTGCCATTACCGCTACTAATGTCGCCTCACTGAGTGGATGGATGGCCATAACCTTGGAACTAATGTTCATAACCTTTTGCCTTACTCCAATCAAAATTCCAATTTGCAGGTGCAATTTGCACCAATAGCTTGAGAATCCGAACGCAGCATTTGTAGTAATTCGTCCATCGTATGGATGTACACATCCTTGGCTATTGCTTAACCCATTGGCATCTGTATCTAATTCCAGTCTGTCTTTCACTTCAAATCCTAGTTATGAGATTCCCTTAAATTGACGGGATCAGGCCGAATAAGTTGATAAATGCTAAATTGATGCATCACACCATTGCTCGAGTGTCACTTAATTGCCTTAAAGCACACAAGTGTAGTGACAGCCGAGCACACTGCATGATCTTTCCATACATGCCATGGAATGAACAAAATAATAGTAGGAATCTCATATGGACACAATAAAAAATAGTAGTTGCATTATAAAAGAAAGAAGAAATAACATGAGATATACATATAATGTTGATAATCATGTTATAGAATTGCTATAGTATTCTATTCGCTACCTGGTTCTGCAAGCCAACACAATCTAAAGCACCCCTTATATTGGCAATGGTGGAATAATTAAATCCCTATGGGTATTTAGTACCAACCCACTTGTGTAATATTATATTAATTAGATATAAATATGACAATAACAAAATGTTGTTCTTTAGAATACTAACTAGTATAAATATTTTATGTTTACAAATAATTGACTTAAATAAGTTTACTGCATATAAAAATAAAAATTGATAACAATAAATAAATCATTTTGAATTAAATTTAAAATAATAAATGTCAAAGAACCTATAAATTTAAACTAAATTATTTAATTTACAATTAATGGTTTTAATATTAAAAACTTCTTATCAAGTTTTATTATTTTTTTCTTGGAAACATACTTTTGTGATTTAAAAAAAATTGTACTTCTGTAACTCCTTTATAGAAAATACAAATCATATAATAGTATTAATTATTTTTTATTAGTTATATCATTTTAACTAACAAGTAATTGAGTTAAATTAGCCTACTTCGCATATAGGGAAAATTAAATTGGCCTATCCACAAAACACAAAAATGGAAGCTGATGCCATGTCCATGATTATAACAATATGAAGCAGTCGTTAACCTCCTTTGTACCTTTCTATGAGGCACAACATAAACCTTGATATAGCATAGTGCAGCATACCGAACTCCAGCTCTACTCGCTAATCTGGTCCAATTGTAAAAGCAATGGAAGATACTTTCCATGGATAGTTGACAATGTCTTGTCCGACATTACGTTACTACCCAACAAGCGCAGCATATAAACACATGCAAAGCACTTTATTGTCTCTCGGCCGGTATTTGTTGCAAGCGTTAAATTAAGAGTCTACAACCAAGACATATGGATCATGCGACCAACAAAATCATTGACTTCAAGTCATCCATCAAGCCACGCCTCACACATATCTTGAAACAATGGGACATTTAGATTGGTGGTTCTAGTAATAATCAGCCCATTGATGGGCAACCCAAGGTGGAAAGCAATGCCTTCTAGAGTCACAGTACACTCCTCGCAAGGAAAATGAAACGTGTATCACTTTGGCCTCCACCGTTCCACTAATACACGAATTAGATCTGGAAATAGATGAAATTTCTCGATACTAGCAATTTATTAATTGAGTCTCGCCCTTTGTAAGTACTCTTTTATCCGATGATGTGGCGGCTCCACGTTTCTATATTGCATGCACATTTGTTTATCATCCTATTACATTATCACAAAAAAAAGTAAATTTGATAAATTTATTACCAAAAAAAATGGTTGCTATTATTAAATTAAAAAATCTATTCATTAAATTAAAATTAATTTTTAGAAATATAGCACATATTTTTATGAATTTATAAATCAAAGTGTCAATTTATTATAATTTCTTTATTATGATATATTACACTAAAAGATTATTGATAACTCTTCAATAAGTGCACCAAATCATTTAAGTAGTAGCCATGGTAAGTGAGTATCATCCCATAAGGATTAACGTTATCAAGCAATACTTCACTAATTAAATTTATAATTAGACTATATCAAACTATTCTGGATTGAAAAAAGCTCTTAACAATGAAATAGCAAAAACAACTTATAAATAGCAAAGAACAAAAATTGACAAAATACATAACAACTCAAACAAGGATAGTCTCAAGATTTTAAAACACTAGAGGATTTAGGTGGTTTAATTTTTCTTAAATTTCTATGAGTTCTCAAATCAGTTAGGTTGGGGATTATTAGACTAATAAAAGAATTTTAAGTAGTTGATGCTAATTGCTTAGTTAATCAACTCTCTTCTTCTTCTTATTAAAATATGTTAATTCCTTAACTATGCTTCAACGAGAAAAGGGAATAAGCATGAAAATCAATCCACAATTCACTCAAAATTCAAGATAAATTCCTCAACCTTGAAAATTATAAGGTTTATCTTTAAAGTTAGCTTGTACATAATTTTCCCAAATTATATAAGAACCTTAAATCAATCCATGAATAATAATTCTTAAAATTGCATAAGAAAACAAAAGATAAACCATTAATCTAATAATTCCAACATCAAGAATTCAAGAATTCAAACCCAATACATCTATCTCAAACCAAACCCCTACCCCCTAGCTCTGGATTCTAGTAGCTCATCAAAATAGAAAACAAATGAGAAGATAAGGGAAAAATCCATATCAAAAACCTAAGAATTGGAGTGAAAAAGTCTTCAATTTCCCCATTTCTTGTTGCCCTGAACTCTTTCTCCAAAGCTCGGAGTCTTTTCTATGTTTTTTGACCTTCAGGAACTCCCAAAATTCATGTCTTGTTTTGTTTTAAAATGTAACTCCACGTGTAATTCGGTGGCTTTTGAGTGCCTAGGCGCTTTGTGCAAGATGTAAATTAACTATTTTTCTATTCAATCAAAGCTACCTAAAAACCTGAAAATATAATTAAAACTCAAATTAAGATTAAAATAAACTCAAAACAAATTATTAAACATGCAAAACTCAAATATTTAAAATCCTAATAAAAAGCAATCATCAAAAGTTCAAAATATCATGATTTTTTACAACTTTTCACATTTAAACTTACACAATTAGATGGAACATCAATTATAAACTATAATATATATTAAACAATTAATTTAAATTTTAAACTAGATGCTTCAAAATTTTTATAATCACCGGAAACTATAATATTCATCTAATGGCCAATCTAATATGATATAACTTATCTAATAGCTAACGCAATTTAAATATATGACATCTTCTAACTAATTTAACTAATCTAATGACTAATATCATTTATATTTAAATATATATGATATTTAAAAATAGTAAAAATAATGTCATAGATATTCATATCATTACAAAATTTCAAACAAAACATATCAAATATAATTTCTCAATTTTCTCCTAAACCCTAACATTTTACTTTATACATTTATAATAAAAATAGTTACATTATTATTGTAAATAATAGTAGGAATTAACAAATTCACTCTTAACTAAAAAAAAAAAAATCAGTGTCTTTATTTCTATTCTTACTTTTTTTGAAATTAAATGTCATTTTAATTTAACTATTTAAATTCTAAACCATATATTCAACATTATTTTTATGTTATCAGTTCTTTCTTACGAAATAATAACAGTAAAAATAATAATACCAGCAAAAAATAAATTAAATTGCAGAAAGTAAAAAAAAAATTACTCAAGCACGTTAAAAAAAATTCATTGATTTATTATATTGAAATCTATTATACCATCAGTTTCAAAAAAAAAGGCCTCGTGTGTATATATATATATATATATATATATATATATATATATATATATATATATATATATATATATATATCCATCTCATATATTTTTATCATAATAATACTACCCCTAGAAAAATAAATAACCTATTTTAAAAAATAGTCCATCTTACAGTGAAGGTTATACAACTCTTTGGCATAATATAATTTATCAACATAGAATCCTGACATGCTAAAACTAATTTTAAACATAATATCACTATAAAATTTCAAACATAACAAACATGATTTCTAAAAAAAAATATTTTATATCAAGAACTCGCATTGCAATATAATCGCTTGAATTGTTGAATCACATCGTCGATTATGTTGGCTTATTCTTGCAGTTTCTTTCTTTCTTTGTTGATCACATACTAAACTAGACCACACTCCTAAAATCTTTCTTCTCACTTCAGCACCACCCTCAAAATCGAAACTCCTTACTCTAGCTAAATAAAAAACTTGCAATACACAAAACCCACCTTACTTCTGCTTTAGCACTCCAAAAACACAACCCCCTCAGAAATTTTAACAATGCGCACAACTAACACCCCCTCCTATCTACTTATAGAGCTCCCGAGTTTAACTAATAGCAGTGGTCAAGATTCATTCACTATGCATGCTACACATTTTGCCTTGCTGTAAGTAGGAATTCCTGATAGACATGACTACAACGCAAAGATTCTCCTTGGTGCCTGGTGCAACCACATTATGCTGTGGACCAAGTAGAATTTCATGATGCTTTTCAACTTTTGTGAGCTTGGTGGATGGTGCCACATTTTGCCTTGCATTATGTAGAGTTCTGTAGAGATTCCTGCAACTTTTGCAGGCTTTGCAACTCATGTTCTGAGCCGGTATGATGTGGTGTTCTTGTCTTAGATTTTGCCTTACTACATGTCGATTTTATTAAAAAATTAAAAAAAAACTAAGCCCTACTTAGTATTTTGCAGGCTTGGTAGATGGTGCCATATTTCGCCCTGCATTATGTAGAGTTCTGCAGAGATTCTTGCAGCTTTTGTAGGCTTTGTAGCCCATTTTCCAAGCTGGTATAATGTGGTGTTCTTGTCTCAGGTTCTGCCTTACCATATGTAGGCTTCATTAAAAAATTAATAAAAACTAAACCCTACTTAGTGTAAGGCAAAATGTGCTTAATCCTTCCACATTTTCATATTTGTACAAATTATCCCATATTATCATATTTCTAACACATCATTACCATAAACAAATTGAAAAAGCTCGTACCTCAACTCTAATATGTTCAAGTATATTCATTTTCAACTTAGTTTTTACACAACTTCTACTATTATGTTGTGTTTGGTTCGGTTGATTTAGGATGGAAGGAATGGGAGGGGAAGGAAATAGGAAGGAAAATGCTACATTTCTATTGTTTCGTTGAGAAGAAAAATTAGGGAGGAGAGAATAAATAATGCACAATACCTAGTGGGGCCTGCATGAACAGTGACAAAATTTTTCGCCTTATTTCCGGACTGAAATTCGCAGAAGAAGAGGTGGGACTTTTTGTTTGTCCATATTACCCCTCCTCACTGCACAGAGAGATGGGACACGTGCGAAGAGAGATGATGAAATAAGGGAGGGTTTTAGGGTGGACAACACTAGTTAAGGTATTGCGTGGTTTCTCCCCCCTTTTATTTATTTATTTTTAAATCAATACTTCTAAAATTTTTATTTAAATAATTTTAATTCCTTTATCACTATATTATTAAAAATAAATACAAAAAATATTCAAAGTACAAGTTAAGAAAAATTTTAAAATTTCTTGGTTATTAATATTTTATTTTAAACAAATATTTTATTTTAAATAGGGTATTAAATAATATTAAAATAATATTTTTGAATATTAGATTAACTAAAAATATTAGTTTTATTTTAAATAATTTTGAATAATTTATTTTTATTAATATTAGTTTGATTTAATAGGTTGATATTATTTTAAACTATTAAATTAAAAATAGTACAATTTTTTAATTAATATAGTTAAAATACATTTTCTAACAACATAAGGGTAAAATTGTTATTTAGCAGTATTATCTCTTTCTTTCATTTCATTTTTCCACACAAATAAACAAGAGAAAAATATTTTCCTTCTATGTTCCTTTCCTCTTATTTTCCTTTTATCCAAATATACCTATGAAAAATACAAATCCACTTTATTTCTTTTCTCTTAACTTCCTTTCTTTCAATTTCTTTCCTTAATCCAAACACAACCCTTGAGTACCAAAGTTTATTTTACATGTATTACTCTCAATAATTTCGAGAATACCTCCCTCATGCCAAAGCCTAAGGAGATCAAAACAATAACTGCGATCATCCAATGCATGAAACTTCGGTGTGAATAACTTTATACAACAATTTTTTTATAATAATACACTATCAAGATATTTATGCAACGTATATTGTCCAATAACTTCTTTTTTGAAATAAATTTGTTCATAATTTCAAAAGAATATATTTTAACATTTTCTTATTGTCGTGAGATTATTATTATAGTTGTTCCACCATATTAGGAGGCATGACGGAAACTTGTACTTTATCATTTTCTTGTTATAAGTTTATCATTATTAACTTTATTTACAACATTTTGCATGCATGTTGATAAAGGTAACATAGTAGTGGTGGGTCTATTTTGCTTCTGGATATGTTGTATCCGGCTACTGATCACCTTCACATGGTAAGAGAGTAACAAATGACAACCGAAATTTTCTTTTTTTATTATTCCATATACAAAACATTATGATCATATTTTCCTGCTAAATACCAAAAATTATATTTTATCCTGAAAAAATGATAATTGAGAGAAGCCAAAAAGCCCTTGATAACAGCACTGATGAAAAGATCCATCGAAAGCCATACATGCATATTCTAATTGCATATAAGAAAGCTATTACCATATATACCAAAAAAACTTAAATCTACTACTGTATTTAAGCAATCACCAACTCCAACCATGCTCAAATACCCATTCTATCAAAGGATTATATTATATTGGAAACACCGATACGAAAAGGTAAAATAAAAAAAAAATTGTCTAAAGTCAAAGTAATATATATACATCATTACGATAAAAAGAGAAAAAAGAGAGAGACACAGGGAAAAAAGAGAGGGGGGGGGGGTGGTCAACAAGGTCATTCCTTCATGGCAGCGTGCTGTACAAATACATATTTTCATGAATATTCTTCAAATGCTAATGAATGACGCATGGTACAAGTTTAAGGCGGGCATCTTCTACGCGCTTGCCAGTCAAAGGAGCATAGTATATTTTGGGATTGTAGTATATCTAATAGATTAAATTTGTAAAGTGCATTAATGTATCAATTATTTATAATGTATTGGTAATATTTTATTTTTAAGAAAGTTTATAAATATAATTAAATATATTTTAAAAATTAATTTTTATATATTAATAATATAAAATTATACTGATAATATAAACTAATTTTATATGGTAAGTGTAATAAGAAAAATTTTGCAAAATTGTACTAATAATATAAAATTATTTTATATTATCAGTATAATTTTATAATAATTAATTTTTAAAATATATTTAATTATATTTTTTAATTCTCTTAAAATTAGATATTACTATAATGTATTATAAATGATTGATGAATCGATACATCTCACAATCTTACTATCAGATTGCAATGTGTACTATGCTACTTGACCAGCGAAAAGCATTGTAGATTGCACCCAAGTTTAACTAGGCCTAAAAATTGGTAAACAAAAGATGCCAGAATACAAGTGTTATTGACTGTCTATAATTAGAGCTGTCAAAAGTCAGTTGGACCATTCGAGCCAATCACCCCGAGTTGAGCCATTTTCGAGTCAAGCTTAATCAATTTAAACTAGTTTCACGTTAGCAAAATGCTAGCCCAGCCCAATTATATTTGGGCCATGGGTTGAATCTCGGAACAGTTTACTAATTTTTTAAATACAATAAATATATTCTTGAAATAATTAAAAAAATGTATTTAAAAAAAATAGATGATTTTATTATTGCTTTATGGTCAATCTAAAAAATCAATTGACAAAGGTATAATCTTTTTTTTTTTTGTTCATTAGACGTGATAGTTTTTGCTTGGTGCAACAGTAAAGTAATAGTTTTCAATTGTTTTTATTTTTTATCAACATATTTTTTGCGGTTCAAACTTTCTTTAAGTGAAAAAATAAGCCAAACAATCTAAGTTTAAATAGTAATAATTTATGTTTAAAGCTAGTTATACAAATACCAAAGTGGTCGGGCCATCGAACTACCCAACTCAAAGTGGGTTGACCCATTCAAGATCGAGCCTAATTAGGTTAGGCTAAACGAGGCTATCTTTATTTTTTACTCCAATTTTTTCAATCCAACCCCCACATTTTTCTGGTTTTTGAGCCAATCCATCAGGCTCAACCTATTTCGACAAATTTATCTACAATGAAAACTATCTAGTATAATTTATCACTTTTTTATAATTCTATTAGTTAATAATATAAAATTATTTTACTCAGTTAGTATATAAAAATTAATCTCTATTATTAATACAAAAATTTATAAATTTAAATATAATAATATATTATCATAAAATTTAGTGAAAATAATAGTTTATGTCATTAATAATTAATTTATTAAATATTAAATAAATTTAAATTTTAATAAAATTTTACAAAAATTTTATACTAATAAAATATAAAATGAAACTCTTGATAGCATATTTTTTTCGTCAATATTAAGTAATTAAATAAAAATAAACATAATGAAAAGGGAAGGGACAATTGTACCCAATTTCATTTTTTAAAGAAAAAAAAAAGTAATAAGAAGAAAGCATGGGCCATACGAGAAATGACATGTAAGCAAAGGTTGATATACCCTTTAAATTATGCTTATTAAATTAATGTAAAATAGATATGATGATAAACTTTAGAGGAATTTTCTTTTTTTTCCAAACTGTAAACGTGGTTGCTAACCTGACAAAGCTTGTGTAACAGTGGCTTGTTCATCACCTCATTTTCTAGCCCCCACTTCCATATTCCTCCACTAGGAGCGTATGTGATTTTGGGTGCATTTGTTTAGGATTATTTTAATAAATAATTATTTTTATTAAAAATTAATTTTTATATATTTAGATAATTTTTTAAAAATTAATAAATTTTTTTAAAAAAATTACTTTTAATTTTTTGAGAGAAATTAAAAAAATTATTTTTAAAAAAATTATTTTTTAATATTTTTAATTAAATATAAAATTTAAACTTTTAAATTTTTTTTTTTTTTAAGTTTAAACAAACCAACCCATTATGTGACGCAAGCCATGACTCCACTTTGATTTTAAGCTTTTCTGCCGGTCGTAAATTGTTATTCTTCATTATTTCTTAAACTCAAGTTTTGAACTACTTTTATTGACTTAAATGGAGATGTGCTCTAACATAACCAATGTAATAGCGTGTTTAGATAGACATTTGAGATCTAAACAACGTGATTTTCAGATTTCAGACTCAATTTTATTAAAATGTATATACGTTTGATTTTATATTTCGTTACTGCTTAAATTTTATTTTATTATAACATTAAGGTTAATCTAAAGTAAGAAGTTTTTTGCTTTCTTATTGGACACTATTCTAATTAATAATATTAATAATATCTAATTTTTTAAAATTAAAATATTAAACATAAATTATTTTATTTTAAAATTAATTTTAATAGTTAAAATTATCAGAAATCAAGTTTATAAGTGTAAAATCAAACACAAATTAAACAGGCTAGGCTTTGGTTATGACATCATATTGATGCTAATAGTGTGTTAAAAGGATTGATGTTAAAAGTCTAAAGCAATTTGTCTTTTGTCATAAGAAAATCTTCGAATAAATTGCACTTTACCTGCTGAACTATAGGTAATATGTACTTTAACTCTTATATTTTAAGAATATATAAATCAACCCTTAAACTTTCATGAATATATATTTTAACCAAAATAAATATATTATACCCTCTAAACTTTAAGTTATATATAAATCAATTACTTGAACCTTTCTAAATGTATAATTTGAAATCATAAATTTTTTTAATATGTTATATTTTTGTTAATAATTAATAAAAAATTAACAAAAAGGTTAATATATATTCAAAAAAGTTCAAAAGATCAATTTGTATAATTTTTAAATTTAGAAACTAAAGTATATATGACCTATAGTTTAAGAGGATAATTTTTTTTCCTAAAATCCTCATAGGCCTTGAAATATCCAAAGCATCCACATTTGAGCTGCTTTAATTCAAATTCTAATAATGTTTGCAACTGCTTGACAGTGGTGCATTAAAAAAAATTTGACAAAATTAAAATTTTGGTCTAAACTTATTTATTAGAATGATGTATTATATAAAAAAATGAATTATACTATTTTATCTTATTTAACTGCCACTATTTTGTTTTTCAGTTGAAAATTTTGATAATTTACTTTTACTGTATAGTATTAATTTGTAGCATAACTATTGAAAAAAAAAAAAGGCACCATGCTACCGAATTAGTTTAAAACAGAAAATGAAACATTTAATAATTAGAAAAAATATTTTGTTGATAAGTTATTTTTTGAACACTTATTTATATTTTTAAAAACATATTACATTAAAAATATTTCTTATAGTATTTAATTCATTAGGAATTAAAGAAAAAGTACTTCACATGTAATATTTTTTAAATCTTTAATCCTTATCCAAACCCTTAAAAAAATATACTAACTGATTCAGCCAGGAAATATTTTTTTGAGAACTATGAGAACGTAAAAAAGTTCAAAATTTTAAAATATTAAAAAAACCAAAAAATAAGGAATGCAAATATTTTTATATCTATATTAAATCTAAGCCACTAGGAGATAATTGGTGATGAGGGATTTTGATAGTGGGCTCTCTTGATTAAGATTTTGGGAGAAAAATCTCTTTAAAAGAAGAATTAGAAGCAAACATAAAAATAAAATTTAAAAATTATTTTATATTTTGATGTAATTATAGAAACACTTTTTATTAGAATCAGAAGTTATTAAATTATTTAAATATGATAAATATAAAAGTACATTTTTAGTGTAAAATTAAAAATTAGTGAATTAGGAAGGGTGTTTTCAAGAAAATATTAAGGATAGAATGGTAAAATAGTATGAAAATATAATGAGTTTGAAATTCAAGACCATTTTACCTCTCTTTTTCTGCTTCTACTTTTGGGCTATCTACTTTTAAAAAAATATAAAAAAACTTGATTATTTTCTACTTGTACTTTTTATAAGAAGCACAATAAATAACACTAAAATACTTTCTTTTTTCAAAATTTTAAAAAAATGTGCTTCTTCCATACAAACAGACCTAGTATGCATGATGTAAGAGATTCGAATCTCATTACCACTAATATACAAAATAAAAATATTTGTATTAAATTTCATGAAAAGTATAAGAAAATAATTACTGAAATTAATTTTGTAAAATGACGACAATTGCTTTATATTTGTGCAAATTAATAGCATGTTTGGGAGCATGTCTGCCACCATATAATTGATTTTGGCCACTCAAATGAGAATTGGTCATAAAACTATGATGTATGGTTTCACGTCAACAACAATTTTCAAAATTGACTTTTGCTTCAAAATCAATTTTGAGAAGAAGCAAATATAACTTGCTTTTACAGTCACATAAAGAGTGTGTTTAGTTTGTAAGAAAGATTTTAAACTAAAGTGATTTATAGGTGTATTTGTTTCAATTTAAAAAAAAAATGATTTTGAAACTTAAATTATATATATAGCTGAAAAATTTTAAAACTAATTTTTTTCAAAAGATACTTTTTTTAGTTTCTATAAAAAAACTGAAAATAGATTCTTTTAAAATTGGATTATCTTTTAAAAATTATCTAATACGAAAATTGATTTTTTTTATGAAAAAAGTGTTTTTTTGCCAAAAAATCTCAAACAAACATATTTCATGTATCGTAGTACCTCTAAAAGTGATTCTAATAGAAAGTAAAATTTTTTTACTTCTCCTAGAATTAATTCTAGAGACAAGAATTGATTCTGAGAGTCAACAACTGTATGTAGATTCACAAATTGTTTCAACTATGTAAATATCAAAAATTGATAGAATCAATTTTGAGGCCAAAATAGTTTCTAATACCTGCAAACGGATATCCAAACATACTGAAAATCAATTATGTAGATTCAAAAAAAATTCTTCTTAATATACCCTTATCTATACTCTATTTTCCTGTATTTTCAGTATCCCTAATCTTATCAAGACAAGAAGAACACATAAACAAAAGTCATTTCTAATTTTACTTTTATTTTATTGTTGATTTTCAATATTAGTGATATCTATAATTAGTGTATTTACTTGCACGATGCATGGATTATTACACATTTATCATGATAAATGTATAATAATACATATTAAAAATTTTATTTTATTACAGCAATATTGCTCAGTTAAAATAAATTTGTCAAAATCTTTGACAAAAATTATAAGAGAAATTAGATGAAATGGATAAGTAGGGTCTATTTATTTATCTAAGAGTCAATAATATACTATATTATTCAGAATTCCATCAAAAAAGTTATGTTAAAATTGTTCAACCCTACTTATTCAAGTTATTATATCCATCATATTTTTGCTAATCAAAATATAAATAACATTGTTTATTAATACTAAAATATCAAATCTAATAGATATACCTATAAGATTAATAAAATTTTATAGCATAAGTGGTAAAGACCTCCTAAAATTTCTCATCAATACTTCCTCAAAACATAAAATCCATGATAGTTTTATTAATAAAAAATTAAATAACATTGCTAATAGAAGCTTAAACTACTTAATCTAATAGATATATTTATAAGATGTAAATATATAATTGAAGTGATGCAAACATAAGACAAAAGTCTTAACAATCCTTTAACTTTGGTCCATCCGCAAAGGCGTGCATATATTGAAAAGTTTTAGGGCTAATTTACATATTTTTAAAGCAAAAAGACTAAAATATATATAGACCAAAGTTGAACGGGTTTTGAATAGTTTTCCCAAAAAAAATTAATAATAATTTAAATTGTTTATATTTTATTATCAAGATTTTAAAAAAATATATTATAAGATTAAAAATATACATAAATATAATTTATTAATGTAAATTTAATATAAAATAATAATAATAAAGTGGATAAATCACTACCTAAGCAATATATATGTTTGGTATCACCTATTTAATATTTCAATATTTATAAAAAAAATTATTTTATAGCTAATTTCTTTTACATGCAAGCATTCTAGTTTTAAATAGAATTTTAATTACTAAGAAATTGTAGTATAAGTTATAAGGATATTATAAATTCATCATCCTCTATTTCTTCGAGCCACTAAATCCATGGTATTTTTATTAATGAAAAATAAATATTTATAAATTTAAATTTAATATAAATTAAAAATAATTATAAGATAGGAAATTCATCATTACCCATGTAATGCACATGTTGGTATCACATGTGCAAGAAGTTTTGTTGTTAATTGTGTTACATTTACCCCTTCAAAGTCTTATAAAATTGTATAATATCCCGTGAAAGTTGGTTGTGTAATTCATTTAGATTTTATTATTCTTATAAATAAGATAAGAGATAAAGCTAAAAAAATTATGCCAAGTGAATAGCAATATTCAAGATTAAAAAGGCAACATAAGAAAACCAAAAAAATAAAATAAAAAAGATTCAGAAAATATACTCTAACGGAGCATATTTAAACCATATATTTATAAGTTGAAATCATGGTCATCACCATACTAAATTATATATGCTCTGCATAGCTAAGCCTCTTAACGAAGATACTGTAATGTCTGCTATTTTTTCATCCCACGAGATACCTCTTCTTTGGTCACGTCATGCATGTTTCTTAGTTTGTTTCATCAAATTTTTATAATAATTAAATAATTAAATAATTAAATTAGAAAGTCAAAGACAAAATAAGAGTGTGTAACAAAAGTTAATAACTTATAAAGTAGCAAGAGTAGCAATTTATCAATAATCAAAATTTCTATTTCAATCTTACAATAATAATGGTTCATAATTTCTATTTTTCGAAAAATCAAAATCCATAATCAATAATACGTTAATAATATAACAATAATCAATAATAATATATCAGTACCTAAGATAAATAAAATTTCAAATCAAACAAAATAAATCATAAATCTAATTGATTAAACACTAATAGCAATATATTTCTAATAATATATACAATTACGTATCCAATCACATATCCAACCTATAATGGCTCATAATTTCTATTTTTTGAAAAGACAAAAAAACAAAATCCCTAATCAAAGAGATAGCCATAAGGAAATATACTCCATAAATATCCATCTATCCAAAAGGCTGTAAAACAAAAAGAAGAAGAAGAAGAAGCTAATAGCAGAATCTTGAAGCATCATCTAGAGAATCTTGACAAATATAATACTGCCATAACTCCTAGAAAGGCTAATTTCCAGAATTGATGCTAAATTTAAATTGATCATTACTCATTACCATACCAATCACAATTTTATTACCATTTGTTTTAGAGTAATTTCAAACTTCTTATATGAAATTAATGCCGTCATTATTAGAAAATTAAAACAATAACATTCCTTCATTACGTCTCTTTTTTCTCGCATTGCTTATATGCCTAAATGAGCAAGACAATATAATTGAAAAGACTTAGATGCACTTCAAGTACAAAAGTGTGGAAGGATACCATACAAAATAGAGAACTATACACATGCATCCTAGCACATAAATAAAATAAGAAATAGAAAAATAACACATTAAACCATCATATAAGAAGAATGTAGTCCAAATTTGCTATCTAACCTTCAAAGAACTGAAGTAAAGACCAGAACAAAAGTCATACAATGCAATGATAGAATAAAGAAAATAAAGAGAAAAGAGAGAACACATATACCTGAAACAGAAGGAAAGAGAAATCGCCTAAAACTATATGTTATATTTACACCAAAAAACAAAAAATGAACAAATTGAAATTAAACACATAAATAAATATAAGAGAATGCAACAATTACAAAAAGGAAAAAAAGAAAGAAGAGCAAAGAATCAATAATATTTCATTGTGGATAGAATGAAAATAACTGCATGAATGAAAAAAGAAAAGGGAAAAGGAAGAATAAAAATACCCATATGAAAGAAGAAGTAAAGTATAGGAATGGATGAATATTTTTTTAGGGAAGAACAAAACCTTTTGATAGTTGAGATAAACGTCTGAAAACTTTTCATGCTCTAATTTGTATCTCCATGCATTGCATTGATACCATGATTGATGCCAATTTACAAATATTTGGTTGGATATTTGCATTGATTGATATCACATTAAAAGTAAGGAATCAAACTGTTCACTAATTTATTAAATGAAATTAAAATTTAAAAATCAATGAAATGATATAATAAATAATAAATATTAGCCAAGTGGACCAATAAAGAATATGGGCAGAAAAATAGAGTAACCTGAATGTAATACGTTAGTATATAACTCTTAATATATTTTTCTCCGTTGAAGACGCCTTATTTGCATGAAGGTATAAATTAAGATGGCAAACTTTTTTCCTTCATAATGGGTCACATAATTTTGTACGAGTGGTAGTGATTAAATAATTATTTTAAAAATTGAATTGAATTTTACCGTTTTAATTGGACTGTAAATTAGTTGTGCGTGTTTTAGTTTAATTATAATTAAATAATAATATAATTCTAAATTTAATGAATTATGTCATAAATTGAATATTTAGTCAATTTAGTCTTTTATTTAAATTTTGAACCATTGAGTTACATATAGTCTTTCTTAAAATAGTAATTTAAAATGTTGAGTTATATCTTAAGCATGGCGTATGTTATGCACTAAATTAACTGAGATTTGTCAATTAAAGATATTCAGATTTGATTGAATGTCAATTTCAAATTCAAAGAAAATAATTTAAAACATAGTCAAATTGATTTTTTAAAATTTTTTCTTTCAAATCAAATATTTGTTTTAAATATTGATATTTGAAATATGAGATATGACAGTCAATTAAAAACAATTACATTATTATATTAGAGTGCTTTTTGTTACAATTAATCAACATTCTAAATTTATTTTTTTATACTTTCCAAATTAATAAAAATTAGTAATCAATGGATGATTTTTTTCCGAAAATAATTAAACTAGATATTTATTTTAAAGATTGTAATTGAAATTGAAATCTAAAACATGAGATATGATTTTCAAACCACAATTTTTTATTTTTTAATTTAATTAGACTTTTAGTTTAAAAATTAAAATTTGAAATATATGATAAGATGACCAATCAATGATTTTTTTTTATCTTTCTTTTAAAATCAAATATTTGATTTAAAGAATAATATTTGAAATATGAGATATGACAGCCAATTAAAAAAAAAAGTTATATTATATTAGAGTGATTTCCGTTACAAATTATCAACATCCTAAATTTAATTCTTAATCTTTCCAATTTAATAAAAAAAAAAACTTCTTCCTAATACTAATAGTTTAGAACAAGTTGTTACAGTCATCTGATATAGTTATAGTGCCATTATAAAGCTGAAATAATACAAATTTTTTAATATTTGACTCCTTCGAAATGCATTATAACCATGTCTATATGAACTGTGCATAAAATTAAAAATCTCTTAATGCAATGCGTAAATATTCAAAAAAATTAAGTCATGTAAACCTTAGCATATTAGCCATATATATCTTATAGAAGCATAACTAAATTAGTGTTATATACATGAAGAAAGCAATATAAAAATTTTATTAACACTATGAATAAGAAAAAGAAATCAAAATTACCATAATAAAATTAAACCAAGAAAGAATGATAAGGTCAAATGAAGAAGGTAAATACCATTAGAAAGAGCAATATTCATGGCATATATTAAAAACAGTTATGAACATAAAAAAGAAATTCATTAGATTAATTAAATTGTTTCAAATTGGACATAAAAAAAAAAAAAAAACTATACATCAAAGATAACAAACTCACCCGATAAAAATGTTTAGCAAAAATCCAAAAAAGAAAATGATTAAATATGTAATCACTAAACAAAAGATGAGAAATTGTTAGACAAACTTCCTATTTGTCAAACAGAAATTGTTAATAGTGTAAAAGAAACCAAACAGGCTGAAGAAAACATTTCATTACATGTTGAACCATAAACTAAAAAAATATTTCATTACCTCGTTAAGTTCTAATTATAAATATATGCTGAAGAGTCAAATTATCGTATAATAGTGTTCATTATATTTGGAAAAACTATAGTCATAAAGATGATGTTGTGATATAATGAAAAAATAATATAGGATCTGTAAATGAAACACAAAATAGATATCAAATATTTTAGGATTAGGTGATAATGAAAATAAATCAAAAAGTAATCACAGAATGAAAAAAGAAAAAAGAAAAAAAAAATACATGCTTATTAAAAAGTAGAAGTAAGAAGGAAGTGGCAAAGATTATCAATGGCAAAAGGAATCCTGCACGCAAGGTAGTAATGGTTAAAACAATATGAATGAAATAAGGATCAATATAACATTTATGCAAGAAAGAATAAATGGGACCAAAAAAAGGATTGAAATTCAAGAATAATAAAAGATCAAAGGAGAAATGAAAAGATATAAGGGCATAAGAAATGATAAATCAAAGACTTTATGAAGAAACTAACCATTTTCAAACTCCAGATCTTCTTTGTGTTATAGCAATCACTGAAATTGTAGAAAAAAAATACAAAAATATACTAAAAAAACTCCTCTAAAAGAATAATAAAAGAAAAAAAAGTTTATTGAATAACATATATCCAAAGCTATGCATATTTCACAACTGAACAATCCAAACATACAGACACCATGACTCTTTTTGCACGATTTATTTGTGCAACATGGTCTATGACAACACCCATTAATACCTGAAAATAACGAACCCAAAGATATAAATATTAATGTAATTATTTTGCAATAAATATGAAAAAGGGAAATGAGTAGAAACATGTGGAGATGGAAAAAAAAAAAAAATACTGAAGCAGAAGAAGTAGCCGTGGGCAATACTGAAGTTCCTTACAACCTATGGCTGTGCATAGTACTGAATCTTCTACGCAAAATCATTTACAACAATTAACATGCAATGACTAATATAGGTGCAATAACTTTCAACATTTCAAGATAACAGGCTAGTAAAAATCATGGAATAAAAGAGTGATTGAAAATCATGCAGTTAGTGTGATTTGCAATTACCGAAAATCATGCAATCAAGAGTTTCATTAATCATGATAAGAAATATTGAAAATTTAAAAGGTAGCATAATTAGCGGCGTTAAGATATTAAGTTATCATCCTTTATCATTTCACTCAATTACTTTATCGAAATTAACAATTAAAAAATTAATAAAATCAGATTAAAAAAGAATAAAATATTATAATTAGAAACAGAAATAAATAGTTTATAATCATTTAAGTAGATTAATGGGAGGAGAGAATCAAACTAATATATTACTGCTAATTAATTCATGACTTATTTAAATTTTTAATAAATAAAAATAAAAAAATAAATTTTATAAATCAGTAGCAGACTTATGAGAAAATGAAATGTGGATTAATTTTTCTTGTAATGAGTCAAGATTATTAGAATTAGTAGATAGTAGATTTATCTATATTTTCACTCACTACTGTTGTCTTTTTCATATTGTTTTTATAAATTATATTATATTAATTAAAAATAATATGTTTTATATGCTCATGCTATTAAACCACTAATCAATATGTGATGGGTAAAATTTGCGTTTAATATATTTTGTATTATTAATTACTTAATTATTTTATTTAAATTTTGATAAATAATTTAGATAAAGTATTATGACAATTATGTCCTTTTTTAATTATACACTTAAAAGTGATTTTGATCAATACTATCCAAACAATATCAATTTTGATAAAATCACTTTTCAAATCAAACTATCAAACATAAATCACTTTATTTTAGAATTAATTTTGACTAAAATCAATTTTATCAAAAATCAATTCTACAAACGCAGAACTAAACACCCACTAAATTGATAGTGGAAGAGAAAACATAAAATACTTAAAGATATTGGAATATTAAACATGGCCCCACAAAATCGAATGAATTGCAACAGGATCCCGCATTAAAATTTTAATATGATAATTCACCAAAAATAAATTTAATATAATAGATTCTCACTTACTTAAGAATTTAATAACACATATTTATTCACAAAATAAAATTATAAAATCCGTTTTAATTCTTTCTAAAATAAAAAAGCGATTTATCCCATGTTAATTTTACTCATATTATTTAAAATCATATATATATATATATATATATATATATATATATTATTCACCTTTTTATTAATCATGATACATTTGAATATCCATTAATAAATTTAAAAATGCTTTTAGATTCACATCTTATTAAAAATTTTCCTTGTTCAATCATTCACAGGTATTCTTTCTCCATTGCAATAATTGAATTTCTTTCAGATCATATTAAACAGATATGGTCTAGGTCATCAAATCACACTGATAATTACGGATCGCTCATTTTCTTGAAACCATCATGATAAGGTTAGAATAGAGGACGTTACCCTCCACCAAAATAAAAGAATAAAGGACGTTACCATATAAATACAAATATACAATGCTTCCTTTATAAGATCCTCATTTTATTGTTCATATACATTTTTTATTCTTTAATATCTTTAAATATAAAGGGAAAATGGCATGTATATCGTACAGTATAAGGTCCAATATTATAAGATTTAATATACAGTAGTCATGCGCCATATAAAATTTTATATTATACAGTTTTTGTTATGCTATGTATGATTGTATAAGTTTACTACAACATATATCATATAAAAATGTTAGTAATTATTTAGTAACATGGCCGATATTATACACTTATAAGACTGTTACTAAAGAATTTTAACAACATTTTTTTATAATTTTTCGATAAAAAGTATCTTTTATATTTTTAATAACATCTTTTAAGTGTTATTAAAAATATTTTTTTAACGATACTTTTATTAATAAATGTTGCAAAAAATAAAACCTAGTGTAGTGTTTATTACATCCAATGTTTATTGTGCAATTGTATAAGTTCACACAGGAAAAAATTAATTGACAAAAGTATCCTTATATACAGAAAATGTGCAAAAAAGATTGTAATAAAAGATGCTGAAATAAAAAAGTGAAAATTCTATAATTAAAAAATCACTTATTTGAATCAAAAAAATTAAAATATAGTTATGACTCTATCATGGTGAAATGAAAGTAAAAATGAATTCTCTTAATTAAAAATTTCACATGATAAAATTATATATTAATTTTTATTATTAATTAGATACTTATACGAATCTCACACTTAACCTCATATTTTTAATCGATAATTAAAATTAATATATAATTTTATTATGTAAAATTTTTAGTTGAGAGTATCCATTCTCAAATGAGCATAGAGCATTCGGTTTTATTACGGCGAAATGTAAAAATAAGTGGATTATGACCCTGGTTTTCAAAATGGATGCATTAATTGTTGGGTTATGATGATGGTTTGCATAGAGGGAGAAGAGAGGGGTCTAGGTCAAAGTATAGAAAAGTCAGATGGAGATGAACGACCTTACTTCTTTAAGAGAAAGGCGTCGAGACTCAAAGAAAAACACTAGAGAAATATTCACTCACTAGAGATGGAGAGAAACACCAGAGACGGAGACACAAAACCGATCCGTTACATGTAAATTTTAACATGAGTTACTGAAAACATTATTTTATCCTTTCAATGGTAATACCTATAAATTAAAGATGCGTTTGTTTCGGTTTTATTTTAGAAAAAAAATTTATTTTTTAACTTTAAAAATCATTTTGACACATGTTTAGATAAATTTTTAAAAAATTGGTTTTCATTTTCTAGCAAAAGCTAAAAACAGTAAGATCTAAAAAAACATATTTTAAGCTTTTTAATTATACAAAAATTTAAATTTTATAATATATTTTAAAAAATTAAAATAAATACACTCTAAATATGAGAAAAAATAATAGATTTCTCATAATCAAGTCTTTATTTTTGGTCTTTTAATTTTCATATATATGGCTAAAATGACAGAGAAAAAAAATTGAAGGAATAACTTTATTCCACTTTAAATGAAAGTAGAATCACAATCACTTCATCCTCCATCCTTATTATAACCGGTGATGGGATCATTCTGTAATTAAAAATAACAAAATATTACTTCCTTTATTTTTAAATAATCAAATGATTGTCTATTTTTGAAAATTCCTTTTTTATAAATAATTATTTTTTAAATATATGTCTATTAAATAAAAAAATATAGAGAAAAAAGAATAAATGAGAACATTATTAATGTTATGAGAAATAATTAAAAAATTAAATAATAAAAATAATTTTATAAAATATATTTAACTTTTTTAATATTAAAATTTTTTAATATATATATATATATATATATATATATATATATATATATATTTAAAATTGTACAGTTATTTAAGAATGCAAGAGTATATAATACATTTTTCCGGTTAATAAATGCCCATTAATTATCATAATAATTGTTCATCAGACAGCATATTAATCTGTAAACATCATAGAAAGGAGAGTCGCATTTCAGTTTTCTCCACTCCCAAGAAAGAAGAATATTGGAGAGTAGGTGGTAGAAAATTTGACACCTGGCTGAGAAAACACTGACATATAACCTATCAGCATGTGCATTTTGTCCTATTACCAAAGAAAAAGCAAAAAATGTTGAAGTAGAGAGGAACAGGTGGGAGGCGGCCGCGGCTGACAGATATCCCATCCGAATCTTTATGACAAACGTCATAGGAGTTAATTGGAGTCACTATTTTAATGTACAATGTGATTGTTTATTTCAAATATATTAATGAATATAATCTAACAATTTGATCTCGATCTATATAATTTTTTAATTAATTTTGATATATTATTAGTAGAAATAATTTTATAATGTTGCTTAATTTTATATTATTATATTTTAAATTTTGAAGTATTAAATATAAAATTCGAATATTTTTAATAATATAATAATATATAATTAAATATTTATAATTTTTTATTAACAAAACATCAAAATTAGTTTTTTTTTGGTTTAATATTTTTATTTTTCCCGTCCATTCTCGAATAAAAAAAAAAGTTTTTTAAGAATACCAAAATAAGAATCTAGAAAATATAGTTACTAAATTATAAAATGATTAGTCTCTAGTTCAATAATAAATAATGTCATTTTATGATGACGGCCGGGTGAAGTATTACTTTAGGGAGGATGATCAATCCTTTCTACTAAACATACTTATGGTCATTTTCCTCGGTACTTTTTAGTGTTGTTTATATGTGAGCTTTGTTAGATTTTTTTTTAAGAGCAATATATGTGATGGAACTTTGATACAAAAAAAAAAAAATCTTTTGATCTCCTTTTTCTTTGTGGCTGTAATCTAACTATGGAGATTCCAAATCGTTGAAGGCAATTAAATATTACTGTTATCGTATTTGGCTGTGATTTTGAGAGGGGAGAGCGAGAGAATAAGATGAACAAGTAACAGTGATGTGATTATGATATATGTAGGCAAGGGCGCAAAAGTTGATGCCAGATCTCAGCCCAGGGCAGAAGATGGCTAAATAAAAACACGAAAATAATGAATAAACCACATGGTATGTTGTTATAGTGTGTTACAGATAATTATGGCAGGTGAGGCTTGTTAACAATGTAGATCATACAAATAAAACACATATCGATACACAAACCACAGTGACAGTGTGGATTCCCATCCCCACGCTACGCCACTATCCACGCAACGCAAGCCTCAAAGTGTTCAAGTTCACCAGCCCGTCTATCTACAATGTCATTTTCGATCAAAATCATATCTTAACAACATAATCCTTAATACTATTATTAATAATGCTTGAGATCTAGTGTGTTGTGAGCCCATTACCACATTCGAAACGTAGATGTGTTGGTTGATGTTTGATTGGTCACAATTGATTTTTTGTCTTTCTGTTCCTGTGGCAATGACTAGCCAATATGCAAAGCATAAAAGGAGAAACAATTATTTCACCATTAAATTGATTCGAAGGAGCGTGAAAGATATAAACTATCGAGAAAAAAAAATTATTAAGTAGATTTAACAGTCTAATTGATCCATTAAAAATCATTACTTCCAAAAATTTAAACTATTATATAAAGATAAATGAATAACTTTATATTTTAACACATCCTTCCACACAACAATCCATCAAATTTGAACTGTGAATAATGCACAAACTCACTTATCTTGTGCTGAAAAAAAAAGGACAAGAATCAAACTCTATACTATTTTATGATAGAAACTTTGGTACTATATTAAGAACCATCTATATATATATATAAAAGGTTCATCATGGAAGGAAGAAAAAGAGGATTTTAGATTATACAAAATGGAAGGACTCATACAAAAGAAAAAAATTGCTACAAAAAAGCATACATGCAAACAAGAACATATACAATTAATTCTGATTTCTGCCATTGAAACCATAGTGGAGACCCCGTCATATCTATCAATGATATAAATAAGATAAAAGATGATTCAATTCCATTTCCACCCATGCATTACATTTGCGTTAATCAGGCGTCTCTTGTCTCTTGTGGCGTGTACCTAGGCATCATCGGATACGATCTTGATGCATTTGATCTTGAGCCAGCGAAATCCTTTCTTCACGGAACGCTTGATCTTGCCTTCAGTTGCATAAAGCTTGTATTTGGCCACCCTGCGTTTCCTCTTCCTCTCAGGGTCATTCCACCACCACGTATTCTTTGACTTGGTTACCACCTTCAATCTCCTTGGAGGAGAGGGCTCAAAAGAATCCCAAGTTGAAGAGGTCCTCATGCCTATCGACATTTTGTTGTCATTTATGGCCCTCACATTCACATCATTTAGGTTGCCATCAGCACTGTAGAAGGATTTAACATGCTGAAATTGGGGCTCCTCCATCTCTTTATGGTGATGATTATATATATACATATATATGTCCCCCTCGACTATACCTTTTTCTATTTTTTTTATTTTTTCTTTTTAATTTTCTTTTTGGGGGGTGAATTTCAATTACCTCTCTATCTCGTTCTCTCCCTTTATCTGCCTAAAGCACTGAAAGAGAGAGTAGAGTGAGAGAGGGAATTGCAATTCAAGGGGTGGAAGCTCTAGGAATGTCATATATATATATATATATATTTGAGGGAAATGATATGAAGAGAGGTGAAAGGGAAACACATGTTCCTAACCTGGAATGTGAGTGGAAAGGTACAGACAGCTCATGATCTGAACATGCCATGTTTAATTTGTTTTCAAACCTATGTATCCGTAATAGCCTCCAGTTAGTTTTGGCTCTTAATTTAACCTACCTTTCAGGCTTCCACTAATTATAGAACATATTAGCTTGTCCACAACTGCCACAATGTCAACTGTTAGTGCATGTGTATGTATGTATGTGTATATATATATATGATTTATAAAATCATTAATGTAATAGTAATATACTAATTATCTTAAGGGGGTACTGAAGATAATGATGAGGTTACAGTAATAGAGCGTGCAGTTTTAATTTCTTTCCATATATAGAACCTATTCCAACTGCTATCACAAGCGCACCCATAAAAACAATGCTTTATCAATTGCTCCTCAATTATCCCAAATGGTGCTGATTCATTAATAGCTGGCCTTATACACTCTCTTATATGTGGAAGTGGAACTGTGTCCAAATTTGGAAACTAGTTAGATTAACATAACCCAGCTTTAATGAAGTGCCAAAAACATCATTCGGTTTACTCTGCAGGGCTCAGAAGAGTGAGAATTCGTAACGAATCCCTCCTTCAAAAATCACAATTCACACTTCTCACGGGTAGCGTGCGCGCATACACACACACATGTACACATTACATGAATAAGATGTTTCCAGCATCAGCAATCTAGCGATTCTAGCCATATGTAACTTTGTACTCCGTAGGAGGTGTTGTCTTTTTTGTTTACCCAAACTCTGTTGGTTCCTCATTCCTAATTCAACGATGAAGGATGATTTTCATGTGCAGCAATTAATCTTTTCTTTTTTGTCACAACGGAGACAAGATAATTAATTTCTTATTTTTGTCATTAATAATTAATTTCTTTTTTTTTTGGGGGTCAACAAATAATTATTTTCTTTTTTTTATATATCATTTTTTTTATGTACATCAGGGTCTAAACCTAAGAAACAAATTACAACATACCTACCTAGGACCAACTCGGCCCAAATAGGTCTGCCAGGAAATCCAGTGAAATAAAACTAGCAAGCCTGTCAAAGAAGGAAAGACCAAGGGGGAACCTATGAGCATAGTTTGCTAGACCATCCGTACATTCGTTAGGTTCACGGTAAATGTGTCTTAGCTCTACATTCCAATCTTCCACTAATAGACCTTGAATAGCTTTAATCAGGGACCCATGAACATGCAAGGAGGGGACATCCTGTTGGATTCGGTGAAAGACAATAAGAGAGTCCATTTCTATCCATATATTATCATAACCCAGATTATGACTCATAAACAAACCCCAAAAAACACCCCATAGTTCAGCTATTATTATTGAACAACAACCCAAATTAATGCTCCAAGCAGTAGGAAAATTGCCTTCATAGTTCCTAGCAATTCCTCCACACGTAGCCACTCAGATTCTCTTATGAACGAACCATTAGTGTTGATTTTCATTGAATGCCTCAACGGAGGACTCCAAGCCACCCTGACCATAGTTACATTGGGGATTTTTCTCTTGACAACATCCGTAAGGGTCAAGTAATAATCATATTCCCTGGCCAGCTTTAAGACTCCGCAGAATAAAAACATATGAGCATTATTATTACCTTCAAATATAAAAAGATCACGACAATACCATAGAGAGAAACATGTCGTAACAAAGAATAAGGATCAACTAATTCTTTGATATTTTCGAGATTCATCACTAATGTTATCTTCCAACCAACTTCTCGAAAGAAATTTTTGACGAATCTATTGCCAACGCTAATCCAAAGCTCTTTTGTAAAAAGGCAATCTCGAAGTGCGTGGAGCATTGTTTCCGAAAAAGCATCACAAAGGCCACAAGTATCACTAGCAGTCATATTCCTCCTATATCATTCTCTATTTGTAAGTCAAGCTTCATTGATCACCAACCACATAAAAGTTTTGAGCCTTTGGGGGCCTCTTAATTTCCATAGAACTTTAAATAGCCAATCCCTTGCCAAGGAATCATTTTCTGCTATACAGAAGTAACCTGATTTGATGGTAAAGATACCATCAACTGTTGGTAGCCATGCTACCCTATCCTCCCCAGCTCCCCTTTTAGAAGCTTTAATTGGCATCGGTATGTCTAAAAAATCATTAGGCAACATATCATTGAATTTTTTTCCAATCCTAACTACCATTTTCTAATGCATACTCTTTAACTTTCTGGTTTAGCGCTTCCTCTTCTAAGTTAATGACAGGAAAGTCTTCTAGTTTATGGATACTTGGTATCCAATGATCACGTCAAATTCTAATTGTTTTCCAATCACCCATTCTCCATATTAAATTTTGCTTGAATCTAGGCTAAATTTGAGTGATGCCTTTCCAGGCGTTTGAGGAATTTCTTCTTCCTCTAATATCAGGAAGAATATCCTCCTTATACCGATATTTAGCTCTCATTACCTTTACCCAAAGTCTATCTGATTTTGTAACAATCCCCCAAGCTAGTTTCATTAAGCGAACCATGTTAACCTCTCTATCTTAGTCCTCCTTCTTCCTTTGTGCTACAAATTTTATTCCAATTTATTAAATGCACCTTCCTATTATTTTTAGATAATCCCCAAATAAACTGTCCACACATGCAATCCATTTTCTCACAAATAGTTATAGGAATTTTGTTTGTTTGCATTACATAATAAGGAATAGATGCCAAAGTTGATTTTGCTAATGTAATTCTTTCAGCAAAAGACAAATATCTTGCTTTCCAGCCATTCAATCTATATAACATACGATCGAGTATGAATTGAAAATCAAAAGATTTGCATTTTTCATGAAGAAGGGATACACCTAAGTATTTCCCTAAGTTAAATGTGAGACCAAGGCCAAACAAATCACTTAGTTCTTTACACCTTGATGGACAAACATTCCTGGAGAAAAAATATACAAGATTTATTCTTATTAATTCTTTTACCTGAGCTATTACAAGATAGATCTAAGATTCCTTTTATTACCCTTACTTGTTCACTAGTAGCTTTTGCAAACAAAATAGTATCATCTGCAAAACAAAGATGAGAGAGATGAGGACTAGATCTATAAATTTTTATGGGCTGCCATAATTTATGTTCTACAAATAGATTTATAAGTTGTGAAAGTCTTTCAATGCATAATACAAAAATATGTGGGGAAATGGGATCTCCTAGCAAATTCCTCTAAAAGGCCTGAAAGAAGCTGTTTGCTCCCAATTCTAGAGAATACAGATGCAATACATTCATGAATTAAATTAATAATATTTTGATGTAAGCCAACATCCTTTAATATATCCTAAATAAAAAGCCAGTCTAGCCTATTGTATGCTTTTTCAAAGTTAATTTTAATTGCCATATAACCCATTTTACCTTTTTTATTTCTCACAGAGTGAACCACTTCTTGGGCAACTATGATATTATCTAGGGTTTGCCTACCCAAAATAAAACTACTCTAGGTTTGACTAACCAGTTTTGGCATAGTATCTCTTAATCTAGTAGTTATGACTTTGGTGACAATTTTATAAGAAACATTACAAAGACCAATTGGTCGAAATTGAGCCATATTTTCAAGTTTATCAACTTTAGGAATTAGAGATAAAAAGGTATGGTTGACTTGTTGAATTAGACTAGGGTTATAAAATACCTTCTTGACCCATTTACAAAAGGAAGTTTTCACACAATCCCAATTTGCTTGATAAAAAATAATAGGGAGTACATCAGGACTATGAGCTTTCCACCCCTGACCTCATACATAATCTCAAACCCCTCACTACTAAATTATTCTTAATGGTTTAACAAATAATTAGTTTCTTTAAACATCAATAGGAACAATAGGAACAAAAGCCTTTTTATTTTTTGGGTCAACAGCTCAGGGCTAGAAAAAGGTCAAAGAACAGAGAGACCACTACAAGGTTAAGCCCAAACTAACAAAAGCCTTTTGGTCTTTCATTTATTCTGAGAACTCTCCTGCGTCAATGTGGCCCAACTAATGGATGATTGAAAGTCTAAATTGAGAGGGTTGTAGTAGCCCAGCCCAAATCACTTTTGTGAAAAAGTTATTTATTTTGATGGAATTTTTGTGGAAAAAATTAAAAGTAAATCGATTTTCGCATTCCATAATCCAGACTGAATAAAAACTAAGATTTTATGAATAGTTAGTGTGTGTAACAATAAATATTTGATAAAATATTTGAAAACTTTTTGTCTATGAATAAATACATTATAATGATTTATGAATTCTTTTTTAAATAAAACTGAAGTCATCTTATGATTTTCGGTTCAGTTTTGATTTAATGATTAATATAATAATAATATGTAATTTTTTTACAGCATCTGTAATTATATAGTGTTGTTTATTTAATAAAATCTTAATGATGTGAAATTTGTTAGTAATATTAAAAATGAAAAATACACTAATAAAAAACAGTATACAATTTGGATTTTGTTGAGTAAATCAAACTTTTGACAAAATATTACAAAAGTTTTGTAAAATTTTTTAAAAATATAAAAGCTTTATAATAAATAGATTGCATATAAAAATTATATAATTTGATTTAAAATTAACGAAATAATTGATAAATATAAAATAGTATACAATTTCATTACAATTTTAATAGCTCAAAAAAATAAAGTCTAATATAAAAATAATAAAAATAATAAAAATTAAAAGTAAGAAAATAGTAAAATAAATTCTTTATATTTGATATTATGTTAAAAATTCAAATTTCTTATAAGACACTACATTGAAATAAATATAAAAATTACAAATTAGATAATAATAAATTATTAAATAATAATAAATAAAATTATCTACTTTCAATTTTTATCAAACAACTCAAAAAAAATTTAATTTTTTGTCCTTCCCTATTTTTCAACATTCTAATAAATTAATTTTAAAGATAAAATTACATAAAAGTATTCTATATAGCAATTAATTATTCACATAAAACAAACAATTAATTATTAAAAGCATAATTTATTTTATGAAAATATATGCTTCTAATTTTTAAGAGATGATTGAAAATACTTAAAATTTATAATTTATATAGTTTTTGTATACTCTATTATAAATAGAAAATATCAAGTTATATGTTTACTATAATCTAGTATTTTCATTTGTTTCAAAATTAAGAATTTGAATAAATCATATATTGACATTGATTAATTTTTGGAGAATTGACTATATAAAAATAAAATGAAGGAATTATTTAATAAGAATCTTTTTTTTCAAAACTTAATTTTTAGAATACCAAAAGTGCTTGACATAAAAATAAAATTTGTATAAAATTTATTTCAAACTAAAAAGAGAATAAATAAACACATATATCATTCTATTACTATTTGAGAGAAAAATAAATAAACGTATTGTTTTTGAGCAAAATACATTCTTTTAGGATAAATTGAAGATAAAAATAAATAAATACAAATATCATTTCATTACTAATTAATATTTTTATCAATGTGAATGCAGCACTTCCTTTTAAAAATGAATTGGAGAGTTCAAAGCAATGTAAATAGAATTCGAAAACTTGGAGAATAGCCCACAATTGAATAGTAAAATACAATAAAAAATCTCTTTCACAATATCAAACTAGCATCTATTCTATAGGAAAAATAAAAATCAAAAATTAAAAATTCCCAAACTCAAATTCCTAAATCCTAAAACAACATGAAACCATATAAATAAAAATATAGATCCAATTAGAGATGACAATAGGTACCTATGGGGGCAGGAAGCCGCTCCCCGCCGCTTGTCCCCATTTAGAAATTTGGCCCCTGTCCCTGTCACAAGTTCCCATTCCTCGTTTACCGTAGGGATTTAAATCTCTGCGGATATTAGTAAATTTATATATAAAAAATCTTAAACTTGAACAAAATATTCATAAATATCCATAATATATTATAATATTTTTAATACAACACAATTCAAATTAAAAATAAAAAAAATATTATGCAAATCTAAGTTATCGTCAGTTTTATTTTGATCAAAGTTAGTCAATTATTGTAAATTTGATTTTGGTTAAAAGTTTAGTCTACTATATATTGATTATATTTTGAATCAACTTGATTTTATTATGTATTATTATCAAAATATATTTATAAGTTAGTGTATTATATATAGGATACATAAATAGGGATTTAGCAGATCTTCATGAGACAGGGACCTCATCCCTCGCCCCCACGCCATTTAATAAATGGGGACTTTGTCTCCATTTTTGTGGGGACCAAACCAGTTCCTGTTGAGGGTAATCTCTGCGGATACCTTTTTTGTTGGGTTTTTTTTTGTCATCCCTATATTCAATGATAAGAACAAAAGTTGTAATCCAAACTAAATTTACATGGTTGTCATGATAGATATCAGAAGAAGTAGTGAAACAAATTTCTATTTCCTTTCTATTAACCACAAGAGCTACTAATATTCCATTTATTGATTATGTAAGAATAACTCTGACAATAATAATAGTCATCGGAGAAAGAGATCCTTGGGTTTTGGTAGAAGATAAAAATACAAAATATTAAAGATAAAATTAATGATGTTTCTACCATTTTTTAGTTTCTAATGATATATTCCAATAAATTATTTTATATTCGCCACAATTCTTGAAAAATTAAAAATATGTGAGGTTTTTCACAGGCATGCATATGTAAGTTTTCATATCAAGAATCAAAATCATTTTACAAAAATAAAAGGCAACAAAATATTACTACATAGATGGACGATACTCTAACTTTGGAAAAATAAAAAAAGAAACAATATAGCAGAGTAATAAATTTTTAAATAATAAATAAGTATATAAAAAAATGGGAGAAAAATTTGATTTGTTGACTTATTATGTAATAAGGTATTCAAAGAAAAATAGTAATAAAAGTAATTAATTTTTGGATAGATTAAAAATTATCTTGTGATGATAAAGGATGAATAGTAAAAAATAATTGGGCAAAAGTACATTGATAACAGATGTTAATAATTATCAATATTAATTTTCAAATTGAATTTTGTATTAAAATACAAAATAATTGGCTGAGTAGTGGAAGGGTAGACGAATAGTAACAATTATATTAATATTCATTAAATTAAAATTCTTATTTTAATTTATTTTAATTCCATAAAGAAAGTTTAATATAAATTTGTTTAAATTAGTTTAATCAATTTTTGTGGTTGAAATAAAACTACGTAGAGATATTTGAGTAATAAATCATTTAAAGAGAGTTAGTGGAAGAGAAAATCAAGGGATTGTAAGTTAAATTTCGGAAATAAATTTTTCTTTTTCTTTTTAATTATTTTAATAAATAAAAAATTAAAATATTTTCTTTAACAATAAATTTGAGAAAGTGGTGAGATTAAAATCAATATAAAATTAACACATGGCATAAACTTCCATATTTTGAGCCTTGCTTATTAATAATACAGATAGATTTTATGCCCAGACTACATGACCTTGTTATGGGGAAGTTACCGATAATTTTCCGCCAAAGTATTTTCCTGGAAATTAGTTTCCGGAGAAAATCTGCAGCCCGGCGCCTACTACTGATTGGTTTACCACCGCCGTGCTTTGGCTCATTAGTTACGTTGATCTTCTAGACTCGACTTGACAACAATTTCAACGCACCTCGAACAAAATTTCGATGACCTTGAAATATTCAAGTTCAATTTTATCTTCCATCCCATTTCTTTGATCTTTTTATTCAGAGAAACATCCAAATTTCACATATGGGAGACTAGAACTCAAGATTTTGTAGGTCTCCTGGCGTTTGGTTCATTACTTTCTCAAACGTATTCTATTGTTAAATCTATTAATTATTAAATATTATTATTATTATTAGTAAACTCAATGTTCTTTACCTAAGTTCAAGTTTTTTTTTTGGATGAATAATGTTATTTGGATATAATATTTATAGGATATCATGTCTATATTCTCATCTATCATTGGATAGGATGTGGATTTCATACCCTATCTAATGGTGAATAAAAGTATATTGGTATGGTGTCTCATAAATATTATGTAAAAGTAACATTTCTTTTTTAAGGTATATGGTCACCTTTCATATTTTTAGAAAAGAATTAATTTTGATATGCTTTTAATATTATACCATCATCTAATCACATATTTGTACTTATAAGATTTTTAAGATAGTGAATAGTTGAGTCAAATACTTTTGTTAATATATAATACAACCCTATCTAATGATGAATAAGAGTGTGTCGGTACGATGTCTTATAAAATGTTATGTAAAAATAACATTTCTCTTTTAAGATATATAGTCACCTTTCATATTTTTAAAAAGAAAATAATTTTGATGCACTATTGATATTATACTATCATTCAATCATATCCTTGTACTTATAAGATTTTTAATATAGTGAATGATTTAGTCAAATACTTTTGCTAATGTATAATATATAATTGGATATTGGTATAAAACTTTTTTATACTGATAATATATTAAAATTAAATCCTTTTAAATAAAAGTTGAAAGACTAGTCTTTCTATTAAATTAATTTTTTTAAACTGTATTAAATTAAATGTTTTAGTTAGGTTGAATGTTAAACTAAAAAAATAAGTTATAATTTAGTCCAGTAAACAAAAAATTGATTATCATATTATTTAATTTTGGATAACATAATATATGGATTTAATTTTAATATATTACTAATATAATTTTTTTAAGTAATTATCTAATTATATATTATCTTATCATTTAAAATATTTAATTTATATAATAATGACATTAAATATCACAAATATAATCAAATATGACTAGCTCTTCGCATTAAAAATATACCAAAATTAATTATGTAATGTAGATTATAGTTGGCTTGTAATTGGAAATTTGAAATTGTACCAAAAAGTTGAAAACTTGAAATTGAGATTGTTGGGCTGATTTATTTATTTATTTATTTTTTTAAAAAAGCTTAGTTTGTGTGTTGTTATGGTTAGTCTCTAATTATAAATATGTAAGTGATTTGCCATTTATTTTTGTTAAGTAAAACCTTAAATTCAAATCATAGAAAAAGCTAACGTAAATGTTACGTCCATAACATTGAGGCAGATGAGTGTTCACAGCGAGTTTCGTATACCAGTAGTCCTGGAAAAAGAATAACAAAAAAAAAAAAAAAAAAAAAAAGAAACACGCGTTCTTAGAGAAACTTTGTTACTGTCACAGTCAGTTCCACCAAATTTAATAAACGTGTCTGCGTAGGAGGCAAAAGGAAAAAGGGTGTGCATGTTTTATTTATGAATTTGTATATCCGTAGGGCCGTATGCCCGGTCTCGCCCACAGCCACAACGGTCATTGTCTGCCTATCTCTCTCTTAACTCTTCCACTTCATGATCACGACCCGTTTCACTGGTTTTCTTTTTCCTTGCATTAACGACGCGTTTAGTTAGTTAGTATCACCTACCGTGAGCTTTAAGTTTTGGGATTCCTTGTAAGACTAGTCTAACATCAGTAGTAGCTATTATTGTTTTTGTTATTGAGAAGTGATCTTTTCAGTTCAAGACAGTTTTATATAATTTATAGTATCCAAATCTTTTGTACTTTCTGGGAATTTTAAGTGCAAAAATGAGATTGACTTTTTGGGATTAATTAACGTGTCCTGTTAGTGCACTGCACATGAATGTGGCTTCCTCGTACCTTCCTACAGTTTGGTCAATGTCCCGGTTTGCTATATATATTTGGTTAGAGGTATCGTTTTAGCTCTCTTATCACTTTGCTGAGTTATATCATTAGGAGTTCTGAGACGGTGTGTTGTTCATTTGCTTGTAGTTTTAATTTGGAATTGGATGGTAGCTAATATGAAATCTCCCCAGGAGCAGGAAGGTAGTAGTAGGAGTAGTGGCAAAATTCCAATTCAGGAGTCAAAATGGGGACATGGTGATCATTCAAAACAAGCATCAAACAGGTATTTTGTTATTTGTATGTATGCTTATTTTGGTGTTTTGGGCTATGAGCTCTAAGTTTGGTTCTCTGTTTATTGTGCAGTGGCCTTAGAAATGTGATTAACGCACTATTGATCAAAGACCATAAATCCTACTTGGAAGCTTTTCTGCGAAGAGTGGTAAGAAATGGATATGGTGTTGAGAAGGATTGTTTTTCTGTCTATTTCAGCTAGTTTTCTACATTTGACAGTACCTATCACAACCAAGCTCCAGTTCAATGCTTGGTTGTCATATATAATATATAATATGTATGTGTGTGTATATACACACACACACTGGCTATTCCCACAGATTGTTTCCCAGTTGCGCTTACTATTTTGATTTTTTGGAGAAAAGAAAAGCATTACCTAGATTATTTGTTTCTTTGTAGTATGTCATTTCCCTTATCTATGTTGCTCTCCAGCTTCTCATCCTGTTGTCCAAGAAGCATTTTGATAGATGGGTAAAATGAATCCCATTTCTGCAGATCTCCACCCCCTTTTTTGGCTTTTATTTTGTTTGAATATGTATCAAGTATCTAATTAAATTATGTTACCAGTATACCATGTCATTTATTTGTTTTAAAGTGTCAGTTGGCTGATTCACTTGTTTTCCTCAAATAGGTACGAGAGGAGGTGGAACGTAAAATTGAGGATCATCTATTTCCAAGGTTTGTTTTTCGTGTCCACTTGTCCAGAATAAGTGTATTGTTTCTTATTCATTTCCTCTAGGAGGTATAGTTTGAGGTTAACTTCTTTTCTTCCCTACATCATTATATATCGTTTCCATTATATGATTATTACTGGAGCAAATCCTCTCATGTTAAATTTTAACATGAGTTGGTCATGTTAGATCCTCAAGTTGATCGGGTTCCTTTTAACATAACTAGGTTGCCTTTTAACCTGATCAACTGTAAGTATTTAATATGATCAAGTTGTGTTCAAATTTAATGTCAGAGGATCTGCTCCCAATTGTTACATATAGTTTACTATTCTCTTTTTGCAAATTTGTTGCAGAGCAAGGGTTAATCAGGCTGGCATAGCTGGAGCGAAACCCTTACAGCTATGTTTTATTAATAAGTTGCCTGATACAATTTTTACCCTCGCTAATATCATAGCAGAAGATGAATCACCCCTTCAAATTGCCCTGTTTGATGTTAGATCTCAGTCTGTAGTCAATGATGGTCCCCTCTCCTCAATAAAGATAGAGATCTGTGCACTCAATGGTGAGTTTGGATCCAATGGCAGTGAGGATTGGACTGAAGGGGAATTCAATGCCAATATCTTACGTGAAAGAGACGGTAAAGGGCCATTATTGACTGGAGAGAGGTTTATTACTCTAAAAAATGGGGTTGGTTGTATCTCTAGGATTACCTTAACTGACAACTCGAGATGGTTAAGAGCCAGAAAGTTCAGGTTAGGAGCCAAAGTTGTGCAAACGACTTCCAGTGGAGCAGACATCAAGGAAGGTAGAAGTGAACCTTTTGTGGTCAAAGATAACCGAGGAGAGTGTGAGTCTTAAAAATTCACCTTGCTTCTCATTGTCTATTACCAACTAGAACATAACTGTTGACAAAAAAAAAAAAGAACATAACTATTTTTTCATAAAATTTTTTTATCTGTTGGTTTTGATTTTTAATTATAATTTGTCTTTTGGGACAAGTACACAACTGACATGTAATTTGTTCATTGAAGCATACAAGAAACACTACCCTCCATCCTTGAATGATGATATATGGCGGTTGGAGAAAATTGCCAAAGATGGAAAAGTCCACAAGCGGCTCTCTATCCATGGAATTCACACTGTTAAGGATCTGTTGCAGCAATACATTACCAATCCATCTTCATTATATGAGGTAAAAGATTGTTTCTTTTTGTTTTCTTCCTATATGTATGGGTAGCCATTCTTTACTTAATGGCCCTTTATATAAATAACTAATGAAAGTGATACATACGTTGGATATATTTTCACTGGAGTTTTTGCTTTGGAGATGCAGAAGTGTGGAAACATTCCGAAGAAGTCATGGATAGCAATTACTAAACATGCCAAGACTTGTGTCATAGATGATCACAGACTTTACAGCTATCACACAGCAGAACAACCAATACTCCTGCTATTCAATTCCATCTACAACCTTGTAGGAGTGACATTTGATGGGCAAAACTATTGTTCACCAACTACTCTCACTCCCAATGAGAAGGTATGCATTAATATTCTAATCTGAATTGGCTGCGAAATAGAATTTTAAAGAATACTTTGCTGCTGGAACTATGGTTTCTTTAAATTGGTGATTCATGTCTTATTATTATCCACAAATCATATTATCCCTGTGGTTCAGAAGTGATCAGGTCTCTTGTTCATTTGCAGCATTTGGTGGAATATGTGAAACAGTGTGCTTACAAAAATGTGAATGATTTGAAATTAATTGATGAGACTTCATTGAGCTGCTTTAGACCAGCAACATGCCGAAGGGCAGGGCAGTCTGATGCTCCAGATCAAGTTTTGGAAGATATTAATGTATCAACAGCACAAGGTATTTGTAGTAGTATAATTTTTGGCTTATTTCATTTTTTTCTTTCTTATACAGCATCGCCATCAAGAGTTTGGACTAACAAGGGGACAATAACTAAGGGCAATGGGAGGACGGTTAAGCTATCAGCGATACAAACATTTCGCCTTTGAGATGTGTGAAAACGTTAACGAGAGATATAAATAGTTATTGTGCAATGACGCCATGTAATTTAACCATAAAGTGAAATTGCTTTTATACTTGGAGTAAATATAATTAGGGGTTGCATATCCTCACTCATTTTTAAGATTGGAAGAAACTCCCCCAAGATGTACAAAGACGGGGAAATTTTGGTATTTCTTGCCTTATTGATTTCTACATTAATATTTATATTACTTATTATTCAAATAAAATGCCAGATTCCACAAATTTTTTATGTCACTCACTGCCTCCAGTACTTTCTTGTTGCTAGTCCTCTTATTGCCTATTCTGCTATTCCTGTTGAATACTTTGCCTTAAGCTTTAACCTGTATTGTGCAGGTCAAGAAGAAACTTGGCGAGGTCCTAGTCAACCATTCATCTCTGATTCATATATTGATGAAGGAGTACCTAATTACCCAGTCTTTACTGATCCACTGCCAGATACAGGAGAAATGCCACAAAACAGTCATGCAGGAGGTGATTTTTTCTCTGGAATGTACATTGAAGGGGATAGTTGGCCTCGTAATGGATCAGAGTTTCCAATTGTGCAAGGTGGTTATTCAACAGAGAATTACAGTTCACAAATTCAATTCATAAATGGTTGTTCTCCTCATACAAAATGGGAGCAAGAAAATGGCTTTTTCTTTGGTTATTCTGATGGAGCAGAACTTAGCAATCATTCTCCTTTCCTCAATTCCGCTATGTCAAGCAGTGGGAAACCCAAAGCAGAGTGGCTTAAAATTCTGAATGCTCTCAAATGGGTCATTTCAGTCAGAAGGCATGCAGCTGCCAGAAAGAATGCAGAGCTGTTTTACTATTAGACTTCTGTTTTATATATCCTTTGTTTGGTTACTAGGTAGAATATGTCTACAAAGTCTAGGATATAAGTCCCCTAGATATGTTAGAATTAGTCCTGAAGTGTTAACTTCTTCAATTTCAACTACTGTGAACATATTGACAAAAATAGAAAAAAAAAACTACCGTGAAGAGACTGTCAGATGCGGTCCTCCTGTACATTTAAGTGTCAAGCTATCAATCTACAATTCCTGGTTGTTGTTTGTAAGATCAATTATGTATATACTTGTCCATTATCAATTTAAAATTTATTCTGTTGGTACTTCCTGTGGAAACATTCTATAAAATACTGAGCACAGATCAATGTGAGGAGTTGTTTTTTCTTTTTAGGGTTCAAAATAACGTTATTCGTTTTGCTGTTAATTGCCATTCAAGTTAATTTTTTTAGCATTTGCGGTGCCAGCGTTGACAACATTTATCGTTCTATGGAGATAATTTTTACTCATACAAAATTCTCAACCTCTCAAAACAACTGAAGAGGCTGTATCAAAAATTATATATTTATAAGGGAATAACCTTCATCTAAATAGTAAACCTTCACTCTTTTTAACTAGCTAAAATGTCTCATGTGTCTTTTATTAATCAACCAAGTGACGGTGTCCATTTTAGTAACTAGCATTACTCTTCAATTTAAAAGAAGTGCAGCTCATCTTTTAGTGCCCATAACTTCTTCTTGCTCATAGTCCTTGCTGTAAAGCTGCAGCTTGAGACTTATGAACCTTGACAGTAGGAGCTACCATTCTTTCCTCTTTAACTTTCAAGCATGTGTCCGTTCCTCCCATTTTCTTTCTCCCCACTCTGCCTTCTGACGGAGAGAGTAGTGTACCAAATGGCAGAAGAAGGCATATGCACAGCACATGTCACCCTGGAACAAAAAGCTTTTCAAAACAGGAAGATGCAAATACTATGACACTCTAGTTCACCAGAGTCCATTATAATTTAAGATAACTACACTCTACTATGTAGTTTCACATAGTCACTTGTGTTTAGAGTGTGTATGCGCGCGGAAAGGAAAGAGTTACATAATACATGCTAATGTAAATGTGGGTATTTTTCCACACCCTTAGTAGGCTAAGCAAATAAATGAAGTGTGAATGGTTCCTTGACGCAGCTCCTGGTTTCACTCTTGTCAACTTTGCTTCTGTAACTTCACCGTAAAAAATGCCAAATCGTTTCTTTGGGGATGCATCTGAAACAGATAAAATGTGGCACACAAGAGTGGGTATCTTTCCACAACTACGCGTACAAGTTACTTTCTTTTTTTTTTTTTGAGAATGAAAAAACCATGACCAACATTGTTTTTTGTGTAATAAATGATGAAGGCGCAACAAATGATGAAGATTCTTGGTAATTAACAAGAGTACCTTGAGCTCTAAGTTTCAGACTACTGAATTTCCCGGGAAATGTTTGCAAAGAAGGATTAAAAGAAATACACCCAGAAGCGTGATTCACTTGATCTTTGGTTCCAAACCTTAACTTTCAAAGGCACATGCTCACGGCTCGCCCACATATGCTCTCTAGTTTTTACATCCCCCTCCGCTTCGACCGATCAAACAAACGCGTGGTTGTGGAAATTTTAGTCCCTTACTCACAAGTTAGAATTAGATCAGCCATATGCGCGTTTGCATTATTATTATTTTTCAAATTTCCGTAACTAAACTAAAATCAGAGCCACAAGATTCATAGTTTCTCACTCTGCATAAATTACTATCACTTTGAGAGTTGGCCACCAAGGAGCTGTAGTAGGGTCGGGTTCATAACGCGCTTATATCAAAATTTTCATTTTTATGGAATTTCGAGAGTTTTTCCATTTTACTAATATAAAACTGGGGGATGATCCTGTGTAGTGCAACTCATTCGATTTTATATACATCTATTAAAAAAAGATAACATAATTCTTTGATATCATAAAGTAAATTGCTTCTGCACTTTTATTATTACTCATTCTATCTGACTAGTATTGAAAAAGGAGTTTTCCATAATTATATGATTTACTATATTTGAGGTTATCTTGAGTTTAGGAGTTGACGAGGATTAATTTAAGGATTAGTTTGAGTTTGAGGTTTCTTCCTTGAATCTTCGTCTTCAACCACAGATAAAAACGAGTCAAGAGTAATGGTTTTTGTTTATCACACTTCTGAGTTTCTGATTTGAGCTTTGAGTTTTCCTTCTTGGTTCTTACTAGCTCTGAAAAGTGAGAAGTGAGACTTGTTTGATTCACTTGTGAGTTGTGACTCTGAGTGTTTTAAGTCTGTGGATATGGCACCAAAGAGGGCATCATCACGTGAGGAGGGTAATGATGAAAAGGACCGTCATGTTCCTGGTAAAAGTCAAAGAAGATATGGTCCGTCAGAACTACAAGACGCCCGGTACCTTCAATTTCTGTACGTGTCCATTTCGTTGTGTCCGTTTTAGTCATGACATGAAATTTTCACTCCCATACCAAACACACTCTTACTTTTTTCCCGCTTGCTCTGTTTTGTTTATGTGCAGTGCTGCTGCCGGTAGTAGTTCCACGAATGACAAGGAGTTGTGCTTGGAACGTTTAATTGGAAAAGTGGTAAGGCCTGAATCTCTGTATTTAAAGTCACTTTGTTTCTATGGTGAGAAAGTGGGCATGATTGGCAAATGGCAACCAAGCTTTTATAAAAAGTGTGTATTTTTTTCCCCAAACTAGGTACAAGATTTGATTCCTCCTATACTAGAAGAGGTGATTCCACCTATACTCCAGCGTTACCTATCCCCATGGTTTGTTTCTATTGTCCAAAACTTGTTTTCTTCTGAAATAATATGTTTGTTTGTTTCATATATCTTCTTCACCACCATACATTCCATGCTTGTTAATTCGTTCTAATAAGATATTCTTTTTGTGTTTCCAATTTAGTTGTGGCTTATCGCCTAACCGGCAGATTGGCACACCTGGTGGAGGCAGATCTTTGCAATTGTGTTTCATGAATGGATTGCATCCAACCATTTTCACACAGTCCAAGATCACAGCTGAGGACGGTTCTCTGCTTCAAATTGCGCTGTGTGATACCACAATTCAGCCCCGCTGGGTCAAGGACGATGTTCCCTTGATGAAGCTCCAGATATATGTCCTGAATGGAGACTTTGGAACTGAGGATTGGACTGCAGAAGAATTCAATGCCAACATCTCAAGCCAAAGAGAGGGGAACCACCATTGCTGCGTGGGGACACGGTTGTTACCCTAAAAAATGGAGTTGGTTATGTCAAGAATGTTATGTTCACCGATAACTCTTGCTGGACAAGAAGCTGCACATTCCGGCTCGGAGTTAAAGTATCGCAATCGACTTTAATTGGAGCAGACATTAGAGAAGGAAGAAGTGAGCCTTTAAGGGTCATGGATAACCGAGGATTGCGTAAGTCTTAATTAAACCACTTTAAGGCTCTTATAGTAATCCATAAGTGATTATTTTGCCGTGATGTTGTTGGTGCCTATTGGCTTTGCTTTTACATTAGATATGTGTTGTGGTCATTTCAGCATACCAAAAACACGACCGTCCTTCATTGAATGACAAGGTATGGCGTCTGCACGGGATAGCAAAAGATGGTATAATTTACAAGCAGTTGTCCTCGCATGGAATAGAAACTGTCAAGGATCTGTTGCAGTTTTACACAACCAACGAAGCTTCATTACGACAGGTAAACTATATTGGTATATTCTTTTGAGTATTCTTGTGTGCGGATAATGATTCTCTACTTTGACCCTTGAAGATCTTAATTTGATTGTTTAATACTTACATGTCCTTCTGATTTTTTGCCTCGGGAATTAGAAAATTGGCAACATTCAAGGGAAGTCATGGGATAAGATTATTGAACATGCTCAAGCTTGCGAGATAGATGACGATACGCGCTACATCTATCAGTTTTTCGCAGCAAAACCGTCAATATCCCTTGTCTTGAATTGCATCTATCAGGTTGTGGGGGTGATTTTTAATGGGCAAAACTTTTGCTCTCTAGAATCTTTGAATTTGGAAAAGAAGGTTTGTATCTGATGCTGATTCATATGATTGTGACACTTATTAGGAGAGAAAGTTATTGCCTCATCTGAATTCTATTTTCTATAATTTAATGTCTTAATGATTCATATCTTATCATAACCTAGCTATCTGTATCTCCTCTTAATTGAATGTGATCAAGACTCTTCTTTCACTAGCAGTGTTTGGTGGAAATAGTAAAACGGCAAGCTTACAGCAACTTGAAGGATGTGAAGCCAATTGAGCCAACATCACCCAGCTTAGCGACGATGTTGGCAGCTGTGAATTACGGTGCTCCAGATCAAGGTCTGCAACAGTTTCACCTCCCAATTGCTCAGCAAGGTACTGTGTGCCTCTGTCCTACATAAACACACCCTCATATGTATCAAGCATACAGTGAATTTGTTTCCTCGTTTCCTTTGGTTAATAATTTAACTGGGGAGGGATGTTTTTCTTGAATAATACATTTGTTTTATTGTAAAAGAAATTTCTTGACAGATGTGTCCAGGGGAATATTGGCTAAGTTATGATTGACTCTTATCTTCTGTTAGTTTAATGTGTGATCTATATCTACTTTATATTATAGCATCGATAAGCCAGAGAGAGTGAAGAGATGGGTGTAGAAGAATTCTGTTTATTAGTCTCTTTTAGGCCCTCTGATTTTCCTCTTCCTCATTTATGTGATTTCGAGTAGTAATTATCCTTGCTTCTGATTTCTTAATTCTGCCCTTTCCATTCATATGCAGGCCAACCACAAATGTTTTTGCCATATTTGAGTCAACCATCAACCTCAACAACATCGTATATTAATGAAGCTGCACAGAGTGACCAGGTAGGTTCTAGTCCACTGCCAGATCAGTTGGTGGCAATGCCTCTAAACTGGCCTGCAGGAGAACAGATTCTATCTGGTGCATATAATAACGGATGGCCCGACAGTGGATCACAGATTGATCAACTTGCAAGTTGCTTTGTTCCTCCTACCCCATTGGAGCCACTAGATTCTTTTTACTTCCCTTATGATTATGGAGCAGAATCTAGCAATCCTTTCCACAACTCTGCTGTGTCTACTTCAACCGAAGGGAAACGCAAGACAGTTTGGAGCAAAATTCGAAATGTCGTCAAATGGGCTATACTATATGCAGCTAAAAGGAAGGCAAAGGTTTTCGACTATCACTATTGAATTCTGGTTTCTATTTGTTCATGGTTTGCTTCCTGAATTTGTGTTCTAGTTTTATCCAACGTCCAGACTATGTAATCATGGGGGCGTTGTGTATGATTTATTAATTTACAAGCAGTGTCAATTTGTTTATGTACGATTTGTAGCTGTATAATCGTACCCGTAAACAGTGTGGTGGTGCTTAGGCCATCCCTTTATCAGCCGTCCTGTCAGATTCTTGTTATTTGTTAATTCTTTTCCGTGTAAATTGGACCAAAATATGTGAGTTAATGCAATTTTAATGGTTCATAAGTTCAGTGTTAACCTTATGCATTTATTTACTTTTTTCCTTTTAAATATTGCTGCCTTAAAAATATTTGTTGGCATCTGCAAAATTGAATGGCGAAAATTGCTGACATTTGTTTGTGGTTAAGCATAAGAATAATCGCAGCAATCATCACCCACCCGCTACTATAAAACCAATAAAAATAAAAAAAAAAAGGGAAGGGAAAGGAAAAAGGACACCACCATCATCACGCAGAAGGGACAAAAAAAACAAAGGACTGAAAAGTAGAAGAGTGAGTGAACCAAACGAGAAATGCAAATACTATAGCTGAACTTGACCAAGCAAGTCAAGCTCCTTCGATTTATTATTGTATGGTCTAAACTTATCTGCGACTATTCACATTCATATCATTTTGAAAAGCCCATCTTTAGTTTCTTGCTTGTTCTTCTCTCCATGACCACTGACCACACATATCCTTATAACTTCAACTACTAAGTACACACACAGATCCCACTGGAACATAAAGCAATCTGCAAATTTTGTTCCATATGGGAACGGAGTACATGCTAGGAAGCCATCCATGGAGGACTGGCCTTTTCTGGTCAATGTTCACACTGTCACAAGAGAGGCTTCAGCCATGACTCGTCAAGTTCTATCAAAGCAATAGCTTCGACCCAGGTCAGTTGTCATTCTGCTTCACAATTTAATGAATGTTATTGCACACGGTATGATTTTTCAAATTCTAATCCGTGTCAAGAAATCAAAAGTTTAGTCAGATCTAGTGGTTGTAAGCATTGGCTCTTCGGAAACATTGTTGACTTTAGGTCAACGTTTCATATTCTTATAAAGATAATATGAAAGTTTTGCACACCATTGGCAATCAAAACTAATCCAAAAGGTTTTTAACACCACAAATAATATTTTTCTTAAAAAAATGAAATTGAAAATAATTTCAAAATCTTAAAAGTAATAATTAAGATTCAAAATTTTTTGCCTAAATTTATTTATTAAAATAAAAATGTTATTTATACTCATTTTGAGATTTATTTTAAATTGACACTTTTTTAATGATTAGTTGGAGTGAATTTCACTTTTTTTTCAATTAATAATTAAAAGACACTTTAATATATCCCTTAAAATTAGTCTCAAAATGAATATAAATAGCACTTTTCTTGTAAAAAAGAGAGTTTTTTTTTTTTTTTTGAATATGGGGTTTTGAGAGTAAAATTGAGAATAGGTGAAATTTTTGATAAAATTGGAGAAATATGAGATTTTAAAAGAAATTCTGTAGGGAAATAATCAGATTCTATTTTTTTTTTTAAAATAAATTCAGTGAAAAGAGTACCAAATCCTATTTTCTATTATTTTTAAAAAGTAAATTCGGTAAAAAGAGAGTTAGATTTGCTTTTTTATTTTTTTTAAAATGCAAATCTGGATGAGAGAGAATCAAATTTGCTTTTTTAAAAATATTAAAAAATAGAAAGAGTGTGTGTGTGAGCATGAGAGAGAGGGGGGAGAAAGAGAGAGAGGGTAGAGTGTGGGGGGAGAGGAGAGAGAAAAAAGAGAGAGGAAAAAGAAAAAGTAAGAGAAAGAAAAAATAATAAAAAATAAAAATATTATATTTTTTAAATTTTATCAAAAACATCATATTTTTTAAATTTTTTCACACAAAAATCATATTTAAAGTAAATAACTCTTAAAAAGATATGTCATGCATGTAACTATTGAATGAGTATATGGGTCACACTATTTTATTTTATTCAACAATTACTCTCATTTTTTTTTTTTTTGAAAATTCTAACAATAAATTTTGTCAGAATAGCATTACTATATAAGAATTTATCATTTTTCTCTTATTCATGAGACATTTTTGTAAAAATAAAAAATAGTAGTAATCTAAAATTGGTTGAAAAGTTTCATACACCTTGAAAACGATTATTTTACATTCTTTCCCATGCCTTCATCTTTGCCTTGAATTAGACTATGAACTGAATCATGCGTTCTATTAGGGCCACAGAGTATTTCGAATTGTTAAAATTTTGGTACTTTGATTACGTCGAGATATACTAGCTAGGCCTTATGCTAAGAGCATAATCCTTGTTTGTTCTCCAGCCAAATTATTTTTAATTTTATTATTCTGGGTATTCATGTATATGTTTTCTTTGTTTAAGCCCAGTGTTGGGTGCTTAATAAATTTCTAAGTCAATGCGTGAACTAAATTATTGGTTTGTGTTTTCTACCACGTTTTGTTTGAAATAAATAAGATGGTGAATGTACCAAAACAAAGGTCAATTAGAATAAGAATTGAGATAATGTGGATTAAGACACGATAGCTACTAGAAAAAAGAAATCACCTTTACACCAGAATAATTGCTTAAGCATATCTCAAGTGATTAATTAAAGTAGGTGGAATTTTAAATAGAGGAAGTAGGTGAAGTAGCTAGTAATAAATAACTCATAGCTAGTTCAATCAGAAAAAAAGAAACAAACTCAGCTAGTATTCCAAAGAAGGGCAACAACTTTGCGTGACCACTATGAATACCTTTCGATATGGCTATTCTGTGGAGAAACTTGAATTTTGTTTGAATGACAATTTTGCAAAAAAAAAAAAAAAAAAACTCTATTAAGTCAAGCATAAAAATATCATAAGTAATATAACACAACAATTATTTAAATTGTTTAGCTTATTACTATTATTTTTTTCACTGGGAAATAAGATTTCAATGAAGAATTAAGATGGAATGTTCGGCAGAGACAGGCTGCATATTAGCTAATTATTATGCAAGTAAAAGGTTCAAAGTTAAAAAAAAAAAAAAAAAGGCACAAATGCATGCATGCCAGTACAGTACGCTGCTTCCGATTTGTATATATAACGGCTAATCTTTTTTCAAAAAAAAAAAAAAAAAAACTCATTTCTACGCCATTTATTAGTTTTTTCTCCCCCAGTATTTTACGCTTTTAGATTAGCACGTAGGGTTTGTTATGAGCATGAAGCAACATAAATCTTGTATTTTTGACTTGAATGAAACTAAGTGGTAACAAAGAAAGAAAAGTTGGGGGAATACAAGGACACAAAGTAAATAAAAAATCTGTACGCGCCAATCTGCCAGAGTCCAGCAATGAGGAAGATATACGTTCCCAAAGCCTGCAGGCATGTAGTAAATTTTAGACATAATAAATGATAAAAATCCCCTTCGGTTAGGAAAACCTGTCATATAATTAACTAATGATCAGATAAGTTTTTTTTTTTTTTAAAAAAGTTTTTTGAAAAAGAATATGTCCTTAGCAGCTATATATGAAATATATGAATGCTCCATCTGTATACCATCTCAGCAAAAGCCATGAGTGTTACACAGTCAAACTACTAGGGAGTTCTCCAGCAATTTCTCAGCATCAGCGAGGAATTATCCTGGAAACTGAGTTTCTTTTGTAGAAAAATTAATTGCTGGAAATTAAAAAAAAAAAAACTAACGATATGTTTAGTGTTATTCCTCAGTGTCAAGTATATGATCCTTGCGTTGATTTGTAGAGGGTGGGGGGTGACTGACTGAAAGGCGTCCCGGAGAAATGCACCTTAATTAGCTACGCATAATCGATAATAAGAAAAAAAAAAAAAAAATAGCTCAAATGCCACAGATAACTATTTCGTGTTTCCTCATCATGTGTCTGGTGTAAGCGCGTATATTTGTGGAAAATTATGTCAGTGACTCCCATCTCCAACAAACTCCTTCCGCGTCTGCAGGTTTAATAAAATTAGATAAATTCTGTTTAGTATGAGACGAACGCATACGTACGAATGACATACCAATGTAAAATTTTAATTTTTTGATTGTATAGTTTAACTTGTTACTGATAAAGTGTTAAATATAAATATATTAATTGCTCCTAATTTTTAATTGACTCGTGCAGCTTGTGTAACAAAATTTTCGTAAGATATAGTATTCTCATGAAAGTATCACCAAGACCAGTTTTACTGCTCCTTTCATTCATGCACATATATAATCATGGCATGCTGAAACTAGGAATAAATTTTTCTTTAACCTAATACTTAGGCGAAAGGTCTTCACAAAACGCGGTATATTATTGACATCGCAATTTCATATACTGAACACAAAAAGAATTGAGAGAAAGTAATATGAAGAACGAGAAAATTCAATTGAAATGCAAAGTTAATGGACATATATGCCTCAGTAGTGACACGGCTTGTGTGTTTGAGCAAAGCAGTTTTAGTTGCATATCGTTTTCCTCGAACCTTCCCTTTGTAGTAGAATTCATCGAATCTTCAGCCTCAACTCTATAAAATAGTTAATCATTATCGACTCCCCATCCATTGGTAGAAAATTAAGTGTGATGAATCCTTCTTAAGTTCTTATAGTACTGGTTTCTATTAGTGGGAATTCTGAAAAGATCAACTGTTAGTGCGTTGTTGAATTGATTGTGTTTTTGAAAAATGGATTCAAAAAGGAAATCTCGTCATGAGGGTAATGAAAGTGATAAAATTCTAGTTCAACACTCAAAACGGAACCGTGAAGATTCACAACAGGCAGACACTTGGTATTAAATTTTGTTGTTCTCCATTTTACTTCAGGTTTTCTAGTGATTATAATATTTCTTTATATAACGGTGACGTTTTGCGATTACTTTATTGTGTAGTATCATTCGATTTGGAAATTTGAGGTCTGTACTGCACATAAAGAATGACATCGAGCCGCATGTGACAAATTTTTTTCAAAGAGTGGTAAGAACTCTCTCTTTTCTTTGGGAAAGCTGGAGTATGTGAGGTTGAAGAGGATCTTCATCTTATATACAATTTGTTTTATAACATGTTCTGCACATGCGCGTAGCTATATACTCACGCTCATTCTGAACTGTCTGTGTACTGATTCATATTATGTGCTCAACTAGGTACGGGAGGAGGTTGAACGCATACTAGTTCCAAGGTTTGTTTCTCTCTAAATTTAATTTTCTAGTATTAGCTAGCCCTAGCGCAATTTAGCCAAAGAAAGAATCGTTGCATCTTATGATTGTTACTTATATACACATGCCATCATCTAATAATACTGATACGGTTCTTAAATTTGTTGTAGACCATCTGGGGCCAAATTCTTTGAGCTGGTCTTTAAGAATGTTTTGCCTGCTACGATTTATACACACTCCAAGATCAAAGCTGAAGATGGCAGGCCTGTTGAGATTGCTCTATGTGATATTAGGTCTCAGTCAATAGTTACTGATGGTCCACTGTCTTCTATCAAGATAAAGATTTGTGTCCTTAAGGGTGAGTTCGGTTCCACTGATTGGAATACAGACGAATTCAAGGCCAACATCTCACGTGAAAGAGAAAATAAAGGAAAGTTACTGAAAGGAGATGAGGCTATTGCACTAAACAATGGAATTGGTCATATCAGTAACATTATGTTCACCGACAACTCAAAGTGTACAAGAACCCGACATTTCAGGTTAGGAGCCATTGTACTATCAACTTCCAATGAAGCAAACATCAAAGAAGCTATAAGTAATCGTTTCATGGTCAAGGATAGAAGAGGAGAGTGTAAGTCTTAAACAATTAATTAGCATATGTAATGCTGTTCATATGGTTATATAGACATCACATGATTAGGATATATGTCATTACTGACACGGGATTTGGTTATTTCAGCAAAACACTACCCTCCATCCCTTAATGATGAAGTATGGCGTTTGAAACATATATCAAAAGATGGGGAAGTCCGTAAGCGGCTATCCGATGAGCTTCGAATAAAAACTGTTAAGGATCTGCTGCAGCTATACGAAACCAGTCCATCTTTATTGCGAGAGGTATATATTAAGGAAAATCAAATTTGTTATGCTACTATATATATATATATTATGTGTGAATGACAATTCTTTACTTCTTTACTGCTTAAAAGTGTAATTTGATATGTAAATTTTCATCTGAATCTTTTGGTTGTGGCTATAGAAATTTGGCAAAAATTCAACAAAGCTACATGAAACAATTAAACATGCTAAGACTTGTAATCCAGACGTGACTTCCAATGGACAAAATTGTCGTTCACAGAATATTCTCGACTTTGATGAGAAGGTATACATACCCCTCCATATCCTATTTTAAATGCTGCCTGACTTTTGATTCTAGTTATTATGATGATTAATTGATGTCTATTGGATTAAAGTAATACGAAATTAATAAAGTTTTGAATATGTAACCTTGGTATGGCTAATATGAGTTTTATAAATAATTATTGCATGAGTTATGGGTCGTTAATTAGAAATAATTATGCTATGGAAGTTAATTATTATATTCTAGTTATAAGGAATTGTGGAATTTAGGTGATGCCTATTGAGTTATGTTCTACAGATACCGCATTACTTAAGAGTTTGATAGTAAGAAGAATTATTAAAATTTTTACTGACTAAATTATAGCCTCATCTGAATTCGATTTTCTATAATCAAATGTCTTGATGATTCATATCTTTTGATAACCTAGCTATCTGTATTACCTCTTAATTGAATGTGATCAAGACACTTCTTTCACTGGCAGCGTTTGGTGGAAATGGTAAAGCGGCAAGCTTACAACAACTTGAAGGATCTGAAGCCAATTGAACCAATACCCCATAGCATGGTGAGGACATCGGCAACTGTGCAATGTGGTGCTCCAGATCAAGGTCTGCAACATTTTTACCTCCCAAATGCTCAGCAAGGTACTTTATAACTTGTCCTGCATAAACACAGCCTCATGTTTATAAGCACAAAGTTTTTTTTTGTTTCCTCGCTTCCTTTGGTTAATAATTTAACTGGTGATGGATGTTTTTCTTGAATACAATTGTTTCATAGTTAAAAAAAAAAAAAAAAAAAAATTGCTGGTTCCAGGGAAATATAGGCTAAGTCATGATTGACTCTTATCCTTCTGTTAGTTTAAAATATGATCTATATCCACTTTATCGTATCAACAGGGCCATAAGAGTGGAGAGATGGTTGTAGAAGAATTCTGTTTATACTTCTACCCTTGCAGGCCCTCTGATTTTCTGTTTCTCGTTTATGTGATTTTGAGTAGTAATTATTATTCTTGTTTCTGATTTCCTAATTCCGCCCTTCCCATTCATCTGCAGGCCAACCACAAATGTTTTTGCCATATTTGAATCAACCATCCACCTCAACAACATCACAACATATTGATGAAGCTGCACTCCGTGACCAGGTTGGTTCTAGTCAACTGCCACAGTTAGCAGAAATGCAGCTTGGCTGGTCTGCAGGAGAACAGCTTATAGCTGGAGCATATATTGGTGATATTGGGTCACAGATTGATCAATTTACATTTCCACCTACCACATGGGGGCCAGTAGATCCTTTTCCTTATGATTATGGGGCAGAGTCTAGTAACCCTTTCCTCAACTCTGCTGTGTATATATCACGCAAAGGGAAATGGAAGACAGTTTGGCGCAAAATTCGAAATGTTCTCAAATTGGTCATACCGCATGCAGCTAAAAGGAAGGCAAAGGTTTTTCACTATCAGTATTGAATTCTGGTTTCTACTTGTTCATGGTTTGCTTCCTGAATTTGTGCCTACTTTTATCCAAGGTCAAGATCACGTAATCATGGGCGCGTTATATATAATTTATTAATTTACAAGCAGTGGCAATTTGTTTAGGTACGATTTGTAGCTGTATAATCGTACCTGTACACAGTGTGGTGGTGCTCAGGCCAACCCGTTTGCTCTTGTCCCGTCAGATTCTTGTTATTTGTTAGTTCTTTCTTTTCTGTGTAAATTGCACCAACAAATTTGAGTGAATGTAATTTAATGGGTCAAGTTCAACCTTAACCTTATGCATTTTTACATATACGTTGCTGTCTTAAGAGTATTTGTTGGCATTTGCATAATTGAATGGCGAAAATTGTTGACATCTGTATGCGGTCAAGTACAAGAATCCTCCCAACTTTGCTTCTTTGCCTTAATTTCTTTGTAAAAAATGACATTTCCCTTCTACTGCTTGCTTGGACACAACATCGTACTTCGGAGCGGCAAAATAAAACCAATTTATAAAAGGGAAGGGAAAGGAAAAAGGACACCACCATCACGCACAAGACGAAAAAACAAAGGACTGAAAAATAGACCCGTGAACCACACGAGTAATAATTGAAATACTATAGCTGAACTTGACCCAGCAAAGTCAAGCTCCTTGGCATTTATCTTTGCAAGGTTTAAATTAACTTAACTTCGATTGTTCGCATTCATATCATTTTGAAAAACCCATCTTTAGTTTCTTGCTTGTTCTTCTCTCCATGACCATTGACCACACATATATATCCTTGCAACTTCAACTACTAAGTACACATACAGATCCCACTTGAACAAATCAGCAAATTCCGTTCCATATGGAAACGGAGTACATGCAAGGAAGCCAGCAATGGAGAACTGGCCTTTCCTGGCGAATGTTCACACTGTCACAAGAGGCTTTCAGCCATGACTAGTCAAGTTCTATCAAAGCAATAGCTTCGACCCAGGTCAGTTATCATTCTGATTCACAATTTAATTAATGTTATTGCACACGGTATAATTTTTCAAATTCTAATCCGTGTCAAGAAATCAAAGTTTAGTCAGATCCAGTGGCTGTACGCATTGGCTCTTCGGAAACATTGTTGACTTTAGGTCAACGTTTCATATTCTTATAAAGATAATATGAAAGTTTTGCACACCACTCAGAATCAAAACTAATCCAAAAGATTTTTAACACCAGATATAATATTTTTCTTAAAAAAAATGAAATTGAGAATAATACCAAAATCTTAAAAGTACTTGAACTAGTCGTCTTTGAGAAAAAAATGTTTTGAGAGGCAAAATTTTTGCCCAAATTTATTTATTAAAATGATGTCTCTTGCATGTAGATCATTGAATAGTTATGTGGGTCATATCATATTTTATCCAATGACTCCTTTTAGTTTTTATAAAAAAATTCTGCTAGTAAATTATGGCAGAATAGCATTATTATATAAGAATTTATAATTTTTCTTCTATTCATGACTCATGAGATGTTTTTTGAAAAATAAAAAATAGTAGCAATCAAAAATTGGTTGAAAAATTTTCTTAAAATTAAATGGATTTAATTTAACCCTAAAAATTAGTTTATTAGAGAAGGGTTGATCAAATATTTATAAAGTTATTTAGGCTATCCTTAAACCATATGAGACTATAACAAATTTCATACACCTTGAAAACGATTCTTTTACATTCTTTCCCATGCTTTCATGTTTCCATTGAATTGGATTATGAATCATGCGTTCTATTAGGGCCATAGAGTTATTTTTTTTTTTTTTTTGGTAATTATTAGGGCCATAGAGTATAGCGAATTGTGAAAATTTTGGTACTCCAATTAAGTGCCCGTTTGGTTCCCAGTTTGCAATGGCAAAGCGCTTTCAGAGAAGGAGAATGACTTTTGCAAAGTAAATGGTAGTGTTTGGTTTAACTTTTTATAAAGCGCCTTCTTTCAAGCGCTTTTAGAAGTATCTTTGAGATTACTTTTCATTCTGAAAAAGGCATTCGAAAAAGAATCTTACTATTACTCTCACATCAACAACCAAAAGTAATTTTATTTTATCCTATCCAAACAAAACTCATTCTCCTAAAAGGCCTTTTAACATATTCAAACCAAACAAAAATCATTCTTTTAGAAGTAATTTTTCTAAAAAACTTTTTTTTAAAAGACCTTCTTTTAAAAGATTTTCTCCCAAAAGTGAAACCAAACGGACCCTAAGTCGAGGTATACAAGCTAGGCCTTATGCTATGCTCCAGCCTAATTATTTTTAATTTTATTGTTCTGGGTCTTTTCTTTGTTTATGGTCAGCGTTGGGTGCTTAATACATTTCTAAGTCAATGCGTGAACTCAATTATTGGTTTAATTTTGTGTTTTTTATCACATGTTTATTTAAAATAAATAAGATGGTGAACGTACGAAAACGAAAAAAGATCCATGGTTATTGAAAGATGATAGAAAGGTCAATTAAAATAAGAATTGAGATAATATGGATTAAGGCACGATCGTCGACAGGGCCATATAGCTAGTAGAAAAAAGCAATCACCTTTACACCAGAATTATTGCTTAAGCATATCTCGAGTGATTACTTAAAGTAGGAGGAATTTTAAATGGAGGAAGTAGGTGAAGTAGCTAGCAATAAATAACTCATAGCTAGTAGTCCAAAGAAGGATAGCAACTTAGCGTGACAGGTGACTATACATTTTTCAATCTGGCTATTCTGTGGAGAAACTTGAATATTATTTGAATGACAATTTTGAAAAAAATATATATCTATCAAGTCACGCATAAAAATATCATATGTAATTTAACACAACAATTATTTAAATTGTTTAGCCTATTAGTATCATTTTTTTCACTGGGAAATAAGATTTCAATGAAGAATTTAAGATGGACTTTAAATGTCCGGCAGTGCCAGGTTGCATGTTAACTAATTACAAGTGCATGGCAGTAGAGTACACTATTTCCGGTTTGTATATATAGTAACTCATCTTAAAAAAAAAAAAAAAAAACACTTCCATGCATTATTAGTTTTTCTTTTTTTCCATATTTTACGCTTTCAGACTAGCACGTAGGGTTGGTTATGAGTATGAGACAACATATCTTGTATTTTTTGATTCAATGAAAACTAAGTGGCAATAAAGAAAGAAAAGTTGGGGGATACTAAGACACAAAAAGTATACAATCTGTATGTGCCAATCTGCCGGACTCCAGAAATAAGGAAGATATATGCTCCTAAAGCCTGCGCACATGTAGTAAATTTTAGACATTATAAATGGTAAAAATCCCCCACGGTTAGGAAAACCTGTCATACAATTAACTAATGACCAGATAAGGTTTTTGTTTTTTAGTTTAAAAAGAAAAATAATATTTCCTTAGCAGCTACAAATGCTTCATCTGTATATACCATCTCAGCAAAAACCAAAGAGTGTTACACCGTGAAACTACTAGGGAGTTCTCCAGCAATTTCTCCGCATCAGCGAGGAATTATCATGGAAACTGAGTTTCTGTTGTAGAAAAATTAATTGCTGGAAATTAAAAAAATTAAGGATATGTTTAATCTTAATTCTTCAGTGCCAAGTGAATGATCCTTGCGTTGATTTGTATATGGTGGGATGTGTGTGACTGAAAGGCGTCCCAAAGAAATGCACCTTGATTAGCTACGCACAATCAACCATAAGGAAAAAAAAATATAGTTCAAATGCCAAAGATAACTATTTCGTAATTCTTGATCATCTCTCTCCTTTAAACGCGTATATTTGTGGAAAATTATGTCAGTGACTGCCAGGTCCAACAAACTCCTTCCGCGTCTGCAGGTTTGATAAAACCGGATAAATATTTAGTATGAGACGAACGCATACTTACGAATGACATGCCACTGTAAAATTTTAATTTTTTGATTGGATTATATTAGTTTAATTTGTTACTGATGAAGTATTACCTATAAATACATTAATTGCTCGTAATTTTTAATTGACTAGTGCAATTTCTATTAAAAAAATTTCGTAGTATTGCTCATGAAACTATCACTAAGACCAGTTTTACTGCTCCTTTTCATTCAGGCACAAATATATGCATGGCATGCTGAAACTCGGGATAATTTTCTTTAACCTAATACTTAAGTGATAGATTCAGAAAACGCGTTATGTTATTGACATCTCCGCAATTTATATTGAATACAAAAATTTGAGAGAAAGAAGTATGAAGAACGACAAAATGCAATTGAAATGCAAAGATAATGCACGTATATGCCGTAGAAGTAACACGGATTGTGTTTTGAGCAAAAACAGTATCAGTTGCATATCGTTTTCCTCGAACCTTACCTTCATCATTCATCAAACCTTCTCAGCGTCGACACCATAAAATATAGTTTATCATTACGGTACTCCATCCACTACTGTCACAATATTAAGTGTGATTGATTCTTGACTTCTTAGTAAGTGCTAAGTAGGTTTCTATTAGTGAGAGTTCTGAAAAGATCAACTTTAAGTGTGTTGTTGAATTGATTGTGATATTGAAATGGATTCAAAAGGGAAATCTCATCATGATGGTAATGAAGGTGTTAAAATTCTAGCTCAACACTCAAAGCGGAGACGTGAAGATTCACAACAGGCAGGCACCTGGTATTAAATTTGTTGTTCTCCATTTTGCTTCAGGTGTTCTAATTATTATAATATTTCTTTATATAACTGTGATGTTTTGCGATTACTTTAATTATTGTGCAGTATCATTGGAAATTGGCGGCCTGTACTGCACATAGAGAAGGACATCGTGCCGCATTTGACGAAATTGGTTCGAGGACTGGTAAGAATCTCTTTTCTTAATTTTGTTAAAGCTAAAGTAGAGTATATTAGGCTGAAGAGGATCTTCATCTTATACATAACTGGCTTTATAACATAACATGTTCTGCATATGCAAGTAGCTATATTCGCACGCTCGTTCTGAACTGTCTGTGTATTGATTCATATTATGCTCAACTAGGTACGTGAGGAGTTGGAAAGCAAACTAGTTCCAAGGTTTGTTTCTCTCTAAAACTTTAATTTTCCAGTATTAGCCGTAGCTCAATTTAGCAAAAGAATAAACAATCGTTGCGTCTTGTGATTGTTGGCTTATACATACATCATACATGCCATCATCTAATATTGATGCGGTGTTTAAATTTGTTGTAGTCCATCTGCGGCCAAACCCTTTGAGCTGGTCTTTAAGAATAATTTGCCTGTTACGATTTATACACGCTCCAAGATCAAAGCTGAAGATGGCAGGCCTGTTGAGATTGCTCTACGTGATATTAGGTCTCGGTCAATAGTCACTGATGGCCCACTGTCTTCGATTAAGATCAAGATTTGTGTCCTTAATGGTGAGTTCGGTTCCAATGGCAGTGAGGATTGGAACACAGACGCATTCAAGGCCAACATCTCACTTGAAAGAGAAAATAAAGGGCAGTTACTGAGAGGAAATGATGCTATTGCACTAAACAATGGAGTTGGTCATATTACTAAAATTGAGTTCACTGATAACTCAAAGTGGACAAGAACCCGACATTTCAGGCTAGGAGCCTTTGTGCAATCAACTTCCAATGAAGCAAACATCAAAGAAGCTATAAGTAATCGTTTCATGGTCAAGGATGGCAGAGGAGCGTGTAAGTCTTAAGCAGTTAATTAGCACTGCTTGATTCTCCTTATCAGCATATAATGCTGTTCATATTGTTATCCATTTTATATTTATAGACTTCACACGATTAAGATATATCTCATTACTGATACTTAATTTGCTCATTTCAGCAAATCAGAAACACTACCCTCCGCCGCTTGATGATGAAGTATGGCGTTTGAAACATATATCAAAATGTGGGAAGGTCCATAAGCGGCTGTCCGATGAGCTTCGAATTAAGAACGTTAAAGATCTGTTGCAGCTATACAAGACCAGTCCATCTTTATTGCAAGAGGTATATATAAAGGAAGATCAGATTTGCTATGCGTCTTTTATATATATTGTGTGTGTGAATGACAATTCTTTACTTCTTTACTGCTTAAAAGTGTAATTTGATATAGAAATTTTCATCTGAATATTTTGTTTGTGGCCATAGAAAGTTGGCAAAAATTCAAGAAAGCTACAGGAAACAATTAAGCATGCCAAGACTTGTAATCCAGAAGTGACTTCCGATGGACAAAATTTTCTTTCACAGAATACTCTCAACTCTGATGAGAAGGTATACATACCTCCATGGCTATTTTAAATGCTGCCTGATTTTTTATTCTAGTAGTTAACTGGTGGTTGATGTCTATTGAATTAAAAATAATATGAAATTAATAAAGTTTTGAATGTGTAACCCTGGTATGTCTAATATGAGTTTTATAAATAATTATTGCACGGGCTATGGGTCGTTAATTAGAAATAATTATGCTATGGAAGTTAATTATTATTATGTTCTAGTTACAAGGAATTGTAGAATTTATGTGATGCCTATTGAGTTATGTTCTACAAATACCGCACTACTTAAGAGTTTGATGGTAAGGAGAATTATTAAAATGTTACTGACTAAATTTGACTCAACTGAAGCAGCATGCTTACATAAATGTCAAAGACTTTATTCCAGTTGCAGAGACATCAGCACACAGATTTCCAGGCCCATTGGCAAGTCTACAAATCGCAGGGCAATGTAGTGCTCCGGATTGGCAAATGCTCGAAATGCCAACTGCACAGCAAGGTATGTAAGTTTGTGTCATATATACCCTTGTAGGAGAAAATGGCAAAAGTGTAGATAATCAATAAAATTATTAAGTAGATTACTATATAGTTAGAAAAAAAAAAAAAAAAAAAAACAAAAGCAATTGTTAAGTAGGTCTTAATTACCCTTTCTATAGTTGCATTTACCTTGTGAACAATGAATGATGGCTTGTATGAAAAATGAATCGTGGCAATATGCATAGCCCAGATCAAACATATATCTCAACTCATTGAATCAGTTAGTAGTTTATACATTAGCTAGGATTAAATGGCCATGACCCGTGAATCACTGTGATCTAAACAGAAACTAAGTGACGGCTCAAATAAGAGAGATTCATTTGTCCTACCGTTAATAATACACGTGAGAAAGCCAAAATACATTAGTGCGCAGGTAAACATTGAACATATAAGACATGGTATATAAGTACATGAAAATAATAATAACAAAATACCTTCAAAAAAATAAAAATAATAATAAAATAAATTCTGGAAAGAATGATGAATAGCCGGACAAGTATTGGGTTATTATGGCGCATACCATGGCAAAACTTATTCAAGTACTCTGATATCCAAAGCACCTAATTAATTATGTCAACTTGTTTAGGTCTCCAATTTTTCTTAATTATTCCTGTTTTTACATGTCTCTGAGCTTCCTTTTGGATTCTTTTATCAGCTTTAACCTATCGTGCGGATCAACGAGAAATAACGCAACATTTTAGCCAACTGTCTACCTCAACATTACACATTGGTGAAGCAGCAGATAATAACCAAGTTGGATCCGCAGAGCTGTTATTTGGAATGTGCATAGAAGAGGATGATTTATCCCTTCTTGGATCACATGTTCCAACGGAGATGCCTGGTATTTATTCAACAGAATGATTTTTCAGGGTTCAATTTGTAAATGATATTTAATTTCCGTTTACTGCCTGAAAATGGGAGCAGAGATGTGGATAGCACTTGGGCTCTCTAGCTGCAAAAAGGAACACATAAGGGCAGTGTTTTGTAATTGACAACTTCATTGTAAAATTTTTGGTTAAAATGGCATATTTATTAATTTTTTAATGAATAAATAATTTTATTCATTTAACAGCCATCCTTATGTTCTTTCAAATGTTTTTGCTATTTAGTCTACCTATGTAACATTTCTGCTACCTAAAACTTAAAAATGGGCATGAGAGGACAGAAAGAATAATCAAATAAGACTATAAGAATAAATGGCTAAAAAGAGAAGCCCTACCACCGTAACAAATTAAATTAGGTGCGATATAATTAATAAGCCAATGAGGATATTCAAATGCACATGCAGCTTATTGTTAAAGGATCTCACCGCTATATGCCACTTGCTACTTTATGAGGGGATGAAACTAATGATGGATCGAACTTTTCTTTTTGGTCTTTTTGGTTGGGGAGGGGGGGGGGGGGTAACCATCTATGTGGGGGTGGGGGAGGGACATGGAGCTCTGCTCCACCAGGGATCGAACACGGTCCCTTGATTTCCTCTGGATGCACTATTGCAAAGGCACACACCCTTTTGCCAACTGAACCGAGCCTTTGCGTGCATGATGGATCGAACTTTGGATAACGATTATCATTTGCTTCCCACTACTTCCGGTGCAGTAGATGGAACATCGCTATCAGAAATGGAAGTGGGTAAAACACAAAATGATGAGTGTATCATTTCAAAGCTTTGGAATGTACATGATAGTTAGTCAGCATTCTTTCGGTCAAATATCTCTCTTGCGCTATTACATATTTAATTTTTACATATTTAATTTTTAGAAACATTTAGTTATTACAACATTTTTATAAATGTTGCTAAAAATATGATAAATATTGTTAGAAGTATAATAAATATTGTTATAAAGTATAGTCAAGCGTTACTAAAATTTTTTAATAACATGGTCTAAATATAGCACCTATAAAAATGTTACTAAATTTTAATTATGATGTAGCATTGATTCTTGACGCTAGCATTGATTTGCTATGGTCATACTGAATGTTACTGTGCTCTGATGTGATGAGCGTTACTAAATGTTACTTATCGTAGCCGTGTGTAAACTCATTTTTTTCAACAACATTTTCAGCAATAACATTGTGATGAGCGTTGGTACATTACGCGAGAGAAATTTTCAGAAAATCAATACGAATACAGGTGGTAAGATCTCATTAGAAAGAAAATAAAAGAACAATGGCGGAAAATAACGGAACTAATAGCTGGTGAAGAGATATTGTGAAAATAAAACTATTTGTGCACAGTGTACGAATGTCATTTCCAACCATTGATCATTATCCTAACATTATTATAATTGGTCTATAAAAAGGAATGGGTATATAACCACATTTCATATGATTTTCCGTCCATAGTGTTACGGGTCATAATTGTGACTTGTGAGGACAAAGCTGTCATCCCTGTCCTAACAACCCCTTGAAACTGATTGTCGCTATTCATTTTTTAGTTTTTTTTTTTTTTTTGTTATTGTCGCAATTCAAATTGCCTAGTTTGGATTGTATCAGCATATACTTACAGCTATTTGAATACTTAGTTCACAAGAAAGATGACAGACTTCATGATGACATAAAATGGACCTGAAGCACCAAATGTAGGCATGAATAACATATTAAAGTATCAACCAAATCTTTTAAAAATTAAAAGTTCACGTTGATAGTTGATACTCGGACAGAGAGGGGTCTTCAGTTAAACAATTTGTAAGCCTTGCTCAAACAAGATAATGAGATGTGCAACAATGACAAATGCTGAAGGTGAGATAATAAAACCTCTTGCCAAAAGACATGGTTGGAACTCTGGTTCCTATTAGTTCATGGTTTGCATCCTGAATTTGTGCTTTTCCAACGTCAACTGCAATGAAAAGACCATGTAAGGATGGGACCGTTACATATCATTTATTAATTTATAAAAATAGTGCCAATTTGTCCATGTAAGATCTGTAGCTGTAAAATCGTATTTGTACCAAGTGTGGTGGTGCTCAGGCCATCCCTTTAATTAGCATCTGTCCAGTCAGATTCCTGTTAATTCTTTTGTGTGTATATTGCACCAACAAATGTGAGTGAATGTAATTTAATGGTTCAATTAAGTTCAATGTGAACCTTTATGCAATTTTTTTAATTTTTTTAATGTTGCTGTCTTAAAAATATTTGTTGGCATTTGCATAATTGAATAGCGAAATTTACTGACGTTTGTACTTGACGCAATATCAGACTTCAGAACGGCAAAAGAAAATCAATTGAAAAAAGGGAAGGGAAAGAAGAAAGGACACGACGACGACGGAAAAAGAGACCCAAAAAAAAAAATTATTTGAACATATAGGATTGGGATCATGTGAATTGATACAGTATTTCAACCCTTTATATTCAAATTTAATAACTCTTAAAAGATTGACCAGTAGTGAAAACGAGAAATAATCAATTGAAATAGCTGGCTTGACCGAGCAAGTCAAGCTCCTGGGATTTGTCTTTGTAAGGTTTAAACTTATCTTCTACTATTCGCATTCATATTATTATCTTAAAGAACCCATCTTTACTTTCTTGCTTGTTCTTCTCTTCATGACCATTGACCACACATTATCCTTGTAATTTGAACTACTAAGTACACATACAGATCCAACTTGAACATAACACATTCTGCAAATTCCGTTCCAAATGGAAATGGAAATGGAGTACAGGCGAGGGAGCCAGCCATGGAGGACTGGCCTTTTCTGGTGAATGTTCGCACTGCCACAAGAGGCTTCAGCCATGACTCCGGCCTCAAGTTCTATCAAAGCAATAGCTTCGGCCCAGGTCAGTTATCATTCTACTTCAGAGTTTGATGAATGTCATTACACACGGTATGATATTTCAACTTCTAATCCTTGCCAAGAAATAAAAGATTTAGTCAGATCTAGTATTTGCAAGCATTGGTTCTTCGGAAACATTGTTGACTTTAGGTCAACGTTTCATATTTTTATAAAGATAATTAAAACTTATGCAAAATATTCGCATATAATATTTTTCTTTAAAAAAAATCTTGAAATTGAAAATATTGTCAAAATCGTAAAAGTGCTTGGACTAGTCGTCTTTAAAAGTCATCGGTCATATAGACCACTCGGACACACCTTATGGTTATATATATATGGTAGGACATTTATCTTCATGCGCACATAGCCTTTCTTTCTACAATTGCATATGTATTTTGGAAGTAATGTTCTCGATGCAATGAGACCCAAGGTTTATGTGGTGCCATGTAATTACGTTTTAATTCAGTATAATATTCATGCGATATAAATGGATTTATCATTTTTTCCCCCCCGATTCATGAGACGTTTTTCCAAAATACGAATAGTAATAATCTGAAACTGGCTGAACAATTTTCATGCACCTTTAAAACGATGATTTTTCGTTTTTGTATGCATCAATTCATCGATGCATTGAATTGGACTATCAATCATGCTTTCTATCAGCCCTAAGATATTGCGAATTAATTTTGATACTTTGTGTAGGTCGAGGTACTAGGCCTTATCCTAAGAGCATCTAATCTTTGTTCGTTCTCCAGGGTAATTATTCTTGATTTCATCATTCTGAGTGTTTATGTATGTTTTCTTTGTTATGTTCACTGTGAGGTGCCTAGTGAAGTTTCTAACTCAATGCTTGAACTCAAATTTTGGTTCAATTCTACTCTATTCGATTTACAATAACTGTTACTTTAAGTAAAAATTTTTAGTTTATATCATCATTCATTCTCACATGTTAATGAAATATTTATTATAAATTTTTCTATATATTTTACTCTCCTTGTAATTCTAAGCACAATAAATAACAAAATATTAATAATAAATATTGATGCTAAATAAGATAGTGAATGTACTATAAAAGACAGGTCCTATAAAAAAGCAATCATTTTACACCACAATAATTGCTTAAGCATGTCTCCAGTGGTTACTAAAGTTGGTGGAATTTAAATAGAGGGAGTAGGTGGAAGTAGTAATAAATAACTCATAGCTTGTATTCCTAAAAAAGGGTAACAAGTTTGCATGACAGCGATGACTATACGTTTTAGTATGGTTATTGTGTGAAGAAACTTGACTGTTTAGGGAAAAGAAAAAACTCTATCAAATCAAGCATAAAAATATCATATGTAATTTGACACAATAATAATTTCAATCATTTAATTTAGGGTTAATTGTAGTTTATCTCTGTATTATAGGTCATATATATTTTATCCTCTATATTTTAAAAATATACACTTCAACTACCTGTATTTTTGCAAATGTGCATTTTGGCTTTTCTATTGATTTTTTCATCAATTATGAAAAAAAATATTACATATTCAGGGTGTTGGGTTGCACATTTAAAAAAGTTCAAGGGGTCAATTTACACATAATCCAAAATTCAAGAAAGTATACTGCATTTATTTGGGATAAAGTGCATATTTGAAAAAATATAAGTAGTCAGAATGCACAATTTTAAAATATAAAGAGTAAAGTGCATATAACTTATAGTACAGAAGATAAATTGTAATTAATCCTTTAGCTTGTTATTGTTTTCACATTGGGAAAATTATTTCAATTAAATGTCTAGCAGAGAAAAGCTGCATATTATATTAGCTACTAATTATTATGCAAGTATAAAGTACTCTAACAAAATAATAATAATATAATGGGCTTTAATACAAGAAGCTTAAAAAATTCAAAAATATTATTTATATTTATCCTTTAGATTGATTTTAAGAGATACATTAAGATGTTCTTTAATTATTAATTGGAAGTAAATCCTCTTCTTCTTCTTTTTTCTATCCAATGACCAAAGAACATTTTAATAAATCCCTTAAAATAAGTTCAAAAGATGAGTACACGTATCATTGCTCTAAAAAATTATATGTTAATTCGTGAAAGAATTGTCCAAGTGCAAGGCAGTACACTTTTTTCAGTTTGTATAACAACTATACGCTCATTTAAGTTATACTCTTTATTTTCCCCGATATTTTAAGCCTAGCATATATGAGACAGCATATCTTGGTTTCGACTTGCATGAAAACTAAGTGGCCCAAAAGCAACAAAAGTGGGGGAAAATAAAGACACAAAAGTGTCGCAGAAGAAAAATCTGCACGTGCTAATCTGCCAGAGTCCAGCGGTGAGGAAGACATATGTCCCTAAAGCCCTGTAGTAAATTTCAGACATAATTAATAAATGGCAAAAATCCCCTTGGGTTAGGAAAACCTCTCGTAATTAACTAATGACCAGATAATTTTGGAAAAAAAGAAAAGAAAAAGAAAAAAGGAAAGAAATGAATATTTGGAAGTCATCTCTGCAAAAACCAAAAGTATTCTACTGCGAAACTACAAGGGATCAACAAGGAATCATCATGGAAATTGAGTTTCCGCTGTATAAAAATCCTTTGCTGGAAATTGCATAAATTAAGGACCTGTTTAGTCTTAATATTCCCCAGTGCCGAGTATATGGTTAATTCCGTATAGGGTGGGGTGTGACTGACTGCGACACATAATCTTGTTAAGAAAATAATTCAAATTCCATCGATAATTCTTTCATGTTTCGTGAGATCTCATGTCTCTGGACTCAAACGCGCATATTTGTGGAAAATTATGTCAGTGCCCCCCAGGTCCAACGAAGTCCTTACGCGTCTGCAGGTTGAATAAAGCTAGAGAAATACTGTTTAGTATGAGACGAACCCATAAACTTTTAAATTTTTAACTATGTTATATCAGTTTAATTTGTTACTGATGAAATATTAACTACGAATACATTTCTCGTAATTTTTAATCGACTCGTGCAATCTGTATTAAAAAATTTTCATAAAATATAGCATCACTCATGAAACTATATCTTTTATAATACCAGTTTTACTGCTCCTTATCATTCATGCTTATATGCATGGCATGCTGAAACATGGAATAAATTTCTTTAACCTAATATCTAGTGATAGCTTCACAAAACCTGTTATATTATTGACATCTCCGCAATTTCATATGTTCAATACGGAAGGAAGTAAGAAAAGAAGTATGAAGAAAGAGAAATTCCAATTGAATTGCAAAGTTAATGGACTACATATCCCATAGTAGTAACACAGCTTGTGTTTTTGAGCAAAGCAGTATCAACTGCATATCGTTTTCCTTGAACCTTCCCTCTGCAGTAAATTCGTCGAATCTTCTCTGCATCAACTCTATAAAATAGCTAGTTTAATCATTATCGATTCCATCCATAGTTGCAAAACTGTTAAGCGTGATTAATCCTTCTTAAGTTCTTAATTAGTATATAGTGCTCTATTAGTGGGAACTCCGAAGAGATCAACTTTAAGTGCATTGTTGAATTGATTGTGATTTCGAAATGGATTCCAAAAGGCAATCTCAGCATGAGGGTGATGAGAGTGCTCAAATTCCAGCTCAACCTTCAAAGCGGAGACGTGAGGACGCACAACAGGGCACCTGGTATTAATTTATTGTTTCTCGATTTTGTTTCAGGTTTTATATATAATTATTATTGTTGTTCTAATTCTTTATGTAACGGTGTCTTTTCGTAATTACTTTATTGTGTAGTATTATTGGAAGATCTGTATTGAACATAGAGATTGATATCGTGCCGACTGTGGAAGGTTTAGCTCGAAAAATAGTAAGATCTCTCTCTTTTCTTTGTGAAAGCTAGAGTATATATATGACGTTGAATAGGATCTTCATTAACTGGATTATAACATGTTTCTGCATATATGCAAGTAGCTATAGACACACTTATTCTGAGCTGTCTGTATATTGATTCATATATATATCACTCCCAACTTTAGGTACGCGAGGAGTTCGAAAGCCGACTACTTCTAAGGTTTGATTCTCTCTAGATTTAATTTTCTAAGCTTAGTCCTACCGCAATTTAGCAAAAGAAAGAGTCGTTGTGTGTTACGTATATATGATTGTTGCTTATACAAGGATGTCATCATCTGATATTGATATGGTTCTTAATTAAATTTGTTGTAGATCAATTACTGAGACTGGACAGTCTGGGGCCAAATCCTTTAAGCTGATCTTTAAGAATGATTTGCCTGATACGATTTTTACACACTCCAATATCAAAGCTAAAGATGGCAGGCCTGTGGAGATTGCTCTATATGATATTAGGTCTCAGTCAATTGTCACTGATGGTTCACTGTCTTCCATCAAGATAAAGATATGTGTCATTAGTGGTGAGTTCGGTTCCACTGGCAGAGATGATTGGAACACAGAGGAATTCAAGGCCAACATCTCACGTGAAAGACAAAATAAGGGGAAGCTACTGAAAGGAGAAACGGTTATTACACTGGAGAATGGAGTTGGTCATATCACCAAAGTTATGTTCACTGATAACTCGAAGTGTACAAGAAGCCGACATTTCAGGTTAGGAGCCATTGTGCTATCAACTTCCGATGAAGGAAACATCAAAGAAGCTATAAGTAATCGTTTCATGGTCAAGGATAGCAGAGGAGAGTGTAAGTCTTAAATAGTTAATTAGCTTGCTTGATTCTCCTTATCAGCATATAATGTTTTTTTTTTTTTTTTTTTTGTAGCAGTAATGAATTTTGAGCTCTTAATCTCACCTATATTATAAAAACCCCTTATTATTAGACCATTCCTAGTGGTTTGATCAATATATAATGTTGTTCAGATCGTTGTCCAATTTATGTTTATAGACTTCACATGATTAAGATATATTTCATTACTGACACTTATGTTATCAATTTGGTTATTTCAGCAAATCAGAAACACTACCCTCCATCCCTCAGTGATGAAGTATGGCGTTTGAAACATATATCGAAAGATGGGAGAGTCCATAAGCGGCTATCTGATGAGCTTGGAATAAACACTGTTAAGGATCTGTTGCAGCTACATGAAACCAATCCATCTCTTTTAAAAGAGGTATTAAGGAAGACCAGAATTGTTATTCTTCTTTTGTACTTTGTGTGTGAATGATGATTCTTTACTTCCTCAGTGCTTAAAAGTTTAATTTGATATATATCTAAATTTTCATCTGAATATATATTTTGTTCGGTGGCCATAGAAATTTGGCAAAATTTCAACAAAGCTGCAGGAAGCAATTAAGCATGCTAAGACTTGTTATCTGGCAGTGACATCTCAAGAACAAAATTATCATTCACAGAACACTCTCAACATTGATGAGAAGGTATATTATATTTTAATTACAGATTTTCCTTTTATACTATTGTTAGACACATTTTTGAGCATCAAGTAAGTGAGGTGAGAATCAAATAAGATTAAAAAAAAAATTGAAAGAGAAAAAAAAAAATTTTCTTGACGGGTAAAAGAGAAATTAAAAGTTATCAGTTTACTTAACATACATATTTTATGATATTTCATGTAGATGTCTGATTAAGGATTTGAGGTATTCGAATAACACATTTCTCTTAATTAACTGCAACATGACTTTTGATTCTTGCACGCTGATGATGTCTATTGATTATTATGTCTAGTATGAGTTTTATAAAGGATTATTGCATAAATTATGGGTCGGATGAATATATTTCATTAGAGTTGCGGAAAAATTATTCTAGATCTAAGTAGTTGTAGAATTTATGTAATGTATGTCTATTGAGTTATATAAATATCTCACTGCTTAGAGTTGGATAGTAAGAAGAATTAAAAAATTTTACTAACTACGAATTGTTCAATATAATTGATCAAAGAGTTTATTTCGAGATTCGATACATATCATTGGTATCATGATTGGTAATCTTAGAGTTACCCGTTCTTACTATTCTTTCCTTTGATAAAAATTATCTTTTTCACTTTCCTCATATATATTCCTCTTAAATAATGTCTTACCGTTATCAATATCTCATAATATCTTTAAGAAGAGATGAAGTTTCTCCTTCCATTGGCAGCGGTTGGAAAAAGTGAAGCAGCATGCTTACGGAAATGTCAAGGACTTTATTCCTTTTGATGAGACATCAGCACACAGCTTTCCAAGCTCATTGGCAAGTCTACAACTTGCAGGGCAATGTAATGCTGCGGATTTGCAAGCGCTTGATTTTCAAATTGCACAGCAACGTAAGTCTGTGTCATTATTCCAAAACCCCTAACTTGCAAGGAGAAAATTGAAAATTAAATGTGAAGATAGCTAATAATATAATTATTACGTAAAATACTATTTAGTTTGAAATTTTTTTTTAAAAAAAAAATTGTTAGGTAGGTCTTAATTTTGTAACTATTTATTTAGTTGCATTTACATTGTGAACAATGAATGATGGCTAGCATGAAAAATGAATTATGGAATATGGTCCACACCAAACATTTATATCCCAAATGATTGAATGAGTTGGTGGTTTGTACAAGAGCTAGGATTAAATGGCCATGACCCATGAATCACTGTGATTTGACCATCTGACAGCAAACTATAGCTCAAATGAAAGAGTTTCGTTTTTCCTACTGTTAATAATGTGCGAAGGTCAACATTAAATAAGACATGGCATACACGTACATGAAAATAATAATAACAAATTAAAAAGGCCCAACGTGGGGAGGCCAGGAGAATTAATTCTCGAAAAAATGATGAATACAGGACAAGTATTGGGTTATTAATTACAGCGCATACTGTGGCAAACCCTGTTCAAGTACTATAATCTCCAAAGCACATAATTATTTCACCTTGTTTAGGACTCCAATTTCGGTTATTATAATTAAGGTTTCTATGCTGTACCCTGCCAACATATTTTTTCTGTTTGTCACCGTGATTTGGAATTTTTAGTTCTTGTTCCTATCTTTCAGTGTCTCTACTTTTTTTTTTTTGGATTCTTTTCTTATCAGCTTAAACGTATCGTGCAGATCAACTAGAAAGAAGGGAAGATTTTAGTCAACCGTCTACCTCAACACCACTCGTTGGTGAATCAGCATATAATAATACCCAAGATGGTTTCGCAGCAGAGCTGTTATCTGCAACATCCATGGGAGGAAATGATCTATCGCATTTTGGATCACATGTTCCAACAGAGCTGCCTGATGATTATTCAACAGACAAAGATTTTTCAGATGTTCAATTTGTAGATGATATTTCCTTTTCCTGAATAAGATTGGGGGCGAATTAAAGACTTAGATAGCACTTGGGCTCTCTAGCTGCAAAAGGGGCAGTGTTTGGTAATTGACAACTTCATTGCAAAATTTGCTAAAGTGGCATATTTGTTAATTTTTTAATGAATACAATTTTTTTATTATTTTATTTTATTTAACAACCATTCTTATATTCTTTCAAATGTTTTAGCTATTTAGTCTACCTATGTAACATTTCTGCTATCTAAAACTTAAAAATGTGCATGAGCCTAGGGCAGAAAGAATAATCAAATAATTCTATAAGATTAAATGGCTAAAAAGAGAACCCCTACCACCATAACAAATTAAATTAGGTGCAATATAATTAATAAGCCACTAAGGATATTCAGGTGCACATGCAGCTTACTGTCAAAGGATCTCACCGCTATATTCCACTTGCTACTTTATGAGGGGATGAAACTAATGATGGATTAAACTTTGAATAACGATTATCATTTGCTTCTCTTTACTTCTGGTGCAGTAGATGGGAACATCACTATCAGAAATGGAAATGGGTAAAACCCAAAATGATGAGTGTATCATTTCAAAGCTTTGGAATGTACGTGATAGTTAGTCGGCATTCTTTCGGTCACGTATCTCTCTCTTGATTCTTTGATGCTGGCACTAAGTTGCTATGGTCAGACTGCGTATTACTGTGCTCTGATGTGATGAGTGTCATTAGAAGGAAAATAAAAGAGCAATGGCGGAAGACACCGAAACTGGTAGCTTGTGAAGAGATATTGTGAAAATAAAACTATTTGTGCACAGTCACAGTGTACGAATTTCATTTCCAACCATTAATCATTTTCCAAACATTACTATAATTTGTCTATAGAAAGGAACGGGGTATATAACCACATTTCATATGATTTTTGCTCAAAGTGTCACGGGTCATAATTGTGATTTGAGAGGCCAAGAGTATAGCTCATGGGCAACATCTTTTTTTTTTGGGTGGGGGGACTGGATCAATGGCAACAAGGTAGTCTACTATGTGGATTTGGGACCTACTTAATGCCTGTTTGGATTTAAGTTTGCAATGGTCAGAAGGCCTTTTAGGAAAAGGAAAATGACTTTGTACAGCAAATGGTAGTGTTTGGTTTAACTTCTTCCAAAAGACCTTCTTTCAAAGGGTTTTTTAGAAGAAGTATCTTTGAGGTTACTTTTCATTCTAGAAAAAGACTTTTTGAAAAGGAATCTTACTATTACTCTTACATCAACAACTAAAAATAATTTTACTTTATCTTATCCAAACAAAACTCATTCTCCTAAAAGGCCTTTTAATATATTCAAACCAAACAAAAATCATTCTTTTAAAAGTAATTTTTCTAAAAGACCTTTTTTCAAAAGATCTTCTCCCAAAAGTTAAATCAAACGGACCTTTAATTATTTCTTTAAGACCTACCTTTCTGACCCATAAATCCTAATAAGGCCTAATCTGGCAACAACTCTTTTTCGTCAGAATCTGGCAGTAACTAATGCCCACAACAGATTTCAACTTGCTAGAGCAAATATTGGTCCTTGTTCAAAAAAAAAAAAAAATAGAGGGGCAAATATTGGTCCTTCCTCGTTCACTGGCCTTTGAGCAATTAGATAGCCAACCCACCAAAAAAAAAAAAAAAAAAAGCAAGAAAGTAGATAGCGATTTATAAGGTAAGAAGTTTTGGGCAAAGATTGATTGCAGTAGTATATTAAAGAGTTTATTATGTAGATGTTGTATTAAGCATTTATTATTAGGTTAAAAGTTATAATTGATGACAAAATGTAACTTTGTTTTCTTAAGGTTTCTCATAACCACAAAATATAAGATATTGCCCCCATTATAAGCACTATGAGTTAGGATACTAAGCTTATTTAATTATAAAGTTTATACTTGTCAAATAAAGTTAATAATCTCCCCCAGTATTAGTTGGGGATTTGAATCCATCACTTTGTTCTAATTCCACTTATTAAATCAAGTATTCCTAAAACCAAATATAGCATAAAGGTTGCCCCTATTATGAGCATTATAAGCGGGGACATTAAACCTACTGAATTATAGAGGAAGCACTAGTCAAATAAAATCAATAGAGATAGTAATTACAATAATAACTTATTATATAATAGCAAAATATAAATCATAAAAGGGACAAGTTGTTGTCTTTGCTTTGACAACCCCGTTGAAACTAGATGTCGCTGTTCATAGGCCAAATTTGGATAGTATCAACATTTACTTATAACTAGTACGAAACTAGTAGTAAAACGATTTGTAAGCCATGCTCCATCAGGATCATGTGAGATGTGCACCAATGGCAAGACCTAAAGATGAAATAATAAAACCTCTTGCCAAATGACATGCGTTGGAGTTTCTCTGGTAAAGTGGTCAAGACCGATGAGTATTAGAGTCTCTCTATTGCAAAATGCACCAAGGGATTCCGGTGAGTGGAGACGTGGGTGTGTTCTGTTTATCACTCAGTCTCTTTTAGGGCCTCTGATTTTCTGTTCCTGGTTTATGTTATTTTGAGTAGTGATTCTCGTTCCTGATTTCCTAATTCTGCCCTTCCCGTTGAATGCTTACACTATGAGATCTAAGCCTCTAATCTAACATAAATTTGTGTCAAATATCTTCAACCTCAACAACATCACATATTGATGAAGCGACACACAGTGACCAGGTAGGTTCTGACGTTCTGTTCAACTGCCAGGTCAGTTGGTAGGAATGCTCTCAAATGGACCATACCATACTGCATGCAACAAAAAGGAAGGCAGATATTCTTCACAGTCAGTATTGAACTCTGATTCCTATTAGTTCATGTTTGCATCCTGAATTTGTGTTTTTCCGGCGTCAAGTGCAATGAAAAGGCCACGTAAGGATGGGGCCGTTACATATCATTTATTAATTTATAAACATAGTTGGGGCCGTTACATATCATTTATTAATTTATAAACATAGTCTCAATTTGTCTATGTAAGATCTGTAGCTGTAAAAATCAGACTTGTGCCCAGTTTGGTGGCCCTCAGGCCATCCCTTTAGCATCTGTGCAGTCAGATTCTTGTTAATTCTTTTCTGTGTATATTTCACCAACAAATGTGAGTGAATGTAATTTAATGGTTCAAGTTCAATGTTAACCTTATGCATTTTTTTTTTTTTTATGTTGCTGTCTTAAAAACATTTGTTGGCATTTGCATAATTGAATAGCGAAAATTACTGACGTTTGTTTGAATAAAATATTGTTGGTTAAGTTCGTGACTGGCTAGCCAATTATCCCCAGATTTGCTTCTTTACCTTATTTTCTTTGTAAATAAACAACATATCCTTTCTATAGCCTGTTGGCCACAACATATCAGATTTCAGAGCGGGAAAAGTTAAATCAATTGAAAAAAGGGCAGGGAAAGAAGAAAGGAGACCACCACCACGCAAAAAGAGACCCCAAAAAAAAAAGACTAAAAAATAGACCAGTGGTCTAAACGAGAAATAATTAATTGAAATAGCAGGACCTGACCGAGCAAGTCAAGCTCCAAGGATTTAATTTTGTGAGGTTTAAACCTATCTGCTACTGTTCACATTCATATTATTATCTTAAAAAGCCCGTCTTTAATTTCTTGCTTGTTTCTTTCTCCCCATGATCATTGACCACACTTATCCTTATAATTTCAACTACTAAGCAGTGAGCACACATTCAGATCCCGCTTGAACATAAAGCAATATCTGTAAATTCCGTTCCAAATGGAAATGGAGTACATGCTAGGAAGCCAGCCATGGAGAACTGGCCTTTCTGTTGAATGTTCACACTGACACAAGAGGCTTCAGCCATGACTCCTCAAGTTCTATCAAAGCAATAGTTTTGGCCCAGGTCAGTTATCATTCTGCTGCACAATTTAATGAATGTCATTACACAAGGTATGATATTTCAACTTCTAATCCTTGTCAAGAAATCAAAAAATTTGAAGTCAGTTCTGGTCAGTATAAGTGTTGGCTCTTCGGAAACATTGTAGAACTTTAGGTCAACGTTTAGCTTTCTTATGAAGATAATGAAAATTGAAGTTTTTAAGTCCATCTTGTTGAACATACATGACTCAAATCAAAGCTAATCCAGGATATTTTTAACAGGACATATCAATCTTTTTCTTCTTGCGTATTAATCCACTCATAATTTGTCAACTCAATTAAAAATGTCATGTCATTTATATTGCAAATTACAGAATCCTTTATCAACATTAAGTAGTGTATAATTGAGTTTGAATTGAACATTATAAGGAGAGTGTACGTTGAGGTTCCTGGAGGAAGATCTGAATGTATACAGGGATGACTGTACTAGTTTTGATGACTACACTTAGAGGTTATGTGGCATATGGTTTATGTTGATGGGTGGTGCATTGAATTTGCTGATCTTAGCTCAAAGAGGGGCATGGCTAGATCGTTTAGCGGTGAAGTAGGTATTTAATAAGGTGCCATTTGTGAGAGGCCTCTCATGTGTACGACTTAAGACAAAGGGTGTTTGGCATTTTACAGTTTATCAACTAAATGTAATTCTTTCATCATAATCATATCATGGTTTAGGCTTAAAAGAATAAGCAGCCGCGACATCTACAGCTATTACAACATTGTTGAATAGAAGCAGTAATGCTTCTTAACAATGCTAGGGTTAGAAGAGTGGGATGGTAGGAGAGCTTAACGCCGTTAAAGATTCTTTATTAAATAAAATATTTGGCATTTTTGAGTTGGCAGCTCAAAAAAAAAATTGGGTTGGCAGTTTTTGATTAATGAAACAGGAAATAGGATAAAAAAGGAATAAAGAGACTTCAATCCGCGTCATGGTATGCTCTATGTTAGTTAGTATAATACTCATACAGTATATAAGAATTTATCATTTTCCCCTGATTCAAAAAAAAAATAGTACTAATAATCTAAAATAGGTTGAAAAAGTTTCGTACTCCTTAAAAACGATTATTTTTCCAACTTTTTCCCTTACATAAATCCATCTATGTATTGATTGGACTTTGAATTTTGCGCTCTATTAAGGGCCATAGATCAGTATTGCAAATTATGAGAGTTTTGATACTTTAATTAGGTCCAGGCACTAGGCCTTAATTATGCTAAGAGTATTTTTGCGTATGTTTGTTCTCCAGCGATATTAACCTTAATCTTATCAGTATTCGTGTATATGTTGTTTTCTTTGTTTATCCCCAGTATTGGGTGCTTAATGCGTTTCAAACTCAAGCTTGAACTCAATTTTTTGTTCAATACTATAATTTTGTTTTACCACGTATTTTTTTTTCCAATAAATAAGATGGTGAATGTACCCCAAAAAAGGATGGCGACTGAAAAATAACAAAAGGTAAATTAAAATATGAATTGAGACAGGGTCTAATACAGGTCCTCATAGCTATTTTTTTTTTCAAAAAAAAAAAAGCATTCACTTAAGCATATATTAATTAAAGTTGGTGGACTTTTATGGTAGAAAAGTTGGTGGAATTTTTAATAAAGAAAGTAGGTTGAAGTTATAATAAATAACTCATAGCTTGTATACAAAATAGGACAACTTTACACGACATGGTTCACCATGTACCTTTTGTTATGGCTATTATTATGGGGGGGAGAAAGTTGGCTCTTCCAATAACAATTGGGTTATGAGATATGAGTATATTTTGTTTTGTACACCATATTAACTTATATTTTATTCAATAATAGATGGGATATAAATTGATAAAATATGTAATACCAAATATATTCACATAATATTTCTCATGATAATTTGAAAAAGAAAAAATATTTTATATATATATATATAGTTAATAAGTCTCTTCTTATTATCTTTTTCTTTTTCTTTTTCTCTTATGTCAATACTATATTATTTTTTATATACAAATAATATTTCTTTATAAAAAAATCTATTAAGTCGAACCAAATTATATGTAATTTAATACAAAAATTATTTAAATCGTTTAGCTTATTATACTAGTTCTTTCACTGCGAAATAAGATTTCAATTAAGATGGACTTTAAATGACCAGCAGAGACAGAATGCATATAGGCTAATTATTATGCAATTAAAAAGTTTAACAGAAAAAAAATATGGTGGGCTTTAATAAAAAAAAGCTTAAAAATTTATATGTTAATTCGCCAGCAGTACACTTTTTTCAGTTTGTTATTTGTATAACAACTTTTTTTTTTTTAATTTCCTTATAAGCCATTCAAGTTGTGCTCTGTCCCCCCCCCCCCCAAACAGAAAAAAAAAAGCAAAAACAAAAACCAAGTATTTTACGCTTATAAACTAGCGTGTGGGGTTTGTTATGAATATGAGACAACATTCTTGCACCTTTGACTTGAATGAAAACTAAGTGGCACAAAAGAAAGAAAAGTGGGGAAGTTAAATGTCCCCACAGTCTGTATGTAGTAAATTTTAGACATAATAAATGGTAAAAATCCCCTTCGGCTAGGAAAACCTGTCGTAATTAACTAATGACCAGATAACTTTTGTATTTTTTGAAGAAAATAAATGAACATTAGTCTCTCAGCAAAAACAAGAAGTATTCTCCTGTGAAACTACTAGGGATCAGCAAGGAACTATAATGGAAATTCAGTTTCTGAAGTAGAAAAATCCTTGCGTTAATTTGTATGGGGTGGGGTGCGACTGACTGAATTATTTAGCAGCGTTCGCAGGTTATTAGCTACATTAAATCAAGAATAAGAAAATAGCTCAAATACCATAGATAATTACTTCATGTTTCGTGAGATATCATGTCTCTGGACTCTTAAAAGCGTGTATTTGTGGAAAATTTTGTCAGCGACTACAAACTCCTCACGCGTCTGCATGTTTAATGAAACTCTTACTAGTACCAGTTACACTGCTCCTTTTCATTCATGCATGTGTGCATGGTCATGCTGATACTTGGAATAAACTTCTTTAACCTAATATTTAATTGGTAGCATTAATTAGCTTCACAAAAACGCGTTATGTTATAGACATCTCCGCAATCACATATATTGAATACGGAAAAAAAAAAAAAGTGAGAGAAAGTATGAAGAAAGAGATTTCAATTGAAATGCAGAGTCAAATAGTCAATATTGATAGACACCTTAGTAGTGACACTGCGTGTGCCTTTGAGCAAGGGAGTATCAGTTGCATAACGTTTTCCTCGAACCTTCCCTTTGTAGTAAATTCGTGGAACCTTCTCTGCATCGACTTTATAAACGCTAGCTATTTGATCATTAAATAATACTATCAGTTTCCATTACGAAACTATTAAGCGAGATTATTCATTAGTAGTAATAGTTAGTGTTCTATTACTGGATGTTCCGAAAAGATTAACTTTGAGTGCGTTGTTTAATTGTTTGTGATTTTGAAATGGATTCAAAAATGCAATCTCAGCATGAGAAAGATGAAAGTGTTAAAATTCTAGCACAACATTCAAAGCGGAGACGTGAAGATTCACAACCACCGGACACCCGGTATTAATTTTGTTGTTTCTCGATTTTGCTTCAGGTTTTCTAATTATTATATGGAGTATTTCTTTGTATAACGGTGTTATTTTGTGGTTACTTTACTGTGTAGTACAATTGGAAAATATTTGAGGTTTGTACTGGACATAGAGACTGATATCGTACCGCATGTGGCAGGTTTAGTTCAAAGATTGGTAAGAAATATTCTCTCTTTTCTTAGTTGAAACTAGAGTATATGACGTTGAAGAGGATCTTCATCTTAACTGGCTTATAACATGTTTTGCATATGTATATGCAAGTAGCTATATAGACACACTCATATTCTGAACTGTCTGTGTATTGATTCATATTATGCCCAACTAGGTACGCGAGGAGATGGAACGCCAACTACTTCTAAGGTTTGTTTCTCCCTAAAGTTAATTTTCTAATATTAGTCCTAGCGCAATTTACCACAAAGAAAGAGTCGTTGTGTGTTATATATGATTGTTGCTTGTACACAGACGTCATCATCATATGATATTAATAGGGTTTTTAATTAAAATTGTTGTAGATCAACTATTAACGAGACTGGACCATCTGGGGCCAAATTCTTTAAGCTGGTCTTTAAGAATGATTTGCCCGCTACGATTTTTACACACTCCAAGATCAAAGCTAAAGATGGCAGGCCTGTGGAGATTGCTCTATATGATATTAGGTCTCAGTTAATAGTCACTGATGGTCCACTGTCTTCGATCAAGATAAAGATTTATGTCCTTAATGGTGAGTTCTGTTCCAATGGCAGTGAGGATTTGAACACAGACAAATTCAAGGCCAACATCTCACGTCCAAGAGCAAATAAGGGGGAGTTACTTAAAGGAGATACGGTTATTATACTAAACAATGGAGTCGGTCATATCACTAATAAAATTACGTTCACTGATAACTCAAAGTGTACAAGAACCCGACATTTCAGGTTAGGAGCCATGGTGCAATCAACTTCCAATGAAGCAAACATCAAAGAAGCTATCAGTAATCCTTTTATGGTCAAGGATTGCAGAGGAGAGTGTAAGTCTTAAACAGTTAATTAGTACTGCTTGATTCTCCTGATCAGCATATATATAATGCTGTTCATTGTTATATATCCATTTTATATTTACAGACTTCACATGATTGAGATCATTCCTAAGACTAACACCTTATCAATTTGGTCATTTCAGTGAATCAGAAACGCTATCCTCCACTCCTCAATGATGAAGTATGGCATTTGGAAAATATATCAAGATATGGGAAAATCCATGAGCGGCTGTCCGAGCTTGGAGTACACACTGTTAAGGATCTATTGCAGCTACACGAAACCAATCCATCTTTATTGCAAAAGGTATTGAGGAAGATAAGATAATTTGTTATGCTTCTTTTATATCTACTTTGTGTGTGAATTACTGCTTAAAAATGTTATTTGATATGTAAATTTTCATCCGAATCTTTTGTTTGTGGCTATAGAAATTTGGCAAAAATTCAGCAAAGTTACAGGAAACAATTAAGCATGCTCGGACTTGTAGTCTAGAAGTGACTTCTGATGGACAAAATTATTATTCACAGAATACCGTAAACTTCGATGAGAAGGTATACATACCTCTATATACCTCCATATCTTATTTTAAAAGCTGCCTGACCTTTGATTCTAGTAATTAGTGGTTGATGTCTATTGAATTAAAAATAACATGAAATTAATCACTTTTTGAATATGTAACCTTGGTATGTCTAATATGAGTTTTATAAATAATTATTGCATGAGTTATGGGTCGTTAGAAATAATTATGCTATGGAAGTTAATTATTATACTGCAATTAGGATAAATTATTTCATTCGAGTTACGGAAAATTTATTCTAGTTATAAGGAATTGTAGAATTTATGTGATACCTATTGAGTTATAACTATACAAATATCGCACTACTTAAGCCATCGTTTGGACCGACAGATTATGGAAGGAGAGAAAATTGGTGGAAAAAAATGGGGTGATAAAGTGGTCTTCTTCCATTTGTTTGATTAACGAAAATAAAAAGAAAGTAGAAAATTAGATATGGGGTCAGCATCTTTTCTTCTCACATATACGAAGAAAACTAACATAAAAGGTTATGGATTAGTCAAAATTACACCCCTACTTTATTTAATTCCAAAAAAAAATTGATACACAAATACGACATGTCATATTTATGCACTGTGCCATTTTTTGTTTCTTGCTAAATACTTACAACGCTAATATATTATATCAAGCTGTACAATCATTTTGTGACGATGATAAAAATGAACATCTTTTTTTCAAATTAAATCAATATCTTGACTAATATAATCAGACCACTAATATTTGATTTATTTTTATTTAAATAAATTATTTCAAACTAAAATTTGTAATTTACATATTCATAAATTAATTTTTAATTAATAATTATTATAAAATTATTTGTTTATGTAATTTACAAAAATAGTTTAAAATTTAAGTAAAAATAATATATTTATATTTTATTATACAATAAAAATATAAATATCATTTTACATACTTTTTATTTTTTAATTTTTTATTTTCTCTTTATCCAAATAATAGAAAAAAATATTTTTTTCTTCATTTTTTCTTCTTTTTATTTTCTTTTTCTTCATTTTTTTTCCTTTTATTTTCTCTTTATATCCATAGTATAAGAGTTCGACAGTGAGAAGAATTATTAAAATTAACTAAATTTGACTTAACCGTAGCAGCATGCTTCCAGAAACGTCAAAGACTTTATTCCAGTTGACGAGACATCAGCACAGAGCTTTCCAGGCCCATTCGCAAGTCTACAAATGGCAGGGCAACCCAGTGCTCCGTGTTTCCAAGTGCTTGATTTGCCAACTGCACGGCAAGGTATGTAAGTTATATATATATATAGAAAATTGTAAGAAGTGTAGATAACCAATAAAATAATTAAGGAAAATACTATATAGTTTGAAAAAACAAAATTTGTTAGGCAAGTCTTAATTTTGTAACCATTTCTGTAGTTGGATTTACCTTGTGACAATGAATGACGGCTTGTATGAAAAATGAATTATGGAATGAGAGAGTGATATATACATGAGGTAAAACTAAATGCAATGACCCATGAATCACTGTGATCTAACCATATATCTGGCAGAAAACTTAGTGATGGCTCAAATAAGAGAGTTTCATTTGTCCTACTATTTATGAGAAAGCCAAAATACAATAGTGCGCACGTCAACATTAAATTAATAAGACATGGTATACAAGTACATGAAAGAATGATGAACATCAGGACAAGTATTGGGTTATTATAGCGCAAAGTCGCATACTGTGGCAAACCCTATTGAAGTACTCTAATCTCCAAAGCACATACTTATTTTTGTTTAGGACTCCAGTTTCGGTTATTATATAACTAATGTTTTTAAATACACTGCCAACATAATTTTCTATTTGTCAATGTGATTTGGAATTTTAAGTTTTTATTCCTGTTTTTGCATGTCTCTGAGCTTCATTTTGGATTCTTTTTATCAGCTTTAACCTATCGTGCGGATCAACTAGAAATAAGGCAAGGTTTTAGCCAACCGTCTACCTCAACATCATACATCGGTGAAGCAGCATATAATAACCAAGATGGTTTCCAGTGGTTTACCCCTTCTTGAATCAAATGTTCCAACAGAGGTGCCTGATGTTTATTCAACAGAGAATGATTTTTGTAAATGATATTTTCTTTTCCTGCATGTGAAATGGGGGCAATGTAGGTAGCACTTGGGCTCTCTAGCTGCCAGAAGGAGCACATGTGTTCGGTAATTGATGACTTCATTGTGAAGTTTTTTCTAAAATAACGTTGCATATGTATTAACTTTTTAATGGATTAATAATTCTTATTATTTTAATTATTTAATAATTATTCTTATATTCTTTCAACAAAAGTTTTAGCTATTTATTCTACCAATGTAACATCTCTGCGATCTAAAACTTTAAAACAGGCATGGGCTTCGGGACAGAAGGAATAATCAAATAAGACTATATAAGAATAAATGGCTAAAAAGGGGACCCCCATACCACCATAACAGATTATATTAGGTGCAATTAATAAGCCAATAAGGATATTCAGATGTACATGCAGCTTATTGTCAAAGGATCTCGCCGCCATATGCCACTTGCTACTTCATGAGGGGATGAAATTAAAGATGGAGATTGAAATTTGAGTAACGGTTATCATTGGCTTCCCACTTATGGTGCAGTAGATGATGGGACATCACTGTCAAAAATGGAAATGGCTAAACCTCGAAATGATGAGATTATTATTTCGAAGCTTTGGAAATATAGCCGATATTCAGTCAGCATTCTTTGGAAATAAAGGTCTCCCTCGAGTCTTGGTTCTGGCACTTGTTTGCTATGGCAGTATTGAATGACTGCAAAAATATCATTTATACTCACTTTAAAACTCATATTTTTTAATTATTGATTGTGTGTATGTTTCACTTTTTTTCAATCAATAATTTAGAAATATTTTAATATATCTCTTTTAAACGAATCGCAAAATGATCACAAATTACCCTGTTTGATATGACTGTGCTATGATGTGTTGAACGTACTCTGTTAGTTAGCATACACACGTGCAAACTCATTGTTTTCAGCAATAACAAGTTTGAAATGTTAAAAAAATAAAAATAATTTGATTTAAAAATTAAATTTTGTATTTGAATATTTTAAAAATAAGAAATAAAATAATTTTTAATTCTTATGAGATTTAATGATTTTGTATTTGAAATGCTTTTAAAATTAAAAGAATTTTATAGAAATTGATTTAATTTTAAAATTTAAATACAAATCAAATCAAATCAATTCCATTCTTAATCATGTTAAACATAATCTAATATATTATAAATATAAAAATTGATCAATTCAAATTCTATTTTTACACAATTATTCTAAATATAAAATTTAATTTATAAATTAAATTAATTCAAATCAATTCAATTTAAATTAAATCAATTCCAAAATTTAATAATTTCAAACATTCCCTATTATAATTGATCTGTAAAAAGGAATGCGGTGTATAACCGCACTTCATATTGTCTTTCGTTCAAAATTTTACGGGTGATAGTTTTTTTTTGGGCAAACACGGTTCATAATTGTGAGGGCGAGAGTATGGCTTATGGGCAACTGGGTTTGAAATGGATCAATGATAGCAAGGCAGTCTGGTAGTGCCACTCTGTGGATTTGGGACCTACTTCGGTTTTTTGTTTAAGGCCTATCCTTCTCGCCCAAAAATCATAAGTATGCCTAATCTGGCAGGATCCAACGTCCAAAGCAGATTTCAACTGGTAAAACAAGCTAGAACAAGTGTCGGTGATAACCACAAAAACACCAAATACTGCTCTTTGCTCAAAAAAGAGAAAGACAACAAAAAAAAAAAGAAGGGGAGGATATTGGTCCCTTATCATTCACCGGCCTTTGAGCAAGTAGCTAGCAGTATATAATGGAAGACGTTTTGGACAAAGATTGATTGGATTCAGCTAAGAATTACATTAGACTATTAGAGAGTTTGTTATATTAATGTTGGATCAAGCACTTATTATAAGAAACATGGGTCACGGATGATGTTGAGTCTATTAAATTCTATGGATGACACCAATCAATTAAAGCCAATAATCACCCACCCTCCAATATCAGTCAGAGGATTTAAACTCATAATTTTGCTCTAATATAACTTTTAGATCAAGTGCTTATCATTGGATCAAATTTGTATATGCCTGGTGAATAGAGTGGAACTTTATTAAGTTTCCAAAAATCATATTTAACATAAAGGGTTACACCTATTATAAGCACAATAGGCATGAAAATTAAGTCCATTAAATCCTAAGAAAAGCATTGGTCAAACAAAATCAACAATAAAGATAATAAATACAATAATAACTTATTATATGATAATAAGATAAAAAGAATAAACCTATAAAAAGATGAGATAAACCAAGATTATAAGAAAAAATATAACAAAATCATTGGGGAAAAAAAATTTAGCCCTTGTTTTACATGGGAAAATAGGCTTTTAATAATGGTAAACCTATATCCCAAACATAAGATTAATTGTCTACTTTTAATTAATAATAGAAAAGTGGTAAATTCATGAGAAATTTTACTGTAATCAGTTTAGGAATTATACATGTAGTATTTTTTTTTTAATCTTTTTCTCACTCATCTAGCCATAATTGTATTTTCACCTTAAAAAAAAAGGTTTAATTGGTATGCACTATCAGTATAAAACTTTTCTACATTAGCATCTAATCATATACTGTCAACCACATTTGCCTATGTGGCAATGCTGGAGAGTAAGGATTTTTTTCTTTTTTGGCTAGAATCGAGTTATTAAAATGATATGATACGTTATTAATTTTTTGATAAATAAATGAATTTTACTACTTTGTTTATCTAACACCCCTCATGAATTTTATCAAAGATTTTGGCAAAAACATTTTGGTTGAATAGCATTTTTTTTTATTTTCCATCCATTAATTATTTTTTCATTCTTTTAGTTGTTCATGAAGAATTTCATGACTTATAATTCATGCGGTAATTTTTCTTTTTTTTTTTCTTTTATCGCATTGATTGCAGTTAGGTTTCTATTATGCGATTTAACTTTAATATCATAGTTCCCGATTGAAGATTTTGGCAAGCTGGTCACCGCAGTGAAAAATATAAATGTAAAGTAAATAAATGTCTTTCTAAGAATGAATGATTAAACTTATGGTTTAACATTAATTTGAAATATAATAATAGCCGAATAAATGAGTCAATACAAAATAGAATGATGGTTGGTGAACAACTTTTTTGTGACACACTATGTGACACATATAGAAAAAATGAGGAAAATAACATAAATATTTGAATGATAGATCTTACATGATCATTGTTATTTTTATTTAATTTTTTTTTTATCCAAAAACTTACCAGTGCAAAGAGTGTAAGCACTAGTAAGTTTTGTATAAGTTTTTTTTTTCAAAACTTATTGGTGCAAATAGTGCAGTGATGATAAGTTTTTGAATAAAAAAATTGAACAAAAATAATAATGATTATGTGGAATGTTTCGTCCAAGTATTTTTATTATTTTCCTCACTCTTCAGTATGCGTCGCACTGTTTATGCGTTCCCCTATCACTACTCATCCAAATAGCACATAAGATAGCTGAATTGAATTGGAAATTTGGAAAATCAAATGACGATGCCTTTCATTGTAAATATCTAAGTGAAATGAAATGAGATTTGTATAAGATGTTTTGAGGCTAGAATGGAAAAATAAAAAATTACTTTATTAGATTGTTCATGGATAATAAATTTATAAAATATAAAACGAAAAATGCAGTCGGATTTTTCAAATTACCAAACCTAACTTGGATGCATTGTATTGATCAATTAAAGTTTTGCTTAGTATACCCAAGAAGAAAACTCTTGTTATAATTTTGTTAAACAATTACAAAGTCTACATATTTTTTATTGCAAAGTTAAAGATTAATTAAAAAAAATTTATGTAGTTTCAACAAAATAAATGGAATTTGTAGTAATTAACCGCTATAAAATTTGCAAAGAACTACATCTTTTACATAAGATGCGCAATTTAATTCATGCAATGCATTACACTTTTTGGCTTGTCCTAGGACTGAGCAAGTCATCCCCTACCTCATGTCTTTTCGCTCCTTGAGCTCAGGACAAAAGGGTTTGTGGGCAGTCCTAGGTTTGAGTAAGCCATCCCTTATCTCATATCCCTTCACTCTCAAAGCTTAGAGTAGGAGGGTTTGTGGATCATCCTAAGACCGAGCAAACTAGATGCCCTCCTAGGATTGCCCTATTAACCTTCTAATCTCGAATGCCCTCCTAACATTATCCTTTGTGCCTCATATTCTTAGGCATCCTCGTCCACCAACTTGCAGATGGGGTCATATATATATATTCCGAAGTTTACAACCTAAATTTCTTCACATCATTCAATTAGGGGGATCCTAATGGATACCCCTATTAATAACTCCAAATTCCTTCTAGTTCCTATAAGAACAATGGCATTACAAGGGGAGATAAGCTTCAACCCACAAACATTACCCATCACCCCCTACCTTTAGCATAGAGACTAATATTTTCTATGACTAATAATTGATGAGTAATTATTTTGGGTGCAAAAGTTGGGTCTCTTATGAGGACAAGAGAAAAAGATGAAGCTTGTCTAATGTGTACCACAATGGGGTTCGTAGCTCTTTTTAGATGCGGGTGAATTTGAATCTATGGTCTAATCAATGAGCAAAGCGAGATATTTGTAAGGTATCTAAGCGGGGTATATCAACATTATTATTTATTCCTAATCTCATCTTAGGTTTAACATTCGAAGATATTTGCTCTAAGGTCAGTGCTTAGATGCCATTCTTTCTTCATGAAGAGAATAAGAGATTTTGAATGGTGAAAATATGTTTCAAGACTAATGTGTTTTCATTTTTGCTAATTCCTTTATCCATGGAAAACCAAGTAATTCATGTAGAGACAAAAGGCATTTTAATACAAGAGTTAATTTGTCAATTTTTAGGTTAAACATCAATAATAGAGGCAGTTTTGAAAAGTGAGTATCTAGTTATGAGATTTGTATGAGTGATTGTTGTTTTAATAAATGTGTGCTGCATTTGTAAATACTAATGACTTCGATTCCCTTTGATTTTTTTCCTTTTTGCTCTGTAAAATATTTTTCTTCAAGGTTAGTACACCTCAAGGAGAAAACACGCTTTGAAACCCATCAAACCACTTGACTCAAGAGTTTTCATAGTAAAATTGAGATTAAGGGCTTGAGTGTCACTCTAGAGCTAAGCCTAAACCCCATCTCATTGCAATTGGGTGGAATCCACTTATTTGTTGAAAGGGTCCTAACTTCTATAGTAACAACAATATTAAATACTCCATACAATTTATTTTATCTATCACTTTGGGAAAAAAAATTGGTTCATAATATTTGTTATTCTCACGCACTAATGAAGCGTTTATATTTTTAATTTTATCCTTCACAATAAGGTTTGAATTTAGAATCTCATACAAATTGTCCAAATCACTCACTACTATACCACCATCTAGTGGCTTACTCTTCATACTATTTTAAATATACCAATAATCGAGAAATGCATTGAAACATTAATAAAATAAATTAATTATATGTTGAAATTAAGTAAAAATATTTTAGTAAAACATGTTTCATAATCAAGTCTTAATATTTAATTTTTAAATTTCTGTGCATATAGTTAAAATGACAAATAAAATAAAGTAAAGTGAATAATATGAAAAATTTTGTACAAATAATGTGTCAAAATATAATTAAGGGTAATTATAATTATAATAATTGCACAACAAATTATGAGCACTATGTTTGGTAAAATAAATCACATACAAATATCATAATGCACCATGAATCATGAACAAAATATTTAATAAAATAAATCAAATACAAATACCTTGGGTGTTTGGCAAACTAAAAAAATTGGATAATTAGGTGTAATAGGGTCTAGTTTTTAATAAATGTTATTTGATAACTACCAAATATTTTAAAATTAGTTTTCATTTGAACCTAAAATCAGTTCTAAAAAAATCTAATTTTAAATTAATTTTATTTTATCCCAAAATTTTTCACTTTTATTTTATATTTTTTGACTATTTATCAAATGTCCTCTACTGCTGTCCACCACTATTCACCACCACAGTCTATTATCATTTGCTGCTGGCTACTGCCGATTACCACCACCGGCCCCATCCACTAACATTTGCTGACGTTGACTGCCACTTGCTGCCACCATCTATCATCGCCGGCACCCACTGTCTGTCGCCGCCAGCCGGCACCATTCGTTGTCTCTATTGACTGCCATTATCCATCATCGCCGGTCACCACCATTCGTCATCGCCGCTAGCCACCACTAGGGATGTCATAAAAACTCGCCCCACAGATATCCACGGGTAATACTTGCAACGAGGCAGGTATTGGGGGAAATTTTGTTCCGCAGATAATGGAGATTGGGATTTTGCATACCTGTATGTTAACCGGGGCGGGCGCAAGGATAAACATCCTCATACCCGCGGATACCCAATATAAAATTACTATTTTACTCTTAAATTATTAATTTAGGCTAATATTATTATTATTTAAATTGATTGGACTAAAGTTTAAATTTAGAATTTAGATTTATTTGTATTTATTATGTGTTTATTTTTATATTAAATATTTTAAGTTGTAATTTAGATTGTGAAATTAGATTATTATGCTTATTTTGTGTTTATTTTTATTTTAAGTATATTAAGTTGTTAGAATTCGAATTGTTGAATTATATTACTATTTATGTTTATTTTAAGTATTTTATGATATTAGAATTTTTATATTTAATTCAAATTTTTTGAATTTTTAACATTCTAACGGATATCCATGAATATCTACGGGTACTCGTAAATCCACGAAGAAGTCACAAGTGGGTATCTATGTGGATATAGGGCAAGGGATTGGGGCAGGTATTTATCCATGAGAGGAGATGAGGGTTATCCTCGGCCCCTACCTCCTATCCCTCGCCCCTCCCTGCCCCGCCCTGCTCCATTGACATCCCTAGCCACCGCCGTCTGTCGCCATTGCTGCTAGCCACCATTGTCAGCCACCACCATCCCACTGCGGCTGCCACCATCTGTTGTTGCCGACTATTATCGTCTATCGTTGTCTACTAGACTATTTTTTCAATGGTGTAGTAAAAAAAAAAAAGCATAAAAGAAGAATAAGAATACATATTAAAACTAATTTTTAACTTATGGAACCAAATGATATTTAATTAAAAATTAGTTCATTTTTATATCGGCAATTCTACTTTGTACTATATTAACTTGATTTTTTTATGTTACCAGACACCCCCTTACATTTGTGTTTTGTTTCGAAGAAAATATTTTTGTCCAAGCTAGCATTATTCATAATAATTAATAATTATTAAGCACATAAAAAGAAATTAATTATTAAGACTAGATTAGTGACTAATTACTCACTTCCTCGTGAATCCTGATCTAAAAAAAATACGAAATGTGCGAAATGATATACACGAGACCTGACTAGTGGTACGAGTGGCACAGCGGTGTAGTTTCTCCAAGTTGCAGTGTCATTTCCGTTAGCTTCCGCGAAAATATCTAACCTTTCAAAATGTCTCGAAGTTTCTTCCCCACAAATCATATCTATCTCCCACGAAGCAAAAGCAAACCAGAAGATATTTTTTCTCTCTCCTGATCCCCCCCCCCTCCATGATTCTTCTCTCTCTAGAGAAAAAAGTCTCTCCTCCTCTACCTCTCAAATTTACACTTTTCTCCTCCCCCATTCATTTATATCCTTGATTTACCCTCTCTCCCTTCAATTCGATTATGACCACTTCCTATCCGGTACCGCCCGTCCTCTTCTGATTCTGAATTCACCTCTCGCCGTTGGATTTTCGGGGGTTGGGGGCGGCGCTGCCTGTTTCTGCCGTTAGATGGATCGGGAAGGAGGATCCAACGGCGGATCTTGCTACTACTCCATTCTCGGGATTCGCAGGGATGCCTCCTTCTCTGATATTCGCACTGCTTACCGCAAGCTCGCTATGGTAACTAAACCATACGCCGCCGTTTCGCCATTCCTTGTTTTCTTATTTCAATTCACAATTTATGAGTTTTGAAACATTTATAACTAGTTTTTTTGTTTTGTTGGACCGAGAAGAAGTGGCACCCGGATAAATGGGCCCGGAACCCTTCTACAGCGGGAGAAGCCAAGCACCGGTTTCAGCAAATCCAGGAAGCTTACTCCGGTGATAACACATCATTGTTATTGCTAATTATGATTAATGGATAGTAAAATTTGTTAATGATTTGGATTTGGTGCGTGGTTAGTGATTGCTTAATGATGTGTTCTGTGTGACAGTTCTCTCGGATCAGTCTAAGAGGTCAATGTACGATGCCGGGCTTTACGATCCTTTGGAGGAAGAAGATCAAGTACGTATTGTTTCCTTTCAATTGATTTGCAAAGCTTTTGCCGTAAGCAAGCCGGTAAAACTGTGTCGTTTCGGTTTCAACACCGAAAACGACGATACCGTTTTCCTCGTCTTTCCGGTAACATAATAATTGCCTTGCCAGAATTTCTATTTTCTTTTGAGAAATTCTTATATGATTTGAAAGTATTATATAATTATGAGTTTGAATAATCATATAAATATATTTTTATAAATTTATATATTAGTGATAAGTCTGGTGTAAAATATATTTATATAATTAATTTGAAAAAAATTTCTCTTTTCTTTTGCCATCGTTTTTCTTGTGTATGATTGTTATTGTAAGTTGAAATTACGTTTCTAGGCCTAGAGCTAGGGCACGCTGTTTTTAATTGCGGCTCGTAAAACTCAAGCCGGGTGTTATTTTTACTTTTTTTTTTTTTTTTCTTTATGTGCATTTGATTGGATAATTTAATTCTAATTTAGGCACAAAACTTGTCTATTTCTTAAGCAGGAGTTCTGTGATTTCATGCAAGAAATGATATCAATGATGAACAATGTCAAAGACGAGGTACAGATTCAGATTATGTTCGTATGGTTTCATTTTTTATTTTTTTTTTTCTTTTTCGGGGTGCAAAATGCCGTAGGTAATGTTGTGGGGTTTTTTTTTTTTTTTTTTTTTGGGGTGTTTTGTTGTTGGTTTATTAGGGGGACAGTTTGGAGGACCTACAGAGGATGTTCGTGGAGATGGTCGGTGGAGATGGGATGGGCTTGGACTTGAATCAGGATCAGACGGCTGGCAAGAGAGGACGTGGCGGTGGATCAAGAGGCAACCCAGCCAAGCGCAACAACTCTCGATGCTAGTGCGGTGTACTGGATCTGTGTTGTAATTTTTAATTTTTTTTTTTATTGGATGATTGAAAATGAAACAATTAAACAGGTCAGCTAGATAGAGAAAGTCAATGGAATGAATTTTAGTTTAGTTCAGCTCTCGTTCAATGCACCAATTGCAAAATAAACCAACGTGTAAGTATTGGTAACTATTGGAATTTTTTTATTTTGTTTTCCCTGCGGCGAAGATTTTAAGGCGGTTGATATTTTCGTACCAAACTTCGAGGTCCATGTGGGGATTCAAGGCCACTTGAGGGTAAAGTATGACACGTGTATGACATGCAAATCCTCTGGAATTCTTGAAGCAGAAAGATGCTTGGGTATACAAAAGGTCAAAAGGTGGACCCGATGAATCATATGATCGGGGTCTGCGATAGCTATTTCGAGTGGGGTTGATCAGCAGCAGTTATAGGGGGCCGGTTATATTAATATTTCAAGTGGGTAACTCGGTGATTTTGATGGAGTGATTAGTCTTGCGCTACTACTGTATCTATATTTGTGGGGCTCACTCTGGAATATTTGTAAGCGAACGCGAGAGAGACAGAGAGAGAGAGAGAGAGAGAGCGCATTAGAAAGATGCCCTTGGCCGTTGGGGCACGGGCATGTGACTTGTGTTACGTAATATTGAACGCTTTTTGGTTCACCGTTTAGTAAAATCCATACGGTTGGTGGAGGAGGTTTCTTGTTCTTGTTGATGTCGGGTTAGATATTTGTCCTGACAGCTTTCATTCTTTCCTTCTCCCTTTCTGATATTTTATGCAAATGCAAGGATGGGGATGCAGATTAGTAAAATTACTTCTGTATCCCTTACCAACGTACTCGGTAGTTGGGCAGCCATTGGATTGGACTGCAAGTTTGATCCAATCTTTTCGTCAATAGACTTACGACGGAACTGGATTCCACGGGGCTAGGTACGCGCATCCCGATTAGAATTGAAGGTCAATTTGATCAAGTTGAATATTACAGGTCAATTGACGTGGAGTTATTTTAGTTTAATTAGAAGTTTTAAGTTCAATTTTTTTTGCATGCAAGTGTATTAAAATTTGAAGAGAGAGTTTAGGCTATTCATAAAAGTTATATTCGATTCAATTAGAATTGTTTTCGGTATAAAAATATTTGTAGTTTTGACAAAAAAAAGTGAATTTTTTTTGTTATTTACTGCAATGAATTATATTTTGATTTTATTTCATTTTATTTTTTCAATAGATCAAAAAGCATTCAAACTCTCCGCTGAAAAGGAGAGCAAACAGAATCCGGAGCAACAGCACAAAGCAACTATCAACAAAGAAAACCAAAAACAGAAAAACCAAAGATGCAAACCCCAGCAACCAAGCACCCAACCCCAAGAAAGAACCAAAGCACACCACCAGCACAGCCTACGAAGAGCGCAAAGGCCACAAAACCACCAACAAAGCTAATACAAGCAAAAGGGTACACCCCTACGAGAGCAAAACAACACAAAAATATAGTCATGTATTGCTAAATCATTAAGAGTAATTTAATAGTGAGCGATTTGAATAATATATATGACATCAGGGGTTTGAGTCTCATCGCCATTGATATACCTAAAAAAAGAAAAAAATTATGTATTATTATATTAATAAAAATATTTGATTTAATCATATGTTATCTTAAAAGTTTTACAAATAAAATCATATAATTTGACGATGTTATAAAACTCTTTTGCATTTTTTTGTGTGAGGAAATGGGGTATAAGCCCAAACAAAACAGAAAATTAAACTATCATCCTAGGAATGGCAACATCGCTAACATGATCCCCAAGAATCAAGCCAAGACCATCCAGAACAGAGCAAAACACAGGGAGGCCAAGTTGCTAAGAATGACCCCAAAAAATCAGCAGCATAGTTTGCTTCCTGAAAAACATGAATATCCTTAACTGCCTAGTCTCTGGCAACAAGTTACTTTACTCGAGAAATCACTTTGGCACGAGAGTGTCGAGGATTCAAAGTTTGAGTAATAAGATGAACAACACATATAGAGTCCAATTCTAGAAGGACAAATCTAAAGCCATGATTCCAGGCTAAAGTGAGAGCATGGTGGGCTTCCCATAATTTTGTAGTGAGGAGTGTTATTTGTACTACTCTTTACTGTAAATATCTACACACCAAGAGACAAGATTAAAAAAAAATTATAAAAGAAAAGGAAAAAGTGAAAAAGCAATAAGAGAGAGGAAAAAAATAGATACAAAGTATCAAAATATGTCAATTGATATGATGTACAAAAAAATATTTCTCTTTTGCAATAGTAATAAGACAACTCCCAAGATTAGCCTCAAAATAGCGAATAAAACCACCAAATGAGTCATGAATCAAGCCACCACAAGAAGCTTTACCAAATGAAACAACAAAACCGTCATTATTGAGCTTCACCCAACCTTCCAGTGGTATCTTCCAAGAGATAGAAGACTCCTCTCTAGTGCGTCAATTAGAAGAAGGATGGAGCAGCGAAGATGCTGTGAAAATAATGCCAAAAACTCTGAAACAATGCCTGGGAGAGTTTCACATTCAAAAATGTTAGAGTTCCATGCACGCCAAAGGAAGTGAAACGCTGATCTAAACACATGCGTCCAATCACCCCCCCGAAGTCCGTTGACCACCTTTCAGGTTGCAAGACAACCAACATTCCAAACCATCTATGAAGAAAGATGGCCACTCCGCCAGACAAACCAATATGTGCCAAAAGTCACCTAACACTAGACAGTTTCTCAAAGCATGAAGAATGGTCTCATGAATGGAAAAGCCACACCTAGTACAAGCAGGCAAATAAGCCAAATGTAAAACTGTTTTATATTAATAATGTATTAAAATTAATCTCTTAAAATTTTAAAATTGAAGAGTGAAAATAAAAAATCCAATAGTGATTAAAAAAAATGTGATGTGTATGTTTTATTAACATGTTACTGGATTTGGACAATAAAAGTCAAGTAGGATTGTTTCGGCTATGAAGCATTTTCGTATTTTCTTAAAAAAAAAAAAAAAAAAAAACAAAAGAATAGTATATCTCTACTGTCTGGACCATTGATTTTGTTATAAAAATAAAAATAGAAGAGAAATTTTAATGAATCAAATTTATGTATAAAATTATAGGTAAATCTAATCCATGATTTTTTTTTTTTTTACTATTTTTACCTCATTTCAAATTGACTCTTAGTCTCAAACTAGCAAGTGTCAAGCTTACCTTTATAAGAAAGAGATAATGATATCAAAATATTAATCTTTGATGGACATAATCCTTCTTAGTCTAAGTATGCTTAAGAGATCGTAGCTCTTTCCATTCAGACCATGCAAATTCTTTAAATAACGTAGAGTAGCTTAAGCTAGTCTAAGCAAATTATTATCTTCCGATTAGAGATGGCTTTAAATAATTTTATTGTTAGGATTCAAATTAGAAATTGTGTTTATTTATACATTGCTTATTCATTTCTTGGTAAGCCAATTGTTGTGAAGGACTTTTTCACTTTAGGATATGTTTGGTATGTTTGGTATGAGATAAAAATGAGGTGAAAATTTTTATGAGATAGCTTAATGTATAACTTGATACATAAAAATCACTCAAAAGTCATTATTAATCTCCCATATTACTGTTCACATCAATCATTACAATCTTTTTCTTTCTTGGGGTGTGGATCGAATTCTACCAATTGAGTTGTGTGGACCGTGGAGTTTCTTCCCTTTTTTGGTTGGCCTTTCAAGAAAAGCCTAACTCTTGTCTATAATGGAGCCCTATGTTGGGCCGAGTTTTTCTAAGTGCTATACTGTACTTGACTAGATGCAAGAGCATTAGGCCCCATTCATTCTTTCTAACTTTTTGGGCCTTAAACATATTAGCCAGGCCGTTGGCCATGGGAATATTGATCGAACAAAACGACAACGTTTGAACCCCCTGGAGGGTAGAACCTTGAGACCCAGCTCATCTCAGAGTGACTTTTGCGGCGAAAGTAACTTTTTCCGTCACCTTCAAATTCAAACTAGTGGCATTTCCGCAAATTTGAGCCGATCCAGGTCCACTTTCGTCCCATTCTCCCATAGCCTCATCCTTCGACCCTGCTATATAAACCCTGCACTTTCATTTCACTTTTCAAACTCTACGAACCCCAACCAAACCCTCACTTTCGCAAGCTTCGCTCTCTCAATCTTCTATCTGAACCCCTACGCTACGGTTCCCCTTCCCCAATCCAAATTCCGATAAAACCAGTGCAGTGCCTGTGGTTCGTTCCGTTGATCGCTTCCCTCACTATCGATTCCAACACGATGTCGTATCGACCTACCGGTAACGCGAGGACCGAGGTCCGTCGGAATCGGTACAAGGTGGCGGTGGATGCCGAAGAAGGTCGCCGGCGGCGAGAGGATACGATGGTGGAGATCCGCAAGAACCGTAGGGAAGAGAGCTTGCAGAAGAAGAGGCGCGAAGGCCTCCAAGCTCAGCAGTTGCCTGCATCAGTTCACTCTACTTTAGTAGAGAAGAAGGTCAATTCTCATTCGTTTCAATTTTTTCTATTCCTTTCATGATTCAGGAATCAGTATCTGGAATTAACTACTTGTATTTGTGCTTGCTTATGATTCAATTGCTGTTTTGTTGATTGCTTATTTTATCAATTTTTCAATGCTTTGTGTAAATTCAAATTATCGTGAAAATATCAATCTCACTCGGCCATGTTGAACAATTGATTAGGTTGATTGTCCAATTAGAACTCTGGTGTTTGACTTGAGATATTAGGTTTAATTTTGAGATGTTGTGGTGTTGGTTTAGGGAACTTAAACTTGATCATGATCTCGGTTGGTTAAAAATGAACCAAAAGCGTGTTCAAGCTTACTGAATTGTAGTTCAATTTATATCATGCTGCAGTTGGAACACTTACCATCCATGGTCACAGCTATTTGGTCGGATGATAATAACCTGCAGTTTGAGGCAACCACTCAGTTTCGGAAGCTGCTTTCTATTGGTTAGATATTGGTCTTTGTAACCTCTTAATGTCCTAGTTCACTAAATATTATAGTACCTTTGATCAGCTCTGTTTCTGTGTACCAGAACGTAGCCCTCCAATTGAGGAGGTTATACAAGCTGGTGTAGTTCCTCGCTTTGTTGAGTTTTTGATGAGGGAAGATTTTCCACAGCTGCAGGTTTGTTATCTGCCTTGTTTTATTTTATTTAATTTATGTATTAGTCTGCTTGTATAGTGCCTTGACTTTGTTCGATGTATGTTGTAGTTTGAGGCAGCTTGGGCTTTGACAAATATAGCTTCTGGAACATCTGAAAACACTAAGGTGGTAATTGATCATGGTGCTGTCCCAATTTTTGTTAAGCTCCTTGGTTCTCCAAGTGATGATGTCCGTGAACAGGTAAATTATATACCTTCGTCTACCAATTAACTTGTAACGGACACTGCATGTTAGAAAGATGACTGTTCTTTACAGTAGTGTTGTACTATGATATCTTTTATGTAAAGTTTAATGCTTTTCTCATGCTTTGGGGATTACCAGGCTGTGTGGGCACTAGGAAATGTTGCTGGAGATTCTCCCAGATGCCGTGATCTTGTTCTCAGTCATGGAGCTTTACTTCCTCTGTTGGCACAATTGAATGAACATGCCAAGCTTTCTATGCTCAGAAATGCTACATGGACACTCTCAAACTTTTGCAGGGGGAAGCCACAGCCTCCTTTTGATCAGGTATAAATTTTTGTATTGCATAATATATCTGATTAATAAGGGTGTGTTTGGTTTGCTATTTTCTATTTTCATTTCCATAAAAAATAGGAAATAGATGGCAAAATATGTTTGGTTCCCATTTTTCAGATATATTTTCACAAAATATTTCCGAAAATAACTGAAAATGTGAAAATGCCAAATCCATGTTTTCAGTTTTTCACTTTGATTGTTGAAAATATTTCTCAACTGGATGCGGTGGCATTGTGGTAATAATCAAAGCTTTTGTGCTGTTTAAATTCCATCTCCCCGGTTCGAATCCACCATCAGAGAAATGAGGCTTTTATTTTTTAACACAGACCAAATAGGGTAAATCACTTCCTCCCCCATCAATTTCATTTTGCCTCATCTTTCCTTTGAACCATTTTCGCCGCCATCCTTCCCCTGAAGCTAGCCTCTGCTTGCCGCTCACCATCGCTGGCCGCTGGCCGCTCACCTCTCACCATCGCCACTACTCGCAGATCACCGTCGCCGCTTGTAGCGCATCGTCGCCGCTCACCCTCGCCGTAGCTTCCCTCTCGTAGCACGCCGCTAGCCGCTCGCCTCTCACCGTCGCCACTGCTCATAGATCACCGTCGCCGCTTGCAGCACATCGTTGCTGCTCGCCCTCGCCGCAGTTTCCCTCTTGCAGCATGCCGTCACTGCTCGCTGCTCACCCTCGCAGCAAGCCGCTCGCCCTCACCACAGCTTCCTTCTCGCAGCACGCTGCACGTCGCTGCTTCCCGCTTGCCGCATGCCGCTGTTTCACTTCCCTCAACCTTGTGTTTATTGTTGGCTTCTTTTTTGCTTCTGTTTCATGTTCTTGTTTGGAATATTGGAATAATGTTAGGTTAATGAAGTTTTAAAACTTGCTGTATATTTTGGAAATCTCAGAGGATGATTAATTTTTTTCCCCTGATTTGCTATAAACTATGTGTTCTTGAATTTCCCTGTTTTTGCTGTTATAATGAAGGTTTTCTGTTGCTCTGCTGTCTTGTGGTGATTGTTTTGGTCAAGTTATTTGAGAGGATCAAGTAAAAGCTTAGTCCTTTTTATTTATTCATGTGTTTTTGGTTCATGTGTTTGATTTATGTATTTGGAATGTTAGATGCTGGATGTTGGAATATTGTTCTAGTTATTGTTTGATAGTCTTCTAGTGATAGAATAGTGTTTATTATTCATGTGCATCTATGCATGTTTTGGATTGGATCATTGGAAAGTTGAAACTTTTTTTGAAAAGTATCAATTCAAGATTCTTGGCATTGGAACTTGTTTTGATTTTGTTTTGTTTTCCCTCCTGATTCATATGCCAAGTGCTTTTTTCTTTTGTTGGATTTGTTGATAGAAGGGATCTGCATCGACTAATCTTGTTTTAGTATGTTGGATCTTGATATATTGATTGCTATATGTTCACCATATTTGACTGATATTTTTTTAATTTATATTTGTCATTGAAATGGCACATATAGATTATTTGGTTATTACTTTGGAAAAGACATGAATATGGATGGACAAAGCTTTAGAGTAGATCAAGAGAATGTTGATATTAATGTTACTAAAGCAACTCAAATGTTACAAGTTAAGGAGACAATTGTGAACAAAATGTGGGATGATTATCATCCATGATTGATGACTATCATTTTTTTTATTTTGTTGGAGGATAATATATTTCTCTCTTTTTTTTTATGTTTTAGTTGCTTGACAAGTTGAAGTATAACAAAGACTATAATTATAGATAGTACTAGTTATTTTGTTTAATTATATTTTTTTTTTGTAATATGACTATAATATAATCACAAATCAAATATATTTTAAACATATTTTGTCATTATAAGTAATTTTTGTAGTTAAAATTTTCTTTGTAGTATTTACTAATTATATAATAATTGATATGGATAACAAAATTACTTAAAAGTGAGTAATTTATTTTATTGTTAAATTTAAAATTTTATAGAATTATTTTATTTTAATAAATATTTTTAAGGTTATTTCAAATTTATAAATAATAAAGTCCACTTAAATGTATAAAAAAATATATAATATTTTTATTATTTAATAATAAATATCATTTTATTATCCTTAATTTGATTTTGAAAATATATTTTGAAAACAGACAAATCAAACATATTTTCATTGTTTTCCTTTTTTGAAAACAAACAAACCAAACACATTTCCTAAATTTAGAAAATCTGAAAATGAAAATGCTTTTCAGAAAATGAAAACAGAAAATGAAAATAGGAAATATTTTCACAAACCAAACACTACCTAAATTTTTGGTACCTTCATGTGTTGTTGTTTTTAATAATCTGCCATTGTGAAATGGCACTTTACTACTTGTTCTGTTCTTCTGATTTTTTTTTTTGGGGGGCCGGGGTGGGGGGGTTGAATTAAGTCTGCATGCATCTACACTGTAATTCTTTTGATCTGATGTTCAGCGTCTTGCATCCTTCATCCTTCATCCTTTTTTGTTAAAAATAGAATAAAATAAAATAAAAATGTTTTCTATATAGAAATATTATGAAATTGCAGTGTGTAGTTTTGTTCTCCATGACTGGCAGTTACTTATTCAATGTTAGCTTTTGAATATGAAGGGTATATTGACTAGTAATAGCCAAACCTGTTAAATCATGCCACTACTGGGAGAGGAAGGAAGGAAGGAAAAAAGGGGGGGGGGCTATTAGAGCTATTTGCTTGCTCCATATTGCTTTTTCAAGTTTTGTTTCAGTGATTATGTGTTTTTTTTTACTAAATGTTGATTGATTCTTATCTAGGCACTTTGTTCCCCTCTTTTTTAGGTTAAACCTGCACTTCCTGCTCTTGCCAGTCTTATCCATTCAAATGATGAAGAAGTTTTGACTGATGCCTGTTGGGCACTTTCATATCTTTCTGATGGTACAAATGACAAAATTCAAGGTGTGATTGAAGCTGGTGTTTGTGGCCGACTTGTTGAGCTTCTAATGTGAGTACTCTAAATGTCAAATATGGATGTGCAATAATGTATCCGTCGTGGTGTCATCCTTCCATCAAATTCTAAGTATCATTCTACTCATGTTCAGGCACCCATCCCCTTCTGTGCTTATTCCTGCTCTTCGTACAGTTGGAAATATTGTTACTGGAGATGATGTGCAGACTCAGGTATTCAGTTCTGGAATTTCTAGTAGTCCTGTTGTTCTGTACTTTATGTGCACTTGCATTATGTCTCTTTGCACTTCTGTATCAAGGAAAATATGATAACATGCCTGATTCTTTGCAATATCCTTTTCTTTAATGATGCTTTGTATTGCACTATTGCACATGAATGTCCTGTATTATAATGGCAAGTTAATTTATCTCTCAGAGTCGTGTGTTGATGTTGACTGCTTTATGAAATTGTTATAAGTAGCTAATGCTGAGTCCTTCTGAAAGTAATAAGCTTTTCTTTTGACTCTTTTAATATGTTGAGCACCAAAATGAGATGTTATTGCTGTAGTCATGCTAAAAGCCTTTCTTTAGACTGGTTAATCATATGGAAAGTGCACTTCCTCTAACATGTTAGTTTTGTAACTTGTTTCTTCTTCTGTGAAATGTTCAATCATCTTGCGTTTAGTTTTGTGACTTGTTTCTTCTTCTGTAGAAGGTTCCATTATTTTGTGCAACTTCAATAAGTTTGTGCTTGGATTACCCAATTATCTATGCTTTGGAATTGATGATGTCTTTCTGTCATGGATAATTTTACCCTCTGTTAAGGTTTTATTTATTTATTTATTTGTTTTTTTGGGGTTTGTGTTAAATGTGATTTGTTTTCTGCTTAGGTTATCATCAACCATCAGGCTCTTCCTTGTCTTCTGAATCTGTTGACTAATAATTATAAAAAAAGCATCAAGAAAGAAGCGTGTTGGACCATATCAAACATCACAGCTGGGAATAAACAGCAGATTCAGGTTTAGATATATGTTTTTTTCCTCTCTCTTAATTGTGCTGTGCATATGCATTTTGTTTAAATATGATTGTGTTATTTTTTGCGTTTGGACCTTGATTATATTCGTCTTGAATTCCTGATATTTTTCAGGCTGTAATTGAGGCCAATATAATTGGTCCTTTAGTCCACTTGCTTCAAAATGCTGAGTTTGATATCAAGAAAGAAGCTGCCTGGGCTATCTCAAATGCTACATCTGGTGGATCTCATGAACAAATCAAGTATGGAGAGATGCTTGTGTTTTTATTTATTTCTCTAGTGTAACCTTTTCCCTTTCAAGATTTTATGAATTATCTTTTCTTTGTTGACAGGTACTTGGTAAATCAAGGGTGTATTAAGCCCTTGTGTGATCTTCTCATATGTCCTGATCCTAGGATTGTGACAGTTTGTCTGGAAGGGCTTGAAAACATCTTGAAAGTAGGAGAAGCTGATAAAAATGTTGGCAATACTGATGGCGTGAATCTATATGCCCAAATGATTGATGATGCTGAGGGATTGGAGAAGATTGAGAACCTCCAGAGTCATGATAACACTGAGATTTATGAAAAGGCAGTGAAGATTCTGGAGACATACTGGTTAGAGGAAGAGGATGAGACTATGCCTCCAGGGGATACTGCTCAATCAGGGTTCAACTTTGGTAGTTCTGAACTTCCTGCTGTGCCTTCTGGTGGATTCAACTTTAATTAGAAGGTACTCATGCTTTACTTAGATAAAAACTGGTGTGTTATATTTGGTTTTGTTCTGGTTTCTTTGCAAATTCTTCATTGTAACTGCTAAAGTAAGTTTTTGTAGTTTGCATTCTTTTTTTGTTATCCTCAATTGTTTAGACATCATTTTAAATTTTAACTGCAGGAGTTTTGGCTGGTCTATCAGTAAAGTCTTCCAGTATGACAGTACAACTGTTGGGGTCAAGTCAATGTCTTTTCATTGTCCTTGCATCCTTACAAGGTTCAGCCTTGGTAAATAGAGGGTTGCTGAACCGGCTGGGGTTTTAGAAATGGCTGGTTTTACATTTGTCGTGGGGACAGATGGGTTGTGGCTTGATTTTCTTGCCACTGTAGAGTTAAATACTAGCGGTCGCATTCTGTCAAGTGATCAGTCCGGGTGGATGGTGTTGAGTTTTGTGATTTTTTCCTGTCATAGATTGGAGTAAGTACCACTTATGATGCTGGGTGTTTTGGCAAATGCCAAATGCTACTGTCTTTTCTCTATATTCACAAGGAACTTTGGATTTTTTCTTACACCCCTTCCCTTGTAAGCTTTTTTGTGGAAGTTCACCTTAAAGTTCTATTATTCGTTATGTTCTCTAGATCCCTGTTCAAGTTCATTATGGAGTGTTGCTAGTCTGGTTTGGGATAATGTCTTATACAGAAAGTAGTGTGCGGCAACTTCTGTATTATCTAAACATTTATATTTAGCTGTGAGCGTCTCTTCCCCCTTCAATTTGTTTCCTGTTCCTTGCACTCTATTGTGCGCATTCATATGTTAGTGTTATCTCATGATTCCTTTATTTACGTTTGTAATCAGCATTGCATCTTGTGATCTACAGCTTGTGGCCTTCGTTGGCCTTCAATTCCATCGTAGATTATTTTTTGAAAATCCATCATTCATATTGGTTTTTGGAGATGGCTTTTCAAGTGTTTACATGCAGTTCACGGAACTTATAAATTAAATTGGTCAGTCACGGGCTTTTTTTGCCATTAGGAAGAAACGTTTCCTGGGTTAATTCTGAGTATCTGATAGTGTCCTAGTATGCATGGCAGATGAACAGTCAGTCTTTGTTTTGAATATTTTATATTGAGTGAAAGGGAATGGAATGAGATGTTTTGTGTTGAGTACTGAGTAGATTGGAATGGTATCTTTATGTTGAATGGAACTGGATGGTTTATAATGAAAGGATATATAGTTTCCGTACGACTGCAAGTAAATGTAATAATGAAATAGATGAAATTTTTCATTCATTATTCGGAAGTTTTAGTGCAAATGACTAGAATGATAAGTTTATCACAGCGTGATCCTTATCTCAAACATACTGAAGAATGGGATTAATGACGAAAATGTATTCTTGTAGGTTATACCGTCTAATATTACAAGACTAAAATTATTTGTCAAGATTATTGTTAATTTTTTTTAAGATTTATAAAAGGTTGAAAAATTCTTATTTAGTGAAAGGTATTAGTGTTGCATTATTTTGGCAGAAATTTTGTTTATTTATTTATTTACCTTTAATCCCCCTTTATTTAGCAATTTGAGAAAAGGAAGTTGGGGGAATAAAGTAAAATACAGGGTTGGAATCCTACTAAATCTATTATATTTTATCTTATTTTCAGAAATTCAAAATGATGGTGTTATTTTTTTTAAATAACCTATTATCATTCTATTTTCATTTTTTAAAAATTTAATTGTGATATATATTGTTTGTAAATAAAAGTATTACAGATATTGATTTTAAATTGTTTGTAGTAATTGACACGGATTTAGTCTTCGCACTGGAACGAACGGTTGTGCAAGTTCCACTGAATTGAAGGGATTATTCCCCCTTTTTAACTTTAAAGAAAGGCAGAAGGGATTTTTGCTGATACAACAACAGGATAGGGATTATTCCACCTTAATATATTTTAAGAGGTGGTTTTCTTATTCCAACACTGTTATTTGTAAAGCGGTGATCTCATTTAGTTGGGAAGTACGAGGATGTTAAAAGTTAGATGTTCATTGCGGGCGTAAGAATTTTTGAATTTTATTTGACATTTTTGTCAGATAGGTGATTTCTGGTCACTTTATTAAAATTCATTCTTACAATTGGGAGATGAGAGTTTGGTGTATTGTGATGAACCACCCCTGGGGATTGGTAATTTGCTGTTAGCTGATACCACGGGTGTGTTTCTGTACACCTTAATTGTTCTTTGTATTTTCAGAGGCACTTAAAAAAAAAAAACAAATGGTGAAAATCTTATAGAAACATGTTATTTTTATCGACAACCAATATTCAATTTATCCTATTTTTTCGTCTTAAAAGTATATATTTAAATATTTAAATTGGTTTATTTTATGTTTAAAGTAATTTAGAGATTAATTTAATACGTTTTCTGGGAAAGAATCTACAATAAGTGACTTTTTTTTTCCGGAAAAATTATGTATTCGTTTGTTTCTGTTTTGGGACAAAAAATTGATTTTTTTAACCTAAAAATTCATTTTTTATTAAGAAAAAGATAAAATAAATACACCCAAAATCAGATATGCACTAAATGGTCTTGAAATGTGGACGTTTAGAAATTAAAACTGTGTATAAAGTAAAATATAAAATGTTATTGGATATTAATCTCTTAACTCTCGAGGAAGTGAAAATGTTAATGGCGTGTGTCGGTCTGACACACTGGTTCCTGGAATGAAAACAGTATTGCATTAATGTGAGTCGCTTGCCAATTGTGAATGAGAAGTGCTACTAAGTACCCCATCCCAGATTTTTTATTTTGTACGGAACAGAGTAATATGGCCATGCCCAATTGCTGCACTTGTGCGTCCTGCTCCAGCACCGTGTACAGCACCGTGTACAAAGTTTGAATTTATATGTTGATATGCATTTTTGTGACATTCCATGAAAACTACTTCATGACCAGGGTGCCGCGACTAGTGGCTATGCTTCTGCAGTAGTGTTGGGCTGCTACACCGCTGTGCCGTAATTTTGAATGTCTTTTCAATTTTGCCTATGTTTTCAAAGCTGAATTGGCCAGATATGGATAAGGGCACCAAGGAAAATAAAGTTAGACTAATAAGATATTTCATCCCATATCTCAAGATTAATCACATAATCAGCTCAACCTCATCCATTTTTAGTTTTGATTAAAGCAAAACCTCGTCTATAAGATGTGGTTATACTTATTAATTGGCGGCCGCTTTAATAAAATCTATCCAATCCTTGAAGGAAGGTTCATACTAATTTTATGCTCTATTTGTATAATAGAGATTCTACATTTTTATAAAATAAAGGGGTCCTGAAATTTCCATTTCCTGTGTGGAGAAGCCCCTGATTGTGTGGGTAGGAGATGCAGACACGTCCCACGGACACGTGGCTGCTGCAAAGTCTCGAACTTGTAGGGTTGCCACTGTGTTTTGGGAAAGAAGGGGGGCGTTTCGGTCATTGTGATGGGCAGTCCCTGGGCTTTTGGGGTATATTCACACTAAGTCGGTTGTTCTTTCTCGCTTCATTTCTATCCATTTTTCATTACTCTGCAGCATGCGGGTCACTAGGGGGGGCTTTTGTGTAGCTTTGTGGTACTAGTACGGTACGCACCACCAACTTTTATTTCTAATTCCCCTTTCGGTGATTCGGTTACTGCCGTTTCATTCATATTTAGGCCATTGCCGTTTTTGGTCGTGCGGTATCAAGTCTGGCTTCTGTGCTTGTGTTTGATCCAAGTGGGTCGATGTTAAACATGGATCTCAAGAAGGTGTGCTCTTGAGTGATTGTGAGCTAGCTGCTTCCACTACTATATATATATATATATATATGCATGCTAAATATATTATTGATTATGATACAGGAATGGTCATCAGAGGAATTGAGTGAGAGCAAGAAGTGTTGCACTGATTGCAAAACCACCAAGACTCCACTTTGGAGGGGAGGACCAGCTGGGCCCAAGGTGAACCCACAGTTTTAAATCTGTAGTGCATTTGCTGATTTATTTATCATTTGGCATTTTGTACGTCTTGGCCGAACCTCATCCTTCTTCGTTAGGTATTTCTAGTTAGTTCTGGGGTCAGTTTTCCTTTGTTTCATTCATAATCTTATCTTTGGGTTCTTAATTTCTCCTCGTTTGGTTCATCATCGATTTCGCCTTGTCATGCAAACACCAACTTTCTTTCTTCATGCCTCTTGGTGTCATCCTCTGAAGTGTCTTTGTTCATTCGAGGTATCATGCAAATAGCTTCTGTTTGGAACAGCTCCGCCCCCTCTCCAATTTCGCTTATGAATTACGATCGTACCTTTCGATGCTAATTTTTTTGTTCTCTCTCGTAGGCTTCATGATTGGTTTTTGTTTTCCTCTTTAGTCCCGGTCATATTTGTAATTGTACCTACTTTTCTACCCTCGTAGACCAATTTCATACTCGTGGCTTGCCCTTTTCCTGACCGGTTTGGTTTGGGTATGTGAATTGCGTTAATTGGTTCTCTCTCTCTCTCTCTCTCTTTGGGTAATTATTATTTTTTTTTCCTTTGATCAGACTCTGTGCAACGCTTGCGGAATAAGATACCGGAAGAGAAGGGCTTCTACGGGGGGAATGAACAAAGGACAAGAGAGGAAGAGGGAGAGAGCACAAAACGGCACTAGCAGCTCTTCTGATGTTGATGTTTGTGGAAGCGATTTGAATGAGTTTTTGAGAGTGAATTTGACGACATTAGGTGAGGATATTTGGTTGCAGCGGTCATCCTCGGTTGTCAAGAAACAAAGGAGGAGTGAGTTAGGGGAGGAGGAACAAGCAGCTGTGTGTTTGATGGCACTGTCCTGCGGCTTTGTTTTCGCCTGAAGGGTAACACAAGGCATTTGTTAATTATGGAGATTATAGGTAACCCAATCAGTAATCAACAAACCTTTTTGCTGTTATATGGCCAACCCCCTTTTTTTTTTATTTTTGTTTTTTCCCCCCTTTTATTTTTGGGCATTGAAGAGTGACGTACCCTGTATTTATGGCAGAAGGGTATTTCACAATGTTTCTAATCTAGTTAGGAAAGGGGGTTAGTCCAGGCAAGGGGATCGACTCTTTTTTTTTTTTTTTTCTTTTTTTTGTGGTGTTTTTTGTTGTTTTTTTTTTTTGTTTTTGGGGGGGGGGGGGGGTATCTTTTCCCCTCAGTTTTAGTTGTTCATTTTATATGGTAATATGTTCAGTTAGTTATTAGTGTGAATATGAATATTAGAAATATGGGTAATTATAAATAATATCATTTTCTCTATTTCTTGGTGGTCTTGTGCGATTCTCTCTTTCTAGTTTCTCTGATGCTTTCAGTTTTTCTGTCGTTTAATGAGCTCCGCCAAATTTTCCTAGCATAACAATGCAGGGATACTTGAAGGTTTTCGTTATTCACTTTTTTTTTTTTTTGGGGGGGGGGGGGTAATAATTGATTGCACTTAACAGTAATCACTGAAAACCCCAATGGGTAGGTGGAATGAGGAAGCATTTTACACTTGATGGAAGAGTAAAGATTGTGTGTTTTCAATTTAGCACACAATCAAGGTTAAAAAAAAATATTATCTAACCATAATTCGTAATTAAACCATGCGGCAAATTTCTAGCTTGTCTCCGTTTGTTTTTTTATTCTGGCTCTCTGGGTCCGAGGCTTACTTCTTTTGTCTGATTCTTGGTCTGAAGCGATGTCGAATTTCGATCTTCGCAAAGAAAGAGCCCAGAAAGAGGATTTGGGTCATTGGGAGCCTATCGTTTCAATGGCATACTGTCAATTTTTATTCTTCAGTTATCTGTTTAGGCTCGCAGCCCAAAAAAAAAAAATCTATTTCGGCTTGTGTACCAAAAGAAAATTCTCTGTTTAGCCTTTGACCCTAAAAATCAGATTAGGCTCTAATTAAAAATTTGTTTGGGCATTAAATGTCCCAATTTGGATTGAACATAACGGAAAAGGGCCAGGGTTCATTAGTCCACCCAATCTTTTGGACTAACGTTAGTCCCTTCCTAAAATTACAAAATAAATCTCCCATTTGCATGCTAAAGAGGGCCTATTGTTTTTTTCTTACAAACACAGTCTTTGTCCTGTTTCTTCTGTCTAAGCTCCCACAATGCAGCAAAATCGTACACTACCAACATTTGCTCTCTATCAAAACAGCAACCTTGCAGTTGAACTAAGTTCTTCTGCCTCAAAAAAAAAAAAAAAAAAAATAAGACCCTTAATGGGAGTGATGTCTCAAAGTATAAAATGTAAGAAAGAGGAATAAATAGCCAAAATTAATTGCATTGGTGAAATCTACAAACAATGTTATTGCACCTCAATGTAAACATAATGACAAATATTGATAACAAGCATGCGAATAATCTTTCACAAGTTTAATCATCAACATCCAATATTTTCAATCACACCAATACCACCCACAGCCCACTACATCAGGGTCATTGCCACAGCAAAGCTTCCAAGCAACTAAAAAACATAATGACCAATAGCATATATCATCATACCAAGCTTTCAAATTCAAACTCAAGCTCAAGCGACCGTTGCAAAACCGCAATGCCACTTCAAACAAACACCAACACTCATTTCACCTTTTCAACAAGTGGCCCCAAAATAGCAAGCAATTCACCCAAGCCTGATGTACTGAGAACATCTTTGATGGCACATAATTCTTGTAAAACATTTTTCTAGATTGATTGTTTCCAAGAACAAGCGATTTAGATAGGACAAAAGAGGAAGAGAGAAACTCAAATTGGGAAAAAATGAAAAGATTCAGACTTGGAAATCAGAGAGGCACTTCATGGTGTTAATCGGGGCTCCTTTGCTGAACTCTAACAATGCCATTGTCCATGAGCTCCATCTTCCTCATCCTTGCTGATATCGTAGGGTACACAATGGCCTCCTCCACAAATGAGTGCCCCAAACCCAACAAATGCCTTATCCCGTGCACCGCTAGTGACTCCAGGTCCACCACCGTCAATAGCGACGTCTCTTTAATGTCACTAGCAGCCACCCAGTCCTTTGCCCTGTCCACTTGAAATGGGTGATGGAACAAGATGGATGATGATGATAACCATTTTTCCCCATCAAGATCTCTGATTGTTAAACAAAAACGGTCCTTCCATCAATACTTCAGTTGTCCTTTCTTCCCCTTCCCTCCACAAAAAAGTCACCCAACTCACTGTCGATGTGATTCCCAGCATTCTGGCCAATAAAGTCAAGGGTTGATCTATAAAAAATAAATATTCAAGACCCTTATTAACAAAATTGTCTCACAAATATACAGATAAAGTTTCATCCATTCGATTTTAAGTGACAAGCATCTAACAATAAAAATAGGATGGACTAACATTAGTCCAAAAAATGAGATGGACTAACGAATCTTGACCCAACAGAAAAAAGAACTTGGAGTCAAGTAACAAAAATCAATCGTTCAACGTTCCTCACCATAACGTGTGCAACCATCGCAAGGAGGGCATAGCTGCACATGATGATGTTTCACCAATATATCTTATTAGACCAAAACTTTATTAGAGTATACGCAACTTTTATCCAAAAATGACGGACATATGGTAGCACGTGACATATCTATATTATTTGAGTTTGTATCCTCCACTTCCGTTCATGAATTTACCCTAGTTATTTTACCTTAGCTATAAAATATATTAGTAGAAGGCAATCAAGTAATTATAAATTGCCTTGTAATATCCTACACGGATGCAGCCAAATATTGCAATTTCTTTGGAGAAAAAGAAATCTATCAATAACATTACAAAGTAGTAGTTCTTTTAAAGGATGGTTTAAATGTATAGTAATATGTGATTTTTTATTTTTTATTTTTCTGCAAATTCATTTCACTGAACAATCTTATTTGGAGTATTGCGTCCATTGAAGTCTACAAATAACAACAGTGCAATCTTACCAATTCGAGTAGGCCTCAGTCAATCGACACATTATACCTACATCATTTTTTTTTTTCAATTAAATTCGATTTTTCCACTCCCTAAAATGCGAGATTTTGAGACGACATGCGGTTTTATTACAATTTACAGTGAGAAATCATCGCGGTCAATAGTAATAAATAATTATAATTTATAACAAGCCATGGATCATTAGATCAGGGTAAATGCAATGACAGCACTTGGGCATGAGGTCCATCACGTGACAACAGACATTAAATAAGGAAAGGATGGAATAGGATAATATAAAAATAGTTGAGAGACAGGGTTGAGAGATGAATGAAATGGTTTGAGACTTATTTGAGCGGAGCAATGTAAAAGTGAAAACAGGGGCGATCCTCAACTTACGTTGTAGTTGAACGGGGCACGCAGCACGTTTCCCCTGTTGTCCCCAACATCTTCTCTCTTCCTCTTCCCACACTCTTTCTCTCTCTTCCCTCTTTCTACCTCTAACTATAACTTCCAACTTCCTCCAAATGCTTTTCCCTCATACTTGCAATCACACCTTCTCTCCTGCGGGGTAACTCATATTCTTTATCCACCCTGGTGCCATTTCCGCTTTCTTTTAATTTCAGCTACTGCAATTGTGTTTGAGAGACTCAAGGTAGCTCTCCAACCCTCTCCCCCCCCCCCTTTTTTTTTTCTTTTTGTTGATATTGCTTACAAGGTGTTTGAGTAGTGTTTTTAGATATCTGGGGAAAACAAAATTAACGATTTTGATTGAGTAGTTGTCATTTCATATCTTCCAGTTCATGCTGCTGTCGTCCTAGATAATGAATCCGAGCAAATTTCTTGGCCTTTTTGATTGCTTGCTTGCTTAGGACATTATGGGATTTGGTCAGAACAACAATGTTTGTTCTGTTATGTGTAAGTTGAAGATTGTACAAGGCTGGTGGATTTGGTTAATTTATTACATCTCATAAACCCCTATTACTCTGCTTGATTTGTTTGAATAGCATAGATTTAATTGATATAATGTAAGCTCTTCGTTCATTATTTGCTATGAAGTTAAATATTATCGCAGCCATTGCAATTTATATGACATAATGAAACCTTATTGTTAACTTATCACAGGTAGCATTGGGGTATATATATATATATATATATTACTGTGATTATATTGATAAACCTACAGAAATTCTTTCCATGAAATCACATGTAGCCATTTTTCGGGTCACCTATTTTGGTCTCAACGAAAAGGATCTTGTTTCTACTTTTCGGTGGGATTTTGTGCGGGCCCTGTATGGCGAGAGCCATATAGTATTGTAATTCAGCATTTTGTTCTTAGCGGTTGCGTTAACAATTGGTTTTCTGTAATTCTTTGTTCTGCTCCAAAGATAATTGGGATTTCATAGATATATATTAGTTTGCACAGGGTATAGTTGTCATTCCTGGCATGAGAATTTATCAGATAAATCCAATTGGCCCTAGCCCTGAGATTTTCTGTTTTAATACGATATTTTCTGTTTTGGTTTGTATGATATCTTTCTTTACTCTTTGTGAATTTGTTAGCTGTAACTACTAACTGTATATTTGTCTCCTGCTGTTATGCTGGATTTAGCATAAGATAGAAGATCAGTCCTATATGATAAATTATGCCTGTGCGGTTTTTCTTTCTTTCGTCTATTATGCTTTGACTCTTTCATATCCATTTCAGGTTGTAGCTGCTGGCTCATTTTATGAACAATCCTGATCGAATAATTTTCTCAGTTGTCATTATTTAATTCAGATGAGGACAGGGTCCATGATTTTTTCCTTATTGCAAGTACCTAGGTGTAGAATACACAGCTTAGCTAATTATTGGGGTGAAACCTTTCATACTCTTAGTGAGACTTATGGAAACAATTCTAGGGTCAGGCTGCTTAATTCTAAAATTTATGGGCTTCAGGGAGGCCACAGGAAAAAATGGACTCGAAGACCTATAACTACAAATACAGAAGGCACCGGGAGCACCAAATCAAGAAGTGCCAAGCATGAAATTTTGAGTGAACCTTTTTTAACAAGTGCTGCAGTAAATGTAAATAAAGCACAGCTAAGTCAATTCGAGGATATTCAGTACTGTGACATACAAGAAGAGATTGCTCAGAATAAAGACTTGTCTAGCTTAGTCACTGTTATTGTTTTTGACATTGAAACCACCGGGTTAAGCAGAGAGAATGAACGGATTATTGAGATTGCACTTCGAGACCTCCAGGGTGGTGAGAACAGCACTTTCCAAACTCTTGTAAATCCTCAGCGCTATGTTCCTAATTCACATATTCATGGCATTACTACTCAGATGGTCAACAGACCTGAGGTTCCAAGGTAACTTTAATTCCTATATCTCTTGCATATTTTGGGTTCCTTGGATTATGCTTACCTTACCTTTGCAAAAGCGAAGTATTCCACTGTGTCTTTATAAGTCAGTCTTGTGGAATTTTATTTGATTATGCAATGCTTAAAATTTTGTAAAATTTAGGAGTGAGACTGTGAGAGAGGTACTTTCATTTTCTTTCTACTGACCATGTACTGAGGGTTGGAATCAGATGCTATATGCATGTTACATACGATGATTTAGTTTGGAAAGAACCAGGGAGAGTTCACATTTTTTATGTTCAATTTTATGAGTTTATTGGATGAGCACAAACTCATGTATTTTCAAGGATGTGGGGATGAATTCATAGATATATGGTCATCATGAATCAAGGTTGTTGGTCGAGATAGGCTCTACGACGCAATTCATTCTGTATATAGACCACCTTATGGTCTGTGCAGAGTCCTTCAATTTATTTACACTGCTCGTGACCTAGATATCCAGCTAAGTAGTAATAATTTATATTTATTAGTATCTGAATATTTAATTCTATTCATCCACAACTGAAAAAATGAAAGAAGACTCCCACTATCAAAAAACAGACTAAGAAGGGGATGTTAAGTTTCAACAATTTCAACTTATTCGGATGTGTTCTACTGTTGTTTGAATTTTCTTCTCCTCCCAAAATTGTTTGGTTGTAGTCATTGTGCATGGTTGCATGGTGAAATGTGTTGGTTATTAGGTAACTGTGTTGATCTGATGAAGGGTGGAAGGAAGGACAAGTCATGTTCTTTATCATGTTAAATCTGCGAGTTGCTTACATATTACTGTGTTTCAAGTATTATTATTATGTTCTCCATTTAATTCTGAGCCAGTTTGTTTATTCACATTGGTGATTGAGTTGACTGAAACTATTAATATATTTTGCAAGGGAAATCATTGAGTTTTTTTTTTTTTTTTGTGCTCTTCTGAATTTCCTGTAGGATGGAGGACCTGATTCCCATCTTATTGCACTATGTCCGAAGCCGTCAGAAACCTGGGGGATATGTGTTATGGGTTGCTCATAATGCTCGCTGTTTCGACGTACCCTTTATCATTAATGAGTTGCGCCGTTGTTCTATAGAGATTCCTCCTAATTGGTTGTTTGTGGACACCCTTCCTTTAGCACGTGAGCTAATGAAGTCTGGAGGTCTCTTTCTCTCTATTCCACTTGGCAAACACACACACACACACACACAAATACACATACTTAAATTTATGTATGAAAGTCTTAACATTGGTTTTAACAGGAGCAAAGCTTTCTTCAACATCTCTTGCTGCCCTTCGTGAGCTCTATAGAATTAAAGTGGATGGTTCAGCTCATAGGGCCATGGTTGATGTGAACACATTGTCCTTGGTACTTCCTAGGTTGGCCTTTGATCTGAAGTTGACCCTCTCTGGCCTTGTCAAAAAATCATTCACAGAATCAGATGTTATCAACTCCAAGAAGAAGAAGAATTCAGACTAGTTTCCACACAGTATTTTGCAGTGGTACTGTAACCCAAAAAATTATTTGTAACCAAAAAGGGGACTGAAAATTTGTATTTGAAGGTGAAAACAAACATTGTTTGTAATTGTTAACTCATTATTCTCAATAAAATCTATGATCATTATTGTGTACCAAATTTTGGATTTTTTCCTTCATTGGGACAACTATTGATTTGGTTTTAGTGCAAAGCATCACGGTAAATAAAGGAGAGGAGTTTGTTTGATGGTTTTATAAACGGTAGTGCCATGTAGGACGGACCAAATGCCACGAATTTACCGAAAGAATGAGAAGGAGGGTGTCACAAATAAAGATCATAAATTACCCACGATGAAAGTGAGAATCAAAGAAAATGCGAATTGAATCTCACGATTATTATTTGTACAAAAAGAGTGAAAAGGAGTATGTTAAAGATTAGAAATCATCCATGAAGAAAGTGAGAATAAAAGAAAATGAAAATTGATTTTCACGTTTATTATTTGTACTAAAGCACAATTTTGAAATTGTACTAATCAACATTATTCTTTTTATAAAATATAAAAAAAAAAGAAGAAGATATTATTATAAGTGTGTTTAGAATCCACAGGCACCCAAACAGGCTACAGGCTGCATACAGTCCCCCAAAATCTTCTGATAATCTTTTTTATAAACATCATTAAATTTCTTTAATTTTAGAAGATTTTGTATATCAAAATAAAGGGCTTCATTCTCTTCCCGTCTCTATTCTTTGCCTTCGATTTTCTTCTGTTATGGTCATATGGATGAGTATAGCCAATGTAGTTTCAGCTGAAGTTCTGAGAGCCAAAGGAGAAAGGTCATATATGAAAAAATTTAAAAATTGCTTTCGTTGAGAGTCGAACTCAAGACCTCCCGCTTACTAAACGGGTGCTCTAACCAACTGAGCTACGAAAGCTACTGCTATGACAAGTTCATTTGGCATTTTACTAATCTGTATAGAGACTGTATCGGAATCCTTCCTTGCTGTCTGGTATATTCGCTCGAAGTTCCTTAGTTTCATTAGCATACGTCAATTCCTATCACATACCCAAAAGAGATACACATAGTAATTAACAGAAAATAAAATGAGGCCAAGCCAATAGTTTGTCTGAAATTATTTGCAAACAGAGATACTTTTGATTTATATCTTTATTGTGTCAATCCAGAAGAACAAAACTTCCAGATCCAATCCAAAATAAAGAAAATAATAGAGTCATTTGATTTTATTGCTTGAAATGTTTGGTACAAACACAAAACTCCATCCCCTTTAACTGCAAGATGGAGGAGACAGAATTGCCACGGAACACTAAAATATCAACAAATATACTGTTCAATCAAGATAATCATTCAACTGCTCTATCCGTTATCTGGCTTTATGTACCCTTTCCAGTTTCCACCTGCACCACACAAACCTCCGAGGCTTGTTACACACTACTTCCTCCACCCTACTTCCCCACCAGAAAAGTTAAAAAAAAAAAAAAAAAAAGCTAGGAATTAATATATGGTCTCGTCATTCAGTAAATATATATGGCTGGGCTGGTCCAAAACTCCTTGGTCTTCTCTAAGACAAGCTGCATAATTAACTATGTCTAATCAAGCAGGCAATAGGTACTTTCAATGGATATATAGTTCACCCCTCGCACCAATTATAGGTGCCCAAAAGTATGTTGAATAAACGAGAACCAACATATATAACAAGATACCAGCGCACACATTATCATCCCCACCTTTTTTTAATGTTCTGCTGCCTGCATGTCCCATGAACCACATAATTACCATGCCATGGGGCAAACGGATATAGAGAATGAGGCAGAGAGAGCTCACTCGGCCATGAAGCTTGAATAATGGAAGGAAGCCTAGCTAAAATAATGGACAAGAAGAGAATTTGGACCTTCTGAAGCTGACTGAACTCAACTGTTCAAGGCCATCTTCACCTCAAGTACTGTGGTTGCTTCTTGTCCATTTTATCAGCAACAGTTTCCTACATCCACCCACCCTAGTGCCACCCTTATAAATTAATAATCTCACCACCACTTATGCATACTTTTGAGTCATATCCATACTTCATCAAAAGCTTCCCGCAGTGGAATTTTCCAAGTTTCATTTACTCGTAAATGTATAAAATAAATAGGATTGTTAGCCAAAGCTGAAACATATTCAGTGAACTTACAAAATATTTTTGCCACTTCCTTTTCAATATCACTAATATGATACGATTAGAGTGTCTGTAATTTACTCACTCAAAATGGTATTTAAAACCAGTATGATGAAGGTTCTTATGCTGACTCGCAATCACATTTAATATTATATATTTACTTTAACATGTTTTTGTTTTGTTTAAATCAATTATGCGGCTGCTATCTACTCGCAAGTCCTTATCCTTAATTGGCTCGTTAATTTTTATAGAATTACAAAGCATATAGCATTCGCATATACTTTATCATTAGATGTACGTAATATGCATCAAATTCTTTACATAAATTCATATGTAAACTAATAAATTTATATATATTTAATAATTGTTATTTTTGTTCTGTTTAAGAATTCAGCGCCAAGGCATTCCTGAATATGCAAAGTGAACGATGAACCTCAACGTCTCCTTGTACGATAACCAAGTGGAAGGGTGTACCTACAAATATATTTGGACGCTCAAGTTAGAATTTACATAAGAAATCAAAGAATAAGAGATCCAAATACCTTCACAGTTTAGGTTCGTTTGTATAATAGTGTTGTTTGCTTAATTAGCAGTATCATGAATTTTTTTTTCAAAAATTAGTTATTATATAAAAAATTAAGAAGATTCTTTTTCTAATTTTTTAATTATAAGAGATCCTATTGAGAAATTAGTTATTGGAGGTGGGTTCTGATCTTAAGTACCTGCTATGACTCTTTGGGCAGTAATTCCATTTGCAATTATTTATAAAGGTTAATTTTAACGTATTGTTAGTACAAAAAAAAAATTATGTTATTATTTAGAATTTAATTTAAATGCATTGACAGTGTAAAATAATTTTACGCTATCAACCAATAGAAATGGTAGAAAATACCAACTCATACAAATAATTATCTCTTGTAATGAGGGACCCACCATGATTTCTCAATTTTTCCTACTTCTATTGATTGACAGTGTAAAATTATTTTATACTGTCAATATATATCAATTAAACTTTATTATTTAATCAAATACTTCTATTTAATTTTTTTTTATATAATAAGTGGTTGGGTCAAACACTTCTATTAATATAACAATATATAATTAAATATTTATATAAAAAAATTATATTAACAATATATTAAAATTAAATTATTATTTATAACCTAAGAATTTAGATATCATTAGTTTTTATTTCTTACATATTTTCCATTTCAAATAGTACTATGGCTATAGATAAAATCAGTGTCTCGATTGCAAAATCAGACACTCATATGAAATGAAATGTGTTTGATTCTTTGGTCTGCCCTTGTATGAAATAGAATGTGTTTAATCTAAAGACCCGCAAGACTCCTCCTATTTCCTAATCCCTTGCCTAATTTAAAAGATAATAATAATGATCACACCCTAATAATAATGATATCACCGTCCCTCGGACCAGGAAAAATCTTACAAAAAAGACACTATGGAAATAATAATAATAATATTGTGAAAGGAAAAGAGAGAGAGAGAGAGAGAGAAAGAGGAAAAGGAAAAAATGGAACGGGTATAAGCGTAAAAGAAGAGAGGGTATTATGGGGCATGGGTTGGTGTGTGTGTGTGTCTGCTGGTGGTGGTGAGTGACCGGGTGAAGTGAAATTGCGGAGAAGAGGCATTCAGGCACCTCATCTCATTTCTCATCTCATCTCATCAACAAGTACAAATACGAATACATACACGAATAATAACATCTCATCTCGTCTCCTCTTCAATCTTCAACCTTCAACCGTCATCCTCACTCTTTCACTTCCTTCCTCACACACACACACACACACGCTCTATTTCTTTCTCTCTGTGTTCGTCTTCGTGTTCGAGATCTCTCCAATTAATTCCACACAGCAGCAGCTATGGAAGCTGATTCGTCTTGGAGCGCTCGTCTCTCCTCTGCCTCAAAGCGCTATCACACTGCTCTTCAATCCCGATCAGGTCTCTCTCATTTCTTTCCTTCTTCATTCAATTTCCCCCCCTCTATTCCTCGGTGGGGTACGTTTGACTCAACAACAAGACACCCCAACAAAAATAATGATAACAATCACCAGAAAGAGCTTAGCTTTAGAGCATTGGCATCCCTGGAGACAGGGTTCGGAACATGGGGGGTTGGGTTGGTTTTATATGCTCTTATGTTATTACAAACAAGAGAAAAAACATATATATATATCTATTGGGAGAAAAAGGTCTTTTTCACACCATCACTTAGTAGTCCATTAACTGAACACCACTGTTATGGTCGGAATTTGCTTCGCTGACCAATACCATTATTTTTTTGGGAGTGTATTTAGTGTGTTTCGATTATAGCTGCTGCCACTGAATTGGACATGATATGAAATCAGAACCATAATTTGTCTACTGTCCAATCCTTGAAATGACAGGCCAAACTTCTGTTTGATGTCCCATTTTCCATTTGGATAGGATAATTACAATATCAATGACAAATGGGACAGGTGATCTAAAAATCTTTGTCAGCTGGACCAGAAATAAATAGTTGTCTGTGGAATTTTAAAATTGTATGGCACGGTTTTAGGGAAAAATATGATATTTTTTTCTCTTTTGTGAATCATAAGATTCTCTCCACCAGGCTCCCCTTGCCCCCCTTTCAACTCTGGTCTTTTTTCCTATTCTGTTGTTTGTTTATGCGCTAATTGATGTGGGAATATACAAATGTAGATATGTTCATGGGTTTTGCCGAAAACGATGGGGACAATGATATAAGGGAGGAGTTTCTATGCCCATTTTGTTCTGACTATTTTGATATTGTTGGACTATGCTGCCACATTGATGAAGAGCATCCTGTGGAGGCAAAAAATGGGGTATGACTACTTTTACTTGCCATTCAACAATTTTAACAAGCAACTCATAGGGTTTCCACTTTCCAGTATGTATTATCTAGATGTTTCTCAATTAGGTTTTGACCTTAAAAGGTGTTTGTTATCTTTGTAGTTTGTCCTTGGCATCTTACAGAGACCCTTAGGAGTTTAGGCGTGGGTGAAGTTTTACTTGATTCATATGGTAGGATGATTTTATATCTGCACGATCAGTAGGATTGCAAATATTTCCCCTTCCTTCTCCTCTTTCTAATTTAATGGGAGGGATAATTTGAATTGTTTTTTTTTTTTCTTTTGGGTATTTGATATCAGGGAAATCCAATTCTAAATTCAATACTTGGCATCTTTGTATGCAGGTTTGTCCAGTTTGCACATTGAGGGTGGGGGTTGATATGGTTGCACACATAACCCTACAACATGGAAGCATACTTAAGATATCCTTTTCACTTCTGGTTAATATTTATTTGCACCAACACTCAAATAGTTCAGTTTTTCAGCATTCAGTTATTCGACTTTCAGCACATTACACAGAATTTAGCCTAAGGTGTAATCTATTTGGGTAACTGTATATCTACTGTGCCTTATTCCAAAGACTATACTTTTGTTAAGGTTAATCAGGAGGCCTTAACCCAACCTTCTTAGTTGGTAACAAAATATATGGTTTTATAAATGGATTGCTGATTCTGCTTAGCGCAGTAGCAATCTACTAATGTGTGAATCCTTAGTTGAGAACTTGAGTTTTAATAATCTTAATTACGAGCACACACTTCTACCCTCCGTTGTGCTTGTCAGCTATATATGATTATATTTGTACAGATATTGAAAGTTTAGAACTGATTATGTCATAACACTACCTCAGGAGGTCTTCTGGGTTTTTCCAGTTTATTTTCCTCTTCTCTTGTTATTGCACTATCGCATTGTGTCTGTATTAAGACCAGGATAGTATTTTGTACATGATCTGTTGAGTTCCTTAACTAGTGAACACATGCAGCGCAAGAGGAAATCACGTAAAGGTGGATCTTATTCAACACTATCTATGCTGAGAAAGGAGCTGCGAGAAGGAAATTTGCAATCCCTTTTTGGTGGGTCGTCGTGTATAGTGTCCTCATCTAATGCAGCACCAGATCCATTGTTGTCATCATTTATATTGCCTGTAGCTGAATTTGCCAGTAATCAGCCTCACTTTCCTACTGACACAAGGCCATCCAAGAAAAGCTCAGATGAGACTGTATCAAAGCGGTATGTCTGTTTCAATTTTCAATTCCCCCCCCCCCCCCACCCTCTTCTTTCTTTAATAACTCCCTCTTCATGGAAATCTGTTTGTGCTAGTTTTCTGTATGTGGTGATAATGTGACATTGTTCCTGTCGGCTGCTTTTCATGCAATATTTCTATAGATAATTTAGATTCATGTTTGTATCGTTCTATATGTTCCTTGCTGAGGGCATATTTTCTAACAGCAATACTACAGGTGGTGCATGTTCAACTGTTTCCTAGTATCCTCTAGTTTTTAACATGTCTGATATTTCTGTCCAGAAATGTGGAGACAACGACCTTGTCAGTCAAGGATAAGGAAGAGAAGGCAAAGCGATGTGAGTTTGTTCAAGGGCTCTTGCTGTCCACCATACTTGATGACAAGTTATGAGGGAATTCATCTCAATGGCACCTGCAACCCATGGTTTTCTAATGAAGTTGTCAATGTATTTGGTCAGAGTGAAATAAGATGTAGAAAATGAATGTAATTTATGTGGTATGTATACTGAGTTTTCAGTTCAAATGTTACATGCTTTCTTTTAATTTCAGTTCATGAAGCTTGAACGAAATTGATAAAAAGTTCCTTTCCTACTGCAACTGATACTCGCATTTACAGATGCGTATATGATTTACCAACGAAAGCCATCAGCACAATTAAAGACCCAATATCTTTTTTTCTCTAAACTGTTCAATCTGATTGAACTAAACCTCATTGTCTTGACTTTGCGCATTTTTATAAGGTTATGTAGGATTGACAAAATGTCATAAGATAGAGCAAAATAATAGTGACAATTGTCATTGTTTAAATATTTTAAAACAGAAGCAAATAAATATTGATAGATTATATTTTAACGAAATAAAATAAAATCATCTCATTCTCTCCCATTGGATTTTAAATAGGAAAATAAATACATCTTTTCGTTTTACTGTTTAATATCCAAACAATAATATTTGATTTTTATTTTTGTCCCAGTTTTATCCTATTCCATTCCACCTTATTTCATTTTAATTGCCATTTCTTTCACTTACCTTCTTGTAAACCAATGTGCTGTATTTGAGAGTATATAAGCCTTGTAATTTCGTTTCATATAAAATCTTTTCAATTCTATAATTCAATCGTATCAACAGGTTAAGGCTTCTTCACGATCACCTTGTGTATGAGTGCCCAATTTAACGAATTTAATTAATTTCAGAACAAACGCATAGGTAGCCTTTCTGTTCAATGTTAGTGAATCATATCATATTCATATATGTATAAACAAGTAAATGAGTAATTCTTAACTCCTAACAAAAAGGTGTGCCTCCTGACACTGTAAGAATATTATGCCTAAAGACCTAATCGTAACCACTGTGAAGACATTTTTGTGTCCAAAATCCTCTTCACCACATCTCTTACAAAAGAATCAAAGCAAGATGAACAGCAACCCTTGATCAGACTCGTTTGTCCACCCGCCATTAGTTCAATGTGAGGGCAGACATCTGGTGGGGGCACAGCACAAACCTCACTCTTCTTGTGCTCAAGACCACAGGCTGCTAATATGGTGTGAGTAGAACTCCTTGCAATTTCCTTGAAACTACTATGCCCTAAATCAATAAATAAAAGGAATTCCAAAGATTTAGGTGAGATGAACAAAACCAAATCAATGGAATCATGATGCAATTTCTCTGTAATAAGAAATAATGATGGAAACATGTTCCAATGATTGAAAAAGGATCAACAAACACACAGGTGCCTGAATGAAGGTTCTCTTCACATGACAGGAAAGCCTGTCCAGATATTTTGTACTATTTTTGTCCTTATGACCTAAATAATTGCATAATGATAGAAATAATATAGCAAGGGGAAAATGATAGAAATAAACCATCTATAGCTGATAGAAGAAAAACTACACTTACCTAAATCAATATCTCGAGACAAGCTCTTCAGGTGGCTTTTAACCATTGACTGCAACTGCTCCTTTACAGCTTGGAAGTTACTATCTTCTTTGATAGCATGGGACAAGCTACCATCAGTGACAATGTTTGATCTGCTGCTTAACTGATGGACTGGTTCGTAATCTGACACGGATGGTGTCACCACAAGTCCAGGCCATAGCACCCCGTTCATGGACCTGTTGGCCAACATAATTGAATCCTGAACCACTGGTCTTCTTCCATTGCTTATTCTCATGGAGGAGGGATCTCTATTCCGCATTGATGGAGAGGTGCATAATCTCTCCTCAAAGAATGGGTGATATGATGTTCCCACATCCTGCGTCCTTGTATGTTGAGTGGCATTTGTTTCCCTACTTTGATCAATTTGCAGGCCATATAAGTTACTTGTTGAACTGGTAGCTGAAATACCATTAGTTCTGCCAGGTGTAGAAGTCATTCTATCTATTGAAAGTAGCTGATGAATATGACGGTGTATCCAACGTCTTTCTGATAAAGTTGGTGCTCCTCCTCCAGATACTGGAGAAGCTGCTTCAACACTTCTACCCGAAAATGTAGAAGATGAAATATGCCCAAGTCCTTGACTAAAGGACGTTCGAGGTGAAGACATCAAGTTGAGGTCTATACTTTCTCGTACATTAACAGGTGATGGTCTAACAGGCAGGCTTTGAGTTGTGACACTTGGATCAGCCACACGTTCTTGAACTTGAGAGCTTGAAGATCCCAAAGCAACTGATCTACAACCATCACAATACCAATTACCTTCAGGTACTTCCCAGCCCAGACCAACACAATATGTGTGTGCAGGGGAATCACAGATATCACAGAGTAACATGAGGCCATCATCTCCACCTTGATGGCACTCTGAACAAATAACATACTCATATGGATCAATATAGCTCCTGAGTTCTTCTTCAGAAGGCTGATAAACCTGCATGTGAAATCAAAACATTTTAACCAGGAGCAACTATTTAACATGAAGCACAAAACCAATAAGCAAAAAGTCAAAAACTACAAGTACAATTCAAGTACCTGATCGCGTTCAGGCACTTCTACCACCACTTCTCTCAAATCAACCCCTGCTGTTGATCGTGCAGGCTTTCTGATTTTTTTGAATCTCTGCTTACACAAAGGACAGCGAGTTTCCACTTTTGCCCACTCCATAATGCAAGTAAAGCAAAAGTAGTGAGAGCAACAATTCAGCACTCCTCTTACTCTTCTTTTATTTTCCTCTGACAGACAAATTCCACACACTGGCTTTCCCACCTCACTTTTTAAATCCTCTACCTTTTCCTTACCCTTTCTTCCTTGAGGTTCCTCTATCTTTTCCTTACCCTTCCGGCCAGGAGGCATCCGTTGCTGACGTAGACCTTCGTGTACTCTAACCTCTTCATTTTTCATTAGATGGGAAGAACTCCTCATGTTCCTTCTCAAACTTTCACACAATTCTTTGGCTTCTCTCACCTGTTCTCTCTCTTCTTCAGAGATAGTAAACTCATAATCAGATGAACCAGAAGAGACGCAATATGAATCGGAATCTTCAAGGAGATGCGTTCTCTTTTCCCAGCCCAGTTTTTTCCTCCTCTTTGTCATGATGGATGGCCCATTATCTATAAAATCATCTACATCATTACATCTTACTTTCCTCTTTAACCCTCCATTCCTCCTCCTTTTCTTTCTCAAGGGCTTCTTTGAAGCTCTAGAACTCCTCCTCTTTTGACGTCTGGTCGAAGTCACAGAAACCCTTCTCTTCAAAACCTTCTTGCCCATTTTCATGCCATTATTTTTCTTCTTTGTTGCCTTTGTTTCTTCTTCCTCATCTGAGTAATCTTCTTCCTCTGGTGTAAATTCCTCATCATCATCATCATAATTGAAATCCTCATCCTCATCCTCCTCCTCTCCATCTTGTTCTTGTTCTTGTTCTTCTTGTTTTGCATATGTAATCCTCTCCCTCTTTCGTGAGGTTTTACTTGCATTTTTCTGCTGACCACAAACACCATTCTTAACCTTTGATCTATTGAATTTCCTCACTCGTTGAATTTCCTCCTCCTCCTCCTCCTCCTCATCTATAAAACCGTCAAAACTATCCTCTGATGCGCATCCATCTGAAGAGGAGCTGTAATCTTCCGGACAATCAGACACATCTCTAACTTCATCTGAAACCACATAGTCCTCATCAGAATCATCAGAACCGCCTTCCTTTGACCGAGCCCTTTTCCTGAAATTACGTTTGCTACCAACCTTTCCTCCCCTTACCATCTGTTCTTGCACACAAACAGAAAAGCCAAAAATATCAGAACCCCATTCAAGGGCATAAAGCATGAAAATTCCTCAAAACACAAAGAGATCACATCAAATTAAATCATCTCATTACAAACTCTAGGGTTTTTCCACCCAAGGTTCCCATTTGAGTTGAGCTCAAATGGAGGTACTAAAATTATTGTTACCTAATAAGGCAGTAAGATCTAATTTAGCATATATATATATCATAAAGTTGACAAGGAAATTAATCACAGAGATCCCATAATCAGTTTGGTCATAAATTAGGTGGGGTTTGTGCCAGCCAAGCAAAAAAAAACCGAGCAACCGAAGCATAGAAAAAATAATAATAATAATAAATAAAATACTAGTGATAATTAGACGTCATTTTCCGTGAATTTCAACAGATAAAGGAGGAACCTCCAATTCCATAAAACAAAATCATGTAAGTGAATCCAAAGTGCAGCAATTGGGCAAAATTATATACCCAAAAAAAAAAAAAAAAAACTACATCAGATATTAAAATTGAAAGAGAAGATTATGCGTAGTTGAAGTGGGAATCTCGTAAAGAGAGAGAGAGAGAGAGAGAGAGAGAGAGAGAGAGAGAGAGGATTGATTACCTGGGAGAGGAGGAGGAACAACGAATGAATTTGGTTTCTCTCCGAATTCCAGAAAACGTTTCGTTGGGCAATTGCGGTTTTCGCTTCTCGTTCCTTTGTTCGGTTTTTAACTTTTTATTTATTTATTTATTTTCTCTTTTTTTTTCCTTTCCTTTTCTTACGCATTCAGAGGAGAGAGAGAGACACACACACACACAGACATACAGTATTATTCATTCGTGAGAACGTTCAAACGGCGTCCTTATCTATGTGTAGGTTGCGCTTCACTTTACCAAAATACCGCTGTCGACGTTCAAATCTCTAACGTATCTCTATATCCATATCCTTTTTGGTATTGATCTTTATATCCATATCTTAATTTCCGTTTTTTTTAATATTTAATCTATACATAATTGTTTTCTTGATTAATAAGTCTATACAGTATTGTGCTAGCTATATAAAGTTTTCTTTTGAATCCACAAAATAAAAGAAACATTATTCATTATGTAAAAAATTTCTAGGATAAATACTTTAAGAAAATAACTTATATAATAATTTTAAGCATTATAAAAAATATAAATATAAAAATAATTGTTTATTTCTAAATAATTATTTTTGACATATTTATAAGAGTTTAATTTTAATATATTGATAATTTAAAAAAATTTATACCCTTAATTAATCATATTCTTCCATTTAAATAACTATTCAAGAAGTAAGTGTAAAACTTAACCATATTTATTGATATAGTAATATATGATTAAATGATAGTATGAAAATTTTTTATACTAGTAATGCATATAAATTAAATCCGATTTTATAATTTCCTTAAAAAATTTCCAAACAATTGCTTAAAATAATTTTTACAATTATTTAGTGATATTTTAATAAAATTGAAAATTAATAATCAATTCACCAACCAATATGTTAATAATTATAATTTTTATTAAATAATTTTTTGCCATGATTTATTTAATATTATTAAGCATTATCTCTGTAGCTAAAATCTAAAATTGTGTACATGCCGATTTTGAGAGGAAAAAAAATATTAAACTGATTAAATTTAATTGGGATTTTATCTTATCTTTTAAATTTTCTGTAACAAATCTGCATCAAATAAGCCTAACTAAGATTGTCTTGTAGGAAAAATAAAAATCTAACTAAGATTGAATTAATTTGATTTTAGTTATCAAGTAAACACAAATAAGAATTTTTATTTTTATTTAATTTTTATCTTTATAGCAACTGAAAAAAAAAGTTATGAGATATTGGACAATAATTTATATGAGTAAATGTCTGAAATGAATTTTTTTAAAAAAAATAGTGACTCGGTTACTAAAGATTAGATGTAAAACTTTAAATAAAATTAAAAGTCATATTTAATGATAATCAGGTTAGATCTTACGATTTTGGATTAAAAATCATAATTAAAAAACAAATTAATAATCAATAATTGATAATAACTGATACAATTTTAGTTTTAACTTAAAATATTTCATCATAAGCCACTAGAAATAAGAAGTTTAAATAATTTATACAAAATTTTAGGCAGAAATAAAGTGAAAGGGGTCTTTATAAGTCACGACCCCTCTCTATATTCCAAATTTTTTTATATAATTTTTTGTTATTTGGAATTGCATTTTTATATAGTTATTGTAGTAGATATAGTTTCTTTAATATGGTGCATGCTTATTTCTTTGTATTGCCTCTATTTCGTTTTTTTTTTTGAGGTATAAAAAAAAAATATTTTTATCATAATTTTAATTTTGATGTAGTATCAATATAAATATTTTAAAAATCTATTTTATATTAGTAATATATTAGAATTAATCTCTTTAGTTATTCAAATCTTTTTGATAGATAATTTTTAAAATTATTAAATCAATCTCATGATCTCATCCCATAAACAGAAACATCTTTACTAAAAGTATTATCCTCTTTTCAAATAGCTGTTCACTTCCCGCTCTGTGAGTCATAAAAGATGGCTATTTTATTTTATTTTATTTTATTTTTTGATAATTTTGAACCAAGATCGCCGTTTGATAGAACAAAGAAATCCAACCCGAAGGGGGAAAAAAACTGAATATTTTGTGTGCAAACCATTTGCACAAAAGTAAGAGTCATCCAATCACACATGGGAAATGGCGAGTATGCCCTGGCATTCTCCGCAGCCCCGAGGGCAGTTGAACTGCATCTGATCTGATCTGACTTTGGAAACACATTGAATATTTAATCAACGCGTTAACGTCTGTCCTCCAATCACAACCGTTGATTCCCAATTAAGAGAGAGGGAGATTGAAAGGGAGCATTATTTGGAGAACGGAGAACGACAGCGTTTTGCTTGGATTAGGGAGAAAAAGCAAAGCAAGCAGGTGTGAATGAGGAATGAGGATTAGGTAGGGACAGATGGAACCGTTTAAGGTGGAGAGAGAGAGAGAGAGAGAGAGAGAACCAAAACAAATCAAATCAAATCAAACGGCAGCTTCGTAAACATACATACAACGCCCACTGCTTTGTCTTGTTGGGGACTTTGCCGAATGCCGAAACAAAATAATGCGTAGCGTCCACACTCGCTTTCCTTTCCTTCCCTACGGTAAGCTTGTACCTTTCTACATGCCATTGCTAAGCTGGACCTGGACGGCATAGCATACGGTTTTGGCACCACGTGCTTTCTGCTCTAATACACCTTTTTATTTTAATATATATCTTCCTCCCAGATCACTATCAGTACAGGGAGGGAAAGCTCTTTAGCTTACACATTAAAATGAAGTGCACTTTTAATTTCCGATATCATACTCACTTTTATTTTTAAAATATTGAATATTGAAAACTCCACATGTATACTATTTTATTATTTCCAGTTACATACTCAATCTCTGGTTTCTAATATATGCCTTTTCATATAGCTAGGAGAGAACGAAGTCAACATGTTCATTCATAATAATTCATTGCTTGTAAAAATATCTCATGCTACCAAAAGAAAATATCCCCATTATAAAATATTAAAATGTTGCATTGACATGAGTCATATTACAGCTTTGATTGCTAATATAATATGGGACTATTTCTTTGTATTGTAAAATATAAAAACCTTTGGCTGCAGATTCAGCATGATGTTGCGGGTGGTCAGAAAAATGAAAGCTGTATTAATTCAAACTTATGGTAAGACGAAAAAAAAAATATCAATTCATATATTTTCCTCGACGAAAGCTTCTTCTTTTCCTTTTTTTTTTTTCACTGATTTATAAAATTTTGAAAGAAAAATGGCTTGCTCCAACTCCGACATCACCTTTGGGCTGGGCTCCCAGCCCGTATTGGGCGACTACTGGTCTAGCTCATTAGGTTAGGTCCAAGGATTGGACCAATATTGAGGGCCGTTTAAGCCCAACCTTCTAATGATGGAAGGCCCACAGTGGCTTTCAGTTCGTCTGGGGTGCCCTCAGAAGGACCATAAATGAAGACCGAAAAGGAAAGGACCGTAAATTAGACCCATTTAGGGAATACAAGTAAAAACAACACAAAAACAAAAAAAAACAAAAAAAAAAAAAAGCAAAATAAAACAAAACCCCACAGAAACAAGAACCAAAAAAAAAAAAAAATAGTGCACTTTATCTACGTTCCAATAAATAAATAAAACACAAAATTTAAAAATAAATCTGGATTTGAATATTTTATTTCAAAAATAATATAATGACCGTATATTGAAGGTTCATATAAACATCACAAAAACCTCATCTCTGAACACAGAAGTTAATTCTAATCCTAAAACCTATATATAATCCATGTATCTAGTTCGCCGCTGTTCTATCATAATTTCTCCACCAAACATTGCAAGAGCAGGATGATAGAAACAAAACCAGTAAGCCACCTTTCCCCTCCCCTTTCCAATTTATAAATTAATATAGCTTTAAGCTGGAACTACGTACCTGTTTCTTCTCTCTTCCCGACAAAATTAGGCGCTGAAATCTGAGAGTGTTGGGTTGTCTTCGCTTTTGTTTTTCCCTTGCTACTTGCGAGAGGAGTGTTGAGTTGTCTAATGCAGTGATTGGTGAGCTCAATGGTTCTTACCAAAATGAGGGGACCATTCTCTAAATTTTCCAACAGGGGGTAGTTGGAAGCAATTGATAATTAACACGTGTATGATCCTGCCTTCATAAGATAGAACCTTTGGTCCCTGAAAGCTGGACATATGTTCTTTACTTAATGATTGAAACTAAGTTTTACGGAGGACTAGGATGCTGATGCATTTATATCCGTTTGCCAAATAATGAAATAGTTTGAGCTTTATGTATGTCGGAACAATATGGGCCATTCTGTCACCTACCTAAAAAACTTGCATGCTTGATCGATGTTTTATCAGAGACAGCAGCAATGAAAAAAATTCTAATTGAGAGATCACTACTCCCTCCAGTGATTTTTGTTAAATTAGACTAAATTAATCAGATTCCTAAAAATAGAGTTTGAATACTAATAATTTTATCGAGATAAAAAAAAAGAGGGATATTAATTAACTAGATAATCAATTTTCTATGTATTTAAATATCCAAACATGTATAGGCTGTACTGAATGAGGCAATTAAACTTTGAATTGAGACCCATCGATGTTCCTAATATATTCAATATTCAATTTTATTTTTATTTTTTATTTTTTGAAAAATAAGATAAAGGAGCATGTTGAATTCAATATCAACCATTTGATATTAGATAAATTTAAAGTTTAAATATATTTTTAGTCCCTATAAATATAAGTTATTTAGATTTTAATCCTTATAAAAAAATTTCTTTGTTTTTGGACCTTTCTTTTTATAATATTATATTTTTAGCCCTTGTCATTCTAAATTTTAAACAGAAAAATTATTTTAAAAAAAAAATATATATATATATATATAATTTTTATAAATATTAAAAATTTTGTTTTACCTTTATAAATATTTTAATAATCTCTTTTTGACCTTTATAAATATCATTATTTTAACTGTATTGATTAATGATAGAGATCAATAATATAATATTAAAGAACAAAATGACTTAAAATCAAAAAAAAAATTAAAGAAATTAAAATTAAAATAACCTATATTTACAAAAATTAAAAATATGTTCAAACCTAAATTTAAAAAGAGATCCAATAGTCTGTGCTGTGGTAAAACAAAAAAAGGGCATGCTGATGACAATGACATAAAAGTATGGTCAGATATAGTAAAAGGATAAAGGAAGATGAACGAACACTATGCCGGATCGAAGGGACCAGCTAGTACTTAATCATTCATATCAAATTTGCAATTTTACTTTCTAAACAATTCGAATAGTGCAACGTCAATTCACGATAAGTTGGCAGTTCGGGGATTGGGACCAATTAGATTAGACCTAGTACACGGAACGTTCAATGTTTCTGAGCACAGCGAGCCCTTAAACTTGGGTGTCATTGCTATGCTGTGCGGTTTAGGACCCATTTGCTTTACACTTTGAATAACGACAAACTGCGGAGATCGTGACTTCCAACCCCGAGAAAATAAGCCTCACTTCTACTCAGCTAACATTTAATGGCTTGAAACTAAAAGCTCAAAGTTTTGACAAGATCTTTGACAAGATCTAGCTAAGGTCTCAGCTATCAAACCTCAAACTTGGATATTATGATGAAAAATTAAAGAATGATTACGCATTGAACACTATTTTTGACCGGGATCCTAATTCCTAAGAAACCGATGGCATCAATATATGCAATTAGCTCTAACTTAATTATTGTCCTTTCCAAAGGTGTTTGTGTACTTGATCGTTAACATGATTTTGTTTGAGGATTATCTTGCCAAAAAATCATTTGATGTTAGGGTATATACAAACTATAAACTATTGACTTTGTCAAATGCAATTATGAAAAAAGTTTTTCTCAATATTATACCTATGTATATTATCCTAATTTAGGAACAGGGCTGCAGGGTCCAGCATAAATATGTTTATTCACGCGGGGGAGGAAAAAACAAAGACATCTCGTTGTGTGCTTGTTCTTTTTATCTTTTGCCTTTTCTTTCTTCAGAGAAAAAGGTTCTCTAATTGCTGACTTGCCTGAACAATTAGTATGGTCTCATTCAACGATAACAGAATGGCATGTTTCTATTGTTCTTAATGTTCGTGGATGTTAACTATGGACAATTAGATATGGTTCTTCCTTCTTTCTAAGGCGAGTTTACCTTGCCAAAGATCAAATAACATACGAAGTTAAACTTATCAATAACTTTCAATAATTCACTTGTTTTGCGTCATAACACTGCTTATACATTAGAAGATAATAGTGGATATATTTTCCATAATATGGTAAAAGGTTTGGTTTAGCCAGTTATTGATAACAAGGAAAGTGGAGGTCAAATTATTTTGCAAGTTTCGGTGATACTACATCTACCTAATTAACAATATTGGTAATAATTGATAGTTAAATTATATATTATAATTTGATCAAACATATATTAACATTATCAATTGGATAGCTAGTAAATAATAACTCACAATGAGTGAGTCAAGTGACAAGTAAATTTGAGCTCAGTGTTTGAAGAACTTCCACAATGTTAGAAGTGGTTGAGGTCTGCAAATAAACAATCGTATGTGGTAAGTGACAATCCTCAATGCCTTGAGCAATGATTAGTCTTGTATCAAAAGAGTATGAAAGGCGTCATAAGATAAAAATAAAAACTAATAACATAATTAAGGTTAATTGTATTTGGACGATGTAATAAATACAAGTATTGGTTTATGTTGAATCTGAACAACATAAAAAGTTGTGAATGAAACTTAGGGGCATTCTACAATGATGCCACTTGAGTTTTGTATCATGATGGTCCTGGCGATTTAATGATAGATGGAAGAGTGTATTGATGTATACTTTTTTATGTGATATATTGTGGTATAGATTAAAATTAGTTAGATTAAAAATTATAGTTACATTTGAAAATTTTAACTCTGTGATATCTAAAAGCTTTCAATTAATTTTAAGGTTATACAGATAAAAATTAATCAATTCAAAAAGTAATCAAATTTTATCTGTATAATATCCTTCGCATTTCAGATGTGACCATATTTTATCTGTGTGATACCTAAAAATTTTTAGTTAATTTCAAGATCATATGGATAAAAATTAGTCAACTCAAAAAGTAATCAGATTTTATCTATATAAAAACTTTATATGTATGATACCTAAAAGTTTTCAGTTAATTTTAGGATCATATAAATAAAAATTAGTCAATTCAAAAAATGATTAAATTTTATCTATATGATACATGAAAATTTTATTTGTGTGATACTTATAAATTTTCAATTAATTTCAAGATCTTCCAAAAAAAATTGATTATGATTTTTCACTTTTTCATATTTCTAGTGATTGACAATATAAAGTTTTAGTGCATACCAATTAAACTTTTAACTATATTTTTTAAATTTAGTCAAATTAAAAAAAAATATTACAATACACCACATGAAATGAGGTATATGCATACATCCCTTCGATTTAGATTTCCAGGACCAAGTCCTTGAAAAATTGAGCACCATGTAAGTCTTTACCATGAAACTTAAAGTGTTATCATGTGATTTACAAAGTAGTATGTGAAAGTTTTTGATAACAAAGTATCTTTGAATACATTTATATTTTTATAGTTTTTACACAATGATAAAGCTGGGTTTTTTCCTGTAGTTTATTTTTAGAAATTACGATAACTCTCACGATGGACTTCAATAAGTAAATGAGTACTGTGAATAGGGAGAATGAATTTTAGGTGGATTACCATAAATATAAAATATAAAATATGCATAATAAAAAAGAAAGACTATTTGACATTGATGAGTTTGTCTAACACGAATGTTGTGTTGTATAGATATACAACATAGAACAGTTAATCCCTTTTTACCCCTTCTATAACCTTAACAATCCACAAAAGCAGACTAGGATCTAAATATTAAGGAAACCTCACAACAAACTTTTAGTGAATTCATATGATAAGCATATTAAAAATACTATCATGGAAATTCATGCTATTAATTATATAAAAAAATAACTGTACTTTAGAGAATATTTTTAAGCAAAATCACATCAAACCATATTATAACCAAAGCTGATAGGATGTTGATCCGTTTGACTAACATTATCTGCTACATTAAAATGTGATTATTATGATATAAAATATTCATAATCATTTAAGTTTTAAAGTGAACATTCTATTATAGAATTGTAAATTATTTAAAGTTTAAATTCTTAAAATATAAAACCCATGATAATCATTGTAATAAGTACACAAAGAAAGAATTATGTACTTTTGTCAAAAATAAAAGAGCTTAATTTTATCAAGAATTTTAACACAACCAACAAATTATTTCCTTTTATTTGCCTAATTATTCAAATAATAGAGGTGAAATTTAATCATATTTACTTATGTTGCAAGGTATAATTCGACGATGACAGTGTATTAAAATTAAATTTAAAAATATTTTTACACTAAAATTAAATTAAAAAAATTAAAAAATCATATACCTAATATATTATTCATTGATTCACTCATTCAAATAAGCAGCTTGTGAGACTGGAGTTGACGAGTCGCTTGGGGCATGGGGGACTGGGCCGGCAGCAATAAGTATTGCATGCCGGCATCGTAATGTTCTTTGGGCCCACTTTAACACAAGTCTCGTTCAGAACTTTTTCCATGTCCGAAGCTGTTAGGCTAGGCTCCGAACCAGTGTTTAAAACATTGGGCGAGCCTTTATTTTTTTGGAGGGAAATGGGACCTTGTGAATTGACAAAAAAGCCATTATGTTTAGTTAATCTCCTCAACTTCGAATTCGGATTTTCGTGTATACCCGTAATTTTCACGTTTTAACGACAGAGGATGAATTTCAAAATGATCCCACATTATAAGAAATTGCCGAACATCATATGATCCCCCATTGGATAAGATTCAGACAATTTACTTGATTGCAGCATGTATGACACTTGTGACATCAATGCTTGTTATGACTTCATTAGAGTGTTTGTATGGCGTGTGCTGAGATCATCACGTAGTGTGCTGTGTGCCCAAGCTTTTTTAATTTCGCATCTTGACCATAGTTAGGTACCCATAAGTTAGGCTAAGGTAACAACCATCTGTAAAGCATGGTGCTTAACCCTTTGCATTGGCCCCTTTGCCTTCTTCTTTTTCTTTGTTTGGTCTCTGAGATTGAGAAAGCATTAGTAAGCAAATTAGTTGGGCATGGAACTCTTTTTATGTAAGTAATGTTTTTGTGAAAAAAAAAATATATTCTAGCAAAATTAAATTTAGGAGATAAAAACTCTAAGTTGCTAGTCACTAGCCACATTGCATGTGTGTTCGTCTTCTTTTAGTTGCGTGCTTTACAAATAATACGGCAAATCTTTAACAGCAATCCCATGGCTTAGGTATTAGGAGGAGAGGCTCCTTTAGCTTTAACATTAAATCTTTTAAACTTTAAAGTCGGGTTAGAAACAAAGGCCCGTGTTGACCTATGTCATAAGTTAATGCAAAGCTCTCATGTGCTCTTGATGCCTTTTTCAAGACAGAAAAGTTATACCTTTAATACAAACGTTTGAAGGGGAGAGTGCAGAAAGAAACCCACATACAAGGCCGCTATATGTTATATTTAATTTGGGTTCATAATTTTGACATGTCAATTTGATAAGCTTTCATGAAAGCAATCCATACAATTGCATTATGTTAAGAGAATAGCTTTAATGATTGTACTGGTGCTATTCAAACAGTCTTGTACATTGTTAAGGAAAAATGAGTGCCCCCCCCGGGGGGGGGGGGGTCCGAAAATGACCCATAAGAACAAAAAATTTAAAGTGTTCTAGGTTCATTTAATTTGTGTAATGGTGCTAATCATGCATCTGGAGGAATTATTTTGCGTTGGATTTTGTTTACTATGTCCGAGTTCTTTGAAGTCCAATGATGACAACATGTTTGGGGTATACACGTATAAGAGGAGCTGGAGTGTTTTCGGAGGCGCAGTATTGTACATAATATAATGACCCCAATAAAAAATGATAAGATCAAGGTAAATTAGTATATATGCACAAACCTTGTATATCAGCCACGCTAGTTCAATTCCTTTAATAAGTGGTCGCGCAGACATTTTTCTTTTTCCCTTTTTTTTTAAAGAAAAAAATTGAAGTTCTTCTTTATGGTATATCCGAGAATTGAGATTGTATAGTGTTGTTGCCTTTTTAACATGAGAAGTTTGCTGCCGGGGATGTCATTAATTAACTGCGCACAAATTAAAATCGGTATTGATGCTCAAAAGGCTTTTTTTAAAAAAAAAAATTTCCTGACATAATAATTCTTAAAGTGTGAAACTGTGAACTCAGCAGAGAGCTAGAACATCTCTTGTTCTATAGACTGCGGCTTGTTTATTCGAGTGGCAGCAAAATGCATGAACTATATATTTCATTTCCACATAATTTGTTGCTTTCCCGAAAAGGGAAGAAGCACAGATTCTTTGCATAGTTCTCGTATTTTTTGATTCAATGAAGTTTTTGAAGTTTATTATTCTGATTGTTACTATTTGTCGGGGAATGCTTGCAACCGATGTATAGCTCCGAAAGGAAATTCAATGTCCTATCATCTATTATCCAATGCGTGAAAATTAAGAATATACTCATTCGACCGTTTAACTAAGTTAGCTTGACAATGAACAATTCAACTTAAATGTCATAATCAATATGCATACAGAGATAATCTATGTAACCATTTTAGTCAAGATACTTGGAGTCGAGGCTCTGACTCAAAGATATGACAATGACTTGTGTATTATTAGTATTAATATTACTAGTGTTTAATTTTCACCGGTTCTTTGCATGGTATAATAAGGCATTTTTATTATAATAAAATTATTAAAAATTATTAATTATTTGTCATTAAAAAATTGTGAATCAATTGTAGCAATACTTAGTATGTATATATTTGAAGCATCATATAACTAATATGCATATATATTAATCGAAAAAACATTTAAATCTTATAATGTTAAATATACTTGAAAATGTTAATTTGTCCGAAGAAAAAAAAACTTAATTAATAATATGTGAGAAATACGTGTAGTGAAATAATAGCATTTAAAATCATATAAAACAAATAATACCACCAATTAGTATATTATTTGAGAGTTTACTTGCTATTCTTCTTATTTTATTCCTACCTATCATGTATAACCACTCTAAAAATATATAATAAAGTCACTATATTATTCACTACCTAAATTTTTTTTATCCAAAGTAAAACGAATTCTAAGTTTTATAACAAAAAACTAAAGAAAAATATGTTAACGTAAACAATTTTTTTTCCAATTAAAGTAGTATTCAAAATTACATTAATTGTACCAAATATATTATATAAATTTTATTTGGATAATGAAGAATATAAAGTAAAATAAATCCATAAAAAATGTAAAAATTAAATTTCAATATACAATTATTAAGCTACGGATTCAGTCCTTACATATCTATCCAAGTTCTATAATCGAGTGCAGGAATGAGGGACATAAACGAAACCGTAGTTAAAACAAAATTTGTTTTCAGTGCCAAATTGTCTGAAAAAGGAAATTTGTAAAAATCGTTACTTCTGTAAATAGGCTATAGTTTCTCATTATATCCTTTTTTTTAACTTATTATTTCAGAAAATTGTTCTTAGTCTATTAAAACAATACTCAATAATTCTAAATTATATTTATATAAAAAAAATTATACGTTTTTTTTGTACATCATCTCAGTGTGTAATTGACAGCGGTATATTACTCCATCATCATTAAGACAATTAAAGATAGAAAAATAATAAAATTTCACAAAAACAGAAGAGTGGACTATAGACTATTGCTTTTATGACCCGTTAAATATAAACCACTAAGGGACACAGCGAGAGGCTCGGAACCAGGTTCGGTGTTAGCTTTTCTACGTTAATAAGACAGCAAACTACAGGGGCAGGGAGAGAGAATGACCGGAGAAGAAGAGAAAGCGAGAGAGAAAGGACCAGGAAGAACAATTCCGAACCCTTTTTCTTTCTCTTCGCTTTCTTCATTTTGAATCAGAATCACACTGTCCATATATTCATTCATTCATTTTTCTCTTTATCTGAGAATTCAGCTATACTTTTCTTTTTTTCATTATTCTGAGCCATTTTCGCCGAGACTGAAGCTTTTTGTAGGAGGCTTTGGTTTTGTTATTTTTTGGTTGATGTATAGAATTTGAATTCATTTCTGGGTCTCCCAGCGGTTCTTTGGATTCTTTTTTGTTTTTTGGGTTGGAGTGTTTTGAGGCCTAGTTATTATGGCGACCGAGCAAGTTTTGCCTTTCAACGTTGCATCCGTGGTGGAAGATGTTCTTCAACAGCATGGTGGCCGATTGAGCGATGTCAACTTGGCGTCAAGGAAAGCTGAAGAAGCTTGTATATATCCTCCATCTCCATTGTTTTCTCAATTTCATTCCTTTAAGCCTTTTTTTCCCTCATCATTTAGATTTTTCTTTTTACTATCCGAATATCATTATGATCAATCCAAGTTTTTGTGAGAAATGTTCAATTCATTGGTAATGTCTTGTTTTCTTTGTTTGGCCAAGAATGTTGGTTTCGACCAAATAAATGACGCTTGTTTTTATCGAAAACCGTGTTCTTTTGGCTTTATGAACTGAAAACTAAGAAGCGAACATGATTGTTCCTAGAATGATGGAAACACGTAACAGTAACTTTGCATGAAACATGGAAAGCCTGAATGATCTCCAACTTAATTTGCAAGAAAGAATAACACAGATAATACTTGCCTGTGCATTGTAGCCTTGAGAAGGTATGAAGCTGCTGGTTGGCTGAGAAAGACAGTTGGAGTTGTTGGAGCGAAAGACTTGCCCGCTGAGCCTTCTGAAGAAGACTTCAGGATTGGCTTACGTAGTGGGATCATCCTCTGCAATGTTCTCAACAAAATTCAACCCGGAGCGGTGCCTAAGGTATGTTCTTTTGATGAAAACTGTTATGCTCCTTCACTGTCATGTGTGCCCCTCCTCTGCCTTCACATTGACTCAAAGTGCTACTGATATTGCATCAACATTGTCAGGTAGTTGAAGCCCCCGGTGATTCTGTTCTAATTCCTGATGGGGCAGCACTGTCTGTATTTCAGTACTTTGAAAATGTAAGGAATTTTCTTGTAGCTATGGAGGAAATGGGGCTTCCCACCTTTGAAGCTTCAGATTTGGAACAGGTGGTTATTTATTATTAACCAAAGTTAAAACAATGATAATATTATTATTACCACTACCATATTATCAGCCAATTGTTATTCTACTTCAACAATTTGTCCTCTACGTGTTTGTATTTGTAGGGTGGAAAATCATCAAGGATAGTGAATTGTGTTTTAGCACTCAAGTCCTGTGCTGAACGGAAACACGGAGGGAAAAATGGGTCATGGAAATTTGGTGGGGTTGCAAATTCAAAGCCACCTACCTCTGGGAAACCACTTCCGCGGAGAAACTCGGAACCATTCATGAAGTCTTTGTTGACTATGTCGTCATTTGGGGACAGAGATGGTTGTGTGAGTGACAGTGATTCCAAGCATGATCGCAGTGAAGGGGTTAGGGAGCTTTATTGTTTATAATATTTCACTTTTTGTCTAGATGGTGGCGATCACTTTGTTTAAGCTCACTGGATTAGTATCTGCAGGATTCCTTTCCCTCCTTAAATTCATTAGTTCGTGAATTTTTGTCTGACAAGAAGCTAGAAGAAATTCCCATAGTAAGTGTTATTGCTCCTTTATTAGATATATATATATATATATATATATATATATATATATATATATATATATATATCCTCAGCTGTACATTAGATTTAATGGAAACCACTTACCATTCTAAGAGTATGTTGTTTCAGCTTTATTTCTTTGGCAAGAGAGATTTTTTTAGCTAGAAAGATTACTTTTCATATAAGTGATTAATTTCAACTTCTACCCAAAAGTTAAAAAAAGAATTTTTCTACCTTTTGAGTAAACACTACGATGGATTTGAAAAAGTGAAATTTTTTAATTAAAAAAATCACTTTTTTATCGACAAAAGCTGAAACAAACTTACTCTAGAAAGTTTTCCAAGTGATTTATGCCATGCATTGAGTAACATAACTCAAAAAGTTCATGTTGCCCATCCCATGGGTTTCTCAAAGCCAAAAGTTTGCCTTCACAGCACTATTTTTTTTTTTTATTACCCTGTGAACTTAGCTTTGTCCTTTTTCTTTGGTTTCCTGTGAGCTAAGTCTCTTTTGCTATAACAGGTAGTGGAGTCCCTGCTTAGCAAAGTCATGGAGGAGTTTGAACGTCGCATGGTAATCCAACATGAAATGGTATGCATCTCTCTTTTAACTATGTTCAATCTCATTCCTGGCCACACTGTTCTGAATAAAATTTTTATATTTTCTTTTTGTTTTCATTTGGATGTTCACCAACGCCCAGTTGAGTTCATGAATCTTACTGAACTTAAATGTCAAATAAATTTTAAATGGCAGCTTAAAAGAACTCAAGAAGATAAAGCATCATCTGAAGCAGAATGTTCGATTTCAAAAGCTGCTTCTGTTGATGAAGAGGTAAAATTTGGATTCCAGAGATACTTGTCTTGCAAATGCAAATGAAAATGTGTAGATTGGTCATCATCACGATCTCAACTACTTGACTTTTTGTCTGAGGACTGTGAAGATGGAAGAAAAGGAAGAAGCACCGGGCCTAGAGCTTAAACAAGAGGAAGTTTATGATGAGAAATACAATTATCGTAAAGAGCCAAGCAGCCAGACTTTGAAACAGCAAGAGTTAGTCCAACAAAATAGATGCATCCAGACTTCGAAACAGCAAGAATTAGTTGAACAACAAAACAGAAGCATCCAGGTAACTTGTAATGTATACTAGAATTTGATGTATAAATTGTTCAGGTATTGAAGGGGTAATTAAGGAACTTAATGGCTGGCTTTCTTTAGGAATTGAAAGCTATTGTCTATCAAACAAAATCAGGAATGCAGTTTCTGCAAAAGAAGTACCAGGAAGAGTTCGTATCTCTGAGTACGTATACTGATATAAAAATGCCTCAATTTTTTGACATGAATATCAATTATCTACCTAATTAATAAACTAGCTTCCCTTTAAAAGGTAAGCATGTGCATAGCCTAGCTTCTGCTGCTTCAGGATATCATAAAGTTCTTGAAGAAAACCGTAAGCTATACAATCAAGTGCAGGATCTAAAAGGTAAATTCTAGTGGTCAAGAATCAAGACCCTTTGAGTCTAGTTTATAACTTTGGTCCTTGGTTTGTCCATGTTCTAAATGAAGGTGAATGGCCAAATATTTTGCATGTTGGTAGGAAATATTAGGGTGTACTGCCGAGTTCGACCCTTCTTGGGTGGTCAACCAAACCATCACAGCACTGTCAATAACTTGGAGGAGGGAAGTATCTCAATCATAACACCTTCCAATTATGGTAAAGAGGGGAAGAAGACATTTAATTTTAACAAATGTTTTGGTCCTTCTGCAACACAAGGTTGGTCATTGTTTGTCCCTTCATTGGAATTGTTGTTGCTAGATATGTGTTCTTCATTTTCTTGTGTTATTGTTTGCCTTCAGGGGAAGTTTTCTCAGACACTCAGCCTCTTATTCGTTCAGTGCTGGATGGGTACAATGTTTGCATATTTGCCTATGGCCAAACAGGATCAGGAAAAACATTCACTATGGTAAGAAATTCTTACAACACTCCTCTTTGTTTTCATCCTCTGACAACCAAAACTATAATAACTCCATTAATGCATGTATGTGTTGATGTAGTCTGGACCAGAAGATCTTACTGAGGAAACCATGGGTGTCAACTACCGCGCGCTGAGAGATCTTTTCGACCTCTCAGAACAGAGGAAAGACACCATTTGCTATGACATCTCTGTCCAAATGCTTGAGATTTACAACGAGCAAGTCAGAGACCTACTAGCCATAGATGGTGCCAACAAAAGATATCCTTCTCTATACTAAGTATTTTTATAAGTAGATGCCATTTTCAGTTAATGATTCTCCTGTTCCTACATGTGAATGTGATCCTTAACACCTGCTCACATTAGAAATTCGCAACAATTCCCACAGTGGCCTTAACGTGCCTGATGCAAGCCTTGTTCCTGTTTCATCAACTTCCGATGTGATAAATTTGATGAACTTGGGACAGAAGAATCGGGCTGTTGGTGCTACTGCCATGAATAATCGTAGTAGTCGTTCTCACAGGTAATTAGAAGATTGTTGTTAGTTTTAGTGACAACGTTAAATACATTTCTAATTATTGTGAGTTAATTAATAACAAAACAAATGATTCATTTACTTGACCTTTGCAATCATGTATGTTTTCCATCACAATATTATTTGTACTAACTACTAATGGCACATAATTGCAGTTGCCTAACAGTTCATGTTCAAGGAAGGTACCTGACATCAGGAAAAACTATTCGTGCTAGTATGCATCTTGTTGATTTAGCAGGAAGTGAGAGGGCTGATAAAACTGAGGCCACAGGGGATAGGCTTAAGGAAGCTCAACATATTAACAAGTCACTTTCTGCCTTAGGAGATGTAATTTCTTCCCTTGCCCAAAAGAATTCCCATGTTCCCTACAGGAACAGTAAACTTACTCAACTGCTTCAAGATTCTCTAGGTATGATTTTCACATCAATTACCCCTTATCTATCTCTTTGACAAGTTGTAATTGTTATGGTGTTGTCATCTTTGTTAGCTATTAAGGAGCTGAATTTTATATGTGTATCAGGAGGGCAAGCGAAGACACTCATGTTTGTTCATATTAGTCCGGAGCTTAATGCACTTGGAGAAACACTCAGTACACTCAAGTTCGCCGAACGAGTCGCCACTGTTGAACTTGGCGCTGCACGAGTTAATAAAGATAGTGCAGATGTGAAAGAGCTTAAAGAACAGGTTCTCACATTTTTTCTAGAATCATATAAAGCCAGAAAATTATGGATTAATTGCTTATATCTCTGTATCTTCAGAGAGTATATTTTTAGTGTTGACTTTTGTAATGCCTTCTTTTCTAGATCACTAGCTTGAAAGCAGCTTTAGCGAGGAAGGACTCAGAACCAGAACACTTCCAACAACCTGTTAATAGCAGCCATGAAATACCAAAGCTGAAATCTTACGCGTCTACTCCTTTACAACGTAATTTAACTTCTGGAGGTCGTAGGCTACCAAGAGATGATTCTAGTAGCCTGGAGGTAACATGTTATTAACCGTAGAGAAATGTTATTCGTACACTGCACAACACCATATATAATATCATTCTTATATAATCATAAATTACATCTATCTGGTATTGATACATGTGTATCTCGATGCTCATGCACTTTCACATTACTACATCAGTATATGATGTTTTTACTTTGGTTAAAAGAACATTTCCCCTCACCATAACTGCATGAAACCAATTTAGTCATTTGGAAGTTGGAAGTGATTATTAAAAATACTAGAATCTCAAAAGCATGATATGTGAAAGAATGAGCTCTGCCTATTATACATGGTGTCCAAACCTGATATTTGCTTGTATGTGAACAATGGCTTAATTGTAGGGCCAGAAAATGGCTGCATCGAAGCTGAAAAGACGAAGCTTAGATATCCACGACATATATAAGAGCTCACCACGGTGGCCACATGGTGGCACTCAGGGAAAGGATGATGATAAGGAATCAGTTTCTGGGGATTGGGTTGATAAGATCACGATGAACAGGAATGACAGCTTAACTAGTGATGACAGCCTCGTGGCACAATGGGAAGCAGAAAACAAACAATTCTCGCCATTGTTGAGTCCCACTTCTCGTTCAGACCCTTCAAAGGTATCCCCAGAGCACTCCTTTCATAAAAGGGATGGCCAAGACTACGAAGATTTACATAGGCACGGCTATGACACGGCCATCACAGATGAATCTGATGAGCTTGAGATTGCAACTAGTGATTCTTCAGAGTCAGACGTGAATTGGCTGTCACATGCACCTAGACCAACCAGCCTTTCAAACGGATTAGGGCCTAAAGCAAAGAAACCTACTAATCCCAGACCAGCAAAGATTCCAGAAATCAGGTAATATTACCCCTCCTTATTAGTTGGTTCATGCTAGTTGCGCAATCATAAAGGTAAATATTATTTATACTACTTTTTTAGACATATTTTAAAGAATACCCGGGATAATCCCTTAATCATTGGTTGAAAGTGAGACACAACTTTTTTCTCAACCAATATTTGAGGGATACCTCATGGTGTCGCTTCAAATACATTTAAAAAAGTGATACAAATAATATGGTACACTTTATGATGTTTATGCTCTTGTCAAAGATATTAACATTTTTGTTTCCCTTTTATATAACTTTGTACGGAAATAGGAGTATGATCCCATCATTAATTCCTGCGCCATCAAGGAAACAACCCACCGTAGTTAGTCAACCTAGAAAGCTTCCAGGCACCATTGATGTAAAGAGAAGAACTGGGAATGCCAAGTGAGAAAAGCTTTTTCCAAAGTGTCAAGGCTTCCTGTTTTCTTGCTCCACTGCCTTAAACCTCTTTTTTGGTCTGTATTATAATTTTGTGGTGGGACAGAGAGGCTTTTATGCATCTCAGGGAGGCAATAAACCAATTGCCTGAGTTCATATGTATTTAATTCGCTGCTCTCTGCAGCATTACAATATGTAAGTTGCTCCAAAATTATATGAAAAATAGTGTGAAAAGGCGGAAAAAATGAATTTAAGACAAAATATAAGATATCGTGTAAGTTTATCTAGAAGTGTTTGTGTACATGGAAATGTTAATAAAATCTCTAATTTCGGTTCCTAATGAACTTGGAGAAGGAGATATTCATAGTTTGCAAGAGCAAAGTTGCAATGAGTGTTGCAGAGAATAAAAAGATGATCAAGGATAAAATAAAAAGGAAAAAGACAAGTACGCATGAAAAAGTGTACACAAAAGCCATGTGGAGCCGTAAATAATTGGTTGAGAATTTGAAGTGTGAACGGTTTTTTTGTTGTCCCCTCTTTACAAGCGTGTACATAATTACAGTTAAAATTTTTTTAGTGTGCATAAAGTGTGGACACAAGAAAATTTATTGCAGATAAAGCGTAACTCATCCGGTGGTATTATGAGCCTTATGAATGGTGCATCCTGCGTTCGAGCCGGTTGGAGGGCGGTAGTGGGTTAGAACCCTTAACCCCCCCCCCCCCCCCCAAAAAACCAAAAAAAAGAAAAAGAAAATCTATTACTCTATGCCATTGTATGTTTGGTTGTAGGTTTTTTCAATTAAAAATTAACTCTCAACTATGGTTATTGGTTTAGATAAGATTTAAAAGAAAGTAAAATCTTAAAAAATATTTTTTAGTTTTTAGATAAAAACAAAAATAAAAATTAAAAATAATAGTTAAAAAATGAAATAATATTCAAATACAACATAACATCTTTTTATGAAAATCTTTAGAATAGATTCATTTATACATAAAAATAACTTTTTTCAGAGCTTATTCAATACACGTCCTTAATATATACTATATCAATTCTGCAACCTCTTTATGTACCACAAAAAATTTACGTACTGAAAAAAATCTGTAAACAAATTTAGGAATCTCTCATTTTCGGGACGAGAAATGGGAAGGCCCAACAAAATTGAGCCGTGTGGGCAACAGATGGTTATCAATTTTTAGCAAAAGCATAGAAGAGACGAGATGGGTGACCTTTTCTTTTCCAGCTGGCATGGGGCACCAAATGAGTAGCTAAACTTCAGGGGTCCCACCAGCACATGGCCAAATCAGCACAGCAAGAAGCGACAAATTCCACCACCGGCTTCTTTCAGAATTTAGGTTGCAGTTAGTTTATAGAGATTTGTCTGGACTCGATTGATTTCGATGTACTTATAAAGTAAAATATATGAATTTTTAAAACTAATTTTTATATACTATTAATTAATAAAAATAATAAAATTTATTATGTTATGATGAATAATTATATAAAAATATATCTTATTAATAATTTTTTAATTTTTACTGAATAATAATATATAATTATTTTATATTAATAATATATAAAAATTATTTTATAATTTTTCTGTCTCGTAAGATATCACCGTTAAATTAATTCTTGTAACTGACTTAAGTGGCCCTTTTTTTAAATATGGTGTTTGAAAATAATTTATAACAAAATATTGGATTTTGGGATAAATTACAGCGATATAAAAATTTAAGAAAAATCATTATTGGAGATTTTTTAAAATGTAATAGCTTCTTTAAAAAGTAAAAATGGCAATTTTTGAAAAATCAAAAAATAAATTATGTATTTTCCTGTAACGTATCAAAAAAAAGTAAAATTGTCACTGATATTTTTTAAAAAGGTAAATTCAGTCCCATATTTATGTACTTTAACCTATAAATCCATATTTTTGTATATATTATACACATCTACCCTATTAAAAATAAAAAACCAACTTAAGTACCATCTCAATAATTTTTTTTTTTACAATTTAAATCATGAGCCTTTTTTTGAAACTCACTTATCCAAGAGCTGTTATATAAGTATGTATTTATTTTTAGAGTTTAATTAGTATATATCAATAATGTAAAATAGTTTTATACTGTCAATCAATAGAAATAGGGGAAAGTGAGAAATTATGATGGGTTCTTGAGTTGATACTTTTTACTATTTCTATTAATTGATTGTATAAAACTATTTTACACTATAAATGTATTTAAATTAAAGCCGTATTTTTATAAGAAACTAACTTTTTTATACTTTTCATTGATAACTATAATTATATACGGTTTTTTTTTCTCAACCTACAATTTTTCATTTAAAATGATCCAATTTGATGCTTTCCTTCGTGCTTCGCATTCGCCAATCGCCATCCCCAACGTTTCTATCCATCTGGAGCAATCTCTGATTTATATCTTTTTCTTCTAGTTTTGAAATCAGAAGATTATCTTTGTAAATTTCTTAATCGTAAATATAGAATAATGTCAATTTTCTAAATATTATACCATATATTTGTAAATTTTCATTTATTTAAAAATAGGATTGACATTTAGTATTCTTTACAAAATAATATTTCAAATTTTTAATGCTCTTATTTAATTTTTATTTAATTTCTCTCTGCAAGTTTCCAAAAATTTTATTATTATATAGTGTGCAATATCATAAACCACGTGACGACAATAGAGACATATAATTACAAGGAAAATAAACAGTTGAAAAATTAAAATAAAAAAGAAAACTCTCTTATTAGATCATTATAGAAAAAAAAATTAAAAATACTATTGTTGTGTTGCTAATTTTTTTAATATAATTTTTAATCATTTACTCAGATTTTATTCGATTAAGGACATCCCTCAATGAGAGCTTTAAATTTTTTTGTGCTTGGTTTCATAGAATTTTTTTAAAAAAAAATTTGTGAAAATTATTTATATAAACAAGTTGTTGGCGCAAATTATCGGAGAAACAAAGTATAATGCTGCGAGCCTGCGACCACCATTTTGACTTTTTTATTTAATGGAAAAAAAGCATTAAATACTACTTAATTTGAGTGACGCGACACAGAATAATTTTTGCTATTGCATATGCACATCCATATAAGGATTAGAAGAATTTATATATTTCAAGAGTATTATCATTAATCTTCCTATTAAAAAAATACTACTATATTTACTTGAACGAAACATAAATAATGCATTGTGTAATTTTTTTAATTAAAAAACATTGTGTAATTATACCTTATTAAAGTAAATTTAAACTGTTACAAAAAAAAAAAATTTGAACTGTTATTTGATCACTTTTAAATAATTTTTAAAGTATTATTATATTAATAATTTTTTTATATATTAATAATAATAAAATTTAAACCTAAAAATTCATATAAATTACCAAAAACTCCAATTCATTGTACCACTCCCAATGATTTTGTTATCTTAATATTTTAACATAAATCATCTGCATAAACAATATGGCGGGACCTTGTCAAATGTCACTTCACCGTATTCAGCATGCTAATTGGAGTACAGCTGCTCATTTCCTTATAACCTTACTTGACGTTGACTTTTTCCTAAGTTTACGTTAAGGACAAATTTTATGTTAACTTTTTTAATGATGTTTTTCAATAATAATTTTTGAATGAGATTAGTCAATATTTTCATAAATTTAATTTATTTAAATTGTCTACAAAGTTAATTTTTATTTAATTAAAAAATATGAAGTATTACTTTTCACATAAATAATTATCCTAATATTTAAAATTTCATCCTCATTTTAAAAATAGATAAATACACTATTAATATTAAAAAATTTATATTCTTATTCAGTCACATATTATTATATATAAAATTTTTGAAATAATAAATATAAGAATCAAATATTTTTATTAATATAATAATATATTATTTTTATGATTAAATATATGTGTAAATATTCAAATCCCAACCCTTTTCAAAATGGCTCAATATCAATGTAATATACTAATATACATGAGTCTTTAAATCTAGTAATTGGTTTCACTTAGGCGATGTTTTATCAATTTTAAATTTAATTTACCAAACAGACTATTCTTTATTGATTTTTGGTACAAATTCATTAATTTAATTTACGTAAATTGTAATTACAAATTCGCAGAAAACAATTTTTTTCAATCAATTTGAAAGGAAAAATAAATATTAAGAATGCTGCGACGAGAGGGATTTCATGATTTTCATCCGTTATTGCCTAACCAGAATTGAAGATCGTGTACGTAGCAGAAGATAACCATGATTTCAGAGCAATTAACCCTTTCACGTAATTACTTGGACCAAAAAATAACAATTCAACAGCTCAATCACGATCACGATCACTTATTATGCCTATTTTATTATTATGATCGGACAATGCTCGAAAGTAAGGATCTTAATGGTACTTGGCTCATCCATTCGATAAATAGCTTTTGCAGAAAAAATATTAACAGCTACTAATTCGTATAAAAATTTACATATTATACGTCAACTAGAGGTTACTTTAACAGCAAAAGCACTTTTTCTAGTTAAATGCTCTTTGTACAATACTGACATACTCATCACAATTATCAAATACAGCTCAAATTACAGTTAGAATGTAGCTTCAAGCCAACGTAATAGGTAAAAGGTACCAGACGAATGATTATACTTTTATCATTAATGGAACATTAACTTAATTTTCCAATTCATAACAGTGCCTTCTAGTAGCAGGCTAGTTTTATTTTGTATTTATAATTGTTGGGTACTCTTTAACCATTTTTAGTATTATTCCTCACTTGTCAGTTTATATGAATTTTTTATCAAAAATATTTAGGTGGTCTTAGAGCATCACATAGATATGATTACAGTTAATAATATCATAATATTTGAGATATAATTTATCATTAATTTATAAACCCCACCTCTAATATTGTGATATTATTAATTATGAATACAGTTATGTGTTACTCTAGAACCAACTAAAAATTTCTCATTTTCGGCTAAGTATATTTTTATAATAAAAATCTGCAATCAGCACTATCTAAAGGGCTTTGGTTGTTTGCAGTTACTGTGTCTTTTTCGTTTCCTCTGTGACCACATTTGATTTGGCAACGTGTGCATAAAAGAGAAGATCATATAAAAGAAAAATCTTCAAGGAGTGGAACCGACAAAATGCAAGAAAAACTACTGAGAAAGAAATTTTGATTTTTTTAAAATTAAAAAATTGATTGTTTATTGGTATTATTATTACTCTTAAGTTCAGACAAGATATAGACTAAACATATATGAAATTTTGTCGTATCTAATTGGAGGTTTAGAACGAAGCAATAGAGTTTAAACATCAGACGTATAATATGTTTGGTTTAGCTTTTACAGCTTAAAAATTATAGTTTTGCAAAAAGATGAAAGAAACAAACTTTTACCTAAATCATAATTTGAGATTTTATTTAAAAAAAAAAAAATTCAAACATACTAGAGTAGATTAATTTTCCACAGACCTTAACATGAAAAGGTTATTTTCTTGGGATGTTTAGAAAATTATCTGCATGTTTCTTTTTTTAAATAAACAGAATATTAAATCATAAGTGGCTGATTTTTACACAAATATTCTCGTTAATACAAATAGTTCTACAAACGAATTTGAATATTACAAATATCTTATCACTTTGACGATTCTCACTTTTCATGTTTCCAGTATTTTTAAGTTATCTATATTTTATAATCTATTGTAACCATAGAGATATATGTAACATGATCATATGTTAAATGAATATGCTTGATAACCACAATTTCTTTTTTTTGGGAAAAACTATACTTTTTACATGTTTTTTAAAGAATATTTTTTTAGAACTGTATTTTTATGTTTTTTTAAACAAATGTTATCCCTTTTGAAATTTGACCACCCATATTAATAACGGTGATTACTTTAGTGCAGCTACAATAACATTTGCTCTATTAATTGTATGAATGACATATAAATGGTCTATCATGTAGCTAATCCCATATGATGCACCGAATGCACTCCCCCAAAGTAAAAAGTGTTGGACTCCTGCAACATCAAGTTCCCCGACATGCTTGCCAAGCTCTCCGCCCTCTTTGACTCTGTCGACGACTTCTCCTTCAAGCATAGTTATTAAACTTGACTTGATGACCCACTCGATCAAGTCACCAAGTCATAAGGTCATTGGTTCAATTAGTGGGTCACTAGTTGAACCGATATAATTAAATAAATATATAAAAATATATTAAAATTTAAATAAATATAATAAAATATTAAAATTAGTCAAATGACATAAATAATTAGTAATTTAACATACTTCAAGAGGTCCAAAACATAAATAAATAATACAAGCTCGCAATTGAGATCACAATCACGATTTAAATCAATCTGAATCAATCAACCAGTATATCTCACATTCGTATAGTAAAAAGATTTCCAAATTGAATCAATGTGAATCAATCAACCAGCATCCAACACCAACATTCATATCTCAATTGCATATCACAAATATAGTCCAAGCCAAATTGCCAAATCAACTCAGATCAACACAAAGTGATCAAAATAATCTCAAATCTACATTTTGCAAGTTAAAAATTTCAAGCATTACAGCTAAAAAAATCAAAGCACCATAAATCAATTCCTATTCCTAAACAGTTTACCACCAAACCAAAGCACCAAGAGCAAGAGGGAAAAGGATGACATACTAGCGATGGCAGAGGCAGAACGATGACGGACGGTGATGAATGGACAAACAGCTGCGAACGAGTAGATGACAACGAGGGCTTCTTTCTGCTCTTGCAAACGTCGAAACTGCTCTACTCCCTTTCCCTTCGTTCATGTTCTATTCTACTTCTCTGTTCGTTTCTTAGCTTTAGTTAGGTTAGGTTTTTTTTCCCCTTCATAATCAAAATGACGTCATTTAGTACAAAAAGAAAAGCACGACCCCGCTGATTTACTCAAATCGGACTGGGTCATCGGTTTTAATGAAAATCAGTCAAGCCAGACCGGGTTGATCCAGTTCTGTAATAAGGCCAGTCTAATTATCAACTCAGACTGGATGGGGTACCAGTTCACCGATTTTAGGTCAAACCGGGTGGTTCGAGCCAGGTTTTTGATCTATGCCTTCAAGTACCAACTCCTCGGCAAGGACCTCAACCTTCATCTTTGTTACCAACGAGGAAGACCTCGGCAACATGATGCTCAAGTACAATCGGCTCCACCACACTTCTGCTATACCCGCCCGCATGTGACTCCTACTCTTTCCCAACAAACTTCCCTCCCAGTCTCTCAATTTAGGTCCTGCTTGTGCTGTTCTTCCTCCACCGCTTGAGGTGGTGAAGTTCTTGTGAGAAGCTTCTTGTTGTTGCTGCATGTCAGCAAAGTTCATGCTACTAGCAATACTCGATGGTCAAACTTTGTGGGAAGTTACAGAGGACGGGTGTGTAAGGGAGTAAGGGTTGCCAAACCCAAGTAGATGGCAGCGACGGTGGTTTCTTGCTTTTGGGGGAGGGCGTCCAAGCACGAAGTGAGATTTGGGGAAGGGAGTTTATGATGCATCATATGAGATAAATTGTATGATAAACTATCCACATATTATTGTTACAACTAATATTTTACAGTATAGATTTTTTTGCATCTGCATCAGATAATCACCCGTTAATAAAATGTAAACATTCTTCGACTTTCTTTTTATCAAAACGAACCCCCTGTATTTTTTACCAACATTTTATTACTCTCCACCAGCCCTTTTTTTTTTTTTTAAAAAAAAAGAAAACTTTATCGTGAGCATGCAGCGATGGAGACAAAACGAGGTAAATAACTAAATATCTTGCGAAGTGGAAATGAAAATTGTAACGTGCGCTGTGCAAGAATTAAGTGAGGGGGGAAAATTAAGGGGCAGGAGGGTATTTGTGTAATTTAAAAAACGGCATCGCCCTCCCGTTTCGTGAAATATAGGAGGAAAAATTAGGACAAAAATGTCATTATGAGGAATCCTTTTACCCCAAAAACCAAAAAAGGATCCTCCTTTTGTTTTCCGCGTTTTCTCTCTCTAGATTTCTCTACCCAATCAAATCACAGTCACAGAGCGGAGCTACGCTCTCTTCTTCTCTCTGTGCTCCATTGCTACTCTGTCTCTCGTTCCTTTCTTCTTCTCTAGGGTTTATCGCCATTTGATCCTCATAGCTCTCTCCTTCCGAAAATGCCGTCTCCGTCACTTCCAGAATCGGAGCGCTGCCGCGCGTGCTTTTGCTGATGGTGCATTGCTGAATCCTCCACCTCCGATCTACTGCATTTTTCGCACCTGTCAGTTTTGCTTTTCTCCAGAATCTTCTTTTCTTTTCCCTCTGTTATTTAGTTCGTCCTTTTCCCCCTCAACCTTAAAAAGAATCTAAAAAATTTTACTCAATTTTTGGCCGAATAATTCAGAAACATTTATTTACTACTAACTTCTTCTTCTTCTTCTTCTTCTTTTTGAAAATAAAATTGAAGCGCATTAGCCTAATCGCAAAGTATTTGACACCTTAGTTCGTAATTAATTCTTCTTGTTTTTTGTGGATGTTATTTTGATATTTTGCTTCACCGGATATACAAATAAACTTTGATTTTCTCATTTTTGTGAAGCTTCGGCTTTGGTTTGTTTCGCTCTAATGCACATTATTGTGGTTCTACGATCCGTTTGTAGATTTGTTGCTTCTTAAGTGGATCTTATTCTGAAAGCAAATTAATTGCGGCGAAGGTTATGGCGTTTTGTTTTTCTACTGTGTGTGCACTGTGTACTGATAAGATTGAGGCTCTAAACGCGTAGATCTAGTAGCTGAAACTTGAATGCCTTTTTCGATTTCTATTTATTTATTTTTCCTTCGACTTGATTTGGATGATTAGGATTTCTTCACTGCGGTTCCAGAGATGTTGAATTCTGAACTAAGATGAGTAAGGCTGAATTATCATCGAGGACAAGGATGAAGGCACCACCGGTTGCATTGGCGACGCTGATTGGCCGCGAGCTTCGAAATGAAAAGGTTGAGAAGCCTTTTGTGAAGTACGGGCAAGCTGGTTTGGCCAAGAAAGGGGAAGATTACTTCCTAATCAAGACAGATTGCCAGAGGGTTCCTGGAGATCCTTCGACAGTGTTTTCCGTCTTCGCGGTATTATTCGTTTTCTTGATTAATATCGATTTTGCAGTATTAATTACTTAAAAGTTGATTATAACATCGTTTTAGCCTTTAGTGGAATGTTCGGAGAATGGAATGTTTGAATCTTTTGGAAATGATAATTTCAAAATGAGAATATAGCCTAAGCTAAGACTGAATTGGTAATTGGTTTGGCACAGTGGAGAGAACTTTGTTTTTCATGGTTAATAGACGAGTTGGGGCGTATTATATCTCTATTTACATTTTCTCAGCGATCAAGTGGAGCATGAATCTACTCCCCCAATTGTTATGATATCTGTAAGCAATTCTTGATTGGCAGATATTTGATGGCCATAATGGAATATCAGCCGCTATTTTTGCGAAGGAGAACTTGCTAAGTAATGTTTTGAGTGCAATACCGCAAGATATCAGCAGGGATGCATGGCTTCAGGCCCTTCCTCGTGCGCTTGTTGTTGGTTTCGTGAAAACTGACACAGAATTTCAGCAAAAGGGTACATACGAAACTTGTGTCCTTAATGGATCCGTTGTGCACACATGCTGACATTTAATTTCATCTGCAGGTGAAACTTCTGGAACAACTGCTACATTTGTTCTGATTGATGGATGGACTGTTACTGTTGCATCTGTTGGGGATTCCCGCTGCATACTAGATACACAGGGAGGTGTAGTTTCTCTCTTGACAGTTGACCACAGACTGGAAGAGAATGAAGAAGAGAGGGAGCGTGTTACTGCCAGTGGTGGTGAAGTAGGAAGACTCAATGTGTTTGGAGGCAATGAGGTATGATGTAATCATCTTTGTCCTTTCTAAACAAGGTTGCTTGAACTCACTAGTTTTGGTTCCCAAATATGACTATAGGTAGGGCCTCTTCGCTGCTGGCCTGGTGGATTATGTCTATCTCGGTCAATAGGTGACACGGATGTGGGAGAATTCATTGTGCCAATACCACATGTTAAGCAAGTGAAGGTGAGCTGGTTTCATTAGTATGGTCTTCATTTGGTGACCCTTTTATGTGGAAGGTTTAGGGTTTATAAATGTTTGTTTCTTGGTTCCTCAGCTTTCAAATGCTGGTGGAAGGCTTATTATAGCCTCTGATGGTATTTGGGATGCTTTATCTTCTGATATAGCTGCCAAGTCATGTCGTGGTCTACCTGCAGAGCTTGCAGCAAAGCTAGTGGTTAAGGTGATGATTAATTCTGGCAGTCTTCGTATACTCTCAGGAATGGATGTCAATTAATTATCTTACTAAATGCATTGTTCTTTGTTTCCCAGGAAGCTTTAAGGTCGAGAGGCCTGAAGGATGATACAACTTGCCTTGTTGTAGATATTATTCCTTCGGACCTGCCTGTATTACCACCAATTCCGAGAAAGAAACATAGTATGCTAACCTCACTTCTCTTTGGAAAGAAATCTGAGAAATCTACAAACAAAGCTACTAATAAGCTTTCTGCAGTTGGTGTTGTGGAGGAGTTATTTGAAGAGGGTTCTGCAATGCTTGCAGAAAGGTAAGTTTTGGAGCCAGTAACTGCTAAATTTATATTTGCTGGCTGTGTCTTGAAGTGTAATAGCTACTTATCTTCTTAACTGACAAGTGACTGGAATAAAATGTTTTCTTTTTTTAAAATTGTACATGCATGTGCAATTTTTGAAATTTTATATTTTCTTGAAATGCACAGGCTGGGAAAGGATTTCCCGTTTAACAAGAGTTCGGGGATTTTTCGTTGTGCGGTTTGTCAAGTTGATCAACCCCCCGGTGATGGCTTATCAGTGAACTCCGGACCTTTTTTCTCTCCAGCATCTAAGCCATGGGAAGGCCCATTCCTCTGCACAAACTGTCGGAAGAAGAAAGATGCCATGGAAGGAAAAAGACCTAGCTGACCTACAGTGACAGCATAAAAATTATCTAGTATTCTAGTAACATAGTAAATATTAGTATAATTTTTCCCTGGCAGTGTGAGCATGCTTGATTTTACTTTTTCGGTGGATTGTCATAGATGTGTAAGAAATGAGGTTGAGATAGGTCTAGGAGGTGTTTTGGAGGTTGTTGTAAGTTTGATTCTGGCTTGTGCTCAGCTGTTGGATTGACTGACAGAACAAACATGTCTGATAGATTAATTCTAATGTTATGTGCTAACGGCTTGTATTTGTAAGTAAACCGAAGCTTTTATGGCTGGCTATCTCTGTTGAGAGAGTGCTCCGATAGTATAGCCCGATTGCGTCTGTATCTTCCAAATTTTTACATTATAAGATGTCTCTGATGCCAAGGATTGTGTGACCTTTTTACAGAAATGACTTGTCAATGATGTAGGGTAAATTACGGATTACCCTCGAGGTTCAACAACAATTCTTTTCAAAAAATAATAAAACCTGTTTAGGTTAGTGTATATTTTGTGTTTAACTGTTTATTGTATTATTTTTTTCAGAAAAATAAAGAGAAGGAGAACATCGCGTCACATGATGCTGGTTTTGTAGTTAGGAGTCACCTTGTTCTAGAACTAATATGAGGATAAATTATTTAAGTGCGTAATTGTAAATTTGCATACGTTTATCAATACCCATAAAAGAAAAATCGTATGCGTATACGTATCCATTTCCGTTGTTATTACTTAAGTGTGTAGCACAGAAAGCTTAACTAGGAAGACGGTAATTTTGGCTTAATCGAAATTAATTACGGGAGATTAGTAATTCACTTAATTTTAGTAAGATTTTTTCAAGAATTTATTGTAATTCGCTTAATTTTAATATATCAAAATTAAGCTCCTTCCAATAAATTTTGAGTGGCATTGTAATGGCATCATGTAGGTAAAATACGAAAATTGTTGCGATTAATATTTCAAGGGCACTGGTTTAATTTTTTTTCAGTCTGAAAGCACTAGGTTTTTGACGAAAATGCAACCAATAAATGGGCAAATTGCAAACTGGTAGCCCATGTACATATTGTTCTTTTTCTTTTTAGTCCATTCCGTAATATAATGTTCAAGAATAATATTATGTAGCACAAAAAATTTTATACCAATAAAGTGCGAAAGACGTGGCTTGACCTAAAATAATGCTTTCCAATTTTTAGGTTCTTGACCCTTGTAATTTTTGTTCTATTTTTTCTTTTTTACTCATTCCTTATTAGTCGGCTCGTACCAAATAGGGCCTCCTGGCACTCCGAGAAATACCCGGAGCCCAGAATCTTCCGTGTGCTCTACAGGCTGTTGTCTAATTGTCCCATCAACAGGCCGAAGATATATAAAGAAAATGACCACGTAAGATGTTAACTTGACCAGAACGAAAATTACATAATATGGTTATGAAAATAAGAGAGATATGTTTTTTTACCCAACTTCTAATAGACATTGTTTGGATATACAAAAAATCATAGATTAATAACTATAAATTTTAGTTTCTTATACGGGTAAAAAATTGGTCCCGTTTAGTTAAAATTTTGGGAGAAGTACTTCTTCAAAAATAGAATTGAAAGCAGAAATAAAAATAAAAGTAAAAAATTATTTTATATTTAGATATAATTATAGAAGTATTTTTTAGAATAATTAGAAGTTGTTAAACTATTTGAATGTGATAAAATAAAAATATTTTTTTCTTATAAATAATATTAGTAGATGGAGAGTGATATTTTTAAAAAAAAATTAAAGATAGAATGGTAAAAATATAAATAAGTAGTGGATCTTCTATTGCTTTTGGAAGAAATAGCTCCTTATTTACTTTTCAAAAAATAAAAAAATTGATTATTTTTTTTTTTTGACAAGCACAAATAAATATTAGAAGTACTCGTTTTTTTAAAAAATTTATAAAAAAAATACTTTTTTCCTTGGAGAAGTGCAAACAAAGAGGCTCATTATGAGAGCTGGCTCTAGTAGGAGGCCCATACAATGAGCTATTGGTTCAATGGTCGAGTGCACCTCTAATAACTGCGATGTTATACTTAAAATGTGAGAGTTAAATTATGTGTTAATAATTGTTAATTCAAGTTATTTTACGATTCATTTTGTGAGATAACTAATAATAAATATAAAATTCTTATACTAAATTCATCATTATGATAACTAAAATTTTTAATTATTAACACTTTTTTATTGTTTTTTAATATAGATTCATAAGTACGTAACTAGGATTTTTTTTTCCGTTTTTGTAACGATATAACTAAAATATCTAATTAATAAAAAAATTATAAAATATCTAATTATTAATTCATAATTCCCTAGATACCCTAATATTTTCTACAAAATTGGGGTACAACTGACAAGACCCAAAATAAGTGATTACCGAATCAACGAAATTTCCATGCATGACCCAAAAATCTTTTCTATTCTTTGTGTTACAAAACGGATGCTCTTAAGCCAAGCCACAGCCTTCGGCACTTTATTTAAAAATGGAATGGTAAGTAGTGCATGACTAGCTTTTCAGCGGTCTATCTTCCGTACATATATGTGCAGCTGTCACATCTGAACAGGGAAAAAATCAACTCCAACCATAGGCCTCGTATCAAAATATCCGTCGTTTACATCTCCGCATTCTCCAAGGTGCTGATTTTGATCATTATTGAAGCATATTATGATTTATGAAGCATTATTTATCACTAAGATGCATATCAGTTTAACAAGAAATATGATCTAATGAACAGTTTATGCTATAATTATAACAAAAAAATATGACCAAGTTTATCCTTATTCAAAGGAAGAAAGCAAACAAGCAAATTAGCGATCCCAAGCCAAAAGCAAAGCCAAGGAACATAACACAACTAAGCACAAAACAGATGGTGATTTGCAAACAAGAGCACACACTTAACAAGGTGATCTGCTCTTCTAACAAGGGAAAGGAACAAACTGTACTATAATTGCAGCTTGATCAAATTAAAGGCAACATAAGAAGGTGTCACACAAAAAGGTTTTTTTGCTGAACATGCATCGATCCTAGTCAATTAGGAGGCAGCCATTGCAGCTCAATCCCATAATACCAAGAATCAAGAGGGTCATCAGGCGTGAAATCAACCAAACAAGTGTAAGCGGTGCACCCTCCAACCCTGAGTCTGATCCTATGGGAATTCATGGCCGAGTCTTTCAAGTAATGGCAGCAAAGGGTATCCAAACACCCTTTTCCCTCCTCCACCTTTTCCTCAAACTGCCTACATATGCTGGTTGAGGAACAGTTCAGAGGGGAAAAAAGGATATTATCTGAGCAATTAAGCAACATGACAGTATTGTGTGTGGATATATTGAAGGGCAAGCTTTCATCTAAGAGGAAGCCTCCCATAGGGAGATCAGAAGAATAACAAGTGTCTTTGAGTATGAGGGGTGGCCTAACCACAAGCTTATTGGCAGATGGGTCAATTTTAAGGATCTTATAGTAAGTTCCTGTAGCTGACAAGAACTCTAAGTTGCCATTGTTGCAGTAGATTTTGTACCTTGAGTCTCCGCAGTCCTCTTTGGTGCTGAGTGGGTATGGAACTGCGAGGTCACCACAATCTGGACATGCATTATTAAGGGGCGATGCATTGATTGCTGGACAAAGACAAGTTAGTAGAAAGAGTAGAAGGGCTATCATCTTTACTACAAGGATGGAACAAGGAAGATTTATGGCTTGTTTAGGAAGTAAGGATTCCACAAGAAATATGGCCTATTTATAATAGCGGACGACTATCAACATGAGTTGGCTAACAAGCTGCATTTTTGGGCAAAAGAACAAGATTCAAGTTCTATAAAAGATAATTGTCCAAAGAATCTCTTAGTTTTTATTCGTGATAATATCTAAAGATTTAATCCCATAATAATATCTTTTGAAATATTTTAAAGACCAACAATATCCTTCTGTTCACAAATAATTGTCATTTTGATCAAATTAGTACATTTTTAAATTAATATAATTGAATACAACTTATATTTAAATATATTAATTTAAGAATATATCAATTTGGTTAAAGTGATAATTTTGTATCCAAATACTTTAATTAAAAAATATACCAATTTTATCAAAGTGATAATTTTATCAAAGGATATCCAATTATTTGTGTACAAAAGTTGATATATTCTTAAATTAATGTACCTAGATACAAAATGTATTCAAATATATTGATTTAATAATATACTAATTTTGTCAAAGTAATAATTTTATATCTAGATACATCAATTTAAATATGTACTAATTTTGTCAAAATGACAATTTTGTCAAAGGATATACCAATTATTTGTGGACAAAAAGAATAATACCAAATGATGCATCTTTGCATTTTGGGTTCAATAGTTACTGCCAAAAACAAAAAGAATAGAGTTATTTAGACATCATAATAGGATATTAAGGATTGGTTTGGTATTGCCGTACCTTTTTAAAAGCTGCTGAACTCTCGTAAGTCTCTAAAAGCTGTTCTAAAAAAGTCGTAGTAGTATTATTTAGTAAAATAATATAAAAATTGCTCTCAATAAACAGAATTCACAAAAGTAATGTATGGTAAAATTGTTCTTAATATCTAAAATGACTACAATAGTTATAATTTTAAAGAAAATAATTTCTATTTTTAATGTCATTAAATAGAATAAGATTATATTAGTCTTTTAAATTTTAAAGAGCACAAGCCAACTCCAAAAAGCACACCATGAGAGCTCTCGAGAGCATCCCCTAGCTCTCAAAAGCCAGCAACAAAAGTACCTCAACTTTTTGGTTTATCAAATAGAAAAAATTGACTTATGCTTTTCATAAATCAAAATACTCTTTTGGAGAGCACTACCAAACTAGACCTAATAATAATATTACTCTTAAACTAAAAAGAAAAATGATATTACTCTCACGTAAATATTCAATACATGGATAACCTTAAAGAATGTATACCTTAATGCTTATGCACTCTTCCATTAATGTATGATGTCTATACTAATATACCGCACTGGTTTAAAAACATTTTTTTCAAAAAAAAAAAAAGTCTAATAAAGTTTTGTAAGGATAGTAGTGACTGCTACGTTTGCACCATTAATGAGCCAAGGCCCAAGCCCTTGTAATAACCGAAAAAATTGTCTAAGGATAATAACTGGTACTTTTACACCATTAAATATACAAGGTATTTTGGAATTAACCACTTGAAAAGTGAAATCCAGCATGCCATATTGATTAGTATGAAATTTAATACTAATACTGAAAATATACATGAGATGTTAGGAGTGTGCACACTTGCATGACACAAACACTAACACGCATGCTTTATAACAGTGTGTCGTATTTTGAAATAGTATCAAACAGGAGCATGACACGATCATGATCACTTCTTGATGCGTTTATACTTCATAGTTCTAGAATATAAAAATCTTACATTTTTAGAGATTTACATTGTATCAAGTGGAAAAACATATGATGTTGGGATTGAGTTTAACTGAGAGTAGTGCCTAGATTCTGATGTTCACATCTTCCCATTAATGGAGTTTCACTAAATAAAGTTGGCTTGGCTAATGATTTGATTACAGAGTTGGCACAGTAGCATGGATATCAATCTGGTTGCTGTCATTCAAAATTATAATTTATATCTTATACCGAGTTAACCTTTCAAGAACAGTTGTCAAACAAGCGGTGGGTATGACACTGCCGAACCTTTCAGAATCTAATTAAATGCTTAAAGTGTAATCACTTGCTAAGTTGAAATATGTCACATAAAATATTAAGTAAATTATGAGTATTTTGAGTAATAAAGCCATATCAGACCCACTATGGGGTGCCACTCGCCTCTTTGAGGTGCTCCCATTTCCAAAAGTGGGTGACAAACTGCATAAAGTTCCTAAAATGATTTTGAGGGCTTCTAAGTCTTAGCGCTAAGCAAGTATTTTGGTTCACAAGTTGAAGATGTGGCTTTACCAGGTTACTTACCGGTTGCTTAATTTATTGTGGCATAATTAATAATTATCAAGCATTGTCTCCCATTCCTTTAAAAGAATCTGGGTCCACCACCTCACACCTGTCAGTCTGTAATCCACTTAAGGATATACTTATCTCAGTATCTGCGATTCTGCCGATAGTTTTCTTCCTTTTTTTTTTTTTTTTTCCATATATGCAATTATGCATATATTCAGTTAGTTAATTAGTTAGTTTCAGTTTTTCTCTTCCAGAGAAGCCAAAGATGCGAAAAAATAGTTAGCACAAAACAGAAAATTTCTTTTAATCCATAGTGCCAATGGAAAATTATGGAAGTGCTGCCAAGAAATTTAGAACTCAAATGTTATCGGTCACGGGCTTAAAAATTAAAGATAATTTTTTTTTTTTTTGTACAAAAGTATGATAAATTGATAATATCAGAATTTCAATCTTTTATCGAGAATCATATAGGGACACCGATATTCTAAATTCCAACGCATATTGATATACTATACAGTTTTCGGATGAAATAATTTATTTAGTTATTTCATTGAATTATGTAAGCTCAGCATTATATTTCTTAGCAAGCGAGAGATTTCTTGGCTACACTTCAGTAAGCTCGTGTCACTAATTCACGTTGACACTAACCTAATTAGGGTTCATCTATTTGGATCTTAATGAAACATTTCCCCACGAAATATACGTTTTATTTATTATTATTAAAATGTTTCTTCAAAAACATTTTTGAAAAAAATATGGATTAAATTTTGAAATAATTTCAATATAAATATTTTTTATAGAGTTTTTAAATCATGTATAATTATTATATCATTGAAATTTGTTTAATTGTTACTATAACTACTTCAAAATTCATATAAAAGATAAAAAATAATTAATTGATAATGTAAAATACTTTACATTAATAACATATGTAAATTAATCTAAAAAAAATTAATATAACTTATAAATGATTTTAAATGCAAAATTAATTCAGACATAAATTCAACAGAGATAACTACGTAAATTAGATAACGTCATTTATTTTGTCCAAAAACAAAATTTCAAAAAGAACATCTACATCATGGTACCCTTTTATGGTTTTCTTGAGATTTCTTTGGTCTTCCTCAGTATCTGTCATTATCAGGGCTCTTGCCTGTTATCAATTTTTCTTATTGATGTCTCTATAAATTTTCTAGACATGATAAAATTATCTTATGCGAGTTTCTTTCATATTTTCATCAATATGCTCCACTGGAATTTTCTCTCGTAGGTATATTAATAAGTTAAATATCATTTATGATAAAGTAAAGCACTTAGTTCTAGGAAAGCTATATATATAATCTAAATATACAAAATGGATACAAACGTTAAAATATTTTATTATACTGTAAAAAATATATTATTTCACTTGTGTGCCTGAAGGCATACATTAATAATATTATAGAATATTACATTAAAAAAGAAATAAAAGGTCTTTGAAAATTTTAATCGCAAATTTATATAAATAAAATATAATTAATAAAAGTATAAAACTAGCGTGATAATAAACATGAAGAACATTTTCAAAGTTGAGAATGTGAAGAATAAAAAGAAATTCTTAAGTGTTATTAAAATATCACTTGGATTGTACTTATAATTAATAATAAAATAATATTTTATATAAGAATATGAGTTAATGATAGGTTCTATTTTTAAATATTATTTTATTATTAACTGTAAATATATCTACATAATACTTCATAAACATATAAATATTTCTCAAGAGTAAGATATGGTTGAGGCCGCTTGTCCTCTTCAACTTTATGTTTTAATACTTTTTTCCCCTCTTGGTTGAAGATTTTTTCTTATTCTAACATTGCTATGTGCAAATCATGACGCACTTACGTCTTAAATCATTATTAGTTATGCACGATTGTTCGAACACAAAATTAAAATATGATAAGTGCTATATATAGCATGAATCTTTTTTCACAATTCAAACACACAACGTGACATCGGAAAGGCAAAAGTTTTTTATGTTTCTCCACTCAAATCCAATAAATAATAAAAAATAAGAAAGGCGTATAAAACCCAGCCAAGTCATTCCTTCGTGAAATTCTTTTCATCATTTCTCTTAACATATAGTAAATGGCATGTAAAGTACATCTTACCAGTTTAGAGAGTAAAATATAGAGCAAGTATTCATCAATGAAAAAAATACTAATTTAAGACTACCAGTATTTAGATTTTTTTTTTATTAAAGAAAAAAACAGTGCTGCGAATGCCTGTAGGTTGTTTGTTGGCTTGTACAATATCTGGATGTGAATGGTCAGTCCTATCATCCTATTGTTATATCAAAAATGCTGTTTAGTGCGAATAAAATTCGTAAAATAGGGTACGAAAATAAAGCTTGGCCATGATTTACAAACCCACCCAACCCATGTATAGTTATGTGGGACCCAGTTAAGGTTTATTCTCTATTTTGATTGGGCCATGTATTTCGTATTTGATGTCACTTGATAACAAATAACACTCCTTTTGTTATATTATTTATATTTAATTTTGGTATTTATTTTAAGTGATATATTAAAAAAATTTAAATTATTGATTGAATATGAATTTTATTTTTTTTAAATTAATAATTAAAGAACACCGTAAAATATATCTTAAAATCAGTGTTAAAATTAAATATAAATAATATTTTTGTTATACATAAATGATGAATGTTAAGAATGGAAAGAGGTCACAGAAAACATCTAGAAATAACATTATTTTATTTATTTTGGATCTTATTGATTGCTGCCATCTCCATGCATGTTGTTCCTTCCTAGAAGGTTTCTTTGTGTCTTCCCCAGTGCACTATCACGTTCCTTGCAATCCCTACCACTTGAATGGCTCCGACAAAAAGACCCGATGGACATTTAAAAGGGTAAATCAAATCTATCTCTTCGTTCTTCCATATATATAATACGACCATGATCATCATAGAGAAAACACAAATTTCTGACCCATCGTACTTCTCACCGCACGCTGTCAGTGCAATGAAACCTAGCTGGATCCTCAATTTTGCTGCATAGGAAGCAGGTTCTATTCGACGAATGTATCTGAATGCCGAAGTGGAAATTTAAGTTTAACGTTAGACAAGATATACAATATATACAATGTCTTTGCAGCTTCAGAAACACACTTTCAATGAAATTCATTCATGTGTGCTGCAAACCATGCTTGATTTGGGACCTTTTCTGATCTAACAATGTTTTTTTTTTACGATTTAGATCACCAGGAAGTGCACGCGTTAATGATAGGGAATTCAAGTTGATGAATGGGGAATCAGGTGGACTATAGTGGGGATTTATGTGTAAATAATTAAAAATTTTTTGCTTACATAACTAGACAATTTGATGATAGCACTATAACTTATTACTATTATCTCCCGATTCCTTATTTATCAATATGAATTATCCACCTTTACTTCCCAAATTAATCAACATACTCATTGAATGTATGCAAATGATAGAAGTTTTGACCCAGAGCCCAAGATACACTAGTGCAATAGTTGATGGAGAACCCAAAAGCTATTGAATAGAAAAATCAGAGAGATTTTTTCGGCAACGATTCACATCTACTTCAAACCATAGAAAGAAAGAATAATACCTATAATTGTATCTATGATTATGGATTTGGATTCTGAGTTGCATTTTAGAAAGATGAAGTATACAATCTTAAATGCTGAAAAAAAAAAAAAGTCAATAGGATAGATTATTACGCATGTGTAATATCTGATGCTAATATTTATATTTTATAGAATCTAAATTTATTGCTATGAAAAAGAACAACATTACACGGTCAAATGTTGCCAAAATTTTCAATAAAAATTATGAGTAATTGTTAGATAAAATAAAGTGATATGCCTTGCTAGTCTTGCAAGATTCAATAAGTACATCACATTATTCTGGCTAAATTTATGACCCTAACATTTTTTAAAGAAAAAGCTCAAGATCTCTGAAAATTAAAGATAAGTTATCCTAATATGAAAAAAAAATTAGATCAAATATCCTCAACTACTCATCTCAAGTTATTCGTTGAAAAATGAAACTGCCCTATTTAGCCATGTGGACTTGTAGCTTTGTGTTAAATTCCATCAAAATACTATTATAATCTTCCATGTAAACATGGTTATCTTATTTTACTCGAACTCATTGTTTCAATTATGCATATTTTTCAAATCATTGAAGAATTATAGTGAAAGTAGCGTGATGTGACAGGGTGGATGAAAACATGTTATTATTAGGATCGATATAATATTAGGTTCTTTTTTCTTTTAACTCCGAATCTTTGGTCCGGTGAGGCCACGACCTCTTGCAACTGGAGACAACGACCATTTACCACAATTTTTCTTTTTTTTATGACTGCTCCGTGCGTGGGTTGCTTACTTGCTTTTATGTAGATAATAGTAGTTGCCGGTGGTAGCAAAGTAAAATTAAAAAATAATACAGAATAATTTTAATAACCTTCTAAAAAGAGAAAACCAAATCAACCTCAATTGACCAAGTTATCCAAGTCAATCAAGACATTCAGATTTAACTGGGTCTATACATATTTTGATATAAATCTCCAGCCAAGATTATTACAAACGAGTTTTAACTAAAAAACATTGGAGGTTAAAGTAAAAGCATAATATAAAAAAAAATGTAAATTTTATATATTATTAAGAATATATATATATATATATAACTGCTATACTTAAATAAAAAATTAAACTCAAATTTAAGTATTAAATTAACATATTTCAATGATATAATACAGATGAAATTGGAGGTATAAAACACTGTGTGGTGTGAAGGGTGCAGAGCAACAAGCCGACAATGGAGGTATTAATGTAACATACTGATATATACTTTGATAAAAATGATAATAAAACTCCTTTTATTGCCCTAATATACTAGATTAATTCATGCCTAAATTCAATTTTGAGACCCAGAACCTTAGACCAACAAAAAAACCAACTTAATGACCTAAATACATTAAAAACATAAAATCGTACACTTTTCTAAAAATTTCAATGCTTTAAAACAACTTTTAAAGAAAATTATTTAAATTAAAATTTATCTAAACTAATTTTTTTACTTTAAATTTTACATTTTAACGTCTCCAACTGAGTTGCCCTAAAGACTATTTTAGTTTAATTTTTATGAAGTCCCAAACCATGATTTAGCTAACACACTCATAACTTTATCCCAACCATGATTTCGAGGGTTTTTTTTTTTTTGTGTTTTTGGGGGAAGAGGGACTGGGGCTCTGACCCAGGAGTGGAACTCACTACCCCTCATTGGTGCGGCTTTCCTTGAGATGGGGAGATATGCCTACTTAGCTATGCCTCAATCCGCTGAGGTTCTTAAAACTAAACTAGACATGCTGTAAGTTGAGATTTCTAAAGCAGAAAATGTGCTGCGCCCCCCCCCCCCCCCCCAAAAAAAAAAGGAGCAGAAATGTGCAATCACTATCAAACAAATTTCATATAACAGACGTGAGAAGAATGAACATATTCACAATGTTAGCAGGAAACAGGAAGACTACAATAAAGTATATCAATAATGTAATTTAGTTGACTAGAACAAATTTAGGTATACACGAGCTAACATCTAAACATTTACCATTTTATGTCCAAGTTGTCCCAGACCTGACCTTGATGAAGGACATGGGAGGAAAACGAAAATCTAAAAATCTACGGTGACAAAATTACAGATGAAAAGAATATGCTAATATGATACAATGAATCTTCTTATCGTTGTGCCTGCTCGGGTGTGTGGTTGCTTGTCGTAGATGATGATGCTGTCCTACCGTTCAATATTCCATTATCAATAGGTGGAGTAGATCCCCACTTAACCTCGGATTCACTGGGCTCTATTACTTTCACAGACCCATCTGTCAATCCAACAGCAAATTGGTTGGGCTCTAGTGGATGTGCGGCAACAACAACAGGATACACAGCTTGGCTTCTGCAATGTACAATAACACAGACCACAAGTCAAGTTCCAACACGAGACTTTGGGATATCCAGAATCACCACATCCTCTACTCTCCCATATTAAAAAATAAATAAATAAAATAAAATAGGTAAATAAGCATAGCATAGATGATGTTTAAATTGCAATTCCTAGTTCTAAATATCATAGATTTAAACTGCAACTGATATCTTTATATGAAATTACTAGTCCAGAAAACTAACAACCAGAAATTTTTTTTACTGCATCGAAAATGAAAGAAACATTTCACAATAAATACTAAAATAAATGTTCGATATTTAAAAAAATGAAGTCTAAAAATCAGGTCCAACCATTACCCTGAAACTTACCCACTTAGAGTTGCTGATGGCAAGTATGTTGATAGTGCAATACGACATCTTAGTCTTAAGCTATCAGCGTCAAAAACCCCAGTATTGCCATCACAGAATGTAGCATAAATTAACTGACTGTTGCAGGAATAAGCTGCATATGATATGGGAGCAGACAGAACATCTTGTGGAACCCACTGCAGCAAATCAGTTTACAAGCATATCTCATTTAGTCATTTTCAATTTTGTTAGCAACCAGCAGCTCTATAAATACTACAGAAGAAACTTCATACCTGCCGGATGCGTTCCATCTTAGAGGCATCATATATTGCCAACTGAGTCTCATGGGCTACCAATAAGCGAAGTTGGTCAGAATGAAACTGCACTCGAGTGTCACCAGTGGGTGCCTTCCCAGCAGGTAGTTGTATTGGAATTGATTTTCTTTTCTCCCATGTATCAATGCTCCATACACAAAGCTGTACAAAAATAATTTCAATGGATTAAATTGTAATGAAAAGGCACACTAAGTATTTGGAATTTGGTACATTCCTATTTGGCACACTAAGTACAATGAAGTAAAATTGTTATTTAAATCTACAATAGTCCAGAACCAGAATATACAAGCAAGGCTATTCTGTTATCTTTTCCACCGGAGCAGATCTAACATAACATGGAATAATCTCAAACAATGTAAAGATGGATAACTAACAAAAGATCACCAAAAGAACATAACAAATTATTAGGCACTAAATGATTTGCACAACAGGTTTTCCATATGACTTTGAATCTTGAATGAAAGGAGAACAATTAAAGGACATACTTGAGCATCAGCACCAGATGAAACAAGGATGTTAAGATTGGTTGAGAAGGCTAAACCAGTAATACGCTTCTGGTGTCCCTTCAGTTTCGATTTCACCTAGAATACGCCACCCCAAGAGAAAATATATATGAGATTACTTGAAAATAATAGTATAAAAATTGAAACAAGGAAAGTAAGCAATTGAAGACAGTAATCACCTCATCAACTCTGACATTATAAATGTGAATGGTTGAATCCTCCATCCCAATGGCAATGATGTTGTTATCCTGCGGATGGAAAGCTAGAAAGGTAGAGGCAGGAGGTGGTGGCATGAATGTTGTCATGACCTATAAGAAAGTAAACCATAAGTAACCAGTAAACTCGGCAACTAAATAGAAAATCAGGGTGGCGTCTCTGAATGCATACCTTGAATGTCATCATGTTAAACAATGAAACCTTTCCACCACAGGCAGACATAACATATGAATCATTCTTTGAGAGTGCAATACAAGGAACAGCCTCTTCAAGATTGACACCTGAGATATCATTGGTCATAAGAAGACCACTGTTGGGTTGCCAATGTTGCGGAACAACACTGGCAGTTGCCTGTAATCATATAAGCTTCAAAATTCTGTTCTCTATTTAAAGGATAAAAGAAATGAAAAACATTAATAAAAGCACGGATTGAAAGGGATAATAGTATATATCCACTTAATATTACCTTCCCAGTGGGATTCTGTTCACTGCGAGCCCACTTCCACAGCTTCTGAACACCATTTGAACCAAGTGCCAAAAGACCAGCACCAGAATTTGTATATAAAAGTCGAACAACCTATATATGACTCTCAAGAGTTAAACAGGTTCACAGAACATGAAGCTTTTAATAGAAAATGGCAATCCCATTCTCACACAATCAACAGTCGAGAGTCAAGAGCCAAGAGTCAACAAACCTTGCTGGAAGAATCTGTGCTGTCAGGCATGGTTACTACCCGACACTGGACAGGATCCACAATTTCAGACAGCTGCCAAGGTTTAGTTCTATCCATTGCATCTTCCACAATTCTTGGTTTCTCCAAATTTCGACCCGTGGGATCAACTCCGTTCTTCATTGAAAATGGCAAAGTCAATCAACGTTGGTAGACAAGTAACAAAAAGCAGTACATGATTCATGAGTAATAAAACTTGATAAAAAAGATATAAATAAATATTAGCCAAGTCATTCCACAAAGAAATACAGACATGATAAAGGAATCCAAAAGATGGTCCTCTATGGCATGCAAGGCTATAGCATAATATAATCAAGAATACCAGAAGAAGAAAAAGATCAAGCAACTCCTACAAGCTCGTGCATGTTCGTACAGAAGAAATGAAATGTATTACTTCATGTTACACAAATATTACTTTCCTAATAGTTAAGCTTTGACAAGCATATCATAGTCAGTATGCTAACATCGTAATCAAGCATATTGATTTAACAGGGATAGTTTCATACAAGAATTGGAGAAGGCCTAACAGGGGAGCTCCTTTCCACTTTACAGTTGACGGGACTAACATTAACAGCAGAAGAGCCAGATGCCTACATAACAGAATCAAAGTGCATAGTATAGAAACGTATTTTGAACAAAATAAACAAGAACCAAGCAAAAGTGAAGAACTATATTGCAACCTTGATTGCAGCAGATTCAATGGGTGAACGCAATGCTTCAAAAGCTGGAGTTTCAATTGTTCTTAGAGATCTAAGACCACTAGCATTGGCAAGAATTTTGAATCCATTGTCCACAGTAGTAACAGCAAGAAGATTTCCTTCCTTGTTGAATCTCAAGCGTGGAAGGCTCTGAACAGATTCATACCAACATATAAGGGATGTCTTCATAAAATGTAAGTCATAATCCAGAAGAACTAAAAAGTTAAACGTACCTGAAGTCCACCATCAGCATCAGTGCTTGTTAGAAGATTAATATTGTCCATGTCCCAAAACTTGATTTGGCCGTCTTCACCAGCAGCCAAAAAGCGATTTTGGGTTGTGTCAAACTGCACAACACCAGCAGATTTCTTTCTGAAACCATTGTATGTTCTCTTAATGGCTCCTTCACTTTCATTCCATTCAACAAGAAATGACTCTCCCTCTTTACTTGTCCCACAAGAAAACAATCTAGGGAAACAAGAAAATTATAGTTCCATTAATACATCTCAAATATCCATTGTACATGGAACTCAACATAATCATCCACACCCAAATCGACCTTACCTACTCCCATCAGCACTGTAAAGCATTGTAGTACACCAGTGACCAGGGGCATCATAGTCAACCCTAGAACCCATATTATCGTATAACCAGGCTTTTATTTTGCCATCAATGGCAGTTGAAAATATGAACTGCAAAGTTACAATAACATTGTTTAATTCCAATGAAGGCAGTGGTTAATACACATAACTCGTAAACACAAGGAACACTCCAGGACTTGTTAAAATCAAAGGAATAAGGAATAGAAAATGTGGAATGGAAGTTGGTGATAGATGGAGAAGCAGGAAATTCAGAAATTTCCATCTTTCTTGATTCCTATGGCCATTTGTTACATGATGCCCCCCCCCCCCCCCCAAAAAAAAAAAAAAAAAATAAAACTAGTAGTCTGAAGTTTGACTTTGAACCCAAAATAGACTGTGAAATGCCGGCTGGCTTCAAAGATAGGGAGTTGTGTGAGCGCTTATGGGAAGCAACAGACCATAATATAAGATTTACAATTGTGAAACATGAATATGATTGACTTCTTAAATTGATTAAAAACATAAAGCTATGATTAATTAAAATTTTATGATCGCCCAACTTGTTCTTATACATAAAGCAATGCAAAAAACATATTGAATTGTTGATATCATAAAAATAGACATGTAAGCAAGATAAAAACTAATTGAAAGAATATATCATAAATTTTTGTACCTGAATGTTCTCCTTGTGATGAGGACAAATGGAATACACAGGTGCCTCGTGCCCCTCAAAGTTAAATAGCTTTCGTCCACTTAAATCCCACACCTATTAAGATTTTCTTCTTCAGACAAAATAGACATATATATTTTTTTCACAATTCAAAATTGCAATGAGCAGACTTTATGCACCTTTATCAACTTATCATCCCCGCAAGTCACAATGCAAAGTTGCTTATTTGGATGAGCAAATGCCAAGTCGTTCACACCACCAATATGGGCATCAACCTGCATCAACAAGGAAGTGTAAATCAAACTGCAATCACAACTTCAGTTGCTTTTTGTTGAGAATAATCTCACCTCTATACGCGGGGTTAGCTCATTTGAAGCAGTGTAGGCATACAAGTGAATCAAGTGTTTAGTAAACGCAACACCTACAGCAAAACAACCAATTAGATGTTGAAGCAGACAACATAATAATGGTTTCAAAAACATCACATACCCACAGAACTTCCATCAGGGCTCCACGTGACACGGCTGACAGAAATAGGTGCATCTTTGACCACAGCTGCCTGTAAAAATTCTCAACTATAAGACTCCAAAGGTTTTGAAATCTCAAGCATCAATGCCCACCATAATACTACACTTATTTTCTGGTCAGACTGCAACTAGTGGTACTGTAGAAAAGGAAATATTGCTCAGTATGAAAAACTCAATGAAAAATGAAACTAAAACCTGAAATGGTAATGAGCATGCTGACATATCCCATATCTTGAATGGCTTTGAAACCAATCTATCTCGCAATGCAAGTTCCCAAAGGGTAATTTCCCCATTATTAGAACCAACTGCCATAAAAAATATATTAAGTTACATATTTTTTTGGGATTCCAGTAAAGAAATATTACTCATATATCACAACAATGATAGAAAATACCAAGAAGTAAGGTTTGGTGAGAAGGATGAAAATCCATGCTTGTCACAGAGGATCCTTGATGCAAAGTTGTAGCCACTGTTCTTGGTAGATCATCCAACGACCAAGAAGCTTGTCGGGCTGTAGGATAGGAAACCTAAATTATAGAAATGAACCAGAGTTACATGAGTCGCCATTCACCAACCATTACCAAGTCAGAAGCCCTATAAAGCTAAGGAGCATATAATTCATAATTTGTTGGCATCATACAATACCCAAATCACATCTAAGTTAAACAGAAAGTCAGAAAATTATCAAAATTACCTCCTCTAAAGAAGGAGCAGGCCGAAGTCTTTTCATTAGCTGTTCATGATCAGCATTCTGATAATCAACCATGCCAGGAGTTGTCGGAGGTGTTCTTTGATGCTTCAAGATAGAAACTGTTTGAAAAATGGCAGGAGTGATTAATTCATGACACCCTCTTGCACTATTAAATTATTGCAAATTTAAAATTCTAAGCAAACTCTAAGCAACTTGTTCTCCTGCTCACTTAGCCAAGTAAATGCAATTTCAACAGCCAAGACACTAGTTACAACAATTTTTTTCAAACGAAGTTAAACATGTAAAAAAGACTTGTGTATGTAGCATGCACAATTTAATGGGACTTACGATGTGCTTATTGGCAAAATTAAGGTAGCCACGAGTGTTTTTCTTAACAAAAAATGGACAATATGGTAACTATAGTTTTAACCTTGATTCTGTGGGACTGGCATGGATGATGCTGTGACAACAGCTGCTTGGACAGATGATGAAGCTGAGGCATTAGCCATCCAACCAGCCAAAGCATTAGCATTAGCAGTTGCTGCAGCAGGTGCAAAGGGCTACAGAAAATAAATGAAAACAAATATTCATTAATCAACATGAATGATTAGCTTCATAATCAATAATAAATATAAGGAGCCAATTTTCTGAAATGCAAGGTATCATACACCATGAGCTCCAAGTGAAGTATAAGCAGCAGGCTTTGCAACGGCAGCAACCGGAAGATTGACAGGTGTAGGTGCTAGAGGACCATTAGGAGGTGTACATGTATGATCAGTGAATAAAGTCTTTATATCTGGGTTTGGCCTTGGGTTTTTGCAAAGCTGGTGCTGCCAGTTCAGACTGCATTGATAAGGAACACAGATAAATTAATAAAAAGAAAAGGGAAAGCATAACATAAACAAGAACTAATAAGAATTGTGTAAACTTCAAAATTCTTATCAGTAATCGAATAATTGAATCAAAAACATACATGGAATTAAAGCCTTGTGCAAAAAAACTAAGAGATATAATGTTCGAATGTGTCATGAAGGCAAAAGCCACACAGTTCGCTTTTCATTTAGCACATAAAAGTAATCCAACTATAAGGGAATTGAAAAACACAACAGGGTCTTGTGATGAGAGAGAAAATCAGTCAGACGCGTGAATTTGCTAACTTATCTACAACTATAGCATCCATACCTTTGATTGATTAATGTCCGCAATCTTGATGACTTAAGAGTAGGGAAGATAAGCTTATCACGGAAAAGTGGATTTGCCTCTATCAGCTTTTTAAGCTCAATCAACATAATCCCCCGAGCAGTTTTGGTGTCACCGTACTTGGACAGCTGCTCATTCTCCCTAGCATATACAACGAAATGGAAGTCTTATAGTTTAGTAAATCTGGTAGATCTCTATCAGTCATAAGAGACAGGACACAAGTTGGTAAACATGATACTTCACAATCTCCATCCTATTATCCTCTCAAGAGTTTTGAATTAAGATTCGAGAAGATGACTTTCATCTTCAATATCGTCAACCAAACAGACAAGAAAAGGTACTAAAAACAATGTTGCATTACATAGACTACATATTCAAGATTTATACCTGAAATTATTAAGAGTTAACAGCTGTGTGATTTCTTTGTATAGTTCCTCATTGAAGGTTGAGAACACTTTTAAATCACCCACTAATATCTCAACAGCCTTTGCCTTGTCTTGCCTAAAATTTAGAAACACCAGAGACAAACAGCAAGTGAAGTTACCATAATAAGCACAAATACAATTAGATTCCAAAAGGATACAAAGTAATATATACCTATCAAGGGCTTCAAGATATTTCTGCTTCCTGATTTCAAAGAATATTTTCATGGAGTATCTATTATCATCAACTTTGGTAAACCCTGCTAAGTACTTCTCAACTTCTTCCCATTCACCAGCCTGTACTTTTTCCTCAAAGTATTTCATGTTGAAGAAAAACCCTGATTCTTTCTCAAGCCTGCACCCATGAAAAAGTAACAAGCAGTCATGTTGATGTACGAAATGGGAAATGTTCAGCAAAGTAAGAGAAAGAGTCTTCAATTAATTTTATTATCATCTCAACTCCAAATTCTCAGTGGAGATTATGTATCTCAGCCTTTCTCGATAAAAGGAACTGCCATATATTACCACTAAAATATTTACAAGTTTATCTTCATATTCAGGCAATTCATAGCTTTCCACTCTTCAGAAAGCCAAGTGGAGTAACAGCCAACAAAGAAAGTACAACTTATATGGCCATACCACCTTTGTAGGCGTAACCCTGTCAATCAGGGGTCAATAGCGCAGGATGTAACCCCATTTATTAATCTACAGACTAAGATTTTCACTATACACAGATAAATTAGATAAGTCATAACCACGCAGCTCTGTGATTAAGTTGTCCACATTCAAACTACAAGGCTTTTAAACTTACACGAAAATCAGCATTAATACTCAAATTTAAAAACGTTCCTCCCCTCATTTCTCTATTATTCAGCTAATTTCCAATAATCTTGACTATCAAGAATACAGCTAAAGCTGAAAGCCTTTAGACAAATAGATTAGCTCATTTCTAGATACATAACACAATTTTAACGTAAACACTTTCCCTCTGTTCTGCAGCATGAATTGCTTCTTACCCATTTATATTAATCTTAAACCACACATAAAGATTGCAGACATAAAAAACAACAACAAAAGGGGGGAAACAAAATAAATTTTAAAGGGGAAAAAAAATATAGGGAAGGGGTCCTTACTTGTGCACCGACTCTTTGAACTTTTCCTCCTCCAGAAATTGGAGTATGAGAAACACCAATTCTCTGCTCAGAGAAGTCATGGCGGGTCCTCAAATCTCAAACCCTGACAATAATTTCGATCTTCGAACACCGATCTTCAAACACGAAAAGACCGAACGAAGACCTCAAAACCCGAAAGAGAAAAACAGCACGGAACTTCAATTCCGCCAAACGGAGAAAAATCCGAACCGAACCACACAACCTCGACTCGAATCTGAACTCACGCACACTCCGCAGCCCCAAAATCCACAAGAATTTAGAGGTTCCTGCGGATTATATAAGCTCCAAGTTCGAGAATTTCTAGGGTTTGAAAGGCTGCGGATAAGAGAGAGGAGAAAGAGAGAGAGAGAGAGTTGAGAGACTTGGTCTCGCTATCTTCGATGCGTTTGTACAGGGGTCTTTCTTTTTCTACTGACCTATCAGAGATAAGTACGACGACTTATTTGATAAGTACGCGTGCTTATTACCAGTGGTTATCGTTCCGTGACTGATAAGGCAGCCAGAGCAGTGTCGCGGATTCGAAACTAGTAATTCAAATATAGTGAATATTCGCAACACACGTCCACTCGGGCCCATCTTCTTTTTTCTGTATTGTCGCTTTCGCTTTGAACCCGATAATTTCAATTTATTAGTAACTCTTCAATGTCACATGTTCTCGCTTTTTTGGCATTATATCGTGAGAGTTTCAGGGTTTGTTCCTTCCGAGGATGTGACAACCACGCGCGGGCAGCATTCATTCCGCGGGCCACGTCTCCTTTGTCGTTTTCCAATTTTTTAAATTTGTTTTTTGGTTTTTGTTTTTTGCTCTTTTGTTCTCCATCCTTGTTTGAGACACGGCCATGAACCATCTCCATCTAGTCAATTTATTAATCAATGATAACTCAGATCCCTAAAGCCTAGCCCATTTTTCTAAACAAAAACAAAGTCTAATTTTTTATAAATTTATAAAAAATTTATTGATCTTTCGATACTTTAATAGTAGATTAGAGTATTAATAATAAAACTACATATTTATTTTTAGAGTATCATTTAGGTGTATTAATAGTATAAAATTTTTTTACACTATCATCCAATTAAAACCTTCTATTTGTATAACCATTCAAACAGTGGGTGGTTATATCAAATAATTTTATTGATGTGATAATTTATAATTAGATATTTATGTAAAAAAATTTATACTGATAATGCATTCAAATTAAATCTTTATTTGTAATACATTATTAATATAAAAAATTATACAATTATTCAATAAGAATTTAATTTAGATTCATTGACAATGAAAAAAAATTTTATATAATTATTTAGTTATATTCTTCCATTTATATGGCCATCAAATAGTAAATATGAGATTTAATTATTTATGCTGATATAGTAAAATATAATTATAGTATGATATAATTGAATTATTATGTAAAAATATTTCATGTTATTAATATATCAAAATTAAATTTATCTAATAATTACAACACGAATCCCTAAAGCCAATTAATTATATTTTATTTTTTTTATGACTTTTGAAATAATTTCAGAAACAGTCAAGCACTTTAATGACATTGTCATATGAAAAGATGATTTTGCCCAAAAATATACTACCATGCTAATTGTATATCAAAATAAATCTATAACTTTTTATTGCATGTTATTTGATAAATATTTTATATTTTATTAAAATTTTAACTATTTCTTCGTATAACATTATTCTGTCTAAACTTTAACAACCAATTATTCAGTGAAATAAAATTGAATCGTGAAGCAATCAGCGATGCTTCATCATCCTTGTCCAATTGCTGCCTGGAATTTATTTTAAAATTATTGCGTGGAATTCGTGCTCCACGGACGATCCAAAAGTTATGGACGGTTGAGGGAGAAATTTTTGCATGATTTGAAAATATCATATAATTATGTTCCTGAATTAATTATATAAATATATTTTATATAGAATCTATCATTAACATATAATTTTATATAAAATATATTTATATGATTGATCAGAAGTATATAACTTTTATGTTTTAATATTATCTATTGAGATAAATTTAATAATTAGGATTTTCTCCATTTAGTCTTGTTAGCTGCTTAACAAGCACGCTGCCGTTTTATTTTTTTTTTAGGGTAATAACATAATTAAATTTATGAATGTAAAGTAATAAATTGTAAAATTTATAAAAACTAATATTATAATTTCATAAGATTAACATAGCTGTTAATTTCACGTCAATATTTAAAATTTATAAATTATAAATATGAATAATTATTAATACCAGCATTTTTTATTTTTATGGCTGTTGATATAAAATGATTTACATAACATAAAATGTTTTTGAATAAATAAATTTTATATGAACAAAATGAAATATATATATATATATATATATATATTATTTTAATTATTCAAAATTTATTTATCTTAAAAAAATTTATATGTTATGTGAATAAATTTTATATTAATAGCTTATAAATAACAAATGCAAGTTGCTACTTAATAAGATACATTATCATTTCTTGACAAAACTTGTACATTACCTTTGATATGTTTATAGCGTACAGTTTTTAAATTCCTCAGGTGGTTATCCTCCCTCGTGAGCCCCTTGTTATTCAAATCCCTACTAACAAAATTAACTTCTGTTACAGTTTTATGTATATTTTTGTTTTTATAATGTAGCTTAGGATTGAAGTAAAAATGCAATTTGCTTAAATTAGTTATTCAAAAAAAATTAAATATGCCTTACTTTAGACTTATTTTTATTATCTAAGTTTTAACTTTGAAGTGAATGCGCCAATAAGAAAAAAAATATTTAAACATATAATTCAATGTTAAAAAATAATATCCTTTATTTTGTTTGTTAGTGATAGTTTAGGCCTTATTTACCTGCAACGTTAGTTTTTCTTTTATTCTATCTGATTCTTTTTTATTCTATCAAAAAAAGAAAAAAAAATTGGTGGCATTATTCTGTTTATTCTATTTTAAAAAAATTTATGCAGGACTGTAAGCAATAATTTAATATTAAAAGAAAGCGTCAAATATTAAAAGCTTTTATTAAGACAGAAAATGAGAATAAAAATGAAAATTGAAAAATTAGATATGACATGAATAAGAGAATAACAAAGGAATCCCGCTATGCATTATTGAAATTAAAAGTTTTAAAAATTAAAATAGTAACGAACGCAAGTGGGTATGTTTTTGCACCAAGCTATCCAGTACCGTAACAAACTATCGAGGAAGATATTTGCAGACAAAAGAGAAAATTGTTTAGCCTCAAAAGTTTGATTTACAAAGGGCTGGGACAGGGGGATGAGATGGAGAATCGGGGGCTGAATTTTGTGGGGGAACCGTTGCGCCACTGTGTGGGGTTGTGAGAACGTGGGTGTAGTACTGATAGGTTCGAACTTTAAAATGAGGATTAATAGATGGAAATTACACGTCTATCGATTTTGTGTTATTTACAGAGGGAAGGATAAACTTAATACAATGGTTAAATGGGAAAAAAAGTTGTGACTAAATTAGAGCAGTTAAAGTGCCCCAATCTCTTTATTTAGTAGTATAGAAGTTAACCACTCATTTACACAATCAACCACTTTTGAGATAATTATAATAAAAATTATATAAATTTAATAATTAAATAGTTGTGTAAAATATTTTATAATGCTAATGTATCAAAAGTATTTCCACACACCAATTATGATTAACCTCCAAAAAATGAAGGAAAAAAATATTTTATTTCCTAAACTATAAGTTATATGTACTTTAATTTTTATATTTTAAAATATATAAATTAATCCCTTGACTTTTTTTAAATATATATTTTAATCAAAATAATTATACTGCATCCCTTAAATTTTGAGTTATATATAAATCAACCTCCTAAAATTTTTTAAATATGTAATTTAATATCTTAAATATTCTTGAATATATATTATTTTTATTAATAATTAATAAAAAGAGTCAATTTATATATTTAAAAATATTTTTAAAAATTAATTATATTATTTTAAGAATTTAATTTAAATATACTGACAGTGTAAAATAATTTTACACTGTCAACCAATAGAAATAGTGAAAAAAGCCAACTTATATAAATAATTACCTATTATAATGAAAGACTCACTATAATTTCTTACTTTTTTCTATTTCTATTGATTGACAGTGTAAAATAATTTTACACTATCAATACATATCAATTAAACTCTTATTTTAAAATATAAAAATTAAAATGCATATGACTTGTATAAATGTTGTTTCCGTTGCATGATTTATGCGGCGCAGCGAGTACAATCTGCGAGTCCATGGGCACAAAAGCCACGTGATGTACTAGTCCATTTTGAACCGCACGATTAGCCTGGACTTGGAGTCAAACGTTTCGGTGATTGGTCGTACACGGTGTCTTTGTAGTCTTTGCAGTAGGTGATTATATTCCACGCAAGAATGTGACCATGTGAGAGAATAGACATCCCACCGCCTTGTCACTTCCGTAACAATCAAGTGGCCATTTAAGGGAAGAAAAGGCGCAGTTAGACATGGAGATGCTACAGCAGACTGGCCCGTCTCAACTAATTAAAAGCAAGGTGAGATAGGGTGGGCTAGATTAGAAAGGTAGACCCAATACCTGTTTAAAGGTGGGTTGATCTATTAAAAAAATAAAAATTACAAATAAATTTATTTTAATATTTTTATGAGTTATATTATTCTAAAAATTAGAAAAATATATTAAATAAAAAATTTATTTAAATAAAATAATAAAATTACATAATTTATACCTAAATTTAACTTAAATATAAATATAATAAATTAATTAGGGTATATAAATAAATTTATAAATAATAATTAACTATAAATTTATAATATAAAGTTCACAATTAATAAAAAAAATAATAATAATATAATTTATAATAAAAATTTAAATTTTTTTAAAAGTACTCTTAAACCTAAAAAAAAGAGACAAATTTGGCCCAACAGACCAATCCGCCTTGGCCTGTCAAAGCCGACGGGTTAAGTGGGATCGGTTAGATGGGCCGAAAATTTTTGGCAGACCAAATATATCAACCTAACCCGTTATTTTTTGCAAGTTTGGAGGGCCAACTCGACGAGTTGAACCCGTTTTGCCATCTCTTAAACTTAGAATTCATTTTTAAAAAGTTAATTTTGATGTAATATGAGTAAAAACTTTTAATACAAATATTTAATTATATATTATTATATTAATTAAAGTATTTAACTTAAATATCTACTACTCTAAAGAGGCATTTGATATATTGTTTAATAGAATAACTGGTAATTCATATTATTATTCAAAAAAATTGTCACCTTTTAAATTATTGGTAATATTACTATGTAGTATTTGATCTTTATAGATAATCTAATTAGTAATCTATATTACCTTGTTTGGTATGCAAAAAATTATTAGGTAATATATTTCTTTCACTAAAATACCCTTAAAAAAAGTATTATTATTATTATTATTTAAAAATAATTTAATAACAATAATAATTTTATTTTAATTAAATTTATTATAGTAATAATTATAATTATTTTTTAGATATTGATATAATTAAATATATTTACTTATAATATTAAATGGTTAAACTATTTAAAAAAAATAAATTACAAATACAGTATTTTGATAAAATTATTTGTTATTTGGTCACCTTGCCCATTTGCTGTTTGGACCATAAATTAGTTATCGATGCCAATTTTATCAAATAAAAATATTAAATTGTTAAACTATTTCTTATTGAGAGAGAGAGAGAGAGAGAGAGAAAAGGAGGAGAAGAGAGAAGGGGGCATTTTTGTGAAAAAAATTGAAAGATTACGATGTAGGGGGTCATCCAGATAAACACCTTTTATTGAAGTAATGTAGATTATCACTTCAAGGGTAATGTAGATTACCAATAATATGATGTAATTAGATAAAGTAATTTTGTGGGTTTAAGTAATTTAATGATTTAATTATTTTACAAATTCTTATAATTTTATTATATTTTTAATTAGGTTCCTGTAATTTTAAAATTTATAATCAATTTTTTATATTAAACAAAAATTTATAATAAAGTACCTAGAACTAGTTGTTATTACAAAATTGTTTGATTAAATAGAATATTCTTTGATTCTAGCCTTAGATGCTCCTGTGGGTAAATAGCACTAAAGTCTAGTATACTTGATGACTATTCTAGCAAATCTCAACTCCAATCTCACACACACACTCTATCTCCCTCTCTCTCTCTCTCTCTCTCTCTCTCTCTCTCTCTCGTCCCAAAAGCAGGGAATCTTTCCTCTCTCTAAAACCGCTGCTACTCTTCCCTTTAGACCGCCGCCCCCCACTATACTCGGTCTGCCCACCTTTCCCTGTACCTTGCTACTACCCTGTTCGCCCACCCTTTGTATGCCTTTCTTTTTTTCTTTTCGATAGGTCAATAAAGGCTCAAGACCCTCAACCAAGAAAAGGGCAACAATTCCAGCACAAAATGGAAAACAGAGTAGCACAGAACATAACAAAAGCAAGGTGTCAGTGAGAAGCACCAAAAACAAGAAGAACACGCCAGTAATTTGATAATAACAGACTATACTCAATCAACCATAATAGATAACACCATTGATATGCCTATAGCCACCAAATCTGAATGACTATGCAATCCATACCTAAGGACACCACCATGGATGTATAAGCCTTGGATAGTATACTTTTAACACCTTATTTGATTAAGCCAATGTAGGTAATGAGCACAATACAAGCTTCAACACCCCATTTGGAACATGGATAAAGAATGCTAAAGAAACAGTAGCCCGACTCAGAAAGCTGAAGTAACAAATGCAGCCCCACAAATAACGATATATCACCCAAACATCCAAAGAAATAAGCAACAATAGCATCACACAAAGGAAAGACTAGAGTATTACCAGATGATATCTCCTGCATGGAACTCGATCATGAACCCTCTAGCACGGCATCAAATATTATTTACCAAGATTCACCTCGGTTGTAATTTGCAGATTATTATAGCCCCAAAACACCCCTTCTTACACTTAGCTTGTACTCTATTTGCCCCAAGAGTTGTTGTAATCCCTATGTAGGGGAGAAGAGATTTTAAGAGAAAGGAAGAAGTGGTGAGGATTTTAGCGTGAGTAAAGTTGAAATGGTGCGTGAGTGTACTATGGCAATCTAGACCTGTAGATAAGCAGTGCGTGATGCACTATACATGGGATAGTATGCTATAAAATACACCTGGATCATCCGTTTAATCAAAGTGATTAGTTCTAGTGACTTGATTATAAATTTTTGTTTAATATGGGGATTTAATTATAAAATTTTAAATTATAGAAACTTAATTAAAAATTAGGTGAAATTATAGGGACTTGTAAAATAATTAAATTTAATTTAATCTAATATCACCAATAATCTAAATAGATTACTTTATACCTAACACCCTCTAAAAATTTTACAAATATAAATATATAATTGAATGATAATATAAAAATTTTTTTTACATTATTACTATATTAAAATTAATTTGTTATTTTTATTATTTTTATATTTATTTTAATATAGCACAAATTATTCAAAAAGGGCCAGTGAAGATATAATCCTTGATTTATTAGTAGAATATAAGTTTAAATCTTAATAAGATAATTTTTGTGGACAACGCTGCATAATCCTTGTGTTCCCTTCACCGATATTAGTTTTATAATATGTTCAAATGAGTAAAACATGTAAAAATATCTTATGATCTCATTGAAAAAGATAACACAAATTAAAATTGATTTTTTTAAAAGAAAGTTATTAATTAAATTTGAACATTGTAACACAAAGTTTTTAATATATCTTAAAAATAATATGAATTGCAAAAAAGCTATTTTTATTTGAATGAATTAATTATTATTGAAATAATATTATTTTATTAATATTTTACATTTACTAACATAAAAATAAAGTTAAAACTTAAAAATAAGTAATAATTATTAATACTAAAATAAAAATAAAAAATAAATAAAATAAACTTAAAGAACATATAATGCGGAATCATTTTTAATGTGAGATTTTTTGTAAAAAAATATGAAAAATGTGATATTTTTAATAAAATTTGAAGAGTATGATTTTTTTGTCCTATATTCTTTCTCTACTTTTTTTTCTTCTCTTTTTTTATTTTTTTCTTTCCTCTCTCTTCTTTTCTCTTATCTAGACGAATTCTCTTTTATTATTTTTATTTTTTGTAATTCGGCGATACGGATAGCAGATTCATTTTTTATTTTTTATTAAAATAATAGAATGTGATTGATAGTAAATCAAATTCCTTTTTTTATTTTTATTTTTTGTAATCTGGCGGTACAAATAATGGATTTACTTTTTACTTTTTGTTGGAATTCGTCTGCATTTTTAACAAATTCCTGTAAAATTTCATACTTTTCAAAATTTATCAAAAATCTTATATATTTCCAATAAATCACTCAAAAAATCATATAAAAAATTAACCACATATAATCATGTTAAAAATAAGATATTCTTAAATTAAATTCGAGTTAAGTGGCATTTTAGTCCTTTAAATTATATGCATGCATCACTTTAGTTCCTGACATTTGGAAATTAACTTTTTAATCCCTAAAATTGTATTCCGTTGATCACGTTAGTCCTTATCTAGTCAACTGTTGGTTAACTTTGATGGTGTTGCTGACGCGTTACATTAAGTGACACGTCAGCATGCCATATGGCATGAAATCTGACGTGGCATGACAGGTGGCAGAGTCATTTGACATGGCATGCCACATGGCATCAATTATAAATTGATTTAAATTAGTCTCTGAATTTTTAAAATATGTCAAAATAGTATAAAATTTCAAAATTTCTCTTCTTCTTCTTCTTCACCATACTCTAAATCTTTAATCTTCCTTAAACCTATTAATTTATCTCCTATTTTCACACTCTACCTAAACTAGATTCTCTTCACATAGGTAATAGTCACAAGTTTTTTACTTAACAAATAAATAAATATCTTCAAATTATTTTGATTGAAAATATTGTAATTTATAAAAAAAATAAAGATAGAGATAAAAAATGTTAATAATTTCAAATGAGATTTTGGCCAACAAATGACAAAGTTATAAAATAATTGACATATATCAGGGAAGATGAAATAATTGAACAATTGATAATGGTTGGGCTAATGGTTTTGACTTGTGAGTTGTCATAAGTGGTGGCTGTGCTTTACAGAAATATATAAGTAAGAAAGGAAAAAGGGAATGGAAGAAAGAAAAATGAAAAATAATAAGTTTGAGGTATAGTCTTGTTATGTACATAAATAAATTATTGATCTATTTCAGATTATTTTTTTGAAAAATTTGTTACATAACTTTGGGTGAAGAATAGTGATTAGTAAAAAATTTAAAGTGACAGTAATTTTGTAATTTAAATTATTAACATCACGAGTAAAACTTAAGCAAAGTCACAATTTATTTCTATTATGATTAATGAAATATATTTTTTAGATCAAATTATTTCTTTAGAATTTAATTTTTTTTAATTTATGACAAAAGTCTCAAAATGAAATTGATTTATTGCATTAGATTTGAAATAATTTATATTTGATATATTTTTTATTTTGCATGATTTTCTTACCTTCTTTTAAGTATAGACCTAATCTTTGTTTGAAAGTATTGAGCTTGTTTACCATTTGAGTTAACTTTGCATGTATTGATATTTTGATATAAAAATAGATAATACAATTTATTTTCTAGATATAATTTTAATGGTGAAATTTTGATTGAACATCAAAAGATATAATTTTCTTCCAAATTTGGTGATCAAAATGTATACATCTTAAAAAAAATCAATTTTAATTTTTCAACCAAACTTCTATTATAATTGTTAAAAAAATAGAAAATACTTTTAAAGATAACTTTTAGCTAAATCTATTTAACCTATTGAAAATTAAAACAAGAAATTATTAATTAATGAGTAAATTGCACTTAGTACTCTTGAAGTTTGTTGTAATTACATTTCATCCTAAAGTTCTGAAGAAATTAGTCTAGGTAAAGTGAGAAAATAGAACAGAAATTAGTGAGACTAAGAAAAATTAAAGATTTAGAGTTTATGAAGGAGAAAACGATAAATTTTAGAATTTTAGATTATTTCGACATATTTTAGAAAGTTTAAGGTTAATTGACATATTTTAGAAATTTCAGAGACTAATTTGAACTAATTTATTATTGACGTCATATAAGCATGTTATGTCAGATGTTGTCAAATGCTTTGCCATGTGGCATGCTATATCAGATTTCATACCACGTGACATATTGATATGGCATGCTGATGTGTTGTTTAATGTGACACATCAACAAAATCATTACGGTTGATTAATCAGGGATTAATATAACTGATAAAATGTAATTTTAGAAAATAAAAAGTTAATTTTTAAATGTCAAAGATTAAATTAATACACATATACAATTTTAGGGATTAAAATTATGCTTAACTCATTAAATTTAAATCAAACTTCAGACTGCAAAAGTAAGTAGCAGCTTTATCATTAGAGTTATAAATACTTTTGTAATAATATCAAAATAAATAACTACATTTGCAACTTGTAAGGCATGAGATTAGGAATAAACTATCGAAAGCTAGCGGATTGTGTTTGGTTATATTTTTAGAAAGGTTAAAATATATTTTATTGGTATAAGAATAAAAATATATAGTAATTAATATATTTAAATATAAAAAAATTTTAAAAAATCTGTTAGAAGATGTATTCTTAAAATTATTTTTTATTTTAAAAAAATTTTTTAAAATTAAATTTTATTATTATTCTTATATCAATAATTAAAAATAATTTTATTTTATTTATCTAAATAAAAATGATTCTTTTAAATTTATTTTTTTGACACATTTAAATTAAATAAAAATTATTTTTTTAAAAAAAAATTTTAAGAGACTTTTGTTAAAAAGGATTTTTTTCAAAAGTTACATTGGTCTTGTCTTATCATGCCGCCTGTGCCGCATTCCTCTCTCACAACTTTGTCACGCGTTCACGCTCCTTCGAGCGGCGCGTCCATATCATCTTCACAGAATGGTTAGCGTGTGGTGCGCACGATGTACGTCACAAAGCCCAACTGTCAACGATGGAGGTTACCCAAACCTTTTAATCGCGAAATCTCGCGTTTTTAAAAAGTAATCGCGAAATCTCGTTATTATGCTTAAAAAATGTCATATATCACATTCGACGCGAGCGAGTCTTGTTGCCTGCCTGCCTCCCACTTGCATTCTGTGACCGGTACTTTCCACCGAATTCATTTTCTAATTTCTATTTTTTTTTTCTAAAAAGCGATTTAATATTTCAATGGAACGATGGATACTCCAACCTTATTATCATGGATTCAATTAATTTGATCTTATCCCATCTGTCAGAGATATATGAAGGGAGTAAGAGATTTTCAACAAAATATTTTTCCATTTTCAAAACTTGGAATTTGAAACCTCTAACTAAAGATGGCTAATTCTAATCTGATCTGCGACAAATTTTGGATTAGGTTGGTCCAGTGATTTAATAATAGATGAAAAGAATATATTGATATATATTTTTTATGTAATATATTATAATATTTTTAAAATTATATAAATAAAAATTAATTAATTTTAAAAATGATTAAATTTTTATTTTTATAATATTTAAAAATATCAAATTTTATTTATATAATATCTAAAATTTTTTTGTTAATTTCAGTATTTTATAAAAAATAATCAGATTTTATCTGTATAATATTCTTTGAATTTCAGAAATGACCGTATTTTTATTTATGTAACACTAAAAAATATCAAATTTTATTTATGTGATATTTAAAGATTTAGAGTTAATTTTAGGATTTCACAAATTTTTTTTGATAATTTTCAAAATATATTTAACTTTTTTTTCTTTTTAATTTGACTAAACAAAAAAATATTACAATACACTATATAAAAAAATATAAATACACCTTTTTAATCAACTATTAAATTTTTAAGACTAACTTAATCCTTATTAAAAACTCCCTCTATTAAAAACATCCACTAAAGATTCACCCAAGACATCTACCATCTTCACCTCCTCAATTGGATAAAGCGTTTTTAATGTTGATCCTGTGCCTTTTCAAAATCCCAATCAGACGTTGCGTGTCACATCCATGTGTGGGAGATACCATCACCCCTATTTTGTAGTAGTTGTGGCCAATTTAGAATTCTTTGTGATTAAGATTTAAATAAATTTTTTAATATTAAAATTTTAAATTTAGGTTTTAGTTTAAATATATTGTCAATATAAATTTTTTTTAATAAATATTTAATTATATATTATCATATTAATAAAAAATATTTAATTCAATCACCTATTATTTAAAAATTTTATAAATAAAAATATATAATTAAATAATAGTATAAATTTTTTTATATCAATAATATATTAAAATTAATATCTTAAATTTATCTCTAAATATATTCCAAAATAATAATTTTACTTATGTAGTATGCTTGCATATTTTTTTATTTTTCTCTATATTTCTCATTATCCTTTTCTCTATTTTTTATTCATTTAAGCAATAAAAATGGATTTTTATTTTTTTATTTTCTCTCCTAATTTAAACAAAAAGATAAAGTACATTGGAGTACTTTGAAAAAAATGTATTATATATAATTGTTTTAATTATTGATAAAAATATCAATATTTTATAATTTTATAAATTACTAAATGTCAATGTAAAATATTATACACATGTGATAATTTAAATTGAGTTTAATTGGTATGCATTAACAACATAAAATAATTTTACACTATCAATCAATAGAAATAGGAAAAAATAAAAAATTATGGTGGGTCTCTCGTTGTAATAAATGGTTATTTATATGAGTTTGTACTTTTAACTGTTTCTATTGACTGACAGTGTAAAATAATTTTACACTGTCAGTGCATTTAGATTAAATTTATTTAAATTATTAATTTTCTCATCAATAAACTTAGATTTCTATGTACTAATGATTCAAGAATAATTTTATATTGATAGTCAATAGAATTACAAATGTATCATATCTAAGTAACTATCTAATATAATTTGAAACTTTGTTATAATTTTGATGGTTGATAGTATAAAATTATTTTATACTTTTTAGAAACTATTTCATATTATCAGTATATAGAAATTAAACTCAATTTTATAATGAATAAAAAAATGTTGAATAAAAAAACTTACTTTTATAAAATTTAAAAATTTTATATAATTAAAAAAAATCTTATATGAGCATATAAAAATTTAATATTTTTTATTTCGTCCTTTTTAGTTTATCAATTACCAACTTATAAGGATGGCAGTGGGGCGAAGCAGCGAGAGGGGGAGGGGGAGGGAAAGTAGTCTTCCACTCCTTACCCTATGCTTCCAGAGTTCTCCACATTTTCATCCCTATTCTCCGTAGTGGGGGAAAATTGCTTCCTATTCCCATTTCTCATCTACCTTCACCTCCTATAGGGATTCATGAATATTACAAAAAAAAAAAAAATTAAAAATTATGCCTAAGTAATTTAATTAACTTGAAAATTTTTGAAAAAAACTTAAAAATAATAATATAAAGTTGATCCAAATCTTAGACTATAATCTTACATCATTATTGCCAAATTTTTAAATTTTAAATTAAGTCACAATTATCAGTCTATTATAAGAAGACCATAATAAATAATAATAAATATATAAGATGTGAGATGCTAAATAAGTTAAAGTTGTATTCACTTTATTTTTACATTAAAATATACCCTTGATATAAATATCCCACAGGATAAGGGGTATAATCTCTATCCCACTCTCCATTTCCAAAGTTACCTTCATTCTTGTCCCCACATGACAAAAATCTCTACATTCAAATCCCCATATATGAATAACCCCCCCCAAATATTTTCACTTATGGATCTCCATTGCTATATCTACTCATTTAACCTTTTTCGCATATAATAAATTTTTTTTTCTTATTATTCGATTCATTTACACGGCAAGATTAGGATGCATTAATTAAGTACTATAATGGATAATTTCATATTTTTTAGTATAAATATATTTCTTTTAACATAAATCAATTAACTGAAATATTATAAATTAATATTCTTATATACTAATACTAATTCTAATTCTATAAATAAATAAAAAATCTAAACCTGCAGATCAGTCTAAATTACATAAAACATGAATCGGACTAAATCAGATTAATTATTGAGTATTTATAGAGGTATTTATTGATCACCGACCAACAAAAAAAAAAAATCTTAAGAATTAAATCTAAATCATAGTAATATATGATGAGTGAAAAACTGATAAGATGAATCAACTCTCTATTAGCAACATTAATAATAATAATATTATTATTATCATTATTATTGTCAAAATTAAATTTGACCGCTATCTACACGTCTTTCTAATTCTTACTTAACAACTAAACTATTAAACTTGAATATAATGTTATTATTTTCCTCCACCTCACATGCTTGAACAATTCAACTGTGTAAAGCACATCTCCAAACCAAGATAACCTAATAATTTTTCATCTGTCTGGTTCCTCAGTGTTATAAATACCATGTCAAATTTCACTCAGGATGGATTAATTTTCAAGATTTTCTGTTCCCCAGTTTTATAATTATACTTCGTTGTTGTTCTCCTAATTTTTCCAACTTTTAAATAAAAAAAGATTCGGTAGTTATCACTATATCCCCTTCTAAGAAATTGCTTTCATAATTCCAGCGTAGTCGATGGGTGGTAATTAGGTTAGTTATTCCTAAAGTGATCAATATTCGACACAAGAATGGCCAAATCAATAGTGAGTAAATAATTTGTTTAGTCCTAATATTTTAAAGTTGTTTTCAGTTTAGTTCTGAAAATTTTTTTAATATTAATTTGATTTTAACACTTTGAAATTGACATCAATTTGTTTTTTTTTAAAATTTTACATTAATTTAGTTTTAACACTTTGAATTTTAATATCAATTTGATCATAATATTTTGAGCTTTGATATTAATTTAATCTGAACAACTTTTTCGTATAATCAAATTGCATATCAAATCATTAGTATAGAATTAAATTGATATTAAAATTTAAAATATTAAGATTAAATTGATATTAAAAATTATTTTAGAACTAAATTAATATTAATTTTAAAATGTTAGAGCAAAAAATGATATTTACTCAATTTGAATATATTATTAGTATTTTTATTCACCAGAAAAAAATTATTATACTGCCAATCAATAACATATTAACTTTTATATAATTTTTAGATTAGTTATAATAGGAGCCAAATATTTTAAATAATGTGCCTAATATTATTAAATAATTTATATAAAAAATTTATACTGATAATCTATTAAAATTAATTTTCGATGTTATTACAGTGTGAAGTAAAATGTACTTTATATTCATGCATGAAGCATTACTTTAACCTTTCTACTAATTATTCAAAAAATCCACTTTATTATTTTGAAATTTTAAAATTCTTAAAAGAACTAAAAACGTTTAATAAATTAATATTTTTGAAAGAAAAGTTAGGACTTATTTTAAATTTAATAAAAAAATCATATTATTTTCAATTTATTTTCTATTTTCAAAATTTTATGAAGAAAATAATAAAAATAGGTAATGAATTTCTTTTAATGCAAAACAGTAAAAAGAAATAAAATCTTTCTATTTTTTTAGAAATACATTCAAGTACATTTTAATTCTAAACCAGTAATAGGAATAAAAATTTTTTAAAAAAGTATTATATATTAAATATGCTTTAGAAACCTGAAATAAATTTTCCTTCTTAAGAGCACCCCTATTAATGGAGTAAATTAAATCCGTAGTCAAAGCCAGTCCTGAATTCACCGAAGTGCCACTGCGGTCTTGCCCTCTTCCGGACTCGATTGTTTCCAACATGACATCCGACAAAACTCACGAAAAGAGGCACGTTTCTTTTTTTAATTAATTTTTCTATTGATAAATGATATGATCTTTTTTTTAATATAATTGTATTTAAATATATTAATTTAAAAATATATTAAATTATTTAAATTAATAGATAAATTAAAATAAAGGAACTATTTTATTAATTAGATCCTTCACATATGTTTCTTTTTTATTTTTACACACAAATCTTGTGAAAAATTTATTGCATATTTTTAGATTATCATCTAGAATTATACTCACTCTATTTACCGCATAGCATTTTTTTAGCTATATATTATAATAGAGTCGTTATTAACTTGTATATTTATTATTATTTATATTTATATTTAAAATTTTAAAAGTAAAATTTAGATAGTAAATAAACAAATTAACAGCGGACCTATCGTAGTGTATAGTAAAGATATCATGTTAGGAATAAAATGAACACAGCTAATTAAAATATTGGCATAATAATAAAGATACACTGTAATTTTAGAGAAAATTTTGATTTTATTTCTGAAAGAAAAATTAGTTGAAAAGGTAAGTTAGAATATATTCAAATAAAATTAATCTCATTCCTTAATAACAGAGGAAATGATACATTAGAAATAAAATAAAATAAACACAACCTTTCAAATAGCATAAATAATTTCCCGCGGCCGAGAGCTCCACAAATAAACAGTGGCAAAACAACATCATCTTTCGTACCGAGACAATCAAACAAACGTCAACATTTGCCTGGCTGTTTCATATACCAATTCCATCAATCATGCCAAATATTCGTAATTGCCATTTTGAAATATCTTGGCAAAGGCACTAACAAGTTGCCGCGTGTCAATAACTTAAAGACGACACTTAAATCGTTTAAATCGCAATGCTCGGTTGATTAATGTGCGTTGATACATGATCCCCTTGAATAAGATTTTATATTTGAGTCGTATTAATAAAAAAAATTAACATCAAAATATTTTTATCCTAATAATATATCAAAATGCAAATCAGATTAATCAAATAATAGTATTTTAAATTAAAATAATAAATACTGTTTATTATATTAATTAAATTAACAATTATCATGTGAAAAAATAAATATATTTTTAACATGATTTATTTAACCGTGTTTTTAAAGTATATATTTTTGTATTATCAACATTTAGTTTGAATATTCAATAATATAAGAAATACTTATCTAAAATTCTAAGAAGAGAAAACAGTAAGCATCCTAGAAGCTATTTTTATTATATAATTAAATAAATAATGCTTTAATTATAATATTAAAACAATTAAAATGAAATAACCGTCTCAGATAATCAAGTAATATACTTTTATGGACATATATTACGAAAATTTCTTTGAAAGCATGTAAGCATTAATCGTTTCATAATTATAGCCAACAGGGAATTGTCTAAAGAGTACAAAGCTTCTGATTAATTCGAATTACTGGAAATTTCTTTGCAACGGAGAGCCCTTATTTACAGATTATTCAAGTGCCACAAAATCTTACCGTAGCATGCTATATATAAGCGCTGAGAGTTTGGTAAATACGCGTATTGAGTTAGCTTGTTCATGATTTGTGCTATTCGAAATATCTAGTTTCCGTTGTTGACCACCATTTTGCTGACTTCAACTTAGGATTACCAAATTGCTTGGAAGTTGGAACTGGGTACCTCTCTTTAGGATAAGGAAGCAAGCAACAAGCAACTACCTAAACGAGTAAGCGTATTAGGTTGAACAAAAGGACGAAACATAAACATGATATAGACACTTCCTTAATCAATCTACCTTAATTGGACCAAGGTTACACCAAGCCAATATGATCAAGTGGGACTTGGCTTGCCCATATTACACGATAATCTATTTTAGGGTGGCAAGTTGGGTAACTTGCTGAGGTGAAGGGGAAGAAGAGTGAAAGAAGAGACAAATAGCTGAAATGTCATCCATGGCAATGCCCCGCCTCTTGCGTTTCCATGCATGCGCCGCACACTCCACAAGACGCTTAGCTGACTTTGCTTTGTCTGGTGTTGATGATACAATATCTACTGCTTCTTGATTGGAGATTACATCCCAAACCTACATCATCACAAAAACCAATCAATCACATATCTTTATAATCAAGACTTGATAGTAATTCAGCAATGAAATTTGTTGATGCTGCTGACTAGTCCAATCAGATTGGAAAAATATCTTTTAAACATACATTTTCGTATGTCAATCGACCACTATTAATTTATATATAAATAAGTAAGAAATTCATGCACATAACCAGAAAATCGGATGACAGCATTTATATATGAATCACTGGTTGTCGATTGACATACAAAAATGTATGTCCAAATATTAGGACTCGTCAGTCATCACAATACGCTGTCTGAGTTTCAACTTTCAAATTAAGGACAAGACTGCATACCCCATCAGTGGCTAGCACAACAAACTGGTCTTTGCTGCTTATGTTCCTGTGTGTCACCTCAGGCACCGATATAAGACCATGCTCTTTGATGCAGTAGTCCCCAAAAGCCCTAGACATGGCCAGTCCCGGAGACTCTACATCTGGCAGCCACACCCTGTGCACCCCGGGCTCGTCATGTAAGCAGAACACCCTTCCCTGGCACTGAATTATTCTCTCTGCCTCCTCTACAAACGTTATCAGTCGCCACAGTTAGAGGCTAAGATATTATTCTTATTCAAGATGGATAGAATGACGAAAAAAGAACACTGAGCTACACTTACGGGGTAAATTGGGCTTGAAATCAACTGTTAGTTGCAATGGAACCAAACTTCCATCATCTGATGTTGTAGCTAATACAGCACGCGAGTCACCAACATTTGCTATAATGATGAGCTCACCCTGTGCATTATAGAATAAAGTTATCAGATCAATTATATACTAATATTGGTTGGTCCATTATGAACTAGTATACCAAGTAAAATTGCAGATATGTGGGATCAACTAGAGCAACACTAGGAAAACACCACAAAAGTGGATGTTTCTTTTTTATTTTGTTTTTACCTGTCTAACAATTGAGAGGGCAGTTGTTCCGCTGTAGAATGAGTCTATCTTGCGATACTGCACTAGTTCTTGATCAATGGCAGCACAAGTCTTCAAGTAAGAGTGCTTCCATATGTTAAAGCGGTGTTGCTTTTTCTCTTCCTCTACATCAATATCCGGATCAAGTGGAGTTTGTGCAAGTGCCTCCTGCCAATTACATAGCAAAGATGGTGGCATTGACTCTCTTACTCTTTTGGCCACAAAGTGACCCCATGGCCCATGCCCATCAAAGATCCCGCAGAAGATCATGTCCTCTTGGCATCCAAATTCCTGTAACACATCATGAGCAAATCCACTTTCAAAAACAAAGGGACCACAATGAAGTGAGCTTGAAGGCAAATGCTATGCCATTGGTTATTATATTAATTAAAATATATAATTCTTATACAGTAATTAAATCCCAAGAACCGGCAACAATAAGGAAAGAAATTTTTTTCAATATTTATGCATACCTCCCACACTATGCAGCAATCTTGGTTCACTCCTTTCTGGCCTCTTTTGGAAAAGACTGAGGCATAGTTGTTTGAACCATCAGCATTAACACTGCCCGAGCTACACAGCAGCAAGTCATTTTTCTTAGCTTCCCTTGCCATTGCTTCAGCAGCTTCTCTATCTCCACATCTCCCAGGACGTCTTCCCTTCTTCATTGAAAACGACCTTGCCAACCCATTGAACATAGAGGATAAATGCCCCATCAACTCTACAATATGGTTCTCCCTTCTATGTATGTATACTATTAGAATCTGAGCATTGAAAATATATAACGGTTACATAGATACGCATACAAGGCACTAAAAGAATAAGTAGCAGGTAGAAATTCTTCAATAGTCCATAGGAAACTAAGGAAAGAACCGTCTTTAATATTTTATTTTATTTTGTTTTTTATTACCCTTTCCTACATGCTTTCTTTCTGAAATAAAAATGAAAGAGGGGCAACAAGTTGGGGGGAATCCGTGACTGAACAAAGGACAAGTTCTGACTCAGAATGCTCAGAAAGTCAGAATCTCAGAATTTAATATCTATGAGAAAAAGGCTAAATCCAGAAACAGGTTAGTGGGAAGTGAGAATATTCATTCCTACGCTGAATTTCAGGAATTCACTGTGCAGAGGAATGAAAATTGAAAATAAATAATACACACATCAAAGTTATAAGTGGAAAAAGAAAGGCCAATGAAAGCAGGAGCCCAAAGCCTGAACAACTGTTATGGAATAAGGCGCTGTTTGATTCAAGCTAAGAGGAAAGAAATAATGTAAGGCTTCTTCTTAATATATAGGTCCCATTATTTCCACACTCATTGGCTCAAAAAACCAAAAGGGTGGCTCTGGCCCATAATATTCTTCAAGAAGAAACATTACGAAAAATGGAAAGAAAACTACTCATGTTTTATCACTGGTCTAATTTAATGATATAGAAAAGCATGGACCAATGGATTCGACCACTCAAACTCAGATTTTTTATAGCTTTATTGGTATAACAGAATTGGGACACCAAAATAAAAATTGATTTCTGTCTTCTTTGCATTCTCCTTGGATTGGATGTCATGTAAAAGAAACATACTAATGTTCCATAGAACAACTGAATAAAAAAAAAAAAAAAAGGAGATTCTCAATATAGGACCTGAGAAAAACGAAATTTCCAAGACGAATATCACACAGAAAGTCAAAATCCATATATAGTGAAACATGTCCAAATACCATTGATTTTTCCTAGCCTCCGAAAAAAAAAAGGCTGTAGAATCGAATTAGATTCTACAGAAACACCATGAAAGAAGTGAGAAAACATGTTGAGGACTTTCTCACTCACTTCCAACCAAATTCATTCATCAAAGACAGGACAGAAACATCTACAGAAAAAGAGAACAGTTTGCTAAGGTCCTGATCTAAAATTCAAACCCCCCATTATTGCTTTTATATATTAGTTTTTTCAAAAGGACTCAAAGAAGAACATTTGTCTTTGAAAATGAAAACAGAATTGAAAACAAACCGAAACACAAGTATGCAAGACCTTGTAGTTGTTGTGGGGGGGAAAAGGAACTAGAAAGCCTGAATCTGAGGCAGAAACTGAGGAAGGAATTGTGGCTGCCGGAACAGGACGCAATTCCGACAAGGGTAGCTGAAACTTCGAGAAAGCAAAGGTGAGGACGGATTAGCATCCATCATGGAGTTTTGTTTTGTTTGGTTCTAGTCTCTTCTTCACCACTTCTTCCCCTTTTATCCACGGAGACCAAAACATAGGAAACAGTTTTCTTTTTCATGCGTGTAGAATTACAAGCAAACATAATACCCGCTCACTGCACGTAAATTTGTATTTATGGGGTATCAGCGTATGTCACTTAAAAAAAATCTTCCATAACGATCTATCATCTCAACTCTCTCAGCTAGTCACAGTCAAGTTCCTTGGATCATATGTGGCCTCTTTTTATTTTACCAAAAATGGAACTTTATTAAGCTATTGTCCACCTGCAGTTATAATAGAAGGTAAAAGTACGTGCCCAAAAAAGGGTAAAAGTAGAATGTTGCGAAATTTTTGTATTTTGCCTTAAACATATAGGATGAATTGAATTGTTGCCAATTAATTGTTATAAATGGGTATTAGAAGACTTCAATTAAGAGGTCTGCTATTCTTTTCCCCCTAAACAATTCTTCAGTCTTCAGATATCATCATAATATTGCTTTTATGCAGAAATATGCCAAAAGAATCTGTAATGTCAAACAAAATAAGTCCTAATGTAATGTACATGTGCATGTCTTTATTTACCATATGCATGTATTTTGGATATTATTGAGTTCGCATGTGTTTTTTTCCCCCACATATAGAAGGATAGGTACTATTCTGTAATTTTCAAATTCAAGTGTGATATTTTCCAAAATGGTAATATATGGCACACATAGAGAGGGAGTCTTTCTTATTATTGAGTACCAACTTGACCATTTTTACGACGTGTATATTATTGATGTCTGCTTATTCCCGTTATGCAGATTCGGACATTATTGTGTCTGATGAATTAATATCTTAAAACAAAATTAACAGGAAAATGGAGGACCGTTTCCTCGCAATTCTTAAATTAATTGCAACTAATAAAATAGATAGTAGCTCGCAGCCATGTTCGTATTTGTTTTGGTTGGTAATACAAACAACTAATCTACTACACAAAATATATTGACAGAGCACCCACAGCTTGCAGCGATATTAAAAACTATATAATTTTAGGTAAAATATTGAAAACTATATTATAAAAGAACAGAAGCATTTGCAAGTACAATAAGAGTATGTCAGCATTTTTTTTTTTTTTTTAAAAAAGGGTGAGAGTATGCGAGCGATAGCTTATGTTTGCTATAAATTTACACATCAACATGGTTACCTTATCTAATAAGTTTTTTGCTCATACATTATTATGATTTATATTTGATGTTTGAATTCTTCTGTTAAATCATTTAATTATAAATATTTTTATAAGTTTTTAAAATCTAATTTTAAATTGCGACAAGTTTTCCTCTCTTAACTTTAATATATGTTAATCTTAAATTAAAAATTTCCTATACGCCTCATTGTGGTTGAATGGCTCCTTTTGTGGACCAATACCACTCAAAACCTTATCTTACCATTATCATCTGATTAATTTACATAAATTCAACATATAAAATATACATAACGTATTTGGTAATCCGAATGAAATAAAAATTAATTTGTCTGGATGGATAACTACTTGGAATGCCAGTCATACGGAACCAAATCATCAATAGAAAACGGAATAAATGATTTCAAATTACGTCTAAAATATTCAATTTATTGAGTTTGCGTCATATGATCATTCAAAGACAACAGAAAAATCTCCGGCAATTTTTTAGTAGGCTATCCAAATTTTCTTCGAAAAATAAGACAGGAAGGTAAGTGATAGCAAACTTCGGTACTCAACCATGTGTTATGTAATCCTCATCTATATAATAGTTCATTCCAATCATATTTGATTACTCCCGGCGTCAATATTAAACCTTGTTTATAGATTTGCATGTAGAGATCTTCAATGCCATCAATATAATCATTTGAAAATGAACTAATTGCCAATTTTTCTACATCTAAGCTTTTTTTTGTTTTTCTTGAAATCAATTGCCTTATATGTCCTGTAGTTTCAGAAAGAGAGTTTTTCCGCCCTTTAAAATATCATATTTTATGTGAGAAATATTATTTGGCACAACGTGATTTAGAAATCGCGTGCTAGTAATGTGCAATAGAAAGCCAACTTTGAAAGTAATATGTCTTTTTGGATAATCTCAATGCAACGCGGCACATGAAACGTAATAGTTATTCGTATAATATTGATACTTGATAGAGAATTTTATGGGAACATTTAAGTTAGGGCTGTACAAAACAGTCAGCATCTTTTCATAACAATTTAGTATTATTTCTAAATTTTAAAGAATGATGCTTGTTAGCATGAAAAAAATTTCATTGAATGAAGCATTTGATTGGTTGAAGTTATAACAGTATTCAATTTAATATCTTTACCCCACAATATTTTTTACTTCATTTCAACTTTGCACTTTTATTTATTACTCGCTTACACAATTCATACCTTTTCGTTTCGTAACATATAGCATGACTGAATTTTAAATGAATTTTAAATGGATGAACTTGTTCCTGCTCTAGAGTGTGCGTTTAATCTCATCCCACTTGATGCTACTGGTTCGAGACAAGTACATCCCACCAAATTTTAAATTGATAAATAGCCTTCACTTCTTTGATTTATTCAATCATCTCTTTAAATTCTGATAAATTTTAACAACAACAAGTCAAATAATTTTGATTATATAGCATTTTTTTTCAAGCTAATTTTGTTTAAAGTCTATAATTTCTGTTCGTGTGTCAAGGTTTTGGGCATAAACATGATAATAAAAGCACTCTATCAGTATACACCTAAAAGAAGAAAATAAGAAAAAAACACACAACACACACACTCTATAAGTAGTATACGTAGGGCAATTAATTATCAATATATATCCGCCCACGGAATGAGCACTGAACTGACAAAAAAAATGAATGAAGTTGCCGACTTGCCGTGAGCTTTACAAAAGGCTGAGTAGGACCGCAAAAGTTAGCATCCTTTCCTTTCCTTAAATATATTAAAAGTTACCTTTTGCCTCCCTCAACCGCAAAATCCAATTTCATCACCTCTTTCATAGTCCTTGATCAGGAGAAAAAAAATCAGGCAGAAGCAGTGTATCCACTTAGACAGACTTCATGTTCAAAATTGTATTTGATTCCCAATCCTAGCAAGTTCCACTCGCTTGCTTGTGTCTCCCCATAATATCTTGAGATTCCACTTTTACTTTTTGGCTGGACAGCACAGATCAGCATCTTCTTTTTTATTTTTATCCTAAGTCCTAACCTAGTTTAAACATTGTTACTGTGATACATTCCTCGTGCATTACCAGTACCAAGCTTCCTTGTGGTTCACCTTTCATCAGGTGGTGTTTTAGGTAAGAAGAAAACAAACCAAAAGTTCCACACAGAAACAGATCATTAAATTAAAATATAGCAACAAAACAATACATATCGGGGCAGCAGGGCAGGTATGAGCCTGTGAAGGCTACGCAAGTAAGGATTCATTTGGCATATATGTAAGAATTTTCCTGTAGGGTTTGCAATTTGAAGTTAAAAATCAAAATGACCCCACTTGATTAAGATATAAATTAACCTGTAATAAAATTGGATCGAAAACGTAATGCTAGATACGTATGGCAGTTTTTTATGTAACCCTTTGAAAAGGGTGATGGGACCCTAAGCAAATGTGGAAGCTAAGTGAGCGGTCCTGATCTCCAGGTCCACTTCCTATTTCTTAGAGTGGTGGTATTAAAACTATTATACATACATATAAATTTATACTCTTATAATTAAAATTATTTAAGTTATCGCTTTATCATTTTTTTTTTTCTAATTACGTATGACATATCTTGAAGATAGTTTCTTCACTTGTTTTTTTGTCAGGTTTGTTCATTTGTTTGTGTCAGTTTGATCCACACATCAGGGGGCAGATGATAGACCCAAATCTCTGCGATGCGATGCGGTCATACTCGTCAAGGCTCCTGCCGCTGGAGCATTCATGTGTGTAGTCTTCTTGACCAACACGTGTTATTTATTTTTATAATAATAATAATACACAGTTAAAATTCAATTATAATTTATTAAAAATTAAGAAAAGTTATTAAATAAGCTAAAGTGATAAAAATTGTTTATCCATTTGAGAATATATATATATATATATATATATATATAGCAATTTTATGAAAGAATTTTTTTTCAATGTCGAATATTTTCTTTTCTATAAATATTCATTTTTCTTGGCGTAAATAAATCCACCAATATAACTGCATATGATTTCTGCCAATCTAAATAAACATCAATTATGTGGTGGGAGGGTCCATAAGAAATTCCATTCTAATCACATCACGTGATTTCAATGGGAGAGGTTATTAGCTATGCTGAGAGTAAAAGAAAATCATTGTTTCGTATTATTTATTTTATTTAACATTTAACATTTTAGTTATTGTATTAATAATATTATTAAAACTATAGTGATAAATATTAATTAACATAAAATAATTATTTTTTAAAAAAATTTGAAAACGCTTAAAATTTTTTTGAATAAATATTTTTTTTAGTCTTAATATTTTGAAATTAACATAAATTTAATTCTAAAATAATTTTTGACATTAAATTAGTCATAATATTTTAAATTTTGAATCAATTTAGCCTTATATTAATAATTTGATGAAAAATTTGATTTTATAAAACATTTGTCAAGATTAAATTAAGATCAAAGCTTAGAGTGTTAGAATTAAATTAATGTTAAAATTTAATATATTAAGAGTAAATTAATATAAAAAAATTTTTAAGATTAAATTGATATTAATTTTAAAATATTACAATTGAAAATATTATATACTCAAAAAAAAAAATTGTTTATGTGGGTGTGGCCCGCCATGTGGTCGTACGCATGTGATACGCGTACGCAGAAAAGGAGCAATGGGCCTAAATCATCATTGGGGTAAGGGGTCCGCTAACGCCTAACGGCCTAGTAAAGTAGATGGAGTAGAGAGATCCGCCACGTGATATTGTGAGGACCAACAGTCACGTGTGGGGTGGCGCCACCAGCATAACAACGACTTGCCGACCGGGATGGTAATGGCGTGCACTTCCTATTTTCCTAAATGGGTAGGTGTGGACTTAATACTGTCCACATATATTTTTTCACCTGTTTATTGCAACATGTAATGTCCAACTCGAATCCAAAGTTCAAGCTTGGAAAATCTTGTTGGTATTATTCTATATACTATATAGCGCGTTAGACAATTAATCTGATATCTAGTAATTATAATTTAAATAAATTTAAATTATAGTTATATATAAGACGATATTAACTAATAATGGAATATACATTATTCATAAAGTTAATATATCAATTTATATTTATTTAAATTGTTATTAATTACCACATTTTGTTACTAGAGCCGATGCATAGTTAAAATTTATACTTATTTAATTCGAACTGTAATTATGACATATTTGCTATTAAATAGAATATACCAATTCAACACTTACCTAACTAAAATTTACACTTGAATTGCGTTCACACATGTTGATTGGGTTGCTTTACTAACTATAAATAAATAATACAACTCTTCAAACTTTTTGCTTCATTTGTTGGCTGCTTTTCCATAACAAACAATATCCAATTTGTCATCATCTATTTGGCTCAGTGGATGCACAACCCCCCCCCCCCCCCCCGCGGGGGTGTTCAATACCAAAGCTAGAATCATCCTTAGTTTGTTATATTTTCTCATGCTTTATTAGAAAATCATACAAATCATTCTTAGACTATTAATTAATTAACATCAACTTGTGGATAAGCAGGCTCCACATTGTTTGACAATTGACCAAGATATTGACGTGAATTTTACGTTCACTAGTGGAGTATTAATATAACAGTAATGATCTGTTAGCACTAAGATGTTATGCAAATTTGTCTAAGGGCGTGCTCAATAAAGATCAGAATCTAGTATGGAATGATATATATGTGGGACATGAAAACCATCATTACTAGATAGATACACATCTTCATCTGTAATTTGCAAATCCAACCCCTTGATTTCTGAATGAGTGATGGACAATTTAGTATGTTGAGCTCACGAGCTAGCATTTTCATCACGATGTTGCACATGGAATATACCTCATTCCAAGCTCTACTGCTACCACATAATTTTGCATGAAGGGTCCCTACCAATTCGATGATTGGCACTGATATTTCTCCTGCACAAATGGATTAATAACATGTACCATGTTGCATTCAAATGCTAAAAAGATGTTGAAAAATGCGATGCAGCATACAGAGAAAGAGACGGCTCAAATGTAGCACTATTTATTCAGTGTGGCCATAAAGTTTGTCGCATAGCTTCACACGAGCTATGAAGCATGCACAGCGAAACCCAACGCATACTAAACATGCATATCTTTGATGTCATCATGTCCTATTGGGCAACCAAAAGAAAGAGAGAAAAAAATAAAATTAAATGTCTCGTGAAGATTCTGTTTACATGACGAACCTTGCAGTGCAGGGTGCAGAACATCACGTCCTTATCTAAGAAGTGCATAAAAAATGTTTACGCATTCATCATGGCTAATTAAGTGTCAAAAATACTGCTATAAAAATAGTTTAGGTGACAGCCTCCATCTAAAAATAGTTTAAGTTGCTGGGTTAAACGTTTCAACTTTCTAGCAATACGTGCCTTGCAAAACTCCCTCTCCCTAACAAGGAACAAAGAACACCATGCTGAATCATCTTCTCATTCACACCTCTTTCCGTGCACATGTTGTAGGTGAATGTGTGTTTATAAAGCACGTATGTCATGTGTGTCTAAGTGTGCTTGCCGGATAAAATAGAGCGGGGTAATGCTTTAACCATAACTTGACTAGTACATACCTCATTCTCGGGCATAGGATAAAGAGTTCACCAACGAAGTACACCCCCCCTAAAAAAAAAAAAAAAAAAAAAAAGGGAAAAAAGGTTCAGCCAACTTGAAAGCTAAGGTGCCTCAAATGCTGATCAGTACTAACTTTTAGAATTTCATTAATGACGATCAATAATTGTAGCTAGGTCTATTTCAAAAGAGTATTTGTGTAACCTGTGGGAGGCTTGACATCGGCTATTGAATGATACTTCACTATCATCATCAGCATCAGCAACATCAAACATATAAATAATACAGCAGCTTGTAGGCATAGATAATTAGATAAGGCAATCAAATATCACTACATCCTGCATGGACTGTTTCAAATATTAGTAGATGAAAAACTGTTATTTGTACAGTGGACACCCTTGAAAATCATGTGATTGGGATGAGAAATAAATAAAAGAAAATTGAAAAAAATATAAATGTTTTTTATATCATGTGAGTAGGGGTGCCCCTAAATATGTCCATAAGAGGATGTACAAATAATAGCCCTTTTAGTAGATGCCTTATATGCTTAATTACTCTTAGTCCCCTTAGCTTCAGTTTTAAACGTCCAATTTCACTCAAAGATAGTTCTTAAATTGATACAATCCCCCTCCCCTCCCCCAAAGTCCTCTATTGACATGCATGACACTGTACCAAGTCCGCAGATGGTGGCTAATGACTCACATCATGAAAATTAATGCCACATCAGCAACAAAGGCAATAGGAGTCCTTCCACCCTCTCCATGGAGGAAAAAAATTCTTCCTCTATATAACATCTCCACCCTTGATTCATTTTTTTATTCTTCTTTCTCTTTCTTACTTTTCAACATTGAATGTTAAGATGCACATGGAGGAGGAAAAAACGTTTCTTCCATTGTGTATATAAGAATTTTTCATGCCGCATCAGTAAAGAGTAAAGACCAATGGCTGAGCAAAGTCAATACTTAACTAACAAAGGGACTTAGTTGCAACCGTTTGAAAACTACAAAGGCAACATTATTGTAGTTGGGACTAACAGGACCAAAACTGAAGTTTCGTGAAACTAGAAAAACCAGAAATGCAATTAAGCCTATAATGTATGCAAATAATACACTCCTGTTATGCAGCCACATAAAGGCAAAGTGGACTTGTAACTGCCGCTACCTGGGTTATCTGTGATTGTAGAAGTCGTGCGTTCTCATATAATAGTTAGTATGATACATTAACTAATTACAATAAACTCAATAATGGAACTTAAAGAAGTGATATCCAATCAAGGAGTTAATTTTCATGTTTTGAAACTGAAAACTACTATAAAGATGCTAATTATTGAGCTAAAACCTTCTTCAAGGTCTGATTAATTACCAAATATTGTTGGAAATGAAAACAGACAAAATGCGATTCTAGAAGAACTACATTCCTTCAAGATTAACTTGCAGGGAAATTTCGCAATATTCAGGTAGTGAACATATGTGAAATAGAAACTTCTCTCCGATTCAAGTATACATGCCATGCTTCTGGGGAATGAATAATATATTTAGTCACTTTGAAATCGTTAACATTTAGAAAAGTATAGATCTGAGACTTTAAAAGCAATGCCAGCTTTCTCCCAGTTGGTCCAAATCTTCAGGCAGTTTATGACTCCCATCTGCACGACCAATACTAACTTTAACATATTCAAAGTGTCCTCATGCCACAAATGTCAAAGTTGCTGCTCCCACCATACATCCATGGCGAAGCCAAAATTCAATTGCTGCCATGCTAACCCTGCTAGCGTACTGTTGATAAGTCCTCCAAGCAATATATAACTACTATTGGCCTATTGCCATGCACATGGCCTTCACTACTAGTAGTCCTATAAATTCATAACCAGGCCTATGGATAGGTAGTTAGGTAATGACATAATGCTTACCAATTCCCTTGTTTCAACTTACTTATACATTTCAACATCGTTGGCACCAAAACCCAAAGGCAGGGTATTTTAACAGTATTAGTATCTGTGGTTCCTACTATAATGGTGAAACTTCCCACTGAAAGAAAAGTCACGAAAACATTATACGTTGGAAGTAAAATGGCAGTACTTTCTTTTCAATAACTCTGAGCGAGGCTCCTTGCCTCAAAAATGGAGATGATGGGCGCAGATCTTGTAAAGAAACCAATGAACCGGATTTTATTTCAAATAATGCCATCAAGCCACCCCGTCGCCGAACAAAGTTTCCAATTCTGCCTGCAATTTGCGAAAACATAACATATATAATGACATTTCACAAGGCATGAATCTTTGTTTATGGTAAGTTATACTACTAAATGCTTTCGCAGCACGCCAATCTATCTCTTGACAAGCTTTATCTTAACATAGTGCCACATGACATTATCCACAAATTTCAACAGATGACAAGTCAACTAATTAATATCCATAGTTATCTATCCATTTTGATTTTTGGTATTACAATTTTCCACAATCGGTTTCTGAATGACCAATGGCATAAGCCGCTGACTGGCCTCTTCACGTCAAAGCCATAGAAGTAATTGTTAAAAAAAAAAAATTCTTCTTATTATAATATATATTTCATATTTTAAAAATAATTTGTTTTGAGTTAACCAATAAATATAATGACGATATGTTGACCCAATTGTAAGGAATAAACAATTTCAAATATCATTCCACTTCAAATATTTTGAATATTCCTATGAGAAATGATCTTTTGGTACAAATACGAAATTCATTCGGCAGTTTCCCATATTTTCCGTTATATATATATAATATAGCACTTCTCCTCTGCCATTCATAGCCACTTTAAAACGTGATTCTTCTTTCTTTTTCTTTTTTTGCACGCAAATTAAAAATGACAATGCAACATCGATCGTGTTGATAACTACACCTCACCAAAAGCCATGAGAGGCTATATAATGTCTAGTGGCTGTCATTTTATAGAAACTCCTACCCTTTTTTTCTTCCAAAAAAATCATGATGTTATATAAAGAAAGAGATAGGTATAAACGTCAAGTTTTTTAAAAGCTTATAAGCTCAATTTAAATATTTGTATCTATTTCTTTTTCCAATATGACCTTATCATGTGGATAAAAGAACATAAAAATATCTTAATCCCCAAACTATTTTTGTTTTGTCCGTGCAAATTATTAAAATGCCTTCAAATAACGTAGGTTCTTTTCGGGTCTACAATATAATATATATATATATATATATATATATATATATATATATATATATATTTAACAATAGTGCAACTGTGGTTTTTTTTGGGTCTTGTATTGTATCGTATTTATGGCATGGGTTTTTCTGTGGTCTTGATCATTAAGTTTTTTTGGACCTATCATCCAATATAGGTTTTATTGTTTTGATCATATTGTATAGTAGGGGTTTTTTTTTTTGGTCATGCTTATAGCATAGGTTCGAGACGATTGTTTTACTCTCTTTTCTTGTAACTGGTCGTTGAGGGTTTAAGGTTGTGGACTTAATGGATGACGGGAAAAGGTTCAAGATTAAACTATCAAAGCCACCAAATCTTGGACCCCAAAAAAAAGGGTTACCATTTCTTTGGTCTCTTTTGGGTTGATTATTTCTTGGGTCAAAAGGAGGTCACCAAAGGTGGACATAAGCACATTACAACTTACAAGTGTCAAGTTCGGCCCTTTGGGCCATTTCACATTGCTATAAAATATACAGCATCATATACTAAGAATCATAGTTGACCCAAAAAAAAAAAAAAACTAAGAATCGTATTTAAAAAAAAAACACCCTGAGAACTGTATTAAATTAAGATAAACATTGATCAGCCAAAAAAAAAAAATTGCCTACTTCTAAAATCAAACTTCTTAGACTATTTAATTGTTTACAAAAATATTTATAAATAAATCATTAATAAAAAAACTCATAAATAAAATCAAAATTATTAATTGTACTCTTTTAAAGTGTATTTCACACTTTTTTTTAGAGTTCAAAACCACATTATTCTTTTACTATAAGCAATTCCATTTGAATCGAATAAGACCTCTACAAGCGACCAAAGCTTTCACTTTTGAGTTTTAAAATAGTTGCATATATACAAAATTTGAACCTAAGACACATGATGAAAAAAGTTAGAGATTTTATATATGATATAAAATACTAACATAATTCATGTGTGATAATCTATATCATTGTTTTTTTTTTTTTGTCAACGATTAAAGTATAATTTACAGCTAATATACATTTTGGTCCTTGAAAAAAATTTGGATTTGATAAATTAAAGCATCTCTAGTACTACTCCCATTTTGGATTCCAATTTTGGCTCCATTCTATATCATACCAGTATCATCTAATTGATGTGTTATAAATATTAAAACTCTTCTAAAATTGGGACTTTTCTTTTCAATAGAAAAGACCAATTTTAGTCCCAATTTAGTGAGACCGATCCCAATTTTATGAAACACTTTAGTGGACACATAAAAATTGGACAATCCCATTCAATGAGACCCACCCAAAATTGGGCCTTTCTCCATCCCCATTGGAAACACTTTTAGGTTTCTCATTTTAGATTCTAATTTTAACTTACTCTATGTCATATCAGTGCTATTTAACCAATATGTCATAAAAATTAAGACTCTTCTAAAACTTGGACTCTTCACTTTAATGGAAGTGGTAAACTTGGTTCCAACTTTAGCCTTAGATAATTTTCATGTCAAACATATTTTTTTTGCTACTAACATGTGGCACCTTGTGATTGGACATCAAAAAAGTAGTCTGGATCCCAAGTTAGTTGGACTAGTCCCATTTTATACATTCACTCCAATGAACACCAAAAAAATGGGATGTCCTATTTAGCGGAACCCACTACAAATTGGAACCAAAAACTTGCTCATTGGAGATACTCTGAATTCCTCCAAAAAGAAAATAAGTGGATAATACTTTGATCCCTAAACCCTTAAACAAGTTGTAACAAGATAGTTCTTTTGTTAACTTCTGTTCATTAATTCTTGATTGAGATGATGACATGGTGGTTGGGTGTCATGTTATAATTGACCTAAAATTAATTGAAACATTGCATTTCAATAATACTTGCAATAACACATTGATTTATCCCTCTTTTCACCTATTTTTTTTCGGCCCTTTCTCCAACAGTTTCTATAAGAAATTAAATGGATAAGCATTGCACTTGTTATATTTGAATCTAAACCCTATTCAACCATTCATTTCTGATTGTATAAGTTAAAATTATATAATATTGTTATGTTTAGAAATTAAGGTGTTGAATTATTTGTATAATTTATGAAAAAAAAGCCCTTTAAACATATTTTACAAATAGATGATAATTTTTTAAAAGTAGTAAGTGATTAATGTTGTATAAATTGAATTTAAAAAATCAATTTAAATTAGTTTTATTTGAACTGCGGTAATATTATCATCGTTACTGTTTGAAATGCCATAGTTCAATAAAATACAAAAATAAATGCAACGAAAGAACCGAAGTAAGATTGAAAAGTGATATGATTTTAAATTACAATTCAACTGAATTAACGGGCTAAGTGAATGATTTAATTAATCGAATAACGTAATAAGAACTAATTCAACCGAATGCACGACTGGTCCACAATTTGATAGGTTGAATTGGTCTATTTTTACAACATTAGTGTATGTTTTACTTTTCATGGCAAATGATATCTTCTTATAGAATAACTATAGTTTATCGTCATGCATACGTTAGGCCGTTAGCAATCTGGGTGGGATGAGACGCCCATTCTTCAGCGCTTTCCTCATATTCCAAATGCGACCAAGGATTTGAAATTTGAAGTTTTGAACTTTTGAACGCATACAATACGGTCATCAAGAACTCAGATATCACATCACGCACGTTATTAAGTTGAATGCCCTGATCGATCTTGGTTAATTGGGTTGAAACTTAAAAGTTCAAATCTTTTTTTTTTTTTCGTCTGAAAACTTCAAATCTTATCTTATAACCTGTAACTTATGATATGATCTGGAAGGGCAGCCACTTGTGAACCTTGACCTACGCTTTTGCTTTCCTCCTTCCAGTTTTTCTTTGGTTTACACAAGTGCGTGTAGTCCTCTTTTATTGTATTTTATTTTTTGGTCAACGTAGTCCTCTTTTATTATTTTTTTTATTTTCTCAGGAATGGTCTCCTAAATTTGTGTGTTCACTCTAGTGTAGTTCCGCTACAGATAACCCGCACGTTATGCTGGGCTTGGGTCCTTATATATAGCAAGCAGCACTGTTACAGGTTGATCATAGAATTGGGTGTGGGGTCAACAAATAAATGTATGGCTTTGATAGAACCTTTGCAAAACTGGTGATGAAATAAGCTACTGCTCGCTTTGTTACAGTATGGAAGGGAAAAATACCTGTCAAAAAAAGAAACATCCCAACATTGATCTGAAATGCACGATACACATGTATTACGCTGCATGTGATGCCTTGTGCTAGTGACAGCAGATACACGATGCTGCTACACTTATTCCAATACTGAATGTGCTTATAGATTTGGAATATGGATATGATCAATACACCGCCATGATAAGGTATAAATATTATATAAAGTGAAAAAAAAATTTCTTATTTATTGTTAAAGGGAGTAAATGAATTGGTTTAGTTTGGGTTCGAGGAAAAAAGGAATTTAAATCGATCAAATTTAATTGAATTGATTTAATTTATTTTTAAATTCTTTTTAACAGATTTGAAAAATCAATTGAACAAAAATTGAGTTGATGCGGTTTGTGTCACCGTGTTAAAGTAAATAATAAGAATTTATATTTTTAAGTTTTATTCTTATGACTGATAATATCAAACTTAGTTATGAATTATTTAATAATAGTACAGATAGGTAAATATCTTTAAAATGCAAATTTAAAAGATAAGAGTGACTCAATCACTAAAACATAAGTGTAAACTTCGAAAGTTTAGTATATCAATAAAAAAATTGAAAGTTTAGAAATAAATTTTAAAAAAAGAATAATTACATTTCCCTTTCTTGAGAGATGCCCTTATTATTCAATCCTTCATTCTATTTTTCAAATATGCCTTTTAGTCCAAAATACTTTATTAATTAAAATATATATACAAATTTACTAAATTACCTATAATAGAAAGTAATTTATTAATTGGCATTAATATATTTTTAAATATTTATTGTTATTTTATTTATATATTATTTATTATTAATAATTTATTATTTAACATTATTAAAATTATTTCGTCCATATAAATTCCCGAGAATTGATATGGTAACGTTAATAATATATACTATATTTATTAAGATTATTTAATCTTTATTTAATAATTTTTATAAATACTAGTGGTTTGACTGCACGCATTTTTTATTTTTAAGTTATTTTCATAAAATTATTCACATAACACATCAAGTTTTTTTAGATAAATAAATTTTGAATGAATAAAATAAAAAAAACATTTGTATTAACTAAATTACTTTTCCAATTTCATGAGTCCCTCTCCAACATATAGGAATGTATTAGGATACTTGTATGTTAGTAAATCAAAGACAAAAATACGACAAAGAGGGCTGTCGAACACTGGGGGAAAAATTTCTTAAAAAGTTGTGTTTCGGAGTTGAGATTTTGTAAGAAAAGAGGGGAAAAGGAAAAAGTTTAAAGAATAATTATGAATTTATTTTACTTTTTAAGTCTTTCTTTTTTATCCCTTTTCCTCCAAAATATCAACTTATAAACACACCCTAAATAGACATATTTATGATAAAGGGAAATATAATGAAAAAAATGAAACTAACCCTATTTTTTTAAAAAAATTATGAAATGTAATTACTTTTTAACCTTTTACTATGTAATTTTTTTGGGAAATGAAATTTGAACACTTGAAAAAGGGTGTCCATCCACATTCTTAGAGATAAAAGGGGAGAGAAGTGGAGAGAGAAAAGAAATGGAAGAAATGATGATAGTGAGACCCACACTTTTTTATTTCTTGATATTCGATATCCGAAGATATAGAGTGGTTCAAATAATTGATCTTAATTTTTTGTAAGGAAGATCATATACTTCTTAACATAATAACCGCACCTTTTATTATTTTTATTATTTTGCCCGTCCGAAATTTTACCACTTGCATCTGTTAATTTATTATTCATTTAGAAGCACATATTGCTTGTTTCCTCCCATTTTTTAAGCTTATTTTTGTGTTTATTATTAGTGAGCAACCAATGAGCACATGACCATTAAATTTTTCATCGGAATAGGGATCATATAAACCTAGCCAGCTCGGAGTATATGATTGAAGTTGTTAGACTTAATTTGTACATTATCCTTTTTCAACTTCAATATCACAATAGTTAATTTATCGTTTTCCATAAAAAAAAAAAGGTTAATTTATCGTGTATCACATTAATTAATTATAAAACATCACGTCAAAAAATAACAAAACACACATTTTAAACCAAAAAATGGAAAACTAATAATTAAAAAGAACCAACAACCAAGTCTTTCTATATATATATATATATATATATGACGTGAATGTCTGGAAATTTTGCTGTAATATGTATTGATTTAATTATATGCATCAAGTCCTTAAAAAAAACATGTACGAATACATCTGGCTTTAATTCAAAAAACATGTAGGAAGATTTATTTTCCAAACTACATTTCGACAACTCTAAAGTTCCCCATCCAGTCCCAAAGTTGTTGCAATATCCTAGGCTGTGAAAACTAAAAGGTGGGATAAACTTACTCTATTTACATTCTTAGCCCCGTTAAAAACTGTTTGCCATATTGGTATATATTGATAATATACAAGAATTTTATACTATTATACAATTATATATTTATATTAATAAGACTTTTAATATAGTGAATAATTGAATTAAATATTTTTACTTAAGTGATAATATATGGTTAGATATCTATATAAAAAAATTTTATACTAGTAATATATATAAATTAAATCCTTTTATTTTTGTTTCAATAAATTAATACAAAAATATTTTATTATCACTCACAAATAATTATCACATATTATGGTCTAAAAATATTGCAACAAAATGAAACAGTACATATTTCTTTATTTTTTTAAAATAATCATCACAAATTATTGTTACTGGTAATAATTTGATCTCCTAATATATGGATAATAAAAAATTTAACAAAAACAAATCAAATCAATAAAAGACTATAATATTTCATAAGCATTAAGTGGAAGTTTTATCATTTGTCCTCTTCTGGTGCTTCTAATTTTTATTTAATTCAAAAAATTATTAATTAGGAATAGGTTAGAAGCTTTCTTTATACTCTTTGCAGTGGAAAGATTAGAAACTTCTCTGCACTTTCTCACATAATTAGGATTAATTATTGGGTGCCGATTGCAATCCGCTTCAGAGTTAAAATGTACAGTATATCTTGTGACTATAGTGTATCTAATAATTTAAATTTGTAAAATATATCGATATACTAATTACTTATGATATACTGTAGTAATATAATAATTTTAAGAAAATTTAAAAATATAATTAAATATATTTTAGAAATTAATTTTTATATACTAATAATATAAAATTATACTTATAATATAAAATAATTTTATATTATCAGTATAAAATTATATTAACAAAATAAAATTACATTGATAAAAGTTTTTTATTTTTAGAAATTTATTTTTATACTCTGATAATATAAAGTTATACTAATAGAATTTTTCTAATTATACTGATAGTGTAAAATTATTTTATATTATCAGTATAATTTTATATTATCAATGTATAATAATTAATTTCTAAAATATATTTAATTATATTTTTTAATTTTCTTAAAATTAGATATTATTACAGTGCATCATAAGTGATTGGTGTATCGATACACTTCTGATACAGTAAAACGCGCCTAATTATGGTAGTGTTTTTTTAATTTTTTCAGAAGTCAAAACCACCCAACGATGGCAGCACAGGTGGTGGTGATGGCGAAAGTGTACAGGAAAGTTCCGGAATTTCTTTAGAGGCATTAGCGGTTTGACAGGCACACATTTATTGTTTTTAAGCTTTTGATATAAAATTATTCGTACAACATATAGAATTTTATTGAATAAATAAAAGTTTGAATGAATAAAATGAAAAAATATTTATATTTAAGATTTAATTTATATATATTATTAATATAAAAAATTTTATATAAACATTTAACTATATATTATTATATTAACAAAAATATTTGATTTAACTACTTACTACTTTAAAATTTTTTTAAATATAAGCATATAATTAAATGATAATATGAAATTCGTTTATACTATTAATGCATTACCAATTAAACTCTTATATTAACCACTATAATTATTCAAAAGTATTTATCTGATGAAATTTTATATGCTATATAAATAATTTTACATCAATAGTCTAAAATAAAAAATGCGGGTTGGCATAGTGCCTATCATGCTTGTCAAACCACTAATAATAAATAAAAAATAATTATTAGTAACTTATAATCTACTAATTACATATTTATATATTAAATTAGAGTTTACAGTAGAATCAATTTTTACCTTGTAAGAATCCTTCTCAATTCTTATTTAACTTTTAAAAACTATAAAAATAAATTTACAATCACTTCACATGTTTAAAATAAATACTAATGAAATCGTTAATTAATCTACATCAATCTTTAAAAGGGAATATTAACAGGAACAACAAAATTTTTCAATGTAATAGTTGAAATATAAAGTTTAAACCAAAATAGAATACCAATTTTTCTATTCTAAAAATATATAAGAATTTGTAAAATTAAATTTCAAGTGTTGCGTTATATCATCGTGTAAAATAAAAGAGGCACTTTATTTTATGAGGATCACTATGTGGTACTTATTTTATAATTATTGATCTACCAAAACCTTAATTTTTTTTTGTTTTTTTTATGGAACCAATACCTGCATTTATTATTACAATTGCATTGTCCTATTTTATACCATTAATATCATTCTCTGTGAACATACACCCATGCCCACCAACACCTTGCTTCTACCATTACCGATTGACCACTTTGTAATCTTTTTTCACTTCAGCTTCTATTTATACGTATATATATATATATATATATATATATATACTAATGTGAAATGGTTCGGTGTATTATATAAATTATAAACTATAAACTCAATGTGGTTCTGCATGTCGAAGGTCCAACCATTCCAAGTTCCAATTAACTATAAACTCAATTTGAAAAAGCCAAATAGAACATAATGCTACTTGATGCCTAAATTGAGAGGGGAAAAATGAAAGCATAACATCTATATATATGCAATTACATTCATGAAACCCTAGATCATGAAATTCACCGCATTCCCTCTATTAATTTACATTTTACAAAGGAAGATAAATAAAAATCATACAGTATTAACAATAATTAAGTACTGCATCAATTAAAATCCACACCGTTGCTTTCTTGTGATTCCACAACTAAGGAACCATTTAAAGTAAAGTCTAATCACCTGTACTGAAAGAATAAATTATAAAAACCAACAATAATATAATAAAAACAACAATAAAAAATAAAAATTAAAGAGCGAGAGAGAGAGAGAGAGCGGAGAGTGAAGAGTGGCTTATGAGGAAGAATGGTGATGGAGGATTCTAGTTTCTAGAATGAAGATATTGGCAGATCAATTAGTTTAGCAGCGTGACAGCAAGACATTTTGGCAGTAAATACGCCTTCCTCTTGGACATCAACCCTTACAAAGTAACAACAATGCCGCATTCATCGCGTGGCACCGCGCATGACAAAAGATATACCTGCAGAGGGACGAACATGAATGCTTTGTTCAAAAGATTGATTCAAAGGCAATAAAACAAATAGTAAATAAATAAATAAACAAAAATAGACAAAAAGAAAATTCTGAGAGTAGATAATAATATGGATAAGAAAATTCTTTTGATTTGCACTGTAGAGTTTGGCATGTTTTGTTATATGCTAAAACAAAAGTAGTAGTTATAAGAAGTTTCCAGCCGAAAATATGGAGCGTGCGATGGTACGGGAAGGCCATGTACATGATTATGAGAAAAGGTTTTGAGATTTGAGCAGTGTTTTGATTTATTGATTTAAAAATTAATTTTAATATAGTTAATAGAGAATAGATTAGTCCGACTTGAAAAAGAATTTCATTATAATTAGGAGAGACCAAAAACGGTTACAAAATCAAATTCTCTTCATATGATGGTATAGATAACCATTCAAAGATTAATTTTATTCCATCCAACCTTGATATGTTGTAAAAAACCTAAACTAATAAACTATTTTCCACAGTTAAACTATCAGATCTCGTGTAATAGTAAACTATTACACTTGACTACAGTTATTTCCCTATATGTCGTGCCCATCTGTACTATAATTTTATGACTGACAGTGTGATAATTAATAGTTTAATTACAATACGCACGCAACAATACCCAAATAAGGTCTTAAATAAATCACTGAATTAATAAAAAATAAATTACACTGCTGTAGTTGTTATAACAGAAAATGTTTGATTATTATGTTGATATTAATGCACTCACAGAGTAAAATTTTTTTACATTATTATCTAATATCACATATTGTCATATTAATAAATATAATTACTATTTATAGCACCACTTGAATAATCATACAAAAAAAAAAGATTTGATTTAATAACAGTGCATCAAAATTAAATTTAAATTAATATTTTTATTAAATTAGTGTTAAGTATATTAATATAAAAAGTATAAATTTATAGGTACATTTAATTATGTCAATACCAAAAATATAAAAAATGCATGTATGTTTATTTGAATTTAATTTTAATATACTATCAAAGTAAAAAAAATTATATTGATATCCAATCATTTATTATCATATCAATAAAAGTATTTGATTCAATTATCCATTATCTTCAAAATCTTATAAATAGAAGCATATGATTGGATAATAATATGAGACTTTTATACTGACAATATGTTATGTTTATTTATCCAAAAAGTTCCATATATTATAGAACTAATTTTATATGAATACCCTAAAAATAAAAAGAGATTAATTTATATATGCTAACAGCATAAAATAACTTTATATTATCAATTAATAGAATTTGAGAAAAATGATAAATCATTTTGATTAAGGTTTAGAGTTTAGGGAAGTTATTCATTGTAATTTGTTATTTTCTTCAAATTTTATTGGGTAACCATGTAAGATTATTTGATATTATTTATGCACAAAAATTAAATCTAAATGAAAATGCAAGTTGACAAATTTTATTGGCTAATAATACAATATTATTTTATACTATTAGTGCATTAAATTAAATCTAAATAAAAAATGCAGGTTGGCCAAGTAGTCAAATTAATTTTTCCCATATAAAAAATAAATTAAATTTAATATTTTTTATCACATTATTTTTTGGTTAAAAATTAAACTTAGATTTTGTGATAAGTCCATCCGTACACACAAAAAAATATATGGATACAACTTAAATATACTAACAAAGTAAACAAATTTTATATTATTTTTTAATCAATAATATCTAAAATTAATATCAAGGATAGAAACCGGCACATAAAGTCCTAGTATGTTACCCTGTCACATAGGCAACCATGAGTCTTGGTGAGAAAGTAATTTGTTACCTATGTCCTGTAGTTATCAAAAGTATTAATTTTTTATGTATATAATTTTATATCAATACTCTGAAAAATAAAAATATGAAGGAAGATCACGAGTTCGTTGCCACTGACACCACGAACGACACTGTAATGTGTTCCTTTCTTTTTGTCCCCTCTTGCTTTTAGGTCGATCTTCTTCTCACCTTTTCTTTTCTTTTTTTCAAGAAAAAAAAATGGCTTTCGTTATTTGGATGCGGAGAAAGTAAAAATTGAAAAAGCTATGTTAATGACTATATTCTGAAACTTATACCATATTTGATAACTGAAAGATAACACAGGGTGCTTAGGCTTTATAGTATACACAATATATATGGCTATGAATCATTACCGACCTTTTTTTTTTTCCGGCTATCAATAATCCTATAGTAATTATACTGTTATAACACTGTTGATATATTACGCTGTCATAAAATCTATATTGTTATAAATACTCGTTATTACGCTGTCACATAGGCAACAAATTAATACTTTTGATAACTACAGCACATGGGCAAGCCACCCTCACCCTCTCTTTGCCATGGATCTGGTCGAAGTTATTAACGGAGGGAAACAAAATAGTCCAACGAAAATACGAAAACAGTTTTGAAAATGGGATTAAAAAGCAACACAACTTGTTTAGTACATGAGCCGCCTTAGGATCTGTTTGAGAGTTTTTTATGTGATGGCAAGAAATAACCAATAATAAAATGGAATAGAAAAGAAAAGAGTGGAATGGACAATTGGACATATGTATGCCATATCTTTGTTTAGAAGTTTGATAGAGGAATAGAGAAAACTTTTAGGAATTTTGTTTGAGGGTTATAATATAAGTGAATGAAATGGAAAGACATATAAATTTACTTTCCAATTTTATCCTTTTAGCTTGGTATAAGCATATAAGTCCACATGATCATCAATTAACTGATATTGGAGTGGGATTAAAAGCAAAAAAAAAAACAAATACTATAGTGTGTAGAAATGAAAATGAAACTTCTTACTTCCTGTGATACTGATATACAAGTCCTGGGCACTTTCACAGATTGATATACAAGTCCTTTTAGCTTTGTCAAATCTTGTTCCAATTGTTCATATGTTGGTATATATTTGACAAAGCCATTCTAAAAAAACACCTTAAATTTCCTAAACACAAAACAATAAATATAGAGCACCCCACCTCATAAACAATTTTTGACAGCACACCATACCCGATTAGTTTCCATTTGATTTGAGTATTTTGATGCTTTTATGATTATTTATATTGTTGTAACAAAGCCAATTTTACTTCAAGTGCGGACAAAATAGAGTAATACTAATTAAGAGCTTCACAGTTACACTATATTTGCTTTTATGATTATTTCCAATCTTGCCCACTCTTTCACTTCGTATGAGTTCTTTAGAAATAAATTTTATCAGTTCTTTAAAATCAAATTTTATAAAATATAATATATAAGAAAATATTACATTTATTCATTTAGGTACCCCCAGTCAATACTTGTTAGCAAAAATAGAGAAAAAAATATAAATATCAAGCTTTCTAAAAAATTATCAGTATATTATATAGAGTTATCAGAATTTTTAACAAAGTTATAAGCATTTTTTGGAAAGCTGGTAACTTTACTAAAGTGCTGTTAGAACTCATTTTTCTTTTATGGAAACATGCTTGTTGTAACTTATAACTACTTCTAACCTCACTCTTTTTTTTTTTTTTTTTCCATCCTCTTGGTTTGGTTCATCTAATTTCATCCAATTTTCATGTGCCAGGATGCTTTTGAATTGGAATCTCATTACCGTCGAATGAGTACCCAAAAAATAATCTCACATGTTTCTTGTGATGAATGTGTTTATAAAGAGAATATCAAAAAAAAAAAAAATATTGGTTCTTGAGGGCTTTGTTTGATTTAGGGTCCTTGAATAACTATAATGAGATTGTGAGTTGAATTTAGTTTTGTCTAGTGGGGGACCTGTCATGACTTTGCTGTTAATGCACTCAATAGAGCACAACAAGGGTGAAGAAGAGTTATGATAGCTTGAACAAAAAAATGAGAAGGTAAAGCGGTGAATTTTTTATTTTGTGTTTTAAGAGCAAAATAATAATTAAGTCAGATTTAACGGGAAATTTTCCTACCAAATCATTATAGTCTCTCCCAAACCTTCCAATTTGGGGGACAAGAAGGTTGGCTTATTTGATGGCAAGGAGGGGTCCTGGAGTCCTTTTCTAGCCATTTCATACCTTCCTATTTAATAACTCCCCAACACACATTTTATAAAACTCACCATGCCATTCCATGCCTCACCCTTGGTGGCCATTCATCCAAACACTACCTTAATAAAAAACTGTACACATAATTGGTAGTTGACCATCTCTATTTACATTTTTAACACTGTTAACTATTGTTAAATAAATAAATTATAAGGGTTGAAATGGAAAAAAAAAGGGTTGTACACCAAATCATCCTAATCTCCTTTATTATTAGTGATGGATGTTAGTATAGTTAGTGTTAGTTTGTTAGTTATTTATGTTGACTCAACATCTAACTTATTTTCCTGCCAAAAGCAGTTATGGCTTCCACTAGAAGTTACCCTATCAAAGTAGAATAAATATCCTTGTAATAGTCTCAGTGCACAATTACAATTTCAATCTCAGATTCTCTCTTTGATTTTCTCTTTCTATCTCTCTATTTATCTTTCTAACATACTATCGCTTAGTGAAAACAAGGGCGAGGCACCATGATAGGAGCCAAAGTCATGGTCAAATTTGGAACAGTTAACAGAATTGCTGTCAATAGAATTGGAGCAATGAACGTGACTAGAGCCATGATCAAATTTAGAACTGCTAATGGAATTGTTGTCAATAGAATTGAAGCAATGAATGTGACTATGTCCTACAGGGTTTCCTTTGGCCCCACTTGCTAGTGTGAGATGGTTTTAAGAGTAGATTTTTCAATGCCTTTGCAAAGTGTAATTCCGCTCACCGTTTGAAAAGCCACCCTAGATAAGCTACATTCCCTTATGGTGTGCTCATAAATTATAAGGGAAAGAAAAGGGAAAACATCAAACGGAAAAGGAAGGAAGAGATTTAGAAGATTTTAGTTAATCATATTCACGAGTTTAAAATTGATAAGGGAAAGTAAATGAATGGCTTATAATATATTTTTATAATTTTACTCTTTACTAAAATAATTGAGAATAATTAACAATTTAAAATTACAAAATATTATATATACATATTAAATTTAAAAATATTTCCTTTCTAAATATTTTTTAGGAAGAAACAAATTTCAATAAATGTTGATAAAAAATTAGGAGGAAAATATAATTTTTATGAAAAGTTGAAATAAAATTATAATAGATTAATAAAAATATTATTTTATATATAGAGCATTAAATTAGATTTAAATATCAACAAATCCCTCTAATTTAGGGAACCATAAAATAAGAATTTTGAAGGGTTTTGAAAGGTTTTCAATACATTACTTAATTTCTAGTATTTTATTGTTGTTTTTGGCTTGATCACCCATTAATGAATATATGGTTTTGTGATGTCGAAAGCTATTTCATTTCATAAAATAAGGCAAACTAGAAATTAATATAGGTTAGAGTAGCCTGGAGTTGGAGTACCCATTTACGCGGCCAATTGAATTCTTGTTTTCCATCCTTAGAATAAGTTTAGAATAGCCTAAGAAATTAAACAATTCAACTTGTCCTAAGAGGATCCTAGTATCAAGTCATTGAGCTTTGACTATAATTGAGAATAATTCGACCAATAATGATATTGTCAAGGAATTAATTTAATAATTGGGTAATACAAAATTTAGGAAACCTTGATGAAATCAACCCCTAACACCTGCTTTCTATCTATTGCTTATTCCTATTTTTTATAGCTTGTTTAATTACAATTACTGCATTTATTTAAATTTCAATTTTCCCTCAATTTGTGTTTACCTGATAGTGACATACTCTTGTGAATTGTTAATTGACTTTTGTCCTCGTAGGAACGACAATCTCGTACTTATTTTCCTTATTACTTGTGACTCGATTTACTTGTTGGAGCTAGTTTTCTAAATTGGCTAACAAGTTTTTGGCCCCATTGCCGAAGACTAAAGGGCAATATCATTAGTAATTTGGGTGTTGTAATTCAGGTTATTTATTTCTCTTTTTATTTTTTTATTTTCGTATTTATTTATTTTCTTTATTCTTATATTTTTCGTTTATTTCTTTAAAGTTATTTATTTTATTCTAGTCTCAAAAAAAAAATTTATTGCTTCTATTTACTACTCACCCTCGGTGGGGTTTTTCTATATTCTTTGCTTTGGTTTATGTGAGGTACTATTCTGCCGGCTTTACTCCTATTTGATCCTAAGATAGAGAAGACTGCTAAGAAAAATAAGAAACTTGCTAACAAAAAGAAGCAAGAAGAGGGTGTATCAGAGCATCAAGAGATAGAGATGGCTGGCACAAATCCTCCTCCTCTATGAACTTTGGGAGACTATGCCATTCCAACTACAAATGGTTATGGATCAAGCATAGTCAAGCCACCGGTGCAATCACACAACTTTGAAATTAAGCCAGCAATTGTGCATCTAATGCAGCAGAACCAATTTGGAGGAAGTCCTTTGGAAGACCTACCTGTGCATATCACTAGTTTCATTCAAATTTGTGATACTTTCAAGATCAACGAAGCTAGTGATGATGCCATTAGATTGAGATTGTTCTCTTTTTCTCTAAGAGACAAGGCTGCTCATTGGCTGTCTTCATAGCCATTAAGGAGTATTTCTACTTGGGATGATTTAGTTTCTAAATTTTTGAGTAGATATTTCCCTCCTTCTAAGATGGTTAAATTACGGTCTGACATTTCTTGTTTTATGCAGAAAGACGGTGAGTCATTATATGAAGCTTGGGAGCATTTCAAGGAACTTTTAAGAAAATGCCCAAATCATGCATTTGCGGATTGGCAACAGATGCAGATTTTCTATAGTGGAATGAATCCTACTACAAAGGCTATGGTAGATGCATCTGCTGATGGCTCATTAAATATGAAGACTTTTGAGCAAGTAAGAGAGCTAATTGAGACCATGGCAACCAATGAGTATCAGATACCATCTGAAAGGCAGAGAAGAGTCCTCCAAGTTGATACCACATATGCCTTTTTAGCTCAAAGCAAGCTCTTGACCTAGGCAGTAACCACCATGACTCAACAAATGGTTGACATAAATAAGCAAATGTGTTAGGTGCAGTTAGCAGCGATACAAACTCCACCATTTGGTGTTGGAGACTGTACTTTGGATTTTCAAGCTGCACCAGAGCAAGCCAATTACATGGGACAACCACAAAGGCCCCAAAATAATCCTTATTTAAATACATATAACCCACGATGGAGAAATCATCAAAACTTCTCTTGGAGTAATCAAGGGATATGGGGTCATAACGACATGCTCCTCCATAATAGAAGAAGGCTGACTGGGAGCAAGCCATAGAAAAACTTGCTCAACATATTACTGCATTCATGGAAGAGACTAGAGCAAATTTCAAGAATCATGGTGCAAGCATTCGAAACTTGGAGTTGCAGATAAGTCAATTGTCAAAGCAAATTCAACTTAGAAAGGTCACACGACACTCTACCTGGTGACACTATTCCTAACCCAAAGGAGCATTGCAATGCCATTACCTTGAGGAGTGGGAGGATAATGCAGCCAAAAGAGGAGTTAAGAGAGGAAGGTGAAAAAGAAAAAGAAAAGGAGGAAGAGTTGAAAAAAGAAAAATATGAGAGCGAGAAAAAATGGAGAGAGAGAAAAATAGAGAAAAAAGAAAAGAAAAGAAGAAATGAGCAAGTGAAAAAAGTAAAAAGATAATCCATATGCAAGAATCTAATATCCTGGAAGGTTGATGAAGCAAGAGAAGGAGAGGGAGTTTGCTCGTTTCTTAGATGTTTTCAAGAAACTCCATATTAATATCCCTTTTGATGAGGTGCCAGAGAAGATGCCATCGTACGCCAAATTCATGAAGGAGTTGCTATCAAAGAAAAGAAAGTTGGAAGCAGATAAGACTGTGCCACTCACTGAAGAATGCTCTGCCATACTTCAAAGAAAGCTACCACCCAAATTGAAGGATCTTGGAAGTTTCTCTATACCATGCACCATTGGCAATATGGCCATTGGTAAGGCACTTTGTGATTTAGAGGCAAGCATCAACTTGATGCCTCTTTCTATTATGAATAAATTGGGTATTAGTGAGGTGAAACCTACCATGGTATCTCTTCAATTGGCAGATAGATCTATAAAGTTTCCATATGGCATTGTGGAAGATGTTCTTGTGAAGGTAGATAAATTTATCTTCCCTGTGGACTTTATCGTATTGGACATGAAAGAGGATTCTAATACTTCTCTTGTACTTGGAAGCCCATTTTTGCCCACTGGCAGAGCATTAATTGATGTTCAAAAAGGAAGCTAACATTCAGGGTTCAAGATAAAAAAGTAAATTTCAAAGTTTTTCAAGCAATAGACTACTGTGCAGAGAAAAATTATTGCTACATAGTGGATGTCAAAGATCCTCCAACAGATAAGGTATCCCAACAAGCCATACAAACAATACTTGAGGCAAAAATGGAGCTGACTGGGGTGGTAGAAGACACGCAAAAGGAAGGATCTCAGCTTACCAAGCTGACTAAGCCCCATAGCATAATTCAAAAGAAGGGGGCAGACATCACCAAGAAGTGGGATCCAGGCCCTTAGTTAGCTCTTGGGTTGGTACAGTTCAAATATTTTCATGTGGCAAAAGGGGTCTTAAAGCACTATTTGGGAGGAAAAGTTGATGGCAACAATTCCTCCATTAGTTTTGACAAGACATGAAAAGGGGATACAGTCTAGCTAGGACTATAAACAAGCACTTCTTGGGAGGCAACTCAAGTTTCTATTTCCTTTCTTTTATATTTTTTTGTTTATTTTTAATTTTTGGTAGTTATTGTTCGTGTTTAGTTTTAATTTTCATGTTAATTTCATTGTTGGGTGTCTAGGTATGGTGTAAGGCAGTTGTTGGAGCTAGAATTCAAAGGTACTCCATTTAGCCTCAATTTGAAGCTTGATGTTGGAAAATTGAAGAGCTCTAGTGTTAAAATAGATGAAATCACTAGATCCAACAAGAGAACAAGGGGCTGTCAAACAAAAATTTTGGGAGTATTTGCTATTCTTTTTCTTTCTTTTCTATTTTTCTACTCAATTTGATAATTTCCTTTATTTCAAGTTGTTTCCTATTTAGCTTTTTCTCATTATTAGCTTAGGATTATAATCTTTCTAGCTTATTTTTTGAGCCGTGTCTTCTTAGCCATATGTGATCTCATTTCCTTTTCTTTTACTGGATCAATGGCATAAATTGGCAGTTGATTGTTTATGATGGTAAATGTCAAAGTTTTCCCAAAATTGTTTTAAGTCATCGATATTTCTATCTTTTGATTTACTAATTTGTTAGAATCTCTTTAAGTTCTATGCAACCTTTTGACTCATTCCATTATTCTTAGTGATTTTCTAATCAGATTAATCTGTGCTTCTAATATTGTCCATGTGGTGGTTCAAATTTTTTTTTTATAGACCAAATTAAAAAAAGGAGAAGATAAAAAAATCAAAGAAAATAAAAATTAGGGAAGTGCCAAAACCTACAAAAATCTTAAGGCTCTGACTACCAATGTTCAGGCTATGCATAATGCATAGCATTTATCCTGGATATGTACTTGTGGTGCATCTATGCCATTAGATGACTTGAGTAAGTAGATCCGAGGGGTGCTTTATCACCTAATGCCTTGGCCAACTGGAACGGGAGTCATTGCTTGAACACTCCTTTAAAGAGTCACTATGGGACAAAGCTTTTAGAGCCAATCAAGCCCCAAAAATTAAATTCAAATTAAATATGTTGAATATGTGGTATGTATTTTATTTTTGCCCCATTGGTCAATTTAGAAAAAAATTGTTATGTGCCTAATTTGTATTCTTTTAGAGAGTCCATAAAAAAAACTTGATTTGAGCCATTTTACCTTTGCTTAAATTGATTAGAGCTTTTTAATATTTCATCAAGATTAGAAATTTGGTGTAATTTTGCAAGCATGTGTTAAAGTTGACATTTATGAATCCACTATTGTCTATATTGCATATAATTTTAGTTGATGCCCAGTAATTGAGAAGTTATGAGAGATCCCCTTTTTATCCTTTTTACCTCATATTTTGCTTAAGGATAAGCAAAAATTCAAGTGTGGGGGTGTGATAACTGGTAAAAATATACTATTTTTTTTTCGTATTTGTGTATTAAATTGTTCCAAATTTATTCTCATAATAATGATTTTCTTGGATTAATTTAATAAATTTTTATTATTGATGCTTTTAGTGAGAAATTAATTATTTTGAATTTAATTAGCAATTATTCTGACTAAATTTATTTGATTGCAGAATTTATTTTTACCATCAATGATTTGAAGATTAGAGAGGAATAATTGGATAAAGATTTGAAGATTTGGAAAAGCAAAGAGAGGATTTTGGAAAGATTTGGTTTGAGTCAAAGAAGAGAAAAGATAGAAGAGGTTATTCGAAGATTTGAATAAGATTTTTTTTAAAAAAAAGATAAAGATAAGAGAATATGGATGAAGATTTGAAAAATGAGAATATCAAGGAAATCGGTTTCTTTCAGTTTCAATTTAAATTCTTTTATTTGTTAGAGGGTGAAGAATCCATTGTCAGAGAAAAGGAAACATAGGCTAATGTTTTGAGACTTTATAGATTTATCACAAGCCTCTTTCAATTGACATGATTCTGGGTATTATTTTCTTTTATTTTTCTATGGCTTGTTAAATATCTTCTAAGTGTTAGGGAGCTGTAGTTTTAGAGAACTGATTTTGTATTCCGTTTTGTTATTTTAATTATATCTTCAATACATTACTTAATTTCTGGTGTTCTTAATGCTATTTTTGACTTGATCACCCATTAACTAATGTATGATCTTGTGACGTTGAAAGCCATTTCATTTCATAAAATAAGCCAAACTAGAAATTAACATAGGTTAGAGCAGCTAGAAGTTGGAGTACTCATTTATGCGGCGAATTGAATTCTTGTTTTCCATCCTTAGAATAGGTTTAGAATAGTTTAAGAAGTTAAACTATTCAACTTGTCCTAAGAGGGTCCTAGTATCAAGCCATTTAGCCTTGACTATAATTAAGAGTAATTCGACCGATAATGATATTGTCAAGTAATTAATTTAATAATTGGGTAATACAAAGTTTAGGAAACCTTAATGAAATCAACCCCAAACACTTACTTTCCATCCATTACTTACTCCTATTTTCTATAGCTTGTTTAACTACAATTTCTGCATTTATTTAAATTTCAATTTTCTCTCAATTTGTGTTTATCTGAATAGTGACGTACTTCAGTGAATTGGTAATTGGTTTTTGTCCTCGTGAGAATAACAATCCCATACTCATTTTCCTTATTACTTGTGACTCGGTATACCTGTCGGAGCTAGTTTCTAAATTGGCTAACACTTTTCCTTTTGTTTGTGGTGTATTTTATTAGTTACATTGATTTTATTCTCTTTATGTGTTAATATGTTTTAAGTATGTGTTCTATTCTTAATTATGTTCTAGGGTTTTGTTCTTAAGGTTTTTTAAAGCACAAGAGGGCCTCTTCAATGTCTCCATTTTCGTTCAAATTTAGGGCCCTAAAGGGCCAAAGGTTTTGATGTGCATTTACATGATGGTTTATGACACGGCATTTGTATGTATTTTTTATCTTTCCTACAATTCTTCCATTATATAGTTAGCCATGCACAATGTTAAACAGTAGTTGGTCTTACTTTCCTTGTAGGCTCATTTCCTGGCGTTTGCCATCGACACTGTGGCTGGGGAAAGGAACTTTATTGGCCACATCATTACTGAGGTGCAGATGGGGGTTGAGTAAGGGGGTGCTCAGGAAAATTTCTATTAAGTCTTTCTAAAGTAGAAACATATGTAGGTAGGTATTGATGGTTGTAGTATGTGAAGAACAATTGTATCTAAATTTCGATTACATATGCACATGATATTGGACAACAATTGTATCGATATTTGTATCAAGCTTGTTTTAGTTTCGATTACATCTGTATATGTTGAATTTACTTTGTCTTTATTTTCATCTGGATGTCAAGCAATTCTTTAATGTCCATACTTAGTATTCTATTGTTTCTTTTTTTGGCCGAACCTTTTTGGCCAGATGTTCAAAGCTCTACACATGCAATGCAACGCTTAATCAAGGATGGCTAAAAGAAGTACTTATCTGCTTTAATTTTCTATTGAAAACAATGATTCATGAGATCTAAGAAGTTTCCTATTAGATCAATTATGTATTATAAGGGTAGCAAATCAAACTGCAAGTGGCTATAGATTCGTAGGCAATCTTGCGCCACACAATTCTGATTATTTCTATATACTAGTTACTTGCCCATTGCGCCACACAATTCTGATTATTTCTATATACTAGTTAGTTGCTCGTGCATAGCCCGTGCTTTGCACGTGCGTTTCTTATGTTTTAATAGTTGTGTCATATGAAAAAATAATAAATTCCATTAATCTAAATATAATTTAAAATCAAATCAAAGACTATAATATTTTAAAAGCATTAAGTGGAAGGTTTTGCTACTTGTCATCTTTTGGTGCTTCTAATTTTAATTTAATTCAAAAAGTTACTAATTAAGGAAACATTAGAAACTTCCTTTATACTCTTTGTAGTGGAAGGATAAGAAACTTGCTTTGCACTTTGTCATATAATTAGGATTAATCATTGTAGATTATTCCCTTAATAATTCTTCACCTACTATTCTAGATTATTCCACTAATATTTACATCCACCTCACTTATCCTCCAATCACAATAAAAATACATCCTAGATTTATTAATATTTATTTTTTTTTTTTGGTAAATTTGAAATTCAAACTTGAATAACCAAAAGTCTCTTAACCTAGCCCACTTCTAAATCCCAATACCCACTCACCTATCGCTTCCACTCTACACGGTTCTTTTGCCTCCCTCTTTCATGTTTCTTACTCACTCCTTTCATGTGATTTAAAAAAAAAAATCTCAATCTCCTTCTCTTCCGTGCATGAATTTGTTCTAGGCTTCTTCGACTTTTTTTTTTTTTTCCTTTGTTCCTTTCCCCTTCTATTATTTGATGCTTTGCAATGAGAAAATGAAGCTGCTGGTTTGATGGGAAGAGGGAGGAAGGAGGAAGAGAGTCACCCATCAAAAAACATTATCACCGAAAAAGGGCCGCCAAGTTAATTGTTGGCCGCTAGTCCACCTGAACAGTGCTTCCTTTTTTGCACCTCCCTTCATTTTGATAAGGTTTCCTTCTTCTTTTATTTTTTGTTTTTGCTTTGGGTTAGTGGGTACCAATTGAATAATTTGTGCTATAGGCTATGTGATGTGTGGCTATATACAATGTCTCATCAAATTTCTATGCATGGCATGATAAGGTGTGGGGAATAGGTATTTTTATCAGCTTTGTTTGACCTCTTTTTTATGTGGTTCACTTTTCAATAAATCTTTTTCCATAAATCATTTGTCATTTTTTAGTATGATGCTTCAATTTTAAGCCCTATCTTTCTCGCCTATATTTGAATTCCATTTTTTGTGCTTTACTATTCAAAACATTTGATTCTATAAATCATGTGGCATTCTTTAAAGTATTCTATGTGATTTGTTGCCTCTAACTTTGTCAATTTATTCTAACCTCTTCTTTATGTGCAAACATTTTTAGTGAATGTGTTTCCATGTATCCAATATCCTATTGAGTGTGCTGCTTCAGATTTTAGGCCTGCCTGCAATCCTCATGTGCTATTAAGGTTAAATAGATATTAATTTTATTTTTTTAACACATACTATCTATTGGTGATATAGACACTATAATTGGATTTTCTATTGGATTTTAGGATCTTATAACTGAGTTTGTAAAAGGAGATTGCATTCTGTTTTCACAAAATGAGAATGAACTTGAAGTTCCTCTACAAAGATAAAGGGTCCAAAAATTGAGAAGGATTGAAGTTTCTTTTGTGTAGCTGAATTTCATTTTTGTTTTTGTTGTCTTGGTTTGCTCTAATCTGTCAGTCGTTGCAAGTATCTTATGATAGTTTTTATGCGTTTCGTTAGGGTGGTCTTTTACGTGTGAACACTTTGTTTTGTACTCATCAAAATGGGTTGGCTGATGGATTTGTCGATCATGAATTTGTTTTTCAAATATATGTTATCTTATTGATAAGTGTCTCAATTTTTTTTTGGACATGAACCAGTATCTCAGTATTTCACCATACATATTAATGTCTTACTATACATATTAATTTCTTAATATTCTATACCTTTATTTCCATTGTCCAATTCGAATGCGAGTTATGCACATGTAAATATCAATGTTGAATCTGCCAAGTTAAATTATATTTTTAATTTATGTTTAATTCTTATTCTTATATGTCAATTAGTGTATTTGTTGTACAAGTTCTAAAGTGATCAATTAATGGGTGCATAAATAATTATTGATACTACTAAAAATATGTTTAATACGATTTTGCATCCAAACTTATAAAAAAAAATAGTTTAACTGCAAAAATAACTGTAAACAAGATTTACGTAAGTCAAGTAATAAAGTTAAGTAATATTTTTGGTGTACAGTGTCAATACTTACAACTACACTGTGTTTTGTTATATTATATATCTAATGTTCTTATAAAATGTTATTCATTGCAATAAATAAATCTATTGAAGTTGTGCAGATTTATTGAAAAAAAAATGCCTTCAAGTTGTGGTGTTGTTTTATTATGTTTAATAATTGTCAAGTCAACTTTATTGATACAACAATCAACTGATCTAGGAAATGGAAAAAATAACGCAGGATGTTCTTTTCTGGCATTTATATTTGAGATAAGAAATTTAAATAGAAAGTGTAGAGTATCAATTTTAAATCTTACACGAGAAGTTATGTATTAAAAATACTATTCTTTGTAATAAATTTATCATTTACAAAATTCATGTTATTCTATTTATTGAAAGCAAATTCTTCTATTGCCAATAACTAAATAGGTAATTATTATAATTATGTAATTTATTATAATAAATTTTAATGTTTTTAAATATATAAATTTATATCAGACAAAAATTTTATATTATTTCTTCACTTCATATGTAAAATTTGTTTAAAATATTAGTTGCAGAGTTAAATTATTAAATAATAATTTTATTTTTAAGAATCAATTTTTGTTTTTTATTTTTTGGTTAGAAGAATCAATATTTTTGAAAAAGCATGTGCTTACAGGTAATAATTGACTTGGGTTTTATTTTGAAGTCTTCCATTAGTGGATGATCCATAAATGACTCAAAGGTATACAATGACCCTAGAGTAGAGCAAACTTTTCGATTAAATTAAAATTTGTCCTACCAAAAAAAATGATAATACTAAGAGTAACATCTAAAACTTAAGTAAACTTACATTTTAAACATTTTCTCTATATATTCTTCATCTTTTCTTTCGAACCTCTAACAACCATGAATAACATGGCAACTATGAGCTCTAAACAAAGCAACCAAGCAAGAATGTAAAGGAGGATTAAACTTCACAAAAACGGTGCATTGTGCAAAAAGGTAATGTACTATTTTTGTGTATCATTGATATAATTTAACTCTAGAACCTTCCATTGTTGCTCCTATTCCAAAGCAACATCAACATCCTCCTGCATCTTGCCACCACACCGTTGCTCAGAAGAGATGGTGTCCACTATTGTGCATGTTACTATTTTAAGAGTGTAGTCTAAAAGTGGTATGGAAATATTAATTTTGAATGAAAATGAAAATTCATGTAATATAATTTACCAAGAGGTGTTTTAAAAGATTTAAAATTCAGGTCAATTATTTTATATATGTCATTCTAATTTTTTAAATTTAAGATGTTTTACACTTAATTTTTGTATGAAATTAATTATTTCAATTTTTTTAAAATGCAGCTTCTAAAGTAGCAATCAAGACAATATTGTACATAAATCATGCTTTGTATTAGTAACCTTTAGTATTTTATTTTTTATTTTTGGCTTCATTACATTATAACCTTGATGTTCATATTGTAATTGCATTACTAAGGTTGTTAATTTATAATTGAATATAATACTTTTTATTATATAATATTCTCATATATATAGATTCTTTGAATTATATTAATTTTATAGTCTATGTTTTTTTTTTTTTACCTATATATCGCACGAGTCACCACACTAATAATGTATATAGTTATATATACACTAACATATCAATATTTTTATATTATTATCACTTATCAGCTACATAATTTTTAATGTTTTTCGGTCATATATATTATTTTACTTTGTGAAAAAGATTTCAACATGTATAAATATTAATAAAAGAGTATTTTGGTCCAAAAATAACATAATAAATATAAAAAAATAAAAATTTAATGAAAAATATAAAAATGGATGAAAGTGTAGCACATTTTGATTTTTGAGGGAAGGGAAGTGTATATTTTAAGAACAAAAAAAGAGAGTCATATAACAAGGGTATCTTTTAGAAGAGGAAAGACAATTTACCCTTAAAAAAAAAAAATACTGTTGATCAAATAATTGAGTTAGATGTTCAAGTTTTACAGCTCGTCCGGTGCCACGATCTTGATTAAAAAAAGATTTTTATATTGAAAAAAGTAATATTTTAATTTTTTATATATTTAGATAAATTTTTTAGAAAATATAGAATCACTAAAAAAACACTGAAGATATTTTTTTGAAAGCTATAATTTTGATCTTTCAGAAAAAAAGATCTTCTTTATAATATCAAAAGGTTATTTAAAGATAAAAGAATTACGTCCAAACATAAATTAATTTTATATTTAAGCATGAAATAATTTTTACTTTTTTGAATGATCATTACAAAAAAAAAAATAAAGAAACTTATCCAAACAAGTCCTTAAACTAAAAAAATCATAAAATTAACTAAAAATTAGTTAATGGTAAAATATTTGAGTAATTTATATGAGATTCAAAATTCAAACTTTGATATCACCAATGTAAAAAAAAATGTAAATTCAAAAATTAAACTAATAAAATTTTAATTTAATATAAAATAAACTGATTATCAAATTACTCAATTACATATGTTGATTGGATCTGAACTTTCGAATTTATTGACCAATGTGATCCAATGAAAACCCCCATTTGTGTCGTATCGCATGTACGGAGTGATGTAGTTGACGCGAAGTCCGTAAATACACGCAACCCATCTTAGAACCCCTCTATTTGTGCTGGTAGTGCTTTCAAAAAGTGACAGAGTTGACCCAAAGTCCGTAAATACGCGCACCTCATATTAGAACCGGAGCGCCCATCATATATCACGAATTTGACCATATAACCTTTATTTATGGAACTTATAATAAAGTGATCTTATTTATGATAAATGCTATGTAATTAAAATTAAAAAAATATTAAATGAAATAAATATTAATAATATCTAAAATTCAAAAATAATTTATAATTTTATTTTCATATAATTCAAAATATTTAATAAGAAATATTCTTTATCGGAGCTTTTTTTTTTCTTTGTTTTTGATGCATTAATCGTTGCATTCGTTATTAGCAATATTTTATTTATATATATATATACTGCAAGTTGTGTTTTGTCAGCATGGATTGAGTGATTGACCATTGCCAATCTGATTATTATATGTCTATATGCCGTTTCCAATTTCATTCCAATTGACTCTTAAAGGATAAGTAATAGAAGTCTTTATTTACTTTCACTCATCTTTATTTATTTTCACTCTCTATGGCGCACTAAACAAGTCATTGAAGTTAATTTTAATACATTATTAATGTAAAAGATTTTTACATAACTATATTATCATATCATTAAAAATATTTAGGAATATGTTCGTATCCATATAAGATTTGACATAATTACACCTTTAATAACTTTTTATAGAATATAGTTCTTATTAATCCAACTATTGAATTATAATTACATATCATGTAGATTATTTATACTAAATTTTAAAAATATTGAACATCAATAAGGATGTGATCAAATAATTTTTTTATATACTTTTAAGAAGTATATATTATATCGATTTAAATGTAGTTTATAAATGTACTAAACGATTTCAGATTAACGTAAAGTTTTATAGATATGATCTATAATATATGAACATTCAATCTAATGGTTAATTTTGTAAAATATTTCTTCAATAAAAAGCTATTCAATGGTATAAGAGATGAGATTAACTTATACTGGTATAAGTTGATCATCTCCTATATATATATATATATATATATATATATATATAGATGATAATATAATTTTTATCAATTTTTGATGTACAAATAATATTACTCTAAATGGAATATTATATTTTTTTAATCATTAAGATATTTCTATATTTAAGCACTATTGCCAAAGATTCTTACAACAATTATCCCATGCACATTTTGAATCTTAATCCTCAAATGTAGCTCACTTATCATTACACAATTTCCTATAAATCCATTATGGTCTTGAAATTTTGTAAGATGGAAACAGCAACCTAGTTGCCATCTCTATATCTGGTTATAGTTGGTGGAATACTGTATAAAAATGCTTTTCAATTTTATAACTTCAACCTTATTCCAAAAATATTTAAAATTAGAATTTAATTGGTATGTATTGATAGTATAAAACTATTTTATACTACAAACTAATAGAAATAGGAAAAAATAAAAAATCATAGTGAATTTCTTATTATAATGTGTAGTTATTTATGTGAGTCGACACTTTTTACTATTTCTATTGATTAATAGTGTAAAACTGTTTTATACTGTCAGTACATTTAAATTAAATTCTTAAAATTATTATGAAACTATAAATCTAATAATTTATATTTAAACGCACTTACAATAAAAATAATAAGGTCTAAAATTGGAATAAAAAACAAAATTTTAAAAATAAACAACTGAATATATATTAAATAAAATTAATAAAATTTAAACATGAGTGTTAAATTTGTACTTATACAAAAATCTCGGTTATTACAATACCAAGGCTGTAAAGGGGAAGCCCTATGTGCGCTCGACGGTTTAACAGCACTGTCCCTGTCCTTTCTAATCCATTTTCTTATTTCTTTTCAAGCTGACCCCACAAAACATGCTTTCCCTACATAAGGAGAATTAAAGCGCCCATATAATCTTCACACTTTGAATTTGATGAAAACCCGCAGGCACTAAAAATATCTCTCCCTAAGTTTTGTTCCACCAGCATCCTGCACAGAATACCAAACTACTACCGATAAACACGCATAAATATCTCTTTTATTGTCCTCACTAGACAAGGTAGTAAGACAGCACCAAATTGGTTTTCATGAATCCCATGGCAACTTGCTCCAACATTGAAACGTTGCCGGAAGATTGTGTTTGTGCGATTTTATCGTACTTGTCTCCAGCAGAGACATGCAGAGTCTCAATTGTCTCCACAACCCTTCACTCAGCCGCGGACTCTGACATGGTTTGGAAGTGCCTCTTACCTTGTGACTACGAGGACATTATCTCAAGGGCTGTGAATCCCCTTGCCCTCAAATTCTCTTCCTACAAGCAACTCTTCTACGCACTTTGCCGTCCCCTTCTCCTTGACAACGGCAACAAGGCATGCTACCTTACTACCTTATTCTTTCAACTCATTCCATGCTGAATTTGTTTCCCCCAAGTATATAATAGTTTCTTACTTTACTCTGTTCTGTCCCCTGCTACATGCAGAGCTTCCAATTGGACAAGTCTTCGGGTAAAATATCTTATATCCTATCTGCAAGGGAGCTGTCTATAACATGGAGCAGCGACCCTATGCTCTGGAGCTGGAGACAAACCCCTGAGTCAAGGTAACTAATTAACTTTCAAGTTCCAACTCTACCCTGCAATTCAAAGATATTATATTGATGACAGGTTTGAATTTATAATATCATGCAAATTATTCAAAAGATTTGTCAGTATCCTGCATCTAGTGGCTTAAAAGGGAAGTATTAATTAGAAAACTAAAAACATTTAATCTCTTTAAGAACTACTAATTAAAAGATGGCTAAATAATTTGCAGATTCTCAACGGTGGCTGAGCTCAGAACAGTGAACTGGTTGCAAATTGAAGGCAAGATCAGAACAGGGATGCTGACACCAAACACGTCATATGGGGCTTACCTCATCATGAATGTCTCACACAGAGCATATGGCCTTGACTCTGCACCTTCGGAGTTATCAGTTGCGGTGGGGAACAAAGTGGTGCAGAGAGGGAGGGCATATTTGTGCCAGAAGGACGAGAAGAAGCGCATGATGGAGAGGCTATTGTATAGGAACCGAAGCGAGATGTTGAGAAACACGGTGGTCATCCAAGGCCAAGAAGACAAAGGGATTGCGCTTCCATCAAAAAGAGATGATGGGTGGATGGAGATTGAGCTAGGGCAGTTCTTCAGTGGGGAAGGTGATGAAGAGGTCAAGATGAGTCTCATGGAGGTGGGTTACCAATTGAAGGGAGGCCTTATCCTTGAAGGCATTGAAGTGAGGCCTAAACAAGTGCTGTAATTGACTTGGAAAGAGCAAGGGTAGCCTTTAAGATGATCGTTAGTTTCCAGTTTCCTCTGGATTGGCATCTTCTTAGATTTTATTTAGGTGCTCTTCCTGTGAGGAAAAGTTTGAAGGATTTGTATTTTATAAAATGAGAATGGTTGGGAAGAAAAAAAAATAAGAGATTATTCATTCTTGCATTAATTTGGTGGGACTCACTTATAAGTTTTTATTTTCTTACTTTACCACCATTATCATTTATTCCTATCACTTTTAATCGGTTCGGTGTCTGTCTATGTGTATAGTATTGACCGTTTCATTCTTTTTCCTTTTTCATTTTTGCAGCGAGGTATTTTTGGTCATGATGTGATGCCCATTACCAAATTGAGAATATAGGATTATTTACTCTTTCAAAGTTTCTTTTCTAGTACAGCAGAGACCGTTGTTTCGTATGCTTTGTTTGTACTACCGAATTATTTTAGAAAATGATGCATCAGATTCATACCATTTGGAACTTCTAGATTCACTTCAACAATAAAGAATGGCAATCTGATTCCCTGGATACGATGTCCTCATGTGTCCTCATGTTTTGGCTCCATGTTGACATGCCATTCAAACTCAAAAAAAAAAATGTCGTCATACTAGCGATATACAATATTGAACCATGTCCTAAATTATTATATATAGAAGTAGAACTTGCCCTTTGTAGACGCAACCTGGGAAATTTTGATTGGTCTCTCCCATATATACTTTCTTTCAAAATAATTAGAAATTAATGTGGTGAGGATAAAAAAAAGGTATTATGGAACTTCTGCCAGAGGATTGTTTTGCACTGATTTTATCATTTACATCCCCACAGGACGTGTGTAGCTTGTCTCTAATCTCCTCGATGGTGCGGTCAATGGCTGATTCAGATGCTGTTTGGGAGAAATTTTTACCACTTGATTATCGAAAAATTGTTTCAAGATTGGTGGCTCCCTCATTGCCGTGCTCCTCCAAGAAAGAGTTGTTTGTCAGGTTATGTAAACCACAGCTAATTGACGACGGTAACAAGGTAATTTCTGATAAAGTTTTTTATTTTTAATATGTGCTGTTTACGAAAAGATTAGGATTGATTCAACATGGGGGGCCTGCTCAAAAAGTTGAAATTTCCAAATTTTTAATAATGGCATTTTTTTGTTGGTTTTGACAGCAGCATGATTGAAAATTCTGGGGGCTGGTAGCACACTCACAGATTGGTCGATTACTGTAAATTCTATACTAAAGAGTTTGCAAAAGCTACCAATACCTTGTGAACTTGCTGTCAGTCAGCAAATGTCTCAATCATGCAAGAGCACACATAACAACCATAGCTTTTAATTAATTACGGGTAGTGTTACAGTAAGCCTTCACAATCAATTAATAACAAAAATAAAAAAGAAAAGGAAAGGAAAGGGGGAAAACGGTAAGCTATTGAAAACATGACAAATTGAGGGAAAAAGGTATGATTAATGTTAATTTTGTCGTTTACGCACATTGGTGAACAAAAATGAAAGAAGGCAAGCATGTAACAGCCATAGAGGACCCCTTACAGCTTCCCCCTTGTTTTTTTTGCAAGGATCGAATGTATGTTAGCTACCCTAATCCCAACCACGCCCCGTTACCACTTGATCTATTATTAGCTCAAGTTGCTAGAAGTGCGACTTCCCTTAGCAATGCAAATGGCAAAAGCCCATGTGGAAACTATGCTTAACGTTTTGCTCATCTTAAGTTTCCGCTATTATCCTGCTAATTTTAAGAGAAATGTTCGTAAAAGAAATGCATACCTATAATAATTAGAAAATAAAATGTATATTATATAATAGCAATACTACACTGCCGGAATATTTAACCAGAATTTTTGATAAAATATATGGTGGTGATTGCATTAAATGTAGTGGTGAAACTCACTTATTTATCTAAAAATTATCAATAATATTATATTATTCTAGCACATAATTTTTAACAAAAATTTTGGTTATCTAACATTTTTATTATATAAATGCATGTTACAAAAGTGCCAAAAACACATCTTAAGATTTAAAAAATTATAATATACCTATTAATTTCTATTATGCCTAAGATTAATTTTGACAAAACCTACTTTTTAAATATTTTGCTAATATATAGTGCATAACTATATATTATTATTCAAGTCTCGAATGGACGAGACTATGTTTTTTTCATTTCATCATTTGATCAATTTGTCAGGATGATGTGAATTCTCAAATCATGAAAGCCGGAAGCAACGAAGAATTTTTTTTAATGCCAATTTTTGTTATCAAAATGCCTTTTAAAATTTGATATACACAGAGACACACATACACACACACACACACAGTTATTTTTATTTTTTTAACCAGTATTCTGAGACCATCCTTCAGAAAAGGCATAATGATAATTTGTGTAATGAATATTCTTCCTTACAGGACAATGGCAGTAAAGCAATATTTATTGTAAATGAGATACACGAGCACAGCACTCCCCCCTCCCCCAGAAGCTAACCTGCCATCTTCCTCTCTCTTGCCTTATTTTTCACTTTTGTTAATTGTGTCGTTGGCAGCCGAGCAATTTAGCTCACCTAGCACTAACCCATAACTAACCAATAATAATATAATTGCGACCAAAAGTTGACCCGAAAAGAAAAAAAATCATACAGGTCTTGACTATATATATTTCATCCAATTTTAATTGTTAATCAAGGGATCGGTCCATACCCAATAATCAATGAGACTTGAAAGAATTTCTTTAATTGATGTAATATTTATTACTACGATCAATGTGGCACCAACATCTGTAATTACGAAAAGCGGGACACAGAGAATGGGACAAAAATGCAGAAAATTGCACCATGATGCAATGAGAATGCGTAACAGTGCAGAAGTTGCACCATGATGCAATTATTGTTAGCTCAAGGTTGCTTCTGTATGCTCAGGCGGTGGAGCAAATATGAATTTTCTAATTGGTGAATTCATATTTGCTCTACTGCCTGTGGATGCGCAAGTCTCCTCTTAAAGTCTTTAGTTTATGCTTATAAGATTTTGACAAATAAACTGAAACCGAAATTAATCCGGACACGAATGAAAAAGTCTACCTTTGATCCACAAAATAGATATAGGTACAAAAAAAAAAAAAAAAAAAAAAACCACTTCGTTAGAAAGATGCTTAGACCACATTCTAATATACATGACAATTATTAAAAACAGATGTTCTCGATTGAGAAAAGAAGAGGTAAAATATGTTATCTGTTGAGTGCAAGGGAGCTTTCAATTGCATGGGGAAACTGCCCCCTGTATTGGTCCTGGAAACCAGTTCAAGGCTCAAGGTTTGTGCATCATCCTAATTCTCAATTAAGTGCCATTTTTATTTCATTTTTACTTTTGGCCTGGGACAATGACTTCAATTTAAACTCAATAATAAAATTAAATTTTGTGTGTAGATTTGCCGAAGCTGCTGAACTCAGAACAATTTGCTGGCTAGAAATCAAGGGCAGCATAAACACTGGAATGCTATCCCCTGAAACACTATACGGAGCGTATCTGAAGGTTAAAATTGCTGAACGTGCTTACGGGTTGAACTCCTTACCATCGGAGGTTTCGGTGGAGGTTGGCAATTACAAATCACACGGGACTGTTTACATACCTTCATATTCCCAAAGAAACGGGAATGCCTCTTGTCACTGCCATTGTGGGCCTGGGCCTGAAGATGAATGGTTGGAGATTGAGTTGGGGAGTTTCTACACTGAATCAGATAATGAGGTGGTCAGAATGGGCCTGAAGGAGGTCAAAGGTGTGCACTTGAAAGGTGGGGTAATTGTTGATGGAATTGAAATAAGGCCGAAATTGTTGGAAGTAGCCTCCGAATATGGGCCGTAACAACCTTGTTTGTTGTGCTTTATTTGTACACTATACTTTGTGGGGCCCAGCAAAGCCTGAAACGGGTTTTCTGTTTCCCATGTAACCCTCGCAGTACACCGCAGCCGTTCTCTTCTGCCTTTATAATAAAGCTCGGTTGTCATTGCCAATTGCTATAGCCAGTGTCAATACTTCCATTACTTCCCAGTACTTGTTCTTAGTTCGATGTTCTTTGCGGCTCTGAACAATGATGTTAGTTGGTTTGTTATAAAATGTCCCTTAACTCTTGAGGAGTACCAACCCATTTTGTTCAGATGTCACTTGTTCACTATGCGGTATCGACGGTATTGGTTTCATTAAACTTAAATTTCTCGATGGCAATGAGGATAAATGTGAATCCCAGCTCATTATGAGGCCTCTTTATTAAGGTCCGGGAATGGAATTATCCACATCTATCTGAGCATCACCCTACTGTCGAATTAAGTGTTAGCCTTCACAACTGTTTAGAGGTGTTTGGCTCAATTTGTAACTAATTTTGTTTTTCTTCTGCTCTTCGCTCTTAAATCCGTTTCCTACATTTTTTAAAGTTATTTTCCCGAGTTCTGACAAGAACTCCAGAGTTTATGGCATTATATCATTTGTTTTTTCAGTCACACTTTTTTTTTTTTTTTGGGATACAGTTAGTCACACTATTTACTCAATTTCTTCCCACAATCTTATTGTAACAGCAACGTTCCAATTGATTTTTTTTTTTTCAACTTTTTCTTTAATCAAATTTAGATGTAGATAATTTATCGCCTAGGTTTAGGTTTTGTACTACATAGATTTTGTCTGAAAATCTTGGGTTTGACACCCAATATTGTAGTATATTTTTCAACTTAAAATAAGATAGTTACTCTCATATTTTATACTTTTATGTACCAAAACGAAATGATTTATAAGTTCGTACAATTTTATTAGTTAATTCAATATTTGCTTGAGACAAATATTAGTTAACTTATTGTTGTCATCTATAATTACTAACAAAAGTGTGAAAGTAAAATACATAATTTGATCGTTTAATGGCTTAAAACCCCCATATACAATTTTTCGGAACATAAACTCTATATACGCATTAAATATTGTCTTTCACCTGACTCTATATCACTTCTCAAGTGAAAGTCTGCACTTGCATATCGATTATCAAAGCACCCAACTCACAAGCACCAGCGTGCGAATGAAAACCCCGGCTAGAAAAGGGCGTGCACATCATATAATACGGCATATGTGATATGTCCGCGTAGACGATTTCGTTCTCCAGGACACCAACACTAGAGTAAGGACTCAATTCGTAAAATTGTAAGCATCCCCGACATTTATGCTTCGTTTGCATGCGAAAGGAAGATGAGAGAATTTTTCTTTGAGATATGCTATTAAGCCAGAAAAAACTCCCGAATTTGGATTCCCCGAATTAGTTGTTGCAAAAATTATGCAAAAATAAGTTAATTGGTTAGATAAAAAAAAAATGAGAAGAGAGAGAATATAATTATCTTTAAATAATAATTATACTACTCTTATTACTTTTCTATGATGTATCGTAAAAGAATGAAAGAGGGGTAATTTTGGAAAACTAAAATTAATAATACTCTCATAAGAATAATCTTAAGGATGATGAGAAAAATGATGACACTCTCTCATGGATTGTTTGGCAACTTGAAAAATCAAGTTAACATAGTATAAAATTAGAGCTATCAAAATGAGCTATTTCACTTTGAGCCAGGCTATTTCCAATTGGATTTAATTGAATTAAGTTATATTCAGACTAGCAAAATACTAGTCTAACCCAATCCTCTACAGGCCATGGGTTAAATATTAGGCTAGGTATTTTTTTTTTTTTATAATTGTAAACTTAGACACAACATACATTAAAAAAAAAAAAACTTAGCCACAACATTATCAAGACAACTTTTTTAATGATTGGCAAGGCACAACATTGTCACCTTTAGCTTTGCTAGCTTGTGTTTTTTTTGGGCCATGGCTTTTCAATTTTTTTTTAAACAATTAAAACGTGCCCAATGGACCAAATGGTATGCTTTAGAGTGCAAAAACAAGGGCCCAAAGCTGGAATTTTTTTTTTTCAAATTAAGCAACTGATTCATTAGTGAATATCGAAATTAGAAAATGTGTTTGGGCTATCGAGCTGGCCCGGCCCAAAGCGGACTGGCCCAATTCAAGCCCAGCCAGATTAGACTAATTTATTATTTTACTCTTATTTTTATTGCCCAACTCAAACATTTTTCCTGTCCATTCGGATCGATCCATCGAACTCGGCCCATTTCGACTGCTCTATATAAAGTAGAATCAGTTATGTTAATTGTATAAAAAATAACTAGTTTTTTATCAGATATTATTTGATTCGATAACTTAAAAATTAGTTTTAATATATATATATATTCTTCTTTTTTTATCACTTTCTTCTTTAACGGTGGCAAATGTTAGTGGTCGGCGATGGTGAACAACAACTGATGATGGCAAATGAGTATGAACAATGGTGGTGGTAGACAGTGGTAGATTGGGGTGGATGGTAGCAGACCGTGGCAATAAACGATGGGGACCGAAATAATGGACAGTGGCAACCAACGATTGGTGATAGTTGGCGGTGGCAAAGAGGGGTGGACGATAGTGGCCAACGACAATCAATGGTGGTTGGCAATAGTTGGCAGTGGCCAACAACAATCAATGGTGGCTAGTGGTGGTAGCTAGTAGTGGATGGTGGTGGATGATGGTGGTGGACAATTGATAAGGTTAATGGAAAAATAAAGGATCGATGCAAAGTAAGAAGAAAAGTAGTAGAAATAGATAAAATAGAAAGAGAAAAAATTTGAATGAAACAAAATCAATTTAAAAATTGATTCTTTTAAGAATTAGTTTTAGACCCAAAATTAGCTCGGATAAAAACTAATTTAAAAATATTTATGTAGTTACCAAATAACATTTATAAAAATCAAGCCCCATTGTACTTAGTTATTCGATTTTTCTAGTTTGCCAAACACATTTTTATAGTAACAATTATACCACTCTTATAAGGCGATGGTCCAAGTGAAAAGGGGTTTGGGTTATTTAAGTATATTATCATGGGTTCGATCCCAAACTTTATATGTATAAAAAACAATATTGCTGAAAGGGATCTTTATTTAAGTACTTGATCGTATTTCAAAAGATTAATTTCTTACCTATCAAAAAATACTGTAAAAGAAAAAAAAATGAGCTCCTTTACTGCTTTTTTTTTTTTTTGTGTTTTTTGGGGGGGGGGGGAGGTTGGAAGCTAGGCCATATTTGGGTGAAGGAAATCCGCTTAACTGGCTTGTTAAAGAGGGGGCTAATAACAAAAAAGAAAAAAGAAAAAAAGAGGGGCTAAGAGGGAGGAGCATTTCGTGCATCGGAGTTCAGTGCCACAAACCCTTCAGACCTTGGTGGTTGGGCATGTCTTTGCTGTAAATTTCTTTTGTTGTATGCTTGTAGGTTGTGCTTTTTCTTGATCCTTTTCTTTCTTTCTTTTATTTTGTTGGGTTATGTTGTTCCTTTTCTTTCATATTCATAAAAAAAAAAATCTTGATATGTGGTTGGAGCAGAGTTTGTAAATAGAGTCTGATACTAACTTGATTATACAAAATTGATATTGATAAAAATTAAGTTTGTGTTTGTGTAATTTATGTTTAAAAATTTTTATATCAAAAGTGATTATGATAGAATAAATATTATTTGGATAATAATAATTAAAATCACTTTTAAGTATAAAATTATTAAAATGGATATGAATTTCATATTATAATTTTAATAATATTCTTTTATTTCTTTTTTATTTTTTTACATGTACTTGAATAATTATATAGATATTTATTATACTTTTTGGTACTGGTATTAAATTATAAATAAAAATTTAACAATGTGTATAAAATAAATATAAAAAATAAATTCATTCAACATATAAAAGCAAAACAAACACTTTTTTTTTTAACGGAAATAAACTTTAATATACGAAGGTAAATGAATTTTTTTGAGAAGGTAAACGAGTTTTTTAATTAATTGAATTAATAGAAGGTCGCAATGGGTAGTTAAGAACTTAGATTGTACTTTTTTTCTTGGAAAGCAGGAAGTTTGAACCGAGAAGCAAGAATACGTTGCTTCAGCCCAAACTGGATTTTGCAATAAAAATTCGTTGAAAAAGACTCAATTTAAAAACACCCAAACGGCTCTGGTCTGCGTTCAGGAAAACAAACTGGGGTTTTGAGGCGGTAAATGCCCTTCCAAGCATGCATTTGGTAATCCAACTCAACCGCAACATGCGGAAAAGCTAATTTCTATTTATGCGACCCAATCTAACACAACACACTATTCAACAGATAGGTTGATTAAAATGGCTGGACCAAAAGGTTCCCATAACCCTAACCAAGCCCATAAACATTTGTAATTCCCTTAATAAAGTATTATTATCATTTAAAAAAGTATATATCGAGAGAGTCCGTTTGGTTAAGATTATGAGAGAAGTACTTCTTTAGAATCAGAAGCAGAAGCAAAAATAAAAATAGAAATAAAAAATTATTTTGTATTTAGACATAATTTAGAAATACTTTTTATTACAATCAAAAGTTGTTAAAATATTTGGATTTGATAAAAATAAAAATATTTTTTTATAAAATTATAATTAAGGATATTGGATAAAACATACATTTTGTATGAGATGAATTTCTTAAAAAAGGTATTATTATTTTATATTCTATATTTTTTACTTTTTAAAAATTTAATTAAATATATGATTAATAATTAAATTAATAATAATTTTACGTCAATATCTTGAAAATAAATTACCTAGATGGATAAAAATAATTATTTTAATGTGAAATCTGTATTTATATTAGATTATTATTAGTTATGTTAATACTAAAAAAATATGAAAATATAAATTTGTAAACATATTCAACTACATTCATATAAAAAAAAGAAGAAATTCCAGCATTTCGTTCCAATGTCAATCAACAACCAAGGGTAAAAACATAACCTCAAAAGGGGGAAAAAAAAAAGGACAATGAAAACCCAAAAAAGTCATGAATCATAAATCATAAATTATAAATAAACATGGAAGGTTAGAGTGAACGCGAGAATGAGAGTGAGAATGTGAGCAGCGGTGAAAATGTGAGAGTGAAAACGTGAAATGTAAAAGGTTATCTTTGTAATTTTAAGAAAAATGTCAGGATAGTTTTGGAAAGATAGTAGTTGTGAAAATTAAGGTCAATATTCTTTTTTTTTCTAATATTTATATTTATGAGAAAAGTAAATAGTTATCCACTTTTCAAAAAAAAAAAAATTATTTTCTACTGTTTTTTTTTTTCATAAACACAAATAAACATCTCAAAAAATGTTAAATTTTTTTTTTCTGAAAGTATAACCAAACGCATTTATAGTCCCTCGATAATTAATAAGTCTAGCAAGTTTTTTAAAAAAATTGATGAAAATTAATTTTAATATATTATTAATATAAATTTTATTATCAATTAATGATATCTTATTTTTATATAACTTTTAAAATAGAAATGGAAAGAGTCAAGTAATTTCAATAATGTAATATTATAATTAAATAATTATGTAAAAAAATTATATTGATAATATATTAAAATTAAATTAAATTGTATAATTTATATAAAAAATATTGATCAGAAACTTGAAATAATTATCTCGCACATCAGTATACGTTAAAATTTGAGTATAAATGATTAAGCATGAACTAATGAAAATAAAGTAAATTAAATTACAACTAAATAATAAAAGGTACATAATATGCGATAATATAAATTAAGTGGACCAACTTAAGATCAAGTCCACTCTCAATTTAAAAATAAACCGAATTTTAATGCTCATAACTAAATTGAATCATTTTGAAAAAAAAAAAATTCTACCATACTCCACGGAAGAAACGTACTTCTTCCATCATGGTAAATTATAAAATTTCATATAAAATTCATTTATTATATTATATTACGAGATTCTACAGTGAAAATAAATGGTGGGAGAAGAATTTTCTTCTTCTATGATGTACAGTAAAATGACTCCATTTTGAAGTACTCATGTTTGACGGACAACCGTGGCTGGCTCGTATTATATTATATTTATTAAAGATTAAAGATAACCAAGTTGGAGGAACTAAAGTTAATTAAGTGCAGCCGTTCAGAAAAGCATAGCAATTATCCATTTAAGTAATATAGTAATAAAATGGTATTTAAATTGAATTAATAGTTGACATGGGGACAGACAGCATCTGAGGAAGATGGGACGGTGGCTATGCTGCAAGAAGCACCATGTGGTGGGCCCCACATATTGGTCCACAGATCTCGTAATCCATGTGCGCAACAGTACCGTTGGATTTGGCTCCCATTTTTATTTTGTGTTCAAATTTAATTTAAATCAATTAAAATTATTAAATTAATTTAATTTAAATTAAAAATCGATTAAAATCACAAAAATTTAGATTGGATTAAATTTTATTTTCTATAAATTATATGGATTGAATTAAATTTTAAATTTAATTCTCAAAATTGATTCAATTCAATCTAAACTACATAATCTTTATAATATAATCTTTTTATTATTAAGTTTATATTTTTTTATAGTTTAAATTTATTACATAATTTTTTATTTAAATATTATTTTATAAATATTTAATAACTTATTTTTATTTTTTATTTATTCATTTTATTGATATATGTTTCTTTTATTTTATAATATTATAAATTATAATTTTTTTTTAAAAATCAATCAAATCAACCCAATCCAAATCATAAATAATTAAATTAAATTAAATTTAAAATCTAAAATAAATCAATTCAATTTAATTTATTATAAAATATATTATTTAAATTTAATAAATATTTTACTCAAAATCGATTTGTATCGAACCTTAAACACGTGCTATTTCTTCGACGGAAATCAGAAAGGTTAAGCTCCATCACCAGATAGGTAGATTCACAACGCTAGATCGATAGGTACGGCTGGACGACCTTCCTCAGTGGGCCATACCAACCGTACCTTACACTGCACTGTCCTCTCCATCGTTTATCTACGTAACAGTAACCGCTTTCCAAACTTCAACTTATCGCCTTTCCTTTCCCAGTTTCAATACACATTGCTCAGCTAACCGGTAAGAAAAATACCGATATACACTCTCGCTTATGATAATTATATAAAACATAAATACACAATTTTTTTTTATGATAAACACAATTTGTATTTTTTTCAATCCATATCCTTTTAACAAAACCTTAATATTATGAACATATCTACTACTAAATCTATTTTAAAATAATTATTTATTTTTAAAATTTTATTTTTTATAAATAATTATTCTTTTAAAAAATAAATTTAATTTGTATATATTATTAATATAAAATTTTTTATATAAATATCTAATTATATATTATTATATCAATAAAAATATTTGACTTGATAATCTATTATCTTAAAAATTTTATAAATATAAATATATAATTAGATAATATTATCATTGCATATCAATTAAAATTTTTAAAAATTTAGATAATATTAATTATTATTTTTATTTATATCTCTAATTAAATAAAATAGTAAAAAAAATAATTAATAAAGAGAAATAATTAAATAAAGATAATTTTATAAAATATATTTAAAATTTTTTAATATTTAATTTTTTTAATTATCTTTTTAACCATTTAAAATTGAACAATTATATTCGAACGAGGATAGTGGCTCTCATCACTGACAGGTTTTCACAATTGAATGCTGTGCAATGTAAACGTCCTTGTGGGCTTGTCTTCATTTTCCTCACAATTCCGTAAATTGTGAGCGCGTAATTCCTACAATGCCCCTGTATATTTTGAGTCGAACGTTGATATGTCCGCATAAAAAGATTATTTTAACTTTTTTCGTTTCCTATGATCGAAGACCAAGGATATTAAAAGATTGCAACTTGTAACATAATATTTAGTGGAAGTGTTTTCCTTAGTTAGTAAATTAAGAAAATATTTAAGAGTGCAGAGAAAGTCAGGGGAAACAAATCTTATTATATTTTGCAGTCCATGTCGTTGGTGTCCTTTTAGGCACTACTTATTCAATTTGAAATAAAAGCAGAAAGGAATGGTCCCTCCTTTTCAATTAAAAATCTTGCATCAACACTTGTTGATTTAAATAATTTAGTATTTATTTACTTTAAATAAATTTTATATTTAAATTTTATTAATGAAAAATTTATTAAAAATTTTACCATTTTAACAAATAAATTTAACTCCCATTAAAATTGTTAAAATTAAAATTAGTTAGAATCTTATAAGCTTATTTTAGGGGAAAGAAAAAAAATACTAGAAACCTTGCAAATCAAGGTTGCATTCATATCTCCAATTATCTTTTCATTGATTTGGGATTGATTTGGTAATATTTTTTAAGAGGTGTTATTATATATAAAAAGTATAAATTAATTTTTTTATTTTGTAAAGAATTTAATTGGGGTGTATTACCAGTGTAAAATTTTTTTATATTATTATCTAATCAAAACTTTCTATTTGTATGACCATTCAAGTAGTGGGTGCTTATATCAAAGATTTTTTTTGATGTGGCAATATATGATTGGATATCTGTATAAAATTTTTTTATACTGACAATGTATTTAAATTAAATTCTTTAATAAATAAAAAAATTGGGATATTTTTATTTTTGACATTTAAAAGTTAGGGATGATTTTGAGAGCACTTTATGTGATACTTTTTTAAAACTAATTTATATTTTTTAAAATTTAAAAGATTAATATAATTTTAAATTTTAATAAAAATTTAATTTTATCCTTTCCAATTTAATGGCAATAAAAAAATAATTTATTTTAATATTTATATCTATTATAATTATTTTAAAATTTAAAAATAACTTTATAATATATTTATTAAATATTATTCTTATATTTTTTTGTTTAGAATAATTTTTATCTTATTTTATTAAATAATATTATTATAATTTTTCAAAAATATTTTTTAGAAATCGCCTGTATTCTTTTAGCCGATATAATTCTACTCGAACATAATAGAATTATTTGGATAGAAGAATTTTACTATTTGAATGATCTTACTCAACTTAAATAGGATTACTTTTAATAAAAAAAATATATATAATTTTAACCAAAAATAAAAAAAAATCTTTTAAAAAAATTAAAAAACTGAATATCTCATAAAAGGCGACAATATTACTTAGCCAAGCCTATAATTTGTTGCTTCCTTTACGAGATTAATAAGGGCATTTATGGTAGAGCATGCAGCCAATTACCTATAACCTGAATGGGCTGGCGGAAAGTTTGGCGGAAAGTTTTGCTTATAATTGCCAAGCGTGAGTGAGAAGAAAGAGAATGAAGGCGAAGTAGCAGTACAACAGGGGACATGGCCGTACCGTACATGACGAAAGTGAAAGTGGAAAGTGTGAAACACAAACACCCTCTCTTCGAAGAATTCTGATCCTTCCTTTCCTCACTTCTTTGTCCTCACACTCCTCCTGGTTTCCCCCATCAAATTTACCCCTTCACCATTGCAACCAAACGAAGGTAGCAGAAACAATGAACCCATCATCACAAGCCCCTGTCACAGCTCACTGCAGATTTATCCACACACTCTCCAAACGCATCCACCACCCTCTTCTCCACCTCCGCCTCCTCTTCCTCTTCGTTCCCACCTAAGCACCACCAACCATTTATTTTTTCCTTTTTCTTTTGAATTCAACGTCAAAAAAATTCACCATTTCATCACAACAAAATACAGCAAACACCTTGGAACAACTTCGGAGATTTTAATGATGTTGTCTGAATCCGCTTTCTGCGTCTTAACCGAGGACCTTCTCATCCGAGTCCTCGACCAGCTGGGCTCCGACGCTGATCGAAAATCGTGGCGGCTCGTCTGCAAGGAGTTCCACCGGGTCGAATCCGTGACCCGAAGAACCATTCGGATCCTCCGGATCGAGTTCTTGCTCGGGTTGCTCCAAAAATTCTGCAACATTGGGGAGCTGGACCTTTCGTTGTGTCCTCGGATCGACGACGGAGCAGTGTCGGTTTTGCTGAGTCAGGGATCACCGAGTTGGACTCGGGGAATCAGGAGGCTGGTGCTGAGTCGGGCCACCGGGTTGGGCCACGCGGGTTTGGAGCAGTTGGTTCGGGCGTGTCCCATGTTGGAGGCCGTTGACGTGTCACATTGTTGGGGTTTCGGGGACAGAGAGGCTGCGGCGATTTCGTGTGGTACGAGGTTGAGGGAGGTGAACATGGATAAGTGCTTGGGGGTCACTGATATTGGGTTGGCTAGGATTGCCGTTGGGTGCAGCATGTTGGAGAGGCTGAGCTTGAAGTGGTGCTTGGAGATTTCTGATCTGGGTATTGATCTTCTTTGCAAGAAGTGCTTGGAATTGAAGGTTCTCGATGTGTCGTATCTGAAGGTTAGTTAGTTTGTTTCCGTATGTGCTATAAGAAAAAAAAAAAAAAACGGTTATGGAAATGTGTTTGTTTGGCTATGAAATTATTAGAATTTAGAAATTCAAAGTGGTGATGATGATTGTATTAGAGATTCAAGGGGACATAGTGAACTGTGTTGAATAGGATATGTTCAGGGCCGCCACCTTATCCTTTTTTGGTTTTGACTTTTGACACTTAGCTGTCCTTTGTCTTTGTTGAAGGGGTAATGTCAGTTACACATTACCCATATTGTGCAGCTCGCATAATTCACAATTCACACAAGGATTGTGTACCATTGATATTGACGAATGAAAAGGACAGAGAGATGGAGAAAGAGAAACGGCTGATGGTGATGATGAGAGTTATGGGAGAAACTTTTATGTGTAAGTTGTATTGTTGTTGTTAAAAATAGGTGGAGGTCTCAGACTTGACAGAGTATAGTCACTTACTTGAAAAACAAAGCTTTGGCATTAATGGTAGAAAAAAGTGTAACCATTTAAAGTTGAAACCTTAAATGCTTTTGGGAGAAGCGCTAACCAAATTCTTAATGTGATATTCCAAAAGTTTGAAATAGGAATTTTGGGGTTTGGGTTCCGGGATCTTTGAACGACTAATGCTACATCCTGAATGAATTCTCTTGTTCTTTCATGCTTGCAGTATTTGAAGAAAAAATAGATGTTCTGATTTCTTGTTTCCAAAATTTGAGGGTAATGCAAAGTAAATAGAAAAGGAAAAAAAAAAATTCTTCTTGACTAAGGACAATGCATTGTTGTACTTGCATGTATAGTAATGGCACTTGGTGATAGATCATCCTTAATGCCATTCCCAAGAGCAGCATATTTCAAAGACAATATGCTTTTCTGTTTTACATCATTACCTTACTCCACTTATAAGCAGAGTATACTTGGTTGTATTTATTTTTTTCTTCAAAATTATATATTTTAAATAATTTAGAGATCTTACCTCATCAGGTTACAAGTGAATCTTTACGATCAATAGCTTCTCTGTTAAAGCTTGAGATTCTTGTTATGGTGGGCTGCTCTTCAGTGGATGATATTGGATTGCGGTTTCTTGAAAGAGGATGCCCACTACTTAAGGTAATTTTAATAATTTGTTTATTCCAAGTTTTAAATTGTAATGACAATGATTTTAAGCAAGTAATGAAGTTTGACCAATGAGTTGTCTGGAGCATAAGGACAGATGTCTTTAATTTTAAACAAACGTCCTTTCCATGTATTGCAGGCAATTGATGTATCACGGTGTGATTGTATTAGCTCCTCTGGTTTAATATCTGTAGTTAGTGGACATGGTGGTCTTGAACAGATAGGTGCAGGATACTGTCTCTCTGTGAGTTTATTTATCTCAATTTTGTGGAGTATATGACATCATTGTATACCACAATTTATTGTGAATTGCTGTAAACTTTTTATACACTTACACCTCAGGTGTTTCCTACAGGAACTTTCAGCCCCACTTGTTAAATGCTTGAAGAACTTAAAGCAGCTGAGCATAATTAGAATTGATGGTGTTCGAGTTTCTGACCTTATCCTCCTGGCCATTGGAAAAAATTGCATGTCTTTAGTGGAGCTTGGTTTAAGCAAATGTATTGGTGTGACCAACATGGCCATTATGCACCTAGTATCTGGCTCTGGCAATTTGAAGATACTTGATTTGACTTGTTGTCGTTCTGTTACTGATGCCGCCATCTCCACTATAGCAGACTCTTGTCCACACCTTGTCTGTCTGAAGTTAGAGTCTTGTGACATGGTGACTGAGAATTGTATTTATCATCTCGGATCAAGTTGCTTGCTGCTTGAAGAACTTGATCTTACTGATTGCTCTGGCATCAATGACATAGGTAATTTATGTTAGTTCTGTCTGTAATTAGTATACATGAGTCATGCTCAAAAGTGTCAGAGGTTCTGATTAATTTATTTGCGGTATTCTGTCTTCATGCAGCACTCAAATACCTATCTAGATGTTCAGAGCTTGTAAGATTGAAGTTAGGATTGTGCACAAACGTATCAGACATTGGATTGTCACACATTGCTTATAACTGCCCAAAAATTACTGAACTTGATCTCTACCGGTAATTGAACTCTGGGGTCAATGTGGTTAATTGTTTATGTTATGATTCAACAACTTTGTAAACAAAGCCGTGAGTCTGTTTAGTTCATTCTTTTTTGTTTATTGCAGCTGTGTATGTATTGGAGATGATGGGCTAGCAGCACTCACAAGTGGTTGTAAGAAGTTGATGAAGCTCAACTTGTCATATTGCAATAGGATCACAGATCGAGGGATTGAGTATATCAGCCATCTTGGTGAACTATCTGATCTGGAGATGCGTGGGATTTCAAATGTCACAAGCATTGGTATAAAAGCAGTTGCAATGAGTTGCAAGAGACTGGCTGATTTAGATTTAAAACATTGTGAAAAAATTGATGATTCTGGTTTCTGGGCCCTTGCTTTTTATTCACAAAACCTGCGGCAGGTCAGTGGTACTAGCTTTACTCAATTACATTATTTCTGTGTCTTCTGACACAAGACTGTCCAGCCTCCAAATTAAAAGTAAGCTAAACATGGAACCTATGAAAATTATAAATGTGCCCCAAGGAACATAAGTGATACTCCTCAGGCTTTGTTACTGTATAAGTTACGGACTGTTTACTAGTTTGATCTGATTGACAAATTCATCACTATAATTATCCATAGATTAAAGAACCCTGGTTTGCTTTGGAGCCCCCCTTCCTTTTTTATGTTTGTTAACCCTCTTCTCTTTCCGTGCTTTTTGAGCTTTACACGTTTAACTATGATTTTTGTGTTTGTTCATGTGCTTTCCAGTCACACATTTAATCTATCTTCTGCTGTGGAAATGAAAGAATATGCACATAGTTTTATTTTATTTTATTTTGTTTTTTGCTAGGAAATTTTTCATTCATTATTATGAAGTTTCTGGAAAATCTTGCTGTAAATCTTACTCTTGTGTTGGATGTTGAACACAGTGTCTTTGCATAGGAGGTTTTATCCAAAACAGAGGAAGAAAGAAAGAAAAAGCATTTGTCTAAAAGAATAGATTATATTTATACACCTATTGAGTGGATGCCAACATTATATTTAATTGAGTCTGTTTCTCACTTTGTCATATTGCATTTGTTAATCTTGCATTTCAAAAGAAATTGGTGTTTCTTAATGCTTCATGGAATCTCTTGTTTTGTTTGCTAATTTATAATCTGATAACTTAAACGTAGAAAACCTGCTATGCTGCTAACAAGCGGTTTCTACTGCCCCGTGTGAGTATTTCTTATGCTTTTAATAATTAAAGTTCCTATTAATATAAGGAGTGTTGATATATCGTTCTAAAAACTCTCCTAATTCAAAATTCCACTCACAATAACATGGGTTGTAATCTACACAACATTCGAGGACTATCTAGTCCATGTGAGTGAGATTTTATATTAAGAGGATTTTTAAGCACATCAATTAAGAAAATTTAGCATTTTTCTTATATAAGTGCATGATGTTAATTATTCTTCAAATAAGTTAAGAATTGATGTTTATTTACATGAAGACACAGTCCAAAACGATCGAAGAAGTGTTATGTAAGTATTAGGGGTTTGAATACTAACTCAACATAGCGATGATGTTGGCAGATAAATATGAGCAACTGTAACGTGTCAGATATGGTGTTGTACCTGCTTATGGGTAACCTGAAACGCCTTCAAGATGCCAAACTGGTGCATCTTTCTAAAGTCACTGTAAAAGGGTTGGAACTTGCTCTTAGAGCTTCCTGTGGTAGGATCAAAAAGGTTAAACTTCAGAGTTCTCTCCGGTTCTTGCTTTCCTCAGAAATACTAGAGACAATCCATGCACGAGGGTGCAAGATCAGATGGGATTAGCTATAATATATCCGAGTCATCAAGACCAAGATAATGTATTGTACTTGCTTTTCTTGGAAGAGATACTTCATTATAACTTTTTAAAGATATTTTTGACTCAAAAGACTTTGTACATTTCTCCTGCATTTTCTTTTCCGTAACTTATTTGGTTCTAGTCAGGTGCATATGTGTTCAATTAGGTGGCATTGACAGATTCTAAGGAGGAGGTTTTGCTTCTCAAGGAACGTTCTTTCCTTACATGCGAGGTTACTTCGCAGAGTTAAAATCTGATTTCAACTTATTAGCTACGCTTACAAGTCTTATTCTGTTGCCGATCCACGGTTCAAATCAAATCTCAAGCGTGTTTAATAGAAGTTAACTTCAGTAAGAATTTTATTAGTGTACGTTATATTGAATTTAGAGAGTTAATTATCTTTAAAATAAATGCTGTGGCTAATATATTTGTAAAGTTGTTCTTATATTTTTTCCCTACACTTCTCTTTTGTAGGGGGCAAAAAAAATATAAAAGAATCCTTTTTCCATAAACGAGAGACTCGAAATAGCGTTATAAAAGAATCGTAGCGTATATTTGAGTCCTGTATGTAACTAGTTAAGTGCGAATAGTTCATTGATTGAAAAGTGATTACTCAATTTTATTTTTTTTAATTTTTAGTATTTGATAGTGTAATTTTAGAATTTCGATTGACTGTCGTGGGTAGGCAAATATCTTTTCCACTGATTGAACTCATTACCAGATCTGAATTTGCAACAAACATCAATTTTTTAAAAAATATTTTTAGGGTAATCTACAAATATTGTTATGAGATTAATTAATTGGATACTGTTGCAATTAAAAAACTTTCTAACAATTATTTTTTCAAGGGTTTAAACCATGATTCCATTTTTGAGGGCGTAGTTCACTTATCTAGGAACTCAACTTTTGTTAGCAACATCAGTTTTAAATTTAATTGATGTTAAGAGATATATTTAAGAATTAAATTAATATCTTTTTAAATATTAAAAAAATAAATTGCAATCTAAAATCTTGAAAGAATTAACTTAATTAATATCTTATATATTTTAGAAGATCAATTTGAGTACATATATAATCTTAATTGAACTTTCAGATATATGACTAAGTAAGGTTTTGCTAGTGCCTTATGATCATGCAACGTACATATTTGTTATCTTTCACTTTTAATATATAAACGTCCATTATCACTTTATCGTGATATTATTATGACTATAAACATCCAGCCAAAAATTTGTGTAAGTGGGATCAAAGTTTTGTATCTTATTTTTCTTGTAGTGTCCACCTTTTTTATTTTTTTTAATTAATATACAAATAATATTACTCTTTTACAGGTGCCTAGATGCTGCTGCATACATGGATACCTCTAGGCGTTATAAAAATATTCGTGGTGGCTTCTATGTCTTTATTCCAGTTTATCGAGCATTGGAGCATGTACGTCAAATGCTAAGTATGAGTAGTAAGATTTTAAATGATTACAAAGTATGAATAATCAGAGTTACAAGACAAGTGGTGTCATGTCTCATGGATGCTCGTGGAGGAGTAACCAGTCTATGAGTTACAATGGCAAACGCCACGATTTTGGATCAAATCTCTTAGCTAGGCGGATTCTCTAATAAACAACTGTGGTTGGTTGAATTTAGATAATAAGAACCGCGAATGGGAGAAGCGAGTGTGAGAGGATATTCACCAAAGCAGAATTAAGTTAAAATAACTCAATTTGATATCCTCGTGTGTTATTCAATTTGAATTTAACTATTCAAATAGGAGCTAGATTACTTAGGCAATAATCAACGCTAGGCAATGCGAAAGCAACTAGGAACCTGATCCAACTGGAGTTTTTTACAACTACTAAGCAAAGAATACTACTTTTGGAATGGGTTTGGAATTCTTATAAGCCTTCATCTCTCTATATATCAAGGCATATTGAGCAAACCTCAAGTCTGAACGGGACCTTGAGAGAAGCGCACAGTGTTAAGGTTAATTGAATAGTTTTGAGTTATGGTTGCGGTTTGACAAGAGAAGCCACAGCCTTAGCAATACTTATGATCAATCATCAAAAGTGAGAAGCAGTATTTGCATCACATTGCAGAGAAAGTGGGAATTATTGTTGAGCCATTGGTAGGACACCAGACAAGCTCAATACATCAGGGAATACCATGCCATGCCTCCAGCAAAAGCAAGCATTAGAATAACTTGGCACTTTTGTCCAGAGAAAAAGCACAAAGGGAATGTGAATAATAAAACTTCGAAGAAAAGCACTTGACTTAGAAAGCAAACAACAATTCTCGCCTGCATCCCCTCGTGTATAAATAAAAGTTGTTTCGAAAGACCACAAACACATAACCCTACTACCTTTCCGCTACTCTGCCACAACCCAAAAAAATGGCCTTGCTTAATTTCTTTTTCATCCTCATGCTTTTACCCTCATTTGAGGCTTCCCCAGATGAAATGCCCTCAGGTATCGAAACCCAAGACCTGAATGCCTTGATTGCACAAGCCTGCACGAACATTGAAAACCAAAACTCGTGCCTCACAAACATTAAAAACGAGCTCGTCAAAATTGGCCCTCCAAGCCCAAGTTCAGTGTTAAGTGCCGCACTTGGTGCCACACTCAATGAGGCAAGGGGCGCCATTGACAAGATCACCAAGGTCACTACATTCTCGGTTAGTAACCGGGAGCAACTAGCCATAGAAGATTGCAAGGAGCTCCTAGATTTCTCCGTGTCTGAGTTGGCATGGTCTTTAGGGGAGATGAGAAGAATTAGAGCTGGTGATACCAACGTGCAATATGAGGGTAACCTTGAAGCGTGGCTAAGTGCAGCTTTGAGCAACCAAGACACGTGCCTTGAAGGCTTTGAAGGCACTGATAGGCGTCTCCAGAGTTACATCAGTGGAAGCTTAACGCAAGTCACGCAGCTTATAAGCAATGTTTTGTCCTTGTACACTCAACTGCATAGGTTACCCTTCAGCCCTCCGAGGAAGAGTAATGTGACTAGTACTGAAAGCTTCGAGTTTCCCGACTGGATGAGCGAGGCTGATCAAGAGCTCCTTAGATCCGCGCCACATGCACATGCAAACGCGGTTGTGGCGTTGGATGGGAGTGGTCATTACCGCACGATCACAGAAGCTGTTAATGCAGCTCCCAGTAATAGCAACAGGAGATATATCATATACGTGAAGCAGGGCATTTACAAGGAGAATGTGGATATGAAGAGGAAGATGACCAACATCATGCTTGTAGGTGATGGTATTGGAAGAACCATTGTCACAAGCAACCGAAATTTCATGCAAGGATGGACCACTTTTAGAACTGCCACAGTTGGTAAGTGGCACAATAATGTCCCTTCTTTTAAGTTTTAACCATATAATATCATAATGTCTTACCTGCGCAACTAGGTATAATTTATGTAGTAATATTTTTTTTTCCTTTTTCCTTTTTTTTTTTTTCTGGGTCATGGGGAGGGGGAGTATATTGACCCTCAAGAGTTTAACACAACTCATTGCAGAACAGTGACACGTGGATAACTATTGAGCCATTGGCTCATCTAGTTAAATAATATTACTTTTATATATATATATATATATATATATATATATATATATATATATATATTAAAAGTTAATATGATAAAAAAAGACACAAAATTTTGACTCTATTCACCATAAAGTTTGGCTCTATTGATGTTCACTTTTAATGTATAAATAGTTTTTTTTTAATTGTGATTTTTGTTTTATTTTTTAAGTATATCAATGACAATAAAATCTAAATTTATGATCTTATATATGTTATCCAAACTCTTCATGAGTAGTCCACTAGAGATATATAAATTTTTATTTTTGTCATTTATTGAAATAACTCTCAATGAATTGCATGCAATTTTATATAATGTAGCTGTATCCGGGAAGGGTTTCATCGCAAGGGACATGACATTCCGCAACACAGCTGGACCAGTGAATCATCAAGCAGTGGCACTGCGTGTGGATTCAGACCAATCTGCCTTCTTTAGATGCAGCGTGGAAGGGTACCAAGACACCCTTTATGCTCACACACTGCGCCAATTCTACCGGGAATGCGAAATCTATGGCACCATAGACTTCATTTTTGGCAATGGGGCCGCAGTGTTGCAAAACTGCAAGCTGTACACACGAGTCCCGCTCCCACTTCAGAAGGTTACCATCACAGCGCAAGGCAGAAAAAGCCCACATCAAAGCACGGGGTTCACAATCCAAGATAGCTATGTTTTGGCAACCCAACCCACATATTTGGGTAGGCCATGGAAGGAATACTCTAGAACTGTTTACATTAACACATACATGAGTGGGCAAGTCCAGCCTCGAGGGTGGCTTGAGTGGGTTGGAAACTTTGCATTGGACACATTGTGGTACGCTGAGTACAGGAATTTTGGGCCTGGTTCATCACTCGCTGGTAGGGTCAAATGGCCCGGTTATCATATAATAAAAAATGCTGCTGCTGCCAGTTACTTCACGGTTGAGCGATTCATTAATGGTGATTCATGGTTGCCAGGAACAGGTATCAAGTTCACATCAGGCTTGACCACTTGAGTCATTTGCTACCTGTCTGTCCTACCTAGCTAGCTATTACTATCTGTATACCAATGCTAATATGTTTAACATCCTTCCTTTTTTAGATGAATGATTGTACCGTTTTCTTTGATTGATGGAGGAAGAATAGGTTATTTACTGGGTGGATGCTTACAAATTATAAGTAGTGTTTGGTACACTATATATGGAATTTTGTGTTTTGGGCCGGGGGTTGCTGGGAAGATGGTTTGGGATCAGGAGGGAGGGATAATGACTTGTTATTTTGTTATACTTCTTCCCCCTGTTTATAGTTAATATTTTCCTCCTTTTTGCGACGATATGATTTGTTTTTTGTATTTTCTTCAAACCAGCCGAGCTTGCTCATCGCAAAAGGGTAAAGTCTGCTTCATGATCAGTAAAAATAATAGGCAGGAATGGAGAGAGCACGTAATTTGATTATTTATAAAAAAAAAAAAGCGCTATCAATGGGAGAATTATTAAAACAAAACTGGAGAGAACAAATAGTAAATGGATATTCTTTTCTTTCCTTTATCCATCATTTAAGAAATAACTATATTTGAGAAAGTCGTCAAATTGCTTTAGTTATAAATAAAAGTAGTTTCACTTGACCGAATTATTCTTTAAAATATTCAAAATTTATTACTATTTTAATTCACTTATTAATATTACGAATGAAATTAAAAATTAATTACTATTTTAGTAATTTTTAAAGTGAAAATGTAAAAGAAAATTAAATCAAGCTTTTAAAGCAATAGAGTAAGTAACTAATATGGGAAAGAATTTTTTTTTTAAAAAAAGGGTAAATAAACCAATTGCAAAATGACAGAATTGTAAATTAAATAATGGCCTTGTATACAAATGCATGAAAAGAGTGTTTTCCGTTAACAAACTATAAAACAGAGATGCCATAGCTTTTTTTTTTTTTGGCTTTTGTTCTTTTTTTTTTTGGGGGGGGGGGGGGGGGGGGAAGGGAATTGGGGTGTTTTACATGACATGCCATAACTTTTATTTGTCAAACTTGATATAAAACAAAAAAGAAAGTAGGAAAGAGGCAAAGTTGAATTTGCGTGCCGGAGAGACTCTGCCAGCAAAGTTCGGCCTCATTGTAACCGTGGATTCAACTAAAACCGAAACAAATTAATATAAAACAAGAAGGTCATCGAGATAATTTGTTTCACATTGTCTGTGATTCACTTGATTAAATTCCCCGTCGGAAATATTCCGGGCCGTGGTTATTATCTATCATAAGTTAGGGATATTACAAACTAAAGGAAAATTAAAATAATCAACTATTCGTCACTCATCACCATCCTCAAATAGCTATTCGTTGCTTCAAGTAAGTATCTCATGTGGCTGCCTTTCGGTTATGAAAATTGGTGAATAATTACTTATAAGAAACAAAATTACAGATAATGATAAAAGAAAGCTAAAGAGAAACACAATACATTTGATGAATTTGATTTTAATATGTTATTAATGTAAATTTTTTATATTATTATCAAATCAACTATTATTATATCAGTAAAATTACTTATTTTTACCATAATTATTTCAAAAATTATACAAACGATACTATATAATTAATTGATTAATAGTGTACAACATTTTATATAGTCAATATATTAAAATTAAACTCTACATATGATGCCGCTGTTGATTATACATCTTTAGTATTTCAATGCTGTTCTAAATTTTAATAACGTTCCAGCGAAACTGAAATTGATTGCCGAACAAACAATTCCTTACTTGGACCTTACGCAGGAGGTAAAGCTTGGTGGTCATCAGCTCATATACATTAATGATATGGTTACGTATTATAAGGCTCAATCTAACAACTTCAATTATAAATAATATCTATAAATTAAGACGCATTTAATAAGGTATGGAATCAATTAGAGTGCTTCACAAAAGGTTTTGAAATTAAGGTGGTATATATATGTACCAGAGTCCATAAATACCCTAACTCCTGTCTTTGGGATTACTCTTCGGACTCATTCTCCTTTTTCTTGCGTTTTCATTGCCATGCTAGCTTTCTGACTTTTAAGGTCTACAATGTCTATGAAAATTTGTCTACAGGTGGGAAACACAGAATTTAAAATATACAGAAATAGAACTAGTTAATATGGCACCGGTGCAAATATCACCCAGTGCCGTATCGCACCATAACGACATCAGCTTACAACCTTTCTATTTTATAGATTTAAAATATAAAAATAAGAAGACAAAAATGTCATGCTCTTAATTTTGGGTAGGGTTGACACTTTTTCATGTCTATCTAACCTATTTAATAATTATAATTTTTTCGTTAGTCGAATCTAAAATTCCTCCATAGCAAGCTATATATATAGTCTATTTTTGAAACCTATATCCGCACCCTTTCTCCATGGCAATTTCCAAGGTTTCCCTAACCTTATGCATGGTCTATCTTTTCAGCATTTTATGGGACTTTGCATCTCTTGCGTCCGCCTTTTCCTCTACCGATACCATTTTGCAACCTCACACCTTATCCAACATTTTGCAAATCCGACTCTCCTTCTAATGGACAAGGTGACATTCATGATTATGGCCGTCTTTTCGCAAACAAATCCTTGTCATCATCAACGGAGTTTCTCTCACTGGTCTCTAGTTACCTGGAATCTCCCTCCAAATTCTCCGAGTCAACGATGCTTGCCCTTCAAGATTGCCACCTTTTAGGTGACCTGAACATAGATTTCTGAATCAAGACTCTACAAAGCATCGATTTCCACTGCTAGAAAATTGTCTAATTGCGACCAATTTTATCGGTCGCATTTAGATAGGTTGCAAATATATTTGCGACCAAAAATTTGCGATTGATTTTGTGGCATGCTTAATTTGATCACTTGTCGACTTTTTTATGACTGAAAAATCGGTCGTAAATTTCAATTTCGAGACTAATTTTCTGTTGATAATTTCAAAAATTGTGATTGATTTTTTTGTTGTAAATTTGTGACTGAAAAATCGATCACAAATTCCGAATTTTGAGATCAATTTTCAGTTGATAAATTCATAATTTGAGGCCGATTTTTCGATCACAAATTTTAAAATAGAAAAAAAAATGAAAAATCAAAATCTTATCAAATTCAAATCTAATACACTTGAATTTTACAACAGCCCAGAAAATAGCATCCAACAGTCTATAAGTAAAATCAGTTAACGTTATATATAACTAAGAATTAGTATCTAAAGTTTAGAACATACAAATAAAGATTTATATAACTAATATATAATCCAAACTACAGATAATAAGAAATATAAGTTATCTAACATATACATCACTGTCAACTACATATATTTTAAACACAATATACATAAACTACCACAATATAAAACTACAATAACATACATTATAGACCAAACTATAAGGTTCTTCTCAACAAAACTTTGGAAGATAAATTTTTAGCATACTTCTAACTAATTCTCGTTTCCATAGTTCTTCAATTCTTTCCATAAAGTCTTCCACTTTCATTGATTCATCATCAACTTCTATTATATCTTTAGCCTTTTTCATTAAATCTTCAACTATTTCTATTGAGTGTTCAATTTTATCTATAAGGTCTTCAACTGTTGAGTCTTCCACTAAATCAATTGAGTCTTTAACTTACTCAATTGAATCTTCTATGATTTCTATATTATTTTCAAATTTATCTATTTAATCTTCAACAAATTAAGTAAATATTTAATAATCATTAATTTTACATTTATTTAGTATAGATTAACTTTACATCAATATAATCAAACTGCCAACAACATAATCAATATAATCAAACTACCAACAACATGATCAATATAATCAACCAACAACACCAAAACTATCATTATTTTTGAAAAAAATAGATCTGAAAATTTAAGAAAAAAAAGAACAACAATATAAACTCAAACTCAACCAATAACATCAAAAAATCAATTTCATAACCTTAAACAACCAATATAATCAACCAACATCAAAACTACCATTATTTTCAAAAAAATAGATCTGAAAATTCAAGGAAAAAAAGGAATAACATAAACTCAAACTCAATCAATAACATCAAAAAATCAACCAACAACCTCAACCAACCAATATAATCAACCAACAACATCAAAACTACCATTATTTTCTAAAAAAATAGATCTGCCAATAACAAAAAAAAAGAGGAACTAAGGAAAGGATGGAAGATAACCAGGATGGAAGAGCGGCAGTGGCGCAGGTGGACAATGGCAGTGTGTGGCAGTGGGAGTGGAGTGGTGAAGATGGTAGAGAGAGGTGGGGGAAAGGGAGAGATTAAGGAAGAAGAAGGAAGAAGAAAGGGGAAAAATGAGAGAATGGTTTTGATTTGGAGATTTTGAATTTTAAAGACATCAAAATTTGTGATCGATTTTTCAATTACAAAATCGGTTGCCAATAACTAAAATTTGAATTTTGAATTTGCGATCTATTTAGCGACCGATTTAGTCTTATATATTTTTGTGTACGTTGCAAAATTGGTCGCAAATTCTAAGATTTTGCCTTTACCCATAACTTCTCTACTTTGAAAAATCGGTCGCAAAATATAAAATTTGTGACCGCTTTTGCTTTCACACATAAATCTTTTACATTGAAAAATTGGTCATAAATTTAGTCACAAAACTTAAAATTTGTGACCGATTTTGCCTTCACACATAATTTCTCTACATTGAAAAATCGGTCGCAAAATCGGTTACAAAATCTCTGGATTTGCGACCGATTTAACTCCATTATTAATGTACCTACGTATTGGAATTGGTCACAAAATTGATCGCAAATTCAAAGTTTTGCGACCGATTTTGTGTTCAGACTTAATTAATATATGCTTATAAATCGGTCGCAAATTCTTAATTTTGACACTAATTTTGCAACCTAAACTAACTAATTACTTTTCTATCGTTGACCTTACAAATCGATTGCAAAATTTAGTTTTACAATCAATTTTGTGACTGAATTTTTTCAAAAATTTGTTTGCTTTCATTTGCAAAATTGATCACAAAATTAAGAATTTGCAAATGATTTTGCAACCAATTTTTTAGATTGAATTTGTTCTCATCTTGCTCAAATCTGTCGCAAAAGCCTTTTTTTTGCGACCAAAAAAATCGGTGACATTTCTATCAAATTCTAGTAGTATCCACTAACAGCCTCGGTAGCTCCGAGGCTGAAAGCTTGCTTACCTTGATTAGTGCTACATTGACCAATCATGACACTTGCTTAGATACCCTTAAACAAGCCACTTCAAGCCCTGGTAATGAACTCCTAAGCTATCTGTCGAATGGAACCATGTATAACTCTAGTATATCTCTTGCGCTTTTTAAGCAAGGATGGGGAGCCAGCATAATCACACAGAGAAAACTAGCAGAAAGAAATGGCTACATACGGGAACAAAGGCTTTAGGAGCTTATCAGAAGAAGAGGAAGCAAGCTGCTTCAGTCAGCTCCAGACAATGTTGTTGCGAGCCAAATGGTGGTGGTGAACCCAGATGGCTCTGGAAACTACACAACTATCAATGATGCGGTGGATGCAGCCCCAAACAACACGGGTGGTAGCAATGGTTTTTTTGTGATTTACGTGGTGGCAGGAGTGTACGAAGAGTATCTTTCTATTCCCAAATACAAGCAGTACTTGATGATGATGATAGGCGATGGTATCAACCAGACTATAATCACGGGTAATCACAGTGTCGGTGGTGGCTACACTACCTTCAATTCTTATTCATTCGGTAAGCTTCAACTTAAGCTTCGTTTGTTTTCTTAACTTGGGATTAATTTTATGTTATCTTTTCCAATCACACGCACGCATGCCTCACTACGAAGTTCTTCAACATCTTACAGCAATATATAACTAAACATGAAGAATATAAGTTCCTTTAAATTTTAATTTCATATGATGTAAGTGATTCAGTTGCTTCTGCTACACAACTGATCATAAATTATACTTTTAATTCTTCGCTTTTTTTCGCAGTTAACATTTTTCCAAAGCGCTTTTTTTTTTTTTTTCCCTCTCAGTTAATTTGATCAACGAAGTAATGATCAGTCATATAACAACCGTAATTTTCACATTACAGCCGTGGTTGGACAAGGTTTCGTGGCAATGAACATAACATTTCGTAACACAGCTGGAGCAATCAATAACCAAGCGGTAGCCCTTAGAAGCGGGGCGGACCTGTCTGCATTTTACAATTGTAGCTTTGAAGGGTAACAAGAGACCTTATACACCCACTCTATGAGGCAATTTTACAGAAATTGTGACATTTATGGTACAGTGGACTTTATATTTGGTAACGCAGCAGTTGTTTTGCAAGATTGTAACATCTATCCAAGACTCCCGCTACAAGGCCAATTCAATACCATTACCGCACAAGGCCGAACTGATATTAGCCAAAACACTGGCACCGCCATGCACAATTGTAGCATAACCGCGGCAAGTGACTTGGCCACTAGTAATGGCACCACACAAACGTACCTAGGGAGGCCGTGGAAGCAGTATTCATGAACAGTTTACATGCAATCTTTCATGAACAGCTTGATTGATCCTGCGGGTTGGGCAGAGTGGTCGGGGGACTTTGCCTTGGACACTCTTTATTATGCGGAATATGATAATTGGAGGCCAAGATCTAATACTAATAATAGGGTTACTTGGCCAGGGTACCATGTGATAAATGCCACAGATGCAGTCAATTTCGCTGCTGCTAATTTCATACAAGTTGGTGCTTGGCTGCCTGCTCCTGGAGTGCCATACTTTCTTTACTTTGAATTCTATGATAAAAAAAGTGTAAAATAAAATTGATTCTCCTTGTTTAATTTCTTTTTCTTTCTTTCTGTTATTGTTCTCCTCACTTATTGTAATTAAGTTCAATTTGAATAAAAATATTTTGTTATTTTCTGTTTCCTTTTGTGTTTTCAATTAATTTTTTTTTAAAAAGGAGAGGAACTCAATCCGTTCACTTCTTTTTTTTTTTTTTTAGATTTTCCGAAGTTGATCCTTGTAATTTTGTCTTTTGGTATAAATTATTTGAGGTTTTCAACTCATATATTAAAATTATTTGTTGTTTTCAACCCTCTCTTTATTAAGAGTTGTGGTAAAAACCCAGACCAAATGCGATCCACAATCCATCCAATGATAGATAGGAATATGTCGATACAGTGTCCTAAAAATATTATGTATAAATAATATTTCTTATATATTAAAATTTATAAGTGAAAGAGAAGATTACTTAATTTATTTTTGCTTATAATCAAAGCTTTCATAACTTTTCTAATTGTTGTGTAATTGCCTTCAACACCATATACAAAGTAATGAGAGGAATACAAAATAAGTAGGTCATTGAGAGTAACAAGTTTAAATTGTTTGTTAATGACTAAAATTCACTAGCAAAATATTTTGTACCTTCTTTGCTCTGTATCCTTTTCTTTTTTGATAAGTTACTTTGGATTTTTAAGAGCTAGCATTCAAGTAGGTTAGGGAGGAGAAGGAGGCTTGCCGGAGGATTGAACTCCATAGCAACACCGAATAAACACAAGTGTGTGGCACTATAAAAAAGTTACGTTTGAATTTAATTATTTGACTATGTGAGTAATTAAAGATTAAATGGTTCAAGGGGAATTAAATAAGATGAGTTCAGGGGAAAAGGTTATTGATTTTAATGAAAATACTGTTCTTTATAAAAGTACTATTTCGAAAAAAAATGAAGAAAAGAAAAATATTACAGAGAGGAAGGAAGAAAGGCAACTCATGAGTGGATTCTCTTGTTTTACGCCAAGGCCATTGGTGGACTTTGGTAGAGAACTTCTTTCAAGGGAATTTGTCATTCAACATATCCATCATGCATGAACTGTGGGTGAGGTGGCGTATTGCTTAAAGGACAACTCATGTCAATCTTGAAAGCATTCAATTGAATGCATGTGTTCGAAAGTAGCAGATGCAGATTGTTAGGAGGATGGTTTTCGTGTTCGTTCACCTAAGCCATCCCTCATATCAGTTTTTTTTTTCGCCATTTTCTTTGAAGACAGATCATAAAACAAGGTATCGATCGGGAGAGTTCTTGGCCACATGCATGCATGCAGAGATGATCAGCTGGAAGTCGAGGCTCTTTCAATTAAGCATGTCACGTCGGCCCTAAAATTTGGTTAAAAAAATATCAAGATATTCTCAAGTCGCTTGTTAGTCTTGTATCATAAGATAGAAACTTGGAAAAACAAAATTAATAAATAAATATAAGTAATAGTGGGTCCGGTCCTACAAAATTTGCGTCTTTCATAACGTGACCCCATTATTTTAGTGAGTAATATTAGAGGATTCTGACCCAAAAAAAAAAAAAGGAAAATCATGTATAAAATCCTCAAAGAAAAGCACAGCTAAGTTGCTTATTTATGCCGTCAAAAAAAAAAAAAAGTTGCTTATTTATATATATAGTGCGGTTTTAAATTGTGATAATATTGATTACATAAATTGATTGTCTAGCAAACAATTCCTCACTTATATATATATATATAAGTTGAAACGCATTTAAGTACCCAATCATAATTGAGGGACCAGAATTATTACATGGCATATAGCAGAAATGCAGAACCCTTCTCTTAAACGCTATGGCTCGATCTTGCGTCTTTGGGTCCTTTTCTTGCATTTTCATCGTCAATTTTAGCTTTTTGACCTTGAGCTCTAAAATGCCTTACAAAAATGGCTAATGTAATTATGTTCAAAACAATACTTATTCGGGGTTCATTGCATACAAAAATATATAATTTGTGAAGGCGGTAGATAACACCTGTTGCTGTTTCGCATGCAAATAGGCATCCTGCTAACTCCTAAGTTTTTTTTTTTTTTTTTTTCAAATGGACTTAAAAATTAACTAAGTGAAGAAAGCAAAAGTGTTTTGAGTAGAAAATTGAACTCTCCCATTACATCCCATTTACCATGATTATCGGATAATCAAACCTACGTACCAATTCTTGCTAGCAAGTTATATACATATATATTTAGCCTTATGAATTATATCCATCCTCAACAAGTTCTCCATGGCTGTTTCAGAGCTAAACTTATTCACGGTCTATATTTTTCTCAGCATTTTCTTCACCTTTGCGTCTCTTGCATCTCCCTCTTCCTCAAATGGCACCATTTGCAACCTCACACCTTATCCAACCTTTTGCGAATCCAATTCACCTTCTGATGGACGTGGTGACATACATCACTATGGCCGGTTTTTCGCAGGCAAATCCTTGTCATCATCAAAGATGTTTAGCAAATTAGTCTCTAAATATCTTAGCTGTCCGTCCAAATTCTCTGAGTCCGCGATGCTTGCCCTTCAAGATTGCTACCTCCTAGGTGACCTGAATATAGATTTCTGGTCTAGGGCTATACGAAGCATCAATTCCACTGACAGCCTTAGTAGCTTAGAGGCTGAAAATTTGCATAACGTGCTTAGTGCTACTTTAACCAACCATGACACATGCTTAGAGAGCCTTCAACAAGCCACCCCAAGCCCTGATGATGACTTACTAAGCCATCTTTCAAATGGAACCAAGTTTTTTAGTATAACTCTTGCACTCTTTAGGAGGGGTTGGACAGCCAACATAAACAAACAGAGAAAACCAGCAGAGAGAAATAATCACATACGGGAACAAAGGCTGTACGAGTTTATCAGAAGAAGAGGAAGAAAGCTGCTTCAGTCTGATCTTGACAATGTTGCTGTGAGCCAAATGGTGGTGGTGAACCCAGATGGCTCTGGAGACTACACAACTATCAATGATGCGGTGGCTGCAGCCCCAAACAACACTGGTGGTAGCAATGCGTTTTTTGTGATTTATGTGGTGGCAGGAGTGTATGAAGAGTATGTTTCTATTCCCAAATACAAGCAGTACTTGATGATGATAGGTGATGGTATTAACCAAACTATAATCACTGGTAATCGAAGTGTGGCTGGTGGTTGGACAACCTTCAATTCTGCGACATTTGGTAAGCCATCATCTCGAGTTTCCTTCATCTTTTATTTAACTTGGGATATAATTACTCCTTTTCCAATATCGTGCATGCCTGGTTAAGAAGTTACTTCAATTTCTTATAAATTAAACACATAACTAATCCAAATTAACCACGTGTAATGAGGAATCTTCTGATTTAGTGTAAAATATAAGTTCCATAAGTTCACTCTCTAGTGAACACTTTCGGTTTCTTTGACAACACATGCAATAAATTATACTATTCTTTGCTTCCTTTCGTTGTTAACTTTCAATAATTAATTAGTGACCTTAATCTTCATATACATTACAGCCGTGGTTGCACAAGGTTTTGTGGCGGTGAACTTGACTTTTCGTAACACAGCTGGAGCAATCAATCACCAAGCAGTGGCCCTCCGAAGCGGGGCAGACTTGTCTGCGTTTTATAATTGTAGCTTTGAAGGGTACCAAGACACCTTATACACCCATTCTCTCAGGCAATTTTACAGAAATTGTGACATTTATGGTACAGTGGACTTCATATTTGGTAACGCAGCTGTTGTTTTGCAAGACTGTAATATCTACCCAAGACTACCATTAAATGGTCAATTCAATGCCATTACTGCACAGGGTCGCACTGATGTGAACCAAAACACTGGCACCTCCATACATAATTGTAGCATATCCGCGGCTAGTGACTTAGCCACTAGTAATGGCACCACCAAAACTTACCTAGGCAGGCCATGGAAGCCGTATTCAAGAACAGTTTACATGCAATCTTTCATGGACAGCTTGATCGACCCTGCGGGTTGGGTTGCTTGGTCTGGGAACTTTGCCTTGGACACCCTTTATTATGGGGAATATGATAATTGGGGGCCAGGATCTAACACCAGTAACAGGGTTACTTGGCCAGGTTACCATGTCTTGGATGCCATTGATGCAATCAATTTCACAGTTTCTAATTTCATACTAGGTGATGCTTGGTTGCCCCTTACTGGAGTACCATACTTTGCGGATTTATTTTGAATTTTGCAGTAAAAAATTATAATGAAAAACAAAATTGATTCTTCCTTATTTTTGTTTCTGTGTTATTGTTCTCCTCTCCTGTTGTACTGAAGTCTATTTTCTACATAATATATTAAATATTAAATTTCTTGAATTTTTTTCCTGTACGTATGACTCATCAATCCAAAATTAGAATGAATTAATGTGTGTGGTGAAATCAGGATATATATGCCATTTTAGTAAATGGCAGAGACTAGACGAATAAAAATATCACCTTAGCTGGAACTCAAGCCAATGACTATACACCAATGACCAACTAACCAAATCACAGTATTTTCACTCATTACTTATGTGCCATGGCTCACACTCGTGTTATAATTCCCATTACATTAGGCCTTTTTTCACAGATTTTTTTGAAGTTAATGCAGAATAAGGTAAACCCCTGTCTGCCTGAAATTGCGCATGGAAGAGAAGACAAGTCAATATAGCGCAATGCAACAAGGGACAATTTTTGGCAATTGACTTGAATAACCGCCAAATAAGGCCTTCCTTTCCCCTGTCTAATTTGCCAAATAATAACAATAAAGCTTCGCTATATTTGGTGTGGCATTTCTCTGTCCCTTCTGTTTTTAGAAAAAAATGATAACTGCCTCTTAGCTAGCCTTTGACTCTAAGCCTCACATTTTCACAACAGACATTACCAATTTAGAAATCGTTCTTCGGTCTAAATATAAATAAACACACACACATATATATTTCGCAGGGTAATCTTAAAAGACGCACTCTCCGGAGGGCTTCGACAGAGGATCGATTGCACCGCGTGAGCAAGCCCTTTTCCCTTTCATTTCTGAGCGGCTCCTTCATCATTCTTATCCTAGTACGTTTCACAATTAATTCAATTCAATCTTTAACAACATATATATGTCCGTCAATTTTATTTGCATAACGAAACCTAATTATATGTTACTAATTAATCTATTGTTCACTTGTGTGCATGGTTACATGGATACAAAAAAAAGTAAGGTGGTGATTAATTAGGAGCTGCTTAATTCAAAATGTCTGGGGGAGACGCCAAGAGGCGGAAGAGACTCGCCATCATTGGCGTCTCTACCTTCTTGCTAGTGGCTATGGTGGTGGCCGTCACAGTTAGCATAAGCTTAAACAAGAACGGGGGCGACGATTCAAAAGAAGACAACAAAAACCACGTGTCATCCTCGGTGAAAGCGGTGAAAACCCTTTGCGCTCCCACAGATTACAGGAAGGAATGCGAGGACAGTTTGCTTGCGGAGGCTGGCAACACCACAGACCCGAGAGAACTCATCAAGCTCGCATTCAACGTGACCATCAAGAGGATCGGCGAGGGGCTCCAGAAGACACAGCTCTTGCAGGACGTTGAGAAGGACCCGAGGGCCAAACAGGCACTCGACTCATGCAAGCAACTCATGGACCTCTCCATCGAGGAGTTCAATAGGTCGCTTGAGAAGTTGGGAAGGTTTGACCTCAACAACCTCAACAACATCCTCACGAGCTTGAAGGTGTGGCTCAGCGGTGCCATCACGTACCAAGAGACATGCTTGGACGCGTTCGACAACACCACCAGCACCGCTGGTCAGAAGATGAAGGAGTACTTGCAGACCGCCATGCACATGAGCAGCAACGGCCTCGCCATCATCACCGAGCTCGACAAGACCGTCGCCGCCATGCATCTCCCCCGCAAGACTGGGCGCCGCAGCCTCTTCCAGGACGCTGAGGACGAACCCGTTGTTGGACATGACGACGACCAGGAGCTTCCAGAGTGGGTTGAGGACCGCATTGCTGTTCGTCGGCTCCTGAGTGAGGGTGCTGGGAAAAAGATGAAGGCTAATGTGGTTGTGGCCAAGGATGGCACTGGGCAGTGCAAGACCATCGCCGAGGCGTTGCGAAAGGTGCCCGTGAGGAACACCAAGCCATTCATCATCTACATCAAGGAGGGCGTTTACCAGGAGTACGTTGAAGTTCTCAGGAACATGACCCACGTCGTGTTCGTCGGTGATGGTGGCAACAAGACACGCATCACTGGCAACAAGAACTTCATCGATGGGGTTAACACCTACAAGACCGCCACCGTTGGTACGTATATATTCTTTGTGCTCATAAATTTAAGCTGCGTACAAAGTAATCTTACGTAAACTCCTTCAATAAATTTGAATCTAGAGGAATATCAAGTTACAAATTCTTTTAATGTTGCCATATCATATTGGAATTATAATTAACTCATTTTAAAATTATAAATCAAGAACGGTTGTGTGGAGATTTTTACAAAATGATAGAGTATTAGTTTACCATTTGAGGATGATGATGGATTGTAAAATTTTATGCAAAAACATGCATGCAGCTATTCAAGGAGACTACTTCGCTGCCATTGGTGTTGGGTTTGAGAACTCCGCTGGTGCACAGAAGCATCAAGCTGTGGCTCTAAGGGTCCAGGCCGACAAGTCCATCTTCTACAAGTGCAGAATGGACGGGTACCAGGACACACTTTATGCTCACACCATGCGTCAGTTCTACAGAGACTGCGTCATCACAGGCACCATCGACTTCATCTTTGGTGACTCAGTGGCAGTCTTCCAGAGCTGCACCTTCGTGGTGAGGAAGCCATTGTCAAACCAGCAGTGCATTGTGACCGCACAAGGCAGGAAGGAGCGGTACCAACCATCAGGAATAGTGATCCAAGGAGGCGCCATTTTGGCAGACCCCGCGTACTACCCCCTTAGGTTCGATAACAAGGCCTACTTGGCTCGTCCATGGAAGAATTTCTCAAGGACCGTGTTCATGGACACCTACATTGGTGATTTGATCCAACCCGATGGTTATATGCCGTGGCAGGGACCACAGGGACTCTCTGGAATGGACACATGCTACTATGCCGAGTACAACAACCGTGGCCCTGGATCAGACAAAACCAAGCGCGTGAAATGGCAAGGTATTAAGTCCAACTTCACATCACAAGGAGCGACCAACTTCTTGCCATCCGTGTTCTTTCATGGAGATGATTGGATTAGGGTTACTAGGATTCCTTACAACCCTGGCTCCCCCAAGCATTAAATGAATTCAATTTCGGGAGGGGCGTGCGTTGCGTACGTGTTGCAAAAACACTACTAATTAATAATGCTTGTGCTGTTCCTTCCTCGTCTTTTGTCTTCTTCCATTCATTCATTGGTTTGGAGTGCATTTATATGTGTACTAGTGTCATTTTGCCGTAGTTCCTAAACCGCAGGTGATCGATCATATTTATGTGCTGTTGAAGGAGAGAAATTCTTGCAGGATACATAGATTTCACAATTACGCAAGTTAAACGAAATCCCTCTTTTTGGCGATTTTCTTCTTGAATAACTCATTTTTCGATCTCGTTTTGTACATTACATACATTTTTCCTATGAAATTAATGATTTTTTGTTTCAGAAGGCTTGTTTTGTGAAATTAAGCTTTTAGAAGTTATAACAATTATTTTGTTACATCGAAGATGCTAACAATTGATAAAGATAAACTAACACTTTAAAAATACGATATATATGCTTATTAATTAATTGAGTTCAAAAAACATGAAAAAAAGTCAAATTAACCCAAATTAAATTGTCAGCGGAATAGTTCTTGATAGCCGATTTTACAAGCCATGAAAGCGCGGTCAACCAATCTTGGTTAGATAGTTGAATGCTAGTATGCTACTTATAGCATTAGGTCAGTATTCAACCGAATATTAATTCATGCTTGTTTTTGTCAATTCAATATTTTGATTGGATAAGAGTTATATTAAGCTTATTATATCCATTTCAATTAATTAACAAATCAAATAATGATATATTTTTCATAAAAGTAGTACCTTAAAAATTAAAGTATGTACTCTTCTCAAGAAAAATATATTTATTTATTATTTTTTATTTAAGAATTGGATAAAATAGATATACTAATATAAGGAACAAATTATGGTGGTTCAATAACAAATTATTACACAAATTAATATATTACAATATGCATGTAAGTAGGCTGCATTGCACGACCCATCCAAATGTAACTATTAATAAATTGATTATATACTTATTTGTTTACGTTAGTTATAAATTAAATTTATTATCTATTTAAATAATATATATATATATATATGTATATATATTAATCTGATGCAATTAACTATTTATATATTGAATTAAATATTTTTAATGTTACATCATTTCGGGGTGTTCCTACCACATAAGGTAAGATAGAAATTCTCATGTATAAAAAATAATAGATTATTGTTAAAAATTAAAATATAAAATAGTTAATTTAGAAGAAGGAGTGAAAAAAAAATACTTCTTCTGTCCAATTATATCTAGTTTCTTGTGTACTCTTATTTTATAAAAGTTTTAATACTACTATCTAGTAGTTAGTGGTCAATATTAAAGTGTATGTTCTACTTCTTTTCAAATAAAAAAATTTAGTTAGATTTGGTTTGATAATATTGCGACTTTTTCAAAGTTGCTAAATTTATTTTGACTCTCTGAAAGTTACTTTCAATAAAGAAAAGTAACAAAAGTAATATTTGATAAATATAATATAAAGTTGCTCTTAAAATTTAAAATAATTATAATGGACATAAATATTTAAATAAAGTAATTTTTACTCTAGATTTTTGTTAAAATTTTAGATTATATTAGTCTTTTAAATTTTAGAGACTACAAGTTAACTTTAAAAAAATATTCTATGAGATACTCTCAAAAGCATCCTTGGCTTTTAAAAGGATCAAAGCAAAAGCACCTTTATTTTTTTATTTACCAAACATAAAAATTTGACTTTTTTTTATAAGCAGGGGCACCTCCTCAAAAAGTACCATTAAATCAAATCTTAATTAATTGATGGTTAAATATTGGTTGTCCATTAATAAAAAGTGTTAAGATATAAAATCATTTATATCTCTCTATCTAATAGCTTAAACTTTTAGAAGAGATGATTCATGATATGTTATTAGAGTCTTTATAACCAAGTGGTCTAACGTTCAATCCTTGTTTATCTCCATTTCTAAATAAAAAAATAAATTTTAACAAAAGGTAGGGTGGACTTATGTATTAGAGGAGTGTTATTTGTACTACTTTTTATTGTGGACATCCAGACACCCAGAGACAAAGATTAGAAAAAAAAATTATAAAAGAAAAAGAAAAAGTGAAAAAGCAAGAGGAGAGAGGAGAGAGATAGATACAGGGTGTCAAAATATGTCAATTGGTAGTATGTACAAAAAACATTTCTCTATGTATTATCCATGTTTCAAGCCTAACGAGCCTTTTACGTGAGAAGAATATTTAGATGTAAAATTATTCATGTATCTCTATCTAATAGCTTAAACTTTTAAAAGATATAGCCCATGACAAAATATATTTTTTTTCATTCAACAAATGATTCTCCTCCAACTTGGCTTGGGTCTTTCCTTAGAGAATATATTTCTGGTGTTTCTTTTGTTAGGGATGTTTGTAGTTTTCGTGTTCTGGTGTTTGGGTGATTGCGCTGTATAAACACCCAAAAAAAAAAAAAACCTTAATAAAAGGCTTTGATATGTTTACAAATGATAAGAGTACCAATAAACTTGATTGGTCCAATTACTTGTACCATTTAAATAAGATCTTAAGATTAAGTAGATTTAATACTTATGATTCAAAATAATAATAGTAATACACTTTTCTTTTTTCTTTTTTAAAACTATATTTTGTCTTAAATTGTCTCTTATTCAAGAATATTAAAGGAGTATTGATTAATTTTTTTAACTTCATCCTGATTTTTATTATCTCAATCTAATCAATGATAATACTTGTATAATGTGAAATATAAAGAGGAAAAAAGAAAGGTGAGATATAATATAAGAGAAAAAATTATTCATAAAGATGGATTAATTAAATCATTTTAAGATTAATTTGATATTAATTAGCCATTTTAAGAGATTCGTTTATATCTTCATATTTTATAAGTATATTAATATAATTTGATAATTAGTAATGAATATTTAATTAGAGTAAAGTGACAAATTGATCCCTATCGATTTTCAGTAGCACAAATTAGTCCTTAATAAAAATAAATTAATAAATTAGTTCTCAACCTTTTAAAATATCGGACAAATTAATTCTAACAAAGATAAATAGATAAATTGGTCCCTAATTTTTTAAAAATTAGATAATTTAATTTATCTATTTTTTCAAAATCAAATAATTTAATCCTTAGATAGAGAGACTAAATTGTCTGATTTTGAAAATATTATGGATTAATTTATCTATTTATTTTTGTTAGGACTAATTTGTCCAATATTTTAAAAAGTTGAGGACTAATTTATTAATTTATTTTTATTAAGGATTAATTTTTCCTATGCGAAAATTGATAGGGATCATTTTGGGCGTTTACTCATTTAATTATAAATTCAGCAACTTAAAATATATTTTATTTTATACTTTCATTTATAAAATAAATAGATACCATAAAAAAATTTAATCAAATTACTTTAACCGCTAACTAATAAAATAAGCTTAAAATAAAGTGTACCCTTCAATTTTGACTCGTACATTTTACCCCTTTAGATTTTAGAAGTTACAATTTACCTTGGAAATTTATTAGTGGAGCTTAAAATCTCTCATCATCAAATTTCATCTAAATCATCCACCCCTTACACCTTTTAATCTTCTTTCCTAAGTCTCAATTTTATATTTGACAATATTTTTATTTTCAGAATTTAGTACAAAGTAGTTTTAGTTATTAATTTCAATGATGTGATTGCTTCTAGGAGAAGCTTGACCTGATTCAAGTGAAGGTCATAGATGGTTTAATTGAGTTGTAGTAGTGGGATTTTAGCAATAGTAAAGTCTTCTTAGAGTAAAAAGATAAACAATTATTTGTCATTGATTAAGAGTTCGTTTAAATTGACTTTTTTTTTTAAAAAAAGTTAAATAATATTTTTATAAAATTTTAAAAGTATTTGGATATGATTTTTTTTAAAAAAATATTTTTAATTAAGAAAGGTTAATTTATTAATTTTTTTAAGTTTAAGAATATCTAACTTTTAAAAAAAGAGCAAAAATAGAAATAATTTTTAATAAAATTATCTTTCAAAAATATTTTTTACTTTTATTAAAAATTATAATATATATCCTTCTTTTCTCATTCTTAGTTCTTTTTTTTTCTCTTTTTGAATGCCTTTTTTTTTTTATAATTTGGCTATAAAAAAATACTTTTATTCTTTTGTATCTAAATAAACTTATAAATATAAATACTTTTAATAATTAAAAATACTTGGTAGATAGTCTATTCAAATATAAAATATTTTTTTTGAAATATAAAACTCTTCTAAAAAAATTTAGAGAAAAAAAATCCATTTTTTAGAAGTTTATCCAAATGCACCCTAATATGTTAAATATAAAGCAACTCATTATTTGAACGACAATTTAAAAGAAAACAGGCTTTATATTCCACTAATAAATTTTAATGGAATAAATTACACCTTTAAATATTTCAAGGGTCAAAATACACGAGTTTAAATATATTTTAACCTATTTTATTCATATATTAGAAAACAATGAAAGTATTGCAGATACCATTATCTTCCATTCATGCGAAGAAGTTTTAAAAGAAATGGAAAGAGGATACATAAAACTCTCTAAACTTTTATTTTTTGCAAATTTCTACTAGAAAGTTTAAAATCTTCCTAGTTAGTTGTTAAAATTTAACTTGTTGCCAATAAATCGTTTTTCAAAAGATTTGCTAAATTTCTTACGTTAATAGCAAATGGTAACATCATACCTATTTATTAATAAGACGGCACATGTTGATTGATATTTAATTAATTAATCAATAATATATATTTAGAATTTAATTTTGATATATTGATATTGTAATAAACCTTTACACTATTATCTAAATCATGTATTGCCATATTAACAAATATATTTAGCTTTCACACTCATTACGTGAAAAGTCTTGTATATGATAAAATTTGATTGAATAACAATGCAAAATATTTTTACACTGTCAGTGTATCAAAATTAATTATCCAAATTTAATATAAAACAAATAATTTAATTTTAATATATTGTCAATAATTTTTTAAACAATTATTCAATCATATGTCACAATATCAACAAAAATATCTAACTTTTATTAGTACTACCTCAAAGTCACACAAATAATAATATATAATTAAATAATAATGTAATACTCTTTATACTAAGATATATTAAAATTAATTTCTAAAACAAATTATTAAGATACTTTTAGAGATTAATTTTAATATACTATTAGTATAAAAGAATTTTACATTATCATCTAATTATCTATTTCTATTTATAAAATTTTTAATATAATAAATAATTGACTCAAATACTTTTACTAATATAAAAATATATAATTGGTGTCTAGGCGTGCCAGTGGGTAGAATTAGCCAGGCGGAGGCGCTGGGGCATTGTTGTAGTGGGGCCAAAGAGAAAGAGAAAAAGGATTGGGAGATAAATATAATTTGATATTTTTATTTAGGACCAACTTGTTTGATATTGAATCATTTATACTATGATGTAAAAGGGTTGGAGCATTTTTAATTTATCTTTTGGTTATATTTTATTTTCTATTATTATTTCTCAACTTCTTTTAACTTCTCTTACCTTTCTTAAATTTTCTTAATTTCTCTAACTTCATGAATATTTGAAGAATAGTAAAATTTTGAACACAAAAAAAAAAGTTTATTCACATTAATTTTATTTTTTAAATATAAATAAAATTTTAAATTTAAATTTATAATAAAAAATATGGATTGATAGATACCTATCAATCCACTGGTAATTTAAAATATATATGTTAATAATATATTAAAATTAATTTTATATTTTTATATAAAATTATTATTAATTATTAATGAATGACAAATTTAAAACTAAAGAATTTATTAAAATATTAAAAATTTAATTTATATATATTTCTAATATAAAAAATTTTATATTATTATCTAATTATATATTATTATATCAATAAATATAATTAAGTCATACATCCACTATTAAAATAGCCATATAAATGAGAAAATATGAATGATTGATGTATAATTTTTTTAAAATTATCAGTAAGATAAAATTAAACTCAAATATTATAATTTGGAGGCTAATTAAAAAAAAATTTACAGTTGGTGATACGAATTTAACTCATGCTCTTTCCTCAAAGCTATATAAAAACACGACTAGATTTTTTTTTCGTCTTTTCAATAAGACTTTATAAAGGTATAATATTGTGCGTGGGCAGAGGAGCGGAGATTTCCCCAGTCTGGGGCTAATTGGCAAACCCTCGCAATAGCAATCTGGTGATGGCGGCCTCGTCTTCATCCCTCTCTTCTTCCTCCTCCTCCGACGATTCCTCTCACCGCCCCAAGCGGCACCGCCGCTCTCGCCGCGACCGCGACAAAGAATCCCTCAAGATCCGAAAGAAGTCCAAGCCCCACTCCAAACGACGCCGCAGGCACCACCACCACTCCTCTTCCGATTCCGATTCCTATTCTTCCGATTCCCTCTCTGATTACTCCAGGTTCCATCTCCATTTTCACATAACTCACTCCCTTCGTTCAATCCTTTTCCGTCAATAATATCGTCGATCTCTCTCGATGTAGTGTCGTTTTGATACGGTTTTGACCTCGCGTATCTTTTACGAATCATGGATCTCGATATCTATTTCAACTCGAATCTCAAAGTATTATCATGGAACCTGGTTAATATGTTTGAATGATTGTCAATAACGGCTGTGTCAAATTACTATTGCGTGAGAAAGTCGTCAATGCTTAATGGATTACCAAGTTTCACCGTCTTTGCCGACATAACATAGTTTGGTCTATAGGAAACAAATACAGCATCTTCCTCGGAACGAATAATTTTCTCAGTGAGGCACAAAGTTAATTAGTACTTTAGCTCTGTCTTAGGTGCGGAGAATCGATTTTCACGCAGTTGCCAGTTTGGGAATCGAATGAACTTTTGTGTTTGGTTCATGGAAGTTGGAAGTGATATGTATGGAATGGAACCATGATTGTAACTGATGAAAATATGTCTGAAAACTGATTTTGATATCTCTAAATATTGACCAAGCATTCTCTGTGTCTTTTTCACGATTCTGATTCTTATATTATTCATTTATTCATGTTGTCTCTCTTGTACTAAGGATTTGGAAGGCTATTTTTGTTGTAATGTTTAGCATTGATAAACTGTATCTTATATATGACACTCAATCATTTTGCAAGGTAGTTATTTTGCAGTGTGGTGGCTGCATCTTGATTATGCTATTGAATCATTGATATTAAAAAACTTATGCATTACATGTTAATAATTTAATAAGTGGATTAATCTGGTTCACATCATAACACATTGTTTGTTTTGTTAAATTACTACAGAAGTGAGAGTTCTTCTGATAGTGAGCATGAAACATCTCATCGTTCAAAGAGGCACAAAAAGAGTGACAAACCCAAAAAGGTGATCTGTTGGTGCTGCAGTTTTTCCTTGTTCTTAAGCTTGCCTCTTTATCTCACTTTCTCCTTTTCCCTTCTAGAGCAAGGAAAAGGATCGAAGTAAAAGCCACCGCCATAAGCGGCAGAAGCATAAAGTAAAAGAGGTAGGTCACATTTTTTGCTGTGTACAAAATAGTCTTCCATATTCATGTGACTAAATAGTTTGATATTCTAGATATTTGAAGTTTCTAAATAAGATAGTGAAATATAAATATCCAGTATGTAGGAGACCTTATTTAAGTTAAATCACCAGTTTGTTCATAATCTTATGTCAGTGTGCTTAGTGCTAGTTGCTGGAGGTTTGCTATTTGGATTCTTATCCAAATCTATGATTTGTCAAATTGAGATACTCATGTCACTGCACCTTGCTATCATCTTCTCTAGCTTCTAAACTTTGGTTTAACATTGTTGCCCCATAACTAGTAATGCATTGCAGAAAGCAGAAAATCATCATTTATTTTGCTACAAACCTTGAGACATTTTTTTTTTCCAAAAGCATATAAAATTTTTGTACATTCCAATCTGAGATGCTTATGATACTTTCTGCTTCTTTTATGTGTTGGCTCTTTGAAATTGGAGCTGGGATCTGTGACATGTTTGGGTGCTTGATTGTCTTGGATATTGTTTCTTGGTCGGGTTTGTCCTGGCAATGGGAGCTCTATATAGAAGCAGCATGATGAAAGGAGCAGCAGTCCCGTGCAGCTTTCCAAGGTTTTTGTTCTAAAAATTCAGTGCTCTACTACTCTTACTTGCTTCTATTGTTATTTATGTTACTAACTCTCTTGTACTTGATACAGTTTTTAGGGCGTGACAAAGATGATGGAGTTCGTCGCAGCGCTGTATCTGGCAAGAAGGTATTGATGTGACTGTTCCTTGTCTTTTTTTTTTTTAATTCTGTTATGGTTAGTAGTGATCTCGAATCTGCCTTTTTTCCTCTTGTTTCTTTGTAGATTCTTCTGAAACTTGAAAAAACAAAGGAAGATAAGGTGGCTGAAAGCAGGAGAAATGAACTGCTGAACTTCTTGAATGCTAGTTTTGACTAGCATTGAGGAGTTATGTATTTGTTAGGGGATACAACGTAGTCAGAGAACAACCAAGCTTACTTGGGTGCCTAAATTATTTTTCCATTAGAAGAACCAAGTAGTCTACCATCTAGGAAGGGAGAAAAGAAGAAAAAAAGAAGAGAAGGAGAGAAGAAAGAAAAGAGAAGGGGGGGGGGGTGTTACATCTAAATTGCGCTTAGAATTGATTGTCTGAAATTGAGTTTGTTCAACATGTATGGTTCACGATCAATGGATGGACATTTGCCTTTTGTTCTTGTTGCAGACGTCTTACATATACCAACAGGAAAACTTTAATATATGAGGAAGAAACGAGTCATATGGATCCACTCGTCAATTTGTTATTTAAAGGAATATTGATGATGTGATACATACATGTTGTATATATATATATATATATGGAGAGGAAATACTTGTCCGCGAAGTAAGTGTCCAACAGGACTCTTAACCCTAATACAACATGTATATATATAGATGGAGAGGAAATACTTGTCCGCGAAGTAAGTGTCCAACAGGACTCTTAACCCTAATACAACATGTATATATATATATATATAATTTTTTTTTATTTGACATCTTCATATTTGATGTGTGGACTTAAAACCCAAAAAAAAGGGGGGAAGTGAGGACTAAACTGTATGCAAGACTAAAATATAGGGGTTAATTACTTATTGAAGCCAAAAAATTATAATTACGGTGATAGAAATTTAAAAGTTTTGAAAGTAGTTGTAGCATTATAAGGAAGTATTTATAAATTTATTTTGATATTCAAGTTAAATTAAATAGTAATTTTATTTTGAAAACAATAAAACTGGTGTCTGATGATATTTTTCTTATAAGTATATTGACAGACTATCCATATTTAAAATTTATTGAATTTGTCATGATAAGAGTAAAGCTTTTTCAAAACTAATTTTTTACATTCATGGCTTAAATTCAAAAATTTACTTGAAGAGAACAAGTGTTAGATTATTTAAACTAATCAAATGTTAGTTTATTTAAAATATTTTGATAAATAATAGTATTTTGTTAAAACTTTCGTTAACAGAAACAATTTTTGGAGAGAAAATGAACAATAAATGGTAGATAAATGAAATTAACATTGTTGTTTCACTAAATAATAAAGAGGGATGTATTGAAGTCAATGATCTAAATCTCAAGTGGTATTTCTCTTGGTTCATATGATAAAGGATTTGTTCAATTTGAATAAGGAATTCGATCCTCATTTGCCTCTCCTTAGAACTAAAAAAAAAAAAAAATAAGGATGCGTTAAATGATTATTTATGTGGTAGATATTTAAACAATATTGGAATGTAATTACTATTAAATTGAATTGTAAAAGATACAAGGACTCAAAAAACCAAAGCGTATGTTAAATTGAGTTTAATTAGTATATACTGACGGTGTAAAAGTTTTATATTATTATCCAATCATATACTTTTATTTATAAGACTTTTAAGATAATAGGTGATTGAGTTAAATATTTTCGCTGATGTGGCAATACATGATTGGATATCTGTATAAAATTTTTTTATATTGACAGTATATCCAAATTAAATCTTAGAGTAAATACCAAATCAATTCCTGACAATATCCTTAGTGGACACGTTAATCCCTAACAAAAAAAAAAAAACTAGTTTTAAGATCCTCAACAATTATAAAAATTGGATACTATGATACTGGACTCATTTGCAATTAAAAAAGAGTCTGATATAAAGATAAAATAATGATTATATTTTCCCCAACTCTATCCCACGAGTCACCATCTAAAATCACATTTTGAATAACTTGAAAAAAAAAATCTAAATATGCCATTTTAATCTACCAAAACATTTCAAAATGATGTATTTGAAGGGTTTTTTTTTTTTTTAAAGTTATGGAAAATATACATTTAGATAGTGGCACATGATTAGAGAAGTTTTAGCTATTATTTATTTTTACATTAGATTCTTTACCGGTTGCAAGTGAGTCAAGGATCCTAGGTGTCCAATTTTTACAATTGTCAACGACCAAAGTGTTCAATTTTTACAATTATTAAGGACCACATAACCAATTATTTTTTTATTAGAGACTAATGTATGCACTAAAAATATTGTTAAGGATTGATTTGGGGTTACTCTATATTAAATTTCGAGCCTAAAATATATTCTTGTATTGGGGGCAGTACTATCATTTCGTATGGGAAAGCCTCCTATAAATAAGAATTAGGGTTTTGGATTATAAATAAACACTGACTTATTTCAGTAGGGAAACGATTGTAATCACTTCTCTGCTACTGTCATATTGTTTTTGTGTGTCCTTCTTTCTTATGTTCTTGTTTCTAAACTGAAATTGGATCCTTTGCTTAATTGCTTTCTTTCTAGACAACGAATATCCCAGAGTTCTTCTTGGGAACTTGGTTTTATAAAACCAATTCCCAGGATTTTATGTGCGCGTATAGCAAGCAAAAAACCTTTCTGCTTGAGCCTTCTTCTTTATTCATGGAGATGTGCTCCAATGTAATTAACTTAAAGTTTCATCTATTTTATTGTATTATATAATGGATTAATTAGCTGTTTTTACATAAAATATTGCTAAATAGGCGATTTTGTTGGACTAGAGTTTTGTTTCGCGGGTCATTTTCCATTTAAATACTTTGAAAATCTTGCTAACGTTGTTAGAATTTATTGCTTCTTAAAATACCTAATCCTCAGATGTGGAATAAATTAAAACACGACTCACAGAGTTGAAAGGTCATCTAGGAAAAATATGGAAGTAATGGATGATTTTTTCCGGCGATAATTATTCGGGATCGTGAATTTTTTATGTGAAAAAAAAAGGTTGGATTTCAAGTATAAAAAAGGGTTAGTAATTTTTTTCTCATCTATGATTTCTGTTATCAAATTGTTGGTCATTTGTATTTTCTGGTGTGTAATTTTCTAGAGTATTTTTTTTGTTTTAGTTGTTGAGGAATGGCAATGGGCGGGGCATTTGTATCACCAAAAAACCTAATGAGCTCACCATTATTAAAAAAAAAAATGCGCCTCTCTAATGTTAAAAAATCAATCAAGTTATTCACGATTGGATTATATTTGTTTGATAGTAAGGAATGTAAAATGTAAAATTAAAATAAATGGATTGATTTTACCTTCTATTCCTTTAAGAAAGATATGTATGATAACACATTTTTTAATTTATGGATTTAATTTGTATATATTATTAGTGTAAAAAATTTTACATAGATATCCAACCATATATTACCACATTAGCAAAAATATTTAACTCAGTCATCCACTACTTTAAGAATCTTATAAATATAAGTATGTAATTAAATGACAGCATAATTTTTTTTTATATTATTAATATATGTCAATTAAACTCTTAATTTATTTCATTTGAATTGGAAAAAGAAAAGAGGACCACACTATAGAAGAAAATCCACCTCTATCCTCCCCCTATACCAACATAGGTACGGCTCTTTGACTTCTCTAGTAAAAAATTATTTTTTTATTAAAAAAATTAGTTCTTGTATATTTGAATGATTTTTTTAAAATAATTAGAATATCAAAAAAATCTGTTTTCAATTTTTTGCAAAAAAAATTAAAAAGAATAGCTTAAAAAAATCAATTTTCAATATTTTTAGTTATATATAAAATTTAAAATTTAAAATCACTTTTTTCAAAAGGTTGAAACAAGCACCCATACAAGTATATGTGGATATCAATATCTATTATATCATCAAAACTTAAAAAAAATCTCAAAAAAAAAAAATTAAAGCAAACTCTAATTTCATAATTTTGAATAATTCATTAATTTGTCCAACACAATTGAAATTGTCTAAACATAATCCAAATAGGTTATAAATTCAACAGCTAATAGTTATGATTTTATGGGATAGTGATCCCTGCTCCCACTCTATTTAATAAATAAATATTAAAATATTCATCTCCATTATTTATAGGAGAAAACTTTCCCCCCATATCTACTAGTCATGGATATTATCTACAATAAAAATGTTATTGTTATTTAATTGTGAGACTCATTATAAAAAATTCATTAAAGTGTTTCTTAATTATTGGTTAGAAGTAGACCTCAATTTTTTTTCCAACTAATAGTTAAAGGATATCTTTAATGAGCCCCCTAGAATGAATCCTAATAATGAATACAAATAACATTATCGACAAGTAGCTACGGAGTGGGTAAAGTTACCAAGCCAACCTCTATTTATTTTAGTAGTTTTTCTTTTTTTTGTGAAGTCAGCCCAACCTTATGTGGGTTACGCAGCAGTAATACAATTAGACACATGCCCACAATTGAGATAAACTGAAGGCCCAATGATAGACACAGCCCTCTACAAGCATGAAACAAATCTAACATATGGATATGCCAATCAAGTTCCACCAATCAGAAGCCGGATTTTAGAAGGTAGGAGCTCAGTATTGTTTTGTTTTGTCCATTTTTTTTTTTTTTTGTTCGAAGCAGAGTTCAGTTCGTCATACGGCCGGATTAGATCCGCTGGGTTGGACTATTAAAATAAAAGGCGATATAGGCATCCTATCATCTTCACCGACCTAATAAAAAATGGGCATCCATCGACCAAAATAAATAACCAAAAAGAGTATCCTTTCATTTCGGTAAATAATTAGAGATAATACAATTTAGTGTAAATTTAGAAAAGTTGTGAAGTTAAAATTATTTTAATAATTTATTATAAATATAATTATTTTTTTTATAATTGTATCAATTTATATTTAAATATATTAACTTAAAAGATTAATTTTTATATATTGATAATATAAAAAATTATAAAAAAATTAAATTGTGGTAAGTAATTATTATAATAAATAATTATCCCTTATGAACTAGTATTTTTTTCAATTATATTAGTTGATAATACAAAATTATTTTATACTATCAGTATATAAAAATTAAACTCTTAATCTAAAAACAATTAATGTTCAAAGGTACTAACTTAAAAGTAATTTTAAGATAGTGTATTTTGTTTATTATAAAAAAATTCAAAAAATTATTTATCATTATAAACCATTTTTGGACTTAAAATTATAATTTTAACTTATAATTCATTTGATTTTTTTTTACCCAAACATAAAAACTTTTATTCCACAAAAAAAAAGAGGCGCTAATTTTAGCTTATAATCTAATTTCCTAAACTAGCGTAGTGAATTATTTTCTTCCTCTAAGAATAACAATTTCTAGCATCATTCGCTGCCCACCAGAAATTCTTATAAATTTCTTTCAATAATAAAGTTAGCGTGTTTTCAAATTTTAAAAGTTTATAATTTAGTTCTTATACTTTAAAAATTTTGTAATTGAATCCTTATCATAAGTTGGTCATTTATTAAATTTGTTATGTCAATGTTCTTGTATAATTTTTGTATATAATAATTTTTCATTCTAATACTCCTCATATATGCTCTAAAAATAATTAAAAATCATGATATTTACTATTTAGTTTGTATGTATGTAATGTGCCCTCTGGTTGGTCTAGCTTATTAAATCATTAACAACTCGACATGGTTAACAATCGCATGTATATATAACAAAAAATGGATAACAAATTTATCATAGGGATTCAACCACAAAATTTTAAAAGTATAAAAACCTAATTAAAAACTTTTAAAAATATAGAAATCCATTTAAAAATATTTAAAATTATAAAGACTCAGATTAATTTAACCTAAAAATTTTGTGAATAATAAGAAATAAATTTTAGTCAACTATCTAAACCCAACAGTGAATAAAATGTCAACTAGATGATTGTCAAGATGGGTTATATATAGTCATCAGTAAATACTTTTGCACGTATTTGATGAGTTAGGAGGCATATCTGAATCTTCCTTTTAATCTAAATTTATATATACCAAAAAGTATATAATAAAAATAATTGATAAATATTTTGTACTTGGGTTATCTTAAAATTACTACTATTTTTAGAACTATTAATGCCTTAAATTATTTATTAATAGAGTAATGGTTGCCAAAACATTATCACATTATTCTGTGAAAAATTCTAGCCACAAAATTATAGTTGTTTATTATTTTCTAAATTAAAGTATTGTAAGAAAAATTGCCTAAGATCATATTAGTAATTAAGAAAATGTAACAGAATCAATCTAGAAAAAAGAAAAGAAAAGAAAAGAAATGTGAAAGAATTTGTCAAAAAAATTACAGCATTACTCTGCAGAATTATTCTAAAAGAAGAAAGAAATAATGAACATGAAAATGGCGATCATTAGCGACAAAACAAACTAAAAACAATTGAACAACGATTTACATAATAGTCTCCAACTTTGAAGAGGGAAGAGAAAACAAGATCAAATCTTCTGTCCCAATCCCTTCCCTCTCCCCCCCCCCCCCCCCCAACCCAAAAATTAAAATGTGCCACCTAGATTAAACTTTCCCAATCATAAATTTTAAAAGATTTAGAATATCTCAAGGTAATTATACTTTATTCGCATTCAAAATTCCCAATTTTTTCAACGCCATCAACTCTACAAAGACAACAGTCTTTGCAAAAAGCCAGCCATACCAAAGCTCAATTCCCAATTGCCACCCTCTCTTCAACGCCTCTTTTTATCAATTCCTGTACATCACTGCAATAGAGAAACATTAGAGGATGACCAAAGAAAAAGGCTAGATAAAATTGAAAGACAAAAAGCCGAGACGCTACCAAAAAAAAAAAAACTGCTCTTTTTGTGAGAGAGTTGGAGCAAGTAAAGTGTGTTTGTGAGGTTGAATTTCACTGACAAATGCCGAAACACTAATAAAATGGCATTAAAATGGATAGCTAATTGATTATCTCTCCCCTATTTCATTTTTTTTCATTTAGGAGTTAGGCTAAGAATGTATATATAGCATTTGGTAGATTTGTTACTTTGGTGATTATACGAAGCATTAATCATCTTCTTCCGCTGTATCTATGGTGTTCATATTCAATGCCCTCTTTTTATGCAAAAATGTTGGAATGGTGGGTCAATTAGTTGTAGCTTAGTGCAAAGCTTGCCTCGTCTTAGAAATAGTAAGGGCTCGCCGAATTACACAACTAAATTTACTGTTAGTGCATCATATGGCACTGCAATTTCTGTGTATACAGGGAGATAACATGGAGACAAGAACATATAATGTTGACTGGTAAATGGCTTAGGCCTTTCTGGAAGAATCATCGTCTTCGTTGTAGAGCTTTCAATGGAAGAGATTGGTGTTAATAAGATTTGATTTTGTATTGATGTGTTTTTTTAAAAGTTGTTGTATTTTTTCCACTCTTTAAAAGCTGCTTTTAGAAAATAATAGTAATGGGTGTGTTTGTTTATATTTCTGGTATAAAAAGAGGTATTTTTTTTATTAAGAGTGTATTTGTTTATATTTTTTTAACAAAAAATCATTTTTTTATTAAAAAAATTAATTTTTATATATTTTGATAAATTTTAAAAAATAATCAAATTCTTAAAAAAAATTAGTTTTCAGTTTTTTTGGAATAAATGAAAAAAAATCAATTTTTAGCCTTTTTTGTTATATATAAAATTTAAATTTCAAAAATCACTTTTTTTCAAAATTTGAAACAAACGCATCCTAATTTTTTTAAAAAAAGTACTTATAAAATTTAGTTATTTGTCTTTCTAAAAAAAAGGAAGAAAAAAAAATAATCAATTTTTTTGCTTTTTTTGAGAAGCAGATAGGAGACTATTTCTCTTAGAAGCAATAAAAGAGTAAGAATGTTGCTCCTTAAAATTCGCAATCACTTTCTTCCCACTCAATTATGATTTTATCCTTGAAACTTTTAAAAACCATCACTCTCATCCTCTCTCTTTCCATATCCTTACTTGTAATTTTATTAAATAAAATACTTCTATATTTATTATATCCAAATAATTTAATAACTTCTAATTTTGATAAAAGATATTTATATAATTATATCCAAATATAAAATAATTTTTTTATTTTTACTTCTATTTCTATTTTTTAAGAAATACTTATCTTAAAATCTTAATAAAATGAGCCAGTATCATTTGGTAAAATAATTTAAAAATTACTTTTAATAAGTAGAAGTTATAAAAGTAATATTTGATAAAATTATTTTTAATATCTAAAATAACTACAATGATTATAAATATTAAAGAAATTTTTTTTATTTTTTAATATTATTAAATAGAGTAAGGTTATATCAATTTTTTAAATTTTAATGAATACAAGCCAACTCTAAAAAATATTCTATGAAGACTCTCAAAAATACCCCTAACTTTTAAAAATTAAAAGCAAAAATACCTCAATATTTTAGTTTATTAAATAAAAAAAATTAACATATACTTTTATAAATCAGAGTACATGTGTAGAAAGTACTACCAAACCCAGCTTATGCCAATTTCAGAACAGTTAGTGCGTTGAGATATTCTACATCCTTTATCATGTATGATATGAAAAATTTAATCCAGCTGACACAATTTAATTGCGGGACCTGGGTTGGGATAGACAACTAATAAAAACAGAAGATTTTGATCCCAAAAAAGTGATTTTTTTTATATTATAAATAGATACTTAAAAATAAAGTTCAATTATGAAATCTTCGGTATACAGCCAATCAAGTATATTATTTTATTTATATAATTATTCTAATAATAAATATAAAATTTAATTATATGATTATATAATAATATAAAAAAATTTATATTGATTATATAAATTAAATTATTCTCTTTTCATTATATATACATATAAATTAAAAATAATAATAATAATATAAATTCAGAATTATAATGAATTTTATATATAAAAATATTTAAACTATTTAAAATATATCTTAAAAATTATAAACATATAAATATTATATAATTAATAATTAAGCTATTTTTATAGCTTGTATTCACAGTAAATATTATCATTTTTCATAAACTAAATCCTTCAAAATATATACAATAAAAACATTCCGTGACTGGAAAGTCAAAAGTTAGGCTAAGATTTTTATGTTCTATATCAGTTAATGTCAACCTACCATTATCACTCAAATAGGAAAAAACGCGTCCATAAATCAATAAATCCAACCAGCTTTTGCTCTGCCTCAATAACCAACTGTTCTTGCCGGAAGAGAGAAGATGGAGGGAATACAGCACAGGACAGTGGAAGTGAATGGCATCAAAATGCACGTGGCAGAGAAAGGAGAAGGCCCCGTGGTGTTGTTCCTCCACGGCTTCCCAGAGCTCTGGTACTCCTGGCGCCACCAAATTCTGGCTCTCAGCTCCAAAGGGTACCGCTGTGTGGCCCCTGATCTCCGTGGCTACGGTGACACCGATGTTCCTGCTTCAATCAGCAGCTACACAGGCTTTCACATAGTGGGTGACCTTGTTGCCCTCATTGACTCATTGGGTGTGGATCAGGTTTTCCTTGTCGGCCATGATTGGGGTGCCATCATCGGTTGGTATTTCTGCATGTTTCGCCCTGACAGAATCAAAGCCTATGTTTGCCTCAGCGTCCCCTTCCTCCGAAGAAACCCCAAAGTCCCGACCGTTGACGGCATGCGTGCTATGTATGGAGATGACTACTATATCTGCAGATTTCAGGTTCTTTCATTGCTTCTTATCCTTATATTCAGATAGCCCTCCTTCTAGTTTTGTTCGTTTGCTCTGTTTTGTTGTGTTTTTCTGGGGGATTGGTTTCCAATAATGCGACATTTTACTAGCAAAAGAAAGAACAGCACCACGTCAGAATAGATTAGACAGTGAACGCAAAAAAGGAAAAGTGGCAAGCCAGCACCACTTGAAGTGTTTTTGCAATTGCACATGCCAGTGTAGTCGGTGAGAACTCTGCCGTCGGAGAATCGACCGGCGGGCTTGCCAGGAAAAGGTGATGCCATTAGGGGTCTTTCCAAGATTTAGAGAGAATTAATAATATTGAAGAATAATAGTCTTGTTTGAGGTGAGACCCCATAAGGTAAAATTTGCGCTTTTCATCAAGAAGAACATGGGAACCAAACATATAGGCTTGTTTGAGGTAGAGTGACATATTTACATTTATATATATATACCTGAGAGATGTAAAATTAGGAAGAGAGAGAGAGAGAGAGAGAGAGGAGGGGGAAAGAGTTGCATCTAAGTCGAAGCCCAATTACGTACTAGTTGTCGCGCACACCGTATTATAAATTGTTACTTGTTAGCGAAATTTAATGGTGGATTCTCTGCTTTTTGTATTTAATTAGAACTTGTTATGTGAAATGAAGTGAGAATACGGTATTACTGTAATGGTAGGTGTAGGTCTGATGGAGTCAATTGTTTTTAATCCGTGTGACAGGAACCGGGTGAAATGGAAGCTCAGATGGCTGAAGTTGGGACTGAGTATGTGCTGAAGAACATCCTCACAACTCGCAAACCTGGTCCCCCAATCTTTCCAAAGGGAGAGTATGGAACTGGCTTCAATCCTGATATGCAAGAGACCTTGCCCTCTTGGTTCACGCAGGATGATCTTGCTTATTATGTCACCAAATTTGAGAAGACCGGATTCACTGGAGCGTTGAACTACTATAGGAATCTCAACTTGTAAGTTCCTGCAATATTGCTGCTTGTTTAATTTTGTGATGCATGAGAATGTTTTACAAAAACTCTAAATTAGTGTTGCCCTCTGGACAAATTAGCCATTATGGGAATATAAGTGATGTGATCGAGTGAATTGTGCTTCCTGACAGGGAGCTCAATTCTAAATTTCTAATGGCACTTACTTGCACTCTATTTGCAGAAATTGGGAGCTTCAAGCACCATGGACTGGAGTGAAAATCAAGGTGCCAGTGAAATACATTGCAGGTGAGTTGGACATGGTATACACCTCGCTGGGAATGGAGAATTATGTCCAGGGTGGAGGTTTTAAGGAAGATGTGCCAAATTTGGAGGAAGTGATTGTGCAAAAAGGAGTAGCTCACTTCAACAATCAAGAGGCAGCAGAGGAAGTCAATAACCACATTTACGATTTCATCAGAAAGTTCTGAGTCTGATCTGATTCACGAAGAAATGAATCTCGCTGCTCTTCCTATCTCCTAATTATTCACCTATGCTATATGGTTATAATATACCACTCATGCCATGCCTGTGTCACTAAAATAAGCGCGTTGCGCCCTTGTTGCTCTTCGTTTCAGTTGTACTTCTATCACCCAATGAAAGCAGTCACTCAAATATTTCTTTTCGCTTCGATATATATGTATAGCTCATCACAATTCATGAATGCCTTTTTAATATCCACCGCCCTCAAATTTTAAGCATGACGTTAATATAACACCTTTAAATTGAATGAAGCTATTATTTAACAGCTAGGACTAGGAGATCCTTTTAAGTTCTTTTTCTTAAAATTTGTTGTAAGGACAATTAACGAATGGATAAGTTCAAGTGAAAAATTATAAATCATATTTTATATGGTATTTTTATAAAAAAATTTAAAAAATATAGTATTTTCAATAAAATTAAAGAAATTTGGTATTTTTTTCTGTCTCTATCCTTCTCTCTCATTTTTTTTCTCTTACATATTTTTTATTTTTTTCCTCCTCTCTCTTCCTTTTCTCTAATTGATTTTATCTTTCTTCCCCCTTTACTCTTGTGCTCTTTCTCTCTCACAGACACACGTACTCGCACACATATATGTACAAAACAAAGCACACGCAAACATGCATAGAACACGCACACATAATAAATACAAAGAAAAAATAATAAAAAAAAAGAATCTATTGCATTTTTCAATGGATTCATTTTATTATTATTTTTTTAATCCGATTTATATTTTAGTGGATCCCTGTCACATCTTCCTGAATCACCATAAAATCTAGCGGATTTTCAATTTTTTTAATTATTATTATTTCAAATCCGTTGAGAATTTTAACGGATCCTACAAAATTCCTATATTCTTCTAATTTTTTTCAAAAAATCCATATCTTGTTACTTATTTTCCCAAAATGCCATAAGTAAAAAAATCAGCCAACAGATAACTTGTGTAGTGCATTTCAAATAATTTATCATTTTGCTCGATAAAAGATTAGAACATCTTGACCAATCATTTTTGAGGAAAAAAATTCTTGCCAAGAAATAATTTGAAGATATTTTCCTCCAAAATTCGGATACAGTTTGTCTTGGCAATCTCGTTATTTAACAATTTGCATCGCAAAACGATGGTCAATTATGGATTACTTTGGTGCAGGTGTTGCTTTGTGTCTGAAATTTTCGTTTCTGGTTTGGAAGTTTGTGAATTTTTTATCTGATAAATGGAATAATAAGCCGTCTGGCATGAATCACATAATTCCATGAAAGATTCTAAACATGATGTATAATCTATTTAAACAGGAAGTAGCAGCTAAGTTGATATGATAAATTCTAAGCTAACAATGTAACTTGTCCCATTCCAAAGAGTATGTTTTCATCTTTGCAACGATTGGGTGGCTTCGTGCCATCCTCACTGGGCCCTGAAAGCAGGCAACAAGCAACTTCGCAATATAAATCAATTGCCTTATCTACTTGAGAAGGAAACCGTCCCAATCACCTTGTCTTATTCTCTCTCTCTCTCCATAAATATCTTTTTATAGAAGGTAATCTTGTTTAAGTCCCGTATAGTACTTAAATATGGACGATTCTCTTTGCTAGATTCGAATTGTGATTCGTTACGTTGTGGTTAGAGCTATCAAAATGGATTGACTCATTTTTAGTTAGGCCATTTTGAATTCAGGCATGAAGTAATGGTCTTTAATTATTTTTTTATTTTTTATTAGCATATTTTTTGCAATTTAAACTCTTTTCGGTTGAAGAAATGGGCCAACAAAACCTAATATCAAATAATAATTACATATATTTGAAAACAAATTGTCTATTAAAAAGAAAAGAAGTTGTGGTGGACCGACAATTTACAGGACCCAGATGAACTTGAAATGGAAACCAACCAAATGAGTAAATGATGTCTTGGCAAAAATAAGGACAAGCAGGATGTCTTGGCAAAAATAAGTACAAGCAAGACCACACTTCTACTGAATGGCATAACATAACGGAAATGATCAGTCGTCTCTTTCATTAGTTTCTTCTTTCTCTTTCTGGTGATACAGATTTTAATCATTTTCTTCTTCTTTTTCTTTTTTTAGTAATTTACGGGACCCAGATGAACTTAAAATGGAAACCAACCAAATGAGTAAATGATGTCTTGGCAAAAATGAGGACAAGCAGGACCGCACTTCTACTGAATGGCACAACACAAGGGAAGTGATCAGTCATCTCTTTCATGGTGAGTGATACGATGGTCCTCATTGGTTTGGGACTATCGATTGGTCCCCTTTTTAAAATTGCAAAATAACCCCACTTTATAATTGCAAAAAAGGTCTGTTGGCTTAATATTTACAGTAAAAGGTCTCATCAAAATTTTCTTTTGATCTAAAGGCATTCATCAGAGATTCCCCCCTCTCACCCTCCCTTCAACGCTTTGCACATTTTTTTTGGTCCAGTTTTCGCTTCATTTTCACCATTCATTTTTTTTATGTGTTTTTGCAGTGCAATTTGAGATCACGAGGGCACGTGTTTTGGTGAGTTTGAAGGTGCAAGTGTCCGGGGATACTGGAGAAATAGAAGAAGGCAATCAATTCACGAAAGCAACCCCCACTTCACTCACTTCAATCAAATCAAAAATCAAATCCCTAACTTGCTCTCACTTCCACTCTTCAATGGCGCCTCAGAAACTGAATGACTTCGAATGCCAAAGACTCTGGGAAGGTCGTGACTGTGCGGTGATGCCTTTTGGCTCCAACAAGTACAAGTTTGCGAAGCCGCAAAGTACAGCAGCAACAGTTTGGGGAAGAGTAGCTTCGGTCCTCGCAGTTGATTGTTGCTCTTGCCACTCTTTTTGGTGGAGAACTTGGAGATCACACCGTGCATATCGCTGCTGGTGTACAGAACGCCAGTGAAAGTGAACAACGAAGTTCTTGTGATGGATGACATTCCCCACCTCAGGCAATCTAAAGCCAAGGGACTTATCAGCAAATCTTTGCACTTCCAAACTTTTTCAACAATTTTCCATGCTACTAAGCATGCCTTCAATGACAGCCATTCAATTTAAAATAAACATGATCCAATAGTTATAAGCAAAAATAGCTCAATATTTCTATACGGGACTAACATAAGTCCCAAAACTTCAACGACCACCGTATCACTCACCCTTTCATTAGTTTCTTCTTTCTCTTTCTAGTGATACAGATTTTAATCATTTTATCTCGTGTTTTTTTTTTATATTGTCAAATTATATTAAAAGAGTAATGATAATTGTGCACGTCTTTTTTTTTTAAGCATATTACATTTTTTCTTTCTCTTTCTTTTAAAAAAAAAAATTGGAGGGTTGTAGCATTACATCTCTAACTTGATGCTCCAACCAAATTTGACAATTATATATCTTGATCCATATTAAAAGATGCGGTTTTTAGTCCATGTTCTTTGGTATGATTGTATGAGTTATTTTGTATTTGGATAGATTATTTGAGAAGTACTTTTAATTATTTAAAATACTTGTAAGTCTGTTTGGATACAAATTAAAAGAATAAAAATATTTCTTTTATAATCAAATTATCAAAAAAATAAAAAGGAAAAAGAACTAGAATTTGGTAAGAAATAAGAAAAGAAATATATGTATTATAATTTTGAATAAAAATAAAGGATATTTTTAAAAAATAATTTTATTAAAAACTATTTTTACTTTTATTTTTTCTAGAAACTGGGTACTTCTACCTTCAAAATAGTGATAAATTGACTTTCTTTTTTTTTTTTATTACAAGCACTTTTTTAAAAGTTGTATTTAAATACATTTAAAGAATTATAAAAGTACTTTTAAAAAAAACCTTTTTTCCCTTAAAAAAAACCAATCTAAACAAACTCTAAGATTTCAAGTTACTTGTCTCGAGAAAATATCAACATATTCTTACTTAGCTTGAAAATTAGATAAAATTAATATAAAAGTTTTAATTTTTTTTAAAAAAATAATACTCTACTATTCGTATTAATTTAAGAGGTACCTATTTTGGTGAGATAGTTCGAAGCACTACTTCTGGTAATATAGAAAAGTTATAGCTATTGGAATAGAAAAAAATTTTTATTAGAAGACTCTTACCCCTTTCAAGGACCTTTATCGAGTCAAATCAGATTAATAAGATTTTTGTTAATAGAAGTCATATACTAGTGATTCTATCGACATAAAAAAAAAAGTTGGAGCCCAAAATAACATAAGTTACAATGTTTGAAGTTTTTGTTATAAGTTAAAAATGCATAGTTACCACACTTTTTTTAAAATTCTATCTCTCTGTTTTTTTTTAACTCGCATTGTAACAAATATTTCAAGTGTCATAATTTTTTTTAAAGAAATGTTTGGAGGACTCATTTCTCGTGAGACACTATACCAACTCACACCCCATCTATCATTGGATAGGATGTAGATTCCATCTAAATGAGACCCACATCCCATCTAATGATGGATAGGGTATGAGTCGGTACGATATCCTATAAGAAATGAGTCCCTCTATCACTTTTCTTTTTTTTATCTTATAAACTAACATTTTTGATTCTAAACAGTAACTTTGAAAAAAAAACATTATAATATAGAATTCCATGCCTAATGTAAGACTTGCCCAAGTTTTCAAGATCGACCTTTATCACCAAAGCAAAGAACAGTACAAAAAGTAACAATGATATATTGTACAAGGAAAATGTATTTTGAACCAATAACTTATAGATATTGCATAGACACCATATATTGATGTTAAGTGTAAAGAGTATGGAGATATACATATACTGATGTGAGCTAAATATATTATATATTTATACATGAGGTGTTATATATGATATAAAATTTTAGTATTCAAACAACCAAAATCATTGTCCATCTACATAATTACATTATCGGTCAAAAGTGATGTTAGCCTTTCTGAGGAGGGAGGAGAAAAATGTGTTTATAAATTAACCTAGGGCTTTGCTAACTTGATCATAAAAAAAACAAGTGTAAGAGCATGAATACTACTCTCACACTTTGAGCCATTAATTTGTTGTTATAAAAATAAAATTAAGTTAAAAATAACTACCAACGACTCCCTTCTCTCAATATCTTTTAGAGCATTGTTGCAATAGAGATTGGGATGGATGATGAAAAAGAGATTATCAAAGAAATAAATAAACGGAATCGCCATTTTAATTAAGAAAAACTGGAAAAAAAATTTATTTAAGAAAGTTGGTCTTTTTTTTTTTTTTTGTCTAAAGGAAAATTGGGTTTTTCAAGACAATAAGTTTGAATTCGAGAATCAATTATGCACCGAAAAATATAAAGTTTAAATTTTGATCTTGTGACCTTCAAGTTAGAAGGTAGTAATTTTATTGTTGTATGGAAACTCACCCTCTTATTAAACAAAAATATTTTTTCCCCCAAAGCTTATAGTTCCTTTTTTGGGAAGGGGCGAGTGGGTTAAGGATTTAGGACATAATAATTGTATCGTTTGTGTTTTTGGTTTTTTTTTTTTTAAAATTGTAAAAATAACCCATCGCACTGAAGAACAAAAAAGTGGTTTTAAAGATTTTATTGTTATTATTTTTTTTTTTCAAATGACACAAAATTGAGTTGACAAAAAAAAAGGACAAAAAATTCAGTGTTGACGAGCATGATAGCATCCGCCGTTAACCCATCCTGCATATGCTTCTCGTAGAGAGAAAAAGATGGAGGGAATAGAGCACAGGACGCTGGAAGTCAACGGCATCAAGATGCATGTAGCACAGAGAGGAGAAGGCCCCGTGGTGCTGTTCCTCCTCGGCTTCCCGGAGCTCTGGTACTCCTGACGCCACCAGATTCTCGCTCTCAGCTCCAAGGGGTACCGCTGTCTGTGGCCCCTGATCTCCGTGGCTACGGTGACGCCGAAGCCCCTTCTTCAGTAAGCAGCTACACGTGCTTCCACATAGTGGGTGACCTTGTTGCACTTACACACTCTCTTGGTGTTCAACAAGTGTTCCTTGTGGGTCATGATTAGGGTGCCCCATCGGTTGGTACCTCTGCATGTTCCGTCCTGACACAGTGAAGGCGTATGTGTGCCTCAGTGTCCCCTTCTACCGCAGAAACCGCAACAGGAGTATCGTTGATGGAAGACGTGCTTTGTATGGGGATGACTACTATATCTGCAGATTTCAGGTTCTTCCAATTATTACTTCACCAATGCAATAGACTATAGAGTAAGAATTGGCTTTTCGTCTAGTTTTACAAAACAATTGACAAACAACCAGGATAGGTTAAATTGTTGAGTGGATAGAGAGAAAAGCCATTCAATTTCAAAACGCAAATCACTTACTTTGCTCTTATATTCGCCTATGCTATAGCCCTGCTTACGTTTTATTTTTATTTTTATTTTTTTAATTTTTATCGGTTTTGCATAAGTAAAGCTGATTCATTGTTATATACTTGTATGTGACTCGAAGCCCGATTGCTTACGAGTTCATTCCCACACCCTTCTAGATTTTGAGCGGTGGTTAATGGTGCATTATGAAGCCACGATATTAATTTTTATTTTTCTAATTTAGGAGCCTCACTTTGTTGTGTGAAAGGAAGTGAGAGTTTACTGTGATGGTAGATCCGATGGAGTCAATTGTTTCTAATCGGTGTCATAGGAACCGGACAAGATGGAAGCTGAGACGGCTAAACTTGGGACTGAGTATGTGCTGAAAAACATCCTTACAACTCGCAAAACTGGTCCCCCGATCCTTCCCAAGGTAAAATTTCGAACTGGCTTTAATCCTTATATGCAAGAGACCTTGCCCTCTTGGCTCACACAAGATGCTTATTATGTCACCAAATTTGAGAAGATCGGCTTCACTGGAGCGTTGAACTACCTAAAAAATATCATGTCGAGCTCTAGAAACTTCTACATATTAGAAGATATGAAATTTGAGCACCAGCAATGAGAAACTTCTATATGCTCATAGAAATTGTTGTACCCACTTCCAGAAGGAACTTGGAAGCTTCATACACATGAGAATTGTCTAGAATTCGTTTTATGATAGAAAAATCTAGCTATTTGCATGTCGGTGTTTTAACTGACTTTATGCACCTATAAATAGGACCTTGTGTCCTCATATATATGTGTGCATAGAATTATTGCACAAGTAGTGAGTGCCTAGAGTGTTGACGTGGGTGTGTGTGCCGAGGAGTGAAGTGAAGCCAAATGAGAGTGCTAGTGTGTGCACCAACTAAGTGAGTGTATGGTGAGGAGTTTAGTGAGTGATGTTGAGTGAGTGTTTGGGTGAAATTTGTGTCCCCCTAAATTTATAGTCTTGAGTCTTTGTGAATAAAGAAAATATTATCAGAGCTAGGTAATCGGGGATCATTTTGAAGGTGATCAAGGATCACTGTTTTGAAGGGAGCTTTTCATTGCAAGTCATAGTCTAGGATTGTGAAGCTATTGGTCTGGGATTAAAGCAGTGAGGAAATTCTATCAAGCCACTATGATAGACATTTAAGTGGTTAGTGGAATAAGGAAGCTTAATGTACAGAATTACGATACATGGCAGATATATATGGAGTCATATCTCTCAAGCCAAGACTTGTGAGAGGTTGTTGGAATTAGCGAGACGACACCACCTTCTACAACAAAAGTGGAAGCATTAAGGAAGTGGAAAGTTAAATCAGGGAATGCTATGTTTGCAATCAATACTATGGTAGAGGATAAGATATTGGAGCATATAAGAAAGGCTTTGTATCAAAGAAAGCGTAGGACACTTTCATAATGTTGTAATCCAACAAGAATGATGCAAGACTACAACTTTTGGAGAATGAGCTCTTATCAACAACATAAGGAAACTTGACGATCAACAAGTATTTCACCAAGGTAAAGTCTCTCTGCCATGAAATTTTTGAGTTAGATCCAGATAGCAAAATATCTGATCAATGTATGAAGAGAATAATTATTCATAGTCTAAGATCGGAGTATAAAGGATTTATTGCTACTATTCAAGGTTGGCCTACATAACCTTTCCTTTTACAATTGGAAAATTTATTGGTTGATCAAGAAACGTTAGCTAAACAAATAGCTAGAATATCAGTGAAGAGTGAAGAAGAAGCACTTTTCACTAGTAAAATAAAGGGAAGAGGGAAGCCACCTATTAACAAGAACGAAAAGGGAAGGAAGGAGCAAGAAGAAAATTCATGCTTTAGAAAACCCCAAACGAATATGAAGAAACGCAATGACATTTGCTTTAATTATGGGAAGCGAGGGCATTTTGCAACAGATTGCTAGTTTAAGAAGAAGTTAATAGAGAGCAATGCAACAACTGCAGGTCGCTTAACAGAAAAAAAAATGACAGCGAAGAAGAATGGAACATCTCCACCTCATTAGCAGTCAAGGAGGAAATAAACTTTGATGACAAGAATTCTAAGGAGCTTGTGGAGTCACCAAAGGTAGAAGTGGCACTTACAACAACATATCAATCAGTTGTTGATTATAACAAAGATTGAATTATTAATTTCGGTTGGTCCAATCATATGACGGGTGACAAAGAGAAGATAGAAAGCATTGCAGAGTACAAAGGTAATAGAGTGGTGGTAACAGTAAACAATTTGAGGTTCCCGATCACTCATGTTGGAAAAGCAATAATCTCACCACATTGTGGCGACAATTAGGTACATTTACAAAATGTCTATTATGTGCCTGGAATGAAGAAAAATTTACTCTCAGTATCACAAATTACAAAGTCAAGGAGATACGTAGTATTTGGCCTAGAAGATGTTAAGATATATGACAAGTTAAAAATTATTGGGGAGCTCGTGTTGAAAGGGCGACATTTAGAGTTAATTTGCGTAATGTCTGTAGAGTCAGCTTATGTAGAAAAGACTCACAAGAACGAGACTATGGATTTGTGGCATGCATGCCTTGGGCATGTGAGCTATCACAGGCTCAAGGTGGTGATGAAGAAGTTGATGCCCAAGGGTCTCCTTTAGCTAGAAGTGCGAGATGACGTTATATGTCAGTATAGTAAAATGCATCAACTACCATATGAAGGATCAAAGTTTCAAGCCAATGAGTCTTTGGAGTTAGTTCACTTAGATGTGTTTGGACCAATAAAACAACCTTCAATCAATGAATATCGTTACATGGTGACTTTCATCGATGATTACTCAAGGTATGTGTGGGTATATTTTATGAAAGAAAAATCAAAGACATTAGCAAAATTCGAAAAATTTAATGAGAAGGTAGAAAGCGAAGTTGGGAGCAAAATGGCGTGGCAGAGACGAAGAATCTCCATCTTGTAGAGATTTGTCGGACCATGTTGTATCCTAAAAATGTTCCAAGTAGATTCTAGGCCGAGTGTATGAAGACTGCAGCTCATGTAATTAATCGATTTCCATAAGCCAAACTAAAGTTTGTCTCATTGTTCGAAAAGTTATGGAAGCTTAAACCCACGGTGAGTCACTTTTGAGTATTTGGCTATGTGTACAATGTCTTTGATTCAAATCACTTAAGGACCAAAATGGTTAAGAAGGCTATTCATTGCATATTTGTGGGACATGATAGAAAAGGATGGAGATGTTGTGATCCCACAAGTAGTTGATGTTATACATTAAGAAATATAGTGTTCGATGAAACTTCCTCTTGGTAGTCAACACAATAGGTAATTCTACTTGACTCCAAAGAAATTGAAGGCATGATAGAAGAAAATATGGGGGAGCAAAAAGAAAGCGTTGAAGAATAGCCTCCAAGTCCAACTGAGGTGGAGTCATAGACAAAGCCCTTGGCAAAAAAGAGTGCATCAAAGGGAACAAAGAAAATCTCAGTATAAAGAAGGAGAAGAAGTTGAAGAGCGACCACAGCTCAGAAGATCGACTAGACAAAGAGAGCCAAATCTCAAGTATGCATATATTGCAATAATAATGGAAGAAAAGAAGCGTATAACATATGAAGATGCTTCACAAAAGGATCAAGCAGTCTCAAAGTTTTGGAGTTTCGTAAACAACTTAGGATGCAAAGGAGTGCTAGAGTTAAGAGGGAGAATTGAAAAATATCATCACTAGCTCTAGAAACTTCTACATATTAGAAGATGAAATTTGAGCAACAGCAATGAGAAGCTTCTATATGCTCATAGAAATTATCGCATCGACTTCAAGAAGGAACTTGGAAACCTCATACACATGGGAATTGTCTAGAATTCAATTTATGCTAGAAAAATCTAGCTATTTGCATGTTGGTGTTTTAACCGACTTTATGCACCTATAAAGACCTCGTGTCCTCATATATATGTGTGCAGAGAGCTAGTGCACAAGTAGTGAGTGCCTAGAGTGTTAACGTGAGTGTGTGTGTCGAGGAGTGAAGCGAAGCCAAGTGAGAGTGCTAGTATGTGCACCAAGCAAGTGAGTGTATGATAAGGAGTCTAGTGAGTGATGTTGAGTGAGTGTTTTGAGTGAAATTTGTGTTCCACTAAATTTGTAATATTGAGTCATTGTGAATAAAGAAAGGATTATTATTTGTATAGATTCCATTTCCTTGCTTTACAATACTATAGGAATTTCAACTTGCAATTTCGTTATTCTCTATGCTGCCCAGGATTGTTCCTTTTTCAAGAAGATAATTGAGGAGGATTTGTACAGCATGAGATGGAGCCCAATTCTAATGAGTGACAGTTAGTCACTTGTGTTGTATTTTTATGCATTTGCAGAAATTGGGGTCTTACGGCACGATAGACAGGAATGCAAATCAAGGTGCAGGTGAAATTCAAGACAGGTGAGTTAGATATGGTATACATCTTGTAATATTCTCCTCTGTACAGTACTATGCTTAAGTCATAGTACCATACTCTGGAGTTGTTATTGTTACCTGAGCGAACCTTATCTGACAGTAACTTCAGCTATCGTTAAATCTTCTCGAACTATCTGAAGATAACACGAAAACAGGAGTGAGAATTTTAAATTCTCAGTAGGATTCACTAAGAAATTTTATAGCGTATCATCGTTATTATCTCCAGCTACTTCGATTTATTATGAAAAAAGTGGACATGTTATATAAACTGTTTAATTTTATAGTTCAAAAATATATTGTTCGAAGCAGAGTCCATTTTATTCATACACTTGTTATACATATTCTAGAGTATAATCACCATGTCATACTCCATAGGGATGTGATTGCCATATCGCACTCCTTAAGAATATGTTTATCCTACTACGTCTCAGAGTATAATCGCCATGTCATACTCCCTCGGGGTGTAATTGTCATGTCACATCCCTTATGATGTGGGATCATTATGCCACATTCTAGAGTATGATCACCCTGTCATACCCCATCAGAGCGTGATCGCTATGTCACATTCCTTAGGAATATAAATTCTTCATCATCATATCTTTCATCATAGATTCATAAATACATAAGTTTTATATCTTATTCTCAAATGATAATACTTGCATGTTATTCATACACGTCGCATAACAATATTAGCACACCAATATTTAGAACTGTCTCTAATTCCTGCCAGAAATTCATGTTCGCTTCCCTGTGAATAGTGCCAGATAACCAGGAAATTTTAATCAATTAGCAAACCCGATATAGAACATCATATCTCTATTAGTTGTCGTCCACAACAAAGTCTTATGAGCAAAGCTTAGGTAGTTAGATGTAAGTTCTAAAATTTTAAGTCTTAATCTATCTTACAAACTTCTAATTCCTATTGATGTTCTCGAGTTCGATTTCCAAGATTGAATTGGGTCCGAGTTCCTAGATTACATAAGTTCCGACCTCCAAGGTTATATTTGATCTTCGAGATTGATTTTGGATCGAGTTTCGAGATTATATGCTTGCTGAGATACCGAGTTTTGGAATTACGTGTATACGAGTGTTAACATGTCCTAATTCTCGACTTCCGAGATTCGGGTATAAAGTCTCATATTTTGGTACCAACATCCAAGTATATGTTAAAAATCCTCGACTTCTGAGTTTAAGTATTTTAAGTTTTATATTCTTGTCCTTGACTTTCGATTTCAAAGTGTTTTATGTGCTATGTAATTCCGATTTCCGACATTAATCCATAATAGTTCGTCCAAGACTTTTATAAATGTGTTTCCTAAGTTTCAAGTTCCGACATTAATTTTTACCAATCTAATTTTCTATTCGCTTAGTTTCGAGTTTAATATTAAATATACCCGATCTAGCTGTCTGGTTGCTAAGTTTTGAGTTCTGATATTGACTCAAGTTATTTGTGTTTTATTCCAAACTATCCTATTTCTAACTAGAATTGCACTTTTACAAGTACAAATTCAACAAAAATAGAAATCTGAGTGAAATCATACGAAATTTATATCAATATAAAACTAACAGAGCAAGTTTTCAGATGAAATAAGTTGCATATCATTTGAATAAGTATAATTCGAGATATAAGTCCCAAAACTTGACCCTACTGAACTACCCTATTCTAGCCCGGATTAAACTTAAGATGAATTTCATTGATGCACTGGGGATAGTTGGCAACGAATTTGACTCTAAAATTTTTATGGGATGTTCGCTCATATGTTACTTTTAAACAATGTTGGATTCACTCAAATTGAAGTTATGTAGGGTGAGTTACACTCTTCTCAACTCACACTGCCCGGATGAAAGTACTGATTTCTAGGTCAAACTTCAAAAATTCATAACTACCTCTATACTGATCCAATAACCTTATATTATATATGTAAGGAAAGCTCTGAATATCTAGATTCATAAAATTTAAACAGGTGTAGGCAGAGCCGTATACTCCGTTGTATGGACTGTCGAGAAAAAACCCTAATAGCTTCTTGAGTTTTCTTTTTTTTTCAAATTCTTTTATATCAATTCCAATTCTAATCACAACACACATGCAAATTCAATTATAAACCATCATTATCACTCCAAATCACAATAATATCATGAGGAAATAAAATCCCCACACATCCCCAAATCAAGAAAAACAAGAGAAGAAGTTGGATTCCTACCTTTCCTAGGTGTGATTCTTGTTAGATTTGTGGTTGGAGTTGAAGAAGTCTTGTTGTGGATTGAAGGGTCGTGGGGAAATGAAGATGATATGAGTTGAGATGAGATGAGATGAAAGAGAAAAGAATGGAGAGTGGTCAGCATATAGGGGCCGAAATTTGCAAGGGCAGAAAAGGAAAAAAATTTAAAAACTTCTAAAGCAAGTTATATGTGATTGGTGGATTTGAGTAAGTTATTCAACTTGATTTGGCAGCCCATATGGAGGGCTGAGATGGCACCACTTATATGGATAAGTTGGCTAGATCTTGGTCATCCATCCTAGGGTTCTCACAGTATAATTTCTATTAATCCAATTCCGACAGTTTAAATTACCAAAATCTTATCGATTTCTCTTAAATCGGTACACCGATTTCAGAAAAATTGTATGAGGTTTCCTATATTCCTAATCTAATTCCATCAAGCCTAATCACTTCTAAATCACAGTTAATTGACTTTAAGTAAATGATTAATCAAATTTCGATTAAACCCACTTATTCGATAAAAACTGAATAACTCGGTTATTAACAATAAAATTTTTCGAACGTTACACACCTTGCTAGGGACAAAGGGTTATATCCATGGTGGAGGTTTGAAGGAAGTTGTACCAAATTTAGAGGAAGTGATTGTTCAAAAAGGAGTGGCTCACTTCAACAATCAAGAGGCCGTAGAGGAAATCAGTAATCACATTTACGACTTCATTAGGAAGTTCTGAATCTGATCTGACCCACAAATGAATGAATCTTGCCTCTTTTCCTATCTCATAATGTAAGTCGTAGTATATTATACTGGTACACCACTCATGATGCGCCTACTTTTTCAAATAAAGCACGTTGCTCTTGCCTTGCCTAATGTTTGGTATGAGATAATTCATTTAGATTACTGGTAATATTTGATTAAATTATTTAAACCCATAATATTATCTTATTTGATTGGGCAATATTGCTGACAATTCAAATTTTTAAAGTAATGTATATTATCATTAATGTGGTAATGTGGATTGCCTCTATAAAAAGTGGTAATTCACATTACGATTAATATGGTAATCATTTTATTATTATTATAATATTATTATTAAAAAATATTAATTATTAATATAATTATTATTAATAACTAATCATGATATTAATAATAATAATAAATATTTATTATTATTTTTTTATTATTATTATTATTATTATTATTATTATTATTATTATTATTATCATCGATTTAAGATATATATTACTTAATAATATTTTTGATACACCAAATAGAGTAATATAAATTGTCACTTAGATTATCTGTATATATCAAACATTATATTTAACATTACCAATAATTTAAAAAGTGACAATCTTTTTAAGTGACAATCTATATTACTAATAATCTTAGTAGATAATGTGCCAAATAATACCTTAGTTTCAGTTGTACTATTGCTTCTCAATTACCTTGCCAGTTGCCACTCACTGTGAATGCTTCTTTTCATTTGTATAGTTCATCACAATTCATTTGCCTTTCAACATCCACTCTACAGTTTATTTTTTAAATTTTTATTGTGATCACTTCCTATTAATTGAATGAAACCCAATATTAAACAACTAGGGCAGTAAACACAGGCATAAGTAAGTCTAATAGAAGAAAATGGATAAGTTGTGCACTGCTTTCTTGTAATCTAACATTTTGGTTTCATAAACGGCTTTAGTGTATAATTATATCTGGCTCGATAAAAGATTATAGCATTTTCACCAATAATTTATGACGAAAAAAAAAAATCCGTGCCGATCCTCAATTTGAAGCTATAATTTCCTCGGAAATACGAGTACATCTAGTTTGTTTTGGCAACTTCGCTATTCTTTGCTTCTAGAATTATGGTCAATTACGGAAGAGACTTTAGGAGAAATACTTGCACTAAAATCTCGAAAAATACTTGCATGGTCCGGAAGTATCATATAGTTATATTTCCAGATTAATTATGTAAATATATTTTATATAAAATTCACTATTAATATATATTTCTATACACAATATACTTAAATAATTAGCTGGAAGTATAACTATATGATACTCTCAGACTATACAAGTATTTCTCGAGACTTTAGTGCCATGCTGCTTCGTGATTTTTCTTCTGTTTTCGGTATATACTTTGTGCTTTACCTTTGCCTTCTGATCAAAGTTTGTCGTGGCATGTACTCCAAAAAAATTCTGTCCAGTAATACCAAGGAAAAAGTTTGACCTGGCATAGGACGCATGATGCCATAGCCAATGCTAATGATTCTGTGTAATCTATTTTAACCAATATAGTAGTAACCAATTCCTAAGTTAATAATTTTTTTTCAATACATAATATAAAATATCTTTACCCATTTACAAAGGACGAGGACTTGAGCATCTCTTCTATGCATTACCTGAAACTAGAACCACATCACACCACTCATGAGAAAATGTTAATCATTTTTTCTTTTTCTTTTTTTTTTTGGGGTGCATGAAAATGTTCATCTTTCAGTGGCGTCTTGCCATCCCAACTCGAATCTGTCTGGACGCATCAAGTTGCGTTGCAGTGAACATCGCTGAGTCCAAATTGGGGACAAGCCAGGACCACCCTTCTATCGGATGGCAAAACATAATCCACCTTTGGAATACAACTAGAAACTCCAATACATTTCTCCAAAACCATTTAAATTTTAACATATAAGTTGTTAAATAAAAAATATATTAAAAGTGAAAGAAATTGATAACTTGTGCATGGTACAGAATGTAACGTCTAAAAACTTCTCAGAATCCAACGTATAGTTTTCACTGCTGCTAGTAGGGAAGAGATAGATCTGTCCTTGTTCGGTAGTCTCTTTATTTAGTTGATTCTTTCTAACTTGTTCCCAATGTACTAATGAAATAAATTTACTTTAAAATAATTAAACCATAGGGAAAAAAAATAAGAGTTTAATTTTCATATACTATTAGCATAAAATTTTTACATTATTAATCAATTATATATTACAATTTATGTGGCTTTTGAAATAATTATGATAAAATTTAAATATTTTTAGTGATAATCTGAAGGATTTAATTTTAATATAATGATAATATAATATTATCATCTGATTATATTATACATTATTAGTACGTTAGACTCTTATGATAATTACCTTAAAAATTATACATATAATAATATTGATTCATAGTATAAAACTTTTATGCTTACAAAGCATTATAAAATTAGAGGTTACTTTTGACAAACTATCAATATAAAAGAGTTTTACATTGTTATTTAATAAGAAGTTTCTGTTTAAAAGATTTTTAATATAGTGGACAGTTGCATCAAATACTTTTACTAATATGATAATATATAATTAAATATATATATATATATATATATTTATTTTTATATTGAAGGTGCATACAAATTAAATTCATAAAACTATACTTTTCAGATGAATCATTTGTTTTCATAACATTAATTTAAAAATCCAACAAAATTTGATAATTGATTGGACTTGATCCATAGTAAAAGATGAATTCTTTTGTACGCCTGAAACACATGTATTGACCTTTTCTCGTTGTACCTGAGGACAATAGTTTTAAGCATCTCTTATATGTTATACTTGGAGCAAGCTTCCACATAAAAAAAAAAAAAAAAATAGAGAGAGTTTAATTTCAATATATTGTCTCAGTGTAAAAAAATTCTATTATCTAATCATATGTCACTACATATAAAACCTTTGAGTTAGTAGATATAAAAATTAAATATTTTTATTAATATAGTAATATATGATTGAATATCTATATAAAATTTTTTTATGCTGACAATACATCAAAATTAAATTCCTTAATTAAAAAAAAAGTCAGCTTCGGGTTAATCGAACGGACTATATACTAATGAAAATTGTCCCAATTATTTTATTGAATAAGATTTATACAAGAATTGTATTTGATTGAATTATAATAAATGGAATTTCAATTATACTTTTTTAATAACTTTGAATCAATTAAAAGTATTTTACAGAAAGAATATTAAATTAAACATGAAGTCAAATATTTTTGATACAATCATGTAATCATATTAAGTTACATCTTTAAAAATATTTAATTCAATGAATTAAATATTTGATAAAAATATAACTTCCTCCATTGAGAAATAACATTATTATACTTCTCTCTCTTCTATTTTTAAAACATACACTTCCATATGCTAAAAAATTAAGATAAGAAGTATAATATAATCCTCTTCTTTAAAGGATGATATTATTACATTTTCCTCTCCTCTATTTTTAAAATAGATACTCGCTTGCCCTAAAAAAAATAAAATAAGATATGCTTTAATCCATTTTCAAGTTTTCATTAATTCTCCATTATCTCATTATTTTTTTTGACCGAAATACAATTTATTGATAGTTATATATATTAATTTTTTTTACCAACTAAAGTATGTGTGTGTGTGTGTGTGCGCGCGCGCGTGCGTGTGTATGTATATATGTATAATTTAAAATTTAAATTATTACTGTATTAAATGAATAAATTATTAATAGTAACAATGATTTGTAATAATTATTTTTCAAAAGTAAATATTACATATTTTCTCAATAATTGATTCTAAGATATTAATGTTTATAAAAATGAAAATTATTTATTAATATTGTATATAAAAATAAATCACGAAGGAGATAATGAATTTCTTTTGGTGATTTTACTATAAAAAACATATATTAATATTCTAAAATAAATAGTTGAGAACATATGTACTTCTTATTTTTGAAAAAATAATTACAAATTATTTGCTCTCTTAATATAGAAATAATTAAATTTTTAAGTCAAATTTTATATATATTTTATATTATTATAAGCTACATATATATTTTATTTTGTAAAAAACGTTAATATGTATAAATATTATTAAAGGGTATTTTGGTCAAAAAGAAAATAATAAATATGAGATACTGAAAAGTTTATAAAAAAACTTGAAAACATATTAAAGTGTAATTTATCTTAATTTTTTAAGAGGGAGTGTATATTTTAAAAATAAAGAGGAGGAGAATATAATAATGTTATCTCTCAAAGAAAGTGACTGTAATTTACTCTAATTGTTCAGGGGAGGAAAGTATATATTTTAGAAATGAAGATGAGAAGAGTGTAATAATACCTTCTTTTAAGGGAGGGAAGCATATTTTACTCTAAATATTTTTTAATAGACAAATATGTCTCACAATGAGTAAATTATATACTTACATTGTTAGTCAATAAAAATTCAAGAATTTGCCAAATTATAATGAATAACTCTCCACTATAATAACCACATATTATGATTTATTTGCAACGATTGTACTATATTTTCAAAATCTTAATTTATAATTTAAAATAATTAACTGTCATAAGAATATGAACCTACAATTTAAGTACATTTTTAGTAATATTTATTTATTTTTTATAAAAATAGTGCGAGATATAAACACAATGAAAAGCTATAATCTAATAATTAGACTGAAATTTTGCATTTTGTAATAAGTTACTGATTAATATCAACAAGGTAAATAATACATAGCTATCATTCTATTCTACGTATATTTGTAACTATTAAAAAGCCAAAGAACTATTAATTCTTTTGACAATTATTTACTAATTAGCATTATTATTTGTAACTAATTAGCACTAATTATGAATCGTATTACATTACGATGATAAAAGCAAAAGTAGCAAATAATCTCCTTTACTACTTAACGTGTAAAATTGGCTGGCGCGGAAAGGAAACAAGTGAGAGTGGTTAAGCAGTGATAAAATGGGGTCCTTAGCAAATAAGGTTAGAGTCACTAGAAGACTAACAGGGAAATCAAGAGATTATTATGATTCGCGAGACGGTTTCGTCCATTTCTTTGTAACGCATCACCAACACCAGTAAACACAAAACAGAAATCTTGCCGTACAATAATATTCGTGGAGGAGTGACTGCAATCAGGAAGGACACTCGATAAGTATGAATATTCGTTAGTTAACATATTTTCCAACATTCCATACGAGGGCGTTAAGACCCCAGTTTAAAATTAAATAATTGTGATACACACTGTTTGTCCTAGGGACTACCGATTCGAATTGCCGAATGGTCGAAAAGGACTGCTTCATCGGTTCAACACCTCACAACCACCCATTGAACCGTTTCATTTAAAATCATTCACCAATCCTTCCTCCTACTCCTAATTCTCCCACATTCACTCAGAGATGGAAGGGATACAGCATAGAACAGTGGAAGTGAATGGCATCAAGATGCATGTAGCAGAGAAAGGAGAAGGCCCCGTGGTGCTGTTCCTCCATGGCTTCCCGGAGCTCTGGTACTCCTGGCGCCACCAGATTCTCGCTCTCAGCTCCCAAGGCTACCGCTGTGTGGCCCCTGATCTCCGTGGCTATGGTGACACCGATGCCCCTTCTTCAATCAGCAGCTACACGTGTTTTCACATAGTGGGCGACCTTGTTGCACTCATTGACTCACTGGGTGCGGATCAAGTGTTCCTGGTAGCCCACGATTGGGGTGCCATCATGGGTTGGTACTTCTGCATGTTTCGCCCTGAAAGAGTCAAAGCCTATGTCTGCCTCAGTGTCCCGCCCCTCCGCAGAGACCCCAACATAAGTATTGTTGATGGTATGCGTGCTTTGTACGGGGATGACTACTATATCTGCAGATTTCAGGTTCTTAGATTTTTCCAATTATTTCTTTCACTTATTTTCTGATATTCACCTATACTATGGCCCTGCTGTTTATTTTATTTTTCTTTTAATTTGTTTTGCATAATTTATGGTATTAAATTGTTGCATGTTACTCGAAGCCTGATTACTTAACAGTTGATTGCCACACACTTCTAGATTTTGAGTGGTGGTTAATGGTGGATTATGAAGCTCCAATATTGTTTTTCCAAATTAGGAGTCTTTGTTGTGTGAAATAAAGTGAGATTACTCTATGATGGTAGGTTTAATGGCATTAGCTGTTTTAAATTCGTGAACCGGGAAAAATGGAAGGTGAGATGGCTAAAGTTGGCACTGCCCATGCGCTGAAGAACATACTTACAACTCGCAAAACTGGTGCCCCAATTCTTCCCAAGGGAGAGTTTGGAAATGGAGTTAATCCGCATTCCCCTGAGACCTTGCCCTCTTGGCTCACTGAGGAGGATCTTTCTTATTTTGTTGCCAAATTCGAGAAGACAGGATTTACAGGAGGGTTGAACTACTACAGAAATATGAACTTGTGAGTTCCTTATTCTCTGTGCTGCCTGGGGTTGTTTCAAAACTCAAAAGTTAATGTTTCTGTTCGGGAACAAAATTAATGAGGATATGTAACGCTTGACATGGAGCCCAATTCTAATAAGTGAGAGTTGTTTACTTCCTTTGTATTTGTATGCATTTGCAGAAATTGGGAGCTCACAGCACCATGGAATGGAGTGAAAATCGAGGTGCCGGTGAAATTCATAACAGGTGAGTTAGACATGGTATACACATCTCTAGGGATGGAGTATTATATCCACGGTGGAGGTTTCAAGGAAGATGAGCCAAATTTGGAGGAAGTGATTGTTCAAAAAGGAGTAGCTCACTTCAACAATCAAGAGGCAGCCGAGGAAATCAGTAACCACATTTACGACTTCATCAGGAAGTTCTGAATCTGATCTGATCCACAAATGAAATGAATCTTGCTGTTCTTCCTATCTCCTAGTATAAGTCGTAGCATGTGCTTATATTATACCACTCATAATGCGCCTACTTTTTCAAATAAATCGCATTGCTCTTTGTTTCAGTTGTACTACCTCTTAATAATAACTGTGGCACTCATTGCGGATGCTTCTACTCATTTGTATAGTTCATCGCAATTCGTAAATGCCTTTTAATATCAACTCTTCAGTTTTTTAATTGCGATCACTTCCTTTAAACTGAATGTAAAATATCTACTTTTTCTTTTTTCAATAAATAAGGTCAAATATCTTTACCCATTAAAAAGTAGGACTAGTAATTTCTCTCTTCTATGCTTTACATGAAACCAAAACCACATTACACCCAGAAGAAAACCGTTCCAAAGATTATGTTCGTATTTTCGGTGGCGTCTTGCCATCCTAACTGGCTTCTGAGTGGACGCATCAAGCTGCTTTGCAATGAACTTTACTGAGTTGAAAGTGGGGACCAACCAGGACCACCCTTCTATTGGATATTTGGATTGCAAAACGTGATCCACCTTTGGAATCCAACTAAAAATTCTTGTACATTTTATGGTAAGGGTGTGTGTAGTATGAGATAAAAATAGGATATACAATTTCATGCATGCAATTTATGTGTAATTTTTTTATACGAATTTCATTCATGAAATTTTTCCTCCTTACCTAATATACCCTAAAAAATTTTGTACTATTTAACATTTAAATCTAAACACATTAGGGAGTGTACTAAAAATATGGTGAAAATGAAAGATAGTGATAACTTATAAAACTAATATTATTAGACGCCAAGAGTGATGACAAGTCCATAGAGATATCTTATCTCTTATTTTGTTGTTGTTGTTTTTTTTTTTAATAAATGTAGAAGCCAACAAAAATTGGCCTTGTTGAAATTATATTGTAATGCAATGTCATTTTAGTAAAATAAAATGAGTTGAGTTAGCCATTTTTTTGGGTAATTGTATAAATATATAGTGAAACATGCATATAGTGATTTTAATTTTAGCTTAGCTGTCATACAAGCTTTAGAATATTAATTTTAGCTAGGCAATAGCATTTGTATTATAAAAGCACAGGCATGGCATCCATGGGGAATGGCTTGCACATAATACTCTCCATGTAGTGGTTAGTTGCATCCATCACAGCAAATTGCATATCCTTAGAGGCCTTTCAATGGCATTTTCTCTGATTAATGAACCAGCTGTTGATCCGCTTCAGATCTAGGCCTGTGGATTCTATAAATGCGTGCTTCTGGGATTCCGATGAATAAGGCCCTTTGTAATGTCTGTTCCACCAATCTAGTAGCTATTTTTTGGCTTCTTTTGACAATTTTCGATTCTTTCTCTTTTTCAAAACAGAAACGCTCATTGGTGCGAAAATAAATTCGTTAAACGGCGTACAAATCCAAATTACTATTGCATTTTGAGCATTAACCCCACCCATGTATTCTTATTTGTGCGAAAATTACGCCTTCACCCAATTTCAATTGGTCCACTTCATTCATACTATTGTTTCGTAAATTTTGTTTCGTACTATACATCACTATATCACTGCTCTTTTCAAAAATTTCTTCACTGTGCATTCACATCAAATAGAATAAAAAAAATATTACGTCTAAACAAATGTTTTTGTAATGGTGGCTACTTTTAAGGATTTGATTATAAATTTTTGTTTAATATAGAGATTTAATTATAATTTTTAAATTATAGAGTCTTGCATGCGGATTAATTAAATCTAGTTTTAAGAGTCTCTTTTACATTTACTTGGAACAAACTTCCTCAAAGAAGAAAAAAAGAAAAATCAAAATTAGAGGTCGGCTTCAGAATAATCGAAGGGACTGTATCTAAATGAAAATCGGCCCAATATAATATTTTAATGAATAAGTTTTATACAAGCATTATATTTTGATTGAAAAATATTTGGGGACGTATTTTTTGCGATGTAATAAGGGACATATACGGAAAAAATGAACAAAACAATAAAAATATTTGGATAATGGGTCCCATATAATTATTGTTACTTTTGTTTAATTTTTTCTTAATCTAAAAGCTTACCAATATTTTTTAACAATCCGCTAGTAAATTTTGTATATATACAAAATATAAAATTTAATAGTGTCTTGAATAATACGCTGGTAAGTTTTGTATATATTACACAAAATTTACTAGCATATGCACTGTTCATACTACAAAATACGCTGGTAAGTTTTTTTTCTTCTACAAAACACGCTGGTAAGTTGTGTTTTTTTTTTACAAAATTTACCAATATGTGCATTGTTCAAGCTGGTATATTTTTTTTCAAAGTAGGTTGTTTTTTTTATTATTTTATTTTATAAAACTTATCAGTGTGAACAGGGCACACGTTGGTAAGTTTTTGAAAAAAAATTTGAACAAAAATAGCAATGACTATATAAGATCCATCATCCAAATATTTTTGTCATTTTTCTCACTTTTCAGTATATGTTCACTATTTGTACGTCCCACTATCAGTTCTCATTTTAATTTAATCTAAATTTTAATTATATAAAATAAAAATAGCATAAATTAGATTAATATATTTTGTTATAAGCAATTGCAACGGTTGATCTATATTTTAAAAAAATTAATTTATAGTTAAAATAATTAACTTTCATAAAAATATAAGCCTATAATTTAATTATATCTTAGTATTTTTTTTAATAAAAATAACGCAAGATATCAACACAACGAAAAGTTTATAATCTAATAATCAGACTGAAATTTTCTACTTTTTAATTAATAGGTTACTAATTAATATCAACATGCTAATTGCTAAGCAATACATTATCGTTCTATTTATACTTTTAACTGCTTAAAAAGCCAGAGAACTACTTATGTTTTTTGACAATTATTTACTAATTCGTATTATTATTCACTAACTATGGAAGGTACATACAGTATGATGATAAGCAAAAGTAGCAAGCAGTCAACTCGCTTGCCAAAAAATAGATGCTTTGTTTTCATTAAATCCATTTATAAATTATAAATGACTGCAGTCACTAAAGAACGGACACGGGACGCTCGATTAAAAGAAGAAAAAACAAAAGAATAAAATAAAATAAAGCATTTCCATATAGCATCGATACGTCAAAAAATTATTTAATAATTTTGAAACAATGAAAAGTATTTTACAACGTCAAATATTCCTTTAATTCTATTTTCCACTAAAAATTATTACTTTGATCGATACATACAGGCTATCGTAGGGAGTACAGTCTACCAATACGAATTGCCCAATGATTGAAAAGGACTGGTAAATGACTCCCTTTATAATTTTAACCTTAAAATTTTTAAAAATTATTATTCTTTTTTCCGCTCTCTCTTCATATTTTTACTTATAATTTTATTAAATAAAATATTTTTATATTTATTATATTTAAATAATTTAATAATTTTTAATTTTAATAAAAATATTTATATAATTATATTTAAATATAAAATAATTTTTTACTTTTACTAATACTATATTTTAAAAAATATATATCCTAAAATTTTAACAAAATATACTAATATCATTTGATAAAATAATTTAAAAATTATTCTCAATAAGTAGAAATTATAAAAATAATATTTTATTTAAAATTATTTTTAATATCTAAAATGATTATAATTATTATAAATATTAAATTTTTTTATTTTTAATATTATTAAATAAGATAAAATTATATTAATTTTTTAAATTTTGATAAATACAAACCAACTCTAAAAAATATTTTATAAAAACTCTAATAAATATTTCCTAATTTTTAAAAATTAAGAACAAAAATATCTCAATATTTTAGTTTACTAAATAAAAAAAATTAACTTAATCTTTATAAGCCAGATATCTGCGTAAAAAGTTCTACCAAACCGAGCCTATGCCAATATCAGAGCAGTTAGTGCGTTGAGATATTCTACGTCCTTTTTCTGTATGATGTGAAAAATTTAATCCAGCTGACACATTTAATTGCGGGACAGGGATTGGGATAGACAACGAATAAAAACAGAAGATTTTGATCCCAAAAAAGTGATTTTTTTATATTATAAATGGATACTTATAAATAAAGTTCAATTATGAAATCTTAGTCCTACACCAATTAAGGGTCCGTTTAATTTAACTTTTGGGAGAAGATCTTTTAAAAGAAGGTCTTTTGAAAGAAGGTCTTTTAGAGGAATTATTTTTAAAAAAATAATTTTTATTTGGTTTGAATATGTTAAAAGTAAGTTTAGGAGAATGAGTTTTGTTTGGATAGGATAAAGTAAAATTACTTTTGATTGTTGATGTTAGAGTAATAGTAAGATTACTTTTCAAAAAATATTTTTCTAGAATAAAAAGTAACTTCAAAGATACTTCTTCCAAAAGGCCTTCTGGAGAAAAAAGTTAAACCAAACACCTCACTTTACTGTACAAAGTCATTTTCCTTCTCCTAGAAGGCTTTCTGACAATCCCAAACTGAAATCCAAACAGGCCCTAAGTATATTATTTTATTTATATAATTATTCTAATAACAAATATAAAATTTAATTATATAATTATATAATAATATAAAAAATTTATATTGATTATATAAATTAAAGTATTCTCTTTTCATTATATATACATATAAATTAAAAATAATAATAATAATATAAATTCAGATTTATAATGAATTTTATATATAAAAATATTTAAACTATTTAAAATATATCTTAAAATTATAAATATATAAATATTATATAATTAATAATTAAGATATTTTTATGGCTTGTCTTCACAGTAAATATTATCATTTTTCATAAACTAAATCCTTCAAAATATATACAATAAAAACAGTCCGTGACTGAAAAGTCAAAAGTGAGGCTAAGATTTTTATGTCCTATATCATTTAATGTCAATCTACCATTATTACTCAAATAGGAAAAAACGTGTCCATAAATCAATAAATCCAACCAGCTTTTGCTCTGCCTCAATAACTAACTGTTCTCGCCGGAAGAGAGAAGATGGAGGGAATACAGCACAGGACAGTGGAAGTGAATGGCATCAAAATGCACGTGGCAGAGAAAGGAGAAGGCCCCGTGGTGTTGTTCCTCCACGGCTTCCTAGAGCTCTGGTACTCCTGGCGCCACCAGATTCTCGCTCTCAGCTCCAAAGGGTACCGCTGTGTGGCCCCTGATCTCCGTGGCTACGGTGACACCGATGTTCCTGCTTCAATCAGCAGCTACACAGGCTTTCACATAGTGGGTGACCTTGTTGCCCTCATTGACTCATTGGGTGTGGATCAGGTTTTCCTTGTCGGCCATAATTGGGGTGCCACCATCGGTTGGTATTTCTGCATGTTTCGCCCTGACAGAATCAAAGCCTATGTTTGCCTCAGCGTTCCCTTCCTCCGAAGAAACCCCAAAGTCCCGACCGTTGACGGCGTGCGTGCTATGTATGGAGATGACTACTATATCTGCAGATTTCAGGTTCTTTCATTACTTCTTATCCTTATATTCAGATAGCCCTCCTTCTAGTTTTGTTCATTTGCTCTGTTTTGTTGTGTTTTTCTGGGGGAGTGGTTTCCAATAATGCGACATTTTACTAGCAAAAGAAAGAACAGCACCACGTCAGAATAGATTAGACAATGAACACCAAAAAAGAGAAGTGGCAAGCCATCACCACTTGAAGTGTTTTTGCAGTTGCACATACCAAAGTAGTTGGTGAGAACTCTGCCGTCGGAGAATCGACCGGCGGGCTTGCCAGGAAAAGGTGATGCCATTAGGGCTCTTTCCAAGATTTAGAGAGAATTAATAATATTGAAGAATAATAGTCTTGTTTGAGGTAAGACCCCCCAATAAGGTAAAATTTGCGCTTTTCATCAATAAGAACATGGGAACCAAATATATAGTCTTGTTTGAGGTAGAGTGACATATTTACATTTATATATATATATATATACCTGAGAGATGTAAAATTAGGAAGAGAGAGAGAGAGAGAGAGAGAGAGAGAGAGAGAGAGAGAGAGAGAGAGAGAGAGGAGGGGGAAAGAGTTGCATCTAAGTCGAAGCCCAATTACGTACTAGTTGTCGCGCACACCGTATTATAAATTGTTACTTGTTAGCGGCATTTAATGGTGTATTCTCTGCTTTTTGTATTTAATTAGAACTTGTTATGTGAAATGAAGTGAGAATACGGTATTACTGTAATGGTAGGTGTAGGTCTGATGGAGTCAATTGTTTTTAATCCGTGTGACAGGAACCGGGTGAAATGGAAGCTCAGATGGCTGAAGTTGGGACTGAGTATGTGCTGAAGAACATCCTCACAACTCGCAAACCTGGTCCCCCAATCTTTCCAAAGGGAGAGTATGGAACTGGCTTCAATCCTGATATGCAAGAGACCTTGCCCTCTTGGTTCACGCAGGATGATCTTGCTTATTATGTCACCAAATTTGAGAAGACCGGATTCACTGGAGCGTTGAACTACTATAGGAATCTCAACTTGTAAGTTCCTGCAATATTGCTGCTTGTTTAATTTTGTGATGCATGAGAATGTTTTACAAAAACTCTAAATTAGTGTTGCCCTCTGGACAAATTAGCCATTATGGGAATATAAGTGATGTGATCGAGTGAATTGTGCTTCCTGACAGGGAGCTCAATTCTAAATTTCTAATGGCACTTACTTGCACTCTATTTGCAGAAATTGGGAGCTTCAAGCACCATGGACTGGAGTGAAAATCAAGGTGCCAGTGAAATACATTGCAGGTGAGTTGGACATGGTATACACCTCGCTGGGGATGGAGAATTATGTCCAGGGTGGAGGTTTTAAGGAAGATGTGCCAAATTTAGAGGAAGTGATTGTGCAAAAAGGAGTAGCTCACTTCAACAATCAAGAGGCAGTAGAGGAAGTCAATAACCACATTTACGATTTCATCAGAAAGTTCTGAGTCTGATCTGATTCACGAAGAAATGAATCTCGCTGCTCTTCCTATCTCCTAATTATTCACCTATGCTATATGGTTATAATATACCACTCATGCCATGCCTGTGTCACTAAAATAAGCGCGTTGCGCCCTTGTTGCTCTTCGTTTCAGTTGTACTTCTATCACCCAATGAAAGCAGTCACTCAAATATTTCTTTTCGCTTCGATATATATGTATAGCTCATCACAATTCATGAATGCCTTTTTAATATCCACCGCCCTCAAATTTTAAGCATGACGTTAATATAACACCTTTAAATTGAATGAAGCTATTATTTAACAGCTAGGACTAGGAGATCCTTTTAAGTTCTTTTTCTTAAATTTTGTTGTAAGGACAATTAACGAATGGATAAGTTCAAGTGAAAAATTATAAATCATATTTTATATGGTATTTTTATAAAAAAAATTTAAAAAATATAGTATTTTCAATAAAATTAAAGAAATTTGGTATTTTTTTCTCTCTCTCTATCCTTCTCTCTCATTTTTTTTCTCTTACATATTTTTTATTTTTTTCTCCTCTCTCTTCCTTTTTTTCTAATTGATTTTATCTTTCTTCCCCCTTTACTCTTGTGCTCTTTCTCTCTCACAGACACACGTACTCCCACACATATATGTACAAAACAAAGCACACACAAACATGCATAGAACACGCACACATAGTAAATACAAAGAAAAAAAAAAGAATCTATTGCATTTTTCAATGGATTCATTTTATTATTATTTTTTTAATCCGATTTATATTTTAGCGGATCCCCGTCACATCTTCCTGAATCACCATAAAATCTAGCGGATTTTCAATTTTTTTAATTATTATTATTTCAAATCCGTTGGGAATTTTAACGGATCCTACAAAATTCCTATATTCTTCTAATTTTTTTCAAAAAATCCATATCTTGTTACTTATTTTACCAAAATTCGGATACAGTTTGTCTTGGCAATCTCGTTATTTAACAATTTGCATTGCAAAACGATGGTCAATTATGGATTACTTTGGTGCACGTGTTGCTTTGTGTCTGAAATTTTCGTTTCTAGTTTGGAAGTTTGTGAATTTTTTTTCTGATAAGTGGACTAATAAGCCGTCTGGCATGATTCACATAATTCCATGAAAGATTCTAAACATGATGTATAATCTATTTAAACAGGAAGTAGCAGCTAACTTGATATGATAAATTCTAAGCTAATAATGTAACTTGTCCCATTCCAAAGAGTATGTTTTCATCTTTGCAACGATTGGGTGGCTTCGTGCCATCCTCACTGGGCTCTGAAAGGAGGCAACAAGCAACTTCGCAATATAAATCAATTGCCTTATCTACTTGAGAAGGAAACCGTCCCAATCACCTTGTCTTATTCTCTCTCTCTCTCTCTCTCTCTCTCTCTCTCCATAGATATTTTTTCATGGGAGGTAATCTTGTTTAAGTCCCGTATAGTACTTAAATATGGACGATTCTCTTTGCTAGATTCGAATTTTGATTCGTTACGTTATGGTTAGAACTATCAAAATGGATTGGCCCATTTCTAGTTAGGCCATTTTCAAGTCAAGCATGAAGTAATGGTCTTTAATTATTTTTTTATTTTTTATTAGCATATTTTTTGCAATTTAAACTCTTTTCGGTTGAAGAAATAGGCCAACAAAACCTAATATCAAATAATAATTACATATATTTGAAAACTAATTGTCTACTAAAAAGAAAAGAAGTTGTGGTGGACCGACAATTTACAGGACCCTTATGATGTGGGATCATTATGTCACATTCTAGAGTATGATCACCCTGTTATACTCCATCAGAGCGTGATCGCCATGTCACATTCCTTAGGAATATAAATTCTTCATCATCATATCTTTCATCATAGATTCATAAATACATAACCTTTATATCTTATTCTCAAATGATAATACTTGCATATTATTCATACACATCGCATAACAATATTAGCACGCCAATATTTAGAACTATCTCTAATTCCTGCTAGAAATTCATGTCCGCTTCCCCGTGAATAGTGCCAGATAATCAGGAAATTTTAATCAATTAGCAAACCCAATATGGAACATCATATCTCCATTAGTTGTCGCCCAAACAAAGTTTTATGAGCAAAGCTTAGGTAGTTAGATGTAAGTTCTAAAATTTTAAGTCTTAATCTATCTTACAAGCTTCTAACTCCTATTGATGTTCACGAGTTCAATTTTCAAGATTGAATTGGGTCCGAGTTCCTAGATTATATAAGTTCCGACCTCCAGGGTTATGTTTGATCTTCGAGATTGATTCTAGATCGAGTTTCGAGATTATATGCTTACTGAGATACTGAGTTTTGGAATTACGTGTATACGAGTGTTAACATGTCCTAGTTCTCGACTTCCGAGATTCGGGTATAAGGTCTCATATTTTGGTACCAACTTCCAAGTTTATGTTAAAAATCCTCAACTTCTGAGTTTAAATATTTTAAGTTTTATATTCTTGTCCTTGACTTTCGATTTCAAAGTATTTTATGTGCTATGTAATTCCGATTTTCGACATTAATTCATAATAGTTCGTCCAAGACTTTTATAACTGTGTTTCCTAAGTTTCAAGTTCCGACATTAATTTTTACCAATCTAGTTTTCTATTCGCTTAGTTTTGAGTTTAATATTAAGTATACCCGATTTAGCTGTCTGCTTGCTAAGTTTCAAGTTCTGATATTGACTCAAGTTATTTGTGTTTTATTCCAAACTACCTTATTTCTAACTAGAATTGCACTTTTACAAGTACAAATTCACCAAAAATAGAAATCTGAGTGAAATCATACGAAATTTATATCAATATAAAACTAACAGAGCAAGTTTTCAGATGAAATAAGTTGCATATCATTTGAATAAGTATAATTTGAGATATAAGTCCCAAAACTTGACCCTACTGAACTACCCTATCCTAGCCCGGATTAAACTTAAGGTGAATTTCATTTATGTACTGGGGATAGTTGGCAACGAATCTGACTCTAAAATTTTTATGGGATGTTCGCTCATATGTTACTTTTAAACAACGTTGGATTCACTCAAATTGAAGTTATGTAGGGTGAGTTACACTCTTCTCAACTCACACTGCCCGGATAAAAGTTCTGATTTATAGGTCAAACTTCAAAAATTCATAACTACCTCTATACTGATCCAATAACCTTATATTATATATGTAAGGAAAGCTCTGAATATCTAGATTCATGAAATTTAAACAGGTGTAGGCAAAGCCGTATACTCCGCCATACGGACTGCCGAAAAAAAACCCTAACAGCTTCTTGAGTTTTCTTTTTTCTTCAAATTCTTTTATACCAATTCCAATTCTAATCACAACACACATGCAAATTCAATTATAAACTATTATTATCACTCCAAATCACAATAATATCATGAGGAAATAAAATCCCCACACATCCCCAAATCAAGAAAAACAAGAGAAGAAGTTGGATTCCTACCTTTCCTAAGTGCGATTTTTGTTAGATTTGTGATTGGAGTTGAAGAAGTCTTGTTGTGGATTAAAGGGTCGTGGGAAAATGAAGATGATATGAGTTGAGATGAGATAAGATGAAGGAGAAAAGAATGGAGAGTGATCAGCATATAGGGGCCGAAATTTGCAAGGGCAAAAAAGGAAAAAAATTTAAAAACTTCTAAAGCAAGTTATATGTGATTGGTGGATTTGAGTAAGTTATTCAACTTGATTTGGCAGCCCATATGGAGGGCTGAGATGGCACCACTTATATGAATAAGTTGGTTAAATCTTGGTCATCCATCCTAGGGTTCTCACAGTATAATTTTTATTGATCCGATTCCGACAGTTTAAATTACCAAAATCTTATTGATTTCTCTTAAATTGGTACACCGATTTCAGAAAAATTGTATGAGGTTTCCTATGTTCCTAATCTAATTCTATCAAGCCTAATCACTTCTAAATCACACTTAATTGACTTTAAGTAAATGATTAATCAAATTCCGATTAAACCCACTTATTTGATAAAAACCGAATAATTCGGTTATTAATGATAAAATTTTTCGAACGTTACACACCTTGCTAGGGACAAAGGATTATATCCATGGTGGAGGTTTGAAGGAAGTTGTAGCAAATTTGGAGGAAGTGATTGTTCAAAAAGGAGTAGCTCACTTCAACAATCAAGAGGCTGTAGAGGAAATCAGTAATCACATTTACGACTTCATTAGGAAGTTCTGAATCTGATTTGACCCACAAATGAATGAATCTTGCCATGATTCGTATCTCATAATGTAAGTCGTAGTATATTATACTGGTACACCACTCATGATGCGCCTACTTTTTCAAATAAAGCACGTTGCTCTTGCCTTGCCTAATGTTTGGTATGAGATAATTCATTTAGATTACTGGTAATATTTGATTAAATTATTTAGACCCATAATATTATCTTATTTGACTGGTGCCCCAATTCTTCCCAAGGGAGAGTTTGGAAATGGAGCTAATCCACATTCCCGTGAGACCTTGCCCTCTTGGCTCACTGAGGAGGATCTTGCTTATTTTGTTGCCAAATTCGAGAAGACAGGATTCACAGGAGGGTTGAACTACTACAAAAATATGAACTTGTGAGTTCCTTAGTCTCTGTGCTGCCTGGGGTTGTTTCAAAACTCAAAGTCAATGTTTCTGTTCGGGAACAAAATTAATGAGCATATGTAACGCTTAACATGGAGCCCAATTCTAATAAGTGACAGTTGTTTACTTCCTTTGTATTTGCATGCATTTATAGAAATTGGGAGCTCACAGCACCATGGAATGGAGTGAAAATCGAGGTGCCGGTGAAATTCATAACAGGTGAGTTAGACATGGTATACACCTCTCTAGGGATGGAGGATTATATCCATGGTAGAGGTTTCAAGGAAGATGTGCCAAATTTGGAGGAAGTGATTGTTCAAAAAGGAGTAGCTCACTTCAACAATCAAGAGGCAGCCGAGGAAATCAGTAACCACATTTACGACTTCATCAAGAAGTTCTGAATCTGATCTGATCCACAAATGAAATGAATATTGCTGTTCTTCCTATCTCCTAGTATAAGTCGTAGCATGTGCTTATATTATACCACTCATGATGCGCCTACTTTTTCAAATAAATCGCATTGCTCTTTGTTTCAGTTGTACTACCTCTCAATAATAATCATGTCACCATCATGATGCTTGTTCTCATTTTTATAGTTCATCGCAATTCATAAATGCCTTTTAATATCAACTCTTCAGTTTTTTAATTGCGATCACTTCCTTTAAATTGAATGTAAAATATCTACTTTTTTTTTTCAATAAATAAGGTCAAATATCTTCACCCATTAAAAAGTAGGACTAGTAATTTCTCTCTTCTATGCTTTACATGAAACCAAAACCACATTACACCCAGAAGAAAACCGCTCCAAAGATTATGTTCGTATTTTCGGTGGCGTCTTGCCATCCTAACTGGCTTCTGAGTGAACGCATCAAGCTGCTTTGCAATGAACTTTACTGAGTTACGTTGAAAGTGGGGACCAACCAGGACCACCCTTCTATTGGATATTTGGATTGCAAAACGTGATCCACCTTTGGAATCCAACTAATAATTCTTGTACATTTTACAGTAAAGGTGTGTGTAGTATGAGATAAAAATAGGATATACAATTTCATGGATGCAATTTATGTGTAATTTTTCTATACGAATTTCATTCATAAAATTTTTCCTCCTTACCTAATATACCCTAAAAAATTTTGTACTCTTTAACATTTAAATCTAAACACATTAGGGATTGTATTAAAAATATGGTGAAAATGAAAGATAGTGATAACTTATAAAACTAATATTATTAGACGCCAAGAGTGATGACAAGTCCATAGAGATATCTTATCTCTTATTTTGTTGTTGTTGTTTTTTTTTTTAATAAATGTAGAAGCCAACAAAAATTGGCCTTGTTGAAATTACATTGTAATGCAATGTCATTTTAGTAAAATAAAATGAGTTAAGTTAGCCATTTTTTTGGGTAATTGTATAAATATATAGTGAAACATGCACATAATGATTTTAATTTTAGCTCAGCTGTCATACAAGCTTTAGAATATTAATTTTAGCTAGGCAATAGCATTTGTATTATAAAAGCACAGGCATGGCATCCATGGGGAATGGCTTGCACATAATACTCTCCATGTAGTGGTTAGTTGCATCCATCAAAGCAAATTGCATATCCTTAGAGGCCTTTCAATGGCATTTTCTCTGATTAATGAACCAGCTGTTGATCCGCTTCAGATCTAGGCCTGTGGATTCTATAAATGCGTGCTTCTGGGATTCCGATGAATAAGGCCGTTTGTAATGTCTGTTCCACCAATCTAGTAGCTATTTTTTGGCTTCTTTTGACAATTTTCGATTCTTTCTCTTTTTCAAAAATTTCTTCATTGTGCATTCACATCAAATAGAATAAAAAAAATCTTACGTCTAAATAAATGTTTTTGTAATGGTGGCTACTTTTAGGGATTTGATTATAAATTTTTGTTTAATATAGAGATTTAATTATAATTTTTTAAATTATAGAGTCTTGCATGCGGATTAATTAAATCTAGTTTTAAGAGTCTCTTTTACATTTACTTGGAACAATCTTCCACAAAGAAGAAAAAACAGAAAAGCCAAAATTCGAGGCCGGCTTCAGAATAATCGAAGGGACTGTATCTAAATGAAAATTGGTCCAATATAATATTTTAATGAATAAGCTTTATACAAGCATTATATTTTGATTGAAAAATATTTGAGGGACGCATTTTTTGCGATATAATACGAGACATATACGGAAAAAAATGAACAAAATGACAAAAATACTTGAATGATGGGTCCTATATGATTATTGTTACTTTTGTTCAATTTTTTTTTTATCCAAAAGCTTACTAGTGTTTTTCAACAATAGGCTTTGCATTTTTGTATTTCGCATAGATATGCAAAATATAAAATTTAATAGTGTCTTGAATAATACGCTGGTAAGTTTTGTATATATTATACAAAATTTACCAGCGTGTACACTATTCACGCTACAAAACACGCTGATTAGTTTTTTTCTTTTACAAAACACGTTGGTAAGTTGTTGTGTGTTTTTTTTTTTTTTACAAAACTTATCAATATATGCACTGTTCAAGCTGGTATATTTTTTTTTTCAAAATAGGCTAGTAAGTTATTTTTTATTATTTTATTTTACAAAACTTACCAGCATAAACAATGCACATGTTGATAAGTTTTTGAAAAAAAAAATTTTGAACAAAAGTAGTAATAACTATATAGGATTCATCCTCCAAGCATTTTTGTCGTCTTATTCACATTTCAATATATGTTAACTATTTATGCGTCCCACAATCAGATCTCATTTTAATTTAATCTAAAATTTAATTATATAAAATAAAAATAGCACAAAGTAGATTAATATATTTTGTTATAAGCAATTGCAACGGTTGATCTATATTTTAAAAAAAATTAATTTATAATTAAAATAATTAACTTCCATAAAAATATAAGCCTATAATTTAATTATATTTTAGTATTTTTTAATAAAAATAACGCAATATATCAACACAACGAAAAGTTTATAATCTAATAATCAGACTGAAATTTTCTATTTTTTAATTAATAAGTTACTAATTAATATCAACATGCTAATTGCTAAGCAATACATTATCGTTCTATTTATACTTTTAACTGCTTAGAAAGCCAGAGAACTACTTATTTTTTTGACAATTATTTACTAATTCGTATTATTATTCACTAACTATGGAAGGTACATACAGTATGATGATAAAAGCAAAAGTAGCAAACAATCAACTCGCTTGCCAAAAAATAGATGCTTTGTTTTCATTAAATCCATTTGTAAATGACGACGTTCGATTAAAAGAAGAAAAAAATAAAATAAAGCATTTCCATGTAGCATCGATACGTCAAAAAATGATTTAATAATTTTGAAACAATGACAAGTATTTTATAACGTCAAATATTCGTTTAAGTCTATTTTCCGCTAAAAATTATTACTTTGATCGATACATTCAGGCAATCGTAGAGAGTACGGTCTACCAATACGAATTGCCCAATGATTGAAAAGGACTGGTACATCAACTCCTCACCGTGTTACCATTATCAGTTAAATTCATTCACCGTCCTTCTCCCTCACTCACATCGCAGCAACACAGAGATGGAAGGGATACAGCACAGAACAGTGGAAGTCAACGGCATCAAGATGCACGTAGCGGAGAAAGGAGAAGGCCCCGTGGTGCTGTTCGTCCACGGCTTCCCGGAGCTCTGGTATTCCTGGCGCCACCAGATTCTCGCTCTTGGCTCCAAAGGGTACAGCTGAGTGGCCCCTGATCCCCGTGGCTATGGTGAGATCCAAGCCCCTTCTTCAGTGAGCAGCTACACGTGTTTCCACATGGTGGGTGACCTTGTTGTTGCGCTTATAGACTCTCTTGGTGTTCAACAAGTGTTCCTCGTAGCCCATGATTGGGGTGCCATCATCGGTTGTTACCTCTGCATGTTCCGCTCTGACACAGTGAAAGCCTATGTCTGCCTCAGCGGTCCATTCATCCGCAGAGTCCCCAACAAAAGTACCGTTGACGGCTTGCGTGCTTTGTATGGGGATGACTACTATGGCTGCAGATTTCAGGTTTTTGGTTCTCCCAATTATTCCTTTTATTTATTTTCTTATATTTACCTATACTTGTTTACTTTATTTTATTTTTATTGGTTTTGCATAATTTAGGGTATTAAATTGTTACATGTAACTCGAAGCCCGATTGTTTACTTCTTTGTTTGTTGTGTGAAATGGAGTGAGAATTTTCTATGATGGTAGGTCTAATGACATCAGTTGTTTTAAATCTCTGTGACAGGAGCTGGGGAAAATGGAAGCTGAGATGGCTAAAGTTGGGGCTGAGTATGTGCTGAAGAACCTCCTTACGACTCGCAAAACTGGTCCCCCAATCCTTCCGAAGGGAGAGTATGGAACTGGCTTCAATCCTGATATGAAACAGACCTTGCCCTCTTGGCTCACGCCAGATGATCTTGCTTATTTTGTATCCAAATTTGAGAAGACAAGCTTCACTAGAGGGTTGAACTACTATCGAAATTTGAATTTGTAATTTCCTTATTCTCTCGCTGCTTGGGATTGTTTACCAGTACTCTAAGTTAATGTTTTTATTTTTGGGAATATAATTGATGAGGCTTTGTATTTATGGGATCGAGCACTTGTTATTAGACTAAAAGATATAGTTGTTGGCAAAGGTGTAATTTTATTTCAATATAATTTTTTAAAACCACATTTACTATGAGGGGCTATACCCATTACAGGTGCTATGGATCGGGATATTAAACCTATCAAATCTTAAGAGTGACGTTGGTTATATAAAAGTATTGCATGACAGGGAGCCCAATTCTAATGTCAGTTAATTGCTTGTATTGTATTTGTATGCAATTGTAGATATTGGGAGCTCACATCACCATGGAGTGGAGTGCAAGTCCAGGTTCCGGTGAAATTCATTACAGGCGAGTTAGACATAGTATACACCTCGTTAGGGATGAAGGATTATATTCACAGTGGAGGTTTCAAGGAAGATGTGCCGAATTTGGAGGAAGTGATTGTTCAAAAAGAAGTAGCTCACTTCAACAATCAAGAGGCAGTAGAGGAAATCAGTAATCACATTTACGACTTCATTAGGAAGTTCTGAATCTGATCTGACTCACAAATGAAATGAATCTTGCTTCTCTTCCTATCTCCCAATCTAAGTAGTAGTATATTGTACCAGTATACAAACTCAGGATGCGCCTACTTTTTCAAATGAAGCACATTGCTCTTTCTTTCAGTTGTACTACTACCTCTCAATAACTGTGTCACTCACGAGGGATGCTTCTTTCCATTTGTATAGCTGATCACAATCCATTTGGCTTTCAACATCCACTCTACAGTTTTTTATTTGTGATCACTTCCTATAACTTGAATGAAACCTAACATTTAAACAACTAGGGCAGTTAACACAAGCATAAGTAAGTCTAATAAAACAGAACGTATGAGTTGTGTACTGCTTCCATATAATCTATCATTTTGGTTTTATAAACGGCTATTTTGGACTAGTCTATATATCTGGCTTGATGTGTAAAAGATTATAGCATTTACACCAATAATTAGTATATTGACCTATGCGATGCACAGAAAGGTTACACAATTTAAAGGTAAAAAGTTTTATATAATTAAAATATTGGATTAATTTAAACATATAATTATTATTTATACTTGTTTTATATAATATAATTATGATTATATTAAGTAGATAAATTTGATAAATAATACAGAATTTTCATAAATTATGAAACTATATGAATCTTAAAATTAAACTTTCTAGTATTAGCTTTTGAAAGATACTATGTTTAATGAAAACTTTAATGAAGCAACTATCTTGTTATAAAACTAAGTTCATTGAGATACAATTGATGAGTTTAATCTGCAATAAGTTGAAACAATAAATCTATTAAGAATAGTTTATATCATGAGTAGCTTCGAAAAATCAATTAGCAGAGATTTAAATTACTAATTAAAAAACTAAATTGATACCATGTTAGAGTATGATATAAGCTTTAGAGTTTAAGTATTTAATTTGAAGAGTTTAATTGATATGTATTGATAATGTAAAATAATTTTACACTATCAACCAATAAAAATAGGAAAAAGTGAGAAATTATGTGGGTCCCTCATTATAATGGACAATTATTTGTATAAGTTGACATTTTTCATAATTTCTATTGATTGACAATATAAAATTATTTTATATTGTCAATGTATTTAAATTAAATTCTAATTTAAATTTGATTTTAATTAATAATTATAATATATATTAATCATTATCTATAAGATTTGTATGTTTCCATAACCCTTGTAATATATATTTAGCGTCACCTCAAAATGCAATTTTTATGTTTGCATTACCGGTGTGATAAATGTCTTGTATCACTTATTTAATGAATCAATATTAGTTAAAAAACCAAATCTATAGCTATTTTTTTGTGCCATTAAAATTTCTTCAATTATTTAAGGATATTATAAAATTCTAATCTATAAGTAAATTTTAAAAAACTTATAAAATTCTTTATCCATGCTTTTCGAACTATTAAATCTATAACTTTTTATTAATAGAAAATAATGTTGCATATTAAAACTTCAGATATCTAGTCTTATAGATTATAGATATAAATGTATGATATAGATCTACAAGTTAAATGTTATAAGATTAGAAAAATTAATTCATAACAATTTTTGTTGCTTATTAAAAAAATTGAATTGATATAATTTTAGAACGTACTGTAAGTTTTAAAGTTCAAATATTTAATTTTGAATTTGACTTTAATTGCTAATAATTATAATTTATATCAATTATTGACCATGCAATGTATATGTTTGTATCATCTGTATAATATATATTTAGTATTACTTCAAAATGTAATTTTTATATTTGTATTACCCATGTGATTTATGTTTAATATTACTTATTTGAGGTATCAATATTAGTTAGAAAACCAATTTATGGCTATTTTTTTGTATCACTAAAATTTCATCAGTTATTTAAGAAAATTATAAAATTTTAATCTGTGAGTAAATTTTAAAGAACTAATAAAATTTCTCAACCTACTTTTCAGGCCATTAAATCTATTGCATTTTTTGTCAATAGAAATGTTAATAATATTACATATTAAACATTCAAATATCTAAGCTTGTAGATATTAATATATAATATAGACTTACAATTTATATGTTGTAAGATTGGAACAATTAATTAACAGTAATTTAAATAATTAATTAAAAATTTTAATTAATATTACTTTAGAGTGTGCTATAAGCTTCAAAGTTCAAATATTTAATTTGAAGTTTATTTTTAATTACCAATAATTATAATATATATTAATTATTATTTGTGCAATTATATGCTTGCATCACCTGTTAATATATGGTTAGTATCATCTTAAAGTACAATTTTTATATTTGCATTATCTGTGTAATACATATTTAATTTTACATATTTGAGGTATCAATATTAGTTAAAAAAATCAATTTATAAAATTTTTTTTGGTTATTTAAGGATTTTATAAAATTTCAAATCAGTAAGTTTTAAGATACTTATAAAACTCTTTGTTCCTTATTTTATAAGCCATTAGATTTATGGTATTTTTTATTAATACAAAGCCGATAATATTGCATATTAAAGCTTCAAACATCTAATTCTATAGTCATAAAATATAAATCTACAATTGGATGTTGTAAGATTTTTAAAAAATAGTTATTAATAATTTAAATAATTTATAATTTATTTTGAAAATTAAGAAATGTTTTATTGTGACTAAAAATATACATGTAGATATAGTTTATTAATTTAAGTTTAATATAAATTTATAATAGCTATATGAGGCAAGTGTAATGTATATTTTTGTATCAACTATGTAATGCATATATTTGTTATGACCCGTTTGAGATATCAACAGTTGTGGCAAAGTCATTTTATGCTAAATTTCTTTTATCATGTTAGTATCATTTTCTTAAATGATATTTTAATAAAAATTTATTGAATAATATTTTCTATTATTTTTTAGGCATTAAACCATGGTATTAAAAATTATCTAATGTTTAAAATAACTGAAAATATTAATTATAATATACTTATATACATATCTCAAGGAGAACCCACTTTCAATTATAATATGCATTAAAAAAGAAAAATAAAAAGAATAAATTTTGGTTGGGTGGTATAGGCAATGAAATTTTTGAAGAGAAATCAAATTTTGAAAAGGGTGAAGCTTCTCAAGGAAGAATTCACTTTCATTTATAACATATATTAAAAAAGAAAAATAGAAAACGAATAAATTTTGATTGGTTGATATAGGGGGTGGAAATTTTGGAGGGAAATCAAATTTACCATAACATAACATTGGAAATCAAATGCTACCTTATCAATTCCATCGTCTTTATCACTTGTTGATATTGTTTAGTATTATCTTAAGGTACAATGTTTATATATGCATCATCTATGCAATATATATTTAATAGGTTTAATTAATTTGTAAGTCTCTATAATTTTATTTAATTTTTAATTAGATTTTTATAGTTTAAAAATTTATAATCAAGTCCCTACATTGTATAAAAAAATTCAATTAAATCCTTGTGTTACAAAAATGTTAGTGGAAATGGAATATTCCATAAATATTCCTTGGCTCTATCTAATATGGGTGCATACAATCCAAGTGGCCATCCAACTTGGACCCATGTCATGTGATGCTTCCTATATCATCTCCAACTCACAGCTCAGGCACAAATTTCTCTCTGAAACCCATTGTTGCTTTGTCGCTTTTTCTAAATTCGAAGTCCCTTTCTTGAGATTCTTAAGCTGCAGTTCAAAGGTGTGGTTCTGTGCAAGATTCCGTGGTTGGTTCCAAGGCAAGGAGAGGTGTAGGTATTAGCACTATTTTTGTTTGTTCACAATGTCATTTTGCTGGTCTGAGGGATACATACACACCACATTCAACACAATTCCTCATATCAAATAGGTGAATGTATATCAAATAGGGATCTGATTGAAATTATAATAAAACTATAGGATACTGATTGAATTCTATAATAAAATTGTAGGGACCTAATTATAAGTTTTATAAACTGTAGGGACCTGTATAGTAATTAATGAAGATAATTATGTATTGGATATAGATATGTTGTTTATAGTGTAACTATAGGGTCTAGTTCAAGTTTTTTAGGAGAGGATGTTAGGGGTGAAGCACAAATTTTGTATAAGGCATTTACATGTCAATTGCAAAAAGGCATATAAAGGAGGGACTCTTTTGAGAAACTTAATCATGTCTATAGCAAAAGCAACATTTGTGGAAGAATGGGAGTAGAGAATAAAGCAATTAGAAACCATAAACGAGAGGAAAAGGAGGGGGGATACAAGCTAGAATAGATTAAGGGGTTGAAGGTAGTGCATCATAAGGAGAGAGTTCACAACAATACCCACTAGTAGCCAAATACAAAACTAGTTGAAGAATCAAGCTAACAATAAGAAATCTAGGAAGGGTTAAGACAATCAACCTCATTGACCCTGCACCAAATGCCCAGTGATATACTTGGAGAAAATATTGACCAATGTAGCAAGTGTCAAAACCTTGTATTTAGGACAACCAATGAACCTCCTCCTAGGATTCTTCACTATCTTTGAGATTTTGACCATAAGTTCATCCCTACAATAGCAGCAACTTCTTTCAATCCTTCGAGAATTGCATGACTTTGAGGTTGAACTTTTAGCTAAAGAATTGATTGAATGTAGCATGGTGGATTTAGTGTTGAGGAAAGCTTTAATGGAGGGAGGGCAACAATGATGGTGGCTATGGAGGACATATGATGAGGGCTCTATTTTTGCAAGGAAATCCTAATTTTTATTTGGGGGAAGGGAATGGCACTATGACATGTATTAATGAGGCCACATTAGCTCCCATATCAACCTTTGTTACATTTTTGTAATGGTGGATGAAGACAAAGACTTGATTGAAAATTTTGATATAGTGTAGAGATTTGATTACAAAATTTTAAATTATAGGAGATAAAAATTGAGTGAAATTATAGAGACCTGCAAATTAATTAAACCTATTTAATATTACCTATTTAAGGTATTAATATTAGTTAAAAAATAAATTTGTAGCTATTTTTTCATGTTATTAAATTATTTAGATTATTTAAAGATTTTATAAAATTTCAATCTATCAGTAAGTTTTAAAGTACTTATGAAATTCTTTGTTCTTTATTTTATGAGTCATTAAATATATGATTTTTTTATTAATACAAAGTCCATAATATTGCATATTAAAACTTCAAACATCTAATTTTATAATTGTAAAATATAAATCTACGATGGGTGTTGTAAGATTTTAAAAAATAATTAATAATAATTTAGATTATTTATAATTTGTTCTCAAAGCTAAAAAATATTTTCTTGTGACTATATATATATAATCAAATTTTATAAAAGACAAAGCTTTTCAAGGAAGAAATCATTTTCACTTATGACATGCATTAAAAAAGAAAAATAAAAAGTAAATAAATTTTGATTGGTCAATATGGGTGCTGGAGTTTTTGAAAGAAAGTCAAATTCATCATAAATTCATAACACACCACCTCATCAATTCCACCACCTCCATAGCCCTCTTTTAATATAATACTAGCATAGCTACCGGTGCATCGTACGGAAAAGTTACACAATTTAAATGTAAAAAAGTTTATATGATTAAACTATTAAATTAATTTAAATATGTAATCATTAGTTATACTTATTTTATATAATTTAAGTTTTGAATAAAATTATATATGGTTAAAGCAATAAGATTATTGTAATTATGATCATATAGAGTAGATAAATTTGATTAATAGTATTTTTTTCATAAATTGTTAAAGTTATATGAATATTAAAAGCAAGCTTTTTAGCATTAGCTAATGAAAGATATTATGTTTAATAGAAACTTTAATGAAAAAACTATCATATTATAAAAGTAGCTTTATTAAAATTCTATTAAGAAAATTTGGTTCATATCATGAATAGATTAAAAAAATTAATTAACAGTAATTTAAATTCTAATTAAAAAATTGAATTGATATAACTTTAGAGTGTGTTATAAATTTTAGAGTTCAAATATTTAGTTTTAAATTTAGTTTTAATTGTTAATAATTATAATATATATTAATCATTGTCTATGCGATTTATATATTTACATCACTCATATAATATATGTTTAATATCACTTTAAAGTGGAATTTTTATATTTGTATCACTCATGTAATATATGTTTAGTATCATCTATTTAAGATATTAGTATTAGTTTGAAAACCAATTTTTGGATTTTTTTTTGTGTCATTAAAATTTCTTCAATTATTTAAAAAACTTACCATATCAACCGATCTATGAGTCAGCTTTAAAGAATTTATAAAATATTTCAGTATTTACTTTTTGAACCATTAAATCTATGACATTTTTATTAATAAAAAATAAATAACATTGCATATTAAAATTTCAAATATCTAGTCTTATAGATTATAAATATAAATACATGATTTAAATGTTATAATATTAAAAAAATTAATTAACAATAATCTAAGTCTCTAATTTAAAAAAATAATTTATATACTTTCAAGTGCACTATAAGCTTTAAAGTTCAAATATGTAATTTTAAATTTTGTTTTAGTTTCTAATAATTATAATGTGTATTAATCATTATATATGTAATTTATATGTTTGTATCACCTATATAATATATGTTTATTATCACTTCAAAGTGCGATTTTTATATTTACATCACTTATACAATATATGCTTAATATCACCTATTTGATATATCAATATTAGTTAGAAGACCAATCTATATATATTTTTTTGTGTTATTAAAATTTCTTAAGTTATTTAAGGAACTTTTAAAATTTCACTCTATGGTAAATGTTAAAAAACTTATAAAATTCCCTAAAAAAAGACTTATAAAATTTTTCATCCCCTGCTTTTCAAGCCATTAAATATAAAAAATTAATAATATTACATATTAAAACTTCAAATATCTAATCTTATCAATGTTAGTATATAATATAGGTATACAATTTGAGTGTTGTAATATTTGAAAAATTAATTAATAGAAATTTAAATGACTAATTAAAAAAATTGAATTGGTATAATTTATAATGTACTATTAGCTTCATAGTCCAAATATTTAATTTAAAGTTTGTGTTTGATTATGAATAATTGCAATTTATATTAATCATTATTTGTGCAATTTATATGTTTGCATCACTCATATAATATATGTTTAGTATCATCTCAAAATATATTTTTTTAGTTGAATCACCCGATGTTTAGTATCACCTACTTGAGCTACCAATATTGGTCATAAAACCAATTTATTAGTAAATTTTAAAAAACTAAAAAAAAATTAGATTCCCTACTTTTTAAGCCATTAAATCTATGATGTTTTTATTACTAAAAATGTAAATAATATTGCATATATAAATTAATTAATAGTGATTCAAATTGCTAATTAAAAAACTAAAACATTAAATTCATGATACTTTTATTGAATAAAATTAAATAATATTATTTATTAAAACTCAAAGTACCTAATATAATAGATATAGTTGTAAAATATAAATATATAATAAATTTTTTTTTGAGATTAAAAAAGTTAATTAATAATAATTTCTTATTATTTTTATTATCTTTCCAAATTTCAAAAAATTTCTTATTATAAGGTTAACAACATATTAATATAATTTCTTAATTTAAATCTAACATAAATTAATAATAATTATATAGTAGATAAATGAATATCCGAGTAATGAATGTGCTTGGTATCATATATATAATATATATGTTTTGTTTCATTTGTTTGATATATTATCATTTGTAAAAGAAATATTTCAATGATATTTTTTTTTAATGCGAGCATCATAAACTTGTAATATGAGTTGTAAAAACCTATCCCTTACTATTTCAAGTTGTTAAATTTATAGCATTTTTATTAATTAAAAGTAAATAATATTATGATATATAGATCTTAGTACAGTTGTAATATCTAATCTTAGAAAGTGTTTGGCAACTTTAAAAACTAAGTTAATATGGTATAAAATAGAACCAATTATGTTAATTGGTATAAAAATGAATTAGTTTTAAATTATACATTGTTTAGTTCCATAACTTAAAAATTAGTTTTAACATGGCTTCTTCTTCTTCTTTTGTATATTTTTTTTGCTACATCATTAAAAAAATTAATCTAGCAAATAACAGCAAATGGTAGTGGCCAACAGCAACATACAATGCCAAACAGTAGTAGCCGGCAGCAGGATGGTGGCGGCCAACAACGACAATAGATGGCGACAGCCAGTGGCGACGAACGATGGCGATGAGTGACGATAGACAGTGGAGACCAGCAGCAACAGACTACATTGACAAACGATGGCAACGAATGGTGGCAAACGGTGGCGACCAACGACAGCAAATGGTGGCGGATGATACTAGACCATGACGGTGAATGATGTTGAGCAGTAGCAAAGGACAATTGACAAGTAGTAAAAAGATATAAAATAAAAGAAAAAGAATTTTGGAATGAAATAAAACAAAGTTAAAATTGGTTTTTTTAAGAATTGATTTTAGGTTTAAATTAGTTTAGATGAAAACTAATTTTAAAATATTTAGATAGTTGCCAAACAATATTTATTAAAAATCAGACTCCATTATACATAGTTATCTGATTTTTCTAGTTTGCTAAATACCTCCTTATGGATTTAATGTAATATATCGATCTAAAATTGAAGTGTTATGTGTAAGCTTAAAAATAATTTGATAAAAAATATATAAATACTATTTATTAATTTAATTTTAATAATTAAAATACAGGTAAATCATAATTGATTAAAATGGTGAGAAAAATAAAAAGACAATATTAAAAGAGAAAATATATAAAAAAAAACTTTTCATGAAAGCCTTTTTTAAAAAAAAAAAATTTAAGAAACCTTTCAAATAAGTATCAATATTTAAAAATAATAATAATAAATAAATAAATTATGCTTGGTTAAAATGGGTGATCGAAATATATGATTAATAGTTAAAGTGATTAAAAGTCATAATCTATAGATAAGGTAGGTAAAAATTATGATTGATAAATAAAAAGATGGAATGTAACAAGCTAATATGATAAATATTTGATAGATTAAAATGAAAATTTGAATCGAATGAAGGAGGACGAATTTTTGGAAAAAAAAACTAAATGACTCCCATGCTGCCGCATCAACAAATCTACTTTCTGTAACGCCGCTATTCTTTGCAATTACAATTGTGGTCAATCGCGGAAGAGGCATTGGGCCGTGGTGCTTTGTGAGTTATCGTCTGTTTTCGGTATATACTTTGTGTTTTTCTTTCTTCTGTTTGGAACTATACGTTTGTCTTCTGATCAAAGTTTGTCGTGGCAGGTATACCCAACCAAAAAGAAAAAAAAAAAAATCTGTCCCATAATACCAAGTAAAAATTTTGACCTGGCATAAAACGCATAATGCCATAGTCGATGCTAATGATTCTGTGTAATCTATTTTAACCAATATGGTAGTAGCCAATTCCTGAGTTAATAATTTTTTTTTTATATATATACATAATGTAAAATATCTTTACCCATAGCATAAAAACATTATAACTTAATTAATATATTTCGGTATAATTAATTGCAGTAGTTGATTTTTTTTTTTGATCTGGTATATTTTTAAGAATTTAATTTATAATTACATAATCAATTATCATAAAATATAAACCTTTAGTTTAATTATATGTTGCTAATATTTAATTTGTTTACAAAAATTAGTGCAAGATATCAACGCAATGAAAATTTATAATCTAATCATTAGATTGAAATTTTCCATTTTATACTGATAGAACAGATTGATAAATATCAACGTGCTGAGTGATACACAGCTGTCATTCTATTTATATTTTTAACTGTCTAAAAAGCCGTAGAACTGTCATTATTATTATTTGACTTGGAATTCAAATTCATTTTTTCGGTCTGTAGAATTCAAATTTCAGAATCATCCAATTAAGAGCTAAAAAAACCTAAATAAGCTTTGTTTTTGGTCGGAAAATAGGCTTATGTCAAAAAAGTCATGTGGATCCATCCTCCAACCAGATCATTGGGCCTAACTCCAGAGATTGTTTGACAAAGCGATGGGCTACCCTATTGTCCTCCCTTCTCACGTGAATGAACATACATCTACGGACCAAAAAAAAAAAACCTACAGCTAGTTAAGCCGTTGCTAACAGCCAAATCTTCGACCCCCCAAAAAAATGCCTAATCTACCTAAAAAAAAAAAAAGCAATATACCGTTGCTAATCAACCATCTACTACTTTAAGAATTTTATAAATATAAATATATAATTAAATGACAGTATAAAATTATTTTATATTATTAATATATATCAATTAAATTCTTAATTTATTTTATTTGAATTGAAAAAAAAGGGACCCCACTCTAGAAGAAAATCCACCTCTATCCTCCCCTTATACTAGCACAGGTATGACTCTTTGACTTCTCTCAAAGATATAGGGTGTGTTTGGTTGAAATTATTTTGATAAAATATTATTTTTTATCAAAAAAATTAGTTTTTATATGTTTGAATGACTTTTTAAAAATAATTAGAATATTAAAAAAAATCTATTTTTAATTTTTTTGCAAAAATTGAAAAGCATATTTTTGAAAAAAAATCAATTTTCAATAGTTTTAGTCATATATAAAATTTAAAATTTAAAATCACTTTTTTAAAAACTTGAAACAAATCCATCCACACAAGTACATGTGGATATCAAAATCTATTGTATCATCAAAACTTAAAAAAAATTCTCAAAAAAAAAAAAAACTAAAGCAAACTCTAATTTCATAATTTCGAATAATTCATTAATTTGTCCAATACAATTGAAATTGTCTAAACATAATCCAAATAGATTATAAATTCAACAACTTACAACACTCAAAATAAATAGGTATGACTGTATGAGATAGCAATCTCTATCACTCTATTTAATAAATGAATATTAAAATATTCATCCCCATTATCTATAAGAGAAAACTTTTTCCCCATATATGCTCATCATGGATATTATCTACAATAAAAATATTATTTATATTTAATTATGAGACTCATTATAAGAAATTCATTAAAGTGTTTCTTAACTATTGATTAGAAGTAGACCCCAATTTTTTTCCAACTAATAGTCAAGGGATATCTTAATGAGTCCTCTAGAATGAATCCTAATAATGAATACAAATAACATTATATACAAGTGCCTACGAAGTGGGTAAAATTATCAAGCCAACCTCTATTTATTTTAGTAGTTTTTTTGTCTTTTGTGAAGTCAGCCCAACCTTATGTGGGTTACGCAGCAGTAATACAATTAGACACATGCTCACAATTGAGATAAACTGAAGGCCCAATGATAGACACAGCCTTCAACAAGCATGAAACAAATCTAACATATGGATATGTCAATCGGGGCGTTCGACGGTGCAGTTCACTAGTCAAGAGGTACGGTGTATTTTGTAATATGATAATGAGATTGTGAGATGTATTAATATACTAATTATTTATGATATATTATAATAATATATAATTTTAAAAAAAATTAAAAATATAATTAAATATATTTAAAAAATTAATTATATAAAATTATATTAGTAGTATAAAATAATTTTATACTGTCAGTATAATCAAAAAATTTTATCAATATAATTTTATTCTATTAATGTAATTTTACACTTTTTTAAAAATATAATTGTTTTGTTTTTTTTTTTTTTTTGGTTTTTTGTTCGAAGCAGAGTTCAGCTCGTCATGCGGCTGGATTAGATCCACTGGGTTGGACTATTAAAATAAAAGGCAATATAGGCATCCTATCATCTTCACCGACCTAATAAAAAATGGGTATCCATCGACCAAAATAAATAACCAAAAAGAGTATCCTTTCATTTCGGTAAATAATTAGAGATAATACAATTTAGTGTGAATTTAGAAAAATTGTGAAATTAAAGTTATTTTAATAATTGATTATAAATATAATTAATTTTTTATAATTGTAGCAATTTATATTTAAATATATTAACTTAAAAGATTAATTTTTATATACTGATAATATAATAAAATAATATAAAAAATTAAATTATGATAAATAATTATTATAGTGAATAATTATCCTTCATGATCTAGTATTTTTTTTTAATTATATTAGTTGATAATATAAAATTATTTTATACTATCAGTACATAAAAATTTAACTCTTAATCTAAAAACAATTAATGTTCAAATGTACAAACTTAAAAGTAATTTTAAGATAATATATTTTATTTATTATAAAAAAATTCAAAAAATTATTTATCATTATAAACTATTTTTGGACTTAAAATTATAATTTTTACTTATAATTCATTTGGATTTTTTTTACCCAAAACAACTTTTATTCCACAAAAAAAAAGAGGCTCTAATTTTAGCTTATAATCTAATTTCCTAAACTAGTGTAGTGAATTATTTTCTTCCTCTAAGGATAACAATTTCTAGCATTATTCGCTGGCCACCAGAAATTCTTATAAATTTCTTTCAATAATAAAGTTAGCGTGTTTTCAAATTTTAAAAGTTTATAATTTAGTTCATATACTTTAAAAATTTTGTAATTGAATCCTTATCATAAGTTGGTCATTTATTAAATTTGTTATGTCAATATCCTTGTATAATTTTTGTATATAATAATTTTTCATTCTAATACTCCTCACATATGCTCTAAAAATAATTAAAAATCATGATATTTACTATTTAGTTTTTATGTATGTAATGTGCCCTCTGGTTGGTCTAACTCAATAAATCATTAACAACTCGATATGGTTAACAATCGCATGTATATATAACAAAAAATGAATGACAAATTTATGATAGGGATTCAATCACAAAATTTTAAAAGTATAAAAACCTAATTAAAAGCCCTCAAAAATATAGAAATCCATTTAAAAATATTTAAAATTATATAGACTCAGATTAATTTAACCTAAAAATTTTGTGAATAATAGAAAATAAATATTAGTCAACTATTTAAACCCTACAATGAATAAAACGTCAACTAGATGAATGTCAAGATGGGTTATATATGGTCATCAGTAAACACTTTTTTACGTATTTGATGAGTTAGGAGATATATGTGAGTCTTTTTTTAATCTTAATTTATATATACCAAAAAGTATATAATAAAATAATTGATAAATATTTTGTACTTGGATTTTCTTAAAATTACCACTATTTTTAGGACTATTAATGCCTTAAATTATTTATTAATAGAGTAATGGTGTACAGGTAGAATTTTTTTTGCTCGAATGGTTGCCAAAACATTATCACATTATTCTGTGAAAAATTCTAGCAACAAAATTATAGTTGTTTATTATTTTCTAAATTAAAGTATTGTAAGAAAAATTGCTTAAGATCATATTAGTAATTAAGAAAATGTAACAGAATCAATCTAGGAACAGAAAAGAAAAGAAATGTGAAAGAATTTGTCAAAAAAATTACAGCATTACTCTGCAGACTTATTCTAAAAGAAGAAAGAAATAATGAACATGAAAATGGCGATCATTAGCGACAAAACAAACTAAAAACAATTGAACGACGATTTACATAATCGTCTCCAACTTTGAAGAGGGAAGAGAAAACAAGATCAAATCTTCTGTCCCAATCGCTTCCCCACCCCCCCCCCCAATTAAAATGTGCCACCTAGATTAAACTTTCCCAATCATAAATTTTAAAAGATTTAGAATATCTCAAGGTAAATTATACTTTATTCGCATTCAAATTCCCAATTTTTTCAACGCCATCAACTCTACAAAGACAACAGTCTTTGCAAAAAGCCAGCCATGCCAAAGCTCAGTTCCCAATTGCCACCCTCTCTTCAACGCCTCTTTTTATCAATTCCTGTACATCACTGCAATATGAAACATTAGAGGATGACCAAAGAAAAAGGCTAGATAAAATTGAAAGACAAAAAGCGGAGACGCTACCAAAAAAACAAAAAAAACTGCTCTTTTTGTGAGAGAGTTGGAGCAAGTAAAGTGTGTTTGTGAGGTTGAATTTCACTGACAAATGCCGAAACACTAATAAAATGGCATTAAAATGGATAGCCAATTGATTATCTCTCCCCTATTTCATTTTTTTTTCATTTAGGAGTTAGGCTAAGAATGTATATATAGCATTTGGTAGATTTGTTACTTTGGTGATCATACGAAACATTAATCATCTTCTTCCACTGTATCTATGGTGTTCATATTCAACTCCCTCTTTTTATGCAAAAATGTTGGAATGGTGGGTCAATTAGTTATAGCTTGTTGAAAAGCTTGCCTCGTCTTAGAAATAGTAAGGACTCACCGAATTACACAACTAAATTTACTGTTAGTACATCATATGGCACTGCAATTTCTGTGTAAACAGGGAGATAACATGGAGACGAGAACATATAATGTTAACTGGTAAATGACTTAGGCCATTCTGGAAGAATCATCGTCTTCGTCGTAGAGCTTTCAATGGAAGAGATTAGTGTTAATAAGATTTGATTTTGTATTGATGTGTTTTTTTAGAAGTTGTTGTATTTTTTCATTCTTTAAAAGTTGCTTTTAAAAAATAATAGTAATGGGTGTGTTTGTTTATATTTCTGGCATAAAAAGAGGTATTTTTTTTTATTAAGAATGTATTTGTTTGTATTTTTTTAGTAAAAAAATCATTTTTTTATTAAAAAAATTAATTTTTATATATTTTGATAAATTTTAAAAAATAATCAAATTCTTAAAAAAAATTAATTTTCAATTTTTTTGAAGTAAATGAAAAGAGTAACTTTTAAAAAAAATCAATTTTTAATTTTTTTATTATATATAAAATTTAAGTTTTAAAAATTATTTTTTTCAAAATTTGAAATAAATGCATCCTAATTTTTTTTAAAAAGCATTATAAAATTTAGTTATTTGTCTTTCTAAAAAAAAGGAAGAAACAAAAAAAATCAATTTTTCTGCTTTTTTTGAGAAGTAGATAGGAGATTGTTTTTCTTAGAAGCAGAAACAATAGAAGAGTGAGAATGTTGCTCCTTAAAATTTGCAATCACTTTCTTCCCACTCAATTATGATTTTATCCTTGAAACTTTTAAAAACCATCACTCTCGTCCTCTCTTTCTCCATATCCTTACTTGTAATTTTATTAAATAAAATACTTCTATATTTATCATATCTAAATAATTTAATAACTTCTAATTTTGATAAAAAATACTTATATAATTATATTCAAATATAAAATAATTTTTTATTTTTACTTCTATTTTTATTTTTTAAGAAATACTTATCCTAAAATCTTAATAAAACGGGCCAGTATCATTTGGTAAAATAATTTAAAAATTACTTTCAATAAGTAGAAGTTACGAAAGTAATATTTGATAAAATTACTTTTAATATCTAAAATAACTACAATGATTAAAAATATTAAAGAAATTTTTTTATTTTTAATATTATTAAATAGAGTAAAGTTATATTAATTTTTTAAATTTTGATAAATACAAACTAACTCTAAAAAGTATTCTATAAAAACTCTCGAAAATACCCCTAACTTTTAAAAATTAAGAGTAAAAATACCTCAAAATTTTAATTTATTAAATAAAAAAATTAACTCATACTTTTATAAATCAAAGTATATATGTAGAAAGTACTACCAACCCCAGCTTATGCCAATTTCAGAACAGTTAGTGCGTTGAGATATTCTACATCCTTTATCATGTATGATATGAAAAATTTAATCCAGCTGACACATTTTAATTGCGGGACGAGGGTTGGGATAGACAACTAATAAAAACAGAAGATTTTGATCCCAAAAAAGTGATTTTTTTATATTATAAATAGACACTTAAAAATAAAGTTCAATTATGAAATCTTCGGTATACAGCCAATCAAGTATATTATTTTATTTATATAATTATTCTAATAATAAATATAAAATTTAATTATATGATTATATAATAATATAAAAAATTTATATTGATTATATAAATTAAATTATTCTCTTTTCATTATATATACATATAAATTAAAAATAATAATAATATAAATTCAGATTTATAATAAATTTTATATATAAAAATATGTAAACTATTTAAAATATATCTTAAAAATTATAAACATATAAATATTATATAATTAATAATTAAGATATTTTTATAGCTTGTATTCACAGTAAATATTATCATTTTCCATAAACTAAATTCTTCAAAATATATACAATAAAAACATTCCGTGACTGAAAAGTCAAAAGTTAGGCTAAGATTTTTATGTCATATATCATTTAATGTCCATCTACCATTGTTACTCAAGCAGGAAAAAACGCGTCCATAAATCAATAAATCCAGCCAGCTTTTGCTCTGCCTCAATGACCAACTGTTCTTGCCGGAAGAGAGAAGATGGAGGGAATACAGCACAGGACAGTGGAAGTGAATGGCATCAAAATGCACGTGGCAGAGAAAGGAGAAGGGCCCGTGGTGTTGTTCCTCCACGGCTTCCCAGAGCTCTGGTACTCCTGGCGCCACCAGATTCTCGCTCTCAGCTCCAAAGGGTACCGCTGTGTGGCCCCTGATCTCCGTGGCTACGGTGACACCGATGTTCCTGCTTCAATCAGCAGCTACACAGGCTTTCACATAGTGGGTGACCTTGTTGCCCTCATTGACTCATTGGGTGTGGATCAGGTTTTCCTTGTCGGCCATGATTGGGGTGCCATCATCAGTTGGTATTTCTGCATGTTTCGCCCTGACAGAATCAAAGCCTATGTTTGCCTCAGCGTCCCCTTCCTCCGAAGAAACCCCAAAGTCCCGACCGTTGACGGCATGCGTGCTATGTATGGAGATGACTACTATATCTGCAGATTTCAGGTTCTTTCATTGCTTCTTATCCTTATATTCAGATAGCCCTCCTTCTAGTTTTGTTCGTTTGCTTTGTTTTGTTGTGTTTTTCTGGGGGATTGGTTTCCAATAATGCGACATTTTACTAGCAAAAGAAAGAACAGCACCACGTCAGAATAGATTAGACAGTGAACACAAAAAAGGAAAAGTGGCAAGCCAGCACCACTTGAAGTGTTTTTGCAGTTGCACATGCCAGTGTAGTCGGTGAGAACTCTGCCGTCGGAGAATCGACCGGCGGGCTTGCCAGGAAAAGGTGATGCCATTAGGGGTCTTTCCAAGATTTAGAGAGAATTAATAATATTGAAGAATAATAGTCTTGTTTGAGGTGAGACCCCATAAGGTAAAATTTGCGCTTTTCATCAAGAAGAACATGGGAACCAAACATATAGTCTTGTTTGAGGTAGAGTGACATATTTACATTTATATATATATATATATACCTGAGAGATGTAAAATTAGGAAGAGAGAGAGAGAGAGAGAGAGAGAGAGAGGAGGGGGAAAGAGTTGCATCTAAGTCGAAGCCCAATTACGTACTAGTTGTCGCGCACACCGTATTATAAATTGTTACTTGTTAGCGGCATTTAATGGTGGATTCTCTGCTTTTTGTATTTAATTAGAACTTGTTATGTGAAATGAAGTGAGAATACGGTATTACTGTAATGGTAGGTGTAGGTCTGATGGAGTCAATTGTTTTTAATCCGTGTGACAGGAACCGGGTGAAATGGAAGCTCAGATGGCTGAAGTTGGGACTGAGTATGTGCTGAAGAACATCCTCACAACTCGCAAACCTGGTCCCCCAATCCTTCCAAAGGGAGAGTATGGAACTGGCTTCAATCCTGATATGCAAGAGACCTTGCCCTCTTGGCTCACGCAAGATGATCTTGCTTATTATGTTACCAAATTTGAGGAGACCGGCTTCACCGGAGGGTTGAACTACTATAGGAATTTCAACTCGTGAGTTCCTGCAACACTGCTGCTTGTTTAATTTTGTGATGCATGAGAATGTTTTACAAAAGCTCTAAACTAGTGTTGCCCTCTGGACAAATTAGCCATTATGGGAAAATAAGTGATGTGATCCAAGTGACTTGTGCTTCCTGACAGGGAGCTCAATTCTAAATTTTTAATGGCACATACTTGCACTCTATTTGCAGAAATTGGGAGCTTCAGGCACCATGGACTGGAGTGAAAATCAAGGTGCCAGTGAAATACATTACAGGTGAGTTAGACATGGTATACACCTCGCTGGGGATGGAGAATTATGTCCAGGGTGGAGGTTTCAAGGAAGATGTGCCAAATTTGGAGGAAGTGATTGTGCAAAAAGGAGTAGCTCACTTCAACAATCAAGAGGCTGCAGAGGAAGTCAATAACCACATTTTTGACTTCATTAGAAAGTTCTGATCTGATCCACGAAAAATTGAATCTCGCTGCTCTGCCTATCTCCTAATTATTCACTTATACTATATGGTTATAATGTACCACTCATGCCATGTCTGTGTTATTAAAATAAGCGCGTTGCGCTCTTGTTGCTCTTCGTTTCAGTGGTACTCCTATCACCCAATGAGAGCCGTCACTCTGGACTATTTCTTTTCGCTTCGATATATATAGCTCATCACAATTCATGAATGCCTTTTTGATATCCATCTCACACCCTTAAATTGAATGAAACTATTATTTAACAGCTAGGACTAGGATATCCTTTTAAGTTCTTTTTTCTTAAATTTTGTTGTTTAGACAGTTAACAAATGGATAAGTTCAATTAAAAAAAGATAACGGATAACTTGGGCAGTGCATTTCGAATAATTTACCATTCTGCTCGATAAAAGATTAGAACGTAAAAAACATTCTTGCCAAGAAATAATTTGAACATATTTTCCTCCAAAATTCGGATACAGTTTGTCGGCGATCTCGTTATTTAACAATTTGCATTGCAAAACGACGGCCAATAATGGATTACTTTGGTGCACGTGTACCTTTGTGCCTGAAATTTTCGTCGCTGTTTTGCAGCTTTGTGCATTTTTCTTCTGATAAATGGACTAATAAGTCGTCTGGCATGAATCACATAATTCCATGAAAGATTCTAGGCTCGTGTTACGTTGCTCTGCTTTTAGTTTGGGAGTTTGTTACTCCCATGTATAAAATTATAAAAAATCAAGAATTCATATTACAAAATGGGTGTCTTGATTTTTTTCTTTGCAAATAGGGGCTTTGCAAATGGCTGCCCTTATATCATCTCCTCTTCCACCAACTCCTCATCCACCGTGTTCTCCGCCGGCATCGCCATCTCCGGCCACCATATGCGGCAGTGCGTCGAGTGCTCACGAGCCAGATTCTTTGCACCATCTTTCTGAAAAATTATATCATCTCCTACTGCGTTAGCCAACACCACCACCCATCTCGTTCCATCGCGAATCGTTGCGCATCTATGTCGTCGATGTCCTCCTCCCAACCACTGTGAACCACCGCCCAGCTACTGTTGAGCTCCAACAATCACGAGACAACGTGACCCAGCCCGCATCTGCGATGAACCCCATCGCGTCCCCAACCCCGCGCCTCATGTCCGCCGTGCATCTCCGCTGGGGATTGATGTCGGCAACGGGATGGGGTCCTTTGTCGCCGCGATGAAGCTTCGCAACGTGACAGTGGTGATGATGACGACAAGCGTGGCGTGCAGTATAGTGAGGCGGTGGCGCTAGGGGGCTTCTGCCGCTTCATGTGCCGCTGTAGCAATGGCTGCCGGTGTTCGACAAGGTGGTGGACTTGGTGCGGTGCAAGCGCGCTGTGAACCGATGGATTCCGATGACAATGATGGAGTTTGTGTTGTTTGATGTGGATAGTGTTGAAGGGTGGAGCGGCTTGTCACCAGATAAGACTCCATTTGTAAAGAGAAAATATATAACACCTATTTAGCAATATTAATTTGAAATACTTTCTCACATTTTTTAAGGGATTAAGTTACCTCCATAGTTAAATGGGAGTAATATAACACACACCAAGATTCTAAACATGATGTATAATCTATTTAAATAGGAAGTAGTAGCTAACTTGATATGACAAATTCTAAGCTAATAATGTAACATATCTTTGCAAATTCCCCAAGAGTATGTTTTCATCTTTGCAACGATTGGGTGGCTTCGTGCCATCCTCATTGGGTTCTGATAGAAGGCAACAAGAAACTTTGCAATATAAACTTCAATCAATTGCCTTATCTACTTGAGAAGGAGACCATCCCAATCATCTTGTCTTATTCTCTCTCTCCATATATATTTTTTTGCTGGAGATAATTTTGTTTGAATATGTATGACACTTAAATGTGGACTATTCTCCCTGCTAGATTCAAATTGTGGTTCGCCACGTTGTGGTTAGAGCTGTCAAAACGGATCAACCCATTTTTACTCAAGCCATTTTTAGGTCGGTCTAAGTTGGTTTTGGGCTAATAAAATGCTAGCACAGACCAATTTTATTCGGGCCACTGGCTGGATATCACGCCGATCAACTAATTTTTAAATGTAATAAATATATTCTTGAAACAATTGAAAAAAATATGATCTTATTATTGTTTTATGATCCATATGAAAAATCAATAGATAAAAGTATAATCAATAGACTTAGCAATTTTACTTGTTGAAAAAATCAAGTAATGTTTTTTTATTTTTTGTCAACATATTTTTTAGAGAAATAGGCTAACAAAACCTAATATCAAGTAATAATGACACATATTTAAAATTAGTTGTTTATAAAAACAAAGGAGTGTTCAAGCCATTGGGCTGATCCGGTCCAAAGCAACTAATCCATTTGAGTTGGACTAAATCAGGTTAAATTTTATCAAACTAACTTTATATTTTACTCCATTTTTTTCAACTCAACCCGCATATTTTTTCAAATTGTTTGCCCTGACTCATTTCAATTGCTCTAGTTGTGCTAGACTGACCCCTTTGCTAGCCTGGCCCACTTCTTTATTTTTAAATTATTTACGGGACCCTGATGAACTTGAAATGGAAGCCAACCAAATGAGTAAATGGTGCCTTGGCAAAAATAAGGACAAGCAGGACCACTCTACCGAATGGCATAACATAACGGAAATGATCAGTCGTCTCTTTCATTAGTTTCTTCTTTCTTTTTCTAATGATACAGATTTTAATCATTTTATCTCGCATTTTTTTTAAATTGTCAAATTATATTAAAAGAGTAATGATAATTTTGCACGTCTCTTTCTTTTTTTAAGCATATCGCATTTTTTTTTTCTCATTTTGGAGGGTTGGACCATTACATCTCTAACTTGATGCTCCAACCAAATTTGACAACTGTAGATCCTAATCCATATTAAAAGATGGGGTTGTTAGTCCATGTTCTTTGGTCCGTATTATTTTGTATTTAGATAGACTATTTAAAAAATAATTTTACTTATTAAGAGTATTTATTCGTCTGTTTGGATATAAAAGAATAAAACTATATCTTTTATAATCAAATTATCAAAAAAATAAAAAATAAAAAAGAGAAAAGAGAACTAAATTTTGGTAAGAAATAAGAAAAAAATATATGTATTATAATTTTGAATAAAGATAAAGAATATTTTAAGAGATGATTTTATTAAAAACTATTTTTATTTTTGTTTTTTTTTTTTAGAAACTGGTATTTCTATATTTAAAACAATGATAAATTGATTTTTTTTATTACAAGTATTTTTTTAAAAAAGTTGTATTTAAATACATTTAAAAAATGTAAAAATACTTTTTTAAAAAAAATTTCCCTTAAAATGCCAATCCAAACGAGTTTTAGTTTTCAAGTTAGTTGCCTCGAGAAAAATATTAACATATTCTTATTTAGTTTGAAAATTAGATAAAATTAATATAAAAATTTTAATTTTTTTGAAAAAAAATAATACTCTACTATTCGTATTAATTTAAAAGGTACTTATTTTGGTGAGATAATACGTTGCAGTACTTTTTAATAGGTAATATAGAAAAATTAGAGTTATGAAAATAGAACAAATCTTTGTTGAGAGACTCTTATCCTTTTCAGAGACCTCCATCAAATCAAAGCAAATTAGTCAGATTCCTGTTAATAGAGCCCAGATATTGGTGGTTCCATTTTTTTTTTTAAAAGAAAAGTTAGAGCCTGAAATAACTAAGTTACAACATTTGAAGTTTTTGTTATAAGTTAAAAATGCATAGTTACCACACCTTTTTAAAAATTCTATCTTTTTGCGTTTTTTTTAACTCACATTGTAACAAATATTTCAAATGTCATAATTTTTTTATCCTATATATTTTATTCTAAACAGTATCTTTGAAAAAATAATATAGAATTCCATGCCTAATGTAAAACTTGGCCAAGTTTTCAAGATCGACCATTATCACCAAACCTAAGAACAATACAAAAAGTAACAATGATATATTGTACAAGGAAAATGTATTTTGAACCAATAACATAATTGCATAGACACCATATATTGATGTTGAGTGTAAAGAGTATGGAGATATGAGAAAAACTTGCATAATTTGAAAGCACCACGTGACTATGCTCTCGACTAATCATGTAAGTGTATTTTGCATGGAATTATGTGTTAGTGATAGGTCCCATATCAAATACACTTATATGATTGGTCCGAGAACATAGTCATATAGTGCTCTTGAATTATGCAAGTATTTCTCATAGAGATATACATATATTGATGTGAGCTGAATATATTATATGTTTATATATGAGGTGCTATATATGATATTAAATTTTAGGATAAATAGTAACTACACTTTCTAAAGTTTTATGATATTGCACATAACCTGAAGTTTTTATAGATATTTCACTCCACCTCAATTGATTAATGAGTTAACAGTTAAGAGGAAATATTCCATTTGAAATATTCTCAATTAACTGAAGTTATATATTAGTTATTCAAAAAAATAAATAAAGTGGACTATTGGACCGTTAAAGGCTATTGGAGTGCAATACTTTTTGCCAATTGGGTCATACCCCACGAAAAGAAAAAAACAGAGCAAATACTGTTCACAATCTCCATCAAACCCAACAAAAATTCTAGCCAACCCAACCAAAACAGAGCATTATACTTCATCAGTATATCATAAATCACAAACCCAGTAAAATCATTGCGTATAGTTCCCGTCAAACCCATTATCCCCCTAATTTGCCAAACAACAACATAGTCATTTTCTCAACAAACCTTACGTATACAATTACATTCCCAACATTTTAGTAGCAATTTTTAGGGGGTTAACTACAAATGGCTACAAGAACACTAAACCAACCTGAAATAGCAAATGGAAAAATATTCACAAATGGCCAAACATTCACTGTGTAATTGTCAATACTATTTGAAGCAAAATGGCACAATCAACAACACACTAAACTAACCTGAAATGGCAAAAGGAAATAGACAGAAAAATAATAATGATAAAACTATGGATGATAAACTCTCATGGCATAATAACAGGGAGCACTTGCCATGATGTTCTTGAAAGTTTCCTGGAAAAAAGGCATAAACAATTTCAATGGTGAGTATTACATGAATTGTGGCTAACCAACAGTAGAATATATATAAATGAAATTTTCATACATTTCAAGTGGTGATTAATGGTGCATTATGAAGCTACGAAATTAATTTTTATTTTTCTAAATTAGGAGTCTCACTTTATTATATGAAAGGAAGTGAGAGTTTACTACGATGGTAGGTCTGATGGAGTCAATTGTTTTTAATCGGTGTCATAGGAACCACGCAAGATGGAAGCTGAGATGGCTGAAGTTGGGAATATGTGCTGAAAAACGTCCTTGCAAATCGCAAAATTGGTCCCTTGATCCTTCCTAAGGGAGAGTTTGGAATTGGCTTCAATCCTGACATGCCAGAGACCTTGCCCTCTTGGCTCACACAAGATGACTTTGCTTATTATGTCACCAGATTTAAGAAGACAGGCTGCAATAGAGCCTTGAACTACTATAGGAATTTCAACGTGTAGTTCCCTTATTCTCTGTGCTGCCAAGGATTGTTCTCTTTTTGTTAGGGCCAAGTTAGTTACAGTTGGTTAATATGACCGTTGAGTCAGTTATCAGGTTATTATAGCATGTATTGAAATAGCACTATATATAGATATGCCACAATGTAAATGAGGCAAGGTTAATTCATAATGAAACTCTCCATTACTTTCTTTTCTCATATTTTCTCTAAGCTCAGGTTTTCTAGCATGGTATCATAGAGCCTTCTCTTTATTTTGAGCTACTTTCTACCTCTCTCGATCCATGGTTGATCAAGCTTCTCCCATGGCAGCACCACTAGCTTTGCCGGAATCGTCCACTATGTCTTCCTCAGCATTTGTGCCTAAAAAATTCTCCATCCCAATCTCTTACAAATTGACTGATGACAATTTTCTCCTCTGGAAGCAAGAAGCACTTGCTACGATCAAAGGTCACGAGCTCAATCTCACCTTCGCAAGGATCTAATCCCAAAGATGTACCTTAACGATAAAGATGCACTCACAGGTAATTCGAATCTTGATTTTTCTGATTGGGAACAACAAGATAACATTCTTCTAGCATGGCTTCTAGCTTCATTGAGTGAAACATACATGTTCGAATGGTTGGTTGCGTGTTTGCATATCAAATTTGGGAAAAGGTTGAAAAAAATTTTGCTTCTCAAACCTATGCCAAAGTGCGCTAAATCAAAACTCAGTTGAAAAGTATCAAGAAAACCTCCTCCATGAATTCTCACCTTCTTGAGATCAAGAAAATTGTTGATCAACTCATTGTTGTGGGTGCACCAATCGGATCTAAGGAACACATTAAAGCCATCCTTGATGGACTTCCCTCATATTACTCTCCACTAGTAACTTCAATTATCTCAAGATTAGATCCATACTCTATTGAAGAAATGCAAGCTCTACTCCTTGCAGTCGAAGCCCATATTGAACATTGCCATAATCAAGAACTCAGCACTCAAAACTGCACTCCTTCAATACAAGCCAATTTTGCTCAAGCTCATGGCAGAGGATTTGCGCCCCGCGGGCATGGGTTTCCCTCATGTGGTAGAGGCAGGTTTGGTAAAGGTGGTCGTGGAAATCCTTAGCATGCATTTCAACCGCTCACTAACAAGCCTCAATGTCAGGTTTGTTTCAAGTTTGATCACTCTGCTTGGGAATGTTATCATAGGTTTAGCCCTTACTTCCAGCATACTCAGATAGCATAATATCCTCCATACCAAAATCAACATCTGCCTCAAAACACTTAGTATCCAAATACACAAGCCTTAGTAGCTAAACTAGTCACAACTGTGCTCCCTACAACTGCAAATATGTCTCAAGCTCTAGTAGCCACCCCTTTTTCTATGTATGATCCCTTGTGGTATCCAGACTCTGGGGCTTCGAACCATCTCACACTAGATTCCTCAGTGTTCAGCTCCAAATAGCCATAGGAGGGGCCAGATAGAGTTTAGATTGGCAATGGTTTAGGTATGAGCATTTTATGTATTGGGCAATATCATCTCTATTCTCATAATGTCAATCATAAATTTTCCCTTAATAATCTATTTCTAGTGCCTGGTTTGACTACGAATCTTATGAGTGTCTCACAATTTGCAAAAGAAAATAAAGTCTTCTTTGAACTCCATTCTGATGTATGTTTTGTTCAGTCTCAGGACTCCAAGGAGATACTTCTCCAAGGCATCAATAAAGATGGCCTGTATGCGTTTCCAGACCTGCATGCATGACATTTCTCAAGACAGAAATCACACTTTATTTGTTCTCGTAGTCATTCTACTGTCTCATATTCAAATAAACTTGGCATTGCCAAGGATAGCTCTTTTCGTTTGTTGCATTCCAGACTTGGGCATCCTTCAATCCCATTTGTACAAAAAGTTTTATAGTTTTGTAACATACATTCTAATATAAATAAAATCTCATATGTTTGTGGTTCTTGCTGTCTTGGCAAACATCATCAATTGCCTTTTGTACCTTCTAAGTCTATTTATCATGAACCTTTGGATTTAATCTATACTGACATTTGGGGACCCTCACTAATACCATCCACCTCAGGGGCTAAGCACTACTTCACCTTTATGGATGCTCACACAAAACACATTTGGTTCTACCTTATAAAGTAGAAATCCCAGGCTTTTTCCACTTTCTTGTAATTTAAAGTCTTAATTGAAAACCAACTAGGTAAGAAAATAAAAGCAATCCAAACAAACAATGCAAAAGAACTACTCACCTTTTCCAAATATCTCAAAGATTATGGTACACATGAGCAGAATGGGAGCATTGAAAGAAAACACAGGCATATTACCTCTATGGGACTAACCTTGCCCATGCCTCTCTACCTCTCTCCTTTTGGGGTGAGGCATTTCAAATTGCCTTTCACCTAATTAATCTCTTGCCCACCCCTGTGCTTCAAAATATGTCATCATATCAAAAGTTGTTTCATAAACCACCAGATTACACTTTCCTCAGACCATTTGGTTGTGCATGCTACCCCCTGCTACGCTTCTATTCATCCCATAAACTTGACATGAGATCTGAATTGTGCATATTTCTCTATTACCCTGGCAATTGCAAAGGGTACAAATGTTTATCAAAATCAGGCAAAGTGTATACCTCATGCCATGTAATCTTTGATGAGTTTTCATTTCCTTACAAGGAGTAAATTCATAACCAAGCCTGCAGTTGAACCTTCTGTTATAACCTGCTTCCCCATATTCCCATTGTCAATGCATCAAATTCAATGTAACCTACACACTCTCATGCCCATTGTGATAATGCTCACCCTACGTGTAATACTGATGCTTTACCTTCTACTATCATTCCATTACCCGTTGTTTTGCTTGCTGATGAAACTGTTACAGGAATGCCTTTACTGGACCTGTGTGTAATTTGATGTTGAACCTGCCTTCAATTCTGCACCTACTATTCGGGCTACCTCCAAACACACCAAAATAGTCTATGAACATCCCATGGTCACAAGATCAAAAAATGGAATCTTCAAACCCAAAGCTTACATAGCCTCCACATTACCATCTTCGGTTAAGAAGGCTTTATTGGATCCTCTTTGGCTTCAAGCGATGCAAGATGAATACATTGCTCTAATGAAGAATAACACTTGGTCCTTGGCTAAACTCCTTGCCAATAGAGAACCAATAGGATGTAAATGGGTGTTCAGAATAAAGTATAACCCGGATGGATCTACAAATAAGTATAAAGCAGGTTGGTTGCAAAAGGATTCCACCAGCTAGAGGGGTTCAATTTTCATGAGACCTTCAATCTTGTGGTGAAGCCTACTACAATCAGGGTTATCCTAACAATTTTTATCTCAAAAGGTTGGCCATTTCATCAAATTGACTTAAATAATGCCTTTCTCAATGGAGACTTGCAAGAATCCGTATATATGGTTCAGCTTGAAAGATTTATTACAGGTGACAAGCAACTGATTCGCAAGTTAAACAAGGTGTTGTATGGTTTTAAGCAAGCCCCCTCGGGCTTGGTTTGAAAAGCTTCAGCACACACTTCTCTGTTTTGGATTTTCCTCCACCAAGTGTAATTCTTCACTATTCATTCAAGTCACAGCTAGTCACACTATCTATGTCTTGGTATATGTTGATGATGTTATCATAACATGAAGCTCACAAACTGCCATCCAGTCTCTCATTTCTGCTCTCAATGCAACCTACTCCCTCAAAGATTTGGGTCGGTTACACTACTTCTTAGGTATTGAAGTAAAGCCCACTTTAGTTGGAGGTCTTCATCTTTCACAACACAAATATATCACCAATCTGTTAAATAAAGCAAAAATGCCTAGTTGTATCCTTTCTCTAACTCCTACGACATCTAGTCTAAAGCTCTCAAAAGAAGGTGATGATCTCCTTGATGAACCCACTCTGTATAGGTCAATTGTTGGTGCCCTTCAATATCTAACTATTACATGACTTGACATCATTTTTTGTGTCAAAAAAGTGTGTCAATTTATGCACCGCCCACTCCTAAGTCGTTGACAAGCAGTGAAGCGTATCCTCAAATACCTGCAAGGCACCTCCAATTATGGTATTTTCCTTCAACTGAGCACCTCACTTAATCTCTTTAGCTTCTGTGATGCGGATTGGGGTTTTGATCCGAATGATCGTCGCTCTACCATAGGTTTCTACATCTTGTTAGACAGGAATGTAATACCCTCCCAAGTACAGTACTATGCTTAAGTCATAGTACTATACTCAGGAGTTGTTACTGTTACCTGAACGAACTTTGTTTGACAGCAACCTTTGGCTATCCTCAATATTTCTTGAACTATCTAGAAATAATATGGAAATAAAGATAGAAATGAGAATTTAAAATTCTCAGTAGGATTTTCTAAATTATCACATATAATGTCATCATTATTATATTCAACTGCTTCAGTTTATTTATGAAAAAGGTGAACATGTTATATAAAGTGTTCAATTTTATGGTTCGAAAACATATGATTTGAGCCAGATTAATTTTATTCACGCACTTAACACACAGAGTAAGAATTTAAAGCATAAGTACAACAAATTCGAGAGCAAATTTCATAACAAGAATATAACTTGCAATGTCAAAATAGTGATAACGAAAACATAACATTTGCATATGCAGCTACTTATCATAAACCTTAGCATATGCTTTTAGGCTTCTTTTACTTTCCTTACTTGACACACCTAAGTATTACGTATAGCCATCCTAGGGTGTCTGCTTGTGTCTGCATTCTCAATTTCTTTTACTTTCTTTAGCTTTCTTTAATCTTTACTGCCCTTGCATAGCTTGATCTAGGAGTGAGCTCAACCCGTGACCATCATCACACAAAACTAATCCACAAGGGGATCCACGTACCTCTAAATTGGAGGGACTCAGCTGGCTAACTACCTCTAATATAAAGGGACCTAATATGCAACTGCCTCCAGGTAAAGAGACCCGCATTTTATCTTTTAACTACCTTTACTTGGAGGGATCCAAATAACTACCTTTAATGTGAAGAGATCTTATATATATACTTTCTCCATTTATGTACTATTATGCATTCTCTCATAAGAATAATCATAATCATATCATCATAATATACTCATATGCATTCTTGTACACTTACCATCAAACATTCTTGCATGCATTCTTTCAAGCAAATGGAATTCACATAGCCTTTATATCATGATTGAATCAACTTGAATAACATGTGTATTTGCATGTATGATATATTATGTACATAAGTTTTGCTGAAATTTCGGCAGCATAATGAATCAAGTTCGCTTCTTCGTGAATAGTGTCAGCTACCCAAACAATCATTTATACAAAAAACCACCATAATACATAGACCATTTCAATACTCATACAAAACTTGCAACCTTTGCATTTAAATTGGATTTCTGCCACTTGCTTCAATTCTGTCCGTTTTTAGAAATTAAGCCATAATTTCTATGTAACTCATTTAAATCTAAATTTTGGATATGTTAGAATGTTATGTATCTATTTTGTAATCTCTTTAGTCCTATTAAGTTTTTATATGTATAACTCAAATTATTAACATTTTACTTAAGTCTATCTTGTTACTAGGCAGATTTGCACGTCGAAAAATAAAAACTCACTAAAAATAGAAAACTAGTTGGAACTATACAAAACCTATATGGTTTTAAAGCTAACATTTCCAACAAGTTTTATTCCTTTTGAATAAGCAAAACTCAAGTTGTAAGCTCTCGAAATTAGCTAACTTGAACTGCCCTGTTCTAACCTGGTTAGAGCTTAGGGCAACTTTCATGAATTACTGGGAACAACATGGATTGAATTTAGTTCTAAAATTTTTATGAAATGTTATCTATGTCTTAAATTTCTAACAAAAATTGTTGCACTCAATTTGAAGGAGTATAGGGCCAGTTATGCCCCTCGAAATCCAGTCTGCTCGGAATCAGGGACAAAATTCTAAGATTAACTTCAAAAATTTATATCGCACTCAATACCAATCCAATGACCTTATATTTTATGTGGTTAGAAAACCCTAGATGTTTAGTTTCATATAAAAATAGTTTATTGAATTTTAACGGCTGTAGACAGAGTCGTATACTTTGCCGTACAGACTGTCGTAGGGTTTCCTAACCTAGTCCATTATGTTTGCTTCCTTTCACTAGATAATCATTCAAAACTCAATCTATGTATAACCATTCATCCGGAAACCTTCATATAGACTCATAATAACATCGAATGCAAGCATCTAAATGAGTTTCACAGTAGTCCCAATTCACAAGAAAATCCAATAAAGAGGTTGAATCCTACCTCTAGATTGAAAGAGAGCTTGACTAGATGAAGATTTTTTATGTTAAAGGTGCTCGGAGCTTGAAAATGGAAGAAAGGTAAAGTGAGGAGGAAGAAAGTTGAGAGAAAATGATAATGGGTCTGTAGGAGGAAGAGAGCACTGAATTGTGTTTGGAGTAGAAAGGAAAAATTGAAGTTGACATGGGTAGGTAGGAGAATGATTCCTTATTGGCTACCCATTTGAATGGTTGAAAATTCAGCCAAGTTACCTCCTACATGTGGCTGCCAAGATGCCACTTTGGGGGCAAGGTGGCTAAGTTAGGAGCCATAAGATTTAGAATTTTTGGTTGTGTAATTCTATTAATTCAGTTCTGGTCATTTAAAAGATTGAATTTTTACCGATTTCCTTTAAATCGGCAAAATAATTTTGAAGAATTTTGTGAAGCCTTCTATGTTGCTATTCTGACTATTTCTAAGTCTAATATCTCTAATTGATACTTAATTGATGCTAAATAAGTATTTAATTGATATCTAATTAATCTTATTTATTCGATAAAATCCAACAAATCGATTAAAAACAATGAGATTTTTTTGGACGTTACAGGGAACACTGTATCTTGGATCTCTAAGAAGCAAGCACTAGTGTCTCGCTCTAGCATCGAAGCTGAATATCGTAGCTTAATAGCAATAGTAGCTGAACTTATTTGGCTCAAGTCCCTGCTTCTGGAACTTCAACCCCCTGTCACTCACATTCCATCTATCTATTGTGATAACTTGAGTGCTATTATGATGACCGCTAATCCCATCCTCCACCAGCATTCAAAGCACTTTGAGTTGGACCTGCACTTTGTCCACAACAATGTAGCCAAGAAACTCATCTTAGTATCTCACATCCTTTCCCACGAGCAAACGGTTGATGTCCTCATAAAGTTGGTTTCCTCCTCTCGGTTTCCTTATTTTTCCAGCAAAGTCAGAGTTAGTTCTGCATCTCCTCAGAGTTTGAGGGGGGTGTTAGGGACAAGTTAGTTACAGTTGGTTAATATGACCGTTGACTCTGTTATTAGGTTGTTATAGCACATGTTGAAGTAACACTATTTATAGATGTGCTACAATGTAAATGAGGCAAGGTTAATTCATAATGAAACTCTCCATTACTTTCTTCTCTTATATTTTCTCTGATCTTAGGTTTTCTAGCACTTTTCGAGAAGATGATTGATGCGGATTTGTACAGCATGACATGGAGCCCAATTCTAATGAGTGACAGTTAGTTACTTGCATTGTATTTTTATGCATTTGCAAAAATTGGGAGCTTATAGAAGCATGGAGAGGAGTGCAAATCAAGGTGAGGGTGAAATTCATTACAGGCAAGTTAGATGTGGTATACACCTTGCTAGGGACAAAGGATTATATCCACGGTGGAGGTTTCAAGGAAGATGTGCCAAATTTGGAGGAAGTGATTATTCAAAAAAGAGTAGCTCACTTCAACAATCAAGAGGCAGCAAAGAAAATCAGCAATGACATTTATGTCTTTATTAGGAAGTTCTAAATCTGATCTGATCCACAAACAAAATGAATCTTGTTGCTCTTCCCAGTCTCCTAACATAAGTCATAGTTTGTGGTTATATTATACCACTCATTATGTGCCTACTTTTTCAAATAAACCACGTTACTCTTTGTTTCAGTTGCACTCCTGCCTCTCAATAATTGTGTCACTCATTGTGGATGCTTCTTTTGATTTGTATAGCTCATCACAATTCATAAATGCCCTTGAACATCTAGTATTCAGTTTTTTGATTGTGTCATTGTGAGTTGGATCTAAGGTGGTGTTTGGTATGGGGTAATTCATTTGAATTATCGGAAATATTTGATTAAATTGCCTGAATTCACAATATTACCCTGTTTTGTTGGACAATATTATTGGCAATATCGATTACTACCAATGTGGCAATCCTTCTATTATTATTGTTGTTGTTGTTATTGTTATTATTAATTATTAAAAATAATATTAATTATTATTAATTATTAATAATAATATTATTATCAATAAATAATAATAATAATAATAATAATAATTTATTATTATTAAAAATAAATATTATTAGTAATTATTAATTATTATAATTATTATTGTTATTATTTTTATTATTATTGTTAATATTATCATGATTAATTATATTAATAAAAATAATATTAATTATTATTTTTATTAATAAAATTAACTATTATAATCATAATTAATAATTAAATTTTCTTATTCTTATTTATTAATAATAATTAACTATTTATTATTATTATTATTATTATTATTATTATTATTATTATTATATTGATTTAATGCATATATTATCTAGTAATCTTTTTGATATATCAAATAGAATAATATAAATTGCTGCTTAAATTATCTATGTATACCAAACACTACATTTAACATTACTAGCAATTTAAAAAGTGATAATTTTTCTAAGTAATAATCTACATTACTAATAATTTTAATAGGTAATATATCAAATACCATCTAACTTCCTTGAAATTGAAAGCAACCGATGATTAAACCACTAGGACGGTCAACACATGCATAATTGAGTTCAATAAGAAAAGGGGTAAGTTGTGTAATGGTTTCAAATAATCTATCATTTTGGTTTGATAAAAGGTTATTGTGGATTAGATTACAATTATATATCCGGCTCGACAAAAGATTATAATATTTAGGCCAATAATTTATGACCCTAAAGTAATGTAAAATATCTACCTTTTTTTTAAATACATAATGTAAAACATCTTTACCCATTTAAAAGTATGTGTAGTAATTTCTTCTTCTTTCCAAGGGACACATTAAAATATTTCTTAATTATTGGTTAAAAAAAAAAACAGAATTTACTTCCAACTAATAATCAAAAGACACTTAAATGAATCTTATAAAATGAGTTACAACCATGGGTATAAATAACTTCTCATGAAAGCCGCTTTACAATGAGCTTCACTAGATTGAAAATTGGGGACCAACCCGAATCATCCTTCTATCGGATGGCAAAACGTGATCCACCTTCGGAATCCAACTAGAAAATCTTGTGCATTTCACAGCAAGAAAAAATTTATACTCTGTAGCATTTAAATCTAAACATATCAAGGTGTTGTATTAAAAATATGGTGAAAATGAAAGATGGTGATAACTTATCAAACTAATCTATCAAAATGTGCATCAGTTCAAAAATAAAATGTGCATGGTACAGAATATAAAAGCTGAAAATTTCTCGGAATCCAACAGTTTTCGTTGCTAATAGCAAGCAGGGAATTGGTCTGTCTATATTAGATAGTCTCTTTCTTTAGTTTCTTCTTTGCTTTTTATATTCAATAGTTAGGAAAAATAATAATAATAACAGGTTAATTTTTATATACTATTAATGTAAAATATTTTATATTATCAATCAATTATATATTTCAATAAATGTAATTTTTAAAGTAATTATGATAAAATTTAAATATTTTTAATGATAGTATACAATTTTTTACATTAATAATGTATTAACATATTTCTTTATAATAATATGAAGAATTTAATTTTAATATATTATTAATATAATTTTTAATCTTATCATCTAAGTATATCATATGTTATACATGAACATGTTAGATTCTAATAATAGTTATTTTGAAAATCATAGATATAATAATAATTAATTTATAGTATAAAATTAAACTTTATGTTCACAAAGCATTTAAAAATTATACTTTTTTTGGTTGAATCACCTACTTGCCTAACGTTAATTTAATAATCCAGCAAAAGCTGATAATTGATAAAAGTTGACCCAATAATAAAAGGTGAACTAATTCTTTTGTACGGCTGAAAGACATGTATTGACTTTTTCTCGTTGAAGACAATAGTTTTGAGCATCTCTTTTTATGTTTACTTGGAAACTTCCACAAAAAAGAAAAATAAAAAAAAAATTAATGGCCGGCTTGGGGATAATCGAAGGGATTATATCCAATTGAAAATTGTCCCGATATTTTAATGAGTAACATTTATACAAGCATTATATTTTGATTTAATTTAAATTTTAATTATATAAAATAGAAATAACAAAAATTAGATTAATATATTTCGTTATAATTAATTGCAATGGTTGATTTATATTTTCAAAAACCTAATTTATAATTAAAATAATTAATTATCATAAAATATAAACCTATAATTTAATTATATTTTTAGTAACATTTAATTTTTTGTAAAAATAGTGCAAGATATGAACACAATGAAAAGTTTATAATCTAATTAGATTGAAGTTTTCCATTTTATAATTAATAAGTTACTGATTAATACCGACCTGCTAAGCAATACACTATCATTCTATTTATATATTTTAAGTGGGGACCTCGACACTAATTTTTTAATATACATGAATTTTGGAATCGAACTCAAGACTTTATATTTAAGAGATCTGAACTCTGGTTGGCATTTTATTTATACTTCCATAACTGTTTAAAAAAATAGACAATTATTTACTAATTGGTATTAATATTCACTAATTACGAAAGGTACATACAGTATGATGACAAAAGCAAAAGTATCAAACAATTTGCTCTGCTGCCGAACAATAGGTATTCGTGGAGGAATTTCAAACTTTGGTTTATCTTCATTAAATCCGTTTGTAAATGAATGCAGTCAGTAGGGAAAGGATATGACACTTGATAATAAAGAATAAAATAAAATAAAATACCAATGAAATTGGTATGTTTGGTTAGAAATTGGTTCAAATTGTATAAAAATCTGAGTTGAATTTTTGTTGTAGATTTGAGAATTTTATTGGTAGGTAATCTTATAAATCCTTTATAAATTCTCTTTGCACTTAGGACTATAATCTGATCTCATTGGATGATTAATATCAAATCCACCTAAATTTTTGTAAGCAAAAAAATAAAATAAACATTACTATGTATAGCATCAACACGTCAAAAATGATTTAATAATTTTGAAACAATGTAGTATTTTATGGGAAACATCAAATATTCCTTAATTAACATTTTTTACAACATCCCGTTCCAAGATGGCAAGATGAATTAAAAATTATTACTTTGATACATACAGGCTATCGTAGAGAGTACAGTACACCAATACGAATAGCCGAATGATTGAAAAGGGCCAGACATCCCATCCCCTACTCTCAATGTACATCAACTCCTCACCCACCCTGTTTCATCAGTTAAATTCATTCATCCAGCCTTCCTCCTTCTCCCACATTCACTCTCACAGCAAGACAGAGATGGAAGGGATACAGCACAGAACAGTGGAAGTCAACGGCATCAAGATGCACGTAGCGGAGAAAGGAGAAGGCCCCGTGGTGCTGTTCCTCCACGGCTTGCCGGAGCTCTGGTATTCCTGGCGCCACCAGATTCTCGCTCTTGGCTCCAAAGGGTACCGCTGTGTGGCCCCTGATCTCCGTGGCTATGGTGAAACCCAAGCCCCTTCTTCAGTGAGCAGCTACACGTGTTTCCACATGGTGGGTGACCTTGTTGCGCTTATAGACTCTCTTGGTGTTAAACAAGTGTTCCTTGTGGGTCATGATTGGTGTGCCCTCATCGGTTGGTGCCTCTGCATGTTTCGCCCTGACACAGTGAAGGCCTATGTTTGCCTCAGTGTCCCGCTTGTCCGCAGAGACCCCAACATAAGAACCGTTAATGGCTTGCATGCCTTGTACAGAGATGACTATTATATATGCAGATTTCAGGTTCTTAATTCTTCCAATTATTACTTATTTTCTTATATTCACCTTTACTGTAGCCCTGCTGTTTGTTTTAAATGATTAAGAATTTGCAACTTGAAATGCTATTTCTAAAGGGCTTAATGAATTCTTAATTGGAATTAGAAGTTTTTTTTTTTTAATTTTTTTTAATTCTCTGTTTTAGCCATTTGTGGCATTTTACCTTGTTGAATGGTCCTATCTGAAAACAATCAGATGGCGATAAAATTATCAAAGCAAGGCATTTTGTATTTTTATTCAATAACACGCCATAGTTCCATGGTTTTGGATATGTGATAAATGAATTTTTGCCTCGGAAGTAAATATGCAATTTAGTTCTGAAAGATTTGCGTGGTATTAATTTAATTCGTAAAAGATTTTTTACATCAATTTATTTTCTAAAAGATCAAATGTGAATTATATTTGCTCTTGAATGATTTTTAACATCAATTTAGTTATTAAAAAATCAAATATGGCATTATATTAGTGTATGAAAGTTTTTGACATGAAACAAGTCCTTGAAAGTTAAAATTTAACATCAAATAGATTCTTAAAAGTTAAAATGTAATATTATTTTAGTCGTTTCAAAAAAAATTTTTAGGGATTTAGTTGATATCATATGTATTTTTCAAGAACCAAAGTGATATTATGTTATAACTTTCAAGGATCTATATGATGTCAAACAATTTTTAAGAATTAATAAAATATCAAATGTTAATTTTCAGAGACTTATTTAATGTCAAAAATCTTTTAAATACTAAATGGATATCACCCAAATCTTTCAAGGACCAAATTACATATTCACTCATTTTATTTTTAATTGGTTTTGCATAGCATATAACTTGAAGCTCGATTACTACCGGTTCATTCCCACACCCTAATAGATTTTGGGTGGTGGTTAATGGTGGATTGTGAAGCTCTCAATATTATTATCTTTTCAAATTAGGAGTCTTTGTTTGTTGTGTGAAATGAAGTGCGAATTTTGCTATGATGGTAGGTCTAATGGCATCAGCTGTTTTAAATCCGTGGGACAGGAACCGGGAAAAATGGAAGCTGAGATGGCTAAACATGGCGTTGAGTATGTGCTAAAGAACCTCCTTACAACTCGCAAAACTGGTCCCCGATTCTTCCCAAGGAAGAGTATGGAATTGGCTTCAATCCGGATACTCCTGAGACCTTGCCCTCTTGGCTCACAAAAGATGATCTTGCTTATTTTGTATCCAAATTTGAGAAGACAGGCTTCAATGGAGGGTTGAACTACTATAGAAATTTGAATTTGTAATTTCCTTGTTCTTTGTGCTGCTTGGGATTGTTTTCCAGTACTCTAAGTTAATGTTCTTATTTTTGGGAATATAATTGATGAGGTTTTGTATTGCATGACAGGGAACCCAATTTTAATGACAGTTAATGACTTGTGCTGTATTTTTATGCATTTGTAGAAATTGGGAGCTCATAGCTCCATGGGTTGGAGTGCAAGTCAAGGTACCGGTGAAATTCATTACAGGTGAGTTAGATATGGTATACACCTCGCTAGGGATAAAGGATTATATCCACGGTGGAGGTTTCAAGAAAGTTGTACCAAATTTGGAGGAAGTGATTGTTCAAAAGGGAGTAGCTCACTTTACCAATCAAGAGGCTGCAGAGCAAATCAGTAGTCACATTTACGACTTTATTAGGAAGTTCTGAATCTGATCTGACCCACAAATGAAATGGATGTTGTCCCTCTTCCCATCTCATAATGTAAGTCATAGTATATCATACCGCTACACCACTCATGATGTGCCTACTTTTTCAAATAAAGCACATTGTTCTTGCCTAGCCTTTGTATGAAGTAATACATTTAGATTGTTAGTAATATTTGATTAAATTATTTGGATCCATAATATTATCATATTTAATTAGACAATATTATTGATAATTCAGATTTTTAAGGTAATATAAATTATCACTAATATGGTAATATGAATTACTTTCATAAAGGGTGATAATTCACATTGCCATTAATATGATAATTATAATTATTATCAGTTTAAGATATATATCACTTAATAATATTTTTGATATATTAAATAGAATAATATAAATTATTACTTAAATTACCTATACATATCAAATATTATATTTAATATTATTAACAATTTAAAAGATAGTAATCTATATTAATTATAATTTTAATAGAAAATACGCCAAACACTATCTTAGTTTCAGTTGTACTACTGCTTCTCAATTACCTTGCCAGTTGTCAGTCACTGTGAATGCTTCTTTTCATTTGTATAGTTCATCACAATTCATTTACCTTTCAACATCCACTCTACAGTTTTTTTTTTTTTTTCCTTTCAATTTTTATTGTGATCACTTCCTATTAATTGAATGAAACCCAATATCAAACAACTAGGGCAGTAAACACAAGCACAAGTAAGTCTAATAAAAGAAAATCGATAAGTTGTGCACTGCTTTCATATAATCTATCATTTTTGTTTGATGATAAACGGCCTTTTTGGACAAGTTTATAATTATATCTGGCTCGAAAAAAGATTATAGCATTTTCACCAATAATTTATGAGGAAAAAAAATCCGTGCCGATCCTCAATTTGAAGCTATAATTTCCTCGAGTACATCTAGTTTGCTTTGGCAACTTCGCTATTCTTTGCATCTAGAATTATGGGCAATCTAATCACGGAAGAGACTTTAGTGCCATGCTGCTTTGTAATTTTTCTTCTGTTTTCGGTATATACTTTGTGCTTTACGTTTGCCTTCTAATCAAAGTTTGTCGTGGCATGTATTCCAAAAAAATTCTGTCCAGTAATACCAAGGAAAAAGTTTGACCTGGCATAAGACGCATGATGCCATAGTCAATGCTAATGATTCTGTGTAATCTATTTTAACCAATATAGTAGTAGCCAATTCCTAAGTTAATAATTTTTTTTCAATACATAATATAAAATATCTTTACCCATTTACGAAGGACGAGGACTTGAGTATCTCTTCTATGCATTACCTGAAACTAGAACCACATTACACCACACATGAAAACTGTTCCAAAGAAAATGTTCATCTTTTTTTCTTTATTTTTTTTGGGTGCATGAAAATGTTCATCTTTCAGTGGCGTCTTGACATCCCAACTCGAATCTGTCTGGACGCATCAAGTTGCCTTGCAGTGAACATCACTGAGTCCAACTGGGGACAAGCCGGGGCCACCGTTCTATTGGATGGCAAAACATAATCCATCTTTGGAATACAACTAGAAGCTCCCATACATTTCTCCAAAACCATTTAAATTTTAACACATAAGTTGTTAAATAAAAAATATATTAAAAGTGAAAGAAATTGATAACTTGTGCATGGTACAGGATGTAACGTCTAAACTTCTCGGAATCCAACAAATAGTTTTCACTGCTGCTAGCAGGGAAGAGATAGATACGTCCTTGTTCAGTAGTCTCTTTATTTAGTTGATTCTTTCTAACTTTTTCCCAATGTACTAATGAAATAAATTTATTTTAAAATAATTAAACCATAGGAAAAAAAAAAATAAGAGTTTAATTTTCATGTACTATTAGTATAAAATTTTTACATTATTAATTAATTATATATTACAATTTATGCAGCTTTTGAAATAGTTATTATAAAGTTTAAATATTTTTAGTGATAATATGAAGGATTTAATTTTAATATAATGATAATTTAATATTATCATCTGATTATATTATACATCATTAGTATATTAGACTCTTATGACAATTACCTTAAAAATTATACATATTATAATATTGGTTCATAGTATAAAACTTTTATGCTTACAAAGCATTATAAAATTAGAGGTCATTTTTGATATACTATCAATATAAAAGAGTTTTACATTATTATCTAATCAGAAGTTTCTATTTGAAAGATTTTTAAGATAGTAGATAGTTGAATCAAATACTTTTACTAATATGACAATATATAATTAAATATCTATATAAATTTATTTTTATATTGACAATACATACAAATTAAATTCATAAAATTATACTTTCAAGTTGAATCATTTATTTTCATAACATTGATTTAATAATCCAACAAAAATTGATAATTGATTGAACTTGATCCATGATAAAAGATGAATTCTTTTGTACGCCTGAGACACATATATTGACCTTTTCTCATTGTACCTGAGGACAATAGTTTTAAGCATCTCTTATATCTTATACTTGGAGTAAGCTTCCAAAAAAAAAAAAAAATAGAGAGATTTTAATTTCGATATATTGTCAGTATAAAAAAATTCTATTATTTGATCATATCGCACTATATATAAGATCTTTGAGTTAGTAGATATAATAATTAAATATATAGTAATGTATAATTGAATATCTATCTAAAATTTTTTTATATTGACAATGCATCAAAATTAAATTCCTTAATAAAAAAAAAAGCCAGCTTCAGGTTAATCGAATGGACTGTATTCTAATGAAAATTGTCCCAATTATTTTATTGAGTAAGATTTATACAAGAATTATATTTGATTGAATTATAATAAATGGAATTTCAATTATGCGTTTATTTAATAACTTTGAATCAATTAAAAGTATTTTACAGAAAGAATATTAAATTAAATATGAAGTCAAATGTTTTTTATACAATCATGTAATCATATTAAGTTACATCTTTAAAAATATTTAATTCAATGAATTAAATATTTGAGAAAAATACAACTTCCTCCCTTGAGAAAGAATATTATTGCACTTTTTTCCCCTTTATTTTTAAAATATACACTCCCATCTGCAAAAAAATTAAGATAAAAAGTATAATATAATCCTCTCATTTGAAAGATGATATTATTATACTTCCCTTTTCTCTATTTTTAAAATATATACTCGCTTCCCCTAAAAATATTAAGATAAGTTATGTTTTAATCCGTTTTCAAGTTTTTTATTAATTTTCCATTATCTCATTATTATTTTTTTGACCAAAATACAGTTTGTTAATAGTTATATGTATTAATTTTTTTTACCAACTAAAATATGTGTGTGTGTGTGTGTGCATATATATAGTATGTATGTATAATTTAAAATTTAAATTATTACAATATTAAACGAATAAATTATTAATAGTAACAATGATTTGTAATAATTATTTTTCAAAAATAAATATTACATATTTTCTCAATAATTGATTCTAAAATATTAATGTTTATAAAAATGAAAATTATTCGTTAATATTGTATATAAAAAAAAAATCACAAAGAAGATAATGAATTTTTTTTGGTGATTTTACTATAAAAAACATATATTGATATTCTCAAATTAATAGTTGAGAACATATGTACTTCTTATTTTTGAAAAAATAATTACAAATTATTATTTGTTCTCTTAATATAGAAATAATTAAATTTTTAAATCAAATTTTATATATTTTATTTTGTAAAAAAAGTTAATATGTATAAATATTATTAAAGGGTATTTTGGTCAAAATAAAATAATAAACATAAGATAATGAAAATTTTATAAAAAAACTTGAAAACATATTATTAAAGTGTAGTTTATCTTAATTTTTTAAAAGGGAGTGTATGTTTTAAAAATAGAGAGAAAGAGAATGTAATAATATTATCTCTTAAGGGAAGTGAGTGTATTTTACTCTAATTGTTCAGGGGAGAGAAATGTATATTTTAGAAATAAAGGTGAAGCGAGTGTAATAATACTTTCTTTCAAGGGAGGGGAGCATATTTTATTCTAAATATTTTTTAATAGATAGATCTGTCTCACGATGAATAAATTTTGCATGTACACTGTTAATCAATAAAATTTCAAGAATTTGCCAAATTATAATGGATAACTCTCCACTATAATAACCACACACTATGATTTATTTGCAATGATTGTTCTATATTTTCAAAATCTTAATTTATAACTTAAAATAATTAACTGTCATAAAAATATGAACCTACAATTTAAGTACATTTTTAGCAATATTTATTTACTTTTTATAAAAATAGTGCGAGATATAAACACAATGAAAAGCTATAATCTAATAATTAGATTGAAATTGTCCATTTTGTAATAAGTTACTGATTAATATCAACAAGGTAAATAATACATAGCTATCATTCTATTCTATGTATATTTGTAAATGTTAAAAAGCCAAAGAACTATTAATTCTTTTGACAATTATTTACTAATTAGCATCATTATTCACTAATTATGAAAGGTGTACATTACGATGATAAGAGCAAAAGTAGCAAATAATCTCCTTTACTACTTAACACGTAAAATTGGCTGGCGAGGAAAGGAAACAAGTGAGAGTGGTTGAGCAGTGATAAAATGGGGTCCTTAGCAAATAAGGTTAGAGTCACTAGAAGACTAACAGGGAAATCAAGAGATTATTATGATTCGCGAGACGGTTTCGTCCATTTCTTTGTAACGCATCACCAACACCAGTAAACACAAAACAGAAATCTTGCCGTACAATAATATTCGTGGAGGAGTGACTGCAGTCAGGAAGGACACTCGATAAGTATGAATATTCGTTAGTTAACATATTTTCCAACATTCCATACGAGGGCCTTAAGACCCCAATTTAAAATTAAATGATTGTGATACACAATGTTTGTCCTAGGGACTATCAATACGAATTGCCGAATGGTCGAAAGGGCCTGCCTCATCGGTTCAAACTCCTCAAAACCACCCATTGAACCGTTTCATTTAAAATCATTCACCAATCCTTCCTCCTACTCCTAATTCTCCCACATTCACACAGAGATGGAAGGGATACAGCATAGAACAGTGGAAGTGAATGGCATCAAGATGCATGTAGCAGAGAAAGGAGAAGGCCCCGTGGTGCTGTTCCTCCATGGCTTCCCGGAGCTCTGGTACTCCTGGCGCCACCAGATTCTCGCTCTCAGTTCCCAAGGCTACCGCTGTGTGGCCCCTGATCTCCGTGGCTATGGTGACACCGATGCCCCTTCTCCAATCAGCAGCTACACGTGTTTTCACATAGTGGGCGACCTTGTTGCACTCATTGACTCACTGGGTGTGGATCAAGTGTTCCTTGTAGCCCACGATTGGGGTGCCATCATGGGTTGGTACTTCTGCATGTTTCGCCCTGAAAGAGTCAAAGCCTATGTCTGCCTCAGTGTCCCACCCCTCCGCAGAGACCCCAACATAAGTATTGTTGATGGTATGCGTGCTTTGTACGGGGATGACTACTATATCTGCAGATTTCAGGTTCTTAGATTCTTCCAATTATTTCTTTCACTTATTTTCTTATATTCACCTATACTATGGCCCTGCTGCTTATTTTATTTTTCTTTTAATTTGTTTTGCATAATTTATGGTATTAAATTGTTGCATGTTACTCGAAGCCTGATGGCTTAACAGTTGATTGCCACCCACTTCTAGATTTTGAGTGGTGGTTAATGGTGGATTATGAAGCTCCAATATTGTTTTTCCAAATTTGGAGTCTTTGTTGTGTGAAATAAAGTGAGATTACTCTATGATGGTAGGTCTAATGGCAGTAGCTGTTTTAAATTGGTGTAATAGGAACCGGGAAAAATGGAAGGTGAGATGGCTAAAGTTGGCACTGTCCATGTGCTGAAGAACATACTTACAACTCGCAAAACTGGTGCCCCAATTCTTCCCAAGGGAGAGTTTGGAAACGGAGTTAATCCGCATTCCCCTGAGACCTTGCCCTCTTGGCTCACTGAGGAGGATCTTGCTTATTTTGTTGCCAAATTCGAGAAGACAGGATTCACAGGAGGGTTGAACTACTACAGAAATATGAACTTGTAAGTTCCTTATTCTCTGTGCTGCCTGGGGTTGTCTCAAAACTCAAAGTTAATGTTTCTGTTCGGGAACAAAATTAATGAGGATATGTAACGCTTGACATGGAGCCCAATTCTAATAAGTGAGAGTTGTTTACTTCCTTTGTATTTGTATGCATTTGCAGAAATTGGGAGCTCACAGCACCATGGAATGGAGTGAAAATCGAGGTGCCGGTGAAATTCATAACAGGTGAGTTAGACATGGTATACACATCTCTAGGGATGGAGTATTATATCCACGGTGGAGGTTTCAAGGAAGATGTGCCAAATTTGGAGGAAGTGATTGTTCAAAAAGGAGTAGCTCACTTCAACAATCAAGAGGCAGCCGAGGAAATCAGTAACCACATTTACGACTTCATCAGGAAGTTCTGAATCTGATCTGATCCACAAATGAAATGAATCTTGCTGTTCTTCCTATCTCCTTGTATAAGTCGTAGCATGTGCTTATATTATACCACTCATAATGCGCCTACTTTTTCAAATAAATCGCATTGCTCTTTGTTTCAGTTGTACTACCTCTCAATAATAACTGTGTCACTCACTGCGGATGCTTCTACTCATTTTTATAGTTCATCGCAATTCGTAAATGCCTTTTAATATCAACTCTTCAGTTTTTTAATTGCGATCACTTCCTTTAAACTGAATGTAAAATATCTACTTTTTTTTTTTCAATAAATAAGGTCAAATATCTTTACCCATTAAAAAGTAGCACTAGTAATTTCTCTCTTCTACGCTTTACATGAAACCAAAACCACATTACACCCACAAGAAAACCGTTCCAAAGATTATGTTCGTATTTTCGGTGGCGTCTTGCCATCCTAACTGGCTTCTGAGTGGACGCATCAAGCTGCTTTGCAATGAACTTTACTGAGTTGAAAGTGGGGACCAACCAGGACCACCCTTCTATTGGATATTTGGATTGCAAAACGTGATCCACCTTTGGAATCCAACTAAAAATTATTGTACATTTTACAGTAAGGGTGTGTGTAGTATGAGAAAAAAATAGGATATACAATTTCATGCATGCAATTTATGTGTAATTTTTCTATACGAATTTTATTCATAAAATTTTTCCTCCTTACCTAATATACCCTAAAAAATTTTGTACTCTTTAATATTTAAATCTAAACACATTAGGGACTGTACTAAAAATATGGTGAAAATGAAAGATAGTGATGACTTATAAAACTAATATTATTAGACACCAAGAATGATGACAAGTCCATAGAGATATCCTATCTCTTATTTTGTTGTTGTTGTTTTTTTTTTTTTTTAATAAATGTAGAAGCCAACAAAAATTGGCCTTGTTGAAATTATATTGTAATGCAATGTCATTTTAGTAAAATAAAATGAGTTGAGTTAGCCATTTTTTTGGGTAATTGTAAAAATATATAGTGAAACATGCATATAGTGATTTTAATTTTAGCTCAGCTGTCATACAAGCTTTAGAATATTAATTTTAGCTAGGCAATAGCATTTGTATTATAAAAGCACAGGCATGGCATCCATGGGGAATGGCTTGCACATAATACTCTCCATGTAGTGGTTAGTTGCATCCATCACAGCAAATTGCATATCCTTAGAGGCCTTTCAATGGCATTTTCTCTGATTAATGAACCAGCTGTTGATCCGCTTCAGATCTAGACCTGTGGATTCTATAAATGCGTGCTTCTGGGATTCCGATGAATAAGGCCGTTTGTAATGTCTGTTCCACCAATCTAGTAGCTATTTTTTGGCTTCTTTTGACAATTTTCGATTCTTTCTCTTTTTCAAAAATTTCTTCGTTGTGCATTCACATCAAATAGAATAAAAGAAATATTACGTCTAAATAAATATTTTGTAATGGTGGCTACTTTTAGGGATTTGATTATAAATTTTTGTTTAATATAGAGATTTAATTATAATTTTTTAAATTATTGAGTGTTGCATGGGGATTAATTAAATCTAGTTTTAAGGGTCTCTTTTACATTTACTTGGAACAAACTTCCACAAAGAAGAAAAAAAGAAAAACCAAAATTAGAGGCCGGCTTCAGAATAATCGAAGGGACTGTATCTAAATGAAGTTTGGCCCAATATAACATTTTAATGAATAAGTTTTATACAAGCATTATATTTTGATTGAAAAATGTTTGGGGAATGCATTTTTTGTGATGTAATATGAGACATATATAGAAAAAATGAACAAACCGATAAAAATATTTGGATGATGGATCCTACATGATTATTGTTACTTTTGTTCAATTTTTCTTTTATCTAAAAGCTTACCAGCATTTTTCAACAATACGTTATTAAGTTTTGTATTTTGCATATATATATATATATATATATATATATATATATATATATATATATATATATATACAAAATTTAATAGTGTCTTGAATAATATGCTAATAAGTTTTTTTTTTCTCTTACAAAATACATTGGTAAGTTGTGTTTTTTTTACAAAACTTACCAATATGTGTACTATTTAAGCTAGTATATTTTTTTTCAAAATAGGTTGGTAAGTTGTTTTTTTATTATTTTATTTTACAAAACTTACCCGCTTGAAGAGTGCACATGCTGATAAGTTTTTGAAAAAAAAATTTGAACAAAAGTAGAAATGACTATATAGGATCCATCATCCAAGTATTTTTGTCATTTTTCTCACTTTTCAGTATAAGTTCACTATTTGTGCGTTCCACTATCAGTTCTCATTTTAATTTAATCTAAAATTTAATTATATAAAATAAAAATAGCATAAAGTAGATTAATATATTTTGTTATAAGCAATTGCAACTGTTGATCTATATTTTAAAAAAATTAATTTATAATTAAAATAATTAACTTTCATAAAAATATAAGCCTATAATTTAATTATATTTTAGTATTTTTTTAATGAAAATAACGCAAGATATCGACACAACGAAAAATTTATAGTCTAATAATCAGACTGAAATTTTCTATTTTTTAATTAATAAGTTAATAATTAATATCAACATGCTAATTGCTAAGCAATACATTATCGTTCTATTTATACTTTTTAAGTGCTTAAAAAGCCAGAGAACTGCATATTTTTTTGACAATTATTTGCTAATTCGTATTATTATTCACTAACTATGGAAGGTACATACAGTATGATGATAAAAGCAAAAGTAGTAAACAATCAACTCCCTTGCCAAAAAATAGATGCTTTGTTTTCATTAAATCCATTTGTAAATGACTGCAGTCACTAAAGAAAGGACACGGGACGCTCGATTAAAAGAAGAAAAAAAAAAGAATAAAATAAAATAAAGCATTTCCATATAGCATCGATACGTCAAAAAATGATTTAATAATTTTGAAACAATGAAAAGTGTTTTATAACGGAAAATATTCCTTTTAAGTCTATTTTCCGCTAAAAATTATTACTTTGATCGATACATACAGGCTATCGTGGAGAGTACAGTCTACCAATACGAATTGCCCAGTGATTGAAAAGGACTGGTACATCAACTCCTCACCGTGTTACCATTATCAGTTAAATTCCTCACCGTGTTACTGTTATCAGTTAAATTCATTCACCGTCCTTCTCCCTCACTCACATCACAGCAAGACAGAGATGGAAGGGATACAGCACAGAACAGTGGAAGTCAACGGCATCAAGATGCACGTAGCGGAGAAAGGAGAAGGCCCCGTGGTGCTGTTCCTCCACGGCTTCCCGGAGCTCTGGTATTCCTGGCGCCACCAGATTCTCGCTCTCAGCTCCAAAGGGTACTGCTGTGTGGCCCCTGACCTCCGGGGATACGGTGACACCGACGCCCCTTCTTCAGTGAGCAGCTACACGTGTTTTCACATGGTGGGTGACCTTGTTGCGCTTATAGACTCTCTTGGTGTTCAACAAGTGTTCCTCGTAGCCCATGATTGGGGTGCCATCATCGGTTGGTACCTCTGCATGTTCCGCTCTGACACAGTGAAAGCCTATGTCTGCCTCAGTGGTCCATTCATCCGCAGAGACCCCAACAAAAGTACCGTTGACGGCTTGTGTGCTTTGTATGGGGATGACTACTATGGCTGCAGATTTCAGGTTTTTGGTTCTCCCAATTATTCCTGTTATTTATTTTCTTATATTTACCTAAATTTGTTTACTTGATTTTATTTTTATTGGTTTTGCATAATTTAGGGTGTTAAATTGTTTCATGTAACTTGAAGCCCGATTGTTTACTTCTTTGTTTGTTGTGTGAAATGGAGCGAGAATTTTCTATGATGGTAGGTCTAATGACATCAGTTGTTTTAAATCTCTGTGACAGGAGCTGGGAAAAATGGAAGCTGAGATGGCTAAAGTTGGGGCTGAGTATGTGCTGAAGAACCTCCTTACGACTCGCAAAACTGGTCCCCCGATCCTTCCGAAGGGAGAGTATGGAACTGGCTTCAATCCTGATATGAAAGAGACCTTGCCCTCTTGGCTCACACCAGATGATCTTGCTTATTTTGTATCCAAATTTGAGAAGACAGGTTTCACTGGAGGGTTGAACTACTATCGAAATTTGAATTTGTAATTTCCTTATTCTCTGTGCTGGTTGGGATTGTTTTCCAGTACTCAGTTAATGTTTTTACTTTTGGGAATATAATTGATGAGGCTTTGTATGTATAGGATCAAGTACTTATTATTAGACTTAAAAGATATATATTAGACTTAAAAGATATAGTTGTTGACAAAGGTGCAATTTTATTTTAATATAATTTTTTAGAATCATATTTATTATAAGGGATTGTACTTATTATAAGTGTTATGGGACAGAATATTAAACCCATCAAATTTTAAGGGTGATGTTAGTCAAATAAAAGTATTGCATTACAGGGAGCCCAATTCTAATGTCATTTAATTACTTGTATTGTATTTGTATGCATTTGCAGAAATTGGGAGCTCACAACACCATGGAGTGGAGTGCAAGTCAAGGTTCCGGTGAAATTCATTACAGGTGAGTTAGACATGGTATACACCTCGTTAGGGATGAAGGATTATATCCACGGTGGAGGTTTCAAGGAAGATGTGCCAAATTTGAAGGAAGTGATTGTTCAAAAAAAAGTAGCTCACTTCAACAATCAAGAGGCAGCAGAGGAAATCAGTAATCACATTTATGACTTCATTAGGGAGTTCTGAATCTGATCTGACTTGCAAATTAAATGAATCTTGCTTCTCTTCCTATCTCCTAATCTAAGTAGTAGTATATTGTACCAGTATACAAACTCAGGAAACGCCTACTTTTTCAAATGAAGCACATTGCTCTTTCTTTCAGTTGTACTACTACCTCTCAATAACTCTGTCACTCACTAGGGATGCTTCTTTCCATTTGTATAGCTGATCACAATCCATCTGGTTTTCAACATCCACTCTACAGTTTTTTATTTGTGATCACTTCCTATAAATTGAATGAAACCTAATATTAAAACAACTAGGGCAGTTAACACGAGCATAAGTAAGTCTAACAAAATAGAATGTATAAGTTGCGTACTGCTTCCATCTAATCTATCATTTAGGATTGATAAACGGCTATTTTGGACTAGTCTATATATCTGGCATGATATGTAAAAGATTATAGCATTTACACCAATAATTAGTATATTTAAGGTAAAAAGTTTTATATAATTAAAATATTGGATTAATTTAAACATATAATTATTATTTATACTTACTTTATATAATATAATTATGATTAAATTAAGTAGATAAATTTGATAAATAATACTTAATTTTCATAAATTATAAAACTACATGAATCTTAAAATTAAACTTTCTAGTATTAGCTTTTGAAAGATACTATGTTTAATGAAAACTTTAATGAAGCAACTATCTTGTTATAAAAGTAAGTTCATTGAGATAAATTGATGAGTTTAATCTGCAATAAGTTGAAACAATAAATCTATTAAGAATAGTTTATATCATGAGTAGATTCGAAAAATCAATTAGTAGAGATTTAAATTACTAATTAAAAAACTAAATTGATACAATGCTAGAGTGTCATATAAGTTTTAGAGTTTAAATATTTAATTTGAATTTGATTTTAATTAATAATTATAATGTATATTAATCATTATCTATAAGATTTGTTATGTTTCCATAACCTTATAATATATATTTAGTGTCATCTCAAAATACAATTTTTATGTTTGCATCACCTGTGTGATAGATGTTTGTATCACTTATTTGATATATCAATATTAGCTAAAAAACCAAATCTATGGCTATTTTTTTGTGCCATTAAAATTTCTTAGATTATTTAAGGATATTATAAAATTCCAATCTATAAGTAAATTTTAAAGAACTTATAAAATTCTTTATCCATGCTTTACAAACTATTAAATCTATGACTTTTTATTAATAAAAAATAATATTACATATTAAAACTTCAGATGTCTAATCTTATATATTATAGATACAAATGCATGATATAGATCTACAAGTTAAATGTTATAAGATTAGAAAAATTAATTAATAATAATTTTTGTTGCTTATTAAAAAAATTGAATTAATATAACTTTAGAGTGTACTATAAGTTTTAAAGTTTAAATATTTAATTTTGAATTTGACTTTAATTGCTAATAATTATAATTTATATAAATTATTGACCGTGCAATTTATATGTTTATATCACCCGTGTAATATATATTTAGTATTACTTCAAAGTGCAATTTTTATATTTACATTACCCATATAATTTGTTTAATATTACTTATTTGAGGTATCAATGTTAGTTAGAAAATCAATTTATGGCTATTTTTTTGTATCACTAAAATTTCATAAATTATTTAAGAATATTATAAAATTTTAATCTATTAGTAAATTTTAAAGAACTAATAAAATTTCTCAATCTGCTTTTCAAGCCATTAAATCTATTGCATTTTTTGTCAATAAAAATATTAATAATATTACATATTAAACATTCAAATGTCCAAGCTTGTAGATATTAATATATAATATAGACTTACAATTTATATGTTGTAAGGTTAGAATAATTAATTAACAGTAATTTAAATAATTAATTAAAAATTTTAATTAATATTACTTTAGAGTGTGCTATAAGCTTCAAAATTCAAATATTTAATTTGGAGTTTATTTTTAATTATCAATAATTATAATGTATATTAATTATTATTTATGCAATTATATGTTTGCATCACCTGTTAATATATGTTTAGTATCATCTTAAAGTGCAATTTTTATGTTTGCATCATCTATGTAATACATGTTTAATATTACCTATTTGAGATATCAATATTAGTTAAAAAAACCAATTTATAACAATTTTTTTATGTTACTAAAATTTTTTAGGTTATTTAAGAATTTTATAAAATTTCAATTCATCAATAAATTTTAAGGTACTTATAAAACTCTTTATTCCTTGTTTTATGAGCCATTAAATCTATGGCATTTTTTATTAATACAAAGCCAATAATATTGCACATTAAAGCTTCAAACATCTAATTTATATAAATCTACAATTGGATGTTGTAAGATTTTAAAAAATTAATTATTAATAATTTAAATAATTTATAATTTATTCTGAAAATTAAGAAATGTTTTATTGTGACTAAAAATATACATGTAGATATAGTTTATTACTTTAAGTTTAATATAAATTTATAATAGCTATATAAGGCAAGTGTAATGTATATTTTTGTATCAACTATGTAATGCATATATTTGTTATGACCCATTCGAGGTATCAACAGTTGTGGCAAAATCATTTTATGCTAAATTTCTTTTATCATGTTAGTATCATTGTCTTAAATGATATTTTAATAAAAATTTATTGAATAATACTTTCTATTATTTTTTAGGCATTAAACCATGGTATTAAAAATTATCTAATGTTAAAAATAACTGACAATATTAATTATAATTATACATATATACATATCTCAAGGAGAATCCACTTTCAATTATAATATGCATTAAAAAAGAAAAATAAAAAGAATAAATTTTGGTTGGGTGGTATAGGCAATGAAATTTTTGAAGAAAAATCAAATTTTGAAAGGGTAAAGCTTATCAAGGAAGAATTCACTTTCATTTATAACATGTATTAAAAAAGAAAAATAGAAAACAAATAAATTTTGATTGGTTGATATGGGTGGTGGAAATTTTGGAGGAAAATCAAATTTACCATAACATAACATAGGAAATCAAATGCTACCTTCTCAATTCCACCATCTCTATCACTTGTTGATATTGTTTAGTATCATCTTAAAGTACAATTTTATATTTGCATCACCTATGTAATACCTATTTAATATGTTTAATTAATCTGTAAGTCCCTATAATTTTATTTAATTTTCAATTAGATTTCTATAATTTAAAAATTTATAGTCAAGTCCCTACACTGTATAAAAAAAAAATTCAATTAAATCCTTGTCGTGACAAAAATGTTAGTGGAAATAGAATATTCTATAAATATTCCTTGGCTCTATCTAATATGGGTGCATACACTCCAAGTGACCATCCAACTTGGACCCATGTCATGTGATGCTTCCTATATCATCTCCAACTCACAGCTTGGTCCCATGGCAAGGAGAAGTGTAGGTATTAGCACTATTTTTGTTTGTTCACAATGTCATTTTGCTAGTTTGAGGGATACATACACACCATATTCAACACAGTCTCCTCATATCAGATAGGTGAATGCATATCAGATGGGGATTTGATTGAATTCGTAAAAAAATTATAGGAACCTGATTGAAATTATAATAAAATTATAGGGTCCTGATTGAATTCTATAATGAAACTGTACGGACCTAATTATAAGTTTTATAAACTATAGGGACCTACATAGTAATTAATGAAGATAATTATTTATTGGATATAAATATGTTGTTTATAGTGTAATTTGAGAAATTTAATCATGTCTATAGCAAAGGCAACATTTGTGGAAGAATGGGAGTAAAGAATAAAGCAATTAGAAACCATAAACGAGAGGAAAAGGAAAGGGGATACAAGCTGGAATAGATTAAGGGGTTGAAGGTAGTGCATCATAAGGAGAGAGTTCACAACAATACCCACTAATGGCCAGATACAGAATTAGTTGAAAAATCAAGCTAACTATAAGAAATCTAGGAAGGGTTAAGACAATTGACCTCATTGACCCTGCACCAAACAACCAGTGATATACCTGGAGAAAAATATTGACCAATGTAGCAAGTGTCAAAACCTTGTACTTAGGCCAACCAATGAACCTCCTCCTAGGATTCTTCACTATCTTTGAGATTTTGACCATAAGTTCATCCCTATAATAGCAGCAACTTCTTTCAATCCTTCGAGAACTGCATGACTTTGAGGTTGAACTTTTAGCTAGAGAATGGATTGAATCTATCATGATGGATTTAGTGTTAAGGAAAGCTTTAATGGGGGTAGGGCAATAATGGCGATGGGTGTGGGGGACACATGATGAGGGCTCTATTTTTGTAAGGAAATCCTAGTTTTTATTTGGGGGAAAGGAATGGCACCATGACATGTATTAATGAGGCCACATGAGCTCCCATATCAACCTTTGTCACGTTCTTGTAATGGTGGATGAAGGCAGAGATTTGATTGAAAATTTTTATAGAGTGTAGAGACTTGATTACAAAATTTTAAATAATAGGAGACAAAAATTAAGTGAAACTATAGAGACCTGCAGATTAATTAAACCTATTTAATATTACCTATTTAAGGTATTAATATTAGTTAAAAAATCAATTTGTAGCTATTTTTTCATGTTATTAAATTCTTTAGGTTATTTAAGGATTTTATAAAATTTCAATCTATCAACAAGTTTTAAAATACTTATAAAATTCTTTGTTCTTTATTTTATGAGTCATTAAATATATGATCTTTTTTATTAATACAAAGTCCATAATATTGCATATTAAAACTTTAAATATCTAATTTTATAATTGTAAAATATAAATCTACAATGGGTGTTGTAAGATTTAAAAAAATAATTAATACTAATTTAAATTATTTATAATTTGTTCTCAAAGCTAAAATATATTTTCTTGTGATTATATATATATATATATATATATATATATATATATATATATATATATATATATATATAAAATCAAATTTTATAAAAGACAAAGCTTTTCAAGGAAGAATCCATTTCCACTTATGACATGCATTAAAAAAGAAAAATAAAAAATAAATAAATTTTGATTGGTCAATATGGGTGGTGGAATTTTTGAAAGGAAGTCAAATTCATCATAAATTCATAACACATCACCTTATCAATTTCACCAGCTCCATAGCCCTCTTTTAATCTAATACCAGCATAGCTACCTGTGCATCGCACGAGAAACTTACACAATTTAAATGTAAAAAAGTTTATATGATTAAACTATTGAATTAATTTAAATATATAATCATTACTTATACTTATTTTATATAATTTAAGTTTTGAATAAAATTATATATGGTTAAAGCAATAAGATTATTGTAATTATGATCATATAGAGTAGATAAATTTGATCAATAATATTTTTTTTCATAAATTATTAAAGTTATATGAATCTTAAAAGCAAGCTTTTTACCATTAGCTAATGAAAGATATTATATTTAATAGAAATTTTAATGAAAAAACTATCATATTATAAAAGTAGCTTTATTAAAATTCCATTAAGAAAATTTGGTTCATATCATGAATAGATTAAAAAAATTAATTAACAGTAATTTAGATTCTAATTGTAAAACTGAAATGATATATCTTTAAAATGTGCTATAAATTTTAGAGTTCAAATATTTAATTTTAAATTTAATTTTAATTGTTAATAATTATAACATATATTAATCATTGTCTATGCGATTTATATATTTACATCACTCGTGTAATATATGTTTAATATCACTTTAATGTGAAATTTTTATATTTGTATCACTCGTATAATACATGTTTAGTATCACTTATTTAAAATATCAGTATTAGTTCGAAAACCAATTTATGGATTTTTTTTTTGTGTCATTAGAATTTCTTCAATTATTTAAGGAGCTTACCATATCAACCAATCTATAAGTCAGTTTTAAAGAACTTATAAAATGCTTCAATATCTACTTTTCGAACTATTAAATCTATGACATTTTTATTAATAAAAAATAAATAACATTGCATATTAAAATTTCAAATATCCAGTCTTATAGATTATAAATATAAATACATGATTTAAATGTTATAATATTAAAAAAAATTAATTAACAGTAATCTAAATCTCTAATTTAAAAAATAATTTATATAACTTTCAAGTGCACTATAAGCTTTAAAGTTCAAATATGTAATTTTAAATTTTGTTTTAGTTTCTAATAATTATAATGTGTATTAATCATTATCTATATAATTTATATGTTTGTATCACTTATGTAATATATATTTAGTATCATTTCAAAGTGCGATTTTTATATTTATATCATTTATGCAATATATGTTTAATATCACTTATTTGACATATCAATGTTAGTTAGAAGACCAATCTATATCTATTTTTTTATGTTAGTAAAATTCCTTAAGTTATTTAAGGAACTTTTAAAATTTCACTCTATGGTAAATGTTAAAAAACTTATAAAATTCCCTAAAAAAAGACTTATAAAATTCTTCATCCCCTGCTTTTCAAGCCATTAAATATAAAAAATTAATAATATTACATATTAAAACTTCAAATATCTAATATCTAATCTTATAAATGTTAGTATATAATATAGATATACAATTTGAGTATTGTAATATTTGAAAAATTAATTAATATAAATTTAAATAGCTAATTAAAAGAATTGAATTGGGATAATTTATAATGTTCTCTTAGCTTCATAGTTCAAATATTTAATTTAAAGTTTGTGTTTAATTATGAATAATTGCAATTTATATTAATCATTATTTGTGTAATTTATATATTTGTATCACTCATATAATATATATTTAGTATTATCTCAAAATATATTTTTTATTTGTATTACATGTACAATACATATTTAGTATCACCTACTTGAGCTATCAATGTTGGTCACAAAACCAATTTATTAGTAAATTTTAAAAAACTAAAAAAAATTAGATTCCCTACTTCTTGAGCCATTAATAAAAATGTAAATAATATTGCATATATAAATTAATTAATAGTAATTCAAATTGCTAATTAAAAAACTAAAACATTAAATTCATGATACTTTTATTGAATAAAATTAAATAATATTATTTATTAAAACTCAAAGTACCTAATATAATAGATATAGTTGTAAAATATAAATATATAATAAAATTGTTTTGAGATTAAAAAATTAATTAATAATAATTTCTTATTATTTATATTGTCTTACCAAATTTCAAAAAATTTCTTATTATAAGATTAACAACATATTAATATAATTTCTTAATTTAAATCTAACATAAATTGATAATAATTATATAGTAAATAAATGAATATTCAAGTAATAAATGTGCTTGGTATCATATATATAATATATATGTTTTGTTTCATCTGTCTGAGATATTATCATTTGTAAAAGAAATATTTCAATGACATTTTTTTAATGCGAGCATCATAAACTTGTAGTATGAGTTATAAAAACCTTATAAAAACCTATCCCTTACTATTTCAAGTTGTTAAATTTATAGCATTTTTATTAATCAAAAGTAAATAATATTATGATATATAGATCTTAGTACAGTTGTAATACCTAATCTTAAGAAGTGCTTGGCAACTTTAAAAACCAAGTTAACATGGTATAAAATAAAATCAACTATGTTAATTAGTATAAAAATGAATTAGTTTTAAATTATATATTATTTGGTTCCATAACTTAAAAATTGGTTTTAACATGGCTTCTTCTTCTTCTTTTGTACATTTTTTTTACTACGTCATTAAAAAAATTAATCTAGCAAATAATGGCAAACGGTAGTGGCCAACGGCAACATACAATGGCAAACAGTAGTAGCCGGTGGCAGGATGGTGGCGGCCGACAGTGACAACAAATGGCGGCAGCCAATGGCGACAAATAATGGCAATGAGTGATGATAAATAGTGGAGACCAGCAGCAACAAACTACATTGACAAACGAAGGCAACGGATGGTGGCAAATGGTGACAACCAACGATAGCAAATGGTGGCGGAGGTAGTCAGTGGCATATGGTGGCGGATGATACTGGACCATGGCGGTAAATGATGGTGAGCAGTAGCGGACGACAATTGACAAATAGTAAAAAGATATAAAATAAAAGAAAAAGAATTTTGGAGTGAAATAAAACCAAGTTAAAATGGGTTTTTTTAAGAATTGATTTTAGGTTTAAATTGGTTCAGATAAAAACTAGTTTTAAAATAGTTAGATAGTTGTCAAACAATATTTATTAAAAATCAAACTCCATTGTATATAGTTATCTGATTTTTCTAGTTTGTCAAACACCTCCTTATAAATTTAATGTAATATATAGATCTAAAATTGAAGTGTTATGCGTAAGAGTAAAAACTAATTAATGATATATTAAAATATTTATACTTTTTTCCAAAGTTAAAAAATTATTTGATAAAAAATATATAAATAATATTTATTAATTTAATTTTAATAATTAAAATATAGAAAAATCATAATTGATTAAACTAGTGAGAAAAATAAAAAGACAATATTAAAAGAGAAAATATATCAAAAAAATTCTCATGAAAGCTTTTTTCTTAAAAAAATTTTTAAGAAGTTTCTCAAGTAAGTATCAATATTTAAAAATAATAATAAATAAATAAATAAATAAAATATGTTTGGTTAAAATGGGTGATTGAAATATATGATTAATAGATAAAATGATTAAGAATCATAATTTATAAATAAGATGGGTAGAAATTATGATTGATAAATAAAAAAATTGAATATAACTGGCTAATATGGTAAATATTTGATTGATTAAACTGAAAGATTTGAACCGAATGAAGGGGCATGAATTTAAAAAAAAATAAAAATAAATGACTCTCTTGCTGCCACATCAACAAAATCTACTTTCTGTAACGCCGCTATTCTTTGCAATTAGAATTGGGGTCAATCGCGGAAGAGGCATTGGGCCGTGGTGCTTCGTGAGTTACCTTCTGTTTTCGGTATATACTTTGTGTTTTTCTTTCTTCTGTTTGGAACGATACTTTGTCTTCTGATCAAAGTTTGTCGTGGCAGGTATACCCAACCAAAAAGAAAAGAAAAATCTGTCCCATAATACCAAGTAAAAGTTTTGACCTGGCATAAAACGCATAATGCCATAGTCGATGCTAATGATTCTGTGTAATCTATTTTAACCAATATGGTAGTAGCCAATTCCTAAGTTAATAATGTATTTGTTTTTTTATATATACATAATGTAAAATATCTTTACCCAATTAATTATTGCATAAAAACACTATAACTTAATTAATATATTTCGGTATAATTAATTGCAGTAGTTGATTTTATTTTATTTTTTTGATCTGGTATATTTTTAAGAATTTAATTTATAATTAAATAATTAATTATCATAAAATATAAACCTTTGATTTAATTATATTTTGGTAATATTTAATTTGTTTACAAAAATTAGTGCAAGATATCAACGCAATGAAAATTTATAATCTAATCATTAGATAAATATCAACGTGCTGCGTGATACACAGCCGTCATTCTATTTATATTTTTAACTGTCTAAAAGGCCGTAGAACTGTTATTATAATTATTTGACTTGGAATTCAAATTCATTTTTTGGGTCTGTAGAATTCAAATTTCAGAATAATCCAAGTAAGAGCTAAAAAACCCTAAATAGGCTTTCTTTTTGGTAGTAAAATAGGCTTATGTCAAAAAAATCAAGTGGATCCATCCTCCAACCAGATCGTTGGGCCTAACTCTAGAGCTTGTTTAACAAAGCGATGGGCTACCCTATTATCCTCCCTTCTCACGTGAATGAACCTACAGCTACGGACCAAAAAAAAAAAAATACCTACAACTAGCTAAGCCGTTGCTAATAGCCTAATCTTCGACCCCAAAAAAAAGCGTAATCTACCTATATATATATATATATATATATACATATACCGTTGCTAATCTATTTACAATCATTAACCGATAGCCACCAGGTCCAAGTATATATATGTTGTCCACACGTCTCCTTCCTCCATGAGCTCTCCTTACTTCCCAGAAGCTCGCCAAGATTGAAACGAACATGCGTTAGAGATCTCTTTTTCTCTTTTTCAAAGCACACTTTATTTCTCTACAGCCATATTCCATGTGCTAGAGAGACTAGGAGCTCCGCCTCGTCCAGTGACAAATTTGTTATGTTTTGTTGGAACCAGCACTGATCAGTGGGTTGTTGGGACTCTGCATTCTCACCCAGATACAATCCCTGAACGCATGTTCTATTGACTCTGTTGCAAGGCCACATCTTGGGGCAGGTCGGATCCAGGTCCACTCCTTTTTCAACCAGCTTTTGTCTCACCGGAGATTCTCCAAAGGGTGTGTATTTCCTTTGGAGGAAAATTTAATCTCCTTTACGAAAGTTACAAACAGTATGATAATAAAAGCAAAAGTAGCAGATAATGTCCTTTATTAGTTGACATGTAAGAATGGCTGGCACGTAAAAGAAACAAGTGAAAGTGGTTGAGCAGTGATAAAATGGGGTCCTTGGCGACAAGATTAGACTAATAGAGATTAGAGATTGTGATTTGTGAGGCAGTCTCGTCCATTTCTGTGGACGTCCATGACCTTTGATAATAGCAAAAATTGGATATCTGATGTCTCTGCTTCACTTGCAATTAGTAAATAATATAATATGAATATAAAATAATGACTAAAGTTTGTATATGAGATAGGAATAGGAAAATTTTAATTATTATTTTATCTCTATATCAAATTATTTAATGATTATAAGTGAGTGATAGAGCTAAGGACTACTAATATTCAATTTTTACAATTATTAGAGATTATAGGATCAATTATTTTTGGCCACGAGCTAATATGTTCGTCAAAAATGTTGTTAGGGGTTGGTTTAAGGGTTTGTCACTAAACAAAAATCTTGCTGCACATTAATATTTGCATGGAAGAATTTCACTCTTTGATTTCTTTTTTTGGTTGAATTAATTTGTTGGTCCCTGAGCTTTTTGAAAAAAATCAAATAGGTTTCTATACTTTGAACATATATAATTAAGTTCCTAAATTTACAAAACATTTATAATTGAGTTCTCGAACACAAATGTCTATAATAAAATTTTCAATAAAAATGAAATATTATAAGATGTAATCTTATGTGCTATATGTCTGTTGAGTTCATATAGAAGAATATTTCATTTTTATTAACAAATTTTTATAAACATTTGTGGTCAATGGCTCAGTTACAAATATTTTATAAATTTGGGGACTCAATTATAAATTTTAAAAGTATAAGGACTTATTTAAATTTTTCCAAAAAATTCAGAGACTAATAGATTAATTTAACTTTATTTTAAATTAAATCCCATCGTAATACATTACTATTTATCAGTAAGTCAAAAATGCTTTAATAACTTTGAATCAATTAAAATATATTAAAGAAAGAATATTAAATTAAATATGAAGTCAAATACTTTTTTATACAATTATGTAATCGTATTAAGTTATATCATTAGAAATGTTTAATTCTTATTATAACAATCTTTTTTTTTTAATCTACTTACCATAACAATCTTAAAAATCATATAAAATTAATTTCATTACTATATAACAATAATTCAAAACTGATTTAATAACTTCTACAGAAAGAATATTAAGTTAAATATGAATTCAAATATTTTTTCTACAATCATGAAATCATATTAAGTTATATAATTAAAACTATTTAATTCTTATTTTAACAATCTTTTCTTTTTATCTGCTTACCATAACAATCTTCAAAATTATATATAAAATTAATTTCATTAAATATTCGTTAATTCGCATATTTTCAACTTTCCATGCCAAGACGTCAAGACCGTAATTTAAAAATAAATTAATTTGATAAAGACTGTCGCGAGGACTGCCAATGGGAATTGCCGAATGGTTGTAAAAGACTGGTTCACTCTTCCCCTAATTTCAATGTTACATTATCTCCTCCTCACGCCACTTCACACCCCCAGCCGCTGAACCGCGTTTCAGTTAAATTCATTCACCCACTCTTCCTCCTTCTCCCACCCTCACATCACAGCAACACACAGAGATGGAAGAGATACAGCACAGAACAGTGGAAGTGAATGGCATCAAGATGCATGTAGCAGAGAAAGGAGAAGGCCCCTTGGTGCTGTTCCTCCACGGCTTCCCGGAGCTCTGGTACTCCTGGCGCCACCAGATTCTCGCTCTCAGCTCCAAGGGGTACCGCTGTGTGGCCCCTGATCTCCGTGGCTACGGTGACACCGAAGCCCCCTCTTCAGTGAGCAGCTACACGTGTTTTCACATAGTGGGTGACCTTGTTGCAATCATTGACTCACTGGGTGTGGATCAAGTGTTACTCGTGGCCCATGATTGGGGTGCAATCATCGGTTGGTACCTCTGCATGTTCAGGCCCGAGAGGGTCAAAGCCTACGTTTGCCTCAGTGTCCCTTTCTTGCCCAGAAATCCAAAAGTGAAGCCCGTCGATGCCATGCGGGCCTTGTATGGAGATGACTACTATATCTGCAGATTCCAGGTTTGTCTTCCTTTTTATTTTGATGACAACAAACATAGCTAGATCTAGAAATCTCCTTTTTTCGCATGTTATACGATGCGGGCCATTTGTGGCCCAAAACGCCGTCATATTCTGCAGGCGTTGACAATAGCCACATTTACTCGTATAGACTCGTCAAGGTAAAATTGTCGGTGGTATTCGGCTATTTGCTAGTAAATAGTAATCCTTTCTTAGCAAACACTAGTGCAATACTCATTGAATTACGGATATGATCGCAATTCTTTTGATTTTCATTGGATGATAATGTAATTTTAGTGTCAATGTCTGAGAAATTAGCACTGAAGGTTGCGTGTAAGTTGAGAGTTGCAAGTTTGCAACCCAACAGCTGAACAATTGACCGATTATGGTTCTACACAAACACGCACCGTAATCGAGATTGTGACAGACAGGTTGATTAATGGTTATCTGATATGTTAATTATAGATCTGATATTTTGCGCTTAATTGGCGTGACAGGAGCCAGGGCAGGCTGAAGCTGAGTTGGCCAAAATTAAGACAGAACATGTGATCAAGAACCTGCTTTGTAACCGCAGTACTGGGCCGCCAATCCTGCGAAAAGAAGGGATGGAATCCAATCCCGAAACTCCTTCAAGACCTTTACCGCCTTGGCTAACCCAAGAAGATGTGGCCTATTTTGCTTCTAAATTTGACAAGACAGGCTTCACCGGAGCTCTCAACTACTATAGAAACATGAACTTGTAAGTTCCTAATCTTGTTTTCATCCCGCATCTTATGTGCTCCAAAATGCCTTGTGCTTTGTCTTTCAATAACATTTCACACTTACACTTCAATGTGGTAAATAATTTTTCTTGTTTAGATACAAATCACTAGCACTTGTTAATTGATTCTATTATTGATGTGCATTATGAGAAAAGCTACTTCAATAGGTAAAGCAAGCACATAATAGAACTTTCAATTGTGTCATGATATTAACAGAAATTGGGAGCTGACAGCGCCATGGACTGGGGTGCAAATCAAGGTGCCAGTGAAGTTCATCACAGGTGATTTGGATGTGGTATACACTTCGCTAGGGATGAAGCAGTATATCGAGAGCGGTGGTTTCAAGAGGGATGTGCCAACTTTGGAGGAAGTGGTTGTGCAGGAAGGGGTAGCTCACTTCAACAACCAAGAAGCTGCAGAGGACGTCACCAATCACATTTATGACTTCATTAAGAAGTTCTGATCTTATCATGACTAACTTCTCGAGTTTCTCCTATTTAAAAAAAAAAAAAAAAAAAAAAAGAATTCTCGTGTTGCTTCCCCGCAGCGTAGTTTACTTTAATAATTTTGGTTACAAACTATGTCAGTGTCACTCGTCGTGTTTAGCTTGTTGCCTATTGCGTTAGTTGAACTAATGATCGTACCATTTTGGAAACATGTTTTCGTTTTAATATTTGTACCGCATACCGTAATTCTTGTTTTTTCTCTAGTTAAAATTTTGATATCGAAGCCTGTCTTTTCCTTCGAATGATGGGACATAAACTTTCATATATATTACTCCCTATCTGCACAATTTATTATATTATTTGAATACAACTAATTTCATATAATTTGTTTGTATTTAATACGAAATTATATCATACTACAAGTCATAAGTACTTTGAGTCTATCGTATAACGTGATGGAAAAATAATAATTCATGTAATTCTAGCTGGATGGATGAAATGAATAAATATTTTTTAGATGTTATTTATAATAAAAAGGTGTCTAAGTTTATTCAAAAAATACAGCACAGTTCTAGGACTCGTAATATTTAATAAAATTAAATGATAAAAGTCAACATGAGATTAAACTTAATATTGCAAAAATAGAAATATTGTATTAAATAGATGAGTAAACACACTAAATCAAATTACAAATTAACGCATTAAATACAAAGTTACGAAGAGGTTCATCTTAAGTGACCTGTTCATGTGAAAAGGCATGTGGAATACTGATTGAAATGGAGTGTAGCTTAATAGTTAAAGCTATATCGTAAAATCACTTTTTAATATATTTTTTTTTTTTTTTTTGCATTTGTTTGAATCATTTATCTCTTTATACTAATATTAAGTATCTTATAATCAAGTCCTATCTTATAACATGTTATTATAAGGATAAGAAATTGAGAAAAAATTACAAATTTTATTGTTTTAGTAGTTCAATCTGATAATTCGAACCAATCTAATCCAATTTTGATTGAATTGGATCACTTAGATTTGCTGAAAAAATAAAGAATACTAAACTAACCTAATTAAATTTAATTGATTTGAATTTATTTTCCAATAAAATCTGAACCCACCGACTGTCTCCATCCCCAATTGATCCCAACCCTATATTGTCGAAATTAAAGTGACATGGGTAACAAAGTAATTATAGGTTAATCCAAATTTACGGACACCAGAAGTCTGCAATCGAATATTTTTTCAAAAAAAAAAAAAAAAGACGTTGACTACAAATCTAAAATTTCATTATTGAACTTATCGCAAAAATTCATGTTAAAGGTGAAAGCGTATCTGAGATTTCGAACTAATGTTTCATGTTAGGCCTAGCATTGGAAATTGGATCACAATTTCTACATTATTTTGTGACGAACATTTGGTGCCTATTTAACATTGTCTGGTGAGTACATCAGAAATAATTTAATTTAAAATAAAAAATACATACATTCAACAATAAAACAAAACTTAAGCAAAGATTCTTTCATAGTCGTGGTACAATTCTCCAGGTAGAAACAAAATGTGCATTATATTTTATAAAAAGATGCGGTCAAAGGTGTTTGCTGCCACATCTTACAAACTAAGATGCTTGATGCACTATATACTATTATACACTTTGTGTTCCACACGGTTCTTATACATATTTTTTGGGTAAATCTGAAGAATGCCATGGTGCACCATACACTCTCATCAAAGTTGAACTCCGAATTCACACACATGCAGAACTCGAAACTTGCATTACAGCCGTCAATTTCATCACGTAATGGAAGATGAAAAAGCTGAAGATGAATTTGATGCGAGTGCCGAATTCTACTTTCACAAGAGTTTTGAAAGAATTTTAAGGTGTATCATAAATGTGAAAAATATGAATACACCATCACATCTTATCCTTTAGATTACAAAATATGTGGCTCACCTTGCCAAATAAAGTGCACTAAAACCTTCATTTAGAATTTAATGGTTAAGATTATTACGTAATATCACTATAACCAATCATATTAGATCACCCTAAATTTATTTAAAGCTCTCCATCCTTTTCCTCCTTTCTCCTTCCATCACTAGCATTGTCGCTACATTTCCCGGAGGAGTCATTGGCGGAGGTTGGGCAGTTGGTGTCTTGCTACAGTGCACCCGCGGATTCGGCATCCCACCAGAAGAGCTCCTGCATGTCATGGACGAGCTTGACACCAACCACAACGGCTTCATCAACCTCTCCGAGTTTGCCTCGTTCTCCGAGCTCCGCAACGCCTTCTATCTCTACGACCAGGACAAGAACGGAAGCATGGGAGACGTCAGTGGCAAAGCAATTAACGGCATAGTCAGATTTTTATTAACTGAAACCAACTTATTAACTTTTATTAAAGAACTAATACCTTAACAAACTGTGCCCAACTTTTGCCGTAAAATAACCAAATAGCTATGGCGAACCGGCAGAATAGCCAATCCATTCTACGAAGCTACAACTGAAGAGTTAATCGGTAGGAGAAATCGTTTCCACAAACAATCAACCACTAGTTTGTATAAAGCAACAAGGAGTCGGCTATACAAATAGGCCACAGGTGGAAAACTTGACGACTAATTTGCTATTATAGATATGAACCCCCGTGACATGATTGTAAAAATTAAAAAAGAATCCCTTGCCAATGTCATGTTCATACCGCACACAAGCATATCCAAAAAACTGAAAAAGACTAGCGATTCAGTGGAGCAAAAGCAAAACGGCAAGGTAAAGACTTCATAATAGACTTCAAAGTATAACAGGAGCCAAGCAAAACAATCTCCATACTGAAAATTTTTACCAGAACATAAATATCATAAAAACTGTCTTCACCGCCTATGATATAGCAAAAAAGTTTAATTTCAGTAATAATAACAACTAAAGAAAATAGGGCAACAATATCAACTTAAACCCTAAACCCTTTGCTGTTCCTCCTTCCTCTAGCCCTCTCGAACTTCCTTCCCTTAGATCGCACATAAGGCTTGGTATGGCTGTGGGGCACACCAGGAGCAGGGCCAAAGTGTTTCACAGCTTCCCTAGCATTCTTTGGGCCTCTAAGAAGGACCTGCATCCAAGAATGTATAAATCAAATTTACCTTCCAAAAACTGATCACCTCAACATATCCAAGCTCATCCTATCATAATGTATACCAGTATATTACACAAAGCCAATTCAACAGTGGAAGAAATTATAATTTTGATCAAATGAATATACATTTTCTGCAATGCCTTCCATCAGACCACAAAAATATTTTGAAGCAATCAAACTCCAAATTTCCATTCATAAGTTGATATATTATTGATTTATGGTACACCAGAAATGTTTTATTTCAAACAAAGAAGTGGCTGCAAGCATATGGGGTGTGATACCTGTGCTAGACAGAATACCAATTATCCAATATAAGGACTCCACCAAAAAATCATGTTCAACAAAGATTAGATTAACTGACACACACTGCAATAGTAAGATAAAGCAAACCATTCAGAAAATAACAAAGGACTATATATTTATCCACACGTACCGTGTTCTGTCCCAGAGGAGCCCTAAGTGCAAGCTGGTCAAATGTCAAGCATTCACCACCTGCCTTTTCTATTCTTGCACGTACAGTCTCTGTAAACCTGAGTGCGGTAACTTTTAATGCTGGAACTTCATATACTCTGATATCATCAGTTACAGTTCCCACTATCACAGCAATTTTATCTTCCTACATCAAAAAATCCCAGGACATTCAGAGGAAACTATAAATAATCACACAGAAAGAATTACTACCACTGGTATATATAATAAGAGAGAGATACAAACCTTCCCCTTCATAAACGTAATCAGCCGTGATAAAGAAAGTGGAGGCTTGTTAACCTTGCTCATGAACAACCGCTTGAGTATTACAGCATTGAAATTGCTGCCAGTCCTCCGAACAAGGAAGCGATAAAGCTGATCATGTAACATTTAATCAGAATAATCCAATGCGTACTTGACAAAGAATGAAATGCATAAACACGCATCTGACTTGAATACAAATTTACACATAGAGGAAGGAAAAAGATGAAAACAACTGTTTCTGAATGCAGTCAAGGATATCTCTAAAATCTAGAGCGAACTTGCACATTTAAATTTGATAAATAACAATGAAATGTAGATACATAACTAGTTCCCTCAGTATAGTGAAAGCATTAATCATATGTTATCAGCATTAGCATGGTCAAAAAAAAGCATCATTGGGAACCTTTTGCACTTAGCAAATTACAAGCACTAAACTACCATCATCAACAAGAGAAGAGACTAACTGCATATGTAGCTGAAGTGAAGCTTTGGCTCCAACACAATGGAAATAAAATTCCTAGCCCAAAACTAAAATAACTATGAGTAACTATTCCATAATGAAAATTGACAAAAGCATATGTTATAGAAGTATGTGTCAAAGCGCAAGGAAATAGAGAGAAGAAAGTGTTTTGAGGCTCAGACAAATGTGGAAAAAATCAATTCCCGGACCTTTCGAATGGTGAAGGCCTCATAATGAGCTGGGATCACATTTATCATCATCGTCGTGAAAATACAGAAGACGGATCTCGCGGTTCATAATCATGTAAACATGAAAGAGACTTGTGAAATAGAGAACGAAGAGGGTGAAACGAACCTTGACCAAGAGCTTGAGGTAGATATCATTGGACTTGGGTGCGGTTCTTTTGGTCTTTTTGCTCTTGCCCCCAGCCTTAAGATCGATCCCCTGCGTATCAAATGGAAATGCAAAACGGTCATCAGCAACGCCAACGCTTATAGAACTCGAACAACAAGACAGAGAAGAAGATCAGATCAAGCACCATTGCAGCTTTAGGTGTTGGAAGAGCTTCCCCGATGCTGCGACTGCTCAGACGTAAGAGGTTAACTATAAAGATAAAGCAGAGCTAGGGTTTTTCACTTCTCACTTGCTTTGCTACTTGGGCTTGCCACCCTTAATCTGGGCCTTTTTTGGTACTCTATGCCTATGTTTTTCTATTGGAAATTTCCGAGGCAAACCCAAGCACTAAGCCCTATATTGGCAGTCCACGTATATCTTAGGTAGGGCCCAGATAACAAATTTTGGATTTTTGGTGGGTTCTTTTGTTGTAGACCCGAGAAAAGGGTAACTGGATTGATTCAAGTTGCACTTGGAGGCGTAATCCCAGTGGCTATACGCATGTTCTCTCTAACCCCTCCCCCCTTTTCCCCCACAAAAAGCAAAAACAAAAATATAAAATATAAAAAAACACTTGGCCTCTATAAATAGGTGGTGGATACAATGGTTCGCCCATATTTGGGACTATTACATGGTTCAATAAAATAAGTGCAAAGTAACCCTTGAACTGCTTACGTCACCCTTTAAAATAATTGCTATTTAGATCACTTTATCTTATTTTCTGTTCTAACTCACTGCATATCTTTGGCAACTAATTGAAGGAAATAATTTACCAGGGATCGAAGTCTTTGTACTAGCATCTTTGGGCTATAGGCAATTTGTTTTTTGCGTTTCTCTTGTAGTTAGTTTTTTCTTTTTAAAAGAAAAATCAATATCTAGTGGTACTTGGTTTCAAAACAATTTGAGTTGCTCATGGCCATTTGTATGGTTGATGAATACTGTTGATTAGTGAGCTGGTTGGTTTGTGTAGTCGACATTTGGTGGGTATTAGGCTCATGCTTCTCCACTACAAATAGCTTCCTCAATATACTATGCAACATCAATCCCCGCCCTACCTTAATAGCACCAAAGACCACCAAAACCACACTTATCATCACAAGCATAAACACATGCCACCACAAAAAATGAAAACCTTACTTAACTGGGTAACATAAATAGACCCTTATTCACAATTTCCCTCTAGAGTGGGGAAAAAAAATCTCTCCATGTTTGCATTAGCTGGGTAATGGCATTTATATATACTTTTTCCAGTAGAATCTATTAGTGGAAGTAATTGTTTTGTGATATTTTGAGTAAAATATGATATGCATAAAACCTCTCTACTGTTATCAAAATCCAAAGAGAAATGTTGAAGGGACTTACTTCTTTTGGGATACTGTGCCGACTTGCCATTCATTTACCATTTGATGGAGTGTGGATCTCATTTAGATTTGGCCCACACCCCATCCAATGGTGGATGAGTAATGAGTCAACACAATATTCCACAAAAAGTGAGTCCCCTTATCACTTCTCAAATCCAAAATCTCTCCATGATAAAAAAGGTAACATGGCACTAGTAGTACAGATTTGTAAAAAGCTATTAAGCAAAGCTACATCAACTGTCATACTTCAACTACTGCTTACCGAAAAAAAATTGAAGGCATTAATGCGAGTAAAAAATGAAAAACAACCTGCTTCCCAATTTCATTCATGATTTAACTAACAAAAATAAGAGCTTTGGCATTTTTCTAATATTTTTCTTTTGTTGGGTATTAAATAGTCTTAACTTTTCTTCATCACAGTGGTTGTTCGAACATTGGGATTGAGTTGTTACCAGCAGCGGGAGAGAAAGTTGAGGTTGGGCTTCTAGAAGGCGTAGGCATGAATGCCGCTTCGTGGTGGTGAGAAGTGGCTGCGGTAGAGCTGGGGTTGACTGGGAGGAGGAGGCAGAGAAAAGAGAGGAAGAAGGCGGTTCAGACAAAAGTAGATGAGGGTTGATCTATAAAAATTAAAACTCAACATGCTCCTCGTCATTTAGAGTCCATCTATGCACATGTTTCATCCCAACTGTTCGATTTTTGCTACATAGAATCTAATGGCTCAAAAAAGTAGACCATGTAATGGTGCCAAATATGATGTAGACCATGTTATTCGCCACCCTGCAATAGTACACCCTGGGAAGAAAGGAATTAAGTATTCAATTCTAAAGGGGCTTTAGTCCCTCCCCCTCGCCACATGGGTTGACCAAAAAAAAAAAAGAAAAAAGATTGATTCAAGTTTTTAATGATTGTCCCAAAAAAAAAAAGGTTGCTAATGTATAATTTTCCTTCTAATACATTTTTCTTCATTTTTTAACTTCAATTCTTATTTTGTGTATATATTTTAAAATAATTCTTAACCTACCCATGTATTACATGCATTCGATTTTTATTGAAGAATACGGTATCAATTTGTCCTTGTGAATTAATTTTAGAGAAACTTTGATACATTATTTGGTAAAAAATTTTATACTATCATCAAATGATATGTTACTATGTATGTTACTTTAAAATTAATGGTTATGAGAGTAAGAAGGTGGTCTAGACAAAGGTAGATGAGGGTAGATCTACAAAAATTAAAACTCAACATGCTGCTCGTCATTTAGAGCCCATCATATCTATGCACATGTTTCATCCCAGCTGTTCGATTTTTGCTACATAGAATCTAATGGCTCATAAAAATAGACCATGTAATGATCCCAAACTTGGTGTAGATCATGTTATTCGCCACCCTACAATAGTGCAACCTGGGAAGAAAGGAATTGAGTATTGGATTCTAAAGAGCCTTTAGTCCCTCCCCCCTTGCCACAAGGGCTGACCAAAAAAAGAAAAAAAGATTGATTCAAGTTTTTAATGATTGTCCAAAAAAAAAGGTTGTTAATGTATACTTTTCCTTCTAATACATTTTTCTTCATTGTTTAACTTCAATTCTTATTTGTGTATATATTTTAAAATAATTTTAAACCTACCCATGTATTGCATGCATTCGGTTTTTATTAAAGAATACGGTATCAATTTGTCCTTATGAATTAATTTTAGAGAAACTTTGATACATTATTTGGTAAAAAAATTTATACTATTATCAAATGATATGTTGCTATGTATGTTACTTTAGAATTAGTAGTTGTGAGAGTAAAATAAGTCAGTTAATGTAGCAATACATGATAAAATATTTGTGTCAAAAGTTTTGCATTGATATTGTATTAAAATGAAATTCTTAGTTTTATTAATTTCATATGTTAAAGTATAATTTTTTTAATAGACAAAATATCTATTTTGATTCCTGATGAAAATTTTAGGAAACAAATTAGTCTCTTAAAATTTAAAAGTTCCTGAATAGTCTCCTATTATTAAAAAAGGAAGATACATTAGTTCCTCCGTACAAATTCATACCATTGACAAATTTTATAAAGAGGGATTAACGCATCCTTTTTGAATTATAAGAAACCATTCAAAAATTTTTAAATCTTGAATGACTAATTTGTCCCCTAAATTTTTTATTAGAGATCAAAATTGGTATTTACTCCTTTTTGCAATAGAACTAAATAATCTCAAACAAATTTTATTTTTAATGCTAGGGGTTAATTATAGTTATTATCGGGGAAGAATTTTATCTAATCATTACCCTAAACCCAACACTACATGGTCAATACTTGAAAAAAAATGTAATTAATAGAGAAGTCACATTATAAGAAGTTTGAGTTTTGAGAAATTATAGTGATAATTGATAAAATTAATTTGTGGGCAATACAGTTGATGAAAAAAATAATTTTTATGTCCCATAAATATGGGAATAAAAAAGATTTTGGAGTTCAAATCAAGATTTTGCTTTTATTAGATAAAAAAAAAAACGAAACCTACGCATATTGGATTTCCAATTTTTTCTTTTTCAAATGTGTGATTATACAATTATAACTCATCTAACTTCAAGATTTCCAATGAGAGTACCCATCAAACCAAAAATTCCAGTGAGAATAGGGAAATATTGCCATATAGAGGAATACACGCAACGAAATAGCACCGTCACCATTTCTTCCAAGTCCTGTGAAAAAATACTGTCTGATAATTAGGCCAGAAAAACTCCAGTGAGATTTATCAAGTGACACGCACATCAAATGCATCCAAATACAACATATATACTGTATTTAGATAACTATATAAATAAATAATTGAACCCCAAAAAAAAAATATATAAATATAACTCTCCCAAAAAATCATATGCAAATTATGTTAGGATTAACCCAGTCCCACCAAGCCCCAGGTAGCCTTACTATGCCACAGAAATTAAAAACCTAATCGATCCTCCCAAGTATTGTCCTCCCAATGCACGAATCGAAATGCATGCGTTACCACGGCATATCCACATGATAATCAAACCTATATGATAGACTTTGTTTCCATGTACTTCACCCATGACATGTCAACAACATGGACATGAAAACTGAAATAAATAGTTCACCAAAAAAAATTAAAATTGGAACATTATGTAGTGAGCAATAAGCACAAGGTGAACTTAACTTTTAGCCTTTAATCAATCCTTGTTGGTACAAAACCTCAGAAAATATCTACATAGAAAAATGGCAAATTGTTCACAACTTATATATTTGTACCATTTGATAACATTAACACACGGCCCAAATATGTTCATGAGATATTCTTGCCTAAACGCAAGTTTGACAATTTTGATGTACACAAACTCATATAAAAGGTCGTGTAAGCTATTATTAGTGGGCCCTAATTTATTGTGCTATTTTTTTTATGTGAGTATATGTAAATCAAAGGTGTTAGATTTATGCTCACCCAAAAATTATTCTATGTTCATACGCCCAGCGCATGTCTTTGTGGAGAATCTGACCAGTTAGGAGAAAGGATCTTTCTAAAATGAGACATTAAATGTCCTAATTAAGGATGACAATAAAATCGGCCAAAAGCGATATCCTCAAGGTTTATCCATGATGGGGACTAGTTTGGTCTCCGTGGAAGTGGAGATAAAGTCTCCATTTATTAAATGGGGTAGGGATAGGGGATGAGGTTCCCACCCATAAAGATCTGTTAAAGCCTCGTACATACATACATACATATATATATATATATATATATATATATATATATATATATATATATATATATATATATATATATAAGATTTTGACAATAATGTATAATAAAATCAAGTTGATTCAATATATAGCTAACACATGGTAAATTAAACTTTTAACTATAATTAAACTTATAATAATTGATTAACTTTGATCAAAATAAAATTTACAATAACTAGGATTTGCATCATATATTTTTATTTTTAATTTAGATTGTGTTATGTTATTATTTATAATAGATTATGAATATTTATAAATATTTTATTCATATTTAAGATTTTTTTATATATAATTTTTCTCTTTTTATTTTTTGCATAAAATCATAGATATTTGCGGAGATTTAAGTCACATAGGAAACGAGAAATGGTAATAGGAATAAGTACTAGGAGCAAATTTCTAAGTCGGGATGAGCCTAATCCCATAAGTATGTAGGCGGCATCTTTGGTGCATTGGAAGTGGAAGTTGAACCATGCAACTTCTTTATCCAATGGCTGGGATTTTATAGTGTATTGATACATCAATTATCTGTGGTATATCGTAGTAATTTATAAAATTTATCTATATGATCTGAAATTAAATAAATTTTTATCTATATGATCTTGAAATTAAACAAATTTTTTGGGAGATATTTCAGGATTATATAGATAAATTATAATTATTTTTAAAATATCTGTGATATACCATAATAATTCTTAATCTTATCTATGTGATCTTAAAACTAAATAAAATTTTATCTGCATGATCCTAAAATTAAACAGATATTTTTGAAAATACTTCAAGATTATACAGATAAATTTTGATAATTATTAACATATATTTAATTATAACTCTAAAATTTGCCTAAAATTTAAAAATTACTATGATTCACTGTAGATGTTTGATATATAAATTTACCTTTAAATCACACCCATACACCTTTATAGAATGTATAGTGCCCCTTGCAAGGAAGGACATCATAGCATTCGCCAAGGATCCATTGCGACCCCTAACCCCAATTCGCAGGTTTTTGGCATGAAATTAGTCAGCACGTACCCCAGGGAGTTTCTCACACTTCACATTACAAGTACGCGTGCTTCTTTTTGTTTTTTTAATTGGATAATCAAACACATGTATCTCGCCTACCCACGCACTATTATCTCACTACACCTTTTTGTTGAATTCAACTTCAAACGATTATTGAAGTTACCAGCTGAGCATCACACGTTAAATCTGAATTACAGTACTTTTAAATTAAACAAGTAAACCAACAAAAGTATTGCAAATTATCCTACCTTTTGGACCTAATCAATCGCCAATATAAAGTTAAGCAACATTTTTCTTTACAACAACAACAACATCATCATCATCTTCATTTTAATTTACTTTGTGATATTTTCATTCCACTGTTATTTACTGCCTCGTGCTTTGTCATTTTTCTTAAAAATATATGAACATTTCATTCGCCACAAATCAGCAAATATTAAACTTCTTGCCTACTATAAAGTTTCTAACAGTTACATAAATATATAAAATTTTATTGGAATATGTTTAGGCGTGAATAATTTTAATTTTCACAACAATTTTTTTAATATAAAAAATGACGGATAAGAAACTAAAAACTACTAATATCCTATGCAGTTCCTCCACCTTTAAGTCTCCTGTTGTCAAAAAGTTGGGTTAATCAAATGAGAAACGATCACAAAATCGATATTAAAAAAAAGGCAGCCATACAAATGAGAAACAAGCACGAGAATTGGAGTATTCATCAGTTATTCGGTCTTTATAGCTTTTGTCCACCAAAGAATCGTATCAGAAATTAATTTAATTTGTACTGATTGTATGGAGTTTAGGCTCCAGCCAGCCAATGAAATAGATCCTATGTGACCAGCTAGCGTGCACCAATACCTGTTTCATTTTTTCCCGCTACATAAAATCACAGTCGTTATGTACCCAAGGGAAAAAAAACGCAGTCGGTGAATTGAGTGAAGACAGATTCAAGTGTTTACCAGAGAATCAGATTGATCCAAGTTGGCTGTCCTTGTCCAGTTGGATATAGATGATCATGTACGTACTCATTAAATTTAAAAAAATACAAGTAGCCTCCAATTCGATGGATATAAATATGTTGGGAACCTACAGAACTTTTACAACATACCATCAAATAAGATTAACTGATCTAAACTTCATAGTTTCATACCCATTCTTATTCCGTACGTAGTCATGTCTTCTTCTCCCATGGCCACCTTGATCTTTGCTGTTGGAATTATTGGCAAGTATATATGTTTCCTTTCTTCCGGAGTTTATCGTATCTATTGACCTCTGTCTTAAGCTTCAGCTTCATAAAATTTCTCAGTTTGTCTCTACCAAAGTACTCGAATTAAGCTCATTATTATTATTTTTTTAAAATTATGATTTGTAATTTGCAGGCACTGTGTTATCCCTTCTGGTTTTTGCCTCTCCCATGTGTGGATACTATCCCATCCTATAGTTAATAACTTATTAGTTGTAGTACCTTTTATTAAGAAGTATTCTCATATTACTTTTTATTTATTGATTAAACTTGTTTTCAAAATCAAAAGCAAGACGTTTCGTGGAGTGGTGAAGAAGAAATCAACAGAGAATTACAAGGGAGCTCCATATATAGCGACGTTCTTGTGTACAAGTTTATGGAGTTTCTATGGAGTTCTAAAGCCTGGTGGTTTTCTTATCGCTGCGGTCAATGGTGCCGGTGCCATCTTTCATTGTATCTACATACTTCTGTTCCTCATATATTCACCTCAAGATACGAAGGTCGTAAATTATTTATTTACTTTTTTTTTTTGAAAAAATGAAGTTAATCACTTTAATTTATTAACATAGTGATCTGGTATAGAGATCAAGTTAATTTATAACGTAGATTTCTTTCAATCTCCTAATTACTTATTAAGTGCTGGTTTACGTACACATATATAGGTTAAGACGGCACAGTTAGTTGGTATATTGGACGTGGGTTTTCTTGCGGCAGTCATTTCAGTAACTCTTTTCGCTCTTCATGGAACCGTCCAACTTACAGTTCTAGGAATGTTATGCTCCGGGGTAACTATAGTCATGTATGTTTCGCCGGTATTAGCCATGGTAGGTATCAGTTTTGTTCTGTTAACGGGTATAAGTATATGCTGCATGTGCACTTTGTTTGATTCTAGTAAATAGATATATATGGACTAATACTGAACTCTTGTTTTATCCATTTGCAACGACGAAATGAATGTGTCACAGAGAATGGTGATAAAGACCAAAAGCGTGGAATACATGCCGTTTCTGCTCTCACTTTTCATGTTTCTGAATGCTGGCGTATGGGCGTTGTACTCTCTGCTCGTCAAGGATTTCTACGTTGGAGTATGTTAATTCATGTCCTCTACCTCTTTATTTATTCAATTATTTGAAAAACTAGCTTTGGTGCTTCATTTTGATTGTGATCGGGATGCATTGAGCATGCATGTCTCCTATTATTATTATCACGTAAGTCATTCTGACCACGCTGATTTTACTCTACAAAAGGCTATTTTAAAACAGCTTCCACAGAGCTTAGCTAATGAGTTGCTTCTAGAAAACATCTTTCTTCTTCCTTTTTTTTTTTTTTGTTTGATCATTTAGAAAACATCTTTCTTAAAAATAAAATTTTCTATTACAAAATAATAATGGCCTTTATATTATATCCGTTTTTTTTTTTGGGTGAAGATATTATATCTTTATATGTGTATATCTGACAAATAACTGGTTTTTTTTTTCTTGGGCCTAACATTTGGTTTTTATGAAATTGATTGTTGCGGACAACATAATTGCAGATTCCAAATTTTATTGGGCTCATATTGAGCTTAGCCCAGCTGACAGTATACGTGATGTACAAGAAGAGGGTGGCCCGGGGCCTGGGGAAAGGAAACATGGTGAATGCGATGGAGATGGGGGAGTACGATCGCCAAGAGGGCAAGGTGAACGGTGAAGCTGTGAGAGTGGCGGAGAAAGCCCTTAAAAGGGTGAAAAGCCTCCCAAAGCCAACGCTGAATCGCCAACAAACCATTCGAAGGCTCCTCAAGAAGACGCTCTCTTTTGGGGAAAGCAATTTACCCTCCACCACTTGGACTAATCAGCCTCTTCCTCTGCCTCGTGAGGACAATGTCTAGTCCATATGGGACTGGGCGCAGACCAATACTCTAATCTTTCTCCCTCCAAGTTTTAACCTTCGCACCTCACACTCTCGCATCACATTGTTAGTTAATCTCGTAATCTTAAGTCATTGCTCTCTAGAACATAGTAATATTAGTTATCATCAACGTGATTTCTTGGAATTAGGACATCACGTGAAATGCAAGAATAACTTGTAACCCACATTGAAATGGTTGCAAATGGATTGCCATTTCAATTTATTTTTCCCTACAAGTGTGTGTACCACCGGCCTGATAGCCTATATGAAGGTATAAAATTATAGATGCCTCAAGAAAATTTGTACTAATTAGAGTGCTTTTTCTTCGTTTGGTGATAGGAGATTATAGTGCTGTTAACATAATGCTAAATCAAAGCAGAAAGCTGGGGATAATAATTAAGAAAGTTGGCGTCGAAAGCTTTTAATTTTTTTTTTTTTCAAAGGGAAAGATAAGAAAAAGATGACGTTGAGGTGGAAGTGGAACTACATGACAAAGATGCAAGACCATTGCAATGCATAAATTTTCAAGGACGCGGTTTTCTTGATCTGCCAAAGCCTGAACTTTTTTCTGTTGGTCACAGTTATGAAGCAACTGATCGACATTTTCACTCTCAAAGAGAAGCTACACTGTATGTAGTCCGTACCAACTGTACCATTAAACTCTCATGGCTGTCTTTAAGAAGCAACAGAAGCAGATAGAACAGAATTATAGTTACAGTTGAAGTTAACACAACAGATCATTAAAACACCAAGTAAGCCAAGTAAAAAGTGGTTGGCAGTCTTCACCATAATTAACAAACTTTGTATGCAATATGCAACCATTACCATATAAAAGATAAAAATATGTTACAAGTAAGACATTTCAACTTTATATTCGTTGTTGATTGCGGTAAACTAACTTACGCCGTAACATCTGAAATTAGACAGCAACACAAGGCAAATTACCTTATCATCCACAAACAATCACCGATTTATCAAACATAAAATTATACTAATCTATATCTCTTTTCGGCCTTGTATCAAACATACATCACAGATTAATGTTTTTCAAATTTATAATTTGGACACCTATTTTTTTAATTATTCCCTCAATTTTAATTTATCTGTCAATTTGGATAACTTGGTATATTCTTAAATTAATATATTTAATATAATTATATTCAAATACATTGAATTAAAAATGTATCAAATTTTATATAGATATATTAATTAAAAAATATATTAAGTTGTTTAAATTGATAGATAAATTAAAATAGAAGTAGTAATTTAGATATCTAAATCAATGTATAAATAATCAAATATTTCACTTACTTTTATAATGAATGTGATAGATATGATAAAATAATTAACAATAAAAATGATTTTTTTTTGTTTTTTATCGAGTCCTTTAAGAACAATCTCAAGGTTAAGTATTATGTATAATTAATTTTGGTAGGGGGTTGGGCAATGGACGTTTGGCTTGTGGGCGGAGCATTTTGATAGCAAGAGGGAGAATGGCAAACGTCAACGACAACGTTGCAATGATTCCCACATTTGACCGAGAGAGAGAGGACCAATTGTTGGCCGGCACGTGGCCTTAAATTCGTACGCGCCATTTAGTCTCATCCTTTGAAGGTTTCAACATTGAACGGAATATAGAATCCACATGGCAATTGGCAGTGATTTTAGACATAGAAAACTACCAGAGTAAAGAAAAATCAGAGTGGAAGCTTTAAATTGGATTGAAAATTCCCAAAATAATGACAATCAATTAAAGAAAAAAGCCAACCCAAGGCAAGGGAAAGGATCTTAATGAAACATGATGAGAGACGGTTGATTTTGGGAAAATGGAATTAGTAATGTTACGTGCCATCCATTCCATTCCATCAATTGTCCCCTGATATTGTGAATCCAAAACCAAACCAAAAAACCTATGATATAAAAAACCTCATTCTATGTCCGTCTGTGTCTCTGTGTCTTGCGGTTAGGCCATCTTGTCCGTCTATCCATAACAACTCTTTTTTCCTTTATTTGTCTTCCTCCTTTTCTCAACTTTTTTGCTTCATTTAACGCACCATACGTATATACCCCAATTCCCCCCCTTCCCAAAAAAGGACTCCTGTTTGTTTTTCCCAATCCTTAATTTTGGGAAACCAAAGCCAAAAGGAATATATAGGAAGGAGAGGGAGAGAAGGATCGATGATGATGATGACAATGGAGGGAATGATGGACAAGGGGGTGGTGGATGACGTCATAAGGAGGCTGCTGGAAGGGAAAGGAGGGAAGCAGGTGCAGCTCTCTGAGTCGGAGATCCGTCAACTCTGCGTCAACGCCCGACAAATCTTCCTCTCTCAGCCAATCCTCCTCGACCTCAATGCTCCCATCCGCATCTGCGGTTAGCTCCCCCCCCCCCTCTCTCTCTCTCTCTCTCTCTCTCTCTCTCTCTCTTCTCTTCTTTTCCCAATTGCAAACTTTCGTAATTTGCATCCAAATTCTTAGTTGAGATTTGAGAGAATTTTCCTGTTTACTTGTGATTGAGGCTCAATCAATCAACGCCTCTACGAATTCTCATGAATTGGTGCCTCCTAATAATGGCTTTGAATTGTGAATTGTGAATTGTGGGGAGCTGCAGCGTTCGCTTGCTCCTACTTGCTTTTGCTTCTTTTTGTATGCGTGATTGCCACAAGGCTTTATGTGCGACACTAACATAGATAACCATCTGGTGCGGAAGACTTGCTTTGCTTCAACAACTACAAATTACTCCTTTTTACCCCCCCCCCCCCCCCCCAAAAAAAGTTTTGTAGAAGATTTCTGTTTTTATTTAGGAGCTGAAGGGAAAAGGCTTTGAGGCTTTGAAAATTTTTAAAAGGTTAGGACACTAGCAATCAACAAAAACAATGAAACCATGCTATAAGCTTTGTTTATTCGATAAAATATTAAAAAAAATTAATGGAAACAGATAGAATGAAAGATATTAACTTAAAATTGTTTCCTGCAATTGTTGTGTAAATTCTTTGATTCATCTGTCATGTTTCAAATTTTTGATGCATTTCTTAAGAAACATGCATTTTTCTTAATAGAGGCTCTTTGGCCTAATTATAGGAACTGTGTATTATAATTTGTATTCTAGTGCGGATAAGTATGCAATTGTAGCTGCTCGATGTCTTTGTGGCACCTTCCCTTGTTCCTAATGTTGCAGTTCTCTTGCAGGTGACATACACGGTCAGTACCAAGACTTACTAAGGCTTTTTGAATATGGTGGCTACCCTCCTGCTGCAAACTACTTGTTCTTGGGGGATTATGTTGACAGAGGGAAGCAAAGTTTGGAGACTATATGTTTGCTTTTGGCCTACAAAATAAGATATCCGGACAAAATTCACCTCTTGAGAGGAAACCATGAAGATGCAAAGATAAACCGGATATATGGTTTTTATGATGAATGTAAAAGGAGGTTCAATGTGAGGCTATGGAAGATATTTACTGATTGCTTTAATTGTTTGCCAGTAGCTGCACTCATTGATGGCAAAATACTTTGTATGCATGGGGGACTCTCTCCAGAATTACAAAGTTTGGATCAAATAAAGGAGATTACAAGGCCCACTGAAATTCCGGATAGCGGTCTACTATGTGATTTGCTTTGGTCTGATCCCGACTCAAGCGTTGAGGGTTGGGCAGACAGTGACAGAGGCGTTTCATGCACTTTTGGACCTGATGCAGTCACAGAGTTTTTGGATAAAAATGACCTTGATCTCGTTTGCAGAGGTCATCAGGTAAAGCTCTTACTTCATATAAGCAGATTGAACAAGTTACAGAAGTTGGAAGTGCATATTTGTTATAGGTCTTCTTCTTGTTTCAATTACGCATAAAAGGATGCACACTGATAAGCTCTCACCTTCTCTGCATTGGCCAACCTCTTTTGGAAACCATAACAAATGATTATGAATCCAGACAGGGGAGTAGAAAATATTTGACCTCAATAATACTCATCGTAAAGTTAGTTCATTTATGATTACGGATTTTTTATAATAGCAATTCTCCTGATATTGCAACAAAAATTCTCAGATTCTCTTACAATTAAAAAGAAAAAAAATAGCGCTCTATACCATCCGCAGCTTACCACATAAGCTTTATGATTTATCACTATTTCCTACTTTATTGTTAATGCAATGACTAATATGTTAAGATCACAGTTTTTTCCTTTTTCTTACTTTGGGAGCATCTAATAATTTCTTTTATTGCAAAGATATCTATGGTTGAAATTAGGATATTTAACATCACTTGAGTTGTACTTAATTTTTTTAAATGGCCTTCCTTGTTTGACATGCATATCGTGTCTAGACCAGCCTTACTTCTTCCATAGCTCCTAATTAAGATCTTATTTTGGTGCCCAAATTTTTCTTATAGGTTGTGGAGGATGGATATGAATTTTTTGCTAAACGAAGATTAGTCACGATATTTTCTGCTCCAAATTATGGCGGGGAGTTTGACAATGCTGGTGCATTGTTGAGCGTTGACGAATCTCTTGTATGTTCCTTTGAGATATTGAAACCGGCTGATAGAGGGTCTTCATCAAAGATGAATCTTAAAAAGGTATATGTCATCAATCAGCTGTTGTATATTTTATAATCTTATTTTGTTTTGTATGGTTTTGTATGTTAGTATCTTACATAACTTTTTTGGCAGCCCCCTAAACTTGGTAAGGTCTAGTCACTGGGTAAAGATGTTCGGTTCAATTAGGAATCTAGCTAACTCAACTTGTACGGAGCTGAAATCGTGAAGCCTAGGAGCTTGGCATGGGAGAGCTTTCCACCTTTACGAGTTGAAGACTCCCAATGATCTAATGGCTGAAAGTATATTGTAAACTGCACTACCCAGGCATTTTTCTGTACAGCAGCAGAGATTATTGCTTTATACACCAGTTGCTTGCATGTGTTTGGAAAATTAGCATGTAATTTGTGAGTGCAAAGAGATTTCATGTTTTCAAATGCGAAGATTTCTATGCCATTTATCTGAATGACTGCTTAGGAATATTGTTTTCGGTAGTGGACCTGTTCACGAGGCTTGCTATGGCACTGATAAATTAATCAATCATATGAATACTTCCAGTCTTCAACTTTACATTGGATGCTAGCCAATTTGACATTATGGAATTCTCATATGACTAGGATACCGTTTTCTGATTCATAGCAACATCACCATTCCAGTCTGGTGTGTGATATTGTTATTGCATCTTTAATTGTCACTATCTAGTTTCTCCCTTTTCTTGTTAGAGAATTGCCGTACTGTCTAGTGTATGTTGGCAATTTAATTGATTGTGCTAATAAAGATGATATTTGTAAATTACAAAAGGTCTTTTAAGTAAATGATGAACGGAAGCATTTTTCCAAAATAGAAGCGGTTGAACTAGAAAAACACATCTTTCTTTCGTTTCACAATTATGATTGCCTTGGATTATTTGAAAAATTATGCCAATGAAGGTTGTTTTTTCAAAAAAGTCAGCAGCTATAGTCACGGTTCTGGGAGGAGTTTTGTTCGTTTGTTGTAGAATCGCATGTTCGTTGAGTTGCTCTGACTTGCTTCAAATGCTTGAACTTGTGTCTTAAAATTTAATGAAGTTCCAGCTCGTAGGGCCAAGAAGATAGAAGGTAATAATATCATCAATAAAAATACTACAAAGAAACAATGGAGAAAAAAAAAGGTAAAAAATAAAGCATGACTTTATCGGTATACTAAAAATAAAAATATTATTTTATCTTAATTATTGCAACAAGAAATGTAAGACTCGCCGACAAATTTAGCACTACAAACTATGTTCACGGCACAACATACACAAGAGGACTCATCTTGCATTTCTTTTCCTGCTTTCTTCAGCACAGAAATCTGGAAGGCTATTGCTCCACCATCACATCTTCCAGTTTCCGTGCAGTTCACTTCATAGCTGATAGATTTTGGATTTGGCTTTTACTTTTTGCTACACGGTCATTATACATTAGACGAAAATGGAAGACAGGTGCCATCCCAAGAATTATGGAAATGCAACAATTTATCAATTAATGGACGCAACAAACAAAATATATTCAATGCCACTGTCCAGCCTTAGATGTAATTGCCTATTGGAGTAGGTAATGGTAAGTCACAGAGAGATATTAATTCCATGATACCTGCAACCGGGCTTAAGATTTTCAGAGTAAAATAAAATAACGTAAAAGTTTTTAAAAAAAAAAAAAAGGGAACATACAAACATGAAGAACAACTCTTATAATCCACACCCCTAACATTTTTTTTTTGATTTTGTTTTTACTTGCTGAGATTGACCTGATAAATTAATAAGGTATACAAAACTCACAACTACTCATTTTATAAACACCAATCCTTGTCAGAACTGTCTCTCCTATAGCCCAGGAAACTCTTCCTTTAAATCGCATTTCCCTCACCCATTACTAGAAATCATCAAATACCACAATGCTGTCGGGCTCAAGGCAAACTGCGAAGCCTTCCTTGAATCAGCACCTGAACCTTAACTTGCTAGCAAGATGTTTCTTCTAAGGCACTATGTACGTAATTGGATAATTTCACTCTAGAAGAAAACAGAGAAAATGTAGGTAAGTACATATATGGCACAAATAATTTAAACCAGGGTATATCTGTTTATGCCCCAGCTAGAGAGGGGAAAGAAAAATTGGGTTTCTGGATGGATGGAAGGAGTTATACAGGGAGCTAAAGTTTGAAGAATCAACAAGTTTATGACACCAGTTCTGGTTTCGAATTGGAATGAGCCTGACACTGGAATTCATATGCAAGACTTGCCCGTGTCCCTACCTATTATTCACATTCGTACTGCCTATTCAATATAAGGAAAGCAAATTGCCATTTTACTCTCTCTCTCTCTCTCTCCCCCCCGCGGGGGGGGAGGGGCGCAGCCCTTTTCTTTTTTCTTCTCTTTTCTCTTCTTTTTGTATGTACCCTTTTGTTTTGTCGTTATTACGCTTAAAAAGTGTTATTTCGGATTCGTCATTTTAGAAGGGTTTTAATTAGGCAAATTATGTAAACAATTCTAAAGATAAAGAAAAAAAAATTCAAATAATGAATAGAAAGACATGCGCAGATAACGGATAAATTTTACACATCAATGGAAGTTATAAATAAATAAACGTTGTTAAACGAGAGAAGCCAACTGAAGAAGGGATGAAAGAGGAGCAAGAACAGCAGGAATGCACTCTCAAATCAAACAGGGTGCAGTGAAAATCTCTTTTTTGGTTTTTTAGTCAGCAACAGAGTGCAGTGAATGTGACGTGAATTAGAAATCAGCATCAGTAAGTTGAGGATGACCAAGTCCGATGATCTGAAAGTAAGTGGTCCATCAAGATCAAATATCAAAATTACGAGCCCAAAGCCGAGCCTAAAAGAAGCAGGCCAATTTATTGGACTGCAACCGAGAAGCAAAAAAAAAAAAAAGGGGAGAAGAGTGCAAGTTGCCGGGGTAGAGGGGGGAAGTGCCAACGTAACGTGGAATGTAACGTAGTATTGTAGCAATAAGGGAGACAACATGATTCTCATTTGTCCCCCACCCCCCCTCTAGCTGCAAAGATTCTTCTGTACGTTCCCCACCGCTCTTGAGATTACCTTCAACGCAACCTGGAAATTTACGATTCCACAATTTCCAGATTCCACAATTCAGTCATGAATATCAAGTTTGACTGTTTGCACGTCTTTACAAAGAACATGCAGTTTATCGTCACAAATGTACTAATTTTCCTTTTAAAAACAGTAGATTTTCATCTTGTTTTAACTTTCTTAGGTCCAATTCATGGTTCCAACGAGAAATAATACACAAATATCTTCCGACATGCATATTCAATAATTTTGAGCAGGCCAGCTGTCCCATTATGAAGTGTCTTTTCCTCGGAAGAAGCCATCCTCGAAGACAAATTCAGTCCTCCACAGCAAACCAGAGAAATCCTTATCCAAGCTGAAGCACACGTGGTCATACTCCCAGATTAATCATATAAATAGATTTCATATGAATCTACTACTAATACAAAATTTTATGAAAATATACTTATATGATTGATAAAAAATATAAACACATAATACTCTCAGACCATATAAGTATTTCTCCAGCAAACCATTGTTCTGTTAAACTAATCTCTTGTTTTCTGTAGCCTCAGCACATGTTCATACGCAGCTCAGACTTCACAACTCACCCCCAAAGCGATGGAGGACAGATCATGATAAACTCAGATCAGATGTACAAGACATTACAAAGCTGTAGGATTGTTATTCAGCGAGTGAACACTTAAAGGAAGAAAGGAACATGATGAACAAACGCAGGAAATGTTCTATATACACAATACATAATTGCATACACAAATCTACCTTTTATCCAACATACCAATCATTACAAGCTCACCTAATTAAAGATTTAAAGAGGCTAAAACCACACAGCTACATTGCATGAACTGCTGCACGACCTCAACTTTACAGGTCAACTCATACACACATTCATACATGCACACTAAACAAAAATTGATACAACAAAAGCCAAAACATAACATCCTCAGCTTCCGAAGACGAGAAATTGTGTGACTCATTTCTCACACATCGAAAGGAGAAGAAGGGCTTGATCTGTTCTGGCCTCTCTTCTCGTACGCATCTGATGCCGACTTTCTTCGAAACCGGATGGACTCTCTAGCTCCTAACATATATATTCACGCAAACCCCATCAGCACGATTTATTGTTTATTACTTGATTAGCTAAAAAAATCATCATCTTTCGTATGAAATTGAATCCTCTGAAGGGTGCACCTGCATTATTGACACTCTACAGAAGAATACAATTTACCCGTAAACAAATTCAACTAAGTGAAAAGCAAAGTGGTCCTGAACAAAAAAGTATGTGACCATGTGTAACACATTCTACAACCACATAAGCAAGGTGTCCTATCATGAGTTAACCAGATTAAGACTCTCTCAACTGGTAATCAATGATCATTTAATCGTATACAAGAACGACTTTTACGCACAGAATCTCAACCACTAGCTAAATATCTGGCTGCTTCTGTTATTAAATAAGAAGTGGAACTTCCTAGTTTCTAATAAACCTAGCCATCCATCAAAGAAATTATTATCCATTTATTATTATAACCAAGTAAGCAACCCTAGTTGTGTAGTTGACACTTGGGTTAGGTTGAACCAGAAATTTGGACACGAGTTAATGACTATATAATGGTCAGATAATTGTGATTTGTGAATGTCGTTTTCGCCCTCGAATATCATAACTACCCCACCAAACACTGCTTTTATCATCACCCGGTATAAATTTGAAGGATAGACCGCGCCACAAAAGGACAAAATTGCCCCTACACCGCAATTCTGGATTATCCGTCCCCTTTACGACAGAAAGAAAAAGCTACTGGACTTTCGTAATTATTAGACATTTTCCTGTTACAGATGCGGAGTAGTAATAGTAGAGAAATAACAACCTTACCGGAAAACGGAGACACCGGAGGAGTAGAACCGGCTGGAGAAACCGGCGGCGATCCACTCTGGTATCCAGGCGGTTTCACGATCATGATACTACGCGTTACTCTTATCGCTTCCTCAGCCGCTTCGTCGCTGTACGATCTCACGCTTCCGGCCTCTGATTCTGATCATCAACCACCAATATGCCTAAGTGTTAGCACCATATTTTATTTTCTTACGATAGAAAATAAAATTAAAATTAGAACGAGGAAAATCAGTTAGTTTAGTAGTTAGATGTAGATTATTTCATTCCCTTAACTCTCCTGTACAGATCGTATGAAACGATTTAGTTCATTTCGAGCTTGTAGCTTTGAGATCTGAGAATATGTAACCTAAAACACAGAAGTTGCTCTCCGATTCCAAGGTCAAACAACATGAGCCGTTAGATTATAGTAATAAATAAAAATAATAATTCAGTTCACGATTTGTGATTGCAGTTGCGGTCCTCGTGACTTCGCATAGCAAATATCGATGGTAAGTTGTATATTATGGGCAAGTAAGTAATTATCGTGGCAGAGTACAGCGTCGTACCCTTGCCGGAGCTTGAACGGAAAGTGAAGGTGTGGTGCTTTCGGAGCTTGCCGAGACCATTCTCCGGCCGAGGGCCGGCGACGGTGTCATCCCACAACTGGTCGAGAAGGCCCATAAATGGATCAAGCGTATTTTAGCAGATCCGGCGTAACCGCGATCCCAATGACCAGGTCTCGGAATAAGGGATGCTGCCATCTACCTAGGTGGCCTTATTTAATGAAAGCCATGCGTTAAAGGTCGAACAACTTGGTGGGGTCAAGAGAGATCTGTACCGTTCGATACAATCAATGTGGGAGCCAGTGCCGTGGCCACTTGGATCGGCATTCACATTGAGATAAGGATCGGCTAGCGCATGGGCCCACAGTACTCGGTGAGTCTATATGAACGGGAAGGGGAAGGTGCACGCAAGGCTTAGCTCAAATGGCCAATACCTTGGCCTTGCAAATGTGCACCCCGCGTTCGAGCCTTCCAGAGGAAGGCAGTGGTTTAAAGAACCCTCCCCCCCCCCCCCCCCAAATTACCCCAAATAGGGACACTGATAAAGCAATTATTAATCAACATAAGTTATTCATTATACCTTATAAACCCCAAACATATTCTCGCACAAGTTATTGATAACAGGTAGGGTCCAATGCAATTTTGCTAAGTAGTTTAGATCGTAGACAAATCGTATGGTACGTAAGTGTACTTTTAAAAAAACATAAACACAATGATATCGGTAAAAATAATGCAAAGTATGTGTATATTCCAAAATATTCTAAAAGAGTTATAGTGACATATGAGTATCATCCAATGACTGGAACTGTAAAGTCCAAGTAATCAGGAATTATCACTTAACACATGAGATTTCTTTTACATATTTTGTAATTAATAATTAATATTTAATTATATAGTTCACTTGATTAAAATATAAATTATATTTTATTTCAACTAAATTGTACACATGAATAAATGTTAACTACTGATTATTACTACAATGACCTTGTATAAACAAAGAATATTCCCAGTCAAAAAAATAAAAAGAATATTCATGAAATATCATTTAAAATGATATTTTCTAAAACAAATAATATTTTATTTCATCTACGTTATACACATAAGTAAAGGTTACCTACTAATCGGTAATCACTGCTACCAGTGACCTTATAGAAACAAAGAATACCCAAGAAATATCATTTAAAGTATAATTACACTATAATAACACTTACATAGACACGAACTCTTCAATGCTATAAAAGCACCAAGCATTCTCTTCAATGAATAATGAATATAGGAAATGCTTTCAGTTTATGAGTTTAATTTATTACCTTTTTGGGGATCATAGCTCAGAAGTTAAGGCGGCTTGAACTTGGAACTATTACACCTAATCGTATCCTACCATATCATATGAATCTTTAAATAATAAAGGTAAGGCTGTTAAGCAGTGACACGTAACAACATTGTTAAGCTCGTTTCCCAGAACCGGCTGGAGCACAGTTTAGATTTAAACTGAACCACACACAGTGGCTCCATAATTGTCTGAGCTGGGTCATATTCGTTAGAAGGACCGTCTCCGTTTAGCGAGGGTATAAAATACACTAATTTTGATTGCGTCCAATAGAGGCAACTGATTTAATCATTTTCTTTCATTGTTTCCATTCTTTTTTTTCAATCTCTTCTTTCTTTATCTCTATTCCTCATTGATGTGAAAAATTGACATAGGACAGAGACATCTACCAGTAGAGAAAGAGCCCACCGGCAAACTTTAGTCCTCTTTGAATGCGTGACTTTCAACTTTTAATTACTAAGGCATTGTTTGGTATGCTGAAAAGGAGTAGAAGAAAAGGGAGGAAAGCATACATTTCTTTCTCCTCTCGCTTGCAGAAATTCACCAGGAGAAAGTAAATACCTTGGAAGGAAGAAGTTTTCAAGGGTTGTATCATTTTCTTCTCTCCATTTCATGGAGGGAAAAGAAAGGACGCTTGTTATCTATTTTCTTTTCTTTCTTATTTTGCCTATTGCATTATTATTTTAAATAAATTAACTTTAAAGTAAATAAATTTTAAGTCATAATATTTTAAAGTTGACATCAATTTGATCATAAAATTTTTTTTAACATTAATTTAATCTTAATACTTTGAAATTGATATTGATTTGGTTTTTTAAAAAAATTAACATTAATTTAGTCCTAATATTTTAAATTTTGATATTAATTTAATCTTAATAAATATTTTATAAAATCAAATCTTTTATCAAATTATCGGTATAAGATAAAATTAATATTAAAATTTAAAATATTATAACTAAATTGATATTAACTTAAAAATATTTGGACTAAAATATTTCAATTTTTTTTCTTCGATGATACCAATCAAAAGAGAGGAAGCATCCCTTCATTTCCATCGGCGATGCCAAATATGAAAAGAGATTTCTCCTCCTAACTTTTCTATTTTAACTTTTATTATTCTTTACCGGGGTAATTTTTCCCCCCTGAATGAATGATGCAGTAACATTAATACCTGAAGGGCTATCCAGCAGGCAATCGAAAACAGAAAATTTTGGGTCATTCTCACCGCAAGTTGCCAGCACGGTCTCCCTCTCTTTCCTTGCTGTGGGTCAATAACGAATCACGAAAGGTCAACAAGCTGGGTTGTCGAGAAGTTCCCAAAATATACGTCCCAGAAGCCGAAATATCTTTTTCTCGCTGCCCGCTGCCGATGACAAGCACAAACCCATCACCCTCCCACACATAAGCAGCAAACGCAGCTGGTGGGGCAGGGCATTGACTTTCTACCACATTTGTGTAATTGCTTGTGCAAACTCCGGAAAAAAGAAAAAAGAAAAAAGAAAAAAACTCTTCTGCGATCAAAAAGCTGATGAATATTCAAGTTACTAGAATTGGAATAATAACGAGGGGTTTAGATAATTTATACGAAATCTTAGATATAAATTTTATTGCCATCAATATAGAAAGCCAATGATAATATTATTCGTTTTTAAATTATTTAGTAAATTACAATGCACTTAATTAAAATAGAGACAGCTATTTACTCCCATTCTCACTAGCCAAGACCAGAAGTTTACCTTAAAGGAGTCTTATCTGCGAACCGCAGTCCGAGTTGCTACGCATGGTATGCAAGCTAACCAACAGCAAGCTCATTTCAGCGAGCATTTCAAATCACTTGATCAACTTGATAGAAAATAAACCTTCAATATAATTTCTGTATCCCAATATTTGAGGCAGTAGGAAGGTGTCTGGACACAGCGTATCAGTTACAATTATCAGACGACAACAACCCCCCCTCCCCCCCGGGCCCCCCAAACAAAAAAAAAATGTAATAAGCACAGCTGATTATTGTAAGGTGTATGGTCTGTTAAGTGCGATACTTTTATAATCAGAATCATTTGCTTCCCTAACTTGATTTACAGCAGTTTGACGCCACTTTCCACTAAAGAATCAATGACCGCCTTAACCTTACCATGACATTTCTGTTCTCTCTTCGACTGGACAGAAATTGCAGCTATATCCTTCATCAAAAGGTGCTTGCCCAATATCTTGCCAATCTTTAAGCGGCAGCTTCATCGCGAGTAGATTCCAAACTTGACCTCAAGGCTTTTTTTCATGTGAACTTGCACAAGATGCCACAGTAGCTGCTGGTGAGTGGAACACCTCAGCACTCACGTACTTGTCTTGTAAAGTGCATCTTCAGCAATAAGGTTTGAGAAATTTTGGGATCCCTGCAGAGCTGACTGGTTCAGAGATACCATATCCGTTACAAAGAAATGAATTATAAGAATTTGAAGAAAGCAACTGAGAAGTAGCAATGACCTTAACCTCCACTGGCAACTTTCTTTTATTTCGTTTTCCTTTTTTGATGAAAAATAACTTTATGAAAGAGTCAAGCCACTTGCACTGCTAATATACTGCTCCTAGATACATTTAACTACAGCATTGCTCGTTCCTCCACAAGTCAAAAATATATAATTTTACTTGTATTCATTCATAAATTTTTCGGGGAAATCCTCGTAAAAACAAATTAAAATTAGGTAGTTAATAAGAACCTTTGATATATGTGAGTATGTGATTATGTAACTTGAATGAGCACTAGTTTAATATTGGATAGTTTGTACAATGTATGATTAAACAAACCAAAAAAGCTTCATATCGTAAGATGCCGCTTCTTCATTTTTCACAACACAGTAATGAAACATGCAATAAAGCTAGGTTAAAAGGGTCGTTTCCCAATCAACCTGCAATCATACTACTAGATGAAGAACCCAGACATTGAAACAAAATTTTAACAAATAACACTAACATAAGAAAAACACAGCAAACTACCTAATCAAACATTTGGTTTAGAATGTAATTACCTTACAAACTTTTCCAAATGAACTGATTCTTCAAATTCCTTAACCACCTACCAACTAAATAGAATCATTAACTGAACACCGCATAGAGTTGACAACAAAGAAGCGCAAAATGGGAGTGAATCGAACAAGACACAAATACAGTAAAATGTACCAGTTCCTCAGGTTGAAAACAGAACCGGAGAATCGAATGGAAAGGAGATCAGAGTCGGCGGGGCTGAAGAGAAACTGGCGAAGCCCAAATCGTAGATGGGCCTAGGCGTCAGCTTGATTGGACCAAGCCCAACCCCTCAGGAGCATGATTTTTCCATTTTGTACTGCAGCACATGTCCATGCTGCACAACTTTTAAGATGCCATATAATATCATTCATTTATTTTATTTTCTTTATTTTTTGGTATATAAGCACCAATAAAATTTGAATCCCTAATTCTATATATATTATCTAAACTTCCCACTATTAAATCATTTGTAAGTGATTTTATGAATTCGTTCGTTTATACTGTATGTTTATATTGTATGTACATAAAACTTAGATATTGACACATTAAATTAATAAAATAAGATTAAAAATTATCTGAAAGTGAATATGAACATAAGAGTCACTTCTCACTCAAAAGAAAAATTTAAAAATTTGTTATTGACCCGAAAAATCTAACATATTATGTTATTTTATATCTAAACCTCACAAATTTAGTTATATAAACCACCATCTTTCATAGATTTATTTCCTTTTCACTCTTTCTTTTCTTTACACCCGTTAATGCTTTATTTTTTTTTTCCTTTGAGTGTCTTAGTTTAGAATTTTTCTATATAAACATCATTTTCCTTTTATAGAATTATATATTAATAAAAAAATGATATATTACTCCAATATATTATTATATTTAAATATATTAATTTAAAAATAAATAAAATTATTAAAATAGACAAATAAATTAAAATGAGGGAAGAGAATGAAAAAAAAATTGTATTTGCTAGCCCATGTTGGGCAGGGAAGTGTGTCCAGGCGGCAACATCCCTTCAATGCTTCAACCCTCTTAAACAGAAAACTAGCACGAGAATTATGGAATCCACGTCGTAGATCAGACATGTGCAAGATAGGGAATCGTATCAGCCTTGGAAGTCTATCTGTTGCGCCGAAAGCCCACACAAACTTCCCCATGTGTCTTGTGCCTCGTTCCACCCTTTCCTCGCCAAAATCAAATCTAGCTTGCGTCCAACACGCAACCTCAAAGGCCAGTTCGTTACTGTTTCTGCTTCTTCTTCTTTTTTTTTTTTGTTTTTCCTGTGCTTTTACCGCTATCTATTTATCACCTTATAATCCTATAAACACCAAACTATTTTACCACTTCAGCTGCAAATATCTTCTCCACCACCTCAACTGCAACTGGCGTCAATAATTTAGGCACGCTTCCTTTTACTTCCGACATGCATGCCATGTAAAATTAACAAGCCGCGCATACAAAATTTGAGCAATAAACACGTTGATAATCAACAGTAATTTCATGCTGGGCCTTGAGAGTTGAGATTATATCTTTTCGTATTCCTAGAAACTACGTCAGTACCATTTATTTGCTAAAAAAAAAAAACAAAAAATATCCATCTTTTGCTATCTCTTTAAAAAGTGGGGTTGCCTCTTTTGGCGGCAGAAAGTGTCCAACAAAATAAACTGACACATACATACGTAATGATAATGTGTACGCCTGTATTTAATCAAACGTTGATCAGGCGGTAAGAATAAGATTCACTGGGTCCCGTGTCAAATTCAGGGTCAAATCTAGAATGCTATCTATGACTGTCATCAGTTCTAATCTTACTCATAACCACAATTCAATAACTCGACTTTCCTCCAAGAACGTGGATCACACTGCCCGTAAACAAATCATTTTAAATTGGCCTACATATTTCACGCACTTATGAATTCTTGGTTGAACAGCCCGTAATCAAAGTTGTTCTTAACGGGGGTTTTGAAATGGGAGGGTCATATCCCCCCCCCCCCTCTTTACTTTAATTCCAAACCATACGCAATGTATGCCGGGGAAGTTCATGATTACTTGTTTAGGTCGTATGGGTCTTTAAAGAATGGCCACTTGAAGACTCAATCTCTTAAATCCTCTTTTACTCACACAGCTACTTCCCTTATTTGACTGTCTCGAGTCTTGACAACCGATATATGAATATGCATGAGCTTCTCATCATGCTATCTCAACTGAAGCATGCATTTGTCAGCTACTCACCTTCCTTCACATTGGTGGGTTGGTCTTGTTGGAGAAGCAGGGCACGTGCAACATCTCTTTCCAACTCCATGCTTCCTCAAGCTAGTTTGTCTGATTTTGCACGTGCTCCCCTTCTCCAACATGATTTTCCCACCATCTTCTTTCTTATCGTAAGCTCCGCGTAACGGAATTTGTTTCAATTTGGTAAGGTGAGGACCTAATTAAGGTAACTACAAGACCAAGCTTTCTTTTTCTTGCTTTTTGTTTTAAATTTCACAAGGCATACACTTTGTACTGTCATGGTAAAACGGGTGATTTCTTTCTGTATAGCCTAATTAAGGGGATACGCAGAAGTAACATTTTAATACAAAAAGTAACATCTTATTTCGTGGGTAAGGCAACTATGCGGTGGGACTCTAAACGAGAAATAGAAGTGGAGATCGTTGCATGCACATTATTCACTTATTTTCCAGTTTGGTGAGTGTCACCTTCATAAACAGAGCTTTTTCATGTTAATGTGATTTGTCTTTTACAGGTCAATTGGAATATACGGAAAACTTCGAAATTTAATTGAAGCGGGTTGAGATACAAAGTTATCTCCATTTCAAACTGAGCACTCATGAAGGGACCTAAGCCTCTTCAGTCCTTGAATCCATTGCATGGAGTGCACCTTTTTCTCTGCTTCTACGTTATGATTAGATTATGTATTTCTGTTTTTATTCAATAATATTGTGCCGGGTGATGGATGCTCCGATGCCCACAGGTCACAAACAAGGGGTAGATAAGCTCATGTATTTTTCTTCTTAGTTAATCTTATTTTTCAAACTAGTTACTTTGTTATCAATACTCATCAAGCAATAGTTTGCTTAATTATGTAATCAGGTTATGTTCTAGTTGTTTAGTACCTTGCCTTTAGATGATTGCATATTTATAACATATATTTATATATAAAATCTTTTTGTTTTCCCCTTTTGTAAAACAAAATCTTTTTGAAATTAGTGTAGTAATAATTACATGTACAAAAGAATGTATTTGTGAACAAGAACTCTTAGGCAAGACCAGTGGTGTGGGGCGGTTAGCTCCTTGCTAGTCAATTATAAATGTGTTTTTTCCGCTTTTGATTTGAATTCAAATTCTAAATTGACCAAAAAAATAAAAGATAATTGATATTTGAGCAAGGCAATATGGATTTGGAAAACAAATATGGATAAAAAAGGGGATGGGAATGTTACTATTCTAAGCCGGATGAAATATTCTAATCAACTATTCTAAGCCAGATGAACGTCATGGCTTTTATTTTTTATTTATTTATTTATTTTTTTTGCAATAACGCATAGGGACTGTTTAACTCAATTCTCTGCTTAAAGCATAACGAGACTTGTTTTAAAGCTACCTTGATTCAAGGAAAAAGACACCACCTCAAAATGAGCAGTCAATTAGTAGCTAAAAAGCCATGTTTCGATGTTACAAAATTATCCATTCGTAGAAAGCATAATAATCATTTGAAGTTTCAGTTATCACTTATCAGCACTAAACAAGTAGACATCTCTAGTTAATTACCATTGTACGATTCAGACTACCTACTTTAAATAAATTCCTTATTTTTTTTGTTAAGAAAGAAGAAAAAGAAGAGGAAGAAGAAATAACTCAGTGTTAATCAGTTTTCAGTTTAATGTAGGAGCCCTTTGGTTTAATGGTTTTTGACTTACGCATTTGAGCTATTGAGTGCTTGACCAAGTATGACGAACAAATGATGTAATCAAGTGGTACTTGGCCTTTCGTTTTTCTTAGGCAAACAGGCAGGTTTGAACAAGAAAGAGATGGGATGTCAGTGGAGTTGCGCAAATGACAAGAGATGGCGTCAGGATAATGAAGGTTTTGACGGTCCAAAACGAAAGTTCTCAGAGCAACAAGCACAGGAAGAGGAAGAAGTTTTGCCTTAGAAAGTGGGGGACTCTGGTCTGTTGCTGGCTCATTTTAGTTCTGCATGTAAGGAAACTCATTTGCTATGGTGTCATTGGAAATTGAAGTGTAAGTAGAGAGACAAGAAAGGAAGGCACTGCTGCCAACGTAGAAGAACCTTAAAATGCAAGCAATTGTAAGAGAGCCAGATTTGATGGAAAATTGAGTCGTTTGAACACGCAATGCACAAATATCTAGGCCTTAAGAATTATGATTATGTCACAGGGTAGAGAAGGAAAGGGAAGATCGAGAGATTTTTAATATAGCTTATATTAAACATAAATACTAAATTAATCAACGCATTCTGAAAATGTAGAAGCCAAAAAGTAAGCCCTTTTCTTTAAAAAAAAATAAAAATTTGTTATCACTGTATGCGCTGATGTGCCTATAGTTGTGAAGTGTGAATTAGAAATTTCATATATATTGTCCATTTTACTAGTGTATATTGATAAATTTTTAAAATGAATAGATTTCCCTATTATGGCAGCTCTACACAAGTCGTAAAATCCAATAGAAATAGTCTAATAATTATAGCCAAAAATGTCACCTCCTATATTGGGGGAGAGAAAAAATTTAAAAAAAAATGGTAAAAAAGGAAAAGACTTTTTTAGCAGTTCTTTGTACTATTTTCTTTCACTCTTACTTCCGCTCGGTGACAGCTTTTTCCTCCCCCTCTTTTCTTCGTAGACTTCTTTTCTCAGGTTTTTTTTACAACCGTCAATTCAAATTAGGGTGTTTAAAATATGTCTAAACCGAACTAAAATTAAAAATAAAAAAATTTTAAACATTGGGATAAGTCAATTTAATTAATTTTTATTTTATTAAAAATTAATCTATTTGATTCAGTTTTTCATTTTAGTTTCTAGAATCAAAATAAATCAAATCGAATTGATAATATATATATATATATATATATATATATATTTACTTATTTATATTTATATTTATATTTTTATAAATATATATGTAAGTATATTTTATAATATTTTAATATTAAAATTATTCAAATATTTTTATTATATTTTGACTCAATATTTTATATTTATAATTATTTATTAATTTTTTTAATTTATTCAACATGAAATTTATTTTTTATATTTTATAAAAAATTTTCATAAAAAATAAAAATTCTAATCAATTTAAATTAATTTAGTTTGATTTGATTTTTTTAAATATAATCAAATAGAATTAAACTAAACCAAAATATTTAAAATCATAAATATAAAAAATAAAAAATAAAAATTTGTTATCACTGTATGCGCTGATGTGCCTGTAGTTGTGAAGTGTGAATTAGAAATTTCATATATATTGTCTATTTTACTAGTGTATATTGATAAATTTTTAAAATGCATTGATTTCCCTATTATGGCAGGTCTGCACAAGTCGTAAGATCCAATAGAAATAGTCTAATAATTATAGCCAAAAATGTCACCTACTATATTGGGGGGAGAGAAAAATTAAAAAAAAATGGTAAAAAAGGAAAAGATTTTCCAATCCTTTATACTATTGGATCCGGTTGGTTAAGATTCTATGAAAAATATTTCTTGAAAAATAGAAGTAAAAGTGGAAATAGAAGCAAAAATAAAAAATTATTTTATATTTGAATATAATTGTATAAGTACTTTTTATCAAAATTAAAAGTTATTAAATTATTTGGATATGATAACTACATAAGTATTTTATTTAATAAAATTACAATTAAGGATATGGAGAAAAAAAAATAAAAGTGAGAAGAGAGTGGTAGTTTTTAAAAATTTTAAAGATAAAATCATAATTGAGTGGGAAGAAAGTGGTTGCAAATTTTAAGGAATAATATTCTCTCTCTTCTACTGCTTCTACTTCTAGAATAAGCAGCTCCCTATCTGCTTCTACTTTTTTTGGAAGTATAAACAAACAACATTAAAAATTTTATAATTACTTTTTTTTGAAAAATTTAAAAACGAAGTCCTTCTTTTTATACTAAAAGCATCAACAAACACACCCATTTTCTTTCACTCTTACTTCCGCTCAGTGACAGTTTTTTCCTCCCCCTCTTTTCTTCGTATACTTCTTTTCTCAGGTTTTTTTACAACCGTCAATTCAAATTAGGGTGTTTAAAATCCATCTAAATTGAAATAAAATTGAAAATAAAAAAATTTTAAAAATTGGAATGAATCAATTTTAATTAATTCTTATTTTATTAAAAATTAATCGATTTGATTCAGTTTTTCATTTTAGTTTTTAGAATCGAAATAAATCAAATCAAATTGATAATATATATATATATATATATATATATATATATATATATATATATACACTTTTATAAATATACATGTAAGTATATTTTATAATATTTAATATTAAAATTATTTAAATATTTTTATTATATTTTGACTTAATATTTTATATTTATATTTATTTATTAATTTTTTTAATTTATTCAACATGAAATTTATTTTTTATATTTTATAAAACTTTTTAATAAAAAATAAAAAATCAAACCAATTTAAATTGATTTAGTTTAATTTAATTTTTTAAATATAATCAAATCAAATTAAACTAAAATGAAATAAAATTTATTGTCTAAACCGATCGGATTTTATCTCCCCTAATTCAAACAAATCATAAAATTGCGTGGCGTTATTATGTTTCATTACTGGTTTTGTGTTATTTATAGAGTGTCGCAGATTCATGAATGCATGACAGTAGTAACCGGGACATTGCTTGAGACACTAGCCAAGACGCTGACAGGTACCCCACTCTATCGCATTGAAAGTTGGAAATAGTACTAGCAAAACACAGGAATCATAAATTGTGGACCTAGCCACGTAAATACATATTACATAAGCTCTACGTAAGGATTTCATTTCACCGTTTCAATAACCCTTGTGTACTTTTTTAATTTCGGGGGGAGGGGTTGATTGAGTTGGATTCTGCAGACACATTCTACACGTCTCTAGATATTTGAAAAGCTCAAGTAATTTAGATGTGATATTAAGCATTTCACAGCCTACTCGAACAGCGACGACAGGCGGGGCTTAAGCTTCCCTTCCGTCCAAGTCTTGTACCGAAAAAATAAAATAATTAACGCTTTGAAAGATTTATATTCAGCTGCAAAACCAAATATGACAATCATTGAAAACAAGGAAGGGATTTGGCACGCGACACTTTTTTGCCCCATTGAAGCTCCACCTCCTTTCTACGCTTTCTACGTGTTCCATGGTGAGTGAATAGTGGAAAGGACGGAACTGAGGGCCGACAACGGACGAAGTCAGCAAGAAATACACCCTTCGCAACAAGGCAACGGTAAAAAGCGCACAAATAAAATGGCGGCTCTAAAAATATAACCATTGCAACGATGAAATTAACTGAATTTTTTTCAGTCGGTTATAACAAATGCATCCTTGCGTATTGACAACAACCGGCTTATTGCAGTGCACATGCAAGAATAAGTCGGCATTGGCCACATGAACCCATAGATGAACGCAATAAATATCACCCTAAGGTCTCGCCTCTGTGCAAATGGGCCTAGACTCTTCATAATCATATCAGACATCGGAATTCCAATCAATTTGCAATTTAGATCCAAATTTTATTTAAAAAACTGTCGACTTCAACAATTATATGTACATACTAATCTATGGTTTAGGCTAACAAAATAATCACTCCACTTAAAATCAGGGACCAAGAGTTCATTAATTGGCTAGTTTTGAATCGGCCATTCTGCAGAGCACAAAGGACTGAACTAAAAACAGTAATTTGTCAAACATCATCGTAGCAGCTAACATGATTTTAATGATAGTTTCCTTTTCTTAACACTAACGGTGGATGTATACTAAAATCATATATATATATATATATATATATATAGGAAACCATTTTTTGAGAGAGGGTGGGAGGGAGCATTTCAGCTGGTGATTTGTGAATAGAAATATATAACGATGGAAACAACGCAGAATGAGATGTAATTCTATTCCAAACTCAACAACAATGGGAGAACTTTTAAATAATCAAAATTGTTTAATTGCAACTGATGGAAACAAAGCATATCTCAAGCAATACTTGCCAAAAGGGAAGCTAGCTCTAGGAAAAAGAAGTAAACGAAGTTCTTAAGTGAATAAGCTGATCAAACAATTAATCTTCTTCCTCTCCCTCATTCTCGGCAATGTTGAAGTACCTCAGTTCATAAACACTCCTATCTTTGTTAGAAGCAATCACTCTGAGCCAGTCACGTACATTGTGTTTCTTCAAGTACTTCTTTGTCAAATACTTCAGGTACCTGGAACCATATACATGCAGACCTTAGTTTAGGGAAATCAACATGAATGAAAGCAAGTTTTAAAACATCAAATAACAAGCAAAAAGAAATCCAAGACCAAAACATTGTGACCTGTTGCCATAAACATTATGCAAAAAAGCTAGCATACCTCGTGTATATAAGCAATCTATTCATCTATTGCCACAAATTCCATGCAACATACCCTAAACCTTATATGAACCATTTGTTTTTATTAGTAGTATATATCTGGCAGTGGAAAATCCAGCCAAAATAAGAATTAGAATGAATCGAAGCAATTCAAACGGGGGAACCAAGCATTAGGCTTAGGCAATTAGATACAGGCATCCATCTTCCCCTTTAATAAGCCGAACCCACGCACAAAAAGGTAAAAACAAAATCCGACAATGTAACGAAACAACAAACTCTAAATTCTAATGCCGACTTATTATCCTAACAAAACAAGGGACAGTCAAATTATTCAAAGAAAGCAATATACAGTCCAATAATTACTCAAACCTTAACATAAAACCGAGTATATTCATTTCCCGAGATCTAATGGAAACAAACATTAAGAACAATGTAGGGTTAAAATATAAATAACTAAAAGGCCAGAAAGGAATTACCGCTTGGAGAAGTTACTGTCAGAGGTGACAGTGATCTTGCTCTTCTCACGGGTAACAGTGACAGCATCACCAAGAGCCCCAGCCTTGCCACCAACCTTAATCCTCTCTTGAAGAAACTTCTCTAGAGAGGCAATGTCCATGATCTTGTCCTCCACTGGCTTTGTGCAGTCAATGGTGAATGTCACCCCCTTCTTCTTTCCCTTGGCTCCAGCTGCACCCCCTCGACTCATTTTTCCCTTTTTGTTTTATGAAACCTATGCATTAACACACCCAAAAACAAAGATGCTTTAAGAAAAAAAAACATTTTTTTTTCATGGAACAAAAAGGGGGATCCAATTAATAAATTCAATTGAAATTCGTTTTTTTTGTTTTTTTTTTTTTTTGTTTCTCCTTCAGATTTCTACAGGTATAGTCAAATGAAGCTGGCAGTTCTAAATATCCCAAGCAATTGAAAATAAAAATGGTGAAACAACTTTTGACTCTATTGTAGTTGTGGAGGGAATAGAGGCAGATGCATAGAGAAGAGAAAGAGAATTACCGTTCGAAACAAAGATGAAGAAGGTGAAGATGAGCAGCTGCAAGTGAGAGGACAGGGATGAGAACGGCGCTGGAAGTTTAGGGTTTGGACTTGGCTGTATTATATGGTTAGGTCTGCAAACCCGAAACGCGACGTTTTTGTAATTGTTAGTCTTCTCCGTCCCAACGGGCCCGCGATTACTATTAGATCTTCAATTGGGCCTAACCCACGAACTATTGTGGATAAGTTTTCGGCTTTTTTTCCCCTTACTTTCTTTTTTGAAGAAATTGTAGACGTAATTGGATGGAATAAAGTGGAGGAGCCCATCTATTTATCTAATGATTAATAATAATACCGTATTATTCTAACAATAAAATTTTGATAAAAATTCTGGTTATCTAATATTTTCCTTTCATTTTTTCGCCTACTGGTTCGTTTCGCATAAGTGACACAACTCATAATTGTAAGAGTCTTCATATAAGGATAGTCCCACTATTCGGTACTAGTCCAGCTAATTGGCCGCGCAAAAAGTTTCTTTATACTCTCAACATTGTTAAACCTTTTTTTAATTTTTTTCGCGAGACCATAGTTGAGGTGGCCATCCGTTTCCCTCATGGAATGCACCCGAACCGAAGGGATTCGAACTCGATTCCCATCGTGCCCCTTCCCCTGCCCCCATGTGACAAAAAAACCTTTCTTTTTTTTTTTTTTTCTTTTTGGGGTGAAAAAGAGGGGTCTAAGCCTAGGAGAACTACATTTTCGGATTCACTATACGGAGCAAAAAGGACCCCTAATACATCATACTAAGGGCATTCTCACAGCCCCCTGGGAGGGGTAACCAACCCTTTTGTTTCAAAATTGGACTGGAAACTAAAATTTGTGAACCAATCAGTAGCACAATTACCTTGTCAATAGGTATGAGCCAAATGGACTTCCCAATCATTCTGGAGGAAAGTTGTAATTCGATGGAGAAGGGATAGATGCTTAGTCTTGTTACGATTATGAGCTACCGTCTCGAAAACAGTCTTAAAGTCACTCTCGACAATGATTTTCTTATAACCCTCAGGCCAAGCAATCTGGAGGCCAAGCAAAATTCCCCATAACTCAGCATTAAAGGCTGAACAGATACCAATCTTATGAGCAAAGCCAACAAGCCATCTGTCCTGCTCATTTAGAATGAGTCCCCTGCACCCCGCGGGATTGCCTATGCCTATTTATTTTATACAATGCCTCTTTTTTCATTGCAATGTTGAATTGTTGATATATTATTGGCGTGTATTCATGATTTGTGGTCATGATTGCTTGCATAGGTCCTTTTTTTTTTGGTTATGCAAACGAATCTCATCTTAAGTGAATTTATGCCTATTTTTGAGATTGCTTATTCTTGAGACTAGTACAAGGTGCTTTATCTATACTTTTAGTATGTGTTTCATTGTAGAATTAATTCTACATGAAATTAATTTTTTTAGAATTAATTTAGAGGTAAAATAAATTATTTTTAATAGTTTGATGTAAAAATTGATTTTATCAAAAGTAAAAATTATTCACTTTTCTTAGAATTAATTTTAGTATGGGTTAAATTTAAAACCAAACAAGTTGAAAAAATAACAAACTAAACTCTAATGCCTCACATTTGATTCCGGATGAACAAAGTCAAAATGAAAACCCAAACACGCTGAACTGTGCCGGTCTTTTCTTTTGGTGGGAAGGAAAAGGGGTCGAAGCCTGAAGACACAAACAAACAAAATTAGTAAATTACAGGAGGGTTAGACATGCCCAGCATATCAGCTCTGAGGAAACAGTGAAGCCCTTGAGAAAATCTCATTGAAAATAATCAGACCCAGCTCACGATGATGCCTCGCTCTGCTAACTCATCCGCTGTGAAGTTCGCCTCCCTGAAGATGATGACTTGTTTGTTTTCTAGATGTGGCTTTTTTGCGGCGACCTGGGGGCTGCATGTTAGGATCTTGATGGCATGTGGTGCTCAAATGCCTGCAACTTTTTGGTCTGAGGTAATGCCATTTTATTGATGAGCACCTGTGGGGTACGTCTTAATGCTGTGATAATTGATAATAGTAATGATATATGTTGATGTGAGGCATGGTCTGCCATTGTTGTAGACCGGATGACTGTAGATGGATGTGTTTCAATCTAAAAGTTGGATCACCCTGAACTAAGTGCTATTGTGCACCACAATTGCAAATCAGCTGTGTTACAATCCAAAAATTACTTAAACATAACGTTTGGTCTAAGTTCTGGTATAGAACCTACCCTCTTTAGGATTTCTCTTGTCGCTGTTTTGGCTTGCTGGTTACATCATCCCCTTAATTGGTCCAAGGTATCATGGACTGCCAGCAATAGATTTTTTAGCAATTGTTGAGACTATAAATGTGTGATAAATGGGTTCAATTGCTTTCCCACTTCAATGCTGCGCAAGACTTGTGGTTGATAAATTCCTTCCTATTGGTTATGGTAACTTTGATGTGGAATGTTGAACTTGTGGGCCAAACGATTTCATGGATTATTCTCATGCTGAACCGAATTGTCCATTCAAAATTTTGCAGATCCTTGTCGGGATCCAGATCTCCATATTCATCTGTAAGTGTTATCCAACTTGTCATACCTTAAATTATCTAATAAGGGGAGGAATGGAGTGAAAATGCACAATTATATTAAATTTCTCTTTACAATGATATTAAATTTCTCTCAACATTTACATGATCTTCACATTTACATGAATGCACTTAGATAGCGTTTGGTATATTACTTATTAAAATTATCAGTAATGTAGATTATCACTTAAAAGATTGTCATCTTTTAAATGCTTGGTAATGCTAAATGTAATATTTGATATAAATAAGTAATTTAAGTGATAATTCACATTATCCTATGTGGTATATCAAAAAGATTACTAGATAATATATATATATATATATATATATATATATATATATATATATATATATTAAATCAATATAATAATAATTATTATAAAGAATTATTAATTAATAAGAATGAAAAAATTCAATTATGATTATAATAATTAATTTTATTAATAATTAATTGTTAATATAATTAATATTTAATCATAATAATTATAATTATTATTGAAAATTAACCATGATAATATTAACAATAATAATTATTATAATAATTAATAATATTATTATTAATTAATATTATTTTTAATAATAATAGTGAAAACAACAATAATAATACTAAAAATTTTTAATAATAATATATTATTATTATTATTATTTATAATTTATATGACATTATTAAATAGAATAAATTTTTAATAATATATTTATAATAGAATTTAATTTAAATACACTGACAATGTAAAGCAGGTTTACACTGTTAACCAATAGAAATAGTAGAAAGTGTCAACTCATACAAATAACTACCTATTATAATGAGGGATCTACCATGATTTCTCACTTTTCTCTATTTCTATTTGTTGATAATGTAAAACTGTCAGTATATACCAATTAAACTCTTTATAATATTATTCTTAAATTCAATGAAAAATTTTTGCATGTAAATAATAATAAATTTTGCATGAATTTTTTTTAAAAAAATAATATTTTAATATTATATATATAATTGCTATTTTAAAATTGTCAAAAGTTTTAATAGAATTAAAAGTTTATTAAATTTATTAGAATTTATCAAACAAAGAATTTGTATCCGAATTAACTTGATTTTATAAAGTAAGATTGTAAACTGTGAATGATACAGATCAATAGCTCTGGTTCCAACCATCCACTTTAAATGCATTACAGGAATCCCACCAAAAATTTTTAAATTGAATGTTAAACTAAATGGGGCTATGCAAGAATATTAAGTGTGCTAATTCACCGATCAGACAAAAAAGGACCTTAGAAAATGCATGGTCAATAGCGGTCTCCAGAGTTAACAGATCGGCTGCGTTCAGATCTCGCCTGTCAATAGATGCAACATCAGAACCATCAGGATTTTTTTTCCCCCCAAAAGTAGGAAAATAAGGAATTTATAATCAACTAAATAAATGATTAGGAGCTCAGGCGCAATAAACATACCGAAGGTGAACGAGATCGTGACAAGCTCCTTGGACTTCGGCTAGGACGCCGACTCCTGCGAGGTGGAGACTACACGGTACACAAACAACAACGTAAGATTATGTTAAGGAAGCGTTTGGTATAAGGTAAATTTATCTGGATTACTGATAATATTTGATTAAATTATTTGGGCCCATAATATTATTTTATCTAATTAGACAATATTACTTGTAATTCATATTTCTAAGATAATGTGGATTACCACTAATATGGTAATGTGACAATCTTTCGATTATTATTGTTAATATTATTATTATTGTTATTGTTATATATGATTGATAGTTCCAAAAAAATTAAGAGATTTATTTTTATATATTATCAGTATATATTTTATATTTGCATTTAATTATATATTATTTGAAAATTTTAAAGTATTGTATAAAATATTTTTAAATTGATAGTATATTAAAATTAAATTATTTCCATTTTTTATGAAAGATAATTGTTAATGGTAACGTTTAGAGCTCAACAATGGCAAATTAATAAATTTCGACTGGTATAACTTAAATACACGACTGTTCGTGTTAGTATTTCATGCCTGTAAGAACTAAGATCTAATGATTGAAAAGATGCATAAAAAATATATTTTCTCGGAAGATTTTTTTTTTTTGGTAACATTTATGGATTTGATGTTTTTCAATACTAATAAATAATACTACGTGATAATATGTTAATCGTATAACAGACTTTTTTGGCAAATAAAGTACGAACATACTAGCTTTTCAAGAAATAAATTATAAGAGAAAACAAACATAGTTTTTAAATATAGAATCGATTGTTCTATTGAATAAACACTTTCTTTTTTGTTACTACACTAACAATTATTGCAGTTTACGACGTAATCCACTCTTTATCAATTGCGAGCTCCTTCCTGAATTCCTAGTTAATACTTAAATACATCATTTTGTCAAAACCATTTTGTTTATGGATATGTAAATTATATTTTATAATGATATATAGACTGAAGACAATGTGTTTATGCCAGCCTTGAAAGCGCTAACTAGTTCACAGGCAAGTTCTGAACCCTGCGCCTGTTATTGCACAACAGACTATAATCACATTTGCCAAAGAGTAGTGGAGGATTATGCAAATTCTCAATACAAAGCATTTGCATGAGCTTAGAAATCAAACACAATTGTTTACCCGCTACAAATCCAGCCACAGCTGCTCTCATCCACTTGATCAATCACGTGAGATGACAATGCCCCACTATTTTTTCAAAATCCTGATTTCCCCAACTAGATAACGTCTTATTTTATGCCCTCCAAGGCAAAGAAACTAGAAGCCAATGTCCATCACACTGCCTCATGGCTGCCAGAAGGATCAATTCCAGGGCCAGCCAGAGTATATATTAGTCTGCCATAACGTGCCAGCCAGGCCAAAGCATTATATAACATTTCTCAAAGCATACATAGACTTTGATTTTTCATTATAACAGTACTTTGCTTCACAAGGAACAGGACATAAAACAAGTGTATCATCGATTTTGTGAAGGCATTCTTTCTGATCCGTGCCTTAATCGAAAGCTGTTGGACCTGCTACCTGGCTCTGACCCGCTGGCAGCCTGCTGGTATGCTCTCCAACTTGATTCTCTATCTACATGGTTCAATGACAGTGAAGGCAAGTGATCTCTTTCCCAAGCTTGGAAGCGACTTGGTGGATGGGTTTCTTCCTGAAAATTGCGTCCTGATGAACCTGGTGGGATCAATAAGAAGGCACCGCTTTGGTCTGGAGATGAGGCCACTGGTGCTAGTTGAGCTGACCCACTATGACTGCTGGATCTTCGAGTGCCAGAAGCAATTGCCGTGCGCGTTGTGGTAGAATTAGGAGGTTGCGGAGGTTGATAGTATGCCTGAAGAGCCTGGACTCTATCACGGGCCCGGGCATTGCTACCTGGATATGGAGGTATCATTGACGATGCAACGGACGTCCCAGCTCTAGCAGCAGAACTGCAGAATGGCATGCATCAAGTGTCAGCCATGAGACCTTAGCAAATTTCCACCAGCCAGCAAAAGATATTTGTTGCATTTAACCCAAATTCATTATGTATTTGACAGTTGACACCCACCGACACCAAATATGAGCATATAATATGATATAGCTCAAATAAAAATCAGAGATTAATTTATTGACTTCTGCAAACACAAAAGCATCTTAGTACAGTACATAAACTCTAAAGTGGTACCTGTGACCAACAAGGAAGGGATGCATAAAAGATCCTGCTCTTGGGACCTCTGAACTAGCCCTGGCCGGCCTTTGACTACCAGGTGATACTGAGGGCTGATCAGCAGCGCCTAGACGGCTGCTGGCAGAAGAAAAATGAGAGGAATGGTGTTCCCAACTCTGATAATGAAGATCCAAGGCAGGAAATGCATAGGAGGCTGGCATGTCACTACGTAAGGGTGGGCCACTCCAGTGGTTGAAGTTAGAAGCTTCTGACACAGTTCCACCAGAGTTCGAGGTGGAGGGATGTATTGGTCCAAAGTAAGCAATATATGGGCATGGATGACTAGCAGATGATAAAGCTGTATGTTCAGCAAATATAGCATGTTGTCCCAGTATATCATGATCTGCATCACAACATTCAAGTCAGGATAACAAATTCAGTTGAATGCAAGTTCATTGGAAGAAGGCTGATATTCAGGAAGAAAGATCTTACATGCAGTTGATGAAAATTCCCCTTCTCTGGAAAAGAAAAAGGAACAATGAGTTACCATTTCCTTGAAAAATCTTGAATCAATTGTAACTAAATGAGTCTTACTGAAACAAAGACTTTATGGAGCACCTTAGAGACCAATTTATTTTTGATTAAAGAAGAAATTATACAGATGTCACTGCCTTCAAATTCTTAATGCTTTTCTCAAGACATCCATTCCTCTTTTCTCACATTTTCTCTCATTTTGCAAAAAATTTATTCTAAAATACAACCAGGATTCAGCACTTCCGAGAGTATTAATACCACCACTAACTTTAGCATCATTTGACTTCAACTAACCTAATTTGGTTCCAAGTTAAACACACCAAAATTAAACTCATATAATATGTGGTTGACATAAAACCAAATTCAGTTAATAAAAGTCAAATGTGATTAAAGCATTAAAGGCACAAGCAGTGTCGGTAGCACTGAAAGAACCAATTGTATCTTGGAACCAGTCTTCCCATAGATCCCTATGCATGTTTACTCAGGAGTCAGACACTTTAAACAACAGAATATCCCAAATGACAGATCTAAAGTCAAGGAATTTAAAAAGTGATTAGGTTGCATGCGTATTCTGGCATGTTAACTAGGCTTACTCAAAAGATGAAGGAAGTTGGGTCAAGTTACCAAAAGGGCACCAGTGAACTCCAAAGGACTGCATAAAGAAATAGCAAACTATTATCTATCCAGATACAAATAAAATAGAACAAGAGATATTTCCAATTAGAGCAGGTAGTGCCAAACTTGAAATTCCAACTAATTGCAGATTAAGAAAATTGGATTTTGTCTAGACTTATGTACTATAAATGATTATAAAAAATGGATTTTGTCTAGACTTGTGTACAAAAATGGTAATGGAGATAAAGAATGCATGAGCAGGGATTAGTGGTACACTTGGAAGACTTCAAGATAGGCAAAAGTTAACGGGAATGATGAAGTCAAATGATAGAGTTAAACTTCAGAGCACGTCAAAGATTGTGAAATATTATTTTGAGCGGCTAAATGCCTGTAACTTTCATTTTTTTATTCAATCTAGGAAGTAATTATTCTTTTGCTACTCACGTATACTTTTCATGCAATTTTATAATACAAGTAATACTGCCAGAAAAGGCTCTAGCTAACCACCCTCCTAAAACCAAACCTTTTTGATAAAATCATGCAAAGTGTGAGTTCATAACTTCTTACTTGTACATCCATATAAGAACAAGTACCAAATTTTACATCAGATTAGTTGAGAACTTAAAAGTACTCAGCAAAAGGCCAAATATAGTTTGTACTTCATGTCATATCTTTCATCTGTACAGGAGTACTTCATAGCAGCAACTAGTAAAAATGAAATGTTGCTGATTCAAAGACCTCACACAGCTCTCTCTTGATGTGTTATGTGCAGGTCAAGTTCAGAAACAGTAGCCCACCTCTTTTGCATTGTAAGGTGATTACTTTTTTGTCAAATAATCCATTAAAGAATCTTGGAGATCACTGGCTTTGGCTTTTTGCCATAAAAAAGTTTCTTGTGATTTGTCTCAAAGGTTTTAGAAGGAATAATGAGGCTAAGATTTTACGGCAGTGCAATCCACGTAGTCCTTTGGTGAATTAAACTGGAGAGAAATGACCATATCTTCACAGGTATCTCTTTACCCTAACACTTGACCATATCTTCTGATGGCTGTCAATCAAGAAGTTTGTGATTATTGGTGTGCAAAGAGACTGGATAGTTTTGTTGCATGTGTAAGCTACTTTGGCTCACTGTTTTCTTACTTATTTATAGTTAGGAGAATTTGTTATCTCTCCACCAAGTTACCTTCACTCCTTTCTATCCAATAATATTTTCTTTTCTCACAACAACAACCAAGTCTTATCTCAATAGAGGAGATCAGCTACATGGATCAAATGCCACTATAGTTTTCTAATAATATTTTCTTTTCTTATCCAAATAAAAATCTTTTTCTATAAAAGTGTTATGAGACCGATGGGAATGTCAGGGAAGCAAACATTTTATAGATGCAGATGAAAAATAACAAATTTAGGCAGCTTGAAGGAAGGGAAAGTGTCAACAATTTGAGAATCATCGGCTTTTTTTTAAGTTTAACTACTGAAACAATAACATAGTGCAGAAAATAAGTGCACACACTCCAAAATGACAAACAACAAAATATACAGCCAGTGATTCTGTAGGGCTGTTTCTCAAGTAAGAAAAGAAAATGGAAAAACACGCTCATGGCATAATAATATAAAAAAAAACAAAATGTCAGAAATAATGATAAGGATGCATGCAATTTCTATTACCATTTCAGAGTAGCTAAGATCATATAGATCCTCATCATGTGTCCAATCATCTGTGCCAAATTCTGGATACGATCGGGAACCATAAAGCCACTGACCTTTCTCAATCTTCCGACAATTAGGGCATTGCATTGCTCCTTTTATATTGAAGGCTGAGCCAATGCAATCTGAATGACATAAAGTAGGTAATAAGAATCATAATATCATGTGATGCTGTGTAGATGCAGTTATCAGCTTGCTAGAAATTGATACTGGTAAAACATGAAACTTCAAATATATATATATATATATATATATATATATATATACGCCTGCAATTTTCCATTTTCCCTTTACCACATGCTAGTTTGTCATCACTGTATAGCAGGTTTTGTGTACAGGTCACAGGTTCAAGTCATATTGATGACACTTTGATGCACCAAAAAAAAAAAAAAAAAAAAAGTTTCCCAGCTCATCAAATCCAATCATTTAATTTTCTTTTGGGTTGAGAACCAGCAATTTCTTTTATGATAGCCTTTGACAGTACTAAAGGAAGGAGAATAGATGTATTGCCAACATTTAATTTAATTAGCCTAATTTAGATAATTCCTCAACCAAGTTGAGTGCCATATAAGTTTGTCTTCCAAAAGAGTTAGCTTCTGTTAGTTCAACAAGAATCATGAGATTAGAGGGACTATAATCCATGCAGAAATTCACAAAATCACTATCGCGAACTAGATCTAAATAGCAGGAGCGCAATACCAAGTCACCTGAGAAAAATAAGAGGAAAGGTCTACCTTAGAGCTCCCCTAGTCCCTTAAAAAATGATAAGGAAATAAAAAATAATAGAACACAATGTGCTCTCCCTCTCCATCTTATATACAACGCTCCACCCTCTCTGACCCAGCCTTCTCCATCAACGAAGAATCCTGTGTCCAGAAATTGAATTCACCGCAGCTGTCTCAATTAGTACCATCAACCTCCACCAATAAGCTCATTGAACGAAAATACGACTCCAGCAAATAGCATAATAACATTTCTAAAATCAAATAACATAAAAGAAGCGTTTCTCCATCCTCTCGTTCGATACTATTCTAACCCAAAAAGAAAAAAAAGCAACAGCAACAACAACAAATGAAAATTCAGATCTCAAATGTTGGTTCAAGTCCAAATCAATTCAGGCAAGGTGGAAAATTAGTCGTAGGATTGAAAGTCTGGTCAGATACAAGTTCTAACGGGATCAAAAGCAAGAACGAAGTTAGCATTGACTTACCGAGATGAAATTGATGTCCGCATTGAAGCTTGGCCCAGGATCTATCGCCGTTGTCGGCAACAATCTCGAGGCAAATTGAGCAAGACACGGAGGAGAAGGTGTTGGTGTCTCCGTCGTCGTGGACATCGTCGTCGTTATTGTTGCCAAGACCCATTGTTGCATTCAAAACCCTAAAATGGCATCAGAGAGAGCAGAGGGAGAAGAAGAGCGTCGTAATTTTTTAATTGCGAGGGGTTGATGTGTGTTGTGTGTGTGAGAGCTTTAGGATTAGGATTAGGATTAGGATTAGGATTAGGACGGAGAAGAGAAAGCTACAGAGGCGAGGAAGAGGACGCGTTTGTGTGTATGTGAGATGAGATGAGATCTAATTTTTCAACTGTTTCTTTTTAGAGTTATTCTTCAGCAGAGAGAGAGAGAGAGAGAGAGAGAGAATTGGAGAGGACATGGTTTGCGTTTCGGAGATTGGGATTGGCTTTGGCATTGCGATGACACCAAAATCTGCTCGGTCATTTTTTGTTTTTTTAGTATCTGAAATATTGTCGTTGGACTGTTATCCAAACAAGTCAGTTTTAGTTTAATTTTGGTTGAACCCGTCCTTCCTTTTCTGCATGATGACTCACGCGTTTATAATTTTTTTTTAAATTAAAATTTGTTAACATGTGCAGACGCATGTCAAAAAATATTTAAGTACTTCAAAAAAATTAATTCCTCAATCTGGTGGTTTCAAAGACTTTCTTACATATACAAAATTAAAAAAATATTATTTATCTAAATATATCATTTTAATATTATTTTTCAGAATTATTGAATTATTGATAAATCGATTTGTGTTACATCGAATTATCACTGTTTAAAATTTTTAACAGAAATATAGAAATTAATCTAATACAAATCGAATTATACACTATTCAAGTAAATAGTGTATAATTTGATCCGACATAAATCAATTTACATATTATTCGCTTAAATAGTGCATAAAAACTGAAAAAAATATATAAATAGTTTGAATTTTTTTATAAACAAAATATATAAATTTTATTTTATTATAATCAATATAATGTATAAATCGATTTGGTTATACATTGATTAAAGTTATAATAAAATAAAATTTATAAAATATTTATTTTATTACTTTAGTATTAGAATAAAATAATTAATAATTTAAGTTAATAAATTTTTTATAATGATAATTATTATTAATTTTAATATTTTAGTTTCAATATTATTTTTTTATTAAAAAATTTAGATATTTGAGTTACCATTAAATTAGCTTAGAATATATTTACGTGATGTAGGCTTTTGGCAAATATCACAAACCTACATAATTCGAGTAATGCATTATTCACTGAACTGCATAAATTAGTCGATTGGTACCATTTCTAGCCGATTGGTACCTTTAAAAAGCCTTCAAGTGAACAATACATTACTCGAATTATGATGCATGCTAAAAGTCCACATCATGTATATATATCCTAAACTAATTTAATGGTAACTCAAATATCTAAATTTTTTCACAAAATAAAATATTGAAACTAAAATATTAAAATTAATAATAATTAAATTAAAAATTATTTACAATGTTTAATTAATTATCATTATAAAAAATTTGTTAACTTAAATTATTAATTATTTTATTATAATACTAAAGTAATAAAATAAATAATTTATAAATTTTATTTTATTATAACTTCAATCAATGAACAAATTGATTTGAATCAAATCGATTTATACATTACATTGATTATAATAAAATAAAATTTATATACTATTTATATACTTTATTTTTTTCATTCTTGAATAGTACATAGTATATAAATTGATTTGTATCAGATTGAATTATACATTATTTATCTGAATAGTATATAATTTGATTTGTGTCAGATTAATTTTCATGTTTCTGTTAAAAATTTTAAACAGTAATAATTCGATATAATACAAATCGATTTATCAACAATTCAATAATTCAAGACATTTTGAAAAATAATATTGAAACGGTGTATTTAGGTAAATAATATTTTTTTATTTTATATATGTAAAAAAAGCCTAATTTCAAAGATAATATTGGCGACACCTCAAGAAAAAGTCTATATTTGTAAGCTGATGTATTATTGCACGAAGAAAAAGTCTATGATTTTTAAATTTGTTTTATGACTACTTTGAAGGCTATCTAATGGTTTTTTTTTTATTTGAATTTAATTAGTATGCACTGATATATTAAACTAATTTTATATTATCATCCAATCAAAATTATACGAAATGTCATATCATCATAGATAATTACTAAAACATGAATTATATTAGTATTTCTCTTGATTTTTATTGAATGATAATGTAAAACTATTTTATATTATCAATTTATATAAATTAAATCTTTTTTCTTAATAAAAATCGTTAATAAGTAACTTTAAATTTTCAAGAAAAAATAATAAAATATGTGAAAAGCAATTAAGACCTTTCATAAGAAAAACCAAAAAAGTTCTCTCTTTTAAATTAATTTACTTTTATACAAATTAACTTGTCAGATTCAATTTCGTACTATACTAAATTAATTTTTGAAGTTGTCAAGTAACTCCTATAAAATCAAAATCTCGCACGTACATTTCACCTTTTTCTCATCCCCATTCCCCTCCTCCTTTCCCGTTGGATCTCTTATGAACTTGCTGTCCCAAGACCTCACTCCAATAATGAATATTTTTTGAACCCAAGAAAAAAATCTATTAAATCTCGGCGAAAGGCCATCTCACGTTGAAATTTGTGGCACAGGAATAACATAACATTACGCAGTTTCGAAAATGCGAGAAACCGAACCATTATATTAACCCAAAACTAGTTGATCGTACAATCCCAAACGAACTTTGCGTGAACCATTCGTATACCCATTTTTTCGCCCTCCTTTCATGCAATTTATGCATTTTTCTTGCTGGCTTTGCGTCTAGGGATTGCTGAAGAGAGATCAGGGAACATGGTGGAATAGAAATGATTTAGTTCGATAATACACAAAACAAGTTTTTCGTAAAATAAATTCAATGGTTATTCTCTTCCTGGGCACCTCTGACCTCTGTAGACTGTATATCAACAGTTTAGTGGCTCAACGTCATGCAATCAACTACTTGATATCGTAGCTTGATTTCAAATAGGTGGAGGTTAGGTTCAAATTTGGTTTTCAGCCTCGTCAATCGTCATTGATCAACCCACATACACCGAATGTAAACCTATCTCATGACAATCGTTATTGATCGTACAGAAACTGGCAGCCTGGTCAACGTTAATAATTTAAAAATAGCGAGCAGACACAAGATTTATCGTTAATCCTAAGTATTTTTGTTTTAAAAGATAAGCAAGTTATAAATTACATATGATTCGAGTAAAACGGACACCAGCAAAAACTGTCAAACATCAATGCTGATTTTCCGTTGCCTTGAGTACGTCTCAGATTTCTGTACTGAATAACTCAAGCTTGATCACCAGCTTAAGCATAATAATTCAAGCTTGATTTCTTCTTCGCTTGAACTTGAATGATACCTTCATTGAAGTCCTCATGGTTCACCTGCGATTCAATAGAAAACAGAATTATATTTCGAATTCTAACTTGATCCTAAGCTTTGCATTGAATTGAACCAGAAAATCACAAAAGCAATTGGCAACATCTTTGGTAGTTTCTTAGCCGCTCAAACAACCAGCTAACAACTGTTGCATGGGGGGCATTATGTCGTTCTTAAGAATACAAGCAGAAACAGGCAAACAAAGCACCAATCAGAACTGTCAACACATAATTGCATGCTAGATTAGTCATAATGTCTTGATTATTAAGTTCATAAGTTTTTGCATATATGCAAACCTCAGTTGCATCACGGCGAAGGGCCAACATGCCAGCCTCAACACAGACAGCTTTAAGTTGGGCTCCATTGAAATCATCTGTGGACCGAGCTAATTCTTCAAAGTTGACATCTGGGTGAACATTCATCTTCCGAGAATGGATCTATAATATTAACGTCAAAGCAGTAAGTAAATGTGCTGTCAGGGAAAAAAAAAGGACAGCAGATAGTTTGAAGATACCAAACCTGAAGAATTCTGGCTCTTGCTTCTTCACTTGGGTGTGGGAGCTCAATTTTTCTATCCAATCGGCCAGAACGCATAAGAGCAGGATCAAGAATATCTGCACGGTTTGTTGCTGCAATAACCTGCATTTACAAGAATAAATGAAAATTTCCTTTCAACCACCTAAATCCAACCTGAACAAAAATCTGATACATTTGAGTAGTTACACTTCAAAGTATAAATAAGTAATGTGACAACCCGCCCAAAGAAGGTTTTAAGAATATATTCTAATATGCTTAACCCAAAAACAGTAAACATCTTTAGAGATTTCCTCATACCATCAATCAGAGAAAAAAGACACAGAGATTGGAAGAATAGAAGACAAACCTTGATCCGGTCATCACTACTAAAACCATCAAGCTGATTCAGCAACTCTAACATTGTTCGCTGTACTTCCCTGTCTCCACTTACTTCACTGCAATCAGCCAATCAGCCACCCAATACATCATAACTCATAAGGTTGCTGAACTGCTATAATGGAAACAAGAACCACCCCTCTCCGAAAAGGGGGAAAAAGTAAGGGCAAATGAAAACTTAGATCTAGAATCCTGCCTGCTCATACCTATCAAAACGCTTTGTTCCAATTGCATCAATTTCATCTATGAATATAATGCAAGGAGATTTCTCTTTTGCAAGCTGAAAGGCATCACGGACAAGTTTTGCTCCATCTCCTATAAACATCTGTCAAATTCCAGGTAAGATCACTCCTCCAATCCAAAGCCAGCACAAAATGTGAATGCATACATCTGAGGAAGTGTTACAGATGTAATAGAGGAAACAACTCTGAATATTTAGATGGGTTGAAGAGATAGGGAATCCAGAATATGAAAATGAAATATAAGAATAACTAATCCCATGCAATGAACAAGTTTCAACAACATGTATCTCAAGAAAATTGTTAGCCAAAAAAAGAGTTGAGAATAATGAAAAACCCACCCATTAAAAATCAGCAAATATAAAAATACTAACTGTTTAATTATAAAAGAAGGAAAAAAGGTTACAATTAAGCAAAAATGAAATTATTAGCCATAATAAGAGAGTTGAAAGGAAAAAAGATTAAGAAGAATCATACCTGAACCAGCTGTGGGCCAGCCAACTTCAGGAAAGTGGCATTTGTTTGCGCTGCACAAGCACGGGCCATCAAAGTTTTCCCAGTCCCTGGAGGTCCATATAAGAGCACTCCCTTTGGTGGACGAACTCCTAGTTTCTGGAACCGCTCCTTGTGGGTCATTGGCAAAACAATGGCTTCAACTAATTCTTGGATCTGTTGGCAAAGACAAAGTTATTGAACACAGAGACCCTGTTATCTAACCAGATTGCCAGTAATTAAAGCTCACCTGCTTCTCCAACCCACCAATGTCATTGTAGTCCTCTGTCGGCTTTTCATCAACTTCCATGGCCTTAACTCGGGAATCATACTCAGAAGGCAGGGTATCCAAGATTAAGTAACTATCTTTGTTAACGCCAACCAGATCACCAGGTTTTAACTTTTCAGGATCAACAAGCCCAACAACAGGAAGAAAAATAGTCTGTAGTCAAAAGAAAACAGAATTAAACTTATTATTGCAGTAGGTTACGCCAAAGGCTTTCCCTAAAACCAAAGCAACAGCAGTGTTAAAACAAGAACCAATCTGGACGATGTGAATTATGAGCTTTGTCACCTGTCGAGTAGATGTCTTTAGCACAACGCATTTTCCTTTCCTTTGGGAGTCAAGATCAATGTTGGCACCATCTTCTTCAGCTTCATCTTCTGGGTTCATTTCCAATATCTAAACCAAAAATATCATATCAGCATTTGAGAAGACTCTGGAACATTAGAGGATGACAAAACCAAGTCAAATTCCAACAAGATAAACCTCCGCAATTCACATATTATCCTGAGCTCGGAATTTAATCATTCATTATGCTTTGCACATTAGTAGATTAATATAGTGGCCAATCAGCTTAGATTAGGGACGTAGAGACAAGGCTAATTGCAGCAAATGCCACAAAGTGAACCACGATATGCCAACTTTAGAAGAAGAAAAAAATAAATAAATAAAACAGTGAAGTTAACAATTTGTTTTTAAGCTATCGCCTTCGAAGATTTCCCTCTAAACCCTTTTGTGAAAGAATGCAATTGATTATTTATACATAATGCTGGCTTGGAAGGAAGGGGAGGAGAAGTTGAGAGAGTATACAAGAGAAAAAGACCGACCTCAACAATGTTGCCAACGAGGTAGGGCAATTGCTTATTAAGCTTAATCTTCTCCTGATTCTCTTTGATCTTCTCCTTGTACGATTCCAACTCCAGATTCGTTCTCTGCAACTCTTCCTACAGTACAACCACACGCACAATTAAGTTAATGAAACCCTAGCACTACGAGTAGGATATGAGGAGAGTCATAAATAAATAAATAAATAAAAGAGTGGGAATTGAATTGGGAAGAGAGAAGAGAACCTTGAGAATGCGAATCTCATTGTCGAGAAGACGAGAAGCTCTGACGATGTCATCGGTGGTCATATTGGTCAGCTGATCATCTTCCAAGTTCGTATCCTCTACCATCGCGCTCGCCATCGTTTCTTTCTGTTACGGCTACGATCAATCTCAACTCAACCACACCACACCAGAATGAATGAGAATAATGCTAGTTCCTTCCTGATGGGAATAGCACACAGATGACGACAGATCAGAATAACAGATACTCTGTAGTGTTGAGTATGGTAGTATTTGTGTCCCGATGAAAAGCCCAAGCCAAGACAACTTGTTGGAGAGGCAATCTCGAATCTCCTTATTTGTATTATCATTATTATTCATTCTTTACGTCTTTCGTTAAAATAAATATTAATTCATTTTTTTTGGTCCGAATATTAATTCATTCATTCGTTGCGAAAGACGACTCCCGGGCCGAATCGTACTCTTTCCAATCTGTATTGGGCCGCGCACTTTCATTCGACAGATTCGACCCGGCCCAATAAGAGCGGTGGCCTACATAGCAGATAGTACACACATTAGAGATTATTTAAAAGTATGTTTGGTTATCATTTTGTCCGCACATGGGCAAACTCAAAGGGGCCATCCCCGAACGCATAAGGGAGGGGTTGGAAAAGGACCCCGTAGCCCACCACTCCACTTTCACTTAGGCCTGGGCCAAGTCAGAACCCGAACTGCTTGACCGACTGACCACTTCCTACATACTCGATTCATTAGGGTCGGGATGGTTGAAACCCATAATCAAATGAGTGCAAAAAATCGCGCAAGCGAAGCCGGGAAACAGACCGCAGCGCAACGACTAGGACTCGCGTCCGGAAAATGAAGAAAGTGCGTCTCCTAAAGTCTTTTTTCCAAAGCAAATTAACGCTCATTTTGATCAAATGTAATTTTAACTGCCTTCCACCGTAAAAACAAACAGATCTTTACTTGTTGAAAGATTAAAAAAAAAAAAAATGGGAAAAGAAAAAGATCATTCGCTCTTTTAATTAAGAATGGAAATAAAAATAGAATGAAATCCAGAGTTGTAATTTACGCAAGATTTAAGGATTATTTAATGCATGTGGATAAGATTATTGAGTCAAGATAATTTTTAGGAAACCAATTAGGAGGATTTAGTATTTCTTCAAAATAGAAGATTTTAAGGGAAAACGCTTTTGATTTGGATTCTGGCATATTAAAACTGAATTAAGCGAAATGGCTGCTGGGTCTCTGATTAACGTTGAACATACATCAGCAAACATGATACACTGTTAAAAGAAACAACACGTGGTTTTTACAATTCTTTTTTTTTTTCTTTTGGTCAACATGGTTTTTACGATTCAAAGCTTCCAATATATGCCCAATCGGTGCAAAATTCCTGCAACAACGGCCCAGAATAGGATCTCCGCAAAGATAACATAAAACAGGATGCCTACTCTCCTTGAATGCCAAACGTTAATGAAGAGATGCTTTTGGATCCAATATACCTGTTCACAAAACAAATTAGACAATAATAAGTACGTAGTCAGTTAAATATGTTCATTAAATTTAAACACAGAAAATAGCAATGAAAATTAAAAAAAAAAAAACCAATAACAATAATAATTAAAAGTGAGTAATTGAACAAGACGAGATGATGTAGAAAATTAGATGAGATGAGCATACCAGTGTATTATGAGGGTCATCATAATACCACCCATTAATGAATCCTGCAAAGATTCCTTCAGCTGCCATGACATAGACAAGCATGGCATTCATGCCAATCCATTTCAAAGGCATGAACAATAATTCCAAACCCCAAATATCAACCTGCAATGACAGAGAGTACCAATCGTAGATCAAACCAGATGAGACAGGTGAACATTAACCTCGGGTTAAAAATAATCCAGAAGATAAAATCTATCATGGTGGAAGAGCAAGTAGAATTTCCAGTATTTACCATAGAGACCTAAATAACATACCATGATATAGAAGGCTGAAAAAAGTAATGCTGCGGCTCCAGATGTTACGCAGACATAGCTTAGTGTGTACAACTGTTTATTCAAAGGAATGGCTGCAGCACAACACAAAAAATTAATGCATGTGTGGCTACAAAGCAAATTCCAGCTCAACACAGAGTTAATGAGTTCACCATGAGTGAAGTGAAGAATAACTCCTGAAGTAAGAAGAGCCACGCCCATGAGAAGCCAGTGCTTCAGTCTTGAAGGGTGATCCTAAAATCACAAAAGCGAAGAAGTAAGCAGAAGCTATAGAGATGTCAAGCACTGATTGCTTCGATTTACAGGTTTCACCTTCAAGTGTATGAGCACATGTCCAAAATGCAATCCAATGACTGTGGAGAGAATAGCTGATATTGAGCTGCAGTTGCATACCAAATGTGCTAAGGATCAGCAAAACAAGTTATACAACTGGTATGCACAACAAAAGGGGTGTATTCATAAACATAGTATAGTCCTCAAAAGGGTGAGCATTTCAAAATTGTGGGCACAAATTTTATGGCATTATGCTCTAACCAAGCTGTCAAATAAAAGAACGATATGGGAGTCCTCAACTCTGTTTCTTATTAACAACATAAAAAACATTTTCGATAATTTGATCACAAGTAATGATAGCTTCGAAACAAACAAAACTAATGTAGTTTAAATCTGAATAACTTATTGAGATCATGAAAATAGAGTCCTTAACAGCATGCTCGGGGTTTCCGAAACTAAACCAAATATGCACTAAGAGGATATCAAAACCAATTATAGACCTTAAAATTCCTTCTGGTTCAAAAGGAGCGTAACACCATGAAGGAGCAGCTTTTTTGAACGGCCCTTCATAAGGCGACTTCACGGTGCAAGCCTGCAGCACTCAAAGTGAAAGGCAATAAGTGTTTGAAACTGCCATTAGCCACAAAGTAACTGTTTCAAATTTATAGGAGAAAAAGTGTCCAGTGAAAATGGCAACGCACTTCAGATCTCCTCCAAGCTGGACGCTTGTACATGTGATTAATTCCAAGCACCTCTCTGTCAATATATCCCACAGCATTACAAGGGGGATCTAGTTTCCCTCTGACACCACAGGTCACCTAAATTTGACATATCAAATGAGAGTAGAAAACCGGGAAAACTGGAAGCTTGTGTGTGTGTGTGTGTGTGTAGGCAGTATAAGAGATTCAGAGGCAGGCAACTAGAAGCTTACAGTGACAGTTGTGCCATTATATATGCTGTCTGGATTATGGACAGTGAATTGCCAGTCTGGAACGTAAATTCCATAAAGTAAAGCCATGTAAACAGAAAGTATACATGCCCCCACCACCCTGAAATTTTAATAAATAAAATGTTTAAAGGCAGATCATATCGGCAATCAGCCAGAAGCCCCGATTGATACTGTCACAGACTAACCAATGCCAATAGTATAACTTGAATATTGAAAGGTGGGTGGGTTCCGGTTCCAGATCTCCAGCTTGTGCACTTCTTGAAAATATCTCCACAAGTGCTACAACCAAATATGCTAGAGCAATTCTCTAAAACGGGCACAGTCACAAAGTATTGCTATTACTATACTCAATTTTATTATCTAGAATCTGCTCTATAACAATAAGCAGGAAAAAATGACTATAGTCACCTGAAGAATGCCACACCACCTTACGTGTTTCATGTCAACTCCATATGTTAGATTGTCCGGAGCATGAGAGAAACCACCTTCATCATAGAGGTCAACCATCAGAATTCACATCAAATAAGGCATGATGTTTCGTCTTTCACCCCAGAAACATGTCTCATCAGGAGAGGATTTGCTAATATGAAATTTAGGTTCAGTTATACAGCACAAGTCAGCAAAATAACTTTCATATAATCGACATTAATGATCAGAAGACAGTAATCATTTGTGTGGCTCATGCAATTATTCAGTCTGGCGTTCGTTTCATCATCCCCTCTTAAATAGGCGAACTCTTGATCAGAGTATTGTTTATTACATTAGTTCTTTTATCAGAAGAAAATCTAACCTTGTAGGAGAAGACCCCAGAAGAGGAGTTTGAGTGTTCTAACCAGCACCTTTTTCACAGCTAGAAGTCTATTTGGTATTCTCTGAACATTAAATGGAAGCATCAATAAATAAAGTAGCAGTTTCACAAACCAAAAAGAAAAAAGAAAGGGAGCTCTATGTACTGTAAGCACTCTTGTTTAGCCATCCTCTTTCTCATTTATAACTAACCTTGAGAGAAAGCGGAATGGCCATCCCCACAATGAACAAAAAGAAGGGCATGACAAAATCCGCAAGATTGCAGCCATTCCATGGCGCGTGACCAATCATTGGCCATTGTCCTCCAGCATCATCAACCAAGATCATTAACTGCATGGTATATTGTCAAAACATGTAGAAGCAAAATCAAAATGATATTTTTTGGTTGGTGATTTCGAAATGATATTTTTATAACAGATAACTGAGGGAAAACAATGGCATGCACATTACAGTTACCTTTAATAAATGCAACTAAACTCACCACTTCACAAGTCGATTGATGCTAACCAGATCATTCACAAAAGTTTAGGTTTATAGAAGTTCCTCCGGCGTGGTATAAATCTTTGGCTGAATACTTTAAAATCGCAAGCACAATAAAATCTTCATATTTGTAGTCCATGCGGCTCAACAATGTAAAACCTAGTAAAACGTACTAAGCTTTCTGCATGGTAAAATGTTACCAAACATGCACCGTGCACTGGAGATTATTTTTCTTCGGTGATGTGCTACAATACAACTACCGAAGATGAAACCCACAATTTTGAAATGTTGTCAACGTTTATTATGTTTTCTGAAGGCATTAAAAGTTTCTTTTTTTTGACAAAAAAAAAGGGAAAAAAATTCCAATTGTTATAGGATAATTACTTTGACGAAAATAAATTGTATACATAACGCAATTGATTAACACTATATCATATAAAATTGCGGGTATGTATTACGATTTATCATTTATATTTCCAATTAAACCTTTGGAACTGTTTGCCATTGCTCTTTCCAGATTTTGTACACTTTCACCATTAATACACGCCTGTCACGGTAAGTAGTATACGCTAGCTCGTTTTCTTTGAACGTTGTATTGTTCCAACTTCCCAGGGGGATCAGCCCCCGGCAACGAAAGCATCATAAGCATTTGTGGGAACAGAATTTCCATTTTCCACTGAGATGCATTCACGAACAAAAAGACAAGGAACAAACAGATTATTATTATTTTTTTTTTCTCAATGTGGAAGTTTTGGCTGCTTATACTAAGGCGAACTATATAATCTCCACACACTTTTCTTAAATACATGAACGGAAAAAAGAAAAGGCACACAATGAATAGAAAGAAAACACAGCTACGGATTAAATACGCAAAATAACCACAGACATTAGTCAGATACGACCATACCTCTGTGGTGATTGCATAGGTCATTGGCCAATTATATCCCAGAAAAGTCACGAAGTAAAATACTGTTACAATCTTAAAATATTTATTACAATATATTTATTTTTAAGAACCTACAATCTTTAATCATTAGTGAAATCTATGCAAAAAATAAAAAATATTTGATGAAAAACAGAGATGGTAATTCACTCAAAACAAACATCGTAGTATCACTCTACACTTCATCTTAAAATAAAAAGAAAGTGCTAGAAAGCCATAAAAACAAAGTGACAAAATAATATGGTATGATTGAAGACCTTTAACAAGTGGACCCTATTATTCTATTTTATCTAATAAAAATCTCGGTGAAGTTAGCCGATAAATCCTTTTACACATTCAAAAATCTCTATCAGATAATTTTATTAAATTCCTTGAAAATCTTGTGGACTTATACTTTCAACATCCACAGCATTTTCTTATCTTAAACTAAGCAATGGGTTAGTCACTTTATTCGTTCAAAATTTTTCTAGTATTAAAAATAAAGCAGAGAATAGAAATTCCGCATTTCAGCTCAATTCATTGATTGTTTTCATAATCCACGACATTTTGTACATGATACGACGGTTCTGCACAACTGGATAGTGAAATTAAAGGACACAGAGAGAGAAAACAAGTACCGCAACAGTGAGACCTCGGAAGATGTCTAGGGACGCAACGCGCTTCGGCTTAGGCGGTTTTTTGTTGGAATCAGACACTGCTTCCGAAACATTGAGGCTGTGCTCACCTTTGATTTGGGCCATTAATTCGAGTTGAGATTCTTCTACAGCTCGAACTACTTTACGTGCTCTCTCTGCTCCCAAGACTGAACTCCGGTGGAAAGGGTGAATGGTTGATTATAAATATGGGTTGCTTACTCGCTTGGAATATCCAGTGGGGCACTGTTTAATCGATATGAATTTAAAAATCCATGTCAGTCCAAGCAACTTTGTACTTACGTTCTTGTTCTTCTGGTTAATAATTAATATACGGTAGTGATTCGTATCATTAGCCAAAAAAATTATTAATGAATTGATCCGTATTACTCGGATCATTGTCATGAATTGACCGCCTACCTTCTTTTCATTAGCTGTTATTATCACAGTATGAACCCTTGCACAGGAATCTTATCAGGATGCTCAAATATAATAACATGTTAAAAGATGATAATTATACGCATGTTGATTCGGGTTTGACAGATTTCATTAAATTAGACACGTGATTCGGGATTACTTTATACATACACAAAATTTCACATTTCAATTTTGTTTTACGCTCCTTTTATCAAGGGACATCCGTTACACGAAATCTTCGTATTATGTTGAAAGTTTTGTCACGGCTTGCTGTTTGTGTCTAATCTGCAGGATTCTATGTTGTTCTGGTTTTCTTATCCTTCAATTTTGGAGCTATATCTTTCACCATATTTGCTTAATTATCATGTTAATAAATCTCTCATTTGTAGTTAGAATATTTCCTCCTGTTGAGCACATGTTATGAGCGTAGTTGTTTCCTCGCTTAATCCACTTCCCCCCCCCCCCCTTTTTTTTTTGCTCTTTTATTTATATAGGGGCAGAGGGGATCCGTTTATTGTTGCAGATTTTCCTGCAAAAGAGCAATGCTAACACCGGAAGTAGGAGATTAAGTACCCGAGCTTCAGTTTATTGTTTGGATTGGGTTGGAAGGACAGAAACACATAACTAATGTAACACATATTTCTAAAATAACAGCACGAACCAAAGGATCTCGAGACAAAAAATCCTGAAGTTCTCTTGTGGAACAGGAATTATAGAACTCGCAAAATTATAAGCTACAATGTGACTTCCAAAAATATATTTTCAGATGCCATATGTAGGTGCGCCTCACAGCATTTAAGATAAACAATCCTGCAATTACTATATCTTCCTCGGAGGCTTGTCAAGAAGTTTTCGAGACATGATCAGCTGATAATGGGACTTGATTCTTCGGCAGCAAATATGATGGAAGGAATGAAGGAATGATAAATGCAATTCCCAGACAGAGCAAGGCCAGCGCCACTACCCACCAAGCTTTGTGGGGTATGCCTAACAATAGTTCATCGCATACTGTCGTATCAACAGAAGAATAAAACATAGAAAATTAGCAACAATGGAAACTATCATAATAATCTTAAAAATTTCATCGGGAGCAAAAAACTTTAAACTAGTAATAAAGAACAGGGTGCTACAATTACTAATATCATGACTACTAATATACTATGCAAAATTTTTACCTATATTGAAGATAATAAACTGCCTCTCTGGTACATGCGGTTCTGCTGGAAATCCCTCTGGCTCCACAGATACTAATAATACATGGGTTTTATCCTGAATTAAGTCAGTGTTGTAAGAACAAATGACTAATAACATTGATTACTTACATACTCTTCAGAAATTTGAGACTAAAAGGCTTCGTACTAATATTGGACCTGATTACTCTGGGTCTTAAAAATTAGCTTTTCAGTGTTGAGCAACCTCCTGTTATTGTTCGGCACCACCTCTGACTTGTCTCTCTTCAGTTGTATGGAAAAGCTAGCGGGTATCTGGTGTTTAAATTAACCTATGTCAGTTTCCGGAGGAAAGATCACCTGCGGAGAACTAAAAGAAGACACAATATACGTACAGAAGCTGGATATGATATCTTCACTTCATACCACGTATAGGGTTTAAGATCTTTTAATTGATAGAAGCGAGAGCCACCTTGTAATGGCATAGTTTCTCTCCACAGCTCTTCTCCAACTTTCAAGATTTTGTCCTCAACCCTATTACAGTTTACCGGTTACCCCTATAACCAAGTTAATAACAAAGAGGCTTCTGATTTGTAGAGTCCAAACAATTCAGATGGAGACACTAGTGAGGATTCTTTTTTTAAACTCACATATTCCCAAAGCCGAGGGTTGGACCCTTCATGATGATGAGGAGAATGCAAAGCAGAATAAGCATATTGCACATGTATATGTGTTGGACTGATAACGAGGAACACATCCAAATCTTCCACTCAAACCTGCAAAATGATTTCAAAGTGAGTCGAATTTAGTATTGCAACAGGGTTGTTTTTTATATAACTACATATATATTTTTTAACCAACTACAGCAGCTGTTACCAGCTACAGAGGAGCATTGCAATAATTAAGGATAACTATGCACATGAAACTGAAAGGCACTCAATAAAGCCAAGGGATGGAACAACAAATTCCAGAAGAATATGGAGAAACTGCAAAAGTGAAGGGCAGAGAATGAAATAACAGACAGAATATGATGTCTTAAACATCACATTTTCCACTTAGAGCACCCGTTCTTCCCCAGGGACAGAGAATTATAGATTTTACAAACAAGACAGGGAGTTGTTACAGGAGGCAATCCAATCCGGTTAGCATAAGATAAGGGATCAGAAAAATCCTAACCGAAAAGAACTGCCCTCTTGAAGACACAAGACAGAGTAAGAGAAAGTTATCTAGTAAGCCTAAAGGGGCTAGTGGCCTGGCTCGTGGTTCTGGTCAGGAAATAAATAAACCAATCTCCTTTTTTGATCATCACACAGATGCGCTTCAACATAGAGGCATATGGAGCCTTATGGAGCACACGAACGTCTGATTTGGCTAAATCGCATCATTCCAGACCCACACACGACAAGGCTAGGGAATTCTAAATACTTTTCACTTCAATATGGTTGCCGATTACAGAAATGAATCACCATTTCGACCTTCGCGAAGCTAATAACCATGGCATAAAAGAAACGAAATATATGGCATAAGAGAAACACAAGACCTGGATCTCAGAATTATAACAACTAGCTATAGTTCTGATATGTTACTAGTCGAAGATGCACCAACGTCAAGAGATCTTACCATGTAAATTTAACATGAACCATACAAAGGCTTTCTGAAAGTTAAATTAAGCAAGAATAAAAAACCCTAAACCCCGAGTCGGATCGAGTTTCGTACTTTGATTACGGATTAGTAGCTATTTGATAATGAAATTCATCACTATCAACATGAAATCCGTTGTCGTCCAGCGGTTAGGATATCTGGCTTTCACCCAGGAGACCCGGGTTCGATTCCCGGCAACGGAAATGCCTTTTTTCCTCTTCCCATTCTCAGGCCTTCATTGATCAGTTTTATACTCCTTAACACCTCCGTTGAGGAAAGGCGCTTGTCCCACTCATTTGCGAGATATTTTAGCACTCAAAATATATTCAATTCAACAAAAATATGCCATGGTCTGCATAGTCATAAATTAAGCTTAAAATATTATTTAAATAATTTAATCTAAATATCAGCCATCGGTATTACTCTCGACATATATAAGAAACTTTTCCTTTATCACAGATCAAATAACCAGACAATGGGTGCACCAAAACTATGTAAACAGGCAATAGGTTTTATAACCAGCTCCTTGCAACTTCTAATTGCAGTCAGGGAAATTTCTTAGGAATAATGGGTGAAACAAGCGTTAACTCTTAATTGCTATACAAATAATGTTAAAAAAGAATTACATTACAGCAAACCTGCGGAATAGACTCAGACAAAAGCAGGGTGCGCAAATGGGTGAAAATAAAGAAACAAACCCTAAGAATGATTGACTTGATCAAATTACATATAGTGAATACATAAGGAACTTGTCACCACTGACTTCAAGTAAACACAACTTTTATTTGTTGTGTGTGTACATTTACTTCCCAATGCCAAGTTCTTTTGAGATGTCTCTTGTCAAGCTGAATTGTAAAGTATTATGCCATGGGAATAAGGTGCGAGTGACTGGAAGCTTCCTCCGAAGATCCTGCAAATTATTGTAATTGAAAGGCTTCAAAATTCACAATATACAGGCAATTTTATAGAATGAATACCCAAGGGAAGCAAGAAATATAGATTGATCACACTGTTGGAAGCGTTAGAAATTTCATGTGTGACCACAGATGTCACCCAACATTATAGACCAATAAAACGAACTGGTCCAATTGACTAATAAATAAGACACACCAGACAGGGAAACTGACCCGGCCAATCCAATTAGAAGGCAGGCTAGAAAGACTGTTGAATGTTCTTTGACAAGTTTCAGTTCAAATTTCACAAAGATCCAGATGGTAAAATTATCACAAAAGCAAAGCTTCTTAGAGGTGTTTGGTCTCAGCCATTACAAACATGCCTAACAAGAAAAGGGTAGGTACACGGGCTTGCTTTAATTGGAATCAATAATTATCACAGACTTGGCAGAAACGCCCCATGTGAGACCTAAAAGTGAAGATAAAACAGATCTTGGGGGGTGATATAAAAGGGTACCTTGAAAGTGGAATCAGGCAGGTTTAGATATGATGCCTGTCAAGTTAAAGTAATTTAGTAAATCATCTGTACATTAAAATGGGGGAAAAAAAAGAGACCCAGACTAAAAGAAGACAAATTCAGAACCTCAAGAGAAGCCAGGTACTCTGTTTCATGGTGACGAATAATGCTTGATACGGCAAGTGCACAATCTTCAGGGGCCTGAAAATAAAATCAAATGATGAAATATGAATAGATAACCTTGACACAAATATTAACAGTCAACTACTGTCTTTTATATCAAAGATGGTCTCGAATGTTCTCTGTCATGCAGAATAACAGAGAAAACAAGCCATGATACAAGTACCTTAGAGATCTCAAAAAACATATGCAAGGACACTCAGATCTAACTTAAGAGATACATTCACAACTAGTAAAAAGGAAGGTCAAAGTAATTGTGATTTATGGTAACCTGAAAAAGAGTTGCATCTTTGCATTCATGTTTTGCGTCTAGTTGCACATTTCCTTCCTCAAAATAGTGGGCACCCACCTGAAAATAGGACAAAAGTAATCATGTTAAATAAGGCTTGCACCATCTCATTCAACCCAATGCATTAAGCATCTATATATACCTGCATTTTACCCTTTATTTCCACCGTTTGTTGATCATCTTTGAACTCAACATTCCATATTGAACACCAACTCCCATTGCTATACAAAAATGCCAAAGAAAAATATATAAAAATATTGATATCATTAGATTTAGATGTAACAATTTTCTTTTATTGACAAGTAATGTAGAGAGCAAGAGCAATCATAAAAATTCAAAAGCATAGATGGAATTTCATTCGACTAATTTCACACACCAGAAATTTTGTGGGCTATGCCTAGCAGCAGAAATCACCACTGCAAGCTCAAAATCAGAACCTGGGCCCTCAACATCTTTCCCCTTTACACAATAGACAGAACAAACACCTTTTGGATAAGCTTCTTCAACATATTTAAGTATTTCAGCATCCAGACTGCACCTGCACTACCAAATAATACTGTGTCATGCAAAAGAGAAAGTATGAGAAAAATACAGTACTTCCGTACTCACGTTACTTTATTCAAAGGGTCAGTCTCAACCTCATGTCCTCAAATGCTGATCAACAGATTATTCATTAAAAATGAAGAACAAGCCTGATATTAACTATCACTTGCATGAGTCTCACTTCTAGATGAAAAATGGTGCACATTCTCGATAAAACGGTTGCATGGAAACCATGAATCTATATCAGTAGTACAGTAGAACAATGAAAAGGATTATAAGATAACACTGAAGAAGAAATCTCCTCAGTTACTGTAAACAATTAACACTTTCTGAGTTCACACAGTTAGCAATTCTTAATCACGGAACATCTCAATCATGGAAACTGCAGAGCATTACCGAAATTCTTCAATGTATGGAGATGGAAGTTCTTCATCCGTTGCAGGTCTCACCTCTGCACATACCTGAGACATTCAGCACGCTATCATAAGACCATGGTTTATACAAGTTAAAGCACAAATGAGCTTTATCCCCTTTACCACAAAAGCAATAACAAATTCTCATGATTTGCTTTGTACCCTACCTTGCAATGACGTGTTGTTGTAACTTCAATGTATTCATTGACTAGGTGTTTTGGCTCGACTGTTACCCTCAGAGAGAGAAAGAGGACTTACTTGTTTAACGTGGTCAACAGTTGCTACTTGAGCAGTCCTAGGATCAAGAAATGCATTCCCTTCAAGCTCACCGAACGAAGTAATCAGTACCTGCATGCACCTGTGTCAAGTGGGGGTTCCACAAGAAATCGGGAAGAGAAAGCAGAAATCAAGCACGTTTGGGGGCACATTGATTTATGGGGCTTTCAAACCACTTCATGCATATTAGAAAGGGATCCAATGAAATGGAAAGAAGAGGAAACCCTAGGAAGTACTTACGTCACCGCTTCGGTGGGGCATTGGGAGGCAAATCAAGTGGGATTTGTTGTAAACGGGGAATGCCTCGGACGCCGCTTCATCGAACAAATCGTCGTCGTTTAGAATGGATTTCACATCTGCACAAACCATCGGGGAATGGAATGGAATTGCAGATTAGTGAGGGAGCTAATCAGAAAGCAAATGCAGACACGAGAAGGAGGAAGAGGAAGAAGGACCTTTGGCAACGTATTGGATTTCACCAGGGGGAGAGTTGAGAAGGAACCATTTGGCGATTTCAACCTTCTGCTTCTCGCTAAGCTCTGATTCTTCTTCTTCTTCCGCCATTCTCTCTTTCTCCCTCTCTCTCAGTGATTTCGAAAATCCGAAATGCAAGGTTGAGTGAAGATGGATCGAAAGGTTCTTCTGATATAAATCAAAATGCTTCCTCGCCAATCAGGACCGTCCAAAACGCGGGCTCCACAATCTAAATCGTGATCCTTACAGTTGCACGGAAGGGCCCCACCTCATGGAATAATTTTACTTAATACTTCGTTGTGTAGTGCTAGTCTGCGTCTGTAATCTGGAAAGTGCATCTGACTGCCATGGCACCCTGAAATTCAAATGATGTTGCATTTTTCTCGACAATCACGGAGAGCCTCATACACCATCTTCACTCGTACAGCTCAACAATTGCCTCTAACGCCAGGCCGCAATCAAAACGCAACCATAATTCGCGGTCCAAATGTTGCAATCGAAGAATGACTCAGAACATAGCTTTATTAATCAATGTCCCATTTGTTTATGATAACATTAGCAATGTTTAGAAAAACATTTCCTCGTTTAAGTCATTAATGAATTAATTAAAATAACAACGTTAGATGTTCCAACTTTTACACATTAAGCGCACAAAAACATTGAAACTCTTTAAGACAGAATATTTTGGTCAGTTTTCTTTTTCTTTGAAACCAAGTTCTCCAAATATCATACAATGAAGTTGCACAGAAGATTTTTTCGAACAAAAAAAAAAAAAAAATTTGCCTTTCACAGTTTCTTCTCATTAGAACGAGTATCCCTATTTGATCCCACGCTGCCACTAGCTGACAGTAATCAGCGAGCGAAAATCCGATCAAAAAAAATAAAAGGGCCAGGACAATTTGGCCATCTGAGTTACAATTTATCCGCAATTCTATTACGTTTAGCTGTTTACCTAACCAAAACTTTGAATTATCTTAATCAAGAACCATAGGTTCCAAGTTACACCTATACATATATTTTTAGTAGTGGGCGTAATTCCACTGCCGTAATAGGTTAGCTTCCAAATACTGTTTCCATGCCTTCAAGGGGCCTATCCCTCTACTACAGCCAATAGAGTTCTTGGTTTCATTATTCATAAATATGCCTCTCGCAGCGAAAGACATTAGCTCCATCTGATCCATATAACCACGCATCCTGTACGAGAAACCTACTCTCAAACTCTGATCACTCTGAGATTGCTGAGTTTGAGAAACACATATATTTGGGCGGGTAACTGTTTCTTGTCTCTGTTTAGAATCATCTTCTTCAGACAAGAAGCTACCCATTCCAAATAATTCCCAATCAACCTGCTGCAAGATTCCAGATGCTCGTTCTATACTGCGTGAGGAATGAACTTGGAAATGCATTTCTTGCTCAATTGCTAGTGTGTCAACTTGGACCTTCAGTTGACGTAATTTGTCACCAATTCTTGAGGCTACTGCGTCATATAATACTTTTCGTGGCACATCAGGCTCTTTTTCCATGTCTAGTATATCATCAAAATTGATTGGATCACCAATGAGTACTGTAACCTAAAGGATCCAAGCATGCCAAGACCACAGTAAGAGCCTTTTAAACTGAAAATACAAACAATTAAATCAAACAAAAATAATAAAAAGAATGCCATGTCATGACGAAGCATCTTCTGTAATTGAATGTCTTGATCCTTTAGGAGGTGAGAAACAGACACAAGGCGTGCACTAGCACCAGTCAGCAATTTGTCCTTAGTTCATAGATGGATTAAAGCATGATAAATTTCATTAATTCACCACATGCTGCGTGAAATATCAGAGATAGAAAAGGAGTACGTACCATCTTGCCAATTCTGGGAAAGTTAGCACCTATTGGCATGATCTCTTGCATCCCTGTATGTACAAATGGGACAACAATGGGCATGCTATCTCCATCCAGGACCAATCTAATGGAGAAAGTTTATATCAGGACAAATGTTTTCCTCTGACAAATTCTGATAAAGTAGAAATAAACAGAAGCAAAAATTGCTGGACAAAAATACAATATTGACCCCATAGTTTTCCGAAACAAGGTCACTAAAACTAAAAAGAAAATGACCGTGAGGCTTCTCAGAAACACGAGTCCCAGAGGCAATGAGAGTGACAAAAGTAAGATATTTTAGAAAATAATCATTATTATATGCTATGTGATTAATTATTAGTAATTTAACTTCACATTAAGCATAGAGCACACACACACAAATACATAATATCTTATCCAATCTGATATATTGACTGAGACTTTTTTTTTTTTGGGGGGGGGGGGGGGGGAGGGAATATAAAAAAAAGGGGACAAATATATGATATAAAACTAAACAAATATATCCTTGGAATTCATGTCCCATAATTTTAATGATAACATATCAATGATCATGAATATAAAATAAATCATAAGCCCGAAAACCACTATTAAAATCTTGAAGGAGAAAAATTACAAACTTTAATCCCTACATATACTTATCAATTCCAAACCTAAACTTTGGAACAGGTCAAGTTCTATTCAACTTCATCCTTAAGTCTATTGCAATTTTCAAGTACATAACAAAAACATATCACTAGTGATTCAGAATATGTTGGCATATTAACAACAGAAGTTATGCTCCCATTTGTATATAAGGTAAAAAATAATTAGAGGCAATGGATAACCAAATAAATTTAATGGACAATTTCAAAAACTCTATCATCTAAATTCTAATTTCAAAGTAGAAGGACGAGAGTAACAATCAGATTAAAATTTAGGTACGAGATATGTAATTTTGCCATTCTGAAGATACCATAGGAACAGTTTAATACTTTCTACTGCACAAATTATTTCCTCAGTCAACAATTTCAATTATAATACTATATAAATAATGAGAAGGTAATTTTGCTAAGAAACTAGCAAAGTTTTCAGTAAGTATTTATTCTACAGCAAAATAATACGGAAGATTGTTACCTCCCAACACCTCTCTTGGAAGAACCCATGGTTTTTCCACCATCCCGAGAGCGGCTACCTTCAGGGAATATGTGAACCCAACCACCATGGTCCAATTTTGAAAGGGCCATGTCCATTCCCTACATAGGAGGAGGAAGTAGGTGAAATTACAATCATCCATAAGTAAAGAACTTCTAGCTCAGAGAGGCGAGGGAGAAGGAAGAGACAAATGAATGGACGACAAACGATTCTATCAAAAAAGGAAAACAAACAGAAAATGACAGAGCCCAAGATGCTATTACACTCCAAAATCGGGCGAGCCCTTAGAATAGTAAGGACATGAAGGACTTATAAAACCGATTTAAGGACACAACAAGAAGAAAAACTGAATAATTCACGGAACCTCATTACAGATGCAGAGTATAAAGAAGAAACAACAATGAGATTTTCACTAAAAGCCGCACATTTCACCAGAAGTGACCTATTATAATGCAAAACCTGAAATTATATGCCCAGATTTTAGGAGAATCATTCAACAAATATTGTTAAAAGCAATTAGCATCTGTTGGATCCACACCTTCTGATAAATTCCATCACCACGAGAAACTGGCAAGACTTTGACAGATCGAAAGAATGCAGAAGTTACAGGGTTTCTGAAACATCTATCAGTTGCACAAAGAGTCCATCTGAGGTTCTTAGCATCCAAAAGAACATGGGGGGGAAGCAGCGCAGCAATAACAAGAGGATCATCCATGGAAGCAACATGATTGCTGATCTGAAAAGGACCCGCCAACATGTTATTTGGACGCCAAAAGAGTTAAACCCACACAATATAACTCCTCAAACTCTTAGAATCAAGAACACGTACCGTAAGAAGAGGTTTGCCTTTAGGTCTATGCAGCAAAGCAGCATGTAGTTTTTCTAAACCATAAACCTGTTCTTGCATACAGCAATTCCAGTCAGATGAAAAATTGAAAAGCAAGGGAAGAAGAAAGCCAAGATAGGAAAATTCAACAGCATAGAAGCTGTCATGGCATACCTGAACACGATTCAATCCGTTCATAAAGACGTGACAGACATTCCCAAGAACAGGAACAGCAACAGCTTGCATCATACGAAGAAGAGTCGATTCTTCTTCAGAACTGAAGTCCTTACTCACTGTACATAAAAAAAAAAATCATCAAGTGAAATCCACGACTTTTTCAACACAAATATCAACAAGAGATATGCGGATTTGCAGAATGGTAAATTAATGACGGAAGAGCAACAATATAATAGAAAGGAACAACAATAGCGAGAAAGAGGGAGGGGCAGAATGGTAATTGAGTAGGCACCTCGTTTGTGATAGAAAGAGGAAGAAGAAGGCAATGAGTCCCTGCGGAAATCGCGAAATCGGGTGAGCCAGCGCTGAAGAGTGGAGGAGAAGTAGCCGTGGGCGTCGGGGATGAATATGTGGCGGCGGCGCCAATGGCGATCGACGGCGACTCTGAAACGGTCCCTGAGCTGTAGCTGCAGAGATCGGGCCTTGCTCTTCCAGACATCACCGCGATCGAGACGGTACATCGATAAACAACAAAAATGGAACAAGAGACAGAGACAAATCTCAAAGAGAATAGGAGAGGTGAAGTTGTTATAGAATGAAAACGAATTGTGCGAGCAGTTGCACAGCTCAAGTAGCGAAGCGCGAGTGTAGAGCGAGAAAAGAATGGGGAGAGAGGGTTGTGATCAGTTGCGGCAAGTTCCACTACGCTTTTTTTTTCCCTCTAGGGTACGACCCTGCCCCCAAGCCTTGGCCGTTGAATTTACAATGTTGCCACCATGTTCTTCTTACATGGGCGCGGGCCCACGTTTTATTTTGTAAGTGGTTGGATGGATAGGGATGACCCGCTTCGACCAAATTTGACACGTCACACGTCTAAATCTACCTCTTAGGAGTGGGACCCGCAGCGAGAAATATTTATATGGTAGATGTTCTTTAGCACTACGAAGGTGGTAGTTTTATAAAAAACACGTAAATGGTATACGATATAATTAATCTCATATAATCTATTATAGATACTTCCTTAAAGATTTCATCAAACATCACGAGTTTCGATCTCAAAGTTTCGAGCTCAAAGTTAGGTCTTACACTAATAAATATTAATATATGAATATCAAATCCTAAAATTTGAGTTAGGTGTTATATTAATAAAAATATATAGACACCCAATTACAAATTTTGAATTAAATGTCACATTGATAAAAATATATAAAAGAATTTATAATATATCATATTTTATCAATTATATAGTATACCCATTACATCCATTATCTATTTATTTGATAGAATAATATTTTTACAGTGCTAATTTTGTTTAGAGCAACCGCCTATTTATATTTTCCTCATCCATTGTGAGTTCTCTTTGAAAAGGGTTGAAATTAATTTTTTTAAAATTAATTAATGATATAAAGTTAAAATTTAAAGAGAATTTAATTTTATTAAAAGATTTAAACATAAATCAAATCAAAATAAATTTAATTTATAATTTATAATTTGATAAATTTAATATTAAAAATAATATAATTTAATTAATATATATTGATAATATAAAATTATTTTACACTGTCAACTAATAGAAATAGGAGAAAATAAAAAATTATAATAAATTCCTTATTATAATGAATAATTATTTATATAAATTAATATTTTTTACTATTTATATTAGCTGACAATATAAAACTATTTACATTATTAATACATTTAAATTAAATTTAAAATAATATACCAAAAATATTTTTAATTTTATGTAAAAAAAAATTTTCTCTCGTTTCTAATATCTAATGAAGGATAAAATAATCAAAATAAAAAATTTAATTTATTTTCATATACATTTTAAATAATATAATTGAATTTAATTATATAATTTATTAATTTATTCTAAACATAAAAGTTTAAAACATAACACAATTAAATTTAATTACTGATAAAATTAAATCCTGTCTCATTTCCTGTAATTCATTCCTATCTGCTATCTGGAATATTATTAACTTGTAAGTTCTAGAAGAATCTCTAATTATCGTATCCTAGCTAGGAAAATTAGGATCTTCAGATTGGGCCCAGACTCATTTGGGCTTCTGAAAGTAAGGGGAAAAATCCCAACAAACCAAAATTTCTTGGTCCAGTCTTGTGTTGCTTTCCATCCACAAAAAAAAAAGGTCAAATCATTCTGCTATTGCCTTCGATCTTCAATGAACGAAGATTTGCTGACCAAAAAAAAAAAATTTCATTCTGTTGGCCGAAAATAAAAGCTTAAATCATTCTGGATTGCCGGGGGACTACGCAAAATCAATTAGGGGGTAGAAGAACTAAATTAACATTTGTGGTATAATGGCATTGAAGAGGATCAATTTACTACGCAAAAAAAAAATCGCATGTGCATAGACAGTATTTGAACAAAGCTATCAAATCGATTGACCTATTAAATTGAAGGAAATCCGTAATGCACTCCGTTATTCGAGTAAGCTTGGGCAATCTTCATTAATATCAAAGGTGATCTCCGTTGTGAAGTGAAAGTACCGTGTCATTGTTACCACCACTACACCATCAGCATATGTATATTTGATAATTTGGACTTTCAGATCCCACATTCAAGCAGTTCACATCCACAGCAACTTCCCCAAGATCATCTACAAGGAAAAACAAGTGATAACACAATTAATATTTCATCCTTTCTGAAACAAAATTTTGAGCCAAAAAAGTTCAGTCATCACAAATCAGCAGCATGGAAATGAAATGGAAACCAAAACCTTCATATATAGTCCTTGCAAAATTTACATAATCAGGTATTAGATCTCTGTATATGATTCCATCAGGACGGGCATCCAACACTACCAGTACACCTGTTCAAATGAAATTTAAGCTATAAATTAATTTTCCAAGCCTAGAAAAGTTGCTAAGTCAGAATAAACAGAAACAGAGAGAATTTTTATTTTAATTTAAAATTTATAGTAAGGTAGGACTAGAGATCTCTCTCACTACCTAATAATAGCTATCTTAGCACGAGTGAACAACAAACAACATGAAACAATAGACATCAATGCCAATGTAGCATTTGAAGGATGTGACCTGTTAAAGATCCAAGTAGAGAAGGGAAAAGGGAAGAATGCGGTTGCTTGAGAACATTTTGTCCGTGACACATGCAGAAGGGAAAAACCAAATAAATAAAAAGGATACTACTAACATGAATACAGAGCCTGTCTACTATCAAACAAAACCAGAGCACTTCAAGAGAGTGATTCCACAAACCCAAGTACCCAACACATGATGTATGGCATTGCTCTACATTTTGCGAGAAAATCAGCAAAATGGTTTTGCTTCACAAAGTACATTGACAATTCTGACAGAACAATCACCAATGAAGGGTGAAAATGTCATGTATCACAGCTGCGTGCCAATGAAAGGCAATGCACTCATGTTTTTTGATGTGCACAGCTTGAAGTCAGTCATATTCAGTTAGAAAAGCCCATAAACCATGCTCACAAGCAACCAAAGAAGACCCTTTTTGATAGGCATATGCCTGCTTGAATATTGGAGGTGCAATCAATTAAGCTGGAAAAAGCTACCACCAAAATGCAGCCATGAAAACCTACCACTCAAGAATCTATACACCGGGCTAGAGTGGTTGCTGAAAGCTTGAATTAATTATATTTGCTACAGGCTCAAAGGCCAATTAGTCTAAATCATCATTTGCCCTCAAAATTAATATAAAGCCAAACAAGAACAGATGTAGATTTACAGTTTCATTTCTACTGTGTGCTTTACGAAAGACTGGGTATCTGGGTATCGCAGTTACCCATGGACATGTTAAGGGGACTCATTCATTTGTGTAACATAGTAAAACTTAAGAGAAGTCTCTTCAAGTAACCACAAGAAGGTATTAAAGACTATACAATGAAGTAAGGAGTCTCAGCAAAGCAAGTTTCCGGCTAAAAAATAGGCTCCGTAGGCCAACCACTTGATGAATTATCAAGTGACATAACATCTAATAATTCAAAAACCAAAAAGAAACAAATCAACTTCAGAACCTTGTTTACCACCATACTTCAGGCTCATGCCCGTGAGGTATCAAGTTAATGATTACATAAGGTCACAAATAAGAATAATCCACACTTTATGTTACACAGATTATGCATTCGGTATGAGTGATAGGTTGTCCCAATTATTGTCAATTGATCACAAGAATTTAGTGTGAAGCTTAAAGAGTATGAGCAGGAGAGAAGCACTCAAACTTCGTATTGATATTATAACTTTACTGAAGGTACCTGGTGCCACCCAAGACTTAGCGGAATCGCCAGGTAATGGAGCCAGCCAGAGAATATTTCGCAGGTTCATTGAATCATCATATGTCACATTGGACCCTGACAGAGCAGAGCATTCAAGAAACTAAATGCCTTGCAAAGATTGAGAATCAAAAGAAAAGAATATCAACCATTTACATATATGTCATTTACAGGGAGCTCTTAAACTTAGCAACATAAACGTTCTCACCACTCTCCCCAACTCATGTCCTCTCCCTCGCACGCAAGTGTGCACAAAAATAATAAAGCACTCCCACAAGAGCTAGCAAATATAATTCACAAGAATTCCAAACACAAGGCAGGCATACAACAAATTTGAAGCCTGACAGGGAATAATGTAACTTGAACAACACATAACAAAATACATACACACGGGAAAGTATTGTACCTCTCTGACAGAAACCCAAATTGTATCGAAACACTTCTTTATCATAAGCTGGATATTCCCTTGCATGGAATCTGCCAAATGTGAAATTGCGAATTGTTAACCTTGACAAACTTGAATTATATCCAACACATATTTAATAGAGGCAGTAAATCCACCTTTGGAACAAGGAAGAATGTAAAAGAGGACAATTACAGAGAAAGAAATCAACATACAAGATACCAAGTCTTCCAGAGTCCACAGCAAGAAATAAGTGACCATGGAACAAATCAAAGCGGTTCAAAGCAACATCCAACCCAACAGATGGACCCCGAGCAACAATGAGTTCAAACAGAAATTTCATATACATATTCAATTCCTGCAATTTGACATAGAAATGCAACATCACTAACACTATTCTCAACATAATCATTCTTTGATGAAAGAAGCAAGGTGTCATTGGCGACCAAACCTCACTGTTGAAGAGCCTGCCATAGGGGGTTCTAGTGAGCTGGCAGCGGCTTTGGTTTGATCCTTCAGCATCAGGTACCTATACTATCACAACACCAACACCACCCTTATCATTCATTTGAAATAAACAACGGTGAAACCGTTGCTAAACGAAAGAAAAGAAATAACTGACGGGGATGACGGTTGGGTCGAGAAGGCGATGAATGGCTGCGGGGTCACCGCCGGAATCGACGGCGAGGCGCGCCAGCTCCAAGACGGGCTCCGGCGGCCACCATATGAGCTCGTCCTCTTTCGCTCTGCGGTTCGGACCGGCGAACTTGGTGGAGCCCAGCTTGCGGTGACGAGGCTCCGTTTTGACGACGGCGTTTGGGGAGAAAGGAACGAGGAATTTGAAGCATGATTTGAGGTCACGTGCCACCAGTGGATCGACGGTTAAGGACTGACGTTTAGAACCCAAAAGTGATAAGAGGTCAGAGGGAGTGGCTTTCGGGGTTGACGGTGAGGACGGAGCGTGACGCTTTGAAAAGAAGGGTATTTGTGGGAAGGAGGACGACGCCGTTAGATATAACGAGATGAAGAGTGCGAATCGCAAGGAGAGGGAGGGATTATTCATTCTCCAATCCCTGCCTCCACCTCTAACAATTGCGCCTCTAATCTTTATCTATATCCCCTCTTCCACTCATGCACGCGATACTTACTTCGTTATTTTTCGAAGTTCAATTTCTCCGTCATTATTTGACTTGTCTGTCTTTGCACTTCTTACAACTAAGGTCTACGATGATTCTGCCGTTGGGACTTGGGATTGAATAGTTAGTGTCAAACAAGCATGTTTGCATGGTCGGTACTTCTCTGATATTTTGTCAGTATGCACTCTGCAGTGTTGTATGGGCTATAGATTTTATGAATCCTCGTGCGCTATTACCAGCAGACACAAGTGGCATAGTTGCACATGACCGAATATCAGAGAAGTACCTACGATGCAAACATACTCGGTAATTTGTTATGAAGATTAACCCAATGTTTGGCACAGAATAAAATCAAAATAAATCATCATGAAATATAATAATTCAGATACACAAATTAAGTTATCAAATTTTATACTTTTTAAACTAAAAAATCACAATAGTACTGGTGGCTTGAGATGAGGGATGTGAAGTTCAAGTAACAAATTATTGAGCCACATTACTTCAGATGTTGCTGTAGCAACTACTCTATAGGAGTACCACCAAGGAAAGTAGGTGCGTGCTTCAGTGAAGATGATATTTTCATCTTCACATGAAGATTTGATGTGGATGTAACAAATAGATGATATGTGATAGAGGTGTATTGATGCACCAATCACCTATGATGTACTCTAATAATATCTAATTTTAAGAAAATTTAAAAATATAATTAAATATATTTTAAAAATTAATTATCATACATTGACAGTATAAAATTATACTGACAATATAAAATAATTTTATACTATTGATATATTCAAAAAATTTTATTAGTATAATTTTAATTATCATACACTGACAGTGTAAAATTATACTGATAGTATAAAATAATTTTACACTATCAGTGTAATCAAAAAGTTTTATCAGTGTAATTTCACATAAAATTATACTGACAATATAAAATAATTTTACACTGTCAGTGTAATCAAAAAATTTTATCAATATAATTTTAATTATCATATACTGACAGTGTAAAATTATACTGGCAGTATAAAATAATTTTACACTGTCAATGTAATCAAAAAATTTTATCAGTGTAATTTCACGTAAAATTATACTGGTAATATAAAATAATTTTATACTGTCAGTGTAATCAAAAAATTTTATCAATATAATTTTAATTATCATATATTGACAGTGTAAAATTATACTGGTAGTATAAAATAATTTTACACTTTCAGTATAATCAAAAAATTTTATCAGTGTAATTAAAAAATTTTATCAGTGTAATTTCAGATACACTGATAAAATTTTTTGATTACATTAACAGTGTAAAATTATTTTATATTACCAGTATAATTTTATACTATCAGTGTATGATAATTAATTATTAAAATATATTTAATTATATTTTTAAATTTTCTTAAAATTAGATATTACTACAGTACATCATAAGTGTCTGGTGCATCAATACACCTCTGCCACATGTCACCTATTTGCTACATCCACATCAAATCTTCACATGAAGATGAAAATATCATCTTCACCAGAGAACTAGACGTATAATCATCAGAGTTACCACCCCAATCAGCATATGTATATGTAACCACGTCTAATGAAGCTGGTTTTTGCAAATGAATTCTGAGGATTTCAAATACAGTAAAACATTGCTACATTTTTCCATATCAAAATTACTAACCAAATTGAACAGTTTCTTTACCCACCACACTCCCACACTATCTTTGAACTTTCTTTAGTCCGGGGAAAGAAGATTAAAGAAGGGTGTTGAAATATATGCCTTGCCTTATTCTACTAAAGATTAAATTTATATGCACTATTAATGTTAAAAAAATTTATATAAACATCCAATTATATATTATATCAGCAAAAATATTTAATTCATTCTGTCACTACTTAAAAATCTTATAAATAAATACATCTGATTAAACGTTAGTATAAAATTCTTTTACATTATTAATGTATCAAAATTAATCCCTTTTGCTAATTAAAAAAGTACGGCAAAAATTATGTGATAAAAATTGTGTGTACAAATATCATTATTCCTAGATTGAACGTGAAGCAGCACATGATTTGCAAGATAAACTCTTAGTTCATCTCTGATCGAATGATATAAAAACAAAGCCTACAAAATTTGCATGTATTAGATTGTGTACTAGAAACTGTCAATCCCTATGTAAAGTGCGGGTAGGCAACAAATGACTACTATTATCAGAACAAATCACTATGCCTACACGCTGAACCTTGTTTCCCTTTTTTTTTTTCCTTTGTTTTTTTTTTTTTTTTTTTTTTGCCTTTTGCTTTAATGGGACATTCTGAATGAAACCTCCATCATCTCCTCTGCTCTCTGAACTCTTGGTTTATAGTAACTAGCAGTTCAGTTTTCTGTGGATAGCTGCAGAAGATTTCTAGGACCCATAGACAATTCAAAAAAATTCCTATCAATGGTAACAGGGCCTGAAACATAACCTGCAAGGCGGCATCATAAAACTTCAGATGATATCCTACATCACCAAAAAAGAACTAAATTAAAGAGAAGCATTTACCAAGTAGACAAGGACACGAAGCTGTGGCTTTGACGTTCAAGAAAAAATCTACGTTAGTACTTAGTAGATACACATCACATTACAGTCACATTGTTCAGTCTAGAGGTGGTCTTAAAATGTGCGTCTTATTCTTGTCTAGCCATGAAAAACAGAAAGGATTCAAAAGAAACCAACACTTGCATTGGTCAGGAAAAAAAAAAAAAAAAAAAAAAAAAAAAAAAAAAAAAAAAAAAGCCCAATTTTTAGTGCCATATACCCCAATCCCTCTTTCTTTCACTTTATCTGCTACTTAAACAAAGATTCACAAAGATAAACTGTAGGACATTTTCAACAATTAAAACAATTGTTTTCCGTGAATAGCTTCACAACATTTCTAGGACCCACAAACAAAAAAAGAAAAAGAACTCCTAACCATGGTAACAGAAGGCAGCATGACCACAAATAAGCGAAAAAATATTCCACATTTTGCAAATTGCAATAACAAAATGAGAGAGGAAGATGCGAATTCACTTACAGTGAGAAGATTGCACATCCACAAAAGAGGAATTAAAATCCGTCTACCATTTTAATACCAGCACCCTTGTCCCAATCGTCTGGAGCGGCTACATCAGCCATAACCTTCTCCTGGCCACGCCAAAGAATCTGGAAAACAGTAATCCAACATTGGTTTGATCAGCAGTGCATGTTCAAGAGCATGGACAAAAGAAGACAAACTACCAATGCAATGTAAAGCACTTACTCTGTCAATGACCCCAAATTCCTTGGCCTTTGTTGAATCCATATAAAATGGTCTCTTCATCACATTAGCAACTGTTTCCTCTGACTAGTAATTTAGAAAATAAACAAATAACAGAAACATTACATTCTTCCTAATCTCCTCTGAATAAATACAACATCAACAGCCTAAGCATGATACTCACATTTCCCGTGTGTTTGGCCAGTAGTTTAACCAGAGTGTCCCTGTTTATTATGACCTGTAAAAAAGTTAGTCGAAGCAAAGGTTTCAAAATATAATATAGAGTTAATATAAAAGAACATGAAGAGAAGGAGAATGGAGGGGAAAAGAAAGAAGTTCAGATTCACATTTAGCAGCTAAGTAACAATAGAAACTAGACCTGAAAAGAAAGAAAGATAGATGGAACAATTGCTCCCAAATGTTAAGGGAAATCTGTGACTAAGGAACTCCACCAAGAGTTTGCATTTAAAATATGTGACAGTATTACATACAATTGCTAGACAACAATAGCATGCGGAAAAATATAACACCACCAAAGTTTGTCATTCCCAATGATGAAAAAAATGTAATGTACCAAAAACAAATTTGACTAACCTCCTGTGCACGAATTAGAACATCACTCGCAGGCATCAAACCAGATGATGGACTACGAGGCTGCTGAATCATAGCTGAAATTGAACAGTATCACACCCATGAAGAATTAAAGGACTACAGCCAAAACTTAAAAACCACAGGGTCCATACCATACCTTTGGCATGCGGCATCATAAAACGTTTGCCCGGAGTCCCGGCAGAAAGTAGCAGACAGGCTTGGCCTATAGCAGCTCCAACAGCCACTGTGTGTATCTGTTCATGACACAAAAAGCCAATACAAGGCAAAAGATATATTCAAATGATAGCAAAGAGAAAAATCCACAGCTCAGCAAGACTGAACAATTACACATAATTCTCAGTAGACAATAAATCAACTTATTGTCCATCACAATTGCTTAAAAATAAGTAACTCAGATTAAGTCATATCTCATAAACAGGTCATGTCTAAACAAAATACGAACCATGGCACATAATATGCATACATTACAAAAAACACAAGGTCCTCCCACCAAGCTACCAGTAGCATGAATCATCTATACAGAAACCCAACAACTGATACCACTCAATCACATAGTTACAACATTCTTCACATTTTCCAGAAATCTAAAGCAACCCACAATCTTGTTTCATCATATTACTACCAAGTACCATCATCAATAAAATAAAATATGACATATACAAGTATATCATCATATAAGGGAATTCTTAATGAAAAGAAACAAACCTCATTTTTTAACTGCATCATTGCGTCGTAAATGGCAAAACCTTCTGTCTCCATCCCTACCTGAATGCAAGAACATAAAATGCATGAGACAGGTAATAGATGACAGAGGCAGACAAGTAGCTCAATACTTAAACTATAGAAATCTAAAAGACAGAAAGAACACATCCATAAACATTTCATTAAACTGCGAGCTGGAAGACAATTTAAAGCTTACCGTTTCACCATCATCTCGAGTAGTACCGGTGGAATTTATGTAAATATATATTGGTTCTTTAGGATCCATCCACTGCAGGTACATCAACTCTGCAACAATAAGCTCTGTAACAGCCGGCACCAACTGAGAGGTAGAAACATTAATAACAGGTCAAACAAATTGAAACAAAAAACTATCAAGTAAGGCCAAGGGCATTGATAGGAAGCGCTATCGGTGGAGTGCATTACAATATAACTACCCCTTTAACAATCAACAATGCTGCACAGGAGGATAGTTGCCGAAATGATGTGTCAAATTTTAAATTAAAAGAGTGGGAAAAAAGAAAAGGAGTGGAAAAAATATGACTTGTCTGCTCCACTATCATGCCACTTAATTCTGGCAGTAGGATTCAGGCAGCACCATTCGGGCCAGGAAGCATTTTTCTTTAATTATACTGTTATAAACAGCAGAATTGGAATCAAGTGCAACAACTTAGAAACCAATGCAAAACTGCTGAACACTTACAGGCATGCCAATGTAAATAATTCTACCATGGAGAAGCAGCGAAGGCAAGTCAGGTGGGGGCCTTCTGGGCCGGTGTTCATTGTATGAAACAGACCTTTCCACCTAATTCAAAGATAAGATTGCGTTACTCCAACAGATAAATATGACTAGTACCAACACATAGAATACAGTATTTAACCAGAAACATAAAATGGAACACTCATTCATATATCTTCCAACCCCTTTCAAAGCCCATGTCACTCAGCACATAGCAGACAATAATTCCCTAATCTTAAATTTCTAATAGGAAATAGATACCATGTTTATGCAACCAGAAAACCTAGGACAAATCAAATAGTCACCCCCAAAAAATAAAGCATACGAAAACTGAAAATTGATGAGGAGTAAGATAAGATAGATAAATGTTACTTGTGCGGGAGTAGCCATGAGCTTGGGGGGCTCAAAGATGTCCAAGTAAGGAGGGGTATCAGAGTTGAGGGGACGGTTAAGCAAGGTTTCGGGTGAAGTGGCAGCCACAGAAGCGAGCTTGGAGAGAAAGGGGTCTTTAGGGTCGAAAGGGGGTATGGGAATTTTGGCTTTGCTTGTGGCATTCACAGAAAGAGGGCAAAAGGTTCTGAGATTTCTCCTGCGAAGGGGAAGGGGTTGGGGTTGTGAAGAAGAAAATGAAGTGGGCATGGAAGTCACCATGGGTACCCGCAAACACGTAGCCATCATGTTTCCGATACTCGCTTTCGCTGCTCAATGCTCGCCTCAACACTTGGTACAGGGCTTCAAAGTTCAGCTTTCGACGCGAAACCGAACGGCGAGCCAATATCAAGAGTGATTTTTTTTGTTTTTAGCACACCCATTAAAATAAAATAAAAATATATATTGTAAAATAAAAATATTAATAATGCCACATAATAAACTCATTTTATTTCATATCTACTTTGCAACACCCATTCATAGTAAAATTAACGACATAAGTTTATGTAAAAAATTTTAAGTTGAATATTAATATATTGAAGTATTCATGAGCAAAAATAAAGATCTATTGATTATAGGCTAAATATTTTTAAGTCAAATAAAAAAAAAAGTTTAATTGATATGCACTGACAATATAAAATAGTTTTATACTGTCAACCAATAAAAATACCAAAAAGTGAGAAATCATGGTAGATCCCTTATTATAATGGATGATTATTTGTATGTGTTGGCACTTTCTACTATTTTTATTGGCTGATAGTGTAAAATTATTTTACACTATTAATGTATTTAAATTAAATTCATAAAAAAATTATAATTTATTTAATATAACTCCATATGCTCCGAGCAATTAAAGGACTCTACCTTCCTCTAGAGCATTACTTAAGTGATCTAGACCCACTAGAAATAGAATAGAATTGAAAATTATAAATAGATAAAGAAAAATTTTAAAGCATTTAAAGTACAATGATTTCAGTTATGTCTTAGTACGAAAATTCACACTGTAACTGTGCTATAATCATATCAAATTATCTCCAAGAAAAATAATATCTTATCATAATATGAACGATAAGTACTTAAAAGACATAGGCCATGAAATTTATAATGCAGCAAGCTCTATTATAATCCCTTTATTTTAGTTTCCACTTTCCTTTGTCACATATATTCAAAGGCTTTCATTTGAGGTATGTTTGCAAATTTGATTTAGGAGGGAAAGACATGTGGGGTTTTAACTACCTCTTCAAAACTCTCTAAAACCCCTATGTCATGGTTCCTCCAAATTGGAGGGTTTTATTGATATTTGAATTTAATTTACTATCCTATCCCTATTAAAATATAAAATATCATTTGTACCAATCAATTATAATTTTATTTCAACTTTTCACATAAATTATATTTCCCTCTTAATTTTGCATCAACTTCCATTTAAATTTGCTCCTTCCTAAAAAAAATGTTTAGAAAGGAAATATTTTTAAATTTATAAGAATATATAATATTTTCTAATTTTTTTAAAAATTATTATTACTATAAAATATATTAATTATATTCAATTATTTTAGTAAATGGTAAAATTATAAAATTACATTGTAAGCTCTCAATTTCCTTTTTCTTATCAATTTTAAATTCGTGAACAACATTGATTGAAACCCTTCCAACCCCTTCCTTTCCTTCCCTTTTCTTTCTCTTTGATGTCTTTCCTTTCCTTTTCCCTTATAACTCATAAATACACTATTAAGAATTCTCATTTTCTAGTGTTACTCTTAAGATCATAATGATATGGCGAAACTTTTACATCATACTAATAAAGGTAAGTAACATAAAATGATCCTATATTTATCCCTCTGTCTTCTTGGTAGTTAGTGGCAAATCTTACATATCTTTTTTTTGAATTACTTGCTTGCCATTATATGTAATTTATAATAAATATATAGAAGTATATAAACTTAAGCAATATATATAACTTAAATAAAAGATTTAAATAAAGTAAACAATAACTTGAATAATATACACTCATCACATAATAAATTAAATAACAAAAGATAAAATTAAACAAAAAAATAAATTGAGTAAAATCCAAAAGATATAAATTAATTCATAAATGAAGTGCACAACAACTGAAATAATATAAGTTTGGATAAAATAAATGACATAATATCTCAATAAAATTCCTTAAATTATCAAGTTGTTAAATCTAAATATTAATTTCTAAATAGACATAATTTAAAATTATTTTTATTTAATTTCTTTTAAATTTTTTCATCATAGTCCATGATTCTATCACTGTCATCATGTTGCATTCAGCGCGTAAAAGTCATGTTTGTACAATGATTATCATAGAGTTAGAGTAATGTCCATAAGTCAAAAATCATCATACTGTCCATAAGTCAAAATATAAAATTCCAAGTAAGGGCAAAAGTAATTTAATAGTTTGACTCCATATATAATATTTTTTTTTTTTACTTATTTGAGTATTATATATAATATTTTACTCTTTATATTAGTTTCCAAACGGAATTACCACAAAAATTAACAACTCAAAATAATATATTATTATATAAATAATATCTTAATAATAACAATAATAATAAGCAATAGTATAAAGGAATATAAAATAAATTAATTTGAAAAGATAGAAAAATAAACTGCAATAATAGTGAGTAATAATATAAATTAACATTAATTCAAATTACTTGAAACAAAAAAATATATATTGTAATGATAATTAATAAGGAGCAATAATATAAAGGAATATTGAATAAAATAACTTGGAATGATAAATAAAATAAATTGAAATAAGAGTAATATTGAGCAAATTTAATATAAAAAATAAAATAACTTAGAACAATAAATAGATCATAATAAATAAATAATAATGAGGAATAATGTAAAAAAATTAAATAAAATAACTTGAAATATAAAATAGATTGCAATAATAAATAATAGAGTAATGATATAAGGTAATATTCAATAATGTAACTTACAATGAATAAATATAATCATGATTTTATTTTACAAATAATTGTATTATCTACTTTAATATTTTTGTTAGGATGAACACTAGGGTGTGCATGACAAGTCCCTTTCTTTTTTTTTTTTTCCATGTTACCTTTTCTTTTTTCCTTCACTCATTGTTCCTATTTGTTGCTTCTTTTTCGAAGTAACTTTTGCTCGCTCACTCTGATTTTATTTTTTTAGCAAAATACTAATTCTTCTCTCTTTGTGCTTACGGTGGCTCCCTCCATCCCCTTATATAGAATTTTGATACTTCTTACTTATGGTCAAAAATATCATTGGTGATATTTCACTCTTCTTCTTTTTTTCCATATTTATTACCATGTCTTGTTTTCTAGCAATATTTGATACTAAATTTTAATGCCATTGACTTGGTTCTTTCTTTCTTTTTTCTTTCCCTAACATTTCTCCGAAGTCTTCATGCAAGGCTGCCATGAGTCTTCCCCCGCTTTTTTTTTCAACTAATGATATTATGATTTTTATATTATATTATTATTAGTTTATCTTTTCTAATAAAATATTTAATTAATGGTTAGTTTCATTTATTATGTTAAATAAAGTGATATGTTTTAAAGTTATCATTGTTAATTTATAATTTCATTTTAGAAAATTAATATATATAATTTAACTATTTGATCAATCAATTATTGTTACAAAATTAGCTTAAATAAATCAAATAAAATATATTAATAAGTAGGTTAATCAAATTAATCTGTACAAAATATTTTATAAAAAATGGATGTTACATGCTTAAACTTTATTTACATAAGAGTAGAAACTAAAAAACTGTATTTATATCAATTCATGTTAACAGACATTTCTCAAGCGGCGTATAAGGAGTATTGTTTTGGGAGGGAAAATAAATGACTGTTACATATCAGTAATCAATAATAGATTACATATCCTCCCACTATGTACTCATCGTTCTGAATAACTAAAGTAAATGCATAAAAGGAGATAAAAACAAATTGTCTAATTATTTTAAATGTTTGAGGACCCATGTGACGAAAAACAATTTCTTAAAAATTAATGCAATAACATTTATTTCTTTTAAGATCTAAAATACAGTTTACTCAATTTTAATATGTGAAGAATAATTTTCATATCAGATTTTTCATCATGTCATAAATGAGCACTAAGTAGTCGTCGTTCTGAAAATAGCATTGCTATTTGGCTCGAAAAGAAATAGCATGAAACAATAATAAATACAGCTGACATTATTTTCTTGGTGGGCAAAGCTGTGGTGGATTGTGTTGAATTTTGGTCTAAATTGATCTTTTATAATATTATAATTAAAAAATATAAAGTTATAATTTTACCCTCACTCACTTATTTCTCACTCAATTTTTCCCCCTCCATCGATATGTGCTGCCACCTTCTCCCATCTTGAGCTTCTTCTATCATCTTTCAAGCATTTAAATTGTACATAATAAATAATGGTTTATATGACTATGGTAGATTATACCTAAGGAAGAATTAGTGCTTATCAAAAGTTTGTGCCAATTTTTCAAGCTGAAGTAGCTAGTAAAGGGAGGGTGAAAGCAACAGAGGTGGTGAAGAGCATTGGCGAAGCGGCTAAGGGGAGTGTGAATATTGCATGGGACGCTGCAAAGAAAATTGTACAGAATGTGATTGAGACAACCACTGTTGAGGCTGATACCAATGTTGTGGATACAATGGAGTATAGAAGTGCTGAAGATTTGAAGGGGCAACTTGGAGATGGTTGTGATAAAAAGATAGAGTTATAATTGGGGGTATAGAAGTTAGGCCAAGACTATCAGAATAGCGTATAGTCGAGAAGGAGGTAGATCTGTAACATCCCTACTTTAGTAAACGGAATGTAATGGAAACTTTGAATTATTCCCCTTAAGCAATGTGAGAATTTTTCAGGCAGCGCTATACCATGACGATCTTTACACTTGGAATTATAGGGTAGTGTAACACTGCCGTTGAAAATACGGCACTGCTATATGTTAAAATTAAGAAATGACAAAAGTGCCCTTATCAACTTTTATTAATTTCACTGTTGCCCAAAAGTTTTAGAAATTGTACTTTAACCCTAAGTGGATATTTTTACAATAACCCTCAAACTTTTTATAAAATAATATTTATGTCCCCACATCGATAGAATTAGCAGAATGGGGTTTTAAACGAAGCAGAATCATGTGGTGAAACCGTAAGAGTTTAAATCTCTACCGTTTGGACCATGAAGGCAGTTCGGTGTGAAATGACGTGGAGTACCCCTGGACTTACTCAAAATTACGGATATGCCATTAGCCACGGAAAATAAAAAACAGAAAAGCTCTAAATTTACAAGAACGATTATTTCACATTAACTAACAATTTATTCGATCGTATTGACTAAGTAAGATTAATTAGGAGTTAATTAGATGTTAATTAAGGGGGATTAGACTTAGGAACAATTAGAATAGAGATATAAAAATTATCTCAGAATCATTTAGTAAAGTTTCGCTGATTTGAAGAAAATCAGCGAAGATTCGGTATTTTAAACTACCAGAACCGAATTAGTAGAATTTTCTATTGGAATCCCTTACTTAAGTGGATGAAATTCAGCCACCCTTATCACATATGAGTGGCACCAAGTGTTGCTTAAGATAGTAGAAAAACTTGACCTTACCTTCATCAAATTTTTATCGTTTTCGCCTAGTTACTCGGTTTTATCAACAACTTAAGATTAATTAGCATTCGATTAAATTTTTACTTAGAACCAATTAAGTATCATTTAGAGAAATTAGATATGAGAGAATTAGATTGAAAGCATAGGAAACTTCATAGGATTTTTTCAAAACCGATTTACCGATTTAAAGGAAATCGATAATATTTCGGTACTTTGAACTGCCGGAACCAAACCAATAGAAATTATACTGTGAGAACCCTAGGATGGATGGTCAAGATTCAGCTGACACACCCTACAAGTGGCGCCACAATCAACCTTCAAGAAGGCAGCCAAATCAGATTGGAGAAGGAAAACACATCCATCAATCACAATCTAACTTCCTTCAAAAGTCTTGAAATAATTCCCTTCTACACCCCTTCCATTTTCGTCCATATAAGTTGTTGAACTCTCATTCTTTTCCTTCTATTCACACTCCTCTTCACTCCATCTTCAACCCCTCTTCAAGTCTCATCAAGAGTTTCTTCAATCTAGGACATCAAACTAACAAGATTTCAACTAGACAATGTAGGAATTCCAACTTCTTTTCTGGTTTTCTTTGAATTGGGCTGATTGGAACTCCACTTTCTTCCCACTTTCTTGTATGATTCTGATGTTATCTTGAGTGATAATGATGGATTAAGGCTGGTTTAAGTTGAATATGTGAGTTTGAATTGAAGATTTGATGGATTGATTTAAGGAAAACATGAATTCAAGAAGGATTCAAGAAGCTATTAGCATTTTCCCCTTGACAGTCCATACGACAGAGTGTACGGCTCGACCTACAGCCATTTGAAGTTGATGAATCTATTTTTATATGAAACTAGACATTCAGAGCTTTCCATAGATATAAAATATAAGAGCACTGGATTAGTATAAAATTAGTTATGAATTTTTGAAATTTAACCTAGAAATCTGGATTCTCATTTGGGCAATATGAGTTGAGAAGGGTATAACTCACACTACACAACACTAAATTGAGTGAATCTAACGTTGTTTGAAAGCTAACATATAAGGGAACCTTCCATAAAAATTTCATAACCAGATTTAATGCCATCTATTCCTAACACACCAATGAAATTGACTTAAGTTTAAACCGGGCTGAGATAGTATAGTCCAGTAGAGTCAAGTTTCGGGACTCATAATTCAAAATATACTCATGCAAATGATATGAAACTTAATTCATTTAAAAGCTTATTCTGTTAGCTTTTATTTGATATAAATTTCGAATGATTTCATCTAAATTTCCATTTTTAGTGAATTTTCACTTATAAGAGCATAATTCTAGCTAAGAATAGGATAGCCTGAGAAAAAATACTTATATCTTGAGTTATATAAATCAAAATGAGATGAGACTAAAAGAGTTAAAAACTAGACACATAAATCTATGACATATCCAAAATTTAGACTTAGATGAGTTGAATTGAGCAAAGAGTGGATTATAACAAAATCGGACAGAATAAGAGAGAGTAAACTAAAAACCCCATAGATGCTTGAATTGAACTTGATGAATGATGCTATGAATATCTCTATAATGGCTGATTCATATTGAATTGCAAGTTTGAAAGAATATACTGGTTGTCTGACACTATTCATGGGGAAGCGGACTCAATCTATTATGCTGCCGAATTTTCAGCAGAAATTTATGAGAACTTATACTATGGGCGATTATGCTTTGAATATATTTACATTTACATGTTATGTTCATGTACATCATTCATGCAAGCATCATTAGAATATGATATGAGAAATAAGGTATGAAACATATTCATGAATGCACCAAGCGTGCGCATGCATGACAAGATATGAAAAGGAAAAGATAATAAGAACTTGCAAGAAAGACGTACCAAGTTACCACGTGAGGCATGACATAGACTCAGCTAGCATGGGTTAGAGCAGTACTGTTTAAGACTTGGACCAGCCCTCGACCAGATTTAAGGGGAATAGATCGATGCGAGGGTCGGGGAAAGTAAATCCGTCACTCATGTATAGGTACGAGCTCGGACCTGAAAAGCAGGCTATTACCCAGGGGTAAGAGAGGTCATTCACCTCCGGGAGACCAAGTACAGAGAAGCAAGATCAAGTTGTAAGTTAAAGAAAGATATGAATTAAGTCAAGTGCACTTGCATACAGACAAGTACAAACATCTTTATGTGCATCTTCAATTATCGCATTAAGTCATAATGCTTTTATAGTTTTTGTTGAAGCATATTATACTATTCGTATTTATATGTCTGTCATATGAAATGGCAAGTGGCTGTTAAAATATATCCCGCTTTGAGTAAGGTATTTTTAACCTAAAATTGAACTACTATTTGTTTATATGTACTCATATTTTCATAATAAACCGAAGCGGCTGGAATGTTTATGATGACGCTGTAAGATTGGTTTGAGTTTACCTACTGAGAACCTTAGGTTCTCACTGTCTACTTGTATGTTTTTCTTTTCCATAAACATTCCAGCAATCAAGTTAGCAATCAAGTGCGAGGTGGAGTACTGAGCCTTTCATTGAGCAAGGATCGAGCGTAAACCGGGTCAAGAAACTATTGAAGCTAACTAACGACTAGTCGGATATAAACGCTATATACTATGTCAATTACAGTTTTTTTTAAAGTGTAGTTATTTTATTATCTATATATCAAAAATTATTAGTCAGCAATAAAATGAGTAATTCAAGGGCCATGTATTATATTCTCCATATTTTAAAGATTTTCCTTAGCACAGTGACAACCTTTTAATATAACTCCATGACTCGAGCATGGCTTATATGATAGAGGTAGTTACATTTTTAGTATCAGAGCAGCTTGTCCTATATAGGCTGTGGATAGACTGATTATACTTCTAATGCATACTCTGAGAATCTAGATGCACCATGCTTTAGGCCCTTGCTTGAAGAGGGCATAGAAACATTATGCATGGTGGCCTTGTTGTGAGTGTTGTGGACTACCTGTTGTATTTGACTGAATATTGAACCTGATCACCTCAATATAAGGTTTTGTGTAAGCAGAGTCCTATGACATGCTGCAGACTTATTAGGAACCTTCTAAACGTAAATATTGGGGACGAGACTCCCATGATATAGCAATGGTAATAGGAGACAAACGATTGAGCAAGTCAAAGAATGCAGAGAATTGGGGCTCCGCTCAATAAAATCATGTTGGGTAGTTTGGCATTGACCTAGTAAATCTAGTCATAGCCAAGAAGGATCGTCTCCCAAACACTACTGAGCAGCCAAAAATTTAAGTCATTAAAGGTAGGATCTCAGCTGGTAATGAATGGAGTAAGAATCTTTTTCACTCTAACGAAGCTTATTCTAAGCTTCATTTGCAACCACCTGATCCATGCTATCTTCTCTAAATTGAATTTAGGAATTTTCTTGCCTAGTGTGGTAGACCTGATTCTCGATAAGAGTAAGCCAATTATCCGCTGATGAGGTCATTTTGAGCGGCACTGATGATACCCTTATTTTCTTCATAAGTAAGATTCTTTCGAATGTACTGCACCAGCAAATTCAGTCAATAATTTTTAATCTAGATTATGGTAATGCCAGATCAGAAGTACCCGATCTTTTATTATGAAATTTGAAGTATGGACAAATGAAGCAAAGTTTTAGAAAAGGGAATTAAGGTTAGTAACCTCAGTTAGGTATAAGCAAAAACCTTTTCAATACTCTATTCAGAAGTTAAAATAATTTTCTTTTTCAAGCACTTGTAAAATTAAGGAGCATTAAACAGGATCTCAACCTCAAGAGAAAACATTAACAAATTTTGAAAAAATTCATCTAATTATACATTATATCAAAGTAGGGGCGCAGTTATATTTCCTACAAACCAAAAGTAGGGACACTTTCAGATTAGGGCAGCACATGAAGCGAGCTTGGTATTTCTTATCCGCTAAGTGTAAAGGAGGAATCAGAAGATCGGGTTATACTGGAACTCTATCAATTTTAGTCATTATAAGCACCACATGATGCGACTATTTTCAACATTAGTAAAGAGATGCAGATATCTGGAGAAGAAATGCGAGATATAAAGGTCATCATTGGACATCATTACGAATGCTATCAGTGGAGAAACTCGAGAAGGAATGTATTCAAATTTAGGTGAGAATAACAAGGAATTAGAGTGTGCAACGGATCCTGATGGGATGAGATAGCAGGAGTATAGGAGGCCATAATGAGTTAAGACCAAGATAAGCTTCTGCACAAATAATAGGACATTATAAGAAGAGAGAAAGAGGCAGTCGTGATTTTGGAGTGGCCTATTACCTAGTATAAAATTATGGTACGAATGAGAGTTTGTACTAGGTAACGAACTAGGCGGTCTTTTCACCGGTAAAGAGCGCAACCAATCTGATACACCCTAGATAGGATCGGGGGATGCATCAATATGAAATTAAAAAATTTGAAAATATATTCTATATTGGTTAAGGTTACAATACAAGATCAGGGGTAGTCCGTTAAGTCTTCATACTCGGAGCTAGTTCAGGTACGCGCATAGTAGCACCAACGTACTGAATCCCATTAGTACCCTATGGCTAAGCGTGCTTGAGTGACGTGAATGCCGAACTCACTCAAATTAATCAGGCTATAAAGAAAAATTTGTAATATAGAGCAACCTGAATCGTTTCCCAAGGAATTCGCAATGAACCAAATTGATCAATCGGAATTAGCACAATACAGAATTAACAACAGAAAGGAAAACTCGGGGGTTGTTCAATTAACAGATAACAGATAGTAGATGAAAAATACGAAATTAACAATTCAAAAGCAACCAACCCAGACTTGAGTTCCTAAAATCCGTCATTGGACAATGAATCACTGAATTCGTGGTTGATCCTAAACAAATCGGAATCCCTGCATTCATTTAGAAAAACGAATCTACTAGGCGATCACCTAGCATTTTATCTGAAACTCGGCGTGTTCACTCATTCAACGTACAGTGCTCACTTAAACCCGTTCCGATTTTAAGCGCTTTCGATTAATCAACCTAAATGTTAAATCTAACATTCAACACCCCTTCCCTTAAGTTATACAGAATCGAAATACAGAAGGAAAAAGAAAAGAACAAACTCAATATGAAGCAAAAACGTCCTCTGGATTGAAGGCAGAAACTCAATTCATGGGTTGATCGATTAGTGCCTTAGCCAGCCATGATAGAACAAAAACCGAAAATAAAGAAAGAAAGGTTGAATGTACTGAACATGCGAAATACAGAACTTGGAATCCCTAAAAAATGAATCGTTCCTCCTAAGTATATCTCCTTTTGTCCCTTTGTTTTCCAACTCTTAAAAACAAAAACGAAAAAAATAAACCGGTTCAAAAGACAAGAACCGGACCGAACAAAAAAACTGAAAACTAATGGCTTTGGTTCCTTGCAATTTGGACGCTTAATTAACTAAACTTTGCTCCAGCATTTCATGACTGCCTTGTTGTCCGAATTTGGCCTTTAATTGGGAACCTGAAACAAAATTTATAATTAATTCCACTTAAGAGCCCAAAATCCAATTTAGACCAAAAACCAATATTTACACACTAAATTGCCCCATGATCATTATTCAATTGCAGAAATAAAGTGTGATAAAAAATCAATTATCATTGAGCAAGAGTAATACTGAGATAGGTGACCTTCTGGGAAGTCTCCATGTTGTAACCCCAACAAGGAGACAAGACTATTAATTCTTTCTCTCACATTGGGTAGTCGCACTTTGGTACAAGATAGTGCAGTAAATAGTAAAAAGGTTCAGTATTGAAAGTGATATGAAATTTGACCACTAAGACTGATATGCATTATATGGAGGCTAATCATCAATGAGGACGATAACTTTGGGAACCGCAAGACTTCTTAAGTTAGCATTAAAAAATTCGGAGGGATAGATATCAACACATCAAATGAGGAACCTCCGTGTTATTAAAATGAGAAGAATAGGCAAGATAGGATCCTTGCAAATTTCTCCCATTGAGTTGATTTTGTTTTGAGAAAATAAACTCATGAGGAGCGCTAAGAGTTTTCATAGAAGAGACAATCTGAGGCCTTTCTAACACACATTGAGATACAAAATAAAGCTTATAAAGAAGAAGAAATTCTAAGGCGAAACTCCTACCTATAATTCTAATGGAGAACTTTAAGCCTTTATAAGGGTCGTGCATCTGAACTAGCAATATAGTTGATCGAGAATGCCGAGAATAGCGGGGTTCATGAAATCTTACTATAATAACTCTAACTAATGAAATAGGAAGGAATGTCCTAACTATCCCATGGATAAAGACACCTATGTTATAGACCCAATATAAATGTAGTATACTTCTTGATGATTAGTACGAGATTTTCTTAAAAGTTGAGTGGCAAAGGACACTCATCCTTAGGCAAATTGGAACTTTACTCATGACCTCTGGTATCCGATAACTCAGATTGAACCACAATTTTAAGAAGATTTCACAAAGAAATTTTCCAGTATAACCTCATGACTCGTTAGCCATATGTTAACTACAGAGGAGCGAGCATGTCCCAAGCTATTTGGGAGTTATTAGACAGAAGTATGCCACCATGCTAAACGACATGATTAGAGAGTTGTTGTGAAAGATAGTTATAGGTCAAGATCACCATTCAAGATTTAAGGAAGATTGCGACCCTACAAGTAGGATTTAACAAAAAGAGCTTCTACATATGATCAAGGGTGATCACGTAAGTAGAAATTCTTAAAATAGCGAAATCAGCTTCCCAGCACCGAATATAGCTATTATGACTACTACATATCGAGGTTAACTATTGCTATAAGTGATAATCGTAGAATTCATAAGGCTGTCCGAAGTGATAAAGGAGGTAAGTACCCTTTTAAGGAATACAGAATTGGGTCAGAGTGTTATATGTAGGGTGTTATTGAGGTAAATACCTTAATATTCTCGTCGTAATCATGACATGCTGACGTCGAACCTGGTGACCGCTGATAGCCTTTAAAACCGTGAATCTTCATGAATTGATATTTGCAATCTTGAATACGCACAACATAAAGTTTAATGGCAACTATTAAGCAAAGTAGTTAGGCACAGAAATAAAGAAGATGAGAAAAGTCTCTAATAAATTGGATGCTGGTTTAGGGCGTTATAAAAACTAGAAAAACCTGAGCACCAACAAACTTCTTATGGATCCTTTGTACTTATTCAGACAGTACCTCGTAGCTACCAGCAAACAACACTGCAAGAAGGAGTGTCTCTGTAGGATAAGAGATTTTTCCTCAACCATTCTTAGCCACAGAATTTTCAGGACAAAATTCTTTTGAGGTGGATAGAATGTAACATCCCCACTTTAGTAAACGGAACGTAATGGAAACTTTGAATTATTCCCCTTAAGCAGTGTGAAAATTTCTCAGACAGCGCTATACTATGACGATCCTCACACTTGGAATTATAGGGTAGTGTAACACTGCCGTTGAAAATACGGCACTGCCATATGTTAAAAATTAAGAAATGACAAAAGTGCACCTATCAACTTTTGTTAATTTCACTCTTGCCCAAAAGTTTTAGAAATTGTACTTTAACCCCAAGTGGATATTTCCACAATAACCCTCGAACTTTTCATAAAATAATATTTATGTCCCCACATCGATAGAATTAGCAGAATAGGGTTTTAAACGAAGCAGAATCACGTGGTGAAACCGTAAGAGTTTAAATCTCTATCGTTTGGGCCATGGAGGCAGTCCGGTGTAAAATGACGTGGGTTACTCCTAGACTTGCTCAAAATTACGGATATACCATTAGCCACAGAAAATAGAAAACAAAAAAGCTCTAAATTTGCAAGAACGATTATTTCACATTAACAAACAATTTATTCGATCTTATTGACTAAGTTAGATTAGTTAGGAGTTAATTAAATATTAATTAGGGGGATTAGACTTAGAAATAATTAGAATAGAGATATAAAATTTCTCTCAGAATCATTTAGTAAAGTTTCGCTAATTTGAAGAAAATCAGCGAAGATTCGGTATTTTAAACTATCAGAACTGAACTAGTAGAATTTTCTATTGGAATCCCTCACTTAAGTGGATGAAATTCAGCCACCCTTACCACATATGGGTGGCGCTAAGTATTGCTTAAGATAGTGAAAAAACTTGGCCTTACCTTCATAAGATTTTTATCATTTTTGCCTAGTTGCTCGGTTTTATCAACTACTTAAGATTAATTAGCATTCGATTAAATTTTTACTTAGAGTCAATTAAGTATCATTTAGAGAAATTAGATATGAGAGAATTAGATTGAAAGCATAAGAAACTTCATAAGATTTTTCCAAAACTGATTTACCGATTTAAAGGAAATCAGTAAGATTTTAGTACTTTGAACTGTCAGAACCGAACCAATAGAAATTATGTTGTGAGAACCCTAGGATGGATGGCCAAGATTCAGCCAACACACCCTACAAGTGGCGCCATAATCAGCCTTCAAGAAGGCAGTCAAATCAGATTGGAGAAAGAAAACACAACCACCAATCACAATCTAACTTCCTTCAAAAGTCTTGAAATAATTCCCTTCTACTCCCCTTTAATTTTCGTCCATATAAGCAGCTGAACTCTCATCCTTTTCCTTCTATTCACACTTCCCTTCACTCCATCTTCAACCTCTCTTCAAGTCTCATTAAGAGTTTCTTCAATCTAGGACATCAAACCAATAAGATTTCAACTAGACAAGGTAGGAATTCTAACTTCTTTTCTTGTTTTCTTTGAATTAGGCTGATTGGAACTCCACTTTCTTCCCACTTTCTTGTATAATTCTGATATTATCTTGAGTGATGATGATGGATTAAGGCTGGTTTAAGTTGTATATGTGAGTTTGAATTAAAGATTGGATGAATTGATTTAAGGAAAACATGAATTCAAGAAGGATTCAAGAAACTGTTAGGGTTTTCCTCTTGACAATCCATACGGCAGAGTGTACGGCTCCGTCTACAGCCATTTAAAGTGGATGAATCAATTTTTTAATGAACTAGACATTTAGGTCTTTCCATACATATAAAATATAAGGCCATTGGATTAATATAGAATTAGTTATGAATTTTTGAAATTTAACCTATAAATCTAGATTCTCATTTGGGCAGTATGAGTTGAGAAGGATATAACGCACCCTAACAACTCTAAATTGAGTGAACCTAATGTTGTTTGAAAGCTAACATGTAATAAAACCTCCCATAAAAATTTCATAACCAGATTCATTGCCATCTGTTCCCAGCACACCAATGAAGTTGACTTAAATTTAAACCAGGCTGAGACAGTGTAGTCCAGTAGGTCAAGTTTCGGGACTCATAACTTAAAATATACTTATGCAAATGACATGAAACTTAATTCATTTAAAAGCTTCTTCTGTTAGCTTTTATTTGATATAAAGTTCAAATGACTTCACCTAGATTTCTATTTTTAGTGAATTTTTACTTATAAGAGTATAATTCTGGTTAAGAACAGGATAGTCTGAGGAAAAATACTTATATCTTGAGTTATATAAATCAAAATGAGATGGGACTAAAAAAATTAAAAACTAGATACATAAAGCTATGACATATCCAAAATTTAGACTTAGATGAGTTCAATTGGGCAAAGAATGGATTATAATTAGGCAAAATAGGAGAGAGTAAACTGAAAATCCCATGAATGCTTGAATTGAACTTGATGAATGATGCTATGAATATCTATATAACGGCTGATCCATATTGAATTGCAAGTTTGAAAGAATGTACTGGTTGTCTGGCACTATTCATGGGAAAGTGGACTCGATCCGTTATGCTGCCGAATTTTCGGCAGAAATTTATGAGAACGTATGCTATGGATGATTATGCTTTGAATATATTTATATTTACATGTCATGTTCATGTACATCATTCATGCAAGCATAATTAGAATATGATATGAGAAATAATATATGAGACATATTCATAAACGCACCAAGCATCCGCATGCATGACAAGATATGAAAAGAAAAAGATAATAAGAACTTGCAAGAAAGATGTACTAAGCTACCACGTAAGGTATGGCATAGACCCAGCTAATGTGAGTCAGAGCGGTACTGTCTAAGACTTGGGTCAGCCCTCGACCAGATTTAAAGGGAATAGACCGGTGTGAGGGTCGGGGAAAGTAAACATGTCACTCATGTATAAGTATGAATTCGGACCTGAAAAGCAGGCTATTACCCAGGGTTGAGAAAGGCTATTCACCTCCGAGGGACCAAGTACAGAGAAGTAAGATCAAGTTGCAAGTTAAAAAAAAACATGAATTAAGTCAACTGCACTTGCATACAGATAAGTACAAACATCTTTATGTGCATATTTAATTATTGCATTAAGTCATAATGCTTTTATGATTTTTGTTGAAGCATATTATACTATTCGTATTTATATGTCTGTTATATGAAATAGCAAGTGGCTATTAAAATATATCTCGCTTCGAGTAAGGTATTTTTAACCTAAAATTGAACCACTATTTATTTATATGTACTCATATTTTCATAATAAACCGAAGCTGCTGGAATGTTTATGATGATGCTGTAAGATTGATTTGAGTTTACCTACTGAGAACCTTAGGTTCTCACTGCTTGCTTGTATATTTTTCTTTTCCGTAAATATTCCAACAACCAAGTTAGCAATCAAGTGCGAGGTGGAGTAATGAGCCTTTCATTGAGCAAGGATCGGGCGTAAACCGGGTCAAGAAACTATTGAAGTTAGCTAACGACTAGTCGGATGTAAACGCTATATACTATGTCAGTTACAGTTTTTTTTAAAGTGTAGTTATTTTATTATCTATGTATCAAATATTATTAGTCAGCAATAAAATGAGTAGTTCAAGGGCCATGTATTATATTCTTCATATTTTAAAGATTTTTCTTAGCACAGTAACAACCTTTGAATATAACCCCATGACTCGAGCATAGCTTATATAATAGAGATTGTTACAAGGGTAGAGTAGATATTTTATGTTTTATTAAATATTAAAATATAAATATAAATTATTATTAAATTATTTTTTTGTAACAAAAAGATTTAATCTTAACCATAAATTTTAATTTTAATAGTCAAAATTTAACAACCAACTTAAATCAAAACTTAAAGGGAAGGTTGCGAAATAAAGGGAAGAACTGGCCGAATAACACTACTCATGCAAAAGTGATGAAATCACTTTTTTTATTATTTATCATCACTATTCTGAAAAGAGCATCGTTATTTGGCTCAAAAAAATAGTATGAAACCATAACAAATATAGCTGGCATTATTTTATTGGTGAGGAAAGGCAAATCAAGGACAAAAGAAAGAGGGAAGGGTGCGAAAAAAGGGAGAGAAGTGGCCGAATAACACTGTACAAAAATTACAAAATTACTTTCATACTATTCACATTACTGTCCTGACAATAGCATTGCTATTTGGCTCGAAAAGAAATAGTACGAAACAATAGCAAATACAACTGACTTTTATTTTATTTTATTTTATTTTTGATGTAGTAACTGGCACCTTTCTTTTATTTTTGGTTTTAAGGAGTTTTTAATGGAGTCAGAGAAACAGAAGAAAAGGAATACGTTAACACCAACAATTTTTTGGCATAAGGTTCAAGAGGGGTGTAAGTTGAATTACAGCTCACTCACCCAACTAATGTCATTTTATTGGTGAGGAAATACGCAATTAGTCTAGCACAGCCCGTAGTTCCCCTCCAAGCTCCAGCTATGTTTTATTTTATTTATTTATTTAGGACAGAACAGTGAGCCGAAGCATAAAGTTTGCTTGAAGTTGTCTTGCGGAGTTTAATTCTGAAAGTCATAAGGGCGATGGTCCATTACTGGGTAAGGCCCATTCTTCCGGACAAGAGCCATAGGCCATAGACAGTTCGGCAAATTCTGTTGTCATAAACATTGGACCAAGCCCATCAATGACAAGTTGGCATGGTCCATTTGCATGAAGTGGGCTCTGGTGACCAAAAAGGGAGCGGGCCTATGATTGCGCCGAACACAGTATTCTTGTAACACTATCTCTTTCTAACTAAGCCCTTGTTATTCCCTGAAATTATGTCTCCAGGACTCGAGAATCCAGAGTCAGGGATCAGCAGGAACGCCGTCTCCCAGCTGGCTACCAGGCTTATTTGTGTGCACGAAAAATGATTATCACATCAATTTTTCTCCTACTTCTCCCACATATGTATATTCACGATTAGAATATTGATAGGCAGAAAATTAGACTAGCCCATAAGAAACAGTATAAATGTAACATATGTCTAAGTATGTGTACGTAGCATAATTTTATACACAAAAGACCTCACTTATCATCTTCATTGACTGTTTGAAATTGGGAATATTGTTGTAGGAGTGTGGAAGACATTTTTTTAAAACGGCGAATGCTACATTATCCTTTACTTATAAAGAGTATCATGTACCTTGTAAAGGTACAATATGATGTATGGATGCGATTTGAAGGTGTATCCATACATCAAACATTTATAATGCATTGTAAAAATTTTTAAATTTTATTCAGACTTTAGAATTGTGATTAAATATATTTTAAAAGTGACTAAAATTTATCTGCATGATCCTAAAATATATCCAGAAATATTTATTTAATTTTAGAATCATGTAAATAAAATTTTATTTAATTTCAAAATCACACAAATAAAATTAAGAATTACTACAGTGCATCACATATATTTTAAAAATAATTAAAATTTATCTACATGATCTTGAAATTCTTTCAAAAATTCTATTTAATTTCAATATTATGCAGATAAAATTTTATTTATTTTAGATTATATAAATAAATTTTAGAAATTATTATGATATACTACATATAATTAATGTACCAATTTTTATTAAATCTCACCCATTAAATTGCCAAGTTGCACGGTGCAACTTGCTGGTGTATTGCAGCAAAGAAATCACCTTGTTAAAGTATAATTAAAATAAGTGTAGACTGATTCTAGACGTCTAGTTACCTACAGGTGTAACAGTATTCTTGTAAATTGCATCATTTAGCAAATTGAACCAAGTAATTTTGAAGAAAAATGCTAAATCCTTCTGTCTAAAATCCCTTCTAATCTAAAATCACATTCACATTCACATCTATTAAATAGTTTTTTGATATTATATAAACTACAGCTCATATTATTGTGAATAAAATTTTAAATTAAAAAAATTTTAGATTAATTATTAGGAAGATATAACAATTCTCAATTTCTAAGTGTTATTGTGAGATAAGTATTAACTTCACTGAAGTCGCATCTGCTTCGAGCCCCATGCCTGATGGTTTGCATCCACACAAAGTAAATGGATGCTTAGAATGTTGTTCTTGTCGGTGGTTTTACTAAAGGACGAAGATTGCTCTGTTTTCCCCAAGGGTAAACCAATTGTTGCCAACTGCCAACTGCCTATGGCTATATTTAGATTGGTGGCTTGGGATAGACTAGAGTGAAGCCAGAGGAATGTAACAGGCTTCTATTATTTGAATTAATAAATTTATAATAAAATAAAATAATTAGTAAAGGAATAGATCTATCCTATTTCACCAAAACTCCAATTTTTTGCTCCTTCCAATCTGACGGATTTAGGATAAAATCCTATTTTATCCAAATAATGAAATGTAATAGTTACTCCACTTTTTTCTGTTTTATTTATCTCTCTTGAACTTCATTCTATTCCAGTATGATACTTACCACTAATCCAAAAATACCCAACATGTCTACATATTACAAATGAGCCTCTGCCTTACGAAATTTTCCACGATATACCAGGAAAGGTCATATGAATTACATGGTAAGGTCAGTAATGAATATTACCAAATTGACCTTCCACATTAAGAATTTCAGGGCTTTAGTAGACCCCATCTCCACGGTAACATTGGTAAGGCCAGTAAAATCTCACGTCTTGCGATGGTATTATATAAGCAACTGCATGGAAAAGCAATCGAAATCTTACTGCCTGCGTTGAATTTTTGAAAAAGATTCCCTTATAATTTGTGGGGCCTTTATGTATAAACCAATGGTTTGGCAAGGGGACCACTCTTACCTTTAATTTGGCAGTATAAGAACTTAGAATGTGATGGAGCCTATCATTAACAACCCAACCACTAAAACACATGATAAAAGGTGTGGAATTAATAACTTGAAAAAAATAAACAAATAACTTGAAGGAAAAAAAAAATCCTCCTGCCGGCAACTTGCCAAAACTTCCTAACGAAGAGATAACAGGTAATCAAATACTACCAAATAAGGATACGGAATTCTGTCTGGAGTCTGAGACGAGGGCCTAACTTTCTCCTAATGAACTAATTTTTAGTTAACTTTGTTTGAGCCCGTCACTAAAATAATTTTGAGAGTAACGCATAGCATTAACCAAAGTCACCGACGAGTAATGGAATTTGCAGTCCCCCAAAAATTAAGCTCGTTTTGCATTTTACCCTGAGATTCCCCCTTCGCTTATTATTTTTTTCATTTGTTGTTGGCCTTGTTTCTCCACCCACAAGTTCACGTTTAGATAACTTCAATTTTGAACAAAAAAATTCCCTACATCCAACAAAATCTCACAAAACTCGAGTCTTCATAAAATTCAAATCCCCAGAGTACTTTATTTGTATACTTTAGTCAAGCAAGGAAAGCAAAGCATTATGCTTTGAGGTAGCGCTTACAGCAAAGTATTAACCAGGGTCTTAAGGTAACGGAAAAATCATTTGAATTTTCAATCTTCCAGATTTTAGAGAGAGAACGGAAAAAAGAAAAATCCAAAGGATAAGAAGGAAATGTTTAAAAAACAGATGATGAATAGATGACGTTCAATTATTCATAGGGCATCACCAATCACGAATCCAATATACGTACACGGACAGGCTAGCATACAGCAGGACAGAACAGGGGAGGGAAGGTAAAAAGCAACATCAAAGGGTAATTCAGAAACAAAAAGTAACTACTTTTTTTTTTTTTTTTTTTTTTTACAGAAAGGTTCAAAATCCAAACAATAATAACACAATAATGTAATAACACAGTATATTCATCAAGTGTCACAGCTGTGACTCACAAATCGATTAACATAAATCTCTTAATGCTTCATGTATAATAAAATTAACAATCAAACCCCATTATCAATTTTTTTTTAAAAAGGGGGGAAAAAATAAGAAAATTAAATTTAGCTCCTGCACCTTGTAATGGCACTGCAGCCACGATTGTAAGGGTTGGCCTGAGCCCCAGGACGGCAATTGTAGTAGGACGCGCCGCGGCGAGAGCAAGGGACAGTGTTCCTCTGCAGCGCACCGTAGCTGATGTACTGGCTGGTGGCTAAGATGCGCCGGTTGATCTCCGAGTCCAACTCAAACTCGCCACTTTCCATGCACTCTGCTATGGAGCCCTTGCAGGAACCCTTCTTGGAGGGTAACCATCCCATTCCCATGGGGTACTGGTCCCCTACGCCTCCTGCATCCACCGTCGGCGACGAACCCATCACCACCAAAAGGGTGGCACAAGTCACAAGGAACATCCACGAATAGAAGCTTGCCATTAGGTTGTTGTGTTGTGTTGTGATGTGTTCCCTTTTGTTTGCGTTTGAGGATGTTGGTGGTGGCTGCCTCGGTGGCTTGGTTTTGCAAAGCAAAATGAAGAGAGACAGAGAGAGAGGGAAGAGAGTAAATGACAAGGGGTTGAGCCAGCAACAAGTTTAAAAGACGCCTTAAAAGACCCTTTGTGTTAAACAACGACTCTCTAACAACTTGTATTTACCTAGATGCCATTCACACAACGCGCTCTCATCATTCAACCTACATCTTTTTAATTTTTGTCCAAAAAAAAATGTGCTTTACTAATATTGAGTAAATATTTTAATCCTAAAATCTTGAAATTTATGTCAATTTAATCTTAAATATTTTTTAACATCAATTTAGTTTTGATATTTTAAATTTTAATATTAATTTTATCAAATTATTAGTAAATTTTGGTATAATTCATCCTAATCTATATATTAATGCACTATTGTATTACTTATTTGTATTTCTTGAGTAATAACAAGATATAATTTCTATCTTATCAGCTTAAAAATAACAAAAATATTAGAAAATAAATAAATTTAAATGATCAAATTGATATCATAATTTAAAGTATTAGGATTAAATTAATAGCAAAATTTAGAATATTAAAATTAAATTAATGTCAGAAAAAATTTTAGTGGTCAAATTAATATTAACTTCAAAATATTAGGATTAAAAATATATTTATTCTATCTTTCTAAAAACTTTTTTCTTTGCTATATTTTTAAAAATATTTTTCTTTTACTTTTCAATGTATTTAATAGAAAAATAATAATTTTAAATATTTTATATTACCTTGTTTATGAATTTGTCCATTATTAACTAAAGAATTTATTAACTATTTTGCATGTTTTTAATATAATAATTGTATTTATTTTTATTTAATAATTTTCTTATTACTATGTATTAGTATTACTATGTATTAGTATTATTATTAGAAGAATATAGCAAAAACTAATAAAGAAAATATTGAATAAAAAGTTGGCATATTGAATATTTTACGATGTAAAAAATATTTGATAATTTATTTGTATAGTAATTAAAATAATTATTTGGATAAATGATTATGATGAGGATTTAGGAATATTATTTGTTTTATATGTCTCTTTCTTATTTTAAATCTATCTACCGACATGAATTTTAAAAAAAAATAATAAAATAATTACAGTTTTACTATAAAAATTTATATTTTATTTTGGAATTATAAAAAATAAGATAAATTGTAATGATAAATATAATACTGGTGTTGATGTATTAAACTAAAAAGATAAATTTTAATATACTATTTGTATAAAAAATTATATTTTGTTGTAAAAGTACAAGTATTAATTATTTTAAAAATTTTAAAAAATTGATTAAATTTTTGTAGTGTTTATGATAATTAATAAAGATTTTATTTTTACATAACATGTGCCTTACCCGTTAATAAAATATATTTATACTTCTATTAAATGATGTGTTATCTCGTCATTTAATTCAACAAATCATATAGTTGTTAACTTATCATATGAAATGAGATGTAAACACAACATTGAATAATTGTATATAATTTTATGTGTTTACGGTCATTTAATTTTTATTTTTAGATTAAACTGGCAAACAAAATATATTTTTAATGAACATAATTGTCTTTTTAAAAAAACACTACATATAAACTAAGAATAAATAATATCCATTACAAAATGTAAGATTTTAAAAGTTCAATTTTAGAAATTAATTTTGGCTTTGTTTGATAGGACAAAGGATAAAAAAAAAAAAGGATAAATGATACAATAAAAATGGAAAAGGAAAAAAATTAAAAAAAATAGATAAGTTATCATTTCTCTTTTTTTCTAATATCTAAAAAAATGAATGATTTATTTTCTTTATTTTATTTTAAAAATATATTAAAAAAGTATAAATTTATGATAAGATCCATTAAAAATTATAAGTTATTTCCTTTCGCTTTCTTTTATTCAAAAGAGAGAATAAGAACCAAAGCATAGTTGGTTGAAATAGTATACACTCCTTTCTCTTAACCAGTAGTGTCGAATTTGAGTTGGGTATAAAATAACGGGTATTGGAAGAATTATATCTCTTATAAAATCTTAAATGCTTGATCAATATTATTTCTAATGGCAAGATACTTATAGAAATTTTTTAAAAAAAAAATAAAAGAGAATAAGAAAATGATACAATGTGAAAGGATGGACTTCATCCCCTACCATTTTCTTTATTTTATATACTCTCAAAAGCATACCAAATACAAGTCTTCCTACTATTTTAATTTTTAAAAATGATTGGGATCGCTAAACAAAGAGTACTTTTTATTTTCAAAGGCTCGATCAGATTTCATTGATGTATAAAAGATTGTCGTATTCAAATAATCAATAGCAAAATAATAGTGTCGCATAATTATTTATCATCGTGTTTTTATAATCCACCTTGAGCTAGTTGTGATTTCTACATGGACCAAAAATATGTTTCTTTTGACAAGTTGGTAACAGCAGATATAAAAAGAAAACGATATAATCTTCACTATTGAATGAATATTGGCAACTCTATGTTTCAAACAATAAACCTGACGAAAGCGCAAAAATAAAAAAAAAAACTATTTATCACATAGTTAAAAATTGGAAATCCTGCCAGATTTTGATAAGTTTAATCACATAGTCCAATTTTTAACTATGTGATAAATAAAATATATTTGATTAAAGAGAAAACAATGCCAGGAGTGCGAGGAAGGCAAAAAATAACGTGTGGAGTGGTTTTTTTTTTTTTTTTTGGTGCGTTGCGACTAAAATACAGAGGCAGGTTATTGAGTTTTGTGACGTTGACTCTGTCTTCAGTTTGTTTCCACTTTAACATATGGTAGCACAAGTCACAACACATGAAACGGCTATTTCAAGCCTCAGCCCTGTAGTATGACGTGTGTTTTAGTATTACATTCACACCCTACGCCTAGCTTCAACTTTCAGGTGTGATCAAATATCCTTCGTTTGACATGACTTTTAAAATCTCTATTTTTAATGAATGTTGACAAGGCAAGATTGTTACTTGTTACCAAGGAGGTATGGAAAACTTGCGTGTGCTATGTTTCGATGATGGATAACAGCTATGATTCACATAAAAGAGTTTATAAAAGACAGAAAAAGGAAGAAGAGAATAAATTCCTCGTTGAATAATTCAGAGGTACCCTTTAGGAGAAGGTGGGAATAGTTCATCAATTCAAAAGAACATTTAGATTTGAGATAAGGACTGAATTTCATGTACTCTAATTTGCCGTTTATCTTATATGATTTTTGACTAATCCTAAATAGAGGTTGTGCAATTAAGCTAGTTAAACTTATTTGGTAAAATGTACACCAAAAAAAAAAAAATTATTTGGTAAAACGTAATGGCTGTTGGCTCATAACAAATATCAGGTTTGAACTTATTTTAAAATTATAAAGTTTTGCAAAAGTTTATTAAATCTGGCATATAAGATATAATATTAATTATCATACACTGATGATATAAATTAATTTACTCTATCAATCAATAAAATTTTAGAAAAATGATAAATTATAATAAATAGTTATTATAATAGATAATTACTTATCATGATGTGATAATTTCTTAAAATTCTATTTATTAACAGTCAGTGTATATAAATTATTCTCATAAAATATATCATCCATTCTAGAAAATAGAACTATATTAAAACAATGAATTTAATTTAAATGCACACTACCAGTCAATAGAAATAGTGAAAAATATCAACTCACACAAATAATCATCTATTATAATGAATAATACACCATAATTTTTCACTTTCCCTTATTTTTATTAGTTGACAGTATAAAACTATTTTATACTGTCAATATATACCAATTAAACTTTAAAATAATTAATATAATCTTTATCAAAACATGTATATTATAATAATCTTTACCTCTACATAAAGTTACTAAGAAGGTCTAACCGCTATTTGGTCACAATTCACAATACCAAATATAACCTTACTCACTTAACATAGCATTCACAAATAGTATTCACAATTCATAATACTCAAGATAACCTTACTCGCTTAACATAACATTCACAAACATGTCATAGATAACTACGTTGTAGGGACCACATTCATTGCCCACGTTCGTATAATGGCAGTTTGCACCCATGCTCCTATTCCTTTCATGCACAAAACACACTGCAGCACTCACATCCTCCCTCCTTCTACCCCTATTTTTCGTTCCTATTCATTTAAAAAAGAAATCCCATTGTCTCTGCAGTTCCTAATGTGTTATCTATAACATATAAAGGCCATTGCCTTCTCTTTGGTGTCCAATTTTAATACCTAGTTTTGCCATTACATAAAAGTTTTTAGCAACTTCTCATATAAGGTTGAAATTGTAAATGCATCTTTATTCTACTATCACAAGCAGATTTTTTTTCTTCTTTGTCATGGTCAGGTCACAAGCAGTTTTTTAACTTCCCCTTACTATCAAAATTTCAAAACCACCTATGCTGACATTTTAGATGGAAATTCTGATACATTGTTTTAGAATTAAATGGACTTAACTCAATTCCAAAAATTAGTCCATAAAAGAGAATTATTCAAATATTTATAAAAATTATTTATATTATATCCTTAAACGATATGAGACTCTAATATACTGCAAAGAGCAAGGTTAGTTTGGTTACTCCCGAAGCCTCCACGCTTCCATTTGCTACTTTACTTTTTGGTCAAGTCATTTGCTACTATATGAAGTGACCCAATCAATAGCAAAACAAATTACACTTGGATGGTGTCTAATCTACTTAATTGATCAAATAAATGCGTTCAGTGGTTGAAGTAAACGTTTTCTTCCGAATTCCATTCTTTAACCATTACAGGTTCAAATTGTTTATTATATTATTGGGTTATATTTTACCTATTTTTCCTTAACCACGAAAGTCGCGAAGGTTCAATTCCAGTGTATGGTAAATCTATAGATCACTTGTAAAATATTATTCATGCATATGGAGGTAATTGTTTTCTTTGGATTGCTTTTTATGATACCATGTCTTTATTTGAGGATGATAGATAATATATTTTTGTCACATTGTCCATGCATGTGAAGGGAGGTATATGGAGCAACTGAATGACAAGCGAATATAAAGGTAGGTATGCGTTAAAATTGGGTCCTTTCGGTACATGCGGTATGTTATGGGATTTGTAACGTTGATGTTTATAAATTTTACAATGTATAAATTACATGCATAAATTCAATTATATTATTACCCAAAAAAAAAATTAAAAGGCAGCTTAACAGGCATGCTAGTGTCTGTTAAGTTATTAGTCTATACTACTATATAAAAGAGTTGGATCATTTTAACTTTCTTTTTGTCATATTTTATTTTTTTATTATTATTCTTCTTTTTTCCTTAACTTCCCTCAATTTTTTTAACTTCTTTAAATATTTTTTAATTTCTTTCAATTTTTCTAATTTCATAAATATTTTAGGAATAGAAAAATTTAAACACCAAAATAGAAAAAATAATTATTCATTTTAATTTAATTTTTTTACTAAAAAATAAAAAATAATTTTTTTAATTTACTATAAAATAAATAAATGTGGAGTAATAGGCATTTAGTACCTATCAATCCACTAGTGCTACTATGAAGGGGCTAGAACACTTTAAGTGCTTCTTGCTTGGCCACAATTTTTTTTTCCTATTTTGTTTGGCTGCGTTTAAAATGGTCCAGGCTAGATCCTGGACCACTGATGTACCAAGATTTTCCAGGTCAGTCCCCGGTTATTGTTTTCTTTACATTATGTAAAGACAATTTAACCCTCATCGTAAACACTAATTCGCAATACTGAACACATTTACTAAAAATAAAAACAACTTCCTGCTTTTCAAGTCTGCACAGTATTGGATAGACTGCAATATCTGGTCATGTTTGTCATTGAATACTGTCACGTCAACAATTTTTTTTTTAAAAAAAAAACACCCACTTCAATTTAGCATTAACTAAACGAAATTATTCACTACATTATTCACAAATTTTATTTTTATATAGCAAGATGAATCTTTATTACCGATTAATTACTTCCTAATTACCACAACACACAGCACACTTAGTTACTTATCATTCGTAATTATTTATTAACTAATTTCACTTATCCACTAAAACATAGAACATAATTTATGTAAAATTAAAATTTCGTTAAACATCAAAGCATTAACTAATTAGTTTCAACAAAATAAACAAATAAAATTTTAACACACTGATTACGGTCTTTACCATTGTCAAATATGCTGGTATCTATTATTTAAATTTTATTTAAAAATATTTACCATTTATTATTTCATATAATGTCCATTACTGCAAATTTTGAGGCCTTTACATTAGGAGAATGGCTATTATCACACATAATATCTATTGGCACATACTTTTTATTGCTTTTAATTTAATATTTTTAAATTATCCTTAATTATAAGTTATATTTAATTTTTACCTATTGTCACTCTCATAGTCTAAATTATATTTGATAATTATACTAATTAATCTTAAATACAAAAATTAACTATTTTTAATTTAATAATTTTAAAATAAAATTAACATATTAAATCAAACTCATATTAAACCCACTTTATTTACAAATTAGATAAAAAAAATCTTATAATAGAATCCTTTTTTATACTTTTCTTGAAATAATAATTTTATATGGTACATACTTTTCTGTAATTATTCTCTTGTTAATCTCATAAGCTCTTTTTTATGGGGTTATAACATAATAAAATTTCAATATATTATTCTTACATAAATATGATATGAAGAGAATGTTATATTTTTTATTTAATCAAACTTTACAAGTTATTTAAATTTTATTTTACTACATTTTTCTTGCCACCTCATAATGCAGAATATCTAATAGTTAGGACTCATATTTTTCACAAGCCTAGGGAGGAAGAATTAAGAGGTGTAAAAATATGCGGATTAAAAAATTAGGACATATTTTATTTATTTATAAGTATCCACCATTTTATGAAAATATTTTTGTTCTTTTTGTTTTTTTAAAGAAAACAATCAATTAAGGCCAAATTGATTATTGGATTTAATTGAGACTATCTTTGAGTTGTAGGAAGGTACGAAATATATATTAGTTGAAGACAAATTTTATGTCATTAATCTTTTGAAAATCAAGTTGACAATATATCTAAGAATCTTTCAAAGATGATATGAGGAGTTTATATATTCTATTGTCTTGTATATATCAAAGAGCTGGGCTAACCCTTATAGACAGTTTCACAACCTTAACATCATTAAGGGTTGCATGGTTACTCAACTTAGGTCCTGTAATGTTGGTAAATTCTAAGTTTTTTTTTTTTTTTTTGTGTATATGGGTCCTTTGCTGTGTCTCCATAATGGATTGGCATAAGTACCATAAAAAAATCATATTAGAAAAAGTATTAAATAGATTTCTATTAAAAAAGATTTTGATCTAGTTTGTATATAAATTTGGCTTAATATAAGCATGATTTAATATGTTAATTTATTTTTAAATTACTAAATTGAAACTAGTTAATTTTTGTATTTAATATTAATTAATATAATTATTAAATATAATTTAGAATATAAGAGTTGTAATAGACATAAATTTAATATAACTTTTAATTAAGGACAATTTAAAAATATCAAAATATAGACAATAAAAAGGTGTGATAACAAATATTAGAGTGTGGTAATAGTCACTCTCTAATTCCAAGACTATATATTACACTAATCAACTCTTGTATTGACATGTTTATAAATTAACTCAAATGCAAAAAATAGTAAACTCATTTGGGGGCGTTTAGTAAATGGAATAAATTTTTATTTTCAAGAATAATATTTCTAAAAATGCTATTTCTGAAAATAATATTTTTGGGCATCATATTTTAAATGTATTTTGTGTGTAAATTGAATTCTCAATAACATTTGATAAATTTTTAGAAATATCCTTGATAGAGGTGGTGGGAGGTGGCCGATGATAGCAGTGGCATTTTTCATCAAAATTCTCTATCACAAAATTCTTTTTCAGAAAGTCATTGAACTTGCCAAAAATTATAGACTTATCTAAATCAAAATATGTATAATAAGCTCAGTTAGATGTTAAGAAAATATGTCAAATTTATATCTTTTAGAAATACCCACTACTCTTATTAAATAAGAATTTAATTAGTATGTACTGACAGTGTAAAATAGTTTTACACTGTTAACCAATATAAATAAAAGAAAGTAAAAAATCATGGTGGATCTCTCATTATAATGGATAATTATTTATGTAAATTAGCACTTTCTATTATTTTTATTGACTAATAATATAAAATTATTTTATATTATCAATATATTTAAATTAAATCCATTAAATAAAGCACGAGGAAAGTTGTTTCTTTTTGAGTAAATAGCATGAATTTTTTTTAAAATATCCTTTTGGCAGTCAACCCGGTTGATTAAACTCATTTTGTCGTCTCTACGTAAAACTACAAAGCAACTTCGAAATGTAGTGGCTAAAAAAAAAACTCAAATACATAAATTAAGTCAACTCCTGACTTGGTTACAGGGAAACCAAAAAAAAAAAAATTTCGCGTGTGAAACTGCTGTCTACAGTTGAGGGAAGAAACTCGTGTCAGTTTGCAAATGGCCAACATCATATGTCAAGCCCATTTGTGTCCATTTAGGTCATTTTAATTATTGCAAATTTTTATTATTTTAATAACTTACCGGATGACTGCGAATGTATTTATACTCCAATACTCTGTGGTACCATGTAAGACTTATGTCAACCAATCTATACCGTGTTATTTTTTTAATTAATATCTTCACGGTTTAAAAGGACTGGCACACCAGTATACCAGGATCTCGCCTGAACCATTTTAAACGCAGCCATTTTTATCAAATATCATTATCATGAACAAAAAAACTATTTATAAAGAATAATATATAAAATAATTTTATAAAATGCAACAGCCACATCCACTAACCCCCGTCCCACATCCAGGATATTTCCTTCCCTGCTATTACTCACACCGACTTCTCCCACTTTGCACTTTTGTTACACGTACTCATGTTGCAGTTTTATTTTATTTTTTTAACATTGGACAACCGAGCTTTTATACTATTCTATGTGTAACAAAGCTTTTATATATAGGTAGAAGTTAGAGTAAGAAAAGTACGTAAGAAAATAATAAAAATTTTAAAAAATATAATGTTATCTTATGTAATTTGATCATGTTAAAAGAATATATGTGGAAGTCATAATAAAAAGGATAAATTAATAAATAATAATAATCTAATATATCTAATGTCTATAAATAATAATTTTACATCAATTCACAATTTAAACATGAATCCCAAAAAAAATAAAAAGGCTGCTTGCCGTTAATAATAATAATAAATTATTACATCATGTACGTAAATTACAACTCGTGCCTAAGGATCAACTTCGCGGGTTTCTATTGTTAAGGGAAGACTATGGCTGTCTCGTAGTTTTACGCAGAAGATCGTGCCAACCTGAAATTTAATGTGAGATTGCATACAATACAACTTCATTGTTGTCCTACATTCCTCTAGGTGTTATACGGTTAGTAACTTGGTAGGGATGGAGAGGTTGAGAGTGAGAGAAGGGAGGAAAGACTAGAGAAGAGTCAAGGGAGGACGGCATCCAACTCCTCCACTCTCAAGTTTGGTCCAATATTTATTTTCTATTAGCACGAGCACGTTTTCTTTTTCTTTGGTCTGCTTGGTTTGAACTTTCCTATTATTCCCCTATGTTTTGGCATGCCCGGTTTGATACCCAATGCATCTCATATTGTTTTTGTTTAACTTCTTTTATCTACCTCCTGTAATTTATACTGAAAAGTAGAAACAACGTCCTAGAACCTTATTTGAGGTTACCAATGATGAATAGTGAATGCATTACATATATAAAAAGATTTAAAAAAGCTCAAATTCAAGTAGGCTTTTAATTAGTTGTAGTCTTTGGTTGTCTTTTGCTTTAATTAACAATGTTCCAAACATTATATAGTTCACATATGATGGACAAATATTTAATGGCATTTAGCCTTTATTTTTTCTTTTCGGCGTCAACTTGATACTTAATTAAAATATGGACCACATCAAACTTTTACTTTCGTATTGCTGACGGTTATGATCTAGCTTTATTTAATATCCATCTTTTCATATTTGTCATTGTCTTTTGTCTGTTTTGAGGACTTCCAACCAGAGGAAAATGGGCGTTTGTTTTTATTTTTTAAAAAAATATTATAAAATTTAAATTTTATATATAATTAAAAAAATTAAAAATAATTCTTTTAAAATTTTAATTATTTTTAAAAATTTATCTAAATATATAAAAATTAATTTTTTAAGAGTTTAATTGATATATACTGATAGTATAAAATAGTCTTACATTGTTAATCAATAGAAATAGGGAAAAGTGAGAAATTATGGTGGGTCCTTCATTATAATGGATAATTATTTGTGTGAGTTGGTACTTTGTACTATTTCTATTGGCTGATGGTGTAAAACTATTTTACACTATTAATGTATTGAAATTAAATTTTTTAATAAAAAATAGTTTTTTTCCTTAAAAAACCACAACCAAACACGCAGATTAGATGCTATTCGCTGTCTGGATGAGGCTTCCCTGCTTCATAACCTCGTATGTTTTGTCAATTTTAACCAAGATAATTGACATCTCTTTTTTTTTTTTTTTTTCAATACATAAATGCTACTCATTTTTTGTTTTAAATTTTAAATTGTGCAAAATGTTTTCTTTATCTACAGTTTTATATAGCAGTTAACCTCCTCTTTTTATTTTATATATTTAAAGTTAACACCATAGTGACAAAACGTGTATACTTTAGTAATATAAATATATAAAAATTCTTTTTATTAGGTTTGTTTTTCATTTATAAAAAAATAAAATGAAATGATAAGAAACTAATCAACTTATTAAGTCATTAGAAAAATTGTCAAACGTTTAAAACATTATTTAAAAGTGGTTAATCTCAATAAAAGTATATTGTGATTTTAAGCAAATTTTATTTGCAGTGGTAGCTATTCAAATTTAAAAATTGTATCGACAATTAAAAATTATTAAAAAAAAAAAAAAAACTTAAACGCGGTTGAAAGCGTTTATTAGGTTGAGAAGTTCTTGACTTAAAATGTTGTTTAGGTGGAAGAAGAGTCAGAAGACAGAAGGTGACCCCAAATGCTGTTTAGGTACAATGTCGATTCGTTGCAGCAGGTGGCACCTAAAAAGAGTGTGGTGGTTCCACAGCAGTACACTCTTGAATCAGAAAATTCAACAGAAAAACGACACCATACCCGTCTTTTGTATTGGAAGGAACTCCGGCCTACACATCGTTGAACTTTCTGCTCAGGTAGTACGATGGCACTTGAAATTTAATCATAGGTACAATACAATACCCTTTACTACAAGAAACATGAAGCATACCGGATTTGTGCGTAGTAGAGAATTGACAAGCTTATAAGAGTTTCGCACTGGCATGATGAATTTTAGTTATTGCCCTTATATAGTTTCATATTACATTCTCATACATGAGTTGTGTAGAAGTTGACAAGACGCAACACAGGATCTACTAATAAAAGAGGTTTAGCACTTCGCGACTAACGGTCATCCGGACCAAGGATTTAAATAAATAATTCCCACTTTCTTTCACTGTCAAGCCTATTATTCTCCATCTAAAGCCAAAAGTTGAACCCCATTAACTCATTAAGATCCTCGCATGACTTTGTTTTCTTCTGTTCTCTTTCTCTTATTCAAGCTAACTTTGCGGAAGCTTAAAGCCTTGGGACTTCATACCAAACGCCATTAATTTTTGTCACTCAAATAATTCAGTGACACATATGAATGTCTGATTCGGTTGCCAATATCATTTAATGAGACGTCATGAGTTTCGTCATTTAAATCCCGCCCTGAACGCCTATGATTCTAGGAAACTTAGAACGCTAAAAAAATATATGATGACTCTGTTTTGAGTTGTGAAGACAGAGTAAAGCATTACCAGGAACATCGCCAAGTTCTTGGTCTAATAATGGCAATTCCGTCACTACCTGCACGCGTGCGTTTGTGGATTGAGCTTAAGTCAGTTAACGCTATTTAAATCATTGAAGTTATTTTTCCTTTTTTACCCTAATTTTTCGCTATCATGCAATTTATTGAACTAGCGCTGCTTATTGGGACGAACAAAATCCCGTCAAAATGTGAATCAATCATGAAACTAAGGAAGGAGCGAGGAAAACTTGCTACCTAGAAACAAAGGGATTTCACGTTTAGCATTTTTCTTATTGAATTTCTTGTCGTCCCTGCCCCTACTTAGCCCACTATATGTGGCACTTGCAATTTGAAATTAGAGACGTTCTAGATCCTAGTATGTTTTGCCTTGACTATTTTTGGAATTTCATTTTTCAAGAGTTTATTATGAATTGTTATAGATAAATATTAATTAATCAAGATATATACTAAATAAGAAAAGTTACCGATCCTTTTTTTTTTTTTTTTCAAAGATTAAAATCACTGGTCCCTCTTTGCTTCACTAGTTCAAGAGATCTAGAGAAGACATTTTAATGTCATTGATATGCAGTGTCATTCGATTGGCAATCCTTTCACATAAATATCTTAGCACTTTTAGTTACTTTTTGTAAAATCCTTTTATAAGATTAGTTTATTTTAATATATTAGAAATTATTTAAAATCATATAAAAAAATTTTAGATAAAGGGTGAGTTTTTGTGGTTTTTATAAGAATTTTTTTGCATAAAATATTTTAATATAGTTAAATAAAATTTTTTAAAAAGCATATCAAAATTTATTTTTTATTATTTTAAGAAGTAAATGGAAAAATATTTTTAATTTTTATCTTGAAAGTATTATTTCATAATTTTATCCACATGCACTTAAACCATGTGTACAAATATAATTTTTCTTCCAAGTTTTTTTTTTTTTTTAAAAGGGTATAAAAGGAAGAGTCGAAAATTTGAATGTGAGTATGCGGAGTCCGCCAAGTGCCAAGTAAACAGAGTTAGAGTAGGAACGTTGAAGAAGAGGGGACCCACGAAGCAGATAGATACATCTTCTCCTCGCTACACGACGGTGTTTGCGCGTTCCAATGCCACCACCCACTTCCAGCTGCCATCTGACGAAATCAAATAATTAATTCTTATTTTATTTGAGGGAAACGTCTCCTCCATTTAACAAACCACACAAAACTCGGTTCTCTAGTTACTTTTCTGCTCTTTTTAATCATTTTGATCACAACATGTTTCATTCACTGAACAGGGACAGGGACGGCAACCGCCACCTCTCATTGAGGGAGGCTTCTACATCCTCCCAATCGATGTACGTCATGTAAGTTTGCGCATAAATACTAAATAAATATACAGTAATTTAGTTCAAATAATTTTATCGGGAGAAACTTTGAGGGAAGCCATTGTTAAAATCGAAGTAACAGGCATGAAAAACCTTCATTGGCGACGACGGCAGGTTGAAATGTCAAACCTACGATTTTCTGGAATTTGGTATAAACCGTTGAACGAGTCTAACTAAGGTGGAACTCCCCATAACTACTCTGGCAGGAGATGCTCGCTCTGATATTAAAATATAACATACTAGTAGCAATTTCCTTATCCTTCTGGATGAGATCGGTGGCTACGTTGAGTGTTCCAACACACTCCCGTCTAAATGGTCAACTAATCTAGCTGGCAAAGGGGGCCATTGGCCAATAATATCGTTTTGGGCAAACATCATGATTCATGTCTAAAACCCCAGTACTATGAGAAAAATAATCCCAAAATACGAAGGATAAGCATGAGTGCTTTCATAGTTTTGACTGATAATCCCAAACTTGCAACCACATAAGAGTTGTTTTTGAAACATCCTTTGCATTTTCAAATTCTTTGTAATCCACGATAGCAGGAAAATAAGTCAAGAAATCAATAAATCAGAAGAACATGTACAAATAATGATGCAAAGTCACATAGTTAGAAAATCAAATCGTGAAGTTACAACACCAAACAGGAGTTTACCATAGTGGTAACTATGGATAAAGATTTGAACCAAGAAATGTGCCATTTATAAAGAGAGGTTAAGTGCTTAATCAAATGACTCCATATTCGAATGGATTAGTCTCACCCAAAAATAAGTTTATGTGCGATATGTTGAAAGTATTTTATGTGTTCAACACGAGGAATGAATTAACGTAAAGTTTTAATTTTAATAAATTGTTGCATATAATTATTCTATTATTATATACTTATATATGACTACGTTATTAAAAAATTTTAACACAGTAATCATCTTATAAGCTAAAATCCATTTTTTTTTGGGCGAATTAAAGTTGTTTTAAAATAAGTTGTTGCGTTTAGGCCCAAAAAAATTCAAATGGATTGTTAAAAAACAAAAGTAATAATTTTAAACAAAATTTTGAAACTTTTTTTTTATAGCAATTTTTGAAACGTTTGATTATAAATAAAATATATTACTTTAAATTTTAAGTTAATACATCCAAATATAAATTACTTTTTAGTTAATACCTCCAAATATAAATTAATTATTACATAATTGATTATAAATATAAATAATAAACTTAAAATTGACTATTCTCACAATTTTTCCAAACATACTAATAATATGAAACTTGTTGATGTTATAAAAGTATTTTATAATGGAAATAAATAAAAATTAAACTTTAAACTTAAACAATTACAGAGTCTGCCCATCATGGAAAGAAAATTCATTACAATGGTTAGCTCTTTCATTTAATTTTTACTTTTCAAGTAAAAATAGACATCAGATTCATCAAATTCCACGATGATAACGATTATACATGGGTTGGCATTTAGCAGTAAAATCACTGCCAATACGGTAAATACAATCATAGTCACACCACAAAATTGATCTTTTCCGGATTAAACCATGTTTCTTTAACTCGTTCTTCATATCATCAGAGCCAGTGACCTGGACCAATAAGCCATTTACCATGGAATCATCACCGGCATCCATTTGTCCATCAATCAGTGAAAAGTTCCTGATTACATGGCGGACTCGAGGACAGTCGACAGATTAGTATGAGAATATAGAAATATCTTGCAAGATCATATTTTGTATCTCTATGCTCTAAAGGAAGCTGACAAGTTTATCAAACTTAAAAAAAAAAAAAAATAAAGGAAGTTAACAAGGTACAATAGTTACGGCTTTGACATTAGATCCTACAATACGATTTTATGGTTCATGGATACGGCAAATGTATATGACACAGGGATATGGCATTTAAAAAGTAAAGAAAAGAAATGTAAAAACTACGAAAAAAGTCCGTACACCTCGGTAGTATTAATAAAAAATAAAATTCATAAATTAGAATCAACAATTAAAATATTTTATGAAGTATATATGCAGTATCGAAAATAACGATAAAATATTCAAATGTTTGGACATGTTATAGGGCTTTTCTTTTATGTTTTGTACATATTGTTGAGTTCCAGAGCATTACAAGGAATTCTCCTAAAAATTTTACGGGTTTCAATTTCAACACATTTCTAATCCGATTTGGTATTGTTGATATTTGAACATAGTATTTTTAAGTGTCCATCATCATAAAGGATTCAAGTGCAAATAAGTAGGGATTTCATGTTTATAACTAGGGAATCAAGTGAATGTGATAATAAGTGATAATGCTATCACCTAATCATCTAATTATGTACACAAAATTCCCACTCATTTCCACATGAATTCTTAACGGATGATAGCATTATTACCCAATACTCAGTCATGAATGAGAAATCCTCACTCATTTGCATTTGAATTCCCTATATCGTTGGACACATCAAAACCTATGGACAAATATCATATTCATAACTCTTCAGAAAAGGGGATACGAGGGGCAGGTGCACCGTGTGTGCATCAATATAGATACGGATATGCTACTAAACGCAAGAGTCGGTACTTCTTACAGGCAGATTTATTGATTTAATCACATAATACGTACAAGGAAACAAGCAATATATGACTATTCAATCATTTTAAATACTCGATGAAGGGTTACTGGCTCAAATAGAAAAACTTCAAGAGATAAAGCATGTTACAAGAATCTGCATGAGCACTTACCAAGATATAAGTGAATTGTTACAGTAGAGCTCTCTCAAAGTTACTATTCTTCATAGTACGGCGGTGTTGACTGGATGTACTGCTCATTCTCATCACCATCATCTTCATCATCCTCTTCAGCACCTACCCAATTACTGCGGTGATGCTGTGATAACCCTTGATCGTTATCATGCAGCACATCTGGATAAATGCATTAGTTATATTAGTTACTGAAGGAACAATTACTGTGTTAGCTAAGCTCATTAACCAGCCCGGTTAACCAACCTTGATGCTCTTGTACATGATCCATTTCACTTGGCTGGCAGCTGATACATCAGTCAAGGTAAAGGCTTAAATCTAATGAGTAACAACTAGTCACACATAATCCCAACAAAAGCCTCAGCAGCCACCTCAACAATGTAGGGTCCGTTTAGCTTACAGTTTTTGGAGAGGGGAGGGGAACTTTTTATTGATATGAGAATGAAAATGAACAATAATTAGTGTGTTTGAGTATGTAAAGGCCTTTTTTTAAACTTACTTTTAGAACTCTACAAAATCTTTTGAAAGAAGTATCCTTAAAATTACTTTTCATTTTAAAAAAAAAAGCCTTTTAAAAAGAAATTTTATTATTACTCTCACATCAATAATCAAAAGTAATTTTACTTTATTCTATCCAAACAAAAATTATTCTTTTAAATTTACTTTTGACATATTCAAACCAAACACAAATTAATTCTTCTAAAATAATTTCTTTAAAAGACTTTTTTTTAAAAATAATTCTCTCAAAAGTTAAACCAAACATACCTGTACAACTTGAGTGAGAATGATGCGGTTAGCAATTGCTTGAAATGAAAGACTGAAACATGCAAATTCATATATAATACGAATAAAAAGCTTCATTCATAGTAAACCCCCCCAAAAAGAAAGCTTTACTCATAGGGCCTGGTTTGACCATCCCAAAATTTGTAACTTCCATATAAGAGTTTGACCAGATAGCAGATGGTAAGAAATGCAGCATTTGTAATATTAGTGATCACAACATTGTGAGGACAGTAAATCATGATGCTTGAAACAAGATACTGAGGCAAGCATTAACATCAAGGATACGAATTGAAATCAATGGGCTTATCTCCTGCAACTGATGCTCTTGAAATTTGCATCGTACTAATCCTTTGAATTTCTCTTTGTTCATTATAATTCAAATTTGTTCCTCCTTGTGCCTGCCTTTGCTCCAAAGCACCTATATTTTTAGCCGCACTTGCTGAAAAATGGTCAGGCTAATGAGAATTTAGATCAATCACATACTATCCAACTCAGTATTGAAGTTACCTGAGAGGTCTGACCATATACGGGTGTGGTCAGATGGAAGCTCAGATGCATTTGTTCTGCAATTCTCTTGCTGCATGTGAGATCCATTTCTTTCTTCAGTTTGAGCATGTGTTCTGGTGGCCACTTGTGGTTCTACGGCAGCACCTTCATGAAGCTGAGATGTTAACATTGTTGCCAATACAAGGGTAGCATCAAAATTTGAGTGAGACCCGTCTTCCAAACCAAAGTTAGGTACCATAAGAATAGGCCTGCTTGCCAAAGACATTATCATTAAAGAACAAAGATTCATAACACATCATAATCATAACTATCAAGTACTTGAACAAAATATGGAAAGCAAGAAGAATAGTTTTTTTTTTTTGGATAGAAAATGTAACGTGTTTCTCCAATGTAAAAATCTAGAAGTCTGTTTTTTGCACACTTCCTGAGGTGCACTTGAGGTTTACTAGACTGTGTGACATGTAAAATGGCTAAGAAGCAATACACATGACTTAGAATGGAAGGCATGCAGTCACATCCACAGGAGATTTTATGCCATCAATCAGACAGATTGTTCCTTATAGAAAGAGAATAACATGGATAATTTGAGTCATTTACTAAATATATCTTACTCGCCAGCTTTCTCAAAATGTAACTGGATGTCAACTTCACAGCCCTCACAAAATGAAAGAAATGCCTGCAGTGTGATGACAAAAACATCATGTGCGTCCAAAAAGGTTATATTAACCTTAGAAGGTGAGAAAGAAAGAGTAACAGAAATTATGAAAGATAACATGATAAAAATCCAGATAGCGGATAACTGTAGTCTCAGTCAACAGTTTCTATACTAAGACTACTCAAAAACAAAAGGCTTGGCTTACCATACCTTCAGTTCTTTTACACTGAAAGTTACATCTATCGGGTCTCCAGTATGAAAATACTGCAAAAATTCCTCTTTAGGATCTATCCACAGTTGGGTGTGTAGCGATGTGTCATTGTCTGCCATGAAATCTTCGTGCATAAATATACTGGTTGCAATAAAGCTAGCTACAAATTACAAAAATAAAATCTTCTTTACCTTTAGTTGGGTCAGTATAACTTCTCAATTCAACAGCCTTCCCACCGATTTCATTTGCAGCATCAGGAGGTAGAGAAGCAGGTTCTGTTGCAATGATAGTGATCTCTTGAAGAGATGATTGAAAATTAGCTAGTAACCTGTTCAGATCTCGTGGCCTCACAATGAAGTTGCTTGGAAATTTTTGCCTATCAAGGGACAAGTGTTGTATGTCAGGTTCTACATTGCAAGTAATCCAATAGGTTTTTCTCATACCTGCAGTTAATAAATAATAGATCCTTTTTAATCTACAATAGGGTCAAACATATATGTTTTGTTGAATGATGGGGAAAAAGCAGCACAGAATGAGATATGCCTAGCAGAATGTACACAGTAAACCAAATAGTAAATATTCGAGTCCATAGAAGGACTTCAATTATAGCACACCCTTGAGTTCAATGGATTTTTAAAAATAGAAGAAAAAAAAAAAAATCGCTACTAAACAATTTTAAAATTTTCATATGTCACAGACTATATAATATATATAGTCATGGGCAGCTCCAAATTTAAATTAATATTTGATGCAGTTGACATATTAGATGAGGCAGAGCAACATTATCTGCAAGGAGGTTCAATTCGGTAACAATTATTAATTGTAGCTAACTTTAATTCAGAAACCAACTACATTATCAAGCTTGTTACATAAGACAAGTAAATGATTAGTCTCCCATGATAACCCAAATTAAATGCTATAGCAATCGCTAGCTGGTCAACAATTATATAGCACCAAAGATGGTGGACTATTAAACAAGCAATTTACCGCTGTAGCAATCCAAAATCCATTGCACTTTGGGAGCATCCGGATCAGGCAGTTTCACAGTCAAACGATCGATATTCGTAATAGGTGTCCTAAGCACAGAACAAACAGCCTAACCAAACTATGTGAGTGAGGATTCTCCGTTCGCAAACCCCATTTAAATTAAAAGTAAAATGACAAAAGACGATCCCACACCTTCAGAAGCACACTACATTGCACGGGGTTACTGGAAACTGCATAGACGTCAAAGAAGCCTGGTTTGAATGTGATGGATTGATATGCAGACCGCGATGAATTAATAGTGTGAAACAGAAGCTGCAACAAATCAAAGAACCGAAACAACGAATAAGTAGCGCTTTACTAGTCAACAATCACCATTCCCAAGTTTTCCCCGAACTACAAAACATCAGTTATGCCTGGAAAACCCTAACTCTCAAAAAACAATGAAATTTGAGAAGTAGAGAGATTCTCCAAAGTGCAAACGATGAGGGATACAAACGAATCAAATTTTTCCAAGAAGTAGAAGCACCATAGTCAAAGCGTAATTTCAGTAGCTATGGAGCTGGTTCCGCGATATCATCAAATTCAAATGAATATCAATATCACGAATACCTGAGAGGAAGAGGCTTGAATTGCAAGCTCATTTCCGATACGGGAGAGACAAGTGATGCATCGCGCAAAGGTTTTCAGACTGTTATCGCTCAACGCGAACTCCATACTTCGATCTCACACAGTCACACTCAGAGTCTCACAGAGCAGAACGAGCGAGGAATGTTGGGTTACAGGCTCAGCGGCTTGGTTGGCGGGAAGCGAATGCGAAAAATGAATGTACAGTTGGGATGGGATCCGAAATTTGATATCCGCAGACCACAAACACGTTATGCAATATATATTGGGCCTTAGGTAGGACTCGGTAGAGAGCGAATTCTGGAGCCCAAACTAACACCAATGTGCATTTCCATTATGAAGCCTGCTAGTGCCATTCCTATAACCTTATCTCAACGGAAAATAGTTATTCAGACCCAAAAAATAAACAACAGTTATTCTTCCGTTGGATTCTTTGTGTTCTACATTCTTATGGCAATTAGCCTTCTTCTTTGCATTTTATTAGTTTGGTTTAAGATGTTAAAATGTTGCCCGGTGTGAGAATGAGAAAGACTGTCTGTTGTGTTGGAAGAGAGTAGTTGATATATAATAGAGAGAGAAAAAGAGAAAGAATGGGTATGTAGCACAACATATAAAGAGGAAAACCTTAAAAAGTTAAAGGGAGATTTTTTTATTTTTTTGAAAAATGCCGAAAGGTACGAAATGGTTTTCGTGATACGACATATGAAGATGAATTAGAAGTATTATAGTTTTGCGATTTGTTTTTTAACTAATTTTCTCTCCTCATTAATCATGTAACCTCCCTATGAGTGGTTATTAGCCCTTTTGTAGCACTTGTATGAATTAATTGTCGTGCTAAATAGCACTCCTATTTTTTTTTTTTTTTTTTTTGGTTAAAGAGTGGGAGATCTGAAAGGTTTGAGAGAAAATGGGTATGTTGGAGATTTGTTTATATTTTACTAATATTGATACCTAAAATAGATAATATTAAATGTGTATATTGGATGAGAGATGTCAAAGATATTTTTTATAAGAGTAATAACTTACCTACATCATAATTATTGTCAATTTATAATAAATAAAAATTAATAAGTAATATTGGTTCATTTTAAAATTTTATTAAAACAATGATGCTTAAACCACAAAATAAACGCCATAAAATAGAACAACATCTGGCAAAATATGAAGTAAGTAATTTAAAAGTGAGCAAAAACTATTGAAAGTTAAATAATTCAGTTAAAACATTTTAAGTCATATACAGATAACGCTTAGCCTTTTAATATTTGCATTTGATACAAATAACTTTTTTTTTAATTCGATATGCCATATTTAATTTAATTATTTTATTAATATTTATTATTACAACCATATGGTTCAATGTATTGCCTGCTATTATATTTTCGTTAGTATTAAAATATTTTTATATATAATTAATTTTATATTTTATATATCACAGCATTACTGTGATTTCTCATACATCGTATGGATATTAAACTAGTTTCTTTTCTTTTTTCTTTTTTTTTTGTTAAGAAACACAAGCATCCCGCTAAATTGATATGTCACGTAATAAGTGGATTAGAGTAAAAAATATGTTTTGCTTTGAGAGCAATTAAGAATTTCTCATTAATTATTAAAAGTCATTAGCAGTAGGCTAATGCTGATGGGGTTGGCTAATAAGCATGAGATCATATAGTTGAATCCCATTGCCACTAATGTACAAAAAGCAAAAAAAAAAAAAAAATTGATTATTTAATTCAATTTAAACTGTTCAAATCAAATCTCATATCTTAAATAATTATATAAAATAATATTCAAATTAAGGATTTGATTTTAATATATTATGAGTTTGAAAATGTTTGACTTTTACAAAAACCATCCTAAAAGTCGCAAAAATTAATTATGTTTGAAATCTATTAAAATAATGATTAATTTAATTCTATTACTTGTTATTTTTAAATTAACTATTATATTTAAATCTATTAAAATGAAATCTAGATTAATTTAAAAATCAATTTCCAATAAATCTTATCAAATACGATATGATTGTTAAGTTTTTTTCAACCAAGTTATTTCTTATTTTAAAAAATTTCAAGTGTAAGATTTAATTTATAACAAAGCAATATCATAAGATATTTTTTTATATATAATATATTATTATAACATTTATATTATAATTATAAACCAAAAACATAAAAAATCGTAAATATATGACTTTTGTTTTTTTTATAAGATATTCTGTTTATTTTAATATGTAAATCTGGCATTCAGTTTCTTAATTCTAGTATAATATTCTGTTTAAATTTTTATTTTTTAAGTTTTGAAAATATTATCTCATTAAAATCTATTAGATTGATTATTAATTGTTTATAATTATTGAAAATATTGATACGTATAAAAGTACTATAGATATTTTTAGAATATTAAAATATCATTAGGATATTTACATATATATTAAGATAGTATCAAAATTAAAAATCTGAATACATATCTACTTATATTGTGTATTTAGAAAAATTGTAAGATTAAAATTATTTTAATAATAACTTTTTGATATAATCAATTATGTTTAGATATTTTAGGTGAAAAGTAATTTTAAGATAATCTATTTTATTTGAACTGTATAAAAAAAAGTATAAAATAATTATTTCTATTATATAATATTTGATATTTAAGATCAATTTGATAAAAATACAATATTATGTATATTATACAAATAGTTTTTTTGAAATAATGCCACAATTTTTTTTTTTACTTTTTTCTCTCAAAATAAATTTAATTTTTTAAATTTGATTATAATCTAATTCAATAAAACTTACCCAATCATAATTTTTTTTCTTCAACCACTTTTTTTCGGAAAAACAACTTTTTTTTGCTGTTTCCAAATATGCATGTAATGCATGATAAGATATTAACAACTACAGGTGGGTAGTGACAAAAAAAAAAATTAAGAGAATCTATTTCAAAGTCAAAAAGGATAAGTATGCGTGGCAGTGGCACGAGGGCTGAACGGCTTTAAATAGAATAGTCCGATACTGAGTCAAGTCTCAAATCCCTTTCCTCTGCAAACTTTTACCTCATTCTGTAACGCGCAGAATGCAGGGAGTCGCAGCCACCAAACCCCCCCCCCCCCCCTTCCCCAAGTAGATACGATGCTGGGAACCGTAAACAAAACAATGGTGAGAGTCAGACCCACCACCACCACAACCCTAAGGGGCGATCCTTTTTTATTGTTCCCGTCCATCTACGAAACCAAATCCAAAGCCCTCAGAAAGCCCTCCAACCTCGCTTTCCCTTCACCTCACTCTCGCTCTCGCAAATGCCCCGCTATTTCAGCAGTCGCCAAATCGGCTCAGTCCCGAGCCGACTCCCTCTTGGAGTCGTTCCGTTTCATCCAGAAGCACCGAGGCAAGACCGTCGTCGTGGGATGCGGCGGCGCCGTCAAGATGCCTCCGGAGCTGCAAGAGTCTGTACGTGATCGACGACCTCGCCGTGCTCTTGTTGACGGTGGCAGCCGACGAGTTCGGACGACCGTATAACATCAACCCCGACAAGGTGCAGCAGAGCTGGCAAGAGAGCTGCTTGCGGACAGGCTGATTCTGTTGAAGTACCTGGTGTGGAAGGATAAGGATGGTCCAAAGAATTCGGTGAACGAGATTAATAGAACTAAAGGAGTGAAGTTCACGACGAATCTGAAGATGGATGCAAGGATGAAATCAGAGTTGGATTGCTTCCCTCAGGCGCTTGAGCGGGGTGTGAATGCTGTGTCGGTGATTAATGTGCATGGGCGGCATTCGTCGCTACTGATGAAATTGATTGAGCGCTTCTTGAAAGATCACTGATGATTGGGATGATAATAGATTTTCTTTTCCTTAATTGTTCTTTCTTTCTATTGTTTGCCCCAACACTCTATTTATTCACTTGATTGAAAAATGTTAGAATTGTTTATTTATTTTGAAAAATGTTAGAATTATTCACTTGGCTGAAAAATGATTATGTAACTATCTTTTATTTAATAAATTATATAATTATATATGATAAAAATTTCGTTAGATATAACAATGAATTATAAAATATGCCATGAACAGCGTAGAGTCGAATCCTAAATGCAATTTGCTGGCGTATGGTGGTGATGACAAAAACAGGTATCAAGCTGATGAAGGTATATTTTTGGTGCAAGTTGTTATTAGAAACACAAGAATAACGAGGCTGCAGTTATAACTTGTCTGCATTTCGGTTGCAGGTGTTTTTCGAATTTTTGGCTTTGAAAATGCCTAGTTTTTTGGGCAGATGCATCACTATCTCTCGTATTTGGGAATGCATAGTAAAGAAGAAGGAACTCCAAAAGAGGACTAAGATCCTGAAGGCGGCTGATTTTTAATCCGAAGTGACAAATGTATAATGTAGCTTGTGGAGTAAAATTTTCTGCTTTTGGAATCTTTTGAATTAGATTATTTGCAATAAACTTATTATCTGCTCTAATTGTTTTTATTTACCCGGAGTAAGATACAATCAATCAACGCTGCATGAATACATTGACCAAAAAGAAAGAATAGGATAAATGCATTTTAAGAACTCTGCTTATGTTGTGCTTTGTTGCAATTTTTAACATAATAGGTCTCAAATCTGGATAAGAGAAGAAGAAAGTTGCATTCAGCTCTTGATAATTAATTTAAAACCTTGTGGAATTTTTATAACATGGACTGCGGATGTGATTTTGTATTGTTAGGCTGTTATTTGTAAGCAATGCACTGAATTGCTCGAGTAGATGTCAAATATGACTTAGATTTAAACGACTTTTTTTTTGTTGGTAGATATGGTTTATAAAATCATGTATTTCCCTATTGAGAAAAAGTTTATCTCACCTATGAGAAAGAAAGGATTTGTTATTTTTGTAAGTGAGAAATATATATTGTATGAGAATAATTCTACGGTACTTCTGCTCCCATTTTAACCCGGTTAAGTAAAATTATGTATCTGTAACATTGGTCCCTAACGACTAGATTTTTGGCCACACAAGAATATTCAAAGAAGCCTCCAATAACGGCTAGATTGCTTTGGTGCTTCTTAGATATTTCGAAATCTACAAGTCTCACTACAACAAAATTGGCCTATGGCCATATTTTTTAGGATTACATTTAAAAAGTGTACCTTTATGCTATATTAGGAAACGTTTTTAGAGATGTTGCCTTTGAATAGAGTCTTTAGCAACAATTATTTAGCATCACTTAAAAAGTGTGCTTTTAGATATTAAAAGCACGTTTGTGAAGTATTGCCGTATGATATTGACCGAGGCTATACTTTTTTTAACAAAAACAATACCTTTTAAGCATTGCCCATTTTTTTTTCTCATAAGGAACCCTTTTAAAGCATGGCCTAGATCTTTTTTTCTCCGGTACCCACCAACTTAAAACTTTTCCCACTATATTTATTTTTCACTTAATTGTTTTGCTGCATTTTCGGAACTAAAAAGGAAAAATTCCCACATATTCTCTCCCACTCTCTCATTTTGGCAAACACCAATCAAACAAGATTTTACTAGGGCTTACGAATCAATTCTTCACCGCTTCGTGAGATATTTGATTCACTTCATGATCACTTTGTGACGGCATCACCTCTATGCGAGCCTACCTCACTTCTGCACGCAGCTGTGACCTATTTGGAAGATCAAGAAGAACAGCAACACACACAACAATTTCGATGTGTATGCTTCAAGAACCATCTGTTTCCTTTTCCAAATAAATTCTTAAAACAGAGTATGAATTTGTGGGTTGTCAAGAAGGGGTTTTGAGATATGATTTTGATGGAATCTTGGGGGACAATCCTAGGGTCTACTCGAGATATGCTTTGATATTTATTTTCACCTAAACTTGAGTTAAGCAATGCATTGTGATTTTGATATTTATTTTGACGAAATCATGGGGATTGGGGTTAAATTTTTGAGATACTTCATTGTCCACCGATTATTGTCAATTGTGTGATATTCTTCTTTCGAGATTGTGATCACTGTCCAATAGTTGGCACCTTTTGTTTTCTTTCATCTAGACAAAATTATACATAATTTGGTACTTGTTAATAAGATACATTATAAATTCATTATTATGGCATTGACCATGGATTAGAAGAGTGGCCTGCTCTTGTTGCCAATTGGGATAGTATTGAACGGCTAAAACCTGATGTTGGGGGTAGTTATCCCTCACTATTTAATCAAGAAGGGTTCAACTTGAGCTTTAACCGTTTAGGTGTTGAAGAAACTTGTATTTCCTTTTTATTCTTTTTCTAACATATGCTGATAGTCTTGTCAATATGTTAATTGCCAACAAGTTAGTTATCTTCACCTGAACACTGCAACTTATTTAATTTGTTTCTTTAATATTTGCTGTATAATATTAATTTAATTCCATGTTTCCTTTTGCCCTTGTAACAAGACGGGAAAAGGTTTAATATTTGAGGCTACATAATTTTTCATTCTCAACTTTTCACAAGCAATATAAGAGAGTAATGCCAAAGCCAATTACACAACTTTGTTAATATCATTCCCTGATATTGGAAATTTGAATCATTATAAAAAATTTGAGTAGTGTGAAGGTGTGCTATTGGACGATGATCAAGTCAATTTTTAACTAATTCAAGATTGGTCATATCTCACTATTTCAATTTGCCTTTGCTCATTTTCTCCTTTTTTTTGTTTGGTAAAAACTGAGCCTGTCTTTGTACTAATATTAATTTTAATTTGTTTCCTTCTACAAAACTAAAGCCAAAAACATATGCATATATATAGGCGCTAATAAAGTAACTTATGATAAACCAATAATAGATTATCCTTTATGACGTGTATGAGTAGTATTTTACCTTTAAAGTTCAAGTCTATTTGTTATGTGCTTCAGGCTATATATATTGTAGTTCATGATTACTTATATGTCATCATTTGCCCTTTTTTTTTGGTTAAGTTGAGCCTTTAGTAGTTCATAGTTTGCAGCAATATATGAGCACGTCTTGATATTTTATGTATTATTGTTTTTGTTTTAACTGATAATAGTTGAGTATGGATAGAATCAAAAAGAAGATAATCCAAACCCCAAAAAATGAAACAGAGACAAAAACGAGTTTAATTTTGAAAGTGATAATTAAATTTGTAGTTATGAGAAATGCTTCTTTTGTTTGCAGGAAAAGGCTAGTGCATCTCTCAAGGCTGGACTGTACTCTATTTGGTCTTTCATTGTTAGACGCTCTCAAAGCTGACTTTAGCTCTTCTGCATTGAGGTGCAAGGTAACTGCAACATAAGCTTAGCTTTTTACTTCTTAGTTTTTATCAATTCTCCATGAAGGCGTTTCTACTTATTTCTGTGGACTTTAATTCCACTTAAATATGTTAAGGATTCTCATGTAAAATGTTTGTACTTGGTCTAAAAATTAGTATTTTCTGGTTCTATTCTTTTGCACCACTATTCTACATATGACTGCAAGTTCTATATCCCTTTTTATCGGGTCTTTAATGTAGGAAAATAGCCAGTTGTCTCATAACCTTTCCTTTCTTTTTTTTTTTCTTTTTTTTTGTTTGTATGTCTAATAACCACAAAATCTATAAAATTCTTTTGCTTATCAAATTCCTTGATCTTGATTATTCTACTGCCATACTGCATGTCTTGTTGAGCATTGGGGAATATATTTGGAGTATGTACTTCACAAAAATATCAAATAGAGAATGGTTTAAGCTTATGGGAATTAAGAATTTATAGTGAAACTTTTTAATATACATACGATGTTGGATTTGGAATTAAGTGAAATTGACAAAAATAAATGAGTTTATGTGACTTCTGCATGTTAAGCTATGTCCCTGATTGGTTTTGAAAGAAGAAAGAATCAAAGATAGTGTGCTTATTAATTAGTTATAGCTTTTAGTTTTTAAGAAGACTTTTTTCATCTTTCTGTTCTGTTACTCGATGTTTCTTAAGAACAATAGGGAAAAGAAATTATCATATATTTTTATTTGTTCTTTCTATTATCTTCATTGAATTCTTTTATGGCATGATAATTTTGGATTCAAAAGGGTTAGAGAAAATGTATTAAGGGGGAAATTAACTACATAAAAATGTTTCAAACAAACGAAATGGAACATAAGTAGCTCTTGGCTCATTCCTGAAGAGTTTAATATTTCATCACTAACTTCTTATTCCCATTCATTCAAATAATTGGGGGCTGAGTTCCTGCCGGATATAATACTTAAAGAAAACCTTTCTTATAATTTATTATCCCATTTGAAAACCTCTTGGAAAGATGTTAGATCTGCATCATTGATGCTATTTTTTGATTCTTACTCTGCAGTTTCTAATTGAAATTATTTAGTTTGATCCTTTATGGTTTTGAAAATTTTGTTAAGGCTGACAGCAAAACAATTTACTCAACGTGGCTAGTGACACTTATTATTAATATTAATTCTTAAACATGATCCAGCTTATTTCCTTCGCTGAATTCACTTTTGTTTCTTTGTCCCTCAGTCTAAGTGAGTGTCAGTCTAACCTTTTGCTTTTTCCTGAAGTTTTGTGTAGAAAAATGGGAGTCATGATTTGAAAACTCCAAGCATATGGTTATCCTATATTGGGCTTGACGATAAAAGCAATGGTTTGAACTTTGACCATCAATCAATGAAGCTATTTGTTATTCTATATATTGGTTTTGTCCTGTTTGTGTGGTGCTGCTAGAAAGACGCATGAACTAATGAATGAATAAATAAGAACTCAAATTCTAGTAGCCGACCAATTTATTGTAGTGGTTTGTAATTTTTTTTTTTTTGGAGAAAGTAGTGGTTTGTAATTTCAATGGCATTATAAGTTCAAATTAATTTATATATTGTTGTAAAAAGAAATTTTAAAAAGGAGTTAATTAAAGAACTCATGTCATTTATATACATCACAAATCACTAACGTGCTAGTCACAATTAGTTACTACCGGCTTATTATGCAATATTTCAGTTACTACTAGCTTATTAGTTTCCATGACATGGGTTAGTTATAGTCACCTTTGCATAGAATATATAGTATGAAATGCCAGTTTGTGAATGTCTAAGTGTGATTTCTGCTTAGTCCTTTTGCACAATTTATTGTCATCAATGCATGATAGGATTTAATTTTGATATTATGTATGTCAAGAATTTTGAATAGATTATATTTTCTTTTATTTTTTCTTTAATAAGAGAGTCTGCTTTATATTTATATATTCTTTTTATAAGATTAGGCTATAAATAGGATGTATCATCAATTGTCCATGATCATTAAGAAATCAATTACCATGGAGGTATAGTGAAGCATATCAATAAGAACGGGAAAAAAGAAAGAGTATAAAAATAAAGAAAAAATTGTATAGTTAGTCATCTCCTTGCAATCCATAGGCGTAAAAGGATACAGTCTCAAAGGTTCTGATGAGAAGCATGCAAATAATCCATTTTCTTAATTACACATGTCATCTAATTAACTCTTTGCTTTTCTAAGCAGACTAAGACTTGTGAAGAGCGATAGTGGACTAGAAGTTGAGTTTCATATTTCAGTTAGTGTTATGGCAAGGTAAAAATTCTGATACTTTCTATTTTTTTAAATGTTGCTACTATTTATGTGGATATTTTTTCCCACCAATTTGGCTTTCTATTGGTGTCCTTTTCATTCTTTGTTTGCCTTTCTAACATTGAGGAACATAAATTAAGAAAGAAAATGTAGCGTTATTGATGAGTTCTTGACAATGTGTCAAAGATCCCTAAGAGAATGTGTGTATAATTTAAAAGACTTCTGAGAGTTCCTTCACCTTTCTAACTCACCAAATGACTAGCTAACTCTTTCTGACAACTCAACTCTCTCTTTATTATTCCTTTCCTACTCCAATTGTTTAGTTGTCTCTCAATAGCCCCTAACTTTCCTATCTTAATATCAAAATTTGGTTAATTAGGTCTTATGATAATAAGTCCAAGGATTGGATGGATTTACCAAAGTATAGCAACGAGTATATTGATGGTGTTGAATATTTCTTAGACTTTGCTTACTTTGTTGGAGAACCTGAAAAGGAAGAAATTCAATGTCCTTATACGAAGTGTTGTAATATCAATTGGTATCGAAGGAATGTGGTATATGATCATCTAATATGCTATGGATTTGTTGAAGGATATAGAACATGGATCAATCATGGGGAATGGGATATCCTGATGGATATTGATGATGACATAGATGATGAAAATGGTTCACATGATGACATTGAAGGGATGCTAAATGATGCTTTTAGAGATGTGGCTCAAACTAGAGATTATGAAGGTCCAAATGGAGATACAAAAAAGTTTTACAACTTAATTGATGAGGCAAGCCAAGAGCTATACCCGGGATGTAAAAGTTTTTCTACCTTGTCATTCAACATCCGTCTATACTTGTTGAAGTGTTTGCATGGATGGAGCAATGCATCCTTCACTTCCTTATTAGAGTTATTGAAGGAGGCAATGCTTGAACTTCAAAATTGCCAAGATGCTGGAGAAACGGAAGAGGATGCTTTTGAAGCAGTTTTTGGGAAGGAGTAGCCTAGCTAAGTTCGATGCTATGGTAGATCAATTAGATCAATTACAGCAACTTACTTGAAAAAAGATAATGAGGAGGTCATATCTTTGAAGAGTGGCATGGATAGGTTACGACATATAGTAAGAGTATTGGCCCAACGATGTGACATTGGAATGAGCCCAGAAGAAGTAGAAGCATTGTTGCAATTTGCTCAATGCTTTCCCCATGATGCAATCAGTGCACTAGGTTTGGTAGGCCAACATAATCCACATTCCTCTTGATCTACTCATGTTCCAAACCAAGAAATGGTAAGTTTTCGCATTATATTACTTTCTGATTTGTTATGTTTGCCAGTCCTTTTACAGAATCATAATTTGTCATTCATGTCCATCTTTTCTTATTAAGCCTTAATATTTTCATGTTCAAATTCTCCTTTCTCCTCAAGCAATGATCTTTCATGTTTTGGCAAAGTCAATTATGAAGGTGTTGTTCATGATTTTTTTCTTCTAAGATTACATATGTACATGTCATATGAAATAGTATGCAACTTTTGTAACTCGAAAAATCATAATACTTGAATACAGGCAGATAACTTTTTGGTTTTCGTTTGTGTTTTTATTATCAAGTAGTGTGCAGGTAGGGGTGCTGCTTTATACCTTGCCATGCACATTTTTTATGCATTAACAATTTGAATATGATTTATTCCTCTCTTAAATGTGGATACTCTTTCTCCTGCTCATTAATTTTTGATTAAATCATTTTCAAGCAATTTTGTAGTGCCTTTTCTAGGTGCAATTACAAATGCTTTAACAAAATTTAATTTTATTATGCAAGAGAATTTTGATGATGCACTTGGAGATGGCAATGGAGATATTTAGTTGATTTATTTGAAGTACATGAAGATTGTTTATGATGATTGTTTTTCATTTTTATGAAATATAGACACCTTTTGTTTTGATTTTGAGTTCATTGGTAGTGACAGTAATAACTCTAATACTTTTATTTATGAATACATTGAATAATATTGTTATGGATTTCTTCATTAATACTTTGAATATTATCTCAATTGATATTGGTTCTTAGAATTTCATAGCACTAAATAAACATTTCTATTTCATAAAATTAATATTAAAAATATAATAAAATTGTAAAATTACAATAATATTTTCCAAATCTAATTTAAAAGATATGCTTATAATATATGATAACATCATCAAATAGAAAAGGTTTCAATATCATTAATTGTAATGTAGGCTTGATTAAAGAAATTTTCATTTTATATTTTTTTATTTCCAAAAAAAAAAAGAAACACAAGAGAGAATGGCACATTTGTAAAGTGTAACTAAAGGTTTCTAATTTGCCAACGCTTACAAAAAGTTCTTCTAGATATATTTAAGTGTTGCTTGATTTTTTAAAAATCTGTTGTCTTTTGATAGAAAACTCAAAGGCAACATTTTTGAGCGTTGCCAAAAGTTACAACGCTTAATAAGTGTGGCTATAAGGGTTTTCTAAAAGTGTTGTTTTTGCTTATACCAAAAGTTACACTTTTAAATGTTGTTGCCATTTTGAATCAAAAAGTGTTGCCCTTGACCAAAGACCACTACTGATTTAGCAACTCTATCAAAAGTGATGCCTTTAGTTTTAAAATTGTAATTTTTGTTATAGGCAACACTTTATAATACTTTAAGGTACACTTTTAAAGGGTTGTTATAGACCAATTTTCTTGTAATGTCTCAAGAATAACTAGCAATACCTGGTCCACAAATGAATTGTAGCTTTTATTCATGATATTCCAAAAAAAAAAGAAGAAAAATTGCTCATTCTTTGATTATCGCTCATTCTTTGACGTCACAGTCACAGCCTCATAGAGCAGAATGAGGGAGGAATGCTTGAGTGGGAAACAGGGTCAGCGGCTTGGTTGGCGGGAAGCGAATGCGAAAAATGAATGTGCAGTCGGGATAGGATCCAGAATTTGACATCCAGAGTCCATTAACACATAAAATATTTATTGGGCCTTGGGTCTGACTCGGAAGGCAGCGAATTTGGGAGCCCAAACTAACGCCAATGTGCACTTCAATTATGTAGCCTGCTAATGCCATGGGTACACCTTATCTTAACGGATCATGGTCATGGCCAAAATGTCCAAGAGCATAGGTGTTCTTTTTTTGGGGGGGCATGGAACATAGTCCAAAAGAAAAAGAACATACTATTCGGTCAGAATTTTGGTTAAAATAAATTAGTATTTTTATGTGTAAACTTGATTAGTATTAATAATAACTTTTTGATCGTTAGTATTCTTATGAATAAATAATTATTCTCTATAACTTATTCAACAATTGATCTTACCGTTATTTACATGATAAGATATTCTACAATGAATTATAGTAAATTTCTTTTTGATCGGAATGAATATATACATATAATATTTAGGAACATTAAACGTGGAAACTCTTTACAAAGTGTCGCATTGTTATGAAAAAAATTTTGTCTCCAAAACTATCACTCTTATGACAACTCTTATTATAATAAAAATTATAAAAGAATTTTCTTCCACTATCTCTATTTTCGTAATGCATTTATGGCAACCTTTTCTTTTTGCACACTAAAAATTTATAATAATCAACGTTTTTAAATGTTCTTTCCTAATATCTATTTGTGTTCCCCAAAGCATTACTCAAATTTTTGTAAATAGCTGTATATCAATACCAATGTTTTGTTTTATTTATAAATAAATAAGTTGCTTATTTCTACTTCAAACTTTTAATATTTTTTGGTAGATAAACTTGAATAAGTCAAGTTGATAATTAATGGTTATTCTCATTTAATCGAAATTCAAAATTCATCAATTATTTTGAAATTAATCTAATTGAAAGCTAAGCCAATCAATCATAACCTTAGTTATCTTCTCAAAAATTATACTTAGAATGTCTGCTGAGTGATATGTATTATGTGTGAAGTCATCTTCGGTAAATAACAAAACTACCCTTCCCGCTTGGGGATAAAAAAAAGATTGCAAAGAACAAAGAAGACAAGAATATTGACATTTATGACTGATGTCAAGTGGTCATTGATTTATGTCCGCTGTAATTGGATAGAAGATAAAAGGAATAAGGTTCCTCTGAATTGATAATGATCAGAGAGAATATCCAAATAGGAATGTAAAAAAAGTCGACGTTATTAGCTAAATTCTACCAATAAATCATTTCTAAGCTTTGATGTTACGATTTATACTAAATCCTTTCATCCGTGATATTGTCTAGACTATTCCGTCCAGCTTCTCTCTCTACCACAACAGAACTACTAAATCAGGACGACAGTATAGAGCAACAAGGAGAAATGTATTTTGATTTTATTTTGTCAGAGAAAGGGGTAATGAATATAGGGTGGGACTATTGATACTCTTTTTTATGTATCTACACTTTCTTATAAGTACATTTGATTTTTATTTTTTTAATTATGCTTAAGTAATTTTAAAGTAAAATATATTTTTATTTATACGTTTATATTACTCTATATTTGAATTCTATACTTTGCCAATTATCTTTTTGCCATTGTTACCTTAGCAATTGTATTGAATCTCTTTTTTTTTTTTTTAACAATAATTCCATATATTTGTTCACTTCACAGTACCATATCTATAGTGTAAGTTCTTGATAGAATTTAACTATAACGGTAAAAACAATAACATGTTTATATCAAGGTAGACAGATCAAAACACAAATATTTTAATTTCAAATACGCTTCTAGAAAATTTTCACTTACTTCACACCATCAATGGGAGGGCGGTACACATTTCGCTTCTCTGCCACCGTACGGATTAAGTATTAGGCTGCATAAGCCTACGAAGGAAAGTATAGGAAGTCAATTTGGAAGCCTGCAAAGATTAGATGTTTGATTTTTTTTTTTAATATATATATATATATATAATCGCTTTGGTTTTAAAGATATCGCCTGCTCCAATCTTAGTAACGAAACATACATGATATGCCAGGTACGGGATTAGTGCTTTTTGTTTCACAGTCTCTTCCAATGTGATTATGATGCATTGAGTCAGGTTCAGCTTGAAAGATAATGGGGCTTTGAAACACAAATCGTATATTATAAATTGATAGTTTTGTTAAAGAAGTGATAACTCATAGCAGCAAGTCGAGGTAATAATAGGAAATGCTATTCAATTTGTTGGAGCTCGTACGGCACAAGAAAAAAAAAATGCTGTTGGACCTCTGCGTTGCAAGTAAATACTTAATCCCAAAAAAAAAAAAAATTCAACCGCTAAGCTGTCACTCTGTAATTTTTTAAATTTTCATAGTTATTGCAACGAAAAAAGGGATAAAAAAAATTCTCTGAGCCTTATAAAACTGAATTCCTTCATATACATGGTCTCCTCCCACGAAAGAATAAGAATAAATTTGCGTAAAGGCTCAACTTGACTGGAGAATCAAAGCCATAAGGAGCTTTCCAGACATCTAAAGAATGCATTGGTGATTTGAGAAAAAATTAATCTAATTCTAAAACTTCTTCGAAAAGTTTTGATCCACAAAAACGATAAAATATCATTATACGTTTTGTGCAGCACTACGTGAATGTGTGTTTACTCTATTTATATTTTAACATCTCAATATTAAATAATGACAAGGTTTGCCACTTATTTTAACCATTAAACTTACTATGATTAACCATTTTGATTTTTGAGTTAATTATTTCGCATAAAAAATTGAATTAATTATTAAGAAAATTAAGTTATATAATTTAAATATATAGATATTTATGGTGTGTTTGATTTTTATTTTCATTTTTTGTTTTCTTATTTTCGCGATGTTGTGAAGGAAATTATGAAATAGAAAATAAAAGTACGAGACAAGATGTTCTTATTTTAATTATTTGTTTTATTAAATAATAAAAATTTAATTTTAATATATTGTACTATAAAAAATTTTATACAGATATTCAATTATATATTACTATATTATCATATTAATAAATATATTTAATTCAATCACTTATAATCTTAAAAATTTTATAAATAAAAGTATTCGATTGAATAATAGTATAATTTTTTAAAAAAAATTTTACAAATAAAATTATAAGTTTAATTTGGATACACTAATAGTGTAAAAATTTTTATACTGTCATCTACATGACCATTCAAATAGTGAATTATTATGTCAAAGAATTTTGTTGATATGATAATATATGATTAGACGTCCGTATAAAAAAATTTTATACTGATAATATATTTAAATTAAATCCTAAAAATATAGGATTGAATGATAGTATAATTTGTTTATACTAATAATATATCATAATTAATCTTTATTAAAAATAAAAAATAAAAAATAAAAAATAAAAACAGGAACCAAACCGACCATTAGTGTTCAATTTGTGGAATTGCGTGTAATTTTGACACGTATCTCAATATATTATATATATTTTTCAGTTATTATTCCCTTTGGCCCACTTCAAACATTTGTTAGTGTAACCAACCAATAACTCTCTACTTCTTCTTATGCCATAGCCATAAGCATCTAACCATCTAAAAAGCATCTAGCCATCTAACAAGCCATGCTGCCACTAAAGCGAGATGGGAATGGAGCAGCATCCGAATCCGAAGTCCAGCAAGTTTCTAAATCAGCACACCATACATTTTCTTTTCCTTATTTTCCTCACCTCTACAGCAATCTACATACAAAAATTACTCCATGCTTATACGTACCGTTGTAGGTATAAGCTGTTCGTATACTCCAACATGCTTTTCGATGGAATCGTTGCGCACAACACATTTCTCACATCACATGATTAAGCACCCGTTTGGATTTTCATCACTTAAGAACTCGAACGAATGCGATGGCAGTGATGCATAATAAGGTTCCGAATCGTACGGTGGAGGCTCCATTTCTGTCCCCATGCCTTGATGCACGTGAGCGTACGAATACGGTTGTGGGGAGGTATAATACGCTGCACCGTGGCGGCTTGTAATGGGATGCGCCGTGTGATAGCTCACATTATGCACCGGAGCTGCTTGTGCATAGTAATGTGATGGGTACTGCTGGTAGGTGTGATGACGTGGAGGACTCTCATTGGCTGCGATAGAGATACCGTGTGCGTGGTGGTTCTGAACACCGGAGTGTTCAACAACGGTGACACCCTCGCCGCCGTTGTTTATATGCCCTTTTTGCCCCTTCGCTCTTGCTCCATTCTCGTTATTTCCCTGGACGGCGATGGTAACCTTTTTCTCGGCCAAAGGTGGCGGGTTACCGCCTGGAAACGTCACCGTTTGCCTCACCTCCGGCTTTGGTTCCAGGAATTGTACACCGCTTTTACCGGTTGCAAATCCTTCACTGACTCTGTTACCGTTAACCCCACAAGTACAAGCATAACCTTCGGGAATTTTCATGGTGTTGCCGCCTTCGACACTCTTGGCTGTGTCTTGAACTACAACTTTAACGGTTTCTTTGCCGTTTTCGTCGCCGCTTTGGTTGCTTTCTTGATCACTGTTTTCTTGGTCGCTCTGTTTCTCTTTGTTCTGTGAATTTCCTTTCTTCTTCTTCTTTTTCTTCTTCTTCTTCTTCTTTATTTCTACAGTGTCGGGCCACAACTCTGCGCGTTTCCCTGTCTTTGTCAATTGCTTAATCAAAGTCTCGCTGTCTACGGTCCCCTTCACTGTAACCTTTTGTTGCCTCAAATCGATGTTTATGTCATAAACACCTGACATACCAAGGCATAAAGAGCAATGTTAAGACAAGCTCAGAATTCGAGCTAAAACATGAAGTATTCATGAAATAGAAAGGCTTTGAGCTGATGTGAAAACAAGGAACTGAAAATATAACTTTCAGCTTACAAATGGTAAAACAATTGGTGAAAAACAGTAAGAACACGACACCTATACATGGAATAGTTAATAATGTTAACGAGTGTGAAAGTTGAAAGAAATCATATGGAGTCAAGTGAAAACAATAAATGTACAAGGGCAAAAATACAAATGAAAAACAAAAATAAAGACGTTTGGTTTTGAATATCATTACCGTCTATATTCTGTAGGACTTTTTTCACTTTCCTTGCGCAGCCTGGACAGTGAATGGAGACTTTCAATACACAGCTCTGATAAACAAAGGCGTAAGAGGATTAGAACATGTTGGACTCAAGAATTGGTAAACAGACAAGTGAGAGTAAACTGTAGAAAGTGATTTACCTTGCATATGAGAGATTCAAAAGGTTCTTCTGCCTCTTTAGGTTCGGGTTTTGTATCTGTTGCAGGTGCAGCCATGCGCAAGACAGCAGGTAGAGTTAATGTTCCAGAGTGAGATCGAGGAGAGCCCAAGGGTGCTCTGAATGTGTAGGGATGCTTAAAAAGCAATAAAATGACGCTTTAAGACCTTGGCGAAACAACAGAACAGAGAAAGAGGGCTCAGTCTTTCATGCAAAGATAGACTTGCGTTAGTAAAGGGTAATATCGGAATAAAGATAGACTTGCGTATAGACTTGCGTTAGTAAAGGGTAATATCGGAATAAAGATAGACTTGCGTATAGACTTGCGTTAGTAAAGGGTAATATCGGAGAATTCCTTAGTGCTGTAAAGAATCATTCATATTTTAATGTCGATGGTAAGTGGGGTCAAGTAGCTCCGCCGAATTCATGAGATATTGACATGTAATTGAAAACATTTCTTATTTTTATTATTTGAAAGATATGTTTGTGGTACTTTCAATTTTTATAAACAATAAAAATAAAAATATATATTTTTTATTATTTCTATTTTCCCTAAACTAAAAGGAAATTAAAAAAATATTTTTTATATATAATATTACCTTATTTATTATTTGTTATCTTTCAATGTATATTATATAGGTTGTATGCGTCGTATAATATAAAATGAGAAAATTTACGCGCCAAATACTTGACAATTTTTCGGTGAGAGATAATTCAATTTCGTTCAATTTTATTCTAGAGAAATAATTTTTGTACATAATTATTAAATACTTTTATATATTTTATAGGTTGGGCAAAAAATAAATAAAATGAAAAAAAAATTAAATAATTTTGACATTTTTACCATATATCCCACACAACGTCCCTACCTATCAATTTAGCATATGATGCCTCTTCACCTTTTCCCCTTCTTTTGTCAATCACAATCCGTGCCTGACATCTTTTGAAGGTGGATCTTTTCTTTTTGGTGGAACGATTTTCGTTTCTTCTGTAATTCTTTGATATCAAATATTTCAATAAACGCCAATGCATTCAAGCATTTGTTTCGGATTGTTTCAGAAAACAACCCATGGCTTGACAGATTTCATTATACTTGGAGAATAACGTCTTGTATGAGATAATGTGAAGATAAGTAGATTAGAGAATATATCATTACGATCGACAGTTTTGTTTTAACTCCATAACACCGGAACTTATATGTATGTTAGGTACTGGTAAAATGAGAAAAAAGCAAAAGTGGACGGGAATAGGAATAAGAATAAGAATAGGAATATGTTACACATAGAAAAAGGGTGCAAGATTTTTCTCCCTTTTTCCTACTACCTTTATAGATAAAATGCAGCATTTAGCATATGTTTCCATACATTTAGGATTTTGTTGTATAAGTTTAAAACAGAGCATTAACAAAGGTTTGCAGCATTCCACGCTAAGTTATAGGGATCTAATCAATAAGTTTATAAAAATAAATATGTTTTAGTATTAATTTATTTTAAGTTTAAAACTGTTTGTAATTAATGAAAAATTAAAGATTAATTTTATGAACAGTTCAAACATATTGTACCTACATACTATAATGATTTCTTGTAAGTTCACACCCCCCCCCAAAAAAAAAGACTTTTAAAGAACATTTACTTTCTTTAAAATAATCAAAATTATATCTGCCTATAATGTTAATTGTATGAAATTGTTCTAGAATGCCTAGTGTACTGAGCTGTAAAATTTATGCCACAAATGCTTAAAACTCTAATTTTCTATTTTAATGTGTGCTGTTAATCATCTTACTTTTTGGGTGAATTATGTTATTAACTATAACTAGAATAAATTAAGAAGTTTATTTTACGTGGATTAATCATTTGATGAATTTTTTTAATTTGATTGTCTGTAAGAAAACAATATCATAACTTCACTTAACGTCATAGTGAATACAATTTTTTATACACGTATACACCTCCATGAATCAAATGCAGCTAGCTGCTCATTTATCCCTGTAACAAAAAAAGCAGCAACTTTATGTACTACTAATTAATTTTCCCCTGACTATTTATATATTACAGTTTGGAAAAAAATGACCAACTATGAGAAAAGGATCTAAAAATTCTCTTTATGAAAATCGAACTTAGTGCTGGTTTTCCTTGAAAAGTCTACAGAAAGCCTTTTTAGTTCCCCAACCAATGCGTGTGCGCCACAGTAAAATACACCTGAAGAAGAGTAAATAGATGCAAAATTGAGTTAAGCAAGATAAAATGGTGTGAATTTCAGCAATTAAATTTAGAGCAAAATCCATGCATATACTTACCAACTCTTTTGTTAGGGTGTTTGAGAGCCGCATGCTTAAAGACACTACGCCAATTTGGTCTGGCAAAATGGGTCTTGACCCTTGTCCCTGAAACTATATCCACACCACTCTTGGCATGTTGGAGGGACTGAAGCATTGTGATCAAAGCCGATCGAGCATCTCCTTCTTCATACACACTTGTGCAATAGTTATGAAGCTCAATTACTCCATCCTTGTCATTCTCGGCAACCTCATCCATCACACCCCTAAACCATTCAAATGAGCCTTGCTCACGAGTGACCCAGTAGAAATAGGCTCTATTGGTGGCAAAAGGTTTTCTCTTGTTGTTCTTAACTCCACTTTCTACCATTCCCTGTTCTATGTCTTTCTGTTGTTTGATGTTGTTTAGCACGTCCTTGAGTATACTAATCAACGGGGTGGCGCCAATTCCTAGCCCCACAAGAAGGATTACTTCGTAGTTTTTGTAGTCTTGTGCTGGAGCTCCATAAGGGCCATCAATCAAGAGCTTTGGCATCCTGCAATTAATTCATGTTTCACTAGAATCAGTAAAGAATCAATTTTGGAATTTTATTAATAAAATTGGGGGCTCTTATTACTGGTCACTTGGGCCATTATTAGTTACATCCTTAAGAAGACATTAAAGATAGCATACCTTGGTATGTTGTTGCCCTGTAACATATCAGCTCGTAGAAGACCACTTTGGTCACCACTTGCTGGCTGACATGCCTGCATCAATCATAAGGATGAAACAGTAAGCATTTGAGTAATGAATAAAATTAAGAAAATATGCACGGCTTATAGTAGCGTATTCTTTCTCTCGTGCAAAATTCACCTTGGCGAAAACAGCCTTAAGTTGCGTTGTCCAGTCACCCAAAGTCCGGATGTGGACGCTTACGTAGTCATCTCCCGGAGCTGATGTAATAGAGAAAGGATGCCTACAGATACCACACGATAAAATTAGTTACTTATTAGTTGAATGAATGTCACCTTCCTCATATTAATAATAATGAGTAATAACTAACAACAATAATGAGAACAGGAAGTTTTCGAGCTTAAATTAGGAGCGTTCACTTACCATTGAAATGGGGAGACATCTGAACAGTTAACGAAAATATATTGTCCACTAGAGTACTTAAATCCTTGTGGTTTAGACATGTGCAAGGCCAAGACATTTCCTGGATACACTGCAACCTGGAATTTTCAAAGAATGTCAAAACTTTTTAGTACATTCATAACACTATTAATATCATTGCAAAAATGCAAAAAATGAAATCAAAACAGAGAAGGTAAATTATTGAGAACGTACCTTCAAAATCTTCACACTTTTGTAGCCAGACCTAAAAGCACGAAGTAGTCGCTCGCATGCGTATATTAGCATAGGAATGGCAAGATACATCCAAGTCTGCGCCAATAAATTTTGTGTGACCAAGTTGACCATATTTGCAAGCAAAAGAAAAGGGATGGTGGATATATTGTCGATGCACACGTACCGTTTTCTTGTACCATTCCTTGCTGAGGTATAGGTAGTATCCGTGAACGATGAGAAGAGCATAGACAATGACGAAGAGGTGGTGGGAGTACCAAAAGGCGTTGAAGCCAGTGAGCTTCTTGAGAGCTTTGGGGAGGTTCAACCTGCTTCGTCGGAACCAAGGTTGTGCCAATATGTAGGCTATTGCCATTAGCACGACCATGACAATCCCAGTCCAACCCTCGGTCCCTTTCACGAACCACCAATAGTTGTTGGGCCTATCATCCCCAAAATATGGCTTCATGGGCTCATATTCCGCGTCCGTTGCATGTAATAGCCTTGGGAAATCGCAGGTTAAATGCGAGATAGCATGCAACCCAACCCCAATTGCAACGCCGAAAGCTATCACCTATATGAATCCAAAGGGTGCAATTAAAGTTAGTAGCTAATTAAAAAGAAAACATGAAATCATTGTAATAAGAGAAAAATCCATTATACATCCAACTTAAATTATATAAAAATAAAATAAAAATAAAAATCAAGCTCCTTATATTTGTTCCATCCAATTATCAGATCAAATAATAATATATAAACATTTTATTTGAGATAAGTATACATTTTAACTTATAAATTATAAATTACTCATTTCAAAAAAATTGTCTATGTATCTTTCCTTGATTTAAGAATTAGAAAAAATGAATATAAAAACTTCATACAAGTTTTATCCTTAAATAAATCCACATACCTTATGAAAGTTGATGTTGTCATCAAAGGGAACTGCCATTCCTAACTTGGTCCTGCTCCTGAGCCAAGTAATGGTGTTTCTGCAGACGGGTAACAGGATTAAGGCCATGTTGAACTTGAGGGTTTCGGCAGCGCCCTTAGCTGTTGTGACACAATAGCCCATGACATGGAACACAGCACGATGCTTGTACTGGATGAACTTCCAAGTAAAAAGGCCAGCGCAAATGGAAAGCCAGAGTGCTATGATCCAAAGACGCTTCCAATTGTCCTCGATGAAGTAGGCCAGTGATCGGAAGCCACGCTTGATAGGGTTGTGCTCTTTGGTAGGAACTAGTTTCTGGCTCAGCATTTGGCTCAGAACCCTACTATCAGTGGTTATGTGGGTTGATTGTGCTGGGGCTTGCAGGAGGAGCATTTCCAAGTTGTAGACCTGCATGAGGCCAAGCGTTTACGTTAGAGATCATTTTCATACTTCATAACAATTAAGCTTTTACTAAGAAAAGAAAATTGCTTAAAATAAAGTAATGAGCATATTTCTTTTCCTATTTTTTCTTTTGTCATTCTTGCCAAACTTAATAATCCAATAAGCATATTTCTATTTTGGTATTTTCAAATCACTAGCATTGGGTTCTCTTTCCATTAATATTATAATTATTATTTTTCCGTTTTGATATTCCCGTTTATTGCATTGGTTAATGTAGTTAAACCCTAAAGCCTGAAAAAGTCACTCGAGCTTGGCGGGAGTATTTAAATTAGTAAAAATGATAAGTTTAAGTTTAATCGCCCTTGACGTACTCTGAAAAACAATTTGGGAAAATGGAGTTTTTTTTTTTTTCAAAGATAATAGAAGAAACTTAGGATTTATTCTTTTGTAATCCAAAGTATTAGGATTTTTGGTTCTCTTTGTCCACAAAGTATTAGGCTGTTAAGTCACAAAGGCGTAGGAGAGTGTTCCTTTAAGTTCCTATATGGGCCACTTTTAAAGGAGGCCGCAGACCCATTTCATACAGAGGCTTTTAGTGCAAATGCTCAGGCTATTTTAACATCCATGTAAGAGACCTTGACCCAAAAACAAAAAAGCCCCCATTAGAGACGACCAAACCACTTTAGTTGTAAGCGCGGAAGCGCCATTCATGACTGAACTTTGCTTCTACTTTATCATTTATTATATATTATATATAATAAGTAGAATATAAACCTCAATGAATCCAAGGTTGTCCGGGTCCAACTCCTCCATGATAAGGGCTGCATATTCCTCCGCGCGTTCTTGTAATTTTGATAGCTTATTAGCAGAAGCGCTTAAGGCGATAATCTGAAAAATCAATCATACAACAATGTTATACACCTGCACAAGTATGTTGTAGAATAAGCAGTTTAAACAAATATATTACATATAGGTGCTCCTCTTTTCTCTTTTTTATCACAATTAACCCTCACCTCTTTAACTTCTTCTTCGGTAATTCGTCCATCGAGATTCTTGTCCACCCTGGCATGAGTTAAGTTTATCAAGTTAGGGACACAAGCAACAATAAGTAGGTACGTGTGGACCCAATCAAGATCCAATAATATTGACATTTGGCTCGTAATGTTTTCATATTTTGACTTAGACATACATGCGTGTAGTGTTTTGTTTCTCAGAAGTTTCATGTATAAATAGTCAACCCAACCAGCCATTGGCTGGTTCTTTTTCTTAAAGTGGCCAACCGTTGATTTCCTTTTCTGATTCAATTAATTTAAGTTGCTGATTTTTTCTTCACACTCCAGATAATCCGCACCATCGACCATTCCATTCCTAATCCTATAACAACTTTTTTTAAGGTATGAATTATGAATGGAACGGCGAAAAATGCATAAAAAGTGTTTAAAATGATTTTTATAGGAAAATAATTTGTATAGACCAGCTCAAAATAATAGTAAACTCAGCCAATAAAATATTGCTCTTTTAACTACTAAGTGTGGCTCAGTTGACTAATTAAACTTCTATGTAAGATTATTCTAGTCAAGTTACATTTAATTAAACTTCTATTTTAAGTGATCGTTTATTGTTTAGTTGTTTATGCCCTAATTTCTCTAATTTGCTTGTTTACATTTTCAAGTTCACAAGCTTGTGAACAATTTTATTTTCTATTGCTTCCTGGTTTCGGCACCTTCATAGCGACAATAAGTTAAAATTTTCTAATAGGTACTTGCTATGGTGAAGATTGTTTCAAAATTTTCATATAAAAATTAATTAAAATTAAGTGTGTGAAGCTCATATAAATGTGTGGAATTCATCTTTTAAAAAAAATAAAAATAAAAACAATCTTTCGTATGGAGATTTTTTTTGTCAACTTCACAAAAAAAATCCACCTAACAATATTAGGACGAATGTGTCACATGCAAGTCGCATCATATGCGGCGTTAGATTTTCCACGTCTGAAAGCGAACAATAATTACTAAGCAAAGTCAGACAATCTCTGACGATCTTCCTACAGTTTGTAGGGTCTTCAGAAAATTGAGCACCTTATTTTACAATCACCTTGGTGCCAAATTAAATTCGATTTCTCATCGCATGTCCTATTCAAAGATTTTTTTTTCTTCTTAAAGTTTCTTCTTAAAGATATAAGAATCCTTAGTTAAATAAAATAAAAACGAAAATATAATGAAGATCTTACATGTCAAAGAAGGTCTGCAGCCTTGAATCAAAGCTCTGATCGGTAATTTGTTCCCAGAACTCACGCAACTCATCTTTGGTTATGGAAGCCGATGTTATGCCTCGACGACGAGCTAATGCATCAAATAACTCACCAGCAAACTCCCTGGAGTCGTTCATACCTAGTTGTCATTTCCACCCAAAGTTCACCAACAACGTTAGTTTCAGCAAAGGCTTTCTTAATAACTTTTGCAGAACTAGCATAAGCCATTTCCGCCAGTTGCACCATCGCTTAAACAGCTTTTAGGTCATTAAAAAGCAGAAACAAAGTATATACAAAATCCTTTAACTACTTGGAAATTTTTTATTATGCTTTGCAATGCTCTCCACGCCCACTACGGAAACTTTCCGCACATGGTACAATGGGACCAATTCCTTGCTTAAGGCATAAATAATGGGACTCATAAATCATAATAATAAATGTTAATACATACCTATGCACTGGCTAAAGCGCGTTTTGGGCAGCTTTCCATCAACGGCCAACTCATCGAATCGCTTCTCCACCTTAGACCAACCTTCGGTTCCAACATTTTTGGTCATAAACTTGAGACCTTTGAGAGCACGAGCAGCACCGGACTTGCTTCTATCGACTTTATCGAACTTCTTGGAAGACGTCATGCGTTTGAGTTCCTGCGACACCTGCCTAAGGCGGACCCCCAGCGACGAGGGTCGCTTCTCGAGGCGGCTGGCGAGCAGCGCCGTCTCGGGGTCGCCGCCACGAATGTTTTGGACGGAAACGGTGTCGTCGCGGACGTCCAACGTAATCTCCACGAAGTCCTCATCGTCCTGCTTGAACCTCGCGCTCTTCTTGCTGCTGTTCCTCTTGGTGGACACTAATGGGCCGCTCAGAGGCCCACTGAAGCCCACCCGCGTGCTTCGGCTTCCCGTGCTCTCTGTCTCCGACCATGTCTCCTGCTGTTGGTTTTCTTGTTGAATCTCCATCACTCGTTTAATTATTGCTATTCTTCCTATCAGCCCCCCAAGCTAAAACTTCTTTTCTCTCTAGCCAACTCTCACTGCTTAATTTATGATCGGTAAAATGACAAAACTATGGCCTTAGCCAGGGATATTACTGAAGGTTATAAGTTATAAATACTAAGCATGGGTGTCAGTTTTTGGAGGGTAATTAGGATGATTGCATAAGTCGCAGGGAATGATGAGTTGAGGTTGTGTTGAGAAATTGAGGATGGATAACTAGCTAGTAGTGTTATGAATAATATATAAGGACGGAGTGGTGGGTGGTGTGTGGCCTGAGAGAGAGAGAGAGAGAGAGAGAGAGAGAGAGGTTAGACAAGTCAAAAATTGGGGGTGACGATATTCAAAGGACGCATGTGGCCTGCTTCGGCTATTGGCGCGTTCGTTGACGTAGGAGCAGAGTTGTTGGGATTCAAAGCTTCCTAGTATCATGTTCAGACGACAGCAGAAGGAACCACACGAGATAATTCTTGTGCCACGAAGAGGCTGAGAAGTTGCGTTCCTCTCCCATTCACATACCAAAAAAGAAATCACAATTTTTATTATTATTTTTTTATTAAAAAAATTGATTCCATCTAGATACGAAGTTTTTAATTCGTTATACGTTCATCTCTGATTTGTGTGCTAATACATTATGACTATGATAATAATAGCTTGTAATTATACGAGAGTTAACACTATTTTAGTAATTTTGTGAGCTATGATTGAATATCTTTTTATATCAATTAAATATTTAGATTGAGGGAAAAATATATCTCAATCCAAAGTCAGAGCATCTTTTTTAAGATTCATCAAATACTTATAAAAATACTTAAAAATCACTCATCAGTAAAATCACCTAAAAATTAAACCCAAATTATCACTACATTATGTTTAACTTTTAGTAATCTTTTTATAAGCGTAGCATATAGGTTATGTTGCTAAAAGGTTTTATCAACATTTTTATATATTTTGATAACATTTTTTTAATGCTAGTAAATCTCAATTATGTTGTAGTGTATAGCTAGCGATATATAATTAGAATAGGGTCAATCAAGTGAGTCAATCCTGATTAATTCTATGATTTAATAATATTATAAATACTAAATACTTTATCAAGTTAATTATAAATGTTTAGTTTTATTTCGGTACCAATAGACTAAAATGCTCTTTTATGTTATTATATTATTTAAATATGTTGTTTGTTAAGATTAATGTATATGGTTATTGATTGTCATGTGATTAGTGTGTGGTATTAGAAGCATAGAATCTTAGAAAATAGCTAAGTATTAATTGCATATTCTTGAAATTATGCATGTATTAATTCTTTAATGACTATAATAATGCTGCTAGATTACATAAGAACTTGAGCTATACGGCCACACATAATTTTCCACACTCCTGTTATATTTTTATACAAATTCAATATTTAAAAGATTTAAACTTTTTTAATAGTTATAATTAAAATTAATTATTTTAATAGAGCTTAAACTTCATCAATAATTCATGTAATTTTTTTATAATTCCAATTAATAATGTATAGAAACATTTTTAACAAAATATAATTAAATTTTTTAAAAAAACCTCACACTCGCATTACATCAACATTAAATTGGTTAACTTTCCAGTCAAATAAATAAATAAAGTAGCTAACTTTACCTCTGATAGAAATAATAGATTTAGATGTAACTTTGTCTAAGTTTAACTAATAGAGAATTTCATCATTCATCATATATCTCTTAAATATATAAATTGAATGACAGCAACAAAAAATGAATATTCTATCATCTGATTACATGCAACTAAAGAAAAAAAGAAAAAAAAAACTAAGTAGTTCCAAAAATATTAATTTATAAGTCATCTTAATTAATTTATTCGTGATGGTTTGAAAATTGCCATATAATATGCGCCTGTCGCTGTGTATGACGTATTGATCTGACCATGAATGGCGAAATATGTCAATTTTCAGTTAACTAAGCACCATCATTAGAAAAACAGGTCAGGGAATAAAATAAGAGAGATATTATTTATCCGCAACATATTTTGGACACTATATTGATATATTTTTATCTAGAATGAAATATAAAATTCAAATTAAATAAAATTTATACTTTATTTAATAATAGGTAAGAATATATTGATATAGTATGTTAAATATATTATATATAAATAATATTTCTCTTGAAATAAAGGCCAATTCAGTTGATATGACCGGAAGAATATTATTTATCTTTCTAGCAATTGCAGAGACTGATCCTACTTGTGCCAATAATGCGAGAGCAACATACACTCAAAGCGAGCTTTCACTAGATGACGCACGTTAACTACGTACTGTTCAACAAGCATCGATCGTGTGATAACTATATGGCATAAAGTATTATTATTTGTACTATATTTTAAAATATTTTTTAATAAATATTATAAAATATTAATTAAGAAAAAAATTAAGATTTATTGTCAATTTATATTTGCTCTTTCAAATATATCCAAAAACATTGAGGCACTTAACATTTCTCGTATAAAGTATATGTGTAATTTTAGGGTGTGTTTTTTTTTTTTTTTTTGTTTTACCGAAAAATATTTTTAAATTAAAAAATTACTTTTTATGTAATTATTCATTTCAACGTCAATTTAAAATTTAATGAAATATTTTTAGCTTTTGGTTAGATATTAAAATAAATAACTTCCATAAAAAGTATTTTTTTAATTTAAAAAATTATTTTTTAATTAAAACTGAAACAAATGTACCTTTAATGGCTAAATTAAGCATCACGTGAGAAGAAAAATTATTTGTAATACAAGAGAATGAACTTACAGCACTTTACTCCTAGACACTTGAAAAAAAATTAATTATCTCACGCTTTAAAAGTGTAATAATCACCTAATCGATCGGAGACGGGGAAAAATCAATGATCAAACGATATCCTGAAAATTATGAACGCTTGTTCAGGATAAACTTATTCTAACAACCAAAAAATATATATATTCTGGCACGGGCAAATGGATATATTAAATAATTGGCAAATACACATGGGGCCAAATTTGGAGGGAAGTATCAAAATCGCAAGTTGAATAAAGTTTAGGACTAAAGATTTTATATCAATTTAAAACTATTAATTTAGATTTATCCATATTAGACTAGAAAATTGTATATATATATATATATATATATATATACACACGGTTGTATCAATTATAGAAAATTCATTACGATTTTAATATATTTCAATGTTATTATATTATAATTGAGTAATAATTAACACGAGTTTAAAACTTTAAAGCAATATTTCATACCTCGAGGCGGGATTGTGGGAAGTGAGATTTTTTTGTTATGACTTTGGCCGGGAATTTCTGTTACTTCGTGGATTACAAGCCCGGTTGGTTTGCATTTTGCAAGTCTCAGAATTAAGTTGAGATGAGAAGAATGAAAATGAGATTATACAGTATTCAATATGTTTGATTTTTTTTTTTAATTAAAGGTACTTTTAAAGCAATCAAAAGCATTTTTAAGAAAAGTATTTTTGGAGTTATTTTTCATTATAAGAAATATACTTTTGAGATAAAATCTTATTATTACTCTTGTTTTAATAATTAAAAATAATTTTATTTTATTTTATCTAAACAAAAATTATTATCTTAAATTTACTTTTAATATACTCAAACTAAACACAAATTAGTTCATTTAAAAGTAATTTATCTAAAAATAATTTTTTTAACTCAATTTCAACTCAATTCTTTTAAAAGTAATTCTTTCAAAAGATAAACCCAGCATACTCCAATCATTTCTAAGAACAGGATGAAATATTTGCAAAGATCCTATGCCTTGTTGCCCATGTAGATAACAGGATGAAATAACAGGATGAAATATTTACGAATAATAAATAAGTTAGAGAGACAAAAAAGAGAAACAAACAATAAACATTCACTCCCTTTAGAGTTTAGAATAAGAGTTTAACTTCTATATAACGACAATATAAAATAATTTTAATTAATAAAATTAGAAAAAAATGTTAAATTATAATAAGTAGTTATCAATCATAATTTGACACATTCTTGTTATTCCATTTGTTAGTAGTATAAAATTATTTTACACTGTCAGTATATAAAAATTAAACTCTTAAAATATTTATATATCATTTGAAGAATTTTTATACTGATTTCACTTCAAATGATTTTGGGTGTTGTCTTCGATCTTGGGGGTTCTCTGTGATATTCTTGGCGTTTCTCGGTGGATGATTTTTTTTTATTTGTATATGTCTCTCTTTTTCAGAGGAGTTTAGAGCCTTGTTTAATAGCTATTGAAGAGAGAGAGAGAGAGAGAGAGAGAGAGAGAGAACATTCCATGAATTTAAAGGTTCTAAATTAACAGATTATTTGCAATAATCAAGTGATTCAAATCAAGGAAATAAGTTGTGTTTTCATTAACAGTTGTAGAAATTGAATCGATATAATTAATAGAAATGCTGTAGCAAAGGTAATTGAAACTGAGGACTTAATAACAGATAAAATTATGTAGTGGTCAACAAGAAATAGCGAGAAAAAGAACTTGAGAGATTGTTTATGTTAAAGAAACTTGAGTGAAAAAAACCTTCACCAAAAAAAAACAAAAATTTGAGTTAAAAACCAAAGCAATCTGGACGTCTTGATTTTCTTTATTGAATAGCAACAGTTACTATGAACGAAATCGAAGCAATGCGTTGTGTAAAAATATTTTACATAAGTATATTATTATATTAATAAAAATATTTAATTTTAATATTCACTATCTCAAAAATCTCATATATAATAATACATAATTAAATTAATAATATAAAAAAATTTTACACTGAAAATATATTAAAATTAATCTCTCCATATATATTTATATAAAGTGCATTCCCTTTAAGGTTCCACCATTCACATTGACTATTATTATTTTTTTCTATCTATCAATAATTTAATACAAAGAGAACTTTTGTGGTCTATGGATAAAGGTTTGAAGTCAAGATTCAACCATAGCAAGTTGTGTGTATACTTCTGCATAAATTATATATAACTGATCAGGCTTAGTAGATAAACCCTATTTTATGTTACTATAGAGTTTAATTAATATATATTGATTATATAAAAGAATTTTATATTATTATCTAATCACATACTTATATCTATAAGATTTTAACGATAACAGGTGGTTGAATAAAATATTTTTATTAATATAATATTTAATTAAATATCCATATAAAAATAATTTATATTGATAATATATATAAATTAAATCTATTAGTGTATTAATTAACACTTTCAACAATAAATTATATTAGATTACATGGATATATTTAGGAGGAAAAAGTTGTTTGATAAAGTCCACCAAATACCTTTGCCTCCAACTAATATTTGACGAAGATTTTGGTTAATTAATTATATATAGTAGGCTAGTGGCAGTTCTCATTTTTTTATATTAAATCACGTGTGGCAGAAATGCACCACCGTATCCGCTGACCGCGATCGAGAAAAAGTCAGGTATCGCTTTTACTTTTCTCTCAGTATGTCGACAAAGAATTTCTCAATTCTGAGAATCCCCTTCCTTCTCATGCATGGTGACCTAGAAAGCCGAAGTTAATGAGAGAATTTAGAGCTGGAACTTCCCACATACGTTTCAACTTTCCGCTTTTGTAGTGCCGGACTCAGTCTTAGCTTTAATAAAGTGGAATATTATTGATATTTAATGATAGAAGTTTTATATCATTAAATTGGAATAAATTTCTAGGAACAGACTCCATTGTCGTTGAGCTTGGTTTATATATAAGAAGTGTCAAAAGCAATTTCTCACAAATGTAACCGCGTTTCTTTCTTTTTTGTAAGTCCATCTTCGATCCGAAACATGGAGGAGCACGTGGAAGGGAAAGATGAAAAATGGGTGAAAAATGAGACGAACTTGGGAAGGGGTTCTATCAGCTTGACGGGCATCGTCTAGATACAATGGAAGACGACAGGTGTTGCATAAGCATAAGAGTTAAAAAAATTTGCGAATGTGTTTACGATCTTTGATAGGTCTCACCAGCAAAGGGGCAAGAACTAGCCAGGTTTCCACTATCACTGATTCATGCGGTAACGGAAGGTTTTAGATTGTAGGATTATAGAATTCCGAAATGGACGGGGATCGATGTAGATGGAAGCCTGAGCTGGCGTCGCGTAGCATGCAAACAGATAATATAGAACTGTAGAGTCGGCGCTAAAAACCGCGTTTTAAAACAGTGAAAAACAAAACGAAATTGTGCATCCAACATGTTGCGAGTTAGTACGTTAAACGAAATATTTGTGCACCATGCAATAAAAATTCATCTTAAAGTTATTTTGTTTATCATGCGTGTTAGCATGTTATAGTTTGACATTTTTCTCCATCATGCGTGTTCGTTTGTTACAATAATTAAGTGTTTGGCCTAATCGGGAGACCTGCTGCCGTACCTCTCTGTTAGAATACCAGGTGATTGAATTGCACGTAATAAATAATGTTAGATGAAAGATATGAACTGTTCACACTTCAATTGAATTTGCAGCGTCCAGTAAGTGTCTCTCACTTTTACTGGCTGAATCCCAATTCAGGGCACTGGCGCTTCGCTCGCTGACGGTATTGGGATTGCCTTCCCTTAATGGTTTTTTATGTCCCAAAAAAAATTGGCTTGGCACAAAGTAAATTAAATTAAATCAAATCTAAATTATAAAGTTATGCATTATTTTATTCAAATTACGTCTTAGGTTGGTTTATTCTAATCTATATAATGTTTAAGACTTAAAATATTTTTCAAAAACACTTAAAAATAGATTATGTGGAATCTTTTGACTTAAATTGATAGTTACTGCTTAATAGGTAAATATTTTATATTTTATGAGACTAATTTTCATGTACTAGCATAATATTGTCATCTAATAGAAATTATGAAAATTGTTATATTATGATAGGCAGTTATAAAGAAATGAATCATGTTAGTAATTTCTTTTTAATTTCTAACGAATGACAATATAATATTATTTTACACCACTACTGCATAAGAATTATTTTCATATTTTATATCAATATGATTTATTTAAAAATATATATTATAAAACATGTTCAATGTTAATTGTATACATTTAAAATTTTATTTATGGCTTGTAACTTATGGCTTTTAATTGGTGTTCACATTTACACAACTCAGTCCTGTAGTCCGTTTGAACATATTTTTGGAAGGGATAAAAGGCTTTTTATTAGTATAAAAATTAAAATATATAGTAATTAATATATTTAGGTATATAAAGATATTTTTTTAAACTCACTTTTGAAGGTTCAGAAGGCTTTTTGAGAAGGAATGTTATTATTACTTTCATATCAACAATCAAAAGTAATTTTATTTTATTCTATCTAAATAAAAATATTTTCTTAAATTTACTTTTGACATATTTAAATCAAATAAAAATCATTCTTTTAAAATACCTTCCTCTAAAAATAGTTCTTTTAGATGATTTTCTTTCAAAAATAATTTTTCCATAAATTAAACCAAATATACCCTTACGCTCTATTTGTTTTAAGAGAAAAATGAAGGAAGAAAAATGCATGGAAAGAAAATGGAGGAATTAGACATTTTTCCTTCGTTTGGTTCAGGAAAGAAAAGGATGAGAAAATCAAAAAGTGACATATGGGGCCCGTAGCAAAAATTTTCTCCTTCTTGATGCAGAGAAAACGGGAAAGAAGGAAGGTATATATAACAAATGACAAAATTGCCTTTAAAATAATAGAGTTTAATTTTGACATACTGTTAATATAAAAGAATTTCATAATATCATTTAATTATATACTTCTATTTATAAGACCTTTTAAAAAATGAATACTTAAGTCAAATACTTTTATTGATATAATAATATATAATTATATGTCTATATAAATTTTTTTTAAATTGACAATGTATAAAATTAAATTCATAAAAATATAGATAAATAATTTTGTTAGATATTGAATATTGTATTAATTAGCTGAGACATGGGTATCTAATTTTCTTTAGGGCAATTCATTCATGTATAACTCAAAGAAACTCCAATAATACCCTGTTGCAATGCTTCATAACGCATTGCCCCAAGATATAACAACTTAGTAACAATTATCTCTCTACTTTTGCAGAAAAAACAAAAAGAGAGAGCGAACTTTATTCTTTCACACATTTTTTTTCTACTCACATATTATACACATAGTATGGTGTTTAAGTAATACTTTTTTCTTCTTCTGAACCATTACCTATAAAAAGTATAAAGATTAAATAATGGTGCTCAAACCATTTTAATAGCCTTTTAATTTACTTTTAATAATCATTTATAATTTTTTAAAATATGATTAAATTTGTAATTATTGGTTACTTAGTAAAATTAAAATATAATTTTATAATAATTTATTTTTATAAAAATACTCTAATATTTAAAAATCGATGATTAATTAATAATATTAATTTTTTTTATAGTAAGTGAAAATTGAATTCTAGTAAAAAGGTTCCAAATGAGAATCACATTTATTTAAAGATATTTTTCGTATATCTGTTTTGAAGATTTTTTTTTTAAATAATTTCATATCATTTTTGTAGATTGTATATTACGATTGTTTTTTAGCTTTCCGTATATTAAATTTTTATAAGATGTAATTTCAATTTGGAATGACAATTATTTATAGATATTATATTTAATTAATTAAACTTTAAAGTAACCAATTAACCTATGGTTGGTTGAAATGGTAGATACTCCTTTTTATTAATTAGTAGTTTTGGATTGAAGCTCTGAGTATAGAATAATTGATATTGGAAGAGCTATACTTCCTATAGAATCTCAAATGGTCAAACATGATTATTTTTGGTAGAAAGATATATGCGAAAGGCATTAAATAATCTAAATTGTACATATACGTACCTTAGATATGTTGAAACCTAAATATGAAGTTAAAAATAACATTATAACCAATCAAAGTAAATATGACATGGATTTACAGGAAATTTCTATATGAAATAGTGATTCCAACTTGAAGTTATAATCTAAAGAACTTCGTCAAGGTAATGACCGAAGAAAGTATCAAAGTAGATCCAACGCATATTCAAGGATCGCCCAATTAGACGTAGACTGACACACTGATAGGATAATGTGTCAAAATCTACAAATCATAACAATATAATTGTGCATGACTTAATCAATCGCACGATGATGCATAATATGGATTAAGAGTGTAGGAACAACGGGTTATATAGAGATTAATTGGACTTAGAATTTGATCTAATTTTTTGATTGGATCATTTCTTTAAATACATACTCAACCTAGCATTGACCTGACTAATAGCCAGATAGAAGTTAATTTAATATTTAAATAATGTATAATGTATATAAATCTTGATATTATGTATTATAAAATCATAAAATTTTAAAAATAAAAAAATAAAATTCAAGAGATATTTTATGATATATATTCTAAAATAAATTATATTAATAAAAAATATATATAACATAATGTTATGTAAAATATATTAATTGAAATATAAAAATTTTATAATTTATTTATTAATTAAAAAAACAACTTTTAAGAATTATATGATTTTGGGTATGTTAAAACTAACTTGAAGTACCCATCTATAAATAAGAGGAATATGGATGAATGGAGTGTGTCATGTTAGGGGTATAATACATGTTGAGGTCTCTACGGTTGTGCAATTTAGGAGTTTTTACTTACTAGTTTTCGGTGTTTGTTATTAGATTTTTTCGATTGGGCATATATGTTTGTATAGGAGATTATGTTTCTAATGTTTTGGTGTCTGGCGTGATAGTTTTTGGAGTGTCTTTTTTGTATTGGGGGTTCTTTCTAAGTTGTACTAAATGTTTTTGGGTGGTTATGTTTCTTTTGTATTTGCTCCTCTTCGTGGGGAGAGTTTGAGTTTTATTCAATAATTATCAGAAAAAAAGAAGAAGTAAGATCCCATATTCAATAATAGCTTGACTAATGAATTGGTCAACATAATATTTTAGATCATATGTATAAAATTGTATATTATGCATTGTAAAGTCAAAAAGTTTTACTAGTAAAAATAAAATTTAATAGATATTTTATAATATATATTTTAAAACAAATTATATCAATATAAAAACAATAATGTGATATATAAAATGTATTAACTAAAAGTTTAAAAATCTTACGTTTTATTAATACTTTTTTTCAATAATTATAACTTTTAAATAATTATATATCTTCAGGATGAGATTAACCCAAAGTAAAATTCAAACCCAATCCAAAAATATATTAGATAAAAAATCTATTACTATTATTGAAAAGAAATCCTAGCTAGACACATGTTAGTGTTGGTGTAAAAATTTCCCCGCTCAGAAATTTCCGCTCAGTCTTATTTAACATTTTTTCTGGCCTCTTTTATTTGTTGAGTTATGCATATGATCATTAGACAAAAACTTGCATTCAATGACCATACATTAATAAATATAAGAGATTAATTTTGATATATTATCAATTAATTTTTTTATATTATTATTCAATTGTATATTTTTAATTAAAATTTTTAAAATAGTGAGTAATTGAGTCAAATATTTTTATTAATATAATAATACATAATTAAATATCAGTGTAAAATATTTTTATATTGATAATATACAAAAATTGTAAATACAAATATTTGGCTAAATATCAAATCAGCATACTTTTTTTCCCCTTTTGATACAAAAGTCTCTCGTTTATTATCTTTTAGTCTTTCCCCTCTTTTTTCAAAAAAAAAAAAAAACATTATACAATTATAAGATATGTTTATCATTAAAAAAAAAAAAGAAATTTTGAATCTAATTCAATTAGATAAAGTAGTAGTACATCTCTATTGGATTTTGAAAACACAAAATAGATATATAATAAAATTATTTTATACACCATACTGAAAATAAAATATTGTTAGACAAAACTCAAATAAAAAAGTACTAATTGTTTAATTAATTCAAATAAAATAAGTTTAAGCAAGATAATTATTGCTTATAACAAATACAAAATAACAAATTAATATTATATATATTATACAGCAAATTTCAATTCGTCTTTTAAATTCATATATTTTACTACAAATCTAACAGAATAGTCCTTTTCTCATAAATTTTGAAAGGTATATTTAAATTTTTTAATTTATTCTAATACTTTTATAATTATACTTTTCTTGCTTTTAAAAAGTCATTATGCTGTACTATAATTCCCAATTTTTTGAAGTTACTATTTTTGTTCTTTTTATTTAATTTATTCAATAAATTGTATAATATGATAGAAATATAAATATAGAATTAATATGGTACATGTTTCATCAATGTTACAGATGTATAGTATAAATATAAATTATAACAAAACATGAATTTATCTATAATGAGTTACTTAGGGTGCTAAGGGCTTTACTTTAATTATATGATTTTTTTAAAATAAATAGAATTTTAAAATTAATATGTATTTTGAAATTATCTCATTTCTAAATTAAAAAATTAAATAAGTAATAATTGTGCAGAAAAAATAAAGTTAAAAGTATATAAAATAGCCTAACTGAAAAATTGAAAGTTGATATCTTTATAAAACTATTTACATTTTTAACAATGAGTTGTTATAAGAAATTATTCTAAGGAAATTTTTTTCTTTTATAAAACTAAAGAAAGGAGGGAGAGAGAATTAAATTTTTTAGTTGTTCGATTCTTATTTAAAAATTAGAATTACATATTCTATGAAATGAATTGCTCTTTCAATAATATGTTGCTATGTGAAATGGTTTTACATAGTTTTCCTTTAAAATTACAATATTAAAGGCTAAGGAAATGGGAGGTAAAGGAAAATGCAATGACTTTTTTCCTTTGAATTATTCGATCCTCTCTTAAAAATTGAAAGCAAATATCATTTTAAAACAAATTAAACTTTAAAAAATGAGTTGTTATACGAAATGCATTTTTGAAAATTTCTTTTTAATATCACTTTACTATTAGGTTGAAGAAAAAGCAAGGAGAGGAAAATTGAATAATTTTTTTTAGTTGTTTAATTTTCAGTTAAAAATTGGAAGCAAAAATCCTTATAGGATGAATTGTAACTATTAATAATGAGTTGTTATATAGAAAAATTATATATATATATATATATATATATTATTAGGAGAAAGAAGAAATGAAATAGATATGAGAATGAATTGATATTTTTTTTGGGTTGTTCTATTTTTAATTCAATATATAAATTAGTTGTTCTATTTTGTTTGTTAAAAAACCTCTAGTGTTAATAGGAGTTATAATTTTGCTTAATTAACTATAATGTGGCAAATAATAGACAATAGAACATATATTGGAAGTAGATAATATTCTATCAACTATATATAATTCACAGAATTATAACTCCACTTGATGGTATAGGAATTGATTTAAAACCTTTTTTTCAACTAAATTTAAAATTTATGACACATATAGAGATCAAAATTTTATTTTAATTGTCTCTTTTTTAAAAAAATTATCCGTTTAATTTTCATTTTTGAAAACTCTTTAATAATTTAAATAAACTTATATTTTTATTGTTTTTTAGAAATGGTTACCATTAACTCAATAAATGAATATTTTTATTCAACTTATGGAGACCCATAAGACTAAAGCATTAATCTTAGAAATTATCGATTTATTATAATAAAATAAAATAAAATAAAATAAATTTTCTTCAGCATTCAAATACGTTCATAATATAATAAAAATGGAAAAGGAGACTCGTGCAATCGCTTGGTTACCTTGCTAGTTTAAGACCTAAACCTGACCAGGACAAATAGTTAAGTCTGGCCAGGTCCTGAACACCCATAACGAGGGTTAAAGACTTAAAGCAGAAGTAATTATTTTATTTTTTATACAAACGCATAATTAATTTAATACAACCCTCTGTAAATTCATTTCAAATAAATTTTGCATTGGATTATTATTTTCTCTAGCTTCGTCTCCTTGCTTATTGTATAAGATATCCTGCCTTCGTACATGTACGATATTCTTTATTGTTGGAATTCAATTATATGTTATTTGAATTCTGAAGCTTCACCACATTATGGTCCCTGAAATATTGATATGTACATGTAGTTGTTGTGAATGTGAAAAGCTCCTAGATACAAGTTCGAAAACTCTAGCTACAGTAAAAGTGCAATTTAAAACTTGAAAAAAAAAATCGAAGGAGAAGTTGGGAAATTGATAGACAATATCTTATCTTTTACCTTCATTTGTTTTTTTTTTTTTTTGATTTGTTAGATTTTAATTGGAGAATGAATAAAATGCAAGGGAACGAGAAACCAAAAAAAAAAAAAAACCAAAAAACAAAGAAGAAGAAGATATGATTCGAACAAAGTTTTGATTAGCTACTGTTATTTAATTTTAATTTAAACTATCAAGATTCAAAATCTATTAATTTTCAACTCATTTTGACTCGAGTTAAATCGATTTGTTATTGAAATAAAGTTTTACCCGCCCTTTTTTTTTAATTCATAAAGTTAAAGTTTTTTTGGTGCATTTGAAAAATAAAAGAACAGTTAACCCCTACAAAAACCCAAGCCCATGGAGTTAGCTACACGAATATTGCCAATTCCCAAGGGAGGGTCATCCCAAAACACTAAACTCTCATTCTCCATAGCCCCTTTCTTAGATAGCCAATCAGCACACATGTTTCCCTTTCTAAATATGTGACATAGGGTCATTTCCCAATTCTTAGCTAACAACTCCTTAATGCCCCAAATTATACCTGCATATAGGTAATACATATTCAAGGGTTTTTCCACTAGCTCTACTGCACTTGGAGTCCAATTCACATATGAGGTGCCCTACCTCCATTGACCAAGCCATTTCCAACCTTGTCTTCAGAGCCATCAATTCCGCATGAAGTTACCAGGGCCACAAGCAGGGAATTGAGAGAGAAAAGAGAGAAGAGAAGTTAAAGGAAGAATGAGAATTGTGAATGCTGAATTAATGATGAAGTAACAAGTAAACACATATATATACACTCAGTGACTTGCACTGCAAGCTACAGTAACTGACATAACTAACATAACTAATCAGCCTTTATCCCTTACATCCCCCCTCAAACTCAGGAATTGAGGACTCTCAATTCTGAGTTTGCTGCGGAATTCTAAGAACTTAGAGGAGGAGACAGCCTTGGTGAAGACATCGGCCACTTGAGCATGAGCAGGGATATGGCTGATGGATATGCGCCCTTTAGCAACATGATCACGAACAAAATGCAAATCAAGTTCGAAGTGCTTGGACTTGGAATGCAGCACAGGGTTCACAGCAAGGAGAACAACTCCAACATTGTCACAATACACCAATGGTGGTGGTGTAGAAACCCGTAATTCACGGAGGAGGGAAGAAATCCAAAGAAGATCAGTTGTAAGAGATGCAATGCCACGGTACTCAGCCTCAGTGCTTGAATGAGAGACAGAATGCTGCTTCCTAGAGGACCAAGAGACCAAATTTGGTCCGAGATATACACAAAAGCCTGCTGTGGATTTTCGATCATCAGGGTCAGACCCCCAATCTGAATCTGAATAACCTGTAATTCTCAAATCAAGCGACTTTCGCAAATGAAGACCAAAGGAAGAGGTACCACTGAGGTATCGGAGAATTTGCTTGACAGCTTTCCAATGAGAGTCTAGTGGAGATTGCATAAACTGGCACACTCTATTGACACAATAGGCCAATTTTGGTCTAGTGATCATGATATATTGGAGACTCCCAACAATAGTGCGATAGAGAGCAGGATCATAAAAGGGAGAACCATCATGAGAGGAAAGTTTGCAGCCAGAAATCATAGGAGTGGGATAAGGCTTGGAGTCAGCCATGTGCGCCTTCTGCAGTAGGTCGCAAATGTACTTAGTCTGAGTCAGAAATAAGCCACCAGCAGGTGTAGCCTGCACTTCAATTCCAAGGAAATAATGAAGCGGGCCCATATCTTTTAGTGCAAAGGAATGATGGAGCTCTAAAATGAGTGTGTTGAGCTCAGAATCAGAACTTCCTGTGACAATAATATCATCCACATAGACAAGCATGAATGTAGTTGGGGAAGGAGTGAACCTTGTGAAGAGTGAAACATCTGACTTTGTGGAAGTGAAGCCAAGAGAGAGGAGAGCAGTAGATAGCTTTTGAAACTAGGCCCGTGGAGCCTGTTTTAACCCATATAGAGCCTTGGTCAACTTACAAACAAGCTGACCATTACCAACTTCATAACCCTTGGGCTAAAACATAAACACATCTTCTTGAAGGTCTCCATTCAAAAAGGCATTGTTAACATCAAGTTGCCTGATTTTCCACCCATTTGCTAAAGCTAAAGATAACACCAATCGGATGGAGGTAGGTTTGACCACTAGACTGAAGGTTTCATGATAATCAAAGCCAGGTTTTTGATTGAATCCCTGAGCAACCAGCCTGGCTTTGTACTTATTGACAGGGCCATCTGGATTGAACTTGGTTCGAAACACTCACTTGCTTCCTATGGCTGATCTCCCAAGCGGTAAGGGTACCAGCTTCCAGGTATTATTCTTTATCAATGCTGCATATTCAGCATCCATAGCAGCTTTCCAATGTGGGCTAGAAAGTGCCTGCTGGACAGAAGCTGGTTCAAGTGAGGCAGTGTAGAGCTTAGGTTTCCTAATCCCAGCCTTGGTCTTGGTTTTCATATTATGAGTGTTCCCTGGCAATGAAATAATGACTGAGGGAGCAGCAGCTGGAGTTGGCAAGAGGCTTGTAGAGGCAGATCTAGTGGTCTTTCGGAGAGAGCAGGGATGAGGGTTGTGGCTAGGAACACTAGCTGCAGACCCAGGAACTGAGACAGGCATGGTCAGCGATGCAGAGGCGAGGTCCAGCAAAGTGTGGACGGAGCAGAAGAGGAATCTAGAGGAGAAGGTGGTACCTGAGAAATAACAAGAGGGATAGCAGGAATAGTCTTGGAGTTTAAAGAATCAGTATGAGTATTGGAGAACAAGAAGCCATCAGAAAAGTCTCTAAAAGGAAAGACATTTTCATCAAACACCACATGTCAAGTGATAAGAATTTTCCCACTCCTAGCCAAGCATTTGTAGCCTTTATACTGAGGTGCATAGCCAAGAAATACACAAGGCTCAGATCGGAAGGCTAGTTTGTGCTTATTGTATGGTCTAGTGTGAGGAAAACATAAACAGCCAAAAACCCTCACCATGTCATAGGAAGGCTTGTACTTAAAAAGTTTTTCCGTAGGTGATACAAACTGCAATAAAGGACTACAAACTACAATAAAGGAGTAGGCAATAAATTGATAAGATGAGCAGCAGTAAGGAAAGCATCACCCCAATATAGAAGAGGCATGGAGGCTGCAGCAAGTAAAGTCAAACCCATGGTGGTGACATATCTATGTTTCCTTTCAGCGACACCATTTTGCTGATGCACATAGGGACAAGAGAACCTGTGAACAATACCTTCAGACTTCAAATAATCGGATAAAGCAACATATTCCTTGGCATTATCAGTTTGCAAGGTTTTCAATTTTGAACCAAGTTGAAGTTCAGCCATTTTCTTAAATTGCAAAAACACAGAATGAACCTGAGATTTACTATGCAGTAAAAAAATCCAAGTATAGCGAGAGTAAGCATCAATAAAATGGATGTAATAACGAGCTCCATTTATTGTAGAGAAGAGAGCAGGGCCCCATATATCAGAATACACCAATTCAAGGGGAGAACTATAGACAGTTTTGGAAGAAGAAAAGGGAAGCTGCTGAGACTTTCCCATACAACAAGCAGAGCAAACAGAATCAGAAGGAGAAAAAGAAAAATTACAACTTCTTAAGATCCTAGACAAAACGTCAACTGAAGGATGACCAAGTCTTAAGTGCCATAGTTTGAAATGGGATTCCTCTTTGGCAGCCAAGTGAGTTGATGGTGCAGTGGCAGAATTGGAAGACAAGGTAGGTCCGAAGCAGTAAAGACCATTCCTAATGGTTCCTTGGAGAAGTGTCTCCTTGGAAGCCTGTGATTTGATAAAGCATGAGTTAGGATGAAACTCAAAGAAGACTCCATTATCATGTGAGAATTGTGAGACACTAATTAGGTTCTTGGTTATATGAGGAACATGAAGAAGATTTTGCAATTTAAAAGCATGATTAGATGAAAATGGCTTAAATATTGGACTACCAACATGGTCAATTTGCAAACCTGCACCATTGCCAATGAACACATGATCTGATCCATTATATTCAGTTTTGTCCAACAGATGAGACGAGTCTGGTGTCATATGGTGTGTAGCCCCTGAATTTGGGTACCAATTTGGATCATACACAGTAGCTGGTGTAGCTAACATGTTGCTCATTGAAAGATTGGCATGTGGTCTCGGAGCAGGAGGCATGGAACTAGGGGCTGAACCAAAAAACTGTCTGTCATACCTGTGCCAACAATCAATAGCTGAATGTCCATATTTGCCACAGACTTGGCATGTAGGCTTTTCTGTGAACCTACTACCAAACCAGCCTCCATTTCTTCCAAAACCACCATATCGACCTCCATTTCTGCCAAATCTTCCTCTGCCTCTATGAAAGTAATTTTGACCTCTTCCACCAGAAGGTACATTATCACCAGATCTGAATGAGTCTTGATTAAAGTTCTTCTGTGAGTGAGACTGAGCCACATTGGCCTGCACACCAATTTCTTGCTTTCGGAATTTTCCAATTCTTTCTTCTTGTGCCATTAGAAGTGCTTCTAATTGCCCGACAGATATAGGTTTATCTCTAGACGTAATAGATGTAACGAAAGCACTGTATTCTTCTGTTAATCCTTCTAGAATTACGTCTACATGATCATGCTCAGATGGAGATGCACCAATAGAAATTAGAGAATCAACTACCTTCTTAATTTCTAGCAGGTAACTGCTTACTGAACCTTCCTTTTTAGTATTGCTCAACTTGTTCTTCAATTGCCTAGTCTTTGCTTGAATCTGAGATGCAAAGAAAACTTCTAACCTTTTCCAAATTTGGTGAGAGAACTCGCATCCAACCATTCTAGTTGTGAAGGATGTGCTCATGGAGGATAGTAACCAAGACTTCAAGAGTGAGTCTTGCTTCTTCCATTGCTGATATGCTGCACTTACCATGCCATTTTCTTGATCTTCTGTGGACGTGAACTTTCTTGGAATCTCTTCACCTGTGATGAATTTCATCAGATCATGTCCTTCAATTGTTGCCTCTGCTTGTTGTTTCCATGGAAGGTAGTTCTCCTCATCGAGTTTCATGGCTACAGGATTTGAAAAATTCTGGATCTGAAGTTGTGAAGCAGAAGATTGTTGTGTGGTTTGTGAAGATGAGTCAAGTGAAGCCATGGCTGCGCTGGAGCTCTAATACCATGAAGGTACCAGGGCCACAAGCAAGGAATTGAGAGAGAAAAGAGAGAAGAGAAGTTAAAGGAAGAATGAGAATTGTGAATGCTGAATTAATGATGAAGTAACAAGTAAACACATATATATACACTCAGTGACTTGCACTGCAAGCTACAGTAACTGACATAACTAACATAACTAACTGTAACTAACATAACTAATCAGCCTTTATCCCTTACACCGCATGTAAGTTCATTGATATCTTAAGGAAACTTGAGAACCCTCTAACCCAACCTCCATCAAAGTCGTGAATCGCACCCCGAAATCTAGCATAGCCTAGGTTCATCATCGTGTTGCCATCAACATAAAGTTTAAATTAGAGACTTTATTTAATAAAAATAAATAAGTGATGGATCACTTGAACCAACAAAGTATTGGTCGCTTCTAATTTTTTTTTATAAAAAAAATAAGCATTTAAATTTAACTTATAATAAAAAGTATTATATGATTATAATAGTTCACTTTTTTCTATCTATAGTAATAAATCTTAAATAAAAAACATGAAGCTTACACAGAGTTTATCTATCACTAATATCTATGAGAGAAATTTTAATTTAATGACAAAAATACTAACACCGGCATTATGTCAATGGACGCGAGTTCGTATGTGTCTATGCGATACCAGTTCAAACCATGGCACAATTGATTTGTTCTCATGAATGAAATAGTAACGCAAATTGGGAATGCAACACACATAAGGTTTTGCAAGCGGGCAATCAGCTGTCGAACTCAGACCATTTCCCATTATCCACAGGGGTACACGTTATTGTCTGACATTACATTACATTCTATCCCCTCTCTCCCCCTTTCTCTATCATTGTGGTTGCGATCGTTTCGTGTGGTTATGCTTATGCAAGGACAATGGAGGCTAATCCCGTTTCTCTAATGGTCAACAAAATTGACATCCTTCTTAACAAATCGCCGATACCATAATTGGAGCCAGAAAACAGCAACAAATGAACAGTTGAAAGTGAAATCATTAATAAAATATATCGGGAAGAACACTAGTTGACTTTCTAGCCTCATTAATAGACAATCTAGAACTTGTATTAGCCTTTGACATATGCATTAATTTTGGCTGCCCTGCAGGACAAGGTCACACGAGTAGGTGAGGAAAGATTGCCCCCGCCTGGGTTATCTCTCTCTTCTTTAGTATGGGGTTGCAATAGAAGTCAGAAATCTTGTAGAATCACCCATAGAGAGTCAAGCCCAACAAACCGGACCTATTATCCGCTTTGAAAATGTTTTGGTTAAAATACATACTACCCTTAACCATGTAAAACAATTTGAAAATAATTTTATAAGAGAAGGAGCTAACAAAATATAACAATAAATAATATAATAATAAATATGTGTACGTAGTTTCTTCATATAAACTCTATTTTCTTTTTACCAAGACTAATAAGGTGGTGTTTGGTTTGCCATTTTCTATTTTCATTTTCAGAAAAAATAAAAAATAGGAGTGAAAATATGTTTGTTGGAGTTGTTTTGAAAATATTTTCAGAAAATATTTCGTAAAATGTTTGGAAATTTGAAAATGTCATATCCACGTTTTCAACTTTTTAGCTTTGATTGTTGAAAATATTTCCCAGAAGAACGCGGTGGCATTGCGGTAAATAACTGAAACACTGTTCTGATCATCCTCCATGAACCGTGTTCGAACCTCGGGGTGGATGTTATTTTTTACGTCAAACGCACTCTTTCACGAATCTATTATATATTATTTGTGACAAACCATGATACGCGCGTGTTGGGAGCGCAGGCGGTCAAGTAATGATTCTGAAAGGGCTGGGATGCGGGTTCGAATCTCCCTTTCCCCACCTCCATTATTTTTATCGATCATTTAATTTTTTGAAAGGGACAAAAGGAAAAAAAAGGGACAACAACAACATCAAGATGTTGGCAGCGCAATTGGTTCATGCTGAGCATACAAAGTTGGTGTTGGGTGTTCGAACCCCACCAGCCCATTTTTTTTATTTTTGTCAATTATTTAATTTTTTTTCAAAAGGAAAAAAAAAAGGACAAAAAAAAGGGATAAATCAAATATTTTTGTTGATGTAGTAATATATAATTGAATGCCTGTATAAAATATTTTTACACTGATAGTTTATATAATAAAATAATACTAACTATAGTATTTAAATATTTATTGATATACAAATTAAAATATAATAATTGATAATGATAATAAAATAATTTTAAAAGTAAGTAATTTATTTTATTCTTAATCTTAATATTTTATAGAATTATTAATTATTTTAATAAATAATTTTAGTAAATGAATAAAATATACAAATCGAATATACATCATTTTTATTATTGAATAATAAATATAATTTTGTTATCTCAAATTTGATTTTAAAAATTATATTTTATAAAACAAACAAACCAAACATATTTTCATTATTTTCACTTTTTCAAAACAGAATATACTCTTATAAACCAAACGCATTTCCTAAATTCAGAAAATTTGAAAATGAAAATCTTTTCAAAAAATGAAAACAGAAAATGAAAACAGGAAATATTTTTACAAACCAAACGCACCCTAAGCTTTTTCTTTTCTGTTTTTGATTTTGTTCTCATTTTTTTTTGGTTCGTGAATTGTAACTTCGTCGACATATAAGACCCAACTACAAGTGGGAGAGAAATAGAAACAAGCCCAAACAGCCCACAGTCGGAAGCAAAGACAGCCTATAAACCCCTTTTTCGGTTTTCACGTCATCCTGCAACAACCAATTCATCAAGGCCCAGAACCCTATTGCATTATTAATACTAGGCAAGCCCAGCTTTCGGACGGCAGAAAAACCCGGCCCGCTTTACTCAACCGTCAGTCCCGCCATTTACCCCCTCATGACACATCAAGAACTTTCGGGATGTCACGGGTGCACTCATTCCATTGACGTGTCGACAACCCATTGGCTGCTGTGCGTGTAACGGTTAAAAGAATGGCGCCGCGCGAAGCATCCAAATATGGACGCGGCCGATCATTATTGGATAGAACACTCTAGCAAAGCTAATCAACAAAACTTATATAAACTTCCTCTCCCTCGGCTTTCGCTCCAAATTGTCATCACAAAGCGAAAGCGGAATTGAACACGCTAGAGAAAGAATCAATCAAGAAGAACCGGATTCAAAGCGATCACGATGGCGAAGAACAAAGCACTGTCATTTTTGCTTCTGTTTGCTTTAGGTACGCAAGCATTAATTTCGAGTTATCACATTGAAGCTCGATTCATTTTTGAAGTGAAATATAAGTTGTAATATGAAGTGTGCGGGAACTGACGTTTTTCTTATGTTTCTGTTGTCTCTTTGACAGAATTTATGTTAGGAATAGCTGTGGCAGCTGATGAATCCCCTAATCTGGGCACAGTGATCGGTATTGATCTAGGAACAACGTACTCGTGTGTGGGAGTGTACAAGAAGGATCACGTTGAGATCATAGCCAACGACCAAGGGAACAGAATCACTCCTTCTTGGGTGGCATTCACCGACACGGAGCGTCTCATCGGAGAGGCCGCCAAGAATCAAGCGCCTCTCAACGCACAACGCACCATCTTCGATGTCAAGCGCCTCATTGGAAGGAAGTAAGTCATTCAAAATCCTCATTTCGTTCATCAGGTTTTCGTTTGGATGAACAGCTGAATTGAACAGAACTGAACTGAACTGAGTTTTATTTGGTTTGAATGTTAGGTTTGATGACGCGGAGGTGCAGAGAGACATAAAGTTCTTACCTTACAAGGTTGTGAACAAGGACGGAAAGCCTTATATTCAGGTGAAAGTCAAAGGTGAAAACAAGGTGTTTAGTCCCGAAGAGATAAGCGCTATGGTATTGACTAAGATGAAGGAAACGGCAGAATCATATCTGGGGAAAAAGATCAAATCCGCTGTCATCACTGTTCCAGGTACTTAATTATTAAAATTACAATTTTTGCACATTTCTAACTTGCTACGAATGATTTTGATTACGTGGTCTGATTTGGTTCTTTTGGGTGCTAATTATGGCAGCATATTTCAATGATGCGCAAAGGCAGGCCACTAAGGATGCGGGCACTATTGCGGGTCTTAATGTGGCTAGGATAATCAATGAACCCACAGCAGCTGCCATAGCCTATGGTTTAGACAAGAAAGGAGGAGAGAAGAACATCCTCGTTTATGACCTTGGTGGTGGTACTTTTGATGTTAGCATCTTGACCATAGATAATGGTGTGTTCGAGGTTCTTGCTACCAGTGGAGATACCCACTTGGGAGGAGAGGACTTCGACCACCGTCTCATGGACTATTTCATCAAGTTGATCAAGAAGAAGTATAACAAAGACATTAGTAAGGATAACAGGGCTCTTGGGAAGCTCCGAAGGGAGTGTGAGAGAGCTAAGAGAGCTTTGAGTAGCCAGCACCAAGTCCGGGTAGAAGTCGAGTCTCTTTTCGACGGGATCGACTTCTCGGAGCCATTGACGAGAGCAAGGTTTGAGGAGCTAAACATGGACTTGTTCAAGAAGACTATGGGGCCGGTGAAAAGGGCTTTGGAGGATGCAGGGTTGAAAAAGACAGATATCAATGACATTGTGTTAGTTGGAGGAAGCACCAGGATTCCCAAGGTGCAACAGCTCCTGATGGACTACTTTGATGGAAAAGAATTGAACAAGGGTATTAATCCTGATGAGGCTGTTGCATATGGTGCCGCTATACAAGGTGGAATTCTCAGCGGTGAAGGCGGGGAAGAAACCAAAGGTACTCTAATAAACCAATATAATAAACCAATTTGACTACTACCTTCATCAACTTGTTTCTTATTTGGTAACTGGTTGTGGTTTGGTGTTGTGAGATTGAGATTTGAGACTAACACTTGTTTTTTCTTTTGCAGACCTTCTCCTACTTGATGTTACTCCTTTAAGTTTGGGGATCGAGACAGTAGGTGGTGTCATGACAAAATTAATACCAAGGAACACGGTTATTCCTACAAAGAAGTCTCAGATTTTCACTACTTACCAAGACCAGCAAACCACGGTGTCCATCAAGGTAAGACAACTTACATGATCTTAATGTTATGCTGCATATTTTACTGCCATCTGTAGGGCCTGTGATTCTAATGTTTCAAAATTTCCAGGTTTATGAAGGTGAAAGAACCCTCACAAAGGATTGTCGTGAACTTGGGAGGTTTGACCTGTCTGGCATTCCACCTGCCCCAAGGTATAGTACATAGGAGACATTGCTCTTTTACATTATCATATCCTTTGTACCAACAGATGTATATAGTATGGTAGAATTTACATTTTTCTTACCATTGGTTTGGCACTGGTTGCAGGGGAGTGCCACAAATTGAGGTTACTTTTGAGGTTGATGCCAACGGAATCCTGCATGTGAAAGCAGAGGACAAGGGGGCAAAGAAATCGGAATCAATCACCATCACCAATGACAAAGGACGTTTGAGCCAGGAAGAGATTGAAAGGATGATCAAGGAGGCTGAGGAATTGGCCGAAGAGGACAAGAAGGTTAGGGAACGAATCGATGCCCGGAACAAGTTGGAGACTTACATTTACAACATGAGGGGTACCATCAATGACAAAGACAAGCTCTCTGACAAGATCGATTCGGATGATAAGGAGAAGATAGAGAGTACTTTGAAGGAAGCTCTTGAATGGTTAGATGATAACCAAAACGCAGAAAAAGATGACTATGAAGAGAAGTTGAAGGAAGTTGAGGCAGTATGTAATCCAGTTATCAAGCAGGTATATGAGAAGAGTGGTGGAAGCTCCTCTAGCGCCGATGATGAAGAATCAAGTGATGAACTGTAGTTACTGAGAGCGGCATTTTTTTCACTTTTCTTCTTTCTCTCTTTATTCTTTGTTCCCTGCGCACTATCGATAATGTAACTGCAGCAGAGTAGTTGTTTTGTATTGCCCTTCCGCATTAAGACAGAAAGAATTCATTTCTTTGTTTTCTACACTCTGCATAATGTGACTGATGGCAGAGTTGCTCTGTTTTGGTTGTTTTTTTTTTTTTTTTTCCTCCTCTTTAAATGGCTGATTGAATTTCGTATGTAAACAAAGAATTTAATTAGGTTGGTTTTCATTAAAATTGGTGTTTACTGCCTCTCCGCTTTGCAGAAGTTCCTCGTTAAACTTATATGAATATATCTTCAAGGAATTTGTTAATTTTTCAATCATAAAATTTCTCATGTGATTTCTAACGAGAATAGTGCGACTAAATAAAGTATTCTATTAAATGGACCTACGAGCTGACGAGCAGTTCGCATTATCGAATCGGAACAATTATTTTAAGAAGCAGCACATTGTTAAGCATTCCATTCCCTTTGTTTACGCAATTTAATCGAGTACGTAACAAGGACATAACACCGTTGGATGAAACCGAGCACACGGATAGCTACCGTGCCGAAAATCTTAGCCGTTCGACCGCGGAATCCGGGGGACCTTATTAGCCGTTAATTTATAAAACGCAACGCAGAGTACTCCAGTGACTTTGACACCCCAAATTAAGCAAATGTGCAAACCCGTTGGCTGGATCTAAAACCCCTCGGATCGCCAACCTAGCACATTCCCCACCGTCCGATCTGTTCCCTAGAAAGCAACGGGATCTTCAACACTTTGGCATTTATTACGAGTATTTATACGGAGGCGCCCTTCGATCGTCGCTTCCAAATTCAAACAAAAAGGCAATTCCGATTCTCCTCCGTATTCCCTCCAATAGCGAATCGTTTTGCTCCTTTCTCGGATCACACACACAGCAATGGACGCCGCCACCGTCACCACCACCACCACAACCACAACCAAGGGTGCCGGTGGAAGGATGGGCCAGAGGAAGAAGGCCATTTCAAAATCCATGAAAGCCGGCCTCCAATTCCCCGTTGGTCGCATCGCCAGGTTCATGAAGAAAGGCCGTTACTCTCAGCGACTGGGCACCGGAGCTCCCATCTACCTCGCCGCCGTTCTCGAATACCTAGCCGCCGAAGTGCGTTTCATTCGATTCGTATTTGCTGCATTGAACATTTGAAACGAAAATGAATTTGTGTGAATTTGTGTTTGAATTTGAATGTAGGTGCTGGAACTGGCAGGGAATGCTGCGAGGGATAACAAGAAGAATAGGATCAATCCCAGGCATGTCTTGTTGGCTGTGAGGAATGATGAGGAGTTAGGGAAATTGCTGCAAGGTGTCACCATTGCAAGCGGTGGTGTGTTGCCTAATATTAACCCGGTTTTGTTGCCGAAGAAGACTGGTAGCGCTGCAGCAGAGAAATCTACCTCCACTAAGTCCCCTACTAAGAATTAGAAATTTAGAATTAGATGTTCCATTTGTACAATTTCACTATTAGATTTGGATCCTTTTCTGTGAAGCTTACATATAGGCTTAACTTTGCTTCGCCTTTTTTTTTTTTAGAAATATTTTATTTGGTTAAAGTATGACAATGCATAAATGTAGTTGGCTAATTCATATGTGAAAGAAGTTAACTTTTTCCTTTCATTCTCTCCCTTCGTCACCGTGCAGTTTGCCTACTGTTGTATTTTGATGATGATAATAATAATAATAATAATAATAATAATAGGATGAATAAAATAAACTGATCTCCTTTGGGTTGGGCCCATTGGGCCTTGGGCTGTCGTTTTTGTTGTTGCTTGATTTCTCAGCTGTTGCTGTGATTTTGTCTCAAGACCTACAAAAAAAAAATTGTTGTTTTGTCTCTAGCAAGGGTTTAGCTCGGGGTTTAGAAAAGCAATAGGCTTGTTTGTCGCTCGTTGCGTTGAAGGATCTGGAATTTTGACGTTGTTTTTGCCATGAGCTACTTTCTGGTGCTGATCCGTGTGCTTTCATTGTATTTTCTGTCAAAATAGGTGTATCAGTTTTGTCTTGTTTCTCTTATTGGGAGCTGAATTGTTTGGCAGAGAAAGCTTCGTCATTTTAACGGAAGTTCTGTTGTTCGAGCTGTGGCGGTTGCCGCTGCTGGTTCAACACTCCTCTGCTTCAATAATAATACCGATTTCAGTGAGCACAAAAGCCCTCTTTAATTCTGTGATATTTTCCCTGAAATCATCAAAGGAGAGTCCAATCTTAGTGTCCCATCTTTATTGGATTGTTAATTTGTAGATTGACGAATGCAATTGTTTTTTCCGCCTAACTTGCTTAAAACTGGTATCTATTAATTAAATCTGATCAATTGATGTTCTGTAAATGTAAATTTGAATTTAGGAGCATCGGTGACAGCACGGATCCCCGTGCCATTACATGATCCGCAGTCGTTGACAAAGCCTGTGCTGCGTGATTTGTTTCCTGAACATTTGCCTTTTCCCGGCCTATCTGGTCTGTATTTTGTTTTCAATTTGCTATATAAATGTATGCGTAGATGTTTGTACAAGTATATAATTTGAGCTGAAAACTTGTAGGAATACTTCCACTCTATTCTTATAGAGTTGGTCCTGTTCCTTCATCTGATGTAAACAAGGAAGCTTCTGGGGCTGTTCATGATGGTTCAAAGCCATGTAATTGTTTTGGTAGAGACACTATTGCAAATGCGGCTGCTAAAGTTGGGCCTGCTGTTGTAAATATTGCAGTTCCGCAAGGTATCCACTTTGTGTTCTTGTTAACCTTTAGGATGAGTTTTGATATGCGATTGAGTTTAAGGATTTTGTATCAACCGTGTAGATTTTTATGGCATTACTACCGGAAGGAGTATAGGCTCTGGAACAATCATCAACAAGGATGGTACAATCTTGACATGTGCTCATGTTGTGGTTGATTTTCAAGGCACAAGAAGTTCATCCAAAGGGAAGGTTTGTGTACATGCTAGGGCATATCATACTTGTAACAATGTATTGGTGTATTTACCGATGCTTTCTGTGATACAAACATAAGATCTTGTATAACTTAGTTTCTCATACATGTTTCAACTGCATTGACAAGCCAACTTCAAGCTAGAGTGATAGGCATTTTTTCAGATCTGTTGAAGTTGTTACGGTTGTTGGTCTATGGCTATGGATGACACAGAGCTGGGGTAGCTTAAGATATGTTTTGGGTAAAGTTGGAACTTTCTAAGTCCTGGTTTGAAAATTTAATGATTCATACCTAACAAAATGGGACATCCCAAATTGCAGTTCAGTTAGTTTTAATTGCCCCCACTGCTGGAGGGGAATAATTCTTTAGTGGTATTGCACAGACACCACAGCTCATTGCAAACATAATTTATTAGAGTGTAAGGAGTGACAGTTGAGTTACTAGTTTAGTTGTAGGCTTATTCCTTTAGCTTGCTTGGCTCAATCATTGGTTCTTAAACTCTTAACTTGAATGTGTACTCTCTTGTTCAAGTAATTCTGCCTGCAAATCATTTTAGGACTATTCAAGTGTGGGCTTTTGCATATTACATCATTTATTTTTTTATATTTTGTATTCTCATTAGTTTTGGCTCCATGTAGACATCATATAAAATCTGAAACATTGTAACTGATCTTCAAATATCAACTATACTGCAGATTGAAGTTACTTTGCAAGATGGAAGGACATTTGAGGGTAAAGTGGTAAATGCTGACCTACATTCAGATATTGCCATTGTGAAGATCAGTTCTGAAACCCCACTACCTGAAGCAAAACTTGGTTCTTCAAGTGGGCTTCGTCCTGGGGATTGGGTATTAGCCATGGGTTGCCCACTTTCCCTTCAGAACACTGTCACTGCTGGTATCGTAAGGTGTGAAGAAAAAATTTCAGGCAATGAGGCAATAACTGATGTGTCCTTGTTATAAGCTATTTTCTTTTGTTTAAAATTATGCAATTTCATGTGATAGATCTTGGAAGCTAAAGCTATAGATGTGGTTGTTTTGTGCATTAGCCTATTATTTTATTATGAAGCTTGTGTTTTAGGGGAAAAAAAGGGGTTGTCTTTTGGACTAATGAAATTCATGTATTTGATGATCTTTTCCATAGTTGCGTTGATCGTAAAAGTAGTGATTTGGGCTTTAGTGGCACGCAGAGAGAGTATTTACAAACAGATTGTGCAATTAATGTGGTATGTCTTCCTCTTTTTTTCCCCCTGCCACACACCCAGCTATGGTTGCATGTGGTGGTGCATGCATGACTGTTCAGTCTGCTTGTATGTTTTTATCTCCTATGGCATAGGGAAATTCTGGAGGACCTCTTGTCAACATTGATGGAGAAGTTGTTGGCGTGAACATAATGAAAGTGATGGCAGCTGATGGATTGAGTTTTTCTGTACCGATCGACTCTGTGTGTAAGATTATAGAGCATTTCAAGAAAAGTGGGTATGTTATCACACTATTTATTGCATATCCATTGCAAACATGATGATGCTATTTATTATAAAATATTGTTAGCTTGCCATTTGTGTTATATGTCGATCAGAAAAGGATGTCTTACTTTCTGAGATGTTAAGTTCCGCAAAGTCTTATATTATTTCCCCCTTTTTTAATATTACGCAAATATTCCATGAACAATAATTGATTTATATATTTTCATGTCAAATTCATACTCGGTTGGCTATACTAAGTCGAGGAATAAACATTATTTAATGTTGTCCAGGAGAGTAATACGGCCTTGGCTTGGGTTAAAGATGCTTGATCTGAATGATATGATTACTGCACAGCTTAAAATGAGAGATGCTTCATTCCCTAATGTCAATAAGGGCATTCTTGTACCAATGGTATGTCCCTAATTGATTCTTGCTATCTCTCCTGCTGCTGTACACACTCTGATATGCCGCTATCTGCAAATGGCTCTTGAAATTCTTATTTCTGTAATTTTTAAAGTCTAACTTCACTGGATATAATCTTTATTCTTTGTTTTTGTGACAAATCAGTTGCAAGAATGTTGTCTAGGCTGGTTAGTGATATCAATGAAGGGATATTAGTTGAAATCCCGTTGCCCTGCAATGTTTTGGCCAATAATTAGGATTCCTTTTTGTTAGGATGTTAGCCTTCCTAAGAGACTATTTTGGTGAATCAGTGCAGACAGTCACAAGCTTGTTATATGAAGCAGGCTGCATTCTTGAGCAGTGGCTCTGTGAATTTTGAGGGCTCAGAACTAGGGACGGATGTTTAGAGAAAAAAAAGTTTTATGTGGAATCTGTGCATTTGTGAATGAAAATGGCTCATATAATTGAGTAGGTTGAATGTTAAGTTCGATAAGAAAACTCATAAACTAAAAGTACGGACTGTCATGAGGTACCGTGTTTAAATGGAGAAAATTTACACGGGTATTGTGGAACCAAATGTGGGTGTGGGTATTAGTACAGAAGTGAAACGATGGGATTGATTTTTTCTTAGTGTAGGTTGTTCTTTTCTGGGGTAGTATGCACTGCATTTACTACTGCAGGTTAAATGTTAGAATACTTGAAGTTACGTGTTTATCAATAGGTTACTTCAATGCTCTTGGACTAGGTAACTCCTGGGTCTCCTGGTGATCGTGCTGGGTTCCGTCCTGGTGATGTTGTCATTGAATTTGATGGGAAGCCAGTCGAAAGCATGAAGGAGGTATTGGCATATTTAATATATTGTTTGAGCTTCATTCTGATTTTGTTAATTGAGATAAGATGATTAGGTAGGGACTATAAATTGATATCTCTTCGGAATTCTTTACTCAATGTGCTTGGTTGAATTCAAGTTGTCTTTACTTAAATTTTGTTGAAATTGCTAGTTAAAATTGAGAATAAAAATTCAATTGAAACAGTAGGTACCTAGAGATTTTTATTTTATTTTATTTTGAAAAAATGTCTTTGCATGCATAAATAACTTGTGTCCTCGGCGTGGAGAATCATGAGGAGTTCGCAATGAAAAGCTCTGTACATTAGCTGCAATTGAAGGCTTTAATCACGACCATCCCTCAAAAAGTGACACTTATTATAATTTATGATTGATGTGCTTATGGATATGCACTCACAGTGATATCAAATTATGGCAGGTAATTGAAATAATGGGGGACAAAGTCGGGCTACCCATAAAGGTACAGGTTAAAAGAGCAGGAAATAAATTGGTTACTTTGACTGTGATACCGGAGGAATCCAATCCCGATGTGTGAAAGGCAATACCAAAAGAAGACATTCCGGGCACACACAAACGTTGCCGTTTTCCCCCCTCCTCTGTATAACTCATGAATATCAAATTTAATCCCCTCCATTTATTTTAATTTTTTCAGAATGGAGGGTTAAAGGGCCCGGAAAACGGCCGTCCATTCTTTTATTGGTCAGTTTAGTCACATGCATGAATTATTTTTATTATTAAAATGTCTTATGATATAGTTGTTAACTCAGTATGTTTAGAATATGAGTTGAATTTTTATGTATTGATAATGTAAAATATTTTTATACTTTTATTCAATAAAAATATAAGTTGCCATGTCATGTTTTTCAAATTTAAATTCATGATTGTTGATAAGGATATAATAGTTTTCCACATTGTATAAAAATATTTTATAATATTACTATATATAAATTAAACTCTTAGAATATTATGAAAAGTAAAATTGAAAAATTAATTATATTTCATTCTATGAGAAAAGCAGATTATGAACTAAATTTTTCTTCAAGTGACAAAAAAGAAACAGGAAGTATTATTCCCTTCAGAAAACAAAATTGTACTCTACTTTTTCTCTGAGCAATTTCTTCCCCGTTTTCAATTACTTTGTTTTTCTTTGGGGTCAATAATTACTTCGTTGTTTGAATCGAAAAATTGGTGATGCGGTTGTTTCTGGCAGGCTCAAAGTTTATGGATTGATTTGGAAATAACGGCCTATTGTTTTACTTGTTTATCTCCATTTGTTGGATGAACCAAATCCCGTTGGAAAGTCGCCTAACTCTGCCTGTATTTTGAAGTTTAGCACAATTCAGCTTGTATTAGTAGGTATAATTTTGGCGTCTATACTATTTATAAAATAAAAGAAATTATAAGAAAATTTTTACACGTCAAAATTTGGTGGACTCTACTTGTTTTCATTTTAAAATTTTTAATTAAGGAAATAAATTGTATATATTTGCAATTAAAAAACTTATTGTTATAAAAAGTTTAATTAGAATGATTCTTGATTTATTAAAAATAAGAATTTAATTTAAATATACTGATAATGAAATAATGGAAAGTGCTAACTTATACAAATGACTATCCATTATAATGAGGGATTAATCATGATTTGTCACTTTTTACTATTTCTATTAGTTGCTAGTATATTTTACACTGTTAGTATATATCAATTAAACTCTAAAAATAAATATCAAACAAAAATGCAAATACACAAATTTTTATATCTTTATTTTGATATTTATTTTATGCATCTTTCCTTTTTTAATTTGATGTAAATTTGAAAGTTGACTCAACTTAATTTTAATATTAACATGACGTGAAAAAATAACTTTATTTATTTATTTTGAAATATAACATTAACTTCAACTCTTAAAGAAATACCAATAAATTAAATCCACAAACTAAACGATAGAATTAAAAATTATATATTACAATTATAAATATATGATTTTCTTCCTTTTTTCCCTACTTTAGCATTTTTTATTAAAATAATTACTTTCAAATTTATAATTTGATTTATGTATAAACCAAATTCTTGAACAGTAAAATTATTTATTGAATTTATGTTACTGATAGTGTTAGATTCAATAAATTATAACATAATATTTTATTTTATATTTATAATTTATTTTGTTTGTTTTATATAGAAGTTTTTAATACTTATATTTTAATAACTCAATGAAATTAACATGCATAATAATATTAATTTAAAAGCATTTTCTTAACCTATGCATTGCCCGATTACAAAAACTAGTATTATGCAATAAATTAACGTAACGTCATTATTATACGCAGCTCGACGTCGACCCACCACCATAAACGGGTCCACGCACACACCCAACGTAAGGAATCAATGGCTTAAAGCATTACTTACAATTTTCAGTAGGAATAATTAGCCAGGCAAAGCCTTGATTCTTGATGCAAAAAGGTGATATATACACATCAACAGAGTGGGTTGAAAAACATCAGTGGCTTTACACATAGTAAGTCATATTTACAATTTATAATTTACAGATAGGTGCAATCAGACAGCAGGAGCCACTGAAGAAATAAACACGATACATACAACTCTAGAATGTTTCTTCTGCCTTTAAGAAATTATAATATTCAAGTTGGGTCATCTCTCCACCAGTTACAGGATCAAACTGGCATCTATAGAAGCTGCATTAAGAACCCAATACAAACAATTGCATCAACATTTAACTCACAAGAAAACACGTATTGACCCCCCCCCCCCCCCAAAAAAAAAAAAGGGAAAAGGAAACACGTGATTAACAAAGATGCACAAGACCTTCTTTTTTTCTTTTTTTTTTCAAGATATTAAATTCATATTTCGCCTGAGAACGACAACCCATTTTATCTTTTATCTAAGGATGTGAACTGTACTTAAAGGTGACTTGTTTAACACTTCTATGATGATGGCATCATACCAATATTGAACCAGAATCAGAGAAAATGATACTTCGAAAATTTTATTTTAAGAATCCTCCACCCTTCCCCCACCCACCATACAATGCATTGAAGTAAAACCTACCTTTACCAACAGAACAGTAGTAAGACCTCACATATCCATTGGTCATTACCCAGAAATATCCAACACAACCCCGTGGCGCAAACACTTCCCCTCCTCAACCCCCCCCCCCCCAAAAAAAAATAAAAAATACGACAGCTGGAACTATTATTGAGCAATTTCTTCCCCGTTTTCAATTAGTAGTTCTTTTTTTGGGGGGTTGATAATTACTTCGCTGTTTGAATCGAAAAATTGGTGATGCGTTTGTTTCTGGCAGGCTCAAAGTTCATGCATAACCCACCATCCGTTTTCTGACTCCAGGAATCAATCTGGTTTCGGTTAGTTCATTTTAAGACAAGTTGACTACATTGGCAAAAAAAGCTTGACGAAGCAAACCTTGATAAATTTGACCAAACAATGTACAGTTACATTAGATCAGGATCCTCTCATATTACTCGATAATATGAGAGTATCATGCTATGAAAGAGAAAGACACTAGTCTAAAACAAAATTAATAGACTAATATAAATAATAGTAGGTCTTATTATAATAAACTTTTTTATCTATTGTAATATTACACTCTCATATTAGTAAGTAACTTGAGAGGATCTTGTTCTGTTATACTAAACTTTTGAAAGTATAGGGTTGCTTAGTTGGTTTTCTGTTTTCAATTTTTTGTTTTTAATTATCAATTACAAAAATGACACATTGACTTCATCTTTTTGGTTTTTTTTTTATTTTTTTTTTATTTTTTAAGATTTCATAAATAGGATTTAAAAAACATATCATCATGAAATGAAAACAAATCCAAATCAAACACCCCCTAGTTCTCAAATCATACTTCCACGGTTCCACCATATTATAGCCCTGTACTGTCAGTGTGAAGGATTATAACATCCTCATAAAAGGGCACAGAGAAGAAGTGTGGGTCAAATCTTAGCCAGCGATGAAATCTTATTTTAATCAAATCTTATTTTAAACTAATATATCAACGGCTTAAGTCTTAAAAGACACAGAGAGAGAGAGAGAGAGAGAGAGAGCAAATGACAAACTAAAGAGGGTCCATGTGAAAATACCTGCCATCCATACCAAGTATCACGACTGTGTTCTTTTGATGGCCGAAGGCAACAATGTGTTGCAAACCTTCTTGCAATCGAAACTGGGCCACCGACCACTCTGAGCTAAAATACTTTGGTAGCACACCTGTACAACAAGCAGAATCATTAGCATGTTTATTAGAAAATCCTGAATTTCCATATTAAGCGAGAATATAAGACATTACAACAACATATGCTCTTCGACTTCTTCAGTTATTACCCAACAAGGCACCTAGTTAGAGTAGTCTCCATGCATGATTTTATGCATAAATTGCTCACCACTGACAAGTGCACAAACCTTTCATAAATGAAAGCGATGAAACTGGTGAGGGACTTCCAGGATTAGACTCAGATGCACTCTGCGATCTTTCATACCCCAGTAGTCCCGCAGCAACTTTGAGGCTGAAGATATGAACGGTTCCCTTGTCACTTGAAACAGCTAGCCACTGTGCAGTAGGAGAGAAGGCAAGGCTATATATCTCTGCTCTGTCTGCACCTCTCCGCACCTGAAACCATCAGACCCCACCAAGTCATTCTCAACCTTCAAACTTCCAAACCAGTTAAAAAATGACACAAGCCTATTCAAAACAATCATAGTGCATTTTTGGAAACGGATTTTTTTGAGCATACAACAGCTTTTTCTGCAGATTCTGCCTAAGAAAGCTTTTGATTGTAAACTATTTTGAACCTAAAAGAAGCTTATTCAAATACACACATAAACTAACAAAACCCCGTTTGCTTCAAGTTCAATTTCAACTGAGAAAAAACTCAATGCAACAACCCAGTTCTGAAAAAAAAAAAAAAAATGAAAAGGAAAAAGCTTTACCTCTTGGAGCAACGATCCATCCAAGGTATTGAAAACCCTAACGAGGGTGCCTTTGGTGCTTGCGGTGGCAAGCAACCTTCCATCCTGGGTGAGGGCGAAGCACGAGATTCTGGAATCGTGTGCCATTATGAACTTGGTTCTCTTAGAGGCGTAGTGCTCCACCCTAACCTGACCCTTCTGCAAACCAGGGCACACTAACACCATCGTCCCCGAAATATGGGAAACCTCGCACAAACCCTTAGGGTTCGCCATGGTCTCAATTTGATGCAACACTTTAAGATCAGTGAAATTGTAGACGAAGATCTTGTAGGCGAGAACGACGACGATTCGGTCCCTTCGGAGGCGAACACCTTTGACCTCCGATCGGAAGGAGAGCTCGCCGATGCAGCGGGACTGGTGGTCGTCCCAGATCATGACCTTGTTGGGAGGGTAGCGAGGGTCGCCGGCGCCCCCGCCTACGAAGGCGAGGATGTTGCAGCGGAAGAGCATGTGGACGAGGGAGATTCCACCGGCGGGGCCGAAATCGCGGCGGAATATCTCGCGGAAGGGGTCGCAGTTGTAGATGCGGAAGCCGTGGTCTGTGCCGGCGGCGAAGCATGCGGAGTCTTGGTTGAAGGATACGTGAAAAAGGGTTGGGGTGAGGGTAGAATCGGAATTTGAGGGCGGAGGGAGGGGTGGCGGAGGAGGAGGAGAAGTTTCGTCGGATGGGGAATCATCTTGGGTTTCGGAGTCGGGAGGCATATGGGTTTGCGTGGCGTGATCCATTTGGATTGTAAAAGGCCAAGCTGAAAGAAGGAATAAGTAGGGATTGGAAAAGAAGGGTTCGGGAATTGAATAATTGAATTGGGAATTGGGAATTGAGGGGAAGGAAGAAAAGGGTGGATTGAGATGGGTGGCGCAATCTGAATTGGCAGTGCCCCCCAAATGCAATGTGACAGACCTGCAAGCAAGCTTACAAGTTACAACTACAAGCTATTTAGTTACCTTTTTTAACCGGTCTCCGTTGTTGGTCTTAACGCATTGTTGTTGTATGAAACGACAATCTACGGGACAATGAAACAAAGGCGGAAGAAAGGAGGGAAACCGTCAGGGAAGAGGTAGATTTATGTCTAGTTCGTCCCTTGTGATTATTAATATTTGATTGCAGGCAGTGACGAGTAAGGCCCTTAAGAAGACTTATCCAACATACAACGAAAATTTTGCTTTTTCGGTCAAGCATATAACATCACTCGCGTGCCATGATGCAATGGTGAATAGTAACTAGTCAGATTTCCACCATTATATTCACCAACGACCCGCCGACATACTTCACAACTTCAATATTAGAAACAAAATTCCACCTAACAAAGCTATGTAAACAAATACTGCATTATAATAGTAGTTTTAAGTACAAGACTAAATCCATTCACTTTTGATTCGATTTCAGGGTCGTTGAGTTCGGAATAAAACTCTCTTTCCCGATTAGCGTAGTTTCGCATCTCACATTCGTGCAATTAGAAGATTATTTTATTACTACCGCAATATCATACCACATTGGCTAGCCACTGCACTAACTGCATTTTGCCATTTTCAATTCTCACGCAATGATATCCAAAACCACAAGGAAGGGAAACGACTCAAAAACTACATACATAAGCGGTTGTGAAGCGGTGGTCATCCAGGCGAAAAAAGAAAAGGCCTTTTTCCAAGGTCCTCATGCAATGGCAAACACTTAAACGATAGGGTGCGTACAGAAGTACATGAACATCTAGTGCCGTTAGCGTTGTAATATAAACAAACTACCCTCACCCTTGGAAGTGATTTAAAATAAGTAAGAAAGCAAACGAAAAAAAGATAAGAAAAGTAATGCAGCGAACAAGAAGATGACATCGTCAATATGAGGGCATTTACATTTTGGAGACGAAAAACCTCAATTTAAAGTAAAACCAATCTCGGACAGTTCTCGGCCCCAACATGACTTCTCGCTTCCTCCTCGACGATTGTACTCTTTGCATGAGCTGGAACATGTCAATCCACAATCCAACTCGCCCGAATTTTTCTTGTCTTGGATACGGTCTAACGTCAAATATTGTGCCATATTTGTCATAGGGGATGGTAAGGCACATAGCCTAATAACCCCGTCACATTAGTCACCACATCGCTGCACCTAGTCAAGAGGCTAATCATCTGCTGTGATATATCAACTGTTGGCGCAGTAACCGGTGCAGTGTTGTTTATAAAATTGGGAGTATTTCTGGGAGCCGTTGCCAATTCAGAATTATTCAAATTATGTTGCGGGGTTTTCATAAACTGAGTGGCATGGGAAATAGGCAATGGAGGTTGAGACGTGACCTTTTGAACATTCTTACTATTAAAATCCATTGCAACAGGAGGTGCACCACCATCAGCAAAACTAGCATTGTTGAAGTTGTTTCTATTAGTCATCATTAATTGCTCTCCCCTACTACTTTCTTCCCCACCTAACATGAATTTTACACGTGGGTTTCCTTTACTACTACCTCCATTACCAGACACCTGGCCTGACTCATCACCGGTAGGTTTCTTCAGGCAGGATTTGAGCTGGATCACTGGCTGGGAGAGAGGTTGCTGCGCCTGTGATGATATTGATGTCGGACGAAGAACCACTGAAGGATCCTTGAGCCGAGGTGTTTCGTCAGCACCATCATCTGCTCTAGGCTTGGCAGCTTCAGAGACTTCAGGTACAGAATCCCCTGATTCCCGAAGGAAGCACCTCACACCCACATTACCAAATAAGGACTGGTTTGCTACTGAATATTTATGTGCAGCTTGAGCATCAGCCTTGTGAAGAAAAACAACGCGGCATGTTGAGGACTTCCAAAATACACGGAAACCTGATTGATCCATTGGGCCAAAGCGAGCAAACCTTGCCTTCAGCTCTGCAACAGATGGAAGAGATGTTTGGGGAGGAAACTTGATCACCAGTATGGTGGGCTCAACTGCCTTAGCTGAACGCTCCACCTTCTTGGCCAAATCCTGTTTCACTAGCTTGGGTGGAGGCTGGGGAATGGATTCTTTTACTTCTCGCCGGACTTCAGAAGTTTTCTGACTGGCCGCTGCCTTCTCCGCAGCTAGTGTCTTTAAATGCTTGATTTTCTTCAACCTCTTTGCTGCAATTTCTTCTTGACGATCAGAGGGGGCCCTTTTCCGCCCAGATCTTGTAGGATCATCAGGTCGAACAATTTGTTTTACAGGCTTTACATGTGGCGAAGATCTGACATGATCGTCAGGGCTGTCTGATGCCTGGACACTCAAAGGAGACTTAGAAACACGAACTTCAGCAGCTTCATTCTCTGTTGGTGGCGATAAAACCAAGCTTTTTTGGTAGACAAGAGATCTGAACCGCAAAAAGAACTGCCGAACAGCTGCAGGGATCTTTCTTTCAACACCATGAAAAGGATCCAAAGCAAGAGCTTGCAAATCACCTAAAAGTTGCGGCAATTCAAAACTAACATCTGCTGTGTTATCCATGGGTGGCAAATTATGGGTACTAACATCTACCTGCACTTGTTCTGCCTGGAGATCCTCCCTAGGAGACAAACCAACTGAGACAGGTTTTCCTGTCAATTTTCCCGAAAGATGCAAAGATTTTCCAGAAGTAGAATGCTTCTCCAGATGGCCTGAGGCAGGTTGAAAAACGAAATCCTTTTTCTTCTTCTTCTTTTTCTCCCCAATAGCAGAAGTCTTAGAGCTTAAGTCATCTGCAGGTCGCTTATGACCTTTTATCTTCTTCACAGCACCAATTTCATGATGCTTTGCTTCAACTGGTGAGCTATACACATTATTTGCACTCTTAACTTGATGCATGTCATTTCCTCCATCAGCAACAGTTGGAAGTCCCTGCTCTGTTTGCTTGTAATCTTCACATTGTCCTGACAGTTCTGCATTCCCATCATGTTTGACATCAACAGAAATTTTGCTCTCCATATGAGACGGCTGAGATGTCCCATCAGCTGTGCTCAGCAATGCCACCTCCCCAGACAAATCAGGCGTACCCATGCTTTTACTTGAAACATCATCCTGTTCAAAGCTATGTGTTGTTCCTTTAGAAGATCCCTTCGTCTTGTCAAGATGAGACTTTGCATCTGAGGAAATGGCTTGGGATGGAAGACCACTGCCATTTGGTTGAGCCTGAGCTATTAGAGCTTCTTTGGCATCTGAAGTTATAGTTGCACCATCATGGCTAATAAACCCTACGCCTTCTTGCTTCTCTAAACTATGTGGCGCCATAGGCGTAGCTGAAGCCCTTTTCTGCAATACATATTGCCCAGCTATATCAGGTGTCTCCTCAGTATATGCTAACTGGAAAGAGTTACTTGGATCATCTCGCCGCTTAAAAAGGTACCTATCTTTTTTCGAACTGTCCTTCACTTTTACAGTTTTGGTGGTGCTCTTCCCACCACCCAAAGTTTCTGCTATCACCATCGGACCACTCAAAGGAGCTGTAGAACAGAACAAAAATCCATTAATAAAAGAAAAAGACATAACATTCACATATGAGACGGATTTCAAAAGCTTGACAGATAAATTAACATCTATGTATACAAGAACTTAAAATGTCAAAAATAAATTAGAAGTTAAATTAACAAGCTTGCAAAATGCAAACATCCCAGTTACCACGATGTTATGTAGGCAGCTGTAAATTTTTGCAAAGATACACAATGCTCTGTGAACTCAAAACATTTGCATCAAAGTGTTCAAGGACAGCAACAGCAACAACCAAACCTAAGCCCACAAAATGCGGTCAGCAGTGGATCAGGTGACACCATCAGGCTACATAAAAAACCAATTTTTTCAATAAAACCTTAGAGCGTGAGGTACAGCATAATGGTTTCTCCAAAAATTCTTTTCTTCCTTCCTCCATCCCTTTTAGTCAAACTATATTCTCTTCAATCCATTTTTTCCACTAGATCCTCTCTAGTCATCTTCTCACATGGCCAAAGCCAAACACCTTGGCCTCTCATTCATCTTGTCATTAACAGGAGCTACTCTAACTCTCCTAGACGAATTCTTCTTCATAAACTTATCTCTGTCTTGTACGTCCACTCACCCACCTCGATTTTCTTCCTAACCTTATCTCCCTTATGATCAAGAAACATAAATGGTCATATGATTTAGATTGTATTATTATAAGCTTATACAAGTAATTAGACGAAAATAAAATTGAACTTTTGTGTTGTTATAAATGTTTCTCATCTCAGGCTTATGCAACAAACATATCAGCTACTGAGCATAAACATCAGAATGACTCAGAACTTTTTAATATGTAAAACGCTAACCACCAATCTTAAAAATTCAACCAGACAAAACTTAATCAAAACACAATTTATGGAACCAAACAATGCCTAAACACTCATATCTTCACTTCAGTGTCTAGCTTAAATATCTAAAGGCAGGGATGAATTCCCCAGACTTGTAATTCTGAACCACTCTCTTGCTGTAGTCCATAGCCATAGATCTACAAATAGATAGTCATCAATTTCATTGTCAACAGTGACACAAAAAAGTCATAAGTAAAGCTACTTAGAATCGTAGACACAATATAGTCCTGCGGGTTAATAATTGCCCATTGTCCAATAAAACCTTCGCCTATGCAACCTTTCACAAACACTACAATAATCATAACTTCCAGAAGGGAAAATATGAGGAAGTGAGGAAGTGTATATACCTCTAGGAGGCTGCCTCACAGGCTGATCGAGTGGATTATTCTGAGGATGAGAAGGACGCAATGGTTGCACTCCAAACGCCTGAGCATAAGTCTCATCATATTGCTCAAACACCGCCTTTCGATAGGCGAAAACTGTAGCCTTATTCTTAATGAAACCAATGCTCTCGTGCTCACCATCACGGGGAGCCAGGGCCAACTGCTTCACGAAAGCAAGAGTCTCACCAGGCTTAAAACTAGTCCTTGCCTTCCTAATCTGACTACTAGAATACAACCCTCCTGGCTCATAATCTGGCACATCTACAGAAAAATACCCTTGAACATTCGTGGGGCGAAAATTACCAGGGTTTCTACATTTACAAGCCAACCCAAGAGCACGCCTCCTGCTAGCTTCATCAACTGCCTCTTCCACTGCTTTAAAAAATGTTCTCGAATTTGTTTGCTGCGATTTCTCGGCGAAATTCAGATCGAAAGGGATAAGTTCAGCGGGTTCAAACCACCCATAACTGCTATCACCGAAGAAAGCCACCAACACATGCCCTTCCCTCTTAGTTCGACGAACCGAAGGGGATGCAAATGCTTCGTTGTATATGTGCCCGGGCCACCATGGGTGAGATTTCACCTTTCCCCACACCATATCACCTACTTCGAAACCAAACCCTAGATCCCTCGAAGCTCCACCTCTTGCTCCGCCATTTCCCTCAGCAGCTACGTACTCATCGAATTCCGATAACAGAGACTTGCTATCGGAACCAGGGAACTTCTTTGCATCTGCTTGAGGCTGAAAATGATGATGATTCCGATCTAATTGACCATGTAATTGTTCATTTTCAGCGTTAATTTTATCGTTCGGATCATCGAACCGATCAACGGTTGATGCGTCACCTACGCGTACACCATCGCCCTCCGAAGAAACCCTAACCCTAAACTCTTCCGTCGAACCGGTCACTGCATCGTCACATTTCGCATTTCGCGAAACCCTAGCGTCGAGCTCACTCACCGCCGGAGCTCCCGAACCGAGCTCCGACGGAGCGACGCTAGCTTCCTCGGCGTCCTTGGGTGTGAAACACTCGTCGTCGGGTTTTCCGTCGCCGGATTCCGTAACTGCGGGATCCTCCTTGGAATCTCGTGACTGGAATTCGGAACCGTCGCTCATCGCTGGTATTGTCGAGGAAAATGGAAAATTCTAGAAAACCCCAGACGAACACAACAAGAGCTAAGGGTTCTTCCACTTGCACCGCAGAAAGCGTGTCATTTCTACGGTCTCATGGGAGAGAAGGTGTGAGCTTGTTGATTGACATAAAAACCCTAATGGACACTGCGGAACAGACAGAGAGAGAGAGAGAGCGCGCAGCGGAGAGATAAGAGATGCGCTTTGACAACGACAAACGCCGGCATCGTGATTTGCGTTAATTTTTCTGCTTTAACTTATGTATTTTTCTTCTCTGGGGGACAAAAGTTTAAAATGAATTTTTGTTAGAACGTGGAGGCACCATGGACGCTTCATCGACGGTTGAAAACTCACGTAGGGTTTTACATGCCTCGTTAACTTGAAGCCACGTCGTCATTATAAAAATCGTAGTTGGAAACTTGCTCTCTTAACATCAAGCTGAGTTAACTATGAGCTCCAGTTCCTTAGATCAAATACATGATATTGAAGTTTTATAAAGATATATACAAAGAAAAGGCGCAGAGAAATTATAGACCGTAATCTTCATTGTCACTGTCCGTTTTATGTCTTCTCCAATGATTGAATTTTACAAGTATGTTAACTATATAAAAGCTCCAAACTCCTCCATTGATATGATAGGACGTGTTTAGACTAGTAAGTAAGAAGTTTACACCGTCATACTTTAAATCTATGAAACAATCACGCTTCAAAAATTAGATATTCAAGGTTTCTTAATTCTTATGGAGCTGCATTGTTCGAAGACTAGTTTTGAAAATAGTTAACATCAAATAGATTGAGCACTAAACATTATTTAAAATTAACCATTTTCTTATTTTATTTGTTCTTTTTTGGCGGCCATTACGCAATAACTTTCACCAAACAGGTAGCATTAATTGAATAAAAAACGTGGTAGCTCTCACAAAGCAAAAGAATTTCTATACTTTCATTCAATAATGCATTCACTTCGAATACAATCTTCAGCAAAAATGGCGGCAAATATAACACGCTATACCATACTATCATCCTCATGAAGAAAGTACGGAAAATCTTCCCCTGGCCAAACAGAAGCTAAAACTTATTTACATCACTAAAAAAGAACTGAATTGATACACAATTAAGCATTCGAAATAAAATTAGCTAAATGAAACCAAATGTGGCATTGCTATTCAGTTAAGCTAATGGTATAAGGTTCACGCATCATCTCGTTCCCCGCTAGGTGGAGTACCCGCAAGCCAACCCCACACACCACCTGAACCCTGCCTCCGTTTTGCATTCAGGGCGGCTTGCTCTGATGCCACTTTCTGCCGCTGCAGGAGTTCGAGCTCCTTCTGTAATGTCCCAATAGTTTGAAGCTTCTGACCTAATTCTGCAACCTCCACCTGCGACCGCAAATATTATCTTAGGTTAAAAAACAATTCAATTTTGTTCATCCAAAAAAGGAGACCAATGCCAAAATTCTATAGCAGCCTCAGAGAGAGAAATTAGAATACAACAAAAGAGGGATTTGCCTAGAAGGATTCAATAAGTATAGGATCTTGGTAGACATGGTTCACTATGTAATTCCAACACCCAATTTGATCATGTAGTTAGAATAACATATCATTCGTGTCATTAGAGAAAGCTACACAATCTACTACTTGAAACTCAGTTTTGAAAAGAACGGAAAAAGTTTTTTCAAGATCAAATTCTTATCACATGGATGAATTGTTGTTACTCTATGAATAGCTTCATGATCAGATGAATGATGCTGATGCCCCATGTTTAACATGTAATTTTTCTTCATACCAGGAGGGCAAGATCCTGAATTCATACCTCAAGTTTGAAGCACCTTGACTGCTCAGCAGCAAGCTGACCACGTACTGATTGGAGCTCCTACATTATCAATGCAGCAAATGTGAGGATCTTTGACAGCATTAATAACCATTATGTAGTTCATCAATAAATAACACAAAGACCAACGCTTGATTGATTCAAGTGGTTCGGCACTTGTTTCCTTTAAACAGAGTCTTAAGTTTGAATCTTATGAATGAAAAAAAAAAAAAAAAAAAACTAATACCGGAAGAACTTTACTCCTATAGTGGACTGACCCGGTTCAACCCAGATTAGTCGGAATCTAATAGACTTTCGGATACCAGTGGTCCATACCAAAAAATAAATAATACAGAGTATTCAAGTTTTCTTTATAAACCTAATTCTACCTAAGTCTCAACCCAATTAATCCGAGAGACCGTGAGACAAAGGAAAGCAGTTTACTGAACAGATAAACAGAGTATTTCCCTGTAAGGCTGTAACTCAAAGCTCTAGAACAAAACAGAGCAATAGGATAGTTTAATCCTCATGAATTCCATTTTTCAATTATTAATTATTAAAAAAAATTAGTTTTTTGCACCTCTAGTGCTTAATTCCTGAATCGACTCCTGACTAATTCCAAAAATTAAGAGGAACTTCAACCATTAAAGCATATACCTTGTATAGGTCAGAATTACGAGACTCAGCTTCTGCCAACTCTTGCTTTAGCTGAAGAGCATGCAGTTTCTCCTTGCTCAGTGATGATTCCAACTCTTCTTTCTCAGCCTTTAGGGCTGATATAAGATCACCCTTGGGTTTCTGTATGACACCCCAAATACGAAGGCAGTGACTGACAGGAATTAAAATGAAATGGCACCAAATGCAGAATATCATATATGCATGTGAATTAAATGAACCGTGCAGAATATTTTGAGGTGCCGAATAGGATATCTGAAACTGCAGTATCAGTGTATCTGCACGGTTTGGAGATTTTATAAGCTCCCAAGTAATTTTTCATTATTACCATCCCCTCTTCATCAGATAAGCAGTAAGAAAAATATCACTAACTGGCCCAATGCCATGGGGATAATGTGTGATTTGTGTTCTGTGAAAAGCAACTGAAAAGTACATTTAGTGGTTTGATGGCAGAAGAGAACAGAAAGTGAAACAGAACAAAATGCCAAGTCTTCAGATCTAGGTCAATGAGCCTAGACATGAAACCAATAAGATAGATATCCTGTTAACTAAAATCTATGACTGATAATTTTTCTAAAATAAATTTCCACATAGTTTAAGAAGAATTTCTAAAATGACTGAATGCAGGAACAAGAGCCTTTTTTAAAATCAGACAGAAAAAATGTACATGCTTTGCAATAATACTTACCGCTGGATCAGCATTGTCCACGACAATTTCCCTAATTTTCCCTTCATGCCCAGCTTCCAATTCAGACTCCACATCTCGTGTAGCATTTGTGGCATTTTGGACAGCAGAAACACTGTCTGGAATGGAATTTTCAATTATTTTGGGTTGCAAGGTTGATTTGTGGCTTGGCTTAAGAACATAGACCTGTACACAGCAAACCCAATCAGATGAGGGAGAAAGATAAAACGAAGGCAAAAGAAGCAGAAATGGGCAATGATTATCTTTACTTCATTGTTGTAACGTCCATTGTATCCACCAAAAGATACAAGTACATCTTCACCATCATAGGAGCATACAACCAAACTCAAGCCCTGCATTGGAAACATTTTAATTACTTTAAGCAAATGGCACTAGAAAGCCCTGCATGGAGTTAACAAGGATCTGTGCTCAAGCTAGGTTTCATAGCACATGCAACCTTGATAAAATACTATAGATAAAGTACCTCACTTGCAACAGGAACGCGCCTTTCAACAGAAGTTACCACTGACCAAGCCAGTGTAGACATATTCAACACAACCGTCTCGGAGACCCCTGCAAAATAACATGGAATATAACTTGTAAATGGAAGATATAGCAACAGCTAGACAGCATCAGAAATATCCTGAAGTTCACAAAAACACTGCAGCACCACTTTCATTTACTTATAAGCCACAGAGGAAGACAGGCACAGGACAATAGGCCATTGCGACTTAAGCCCATACATATTAACAACTAAAACAGGTGTTGAAGAATATTACATATAGATGAACCATATTTGACATGAAATGGTGCAAGTTGAATAATCTTTAAAAAGGAAGAGGGGGGGGGGGGGAAGGGGGGTTTCCATACACACCTAATATCAGCTTGAACCTTGCTCCACACTAAACCATTACTAGTAAGAGTTTATTTTTTTTATGATTTTAGGAGATTGAGATATGGATGAGCATAGGTATATGTACAGACATTATTGAGTATAAATATGAGAATTTTTCTTTTTTTTGGGGAGCTGACAATTAAACCATAATAATTTCTTATATACTTTTTTTTTTTTTGAAAGTACAACAAACCACTTAAGTTTTTAGCAGTGTCAATGTTAGAATTAGAATCAGAAACTAGTGTTTATTCAAGAATTACAAGACAGAGAGAATATTCGAGAGACCTCTCAACTCTCCCAAGACTCGCTTACAAATGATCAAAAACACCTAACTAATCCCATATTCTCTCTATTTATAGCCAATTAACTCCCTAACTAACTTGGTAAAACCAACGAACTCCCTAACTAACTTGGTATCCTAACAATACTCCCCCCCCCCCCAAAAAAAATAAAACAACAACAGAAGATCCACCTTGTCCTCGAGGTGGGGGTACAAGGATTTATTACTAGACATGTACAAAGAAATTCCTCTGGGATCCCATTGCCTGAAAACTAGAGGATTATGGAAACCTGACTTGAAAAGAGCTATTAGAGTTGTCAGAACACTTATTCCCTGCTGAACCAACAATTTGGGTCGAGGTCCAACTTCCATGGCACATGTGTCTATGTTGCTGATTTTCCTTTGGCTTGTAAAGGCAGCCCTTTTTCCTGTAACCTTTTCCAAAATGGGCTTCCTTATAACTAACATCAGCCCATTCCTCTCTGCCTTGGTGTGGGCCTAGCCCATTAGGTCAGAACATGAGCCCCAAGTGGAAACTTCCACGTCTGCCCCTGCATCTTTCTTGTTTCTCTTCACACAGCCCCATTTTTGAGTGTGATGCAACTTTCGCTCTAGTCGCTGCCACGACCTCTCCTTGCATTGCCCCCTATCTTTGGACCACTTGTCGCATAGCTTCCTTTTGGGGTGCGACGACTAGCCGCTGCAAACTCCGCCTGCAACGCCGATGCAATTGTTGTCGTGGCTGTCACACCAGCCACCTTCTCTAGTTGCGCTACCGTCGTAGCTGTCGCAGCCGCTGAAGACACAACGTCAACTTCCTTCTCTGCTTGCACCGCCGCCACTATTGCTCCAACGGCCACCATCTCGTCCGACACCTTTGTCTCTGTCTCCTTCGAATTTGACATCACACCTTCTTCTGGAAGTGGATCTTGAACCGAGTTGTCATCATTCTTTTCCCCATAATAGGTCTTGGGCTCTAGCGGAAAGTGTTGGCGCATGGCCGTCACAAACTCCGCCCATCACACATTTGGGTTGTGCGCCTTCCACCACTGGAACCAAACAAGATGGCTTCCTCCAAGGCAGCTTCCACCTCCTGGAATCTTTGTGCCTCCGGTGTCCTATGCAAAAGATAGAGATCCCATACCTGCCATAGCCAGGAACCTAAATCACCACTGTCAAACATAGGATCTGAGATTTCTCCCTAAGCTCTTCTTCTTCTTCTTCCTTGTCAACAAATACCCTCAGAAATTCCCACCATTTCCTGGTTGGGTTATTTACCTTCCAAAGCACGTACCACCAATAATGTCGTCTTCTCAGTGCCACTCCCACTCTTCTAGACTGTGTGCTTCCGATGACTCATGCCCAAGTTTCTTGCGCTCAAGGAAAAGACCCCACACATCCCACTCCCAAGCCCATTGATTTTTCCCATCAAACATTGGAATCGTCTCCATTACTCTGGTTGCTACCATGAAAAGCCCTCCCCAAGATGGTTTGGGCCCTAATACCATTGTTAGAACTGGAATCAGAAACTAGTGTTTATTCAAGAATTACAAGATAGAGAGGATATTCAAGAGAACTCTCAACTCTCCCAAGACTCACTTACAAATGGTCAACAACACCTAACTAATCCCCTATTCTCTCTATCTATAGCCAATTAACTCCCTAACTAACTTGGTATAACCAACTAACTCCCTAACTAACTTGGTATCCTAACAGTAAAAAATAAAATTTGTTTGGTTTGGTTTGACCCACAGCATAGAAGTGTTAGCTCCAAGAGTTCAAACAATATTGGTTCAAGATAGCAAGTAATAGATTACATGTCACGAAGAATCAACAAGGTTTTACATTAGCTATATCAAGCAATATTTTGTGCAGTAAAAATTCGTTCCTCATTCGAATACAAATGTCAACGAGGGAAAAAGGCATACCGCTCTTAGTATCACCACCACCAACAATGAACCAGTTCTCCCCTATTGTCACACCAGCATGTCCAGCACGTGGGGTTGGTATTTCACCAAGTTGGGTGGGTCGGGACCATTCCATCTGTAGAGTTCACACGAATGATAAGATGGAGATGATTTTCTAATCCACAGCCCAACAGAAGAAGCAATGGCCTTACAGTTTGCAAATCGAGAACATGTAAATCATTGTAGCAAGTTGCATGTGAACCCCCGCCAAAGATAAGTAAGTATCGCTCCACATGTACAGCAGCAGTATGATCAGACCTTGGAGAAGGAGGCACCCCACTGCCAATTAAGACTTAGTTAGCACCAAATCTTAACGCGTTTTTTTTTTTCATCTTTTTTTTCCTCTCTTTATATTGGCAGGGGAAAAACAAATATTGCATTTTCACTATTGATGAGAATGAGTAACATAATGAAAACCAGATTATGGCATAAACAAAGACAGCCACTAGACAAGATCATCCATCGAGGGCGGGGAAAAAAAAAGCCACTAAACAAGATCAAACTTCAATTTGTTTTTATGACAAATTTTCTCTTTTTTCAGCCCAAAACCATTAACATGCCCACCATATTAAAGAAAACAACATCAACACCCCCTCCCCCCCCCCCCCCAAACAAAAAAAAAAACCAAAAAAAAAAAATGAGGTAAGAAACGAGGGAGAGAAAGAAAGGGTTGTGTCAGAAAACTTCTTACACAGCATCAATTTCATCCCATGTCTTGGTTTCCAAGTCAAGAATATGCAGATCATTCAAAAGAGTCCCCTTTGCATCTTGTCCACCAAAAATTACTAAGCTTGTTCCAACAAGGTTCACTGATTGGCCTCCACGTGATACCTAGAAAGCAGATATGATAAAAGGGGACTTAACAAGCCATTATTGTAGTTCTATAATAATAATTTAAAAAAATGCAAAAGAAAGAAAAGTAGGGGGGGCATTACTGTTGCATGTTTAAAAACCATAAAATTTATGCATCAGAAATGCAGATGTGACATGTCACATACTCCTAATAAGAGATTTAAGATTTTAGAAAACATTTTTGGGTTAATAAACATAAAAGAATAACAGATACATACAGGAGCCTTCCCAAAAGTCTCCAGAGTTGACCAAGTTGCAGTTTGCAGGTCAAATACTTTCACTGTCATAATATATAATATTAGTAGTAATACAGATACTTAGTTGCAATCACAATAGAAAAGGCCACAACAACAATAAAAGATACAGAAGTGAGTAGTACAAGAGTCAACAGACGGGGGAAAACACTATAATGAAGAAATGAAAAACAAGAAACTTATAAAAACATGTACCCTGAATGTTTTTCACTTAAATATGTATACAAATTTTAGCCTTCCCAACAATCTTGATTGTTTTTTTCTTTTGCGGTGAATAAAGAACATAAGTGACAATGCCATGCTTTTAGTTTATTGAAATAAAAAGAAACCATAAAATTTGTAAAGGATCCTTTTCTGATTATTTATCTAAATCTAAATCTATATAACACTTCTGAATATTTACCATTTATTCATGTTTTAAGTTAGACAAAGATATGAAGTCAACCCCTAGAAGAATGATAATACATAAAAGCATTATTATTTTTATTATTATCATACCTTGGATATTTTCAGAAGGATCTTTCGTATGCCCAGCAATTGACAGAAGCTTATTACCCCATGGAATCTGTAGTGAAAAAATTTTCCATCACCAAAATCAATAATATTCCAGGAATAGTACAAGCAGTTAACAACAAACAGATTGAAACTAGCAGTAGATTATGCAGAGTTTTATGTACAATACAAACCAATGAATGGCCAGCACAGCGTGTTAATGGGGACTCGACTCCAGCCTTAGCATCAATCTTTGACCAAGTCCAACTTCTCAAATCTAGAACCTGCATTTGTTTCCATGTAAATTAAAGTGAACAGCAAATAGTATAGTCAACTTGAGAGGGAGATTAAGAAAAGTTAGCTATCAAATCACGAGATATACAATTAGTTAGCCATAATTGGCAGTTTCAATAACCCCACAAGATATGTTATTACTCATTCAAATTGTATTGCTTCGTGCAACGTATATATTGAACATATGCTTACATGAAGATCACCAAGGTAGCGACCATTGTGGTTTCCACCATATATGTACAATTTATCTTGCATGACGGCAGCTCCATGCTGGACATATAAACACACTTGGCTTAGGAAAAAAAATATACTAATAGAGAATAAAATAATAAAACAGAAAATAAAAACTAGTGAAAGAGAATGAATTTTATAATTGTAATATTTGGCAAGAGCCAATACCTCATATCGGGGTCTAGGCCGTTGACCGGATATTGGCGGTGCAATCCATTGATCATAGACTCCAACCGGATCAAAGCCTTCCATGACAACATCTTTATCCTGTGTTCCAACTTGACTTCCATTTTCAGTGGAAATAGTCTTTGTCTCCGGATTAGAATTCCCATTCTCTATTACTGGTTCAACTTTGGAATTGTGCTGTCATACCAGCAGGACAGGATTGGAAAGCACAAAAGAAAAAAGGAATAGTTACAATGTTGACAGCAGCAAAAGTGGAGAAGAATATAGAGGAAGATGCTCCCATTACAATTCTGTTGACATAACATTCAAATCCTAAACTCCATATCCTCAAATCTGTACATGGCTTAAAACAAAATCCTTAAACTATTTAAGTTGCATAAGAATTGCACGTGTGCCTTGCAGTTGAAAGGTAGTAAGAAAACAATGTGACAATAATATAAAATATCTCAAATTTTATTTGTCAAACAACAGATTTCTTACTCATTTGACCATGAACACAGACCATATTCTGATCACACATTCACATAGTACTTACTCTAAAGTTAATCTGAATATAATAGATGAACATAACAAGTAAAGCTCATTGCAAGCTAATGGCATAAGCAAAGATGAAAATTATTTATATCATATTTGGAGAAAAAAAATGTTAGCAAGAACAGGACTCGTAGTATTAGTATATGTATCCATAATACTCACATTCATTTGCACATCTATAACAGGCTCTACAACAGAGTTAGATGCTCTTGAATACCAACCAGGGTCTTCTTCCTAAACAATAAAGGAAATAAGAATAAAAGTAATCAGCTAACATTCCGCATTATATCAATGAGGAGTGGCTAAATAAAATCATTTGCATGACCTCCAATATCTTCACAAAAAGACGCATGGCTTCTGTGGAAGACATGTTTCCAAGCTGGTTCCAACTGCATCAATAATTACTTCTTTTAACAACATTCTCAATAATTTTATCAAAAAAAGAAAAAAGAAAGAGAAAAATACTCTCTCAACAGCATAAGAGCAATGCATAAAGCAAGCACAATATCGAACTAAACATTAATTAAAAAAAGAAATGCAATATTCCTGACAATGTATTTGCAAAATATATATAAACATGCATGGACAAGCATGGTAAAATCAGATTCGCAGTTCACACATAAATAGAGGATTCACATAGCGTGTATAGCAATAGCATAAAAAAACTGAAAGGCAGCATAGATGTTAAGCAAACAAACCTGGCCCATTTGCTATGCTCCACAATTTTCCATGTACTGGGTTCCGGTATGTTGCAAGGTCCTACACTAGCCTGACAAAACAAATTAAGCATGAATTCATTGAATCGAGCAATAAATTAATGAAAACCTCCCCGCCTCAATTCCACAGAAACATCAGCACAACTAACCTAAAATAAAAACAAAGCCAAAGCTAGAATAGTAGGAATCACTAGTAATCTAACATTTCAATCCTTCATGTTTAAATCGCGAATTCTCTGGCATTTGTCAATTAGGGCCTTAGCATCTCAGATGTAAGCAAAACAACAACCAAGTCTTATCCCACTAAATGAGGTCAGCTACAAAGATCCAATAATGCCAACCATATAGATTGACAGCCAATCTTTCCATAGCCAATCCGGCACTCGGATATCAAAGGATCGATTATACTAGGCAGTTGTCAACCATAATAAATCTTTGTCGAATCTTTATAACATGAACCATCTAATGGCAAGTAGTTTGACATTAATCTAATTCACTACTCATAAGTCATAGCAACCAAATTGCTTGATTCCCCAGAAGGAAGGTGAATATCAGCAAGGACGTCTGAATCCACTACTAAGCAGATAACGATCGACTCTTACAAATCCTTTCCACTTCCATTCCAACCTTCCCACCAATCATCAATTAAACGTATAAAAACCAGATCTACCAAAAACCACACCCCCATAAAACAGTAGCAAAACACAATTGATTAGAATGCCATCACCGACAGGATTATGAAACAAGTTTTGCAAGGAAAAACAAAAGCAACAAATACCAATTCCAAATGAATGATAATGGGAAATGCAAAAGGCAGGAATCGGCATGGAATGAATAGGAGAATGAAGGGAACGTACCTGCTGATACAAGCTGTAGAGAAGAAGAGCGGTGGAGTTGGGGAACTTGGAGGTGAGGGCTTTGGTCGGAGATTTGGATCCCTCAAACCCCACATAAGACGCCGCAGCGTAGAACCGCTCCGGATATTGCAGACCCGAACTTGCTCTCGCCATCGCCATTGCCATCTCTCCCTTTCTGATTCTTCAGATCCACCAATTCAACTCAATTGTCGGTTATGCGGATATAGGACTAGGATGTGATGTGGGGAGAAGAAAGAACTCAACTATGTCTTCAGATTTTACAACAACTATTTCAATAAAAACAAACAATTAAGGTTGTTGAGGAGAGGGAGGTGGTGCTTTTGTTTATTGTTCTGTTTTTTCCGCCTCTGCACTCGTCGCAGATCCACTGTAATGGAAGTCTTTTGCCACTATCACCCCTAATGTTTTGATAATTACGCCGTGTCCAGACCTACAATTTGTCTTTCTTCCCTGGTTTGTGTTTTTTTTTTTTTTTTTTTCCGTCGTCAATTCAATGCAAAAGACGTTAAGATATAAATAAATAATTATCGATCAATAAAAATAGTAAAAAGTACCGACTCATATAAATAATTATTTATTATAATGAGAAATTCATTATAATTTCTCACTTTTTCTTATTTCTATTGATTGATAATATAAAACTATTTTACACTATCAGTATATATCAATTAAATTTTTAAAAAAATAATATGGAGGAATAATTATTTGATATTAGGATAAAAGTAAACAATCAGTTTTAGTAAGTATTTAATTCAATTTTTAATATATATCCATTTTATTAATTTTTCAATCTTTATAAATATATAATTATCTATGCATCGCAAGGATAATACATTATTAGTTTATATTTATATTTATAAGAGATTTATGGATAATCTTTTACTAAGAGGTTCTTTGATTTGAAATCAAGGTATATATTTATTGCAAAAGGAATTAGCCAATTTTATTAGTCAAAGACTTAAATATTTAGGTGTGCGTCAAATAATATAAATATTAAAATTAATATTTATGTAAATTTAATTTTAATGCATTGAAAAATATTTTATATTATTAATACAAATTATGTAATATTATATGTATAACTTTTAAATTATTTAATGCATAAAAGTCAAACACTGTTTTATGAAAAAATCAAACATTTTAAATAGCATATTAATATATAATTTAATATTTGTATAAAAACTTTTACTTTGATAATATAATAAAATTAAATCTTATTTAACATATATAAAAAACTTTCTGTAATAATATATCAAAATTCAACTTTTAGCTTCTCACATAAGCATTAAAAATAGGTATGCAAATAGATCCCAAAAAAAAAAAAAGTTTAGAGATAAATGTAATAAATTTCTTTTTTAGTACAAGGAAAGCAAGGCCTTTTAAGAAGCTAAAATCCATTGGGAAAACTAGAACCCATAACATCATCTAATGATAGTTGTGCACACCCTCTAACAGAAAATTTGATAAAGAATAAATAACCTTTTTTTTTTCTCTTACATCTTATCCTCTACGACTTTTTTGAAGTTAGTGTAAGGACTTCCGACTATATAGGAAGTTTTTTAAAGAGACATTGAAAAAGAGGTGAGAAAAATGAAAAAAGAATAAAAAAATACAGCAATTAAACTTGAATATTTTCCCTACATATTATTATCTTTTACCAAATGAGTTACTAGTATATAATGAATTACTGAAAAATATTATTTTCTTAAGTCACTACTTTTCTGTTTTTTCTTTTGGGGGGGTTTACTCTTAAATCACTACCTTACTAATATAGATCATGGAGGAGGCAACATGGGATAATAGATTTCCATATATTTTGTGGTTTTTTCCTCTTATAGTACTTTTTGTTAGTAAGATAATTCATCAGAAAAGAGATTATTCATGCCTGGAAATGGGCAAAATAACAGATCAAAAACAGTGAATTATGGATAATATAGCACCCTAAGTGATTTTATATATTTATATTTTTTTAATCATGAGTGATTTTAAATTTTTTTTTTTTTGAAAAACCTTTTGGTCAAGAGTGAATTTTGTTTTAGACGCACACAGGCACCTAGAGGATCGAACACGCGACCAATCACGAGTGATTTGATAGATGTTTAGTCATGTATATGGCTCAATGGGCTTTTATGTGGTAATGGACTTTCTCTTTTTGGTAGCGGCTCAATGGGCTTTGAAATTAATGTAGCTCTACAAACTACAGTAGTCTTGGCTATTGGCTTTAATCCAGTCCATAAAAGATGGCTTTTCAGACGAATAATGTTTGGATTGGGGAAGCTCCAGCCCACATTTGTAATCTCCCTCTTTTTTGCAGTTTCGCTGGACATTTTGAGTCCCTTGAAATCTTTATCTCCCAGTCAAAAAAATTGGTGAAGGAGGATTCTTATTAGTGCTCTATGCATCATGCGGCATTTTTGTTAGAGAAATTACATAAAATAATCCCAACCGTGAGTACAATAGTCAGTAGAAACCTCAGGCGCATTTTAATTTGTGCCTTAATCTGAGACAATTAATTTTGCCAACAAGTTCACATATCTAAAAGGGAAGAACTGAACTGCTACGAAATCGCAGTGTACATATTGAACTAACCATAGAAAATTCGTCAATTCCCACGGATTTGTCATAAGAGGAAAATTCTTGCATAGACACAAGTGTTACCTATACAAGAAAAATCACATTATTGAACACTAATTTAAGGGACCAAAGTATCCATGCACAACACCACCACCTCCTCCTCCTCCTCCGATCCCCAACAAGTCCAAAGTCATCACGTCCTCACTTCCTTTAGTTCCACCGATATTAATGGTGCTGCTTGACCTCCCACTCACTGGGAACAAAACACCGTTACTGTTTCTGCTATTCTGCTCTATGATCTTCGACAAGGCCTTACTTTGATCCAATATAGCATTAAACATATCCACACCATTCATTCCACCACTACCATCCATCCCATTCACATTGAAATTATACTGTGACGAAATGTCCTGTTCAGCATTTTGCATATACTGTTCCATGATCCCATTTGATGGTACAGAACCAAATGATGGGGGTGCCATGCTTGTGACAAAACTTTTTTCCGTTACACCATTAGTATTACCCACGTTTGCACCCATCTGTGCAGCTTTTTGCAGCAATGATGTGGCGGACATGTGAGGTAAACCTGCAGCTAAGTGGAGTCCATTTTCCTCGAACATGTTGTTTAGTGAATGTGAGTTAAGTTGAAGAGAAGGTGAAGAGCTTGGTGAAAGGCTTCTCGGGAATACGGTTCCAGTAGGCATATTGTTGAAGGGTTTTGCATTAGTCATTGGCATGAGCTCGTGAGGGAGTGATAATGGGTGCTTGTGATCCGAGTGGTTGAATTCGGACGTGGCATTAATCTGTGGGTTGCGATTGGTATTATTGAATGGTAATGACGCAACTAGGTTTGGGATTATTGGTTGAACCTGCAACAAGTTGGAACCCATCTTTGACAATTGTCCTCCTTCATTGACTTTGGTATTCTCCTCAGACAGTGCATCACAGAAAGCTCTGTGGGTGACGAAGCTGTCTCTTCTGCAGATATATAAGCATATAAGCATACAGTAAGTTAGTTGACGTGCAGTAAAAATAAATAAAAGCATAAAAAATAAAGGAGAGAAAGAGTAGATGTTGAACATAAGATAAATAAATATATAAATGCTCATGAGCAAGCAATTACCTGCATGAGTATTGCTATGCAATGAAAAGACATTTTAAGCATACGTAACATTGAATCTCTGACCGGACCAAATTCAAATAGTCATATAAATATATATATAGTGACTTATCGATGTCGTGACTCGTCGGGTAGAAAATATATATAATTTTTTTATGCATATTGCCGTTGCTGAATTGAAACAATTTATTATGAGAGTGAAATTAAAGATGACTAATTATATCACAAGTCGTAAAAGGTGTGTGTGGTCAAAGTAAGCAGCCGGAATAGTACTCGAAGAGGAACTGGCTACTGCATGCAACTGGGGCACGAAAGTATGAATTAATTAATATTCATGAGTATACTTAGCTATCAACCTGGAAAAGATGGTGCCACAGTCACACATGTATTCTTTTGTACCACATATTTTTGAATGTGCTTTCCAGTCAGATTGGACGGCGTATTTCTTTGAGCACTTCTCACATTTCCACTTCTTCTCGCCGTGCTTTCTGCTAAAGTGCTTTTTAATGCCGGTAAGGTCACCTAGTGCTCGAGCAGGGTTGTGGTGGACACATGAGGTTTCTGGACAAACATAAACCCTTTTTCGAACTTCCGTGGTGGTTCTCTGTTTAAGCTTCCATGGCAGGTTATGGCCTCGCCGGTGTAGTTGAAGATTTTGATCCCTTTGGAACCCTTTGTTGCAGATTTCACAAACGAACCGGTTTGTCGCCACGAGGGTGTTTGGCGATAGAGCTATGACTTCAGCACTTGGATCTGCACACGCGCGAGTGTCACACAGGTATTAAACTATATGATATGTCTCCTAGTACTAGTACATTATAGCTTCACCATTAATTATTTTTTTGCACCGAAAGCAAATACGAAAAAACTCTATTTCAAATTGCTTCAATATGGGGATATATGGCTGAAGAAAGTGACAAAAAGCTCAAAAAGTGAAGATATGTTGCCGCATTTCGAAAAATAAGGAAATTTGTGTGGTATGGCATGCTTTGGTCACACGAATAAGTCAGAAAGCATAACTAAAAAAAAAAGACTTAAGAATAATTCAAATAAAATCCTAAATCTCTTTCTGTACAACCACACAAGGGGGAATAAAAAGGCATCAAGAGCACATACACATAAGGAGCGAGAGAGAGAGAGATAGGGCTATTTTAATAGGCAAGGATTTATGGTCCTTCCCTGAGACAGTTATGTAACAAAAATAAAGGAAAAAGGAGGAGATAGAGCTAGAAGTCAAGCAAAGTCAACAGTGAACAGCAATTATTGTGAAGCCCTGCAGGCAATAATTGAGCTTCTTCGACGACCTACGCGCCCCAATAATTCACCATTTTGGCTATCCAGTATATGAATTAAAACATCCCAGATCCTTGTCCCCGATTAAAAGAAGATTTAAGAGAACAAAATTCAGCTAAACATTCCACATGTCTTCTACTAGATCAAGTATTAATAATATTATCCTTCGCTTTTTTATGTAGCATATTGATTAACCAATTAAGCTTTAAGCATGCGGTTTATCCAGAAACTTGACGCGATCCTTTCTGCGAGATAAAGAGCAGCTTGAGCAATTATATACAAATAAAATATTCATCATTTCATTTTTAGAATCAGTGAAAAGGGTATCCAGCCCATGAATAATAATATTTATACATAACTCTCACTTTAATATGATCTATTTAAAGTTTTAAACTCAAGAAGAAGATATAAAACCAGTAATAAGAAAACGTACTCGATTACTGTCTAGTAACGCTCACAGAGAAAAAAGAAAAAAAAACTAAAAATCAATATTTTAGATGAAAAACAAAAGTTAAGAAACTGAAGATGGTTGTTAGAAAAGATACCTGGATTTCCTGGTAGGCTTCTTTTCTTCTTAGCAGGTGGTGGTTGTGAATTTGTGTTGGACCCATTGCTATTATTTGTTATAGATGAAGATTGAGAATTTGGACTGTGGAACTGGCCAAGTATCTCTGGTTGCTGTTTAACAGCATCTCCTCTCGTGTTACCTGTTGAGAGGCTTCCACTATCACAACTTGTGATGTTTGACATTGAAGGTAGTAGCTAGGCAGAGATAGGGGAAGAATCTATTGAAGATATCTTTTTTTTTTTTTTTTTACTTTCTCTCTCTTTCCAAACTGGTGTTTGTTTTGACTCCTTGTGCTTGCAGCTGCTAGGGAGAGAAAGTTTTTCCTAAGAAAAGTGGGAGGAAATTAAATTGAAACCAGTAAGATGGGAGTTGTGTAACTTGGGGAAGACAAAACCCACGAAACTCTCCTCCTTTTATGGTGTGGAGACGAGAGTCCTCGCGGGACATGTACAACAATGTGGGCTTTGCAATTGCAATATTGTCCCTAGAACCCGAAAAAAAAGAAAAGAAAAAAAAAAAGAGAATTGCAATATTGTGATAAAATATATTCTACCTGTTCGATGCACTGTTCTTTGTTGTAGATACACATATGCCCCTGGGAATTGCTTGATATTCAAGGTATATTTAGTATAGAGGTAGAAATAGGGAATAAAATTTCATAGATAATATACCTATATATTTTTACACATAAATTTTATTTATAAAATTTTACTCCTCATATTTATTTCATACCAAGCATACCCTCAGAGAACACCCTTCACTTAGTTTTCTAGGTTATATAATTAGTCACTTAGCAACCTCATAACAATGGTGCTTCACTATGCAAGTCTTCTTAAAGTCTCGCCTATTTCTTGTTGGTATTAATTATTTATAGGATTTTTTAACTAATATTATAAAAAACATTAATTAAAAAAAATTTTAAATTAAACTTTTTAATATATTTAATATATTAAAATCTTTTGATAAAAAAAATCAGTTAACTCTTTTACTCTCTTAATTCGTTAATCCATAGTCAATACTCTTTAATTCGGAAAAAATATTTCACCGCCAAGAGTCGGCCGTGTAGAAGGTGTAATTACAAACTTAGCCTTACCCGTCACGGGATCAAATTTTTATCGAAAATGATTAAATGACCGGACGACAACAAAAATTCTTCTGTTCACGTGTGGCTGGGGTAATTTCCAAAGGGCATCAAAGTAGGGGTAATTTTGATGTTCAATGGCAAAATGTGTGTTCTACTTTTCATTTCGCCTTAGCTTCGAATATAATAATTAGCACTGACGTGTCGTAAGATGTCTCCTTTTTATGCCTATATTTTGGGCATGGGATGCATCTAATAAAAAGAATTTAAATCATAATTTAAATTTTAATGGGAAGAGATGTCATATTTAATGCTCAACTATGTTTCGGACAAAAATACCTCCAAACTCCAACAAAAGATACCTTAAAAAAATACATCAAAAATACATCATCTTTTCACATTTTTATACTTGCATGAATTTACAATTTGTGAGTAAAAATATATAAAAAGTTTTAATATGGTTGTCACTAATTATATGGTAACAATTATAAAGATGGAAAAATTATGACGGAAATTGAATGTGACAAATATTGCTTTATGTATCTTCCTTTTTCATTTTCTACAAGAAAAATGGATTTTGAACACCAAAAACTTATATGCGAGAGAAGCGGTTTTATCTTCAAATATTATATTATAAAATATATTTACTCATATAATATTTCAATATGACTTATATATACCGCATATGTTGCTGTGATATCTTGTTTACATGTTCAAATAAGATTTTTTTATTATATATTAATTAATAACATTGATTAAAACTAAACGTGCAAAGATAATGTTAACAATATTGTTGAAAATTAGCATATTAACCGGCATTGTATGCACTATTTTTTGTAAACAATAAAACCTTAAAAAATTAAATTTTGATATATTACGAGTATAAATATTTTTCTTATACAATTATCTAATTATATATTGTAACATCATTAAAAGAGATTGACATATTTTATAATCACTTACAAAATCATATAAAAAAAAAATATAATTAATTGATAATATAAAATATTTTACACTAATAATACCTTAAATTAATCTTATACCAATATATGAAAATTCATATATATCTCTTAATAGAAATGATGAGGAACATTTAAATCATGGAGCTATTTTTTTCTTTTCAAAAATTGTAACGATGAAAATTCCATCAGAAATCACAAAACATACGTCACTTAAACCATTGGATGATGACAAATGTGGGTCATGTCAACTTATAATTAGTTTGCTGTATTATGATTCTTTTATTTCATGTATACGCATGGATTTGATTTTAACAGATTATTGATATAATCTTTACTGTCTATATAAATTTTAGTAAGCAAAATTTATTCTTGTTAATGCTCACTATATGTAATATATCTCACATACATACATAAAAGTGATTCTGACAGAAAGTAAAAAAATTTTAGATTTTCCAAAATTAGTTCTAAAAACAAAAATTGATTTTAACTTTTAAAAATAAAATAATATCAAAAATTGACAAAATCAATTTTAGGGTCTAGAATCAATTCTAACCAGGGAAGAGAGAATCGGATTGGACCGGCTAGTTAGACTAGTCTAACTAGGAACCGAACCCCAGATCAGTTTGGTTTTCACCACAAAATCGATTATGATCAAAACTGATCAAGAACCAGTCAAAATCGAGAAAAATCGGTGAATCAGTGTAAACCGGATTGGTCAAATCGAATGACCGGTTTTTTTTTTTAAATTTTGGAAAAAAAATGCTATTATTTCTTTTATAAAAAAAGAAAAAGCTCAATCAAAATAAAAAAAAAATTTATCGTTGATTCTTTTAGTATGCTTATTTATTGTATATTCTTAAACTAATTTAAAAGTAAAAAATAAAAAATTATTGTTATACTGTATACAAGTACTTTCCAAAAAAAATGTAAGTGAAATTAAAATAAATAAATTTTACATTTAAGATGTTTAATAAAATACCTCATAATAAATATTATTTTATATTAATTATGTTATTGTTAATAATTTAATATAATTTTTTGCTTTTTAATTAATCATATGTATATATTTATATATATAAATAATTAAATATATATTTTATTATATCCCGGTTGGGCTCTTGGTCGAACCTCTGAATCTTTAAACTCCTGCTTTAACCGATTCGATGTCCGATCCGATTCTCTTAACCTTGATTCTAACCCTCCCGAACACAAATTCAAACATGCTATCAATAAGCTCCACTACAAGTAAAGGGGGGAAGATGACATTTACAATGATTCATTCAAAAACCTAGACACTATGATCCAGTTTTTGTCCAATCATCATAATTTTTTTTAATTTGAAAAGACAAAGAAAATTCCAATCTTGAATGGAATGTTATAGGCTTGGCATGACTGAGCTCAAGGCCTGTTTGTATGAGAAGAAAGGAATACTATTAAGAGAAATATATAAAGATAATTTTACCCTTATAACTAATGTTTATTACAAACTTTCACCATGCTATGTTGATTTAGTCGATTGCTATGAAAAAACTGATTGCAATATTTAAAAAAAAAGATGAGTTATTATACATCAAAAGTTAATTAATCCTAATCTAACCTTCCTAATTTTGATTAAATTTTCTATCATTTTAATGTATAATGAGATTATGATCGATAAATTTATATAATAACTTGCCTTCACCAAACAACAAATAATAGTATAATATACAATATTAGCTTATTTTATTTTGCCTAATACAATATATCAAACACATCAACTAAATATTTATTTTTTCCTATTATTTATATTATTTAAAATTACAATTTTATCTTATAAGCTGTATTTGGCATATCATATTAAGCATGATATGATAGCTAATACTATATATTATAACTTTATCTATTATTTGGCACAGTCAATATATTATACAAATTTATCTATCATAACTCTTTTATACATCAAAATGATAGATAATTTAATCAAGCTTAGGAAGACAAGATTAAACTTGACTAGCCAGCTTTTAATATATAGGAACTATTTAACTCTTTGTTGTTTATATATTTGATTAAAATAAAAAATCTTAAATAAATAACAAAAATAATAACAAATAAAAATATATAAATAAAATGAATATTCCGTAATAAAAATATTTAATAATAAATAAATATTTTGAAAAATAATATTTAACATAAAAGTAACTATTTAAACTAAGATAAAAATATATAAATTATATTTTATTATTAAAATATTCAAGTAATAATAAAGATTATTTAATATAAATTTAATCATATATAATAAAATTAATTATATATGTTGAATAACTAAATCAAGTTTTGAATGTAAAATTAGGCTTGATTAAATTTTGATGTATAAAGACTTATTTTTCCTCCCTCTCTTACTTCCACATGCCAAGTAGCTATCATACGTCTTACATTTACCACATTAACTAACACTAATACATTACTAATATTAACACTAATCAACTACTATATGGTCTTCACCACAATTCTCATCCACATTAATCCAATTTGCAGTTCTCATCATTTGCCACATTAACACTTAACTAATTTATCCATATTATTTTATCAAAAGTATAAACGCCGTTTGTTTTAGATATTAATTTTGATACCATGGCAATATAAACACTACAAGAAAAACATTAATTAGCGGCAAAAAAATTGTGGTAGATGCAATCCACCGCTAATTTTCAATAAATTTGTGGTGGAACATGAATGTTATGTTACCAAAAAAGGCACAAAAAAGAACTATTTGCGGAAAAAAAATTCTGTCACTAATGGTAATATTCTTTAATTTTTTTACCTAAAGAATAATTTGCAGCTACATAACCCAGAAAACATTTGCGGTGACTCTAACTTGTTGAAGTTAATAATTGGGGGAAAACTTCTGCAGTGGCTTTCATTTGCAAGTTGCAACAGCTTTCATTTGCAATTTGAAGCAGCCAATGCTGTCATTAAATGCAATTTCTATTGCAAAAAAAAAAGGAAAAAAAGCATTCATGCAATTTGCAATAGCCGCAGCTAATTTAAGAAAAAAAAAACAAATGTTTACTGGTTTGCAGTGGTAATCACTACTACTGAGTGATCAAATGTTTTGCCATGGCAACAAATTCAAAAAAAAAAAAAAAAGAAGATATGTTAACCAGTTTACGGCTACAATTGCCACCAATAATTATTCAAATGTTTTGTTGCGGAAATTGACACTACTAATTATTACATGTACTCAATGTATATGTGTGTGTCTGTGTGTAAGAAACATTTTGTGGCGGCAATTGCCACTACAAAGTGATCAAATGTTTTGCTACCATTAATTATTACATGTACTTCAAAAATAAAATGTTATGCTGCCGTTAAGTGATCAAATGTTATGTGTACTTAAAAAAAAAGATATGTGAAAAAGTTTGCAATGGCAATTGATCAAATGTGTTGCTGCCACAAATTATTACATGTAATTAAAAGAAAAAAATATATATGTTAACTAGTTTATGGTGGCAATTGTTGCCGCCAAATGATCGTATGCGAACTTCAAAAAAAGAAATATATGCTTATCAATTGCCATCACTAATTAAAAAAATGTTTGCAGTGGCATTTGCTGCTGCTAATCCCATAAACAATTTTTAAAAAAAAAAATAAGTTATAACTTTTGCGATGGTCTATCAAGAAGATTGTTTGTGCTGCCACTGATTGAGAAGACCATTGGTGGTAGCACATAAACTATTTTCAAATTAAAAAAATAAATATCATAGCTCTTGCAGCAGTCTAATTGAGAAAACCAATTATGGCAGCTTTTGCCGCCACTAATTATATCAAATAATTTTAAAAACCAAAAATTAGGAAAACAAAAAAGGATCTTAGCTACCACAAAAATTTAAAAATCCGTCGCAAACAAATTTATATTAAATTTGAATAACAAAGTAACTTACATGCCATCTTTTCTTCTCCTCTTTTTTCTCATTCTTTTCTTCTTCTTCTCTTATCTTTTCCTCCTCCTCCCACACCCTTTCTTATCCTTCTCCATCCACCACCTTTCTTCTCTTCCTCTTCCTCCTCCCTTTCCTTTTCTCGTTCCTTCTCTCTCTCTGGCACCTTCTCTCTTCCTTCCAAACTTCTCTAACTATCTCTAGCCACTACCACTGACTATCCACTATTGTCATTGACCAACCATTGATATTGCCACCGCCTCCATCATGAAGTTTGTTTTTTAAAAAATTAGTTTACTGATTTTATTATTGTTGATATTGTTAATGATTGTTGTATGTTTCTTTGTTAAAAACTTAATAGACAGATTTCAAGAAATAGAGGTAGTAAAAGAATCATTTGAGGGAATTGATGAAATATGTTGAAGACTCAATAAAAATTATTGAAGATTCAATTGAAAATGTAGTTAGAACTATGCTGAAAATGTTGCTTCCAAAGTTTTATTAAGACATCTTTCTTGTTTATTTGTATAAACTTGAAATATTTGGATTGGATTTGATTTGTTATATAATATTTATATAAATCTAAAGATTTAAAATTTTTTTTCTTGAATTGGTAGTTTGCAGCAACCATTTCCACCACTAACCAATCTAGCTACCGATAATTAAAGGGAGAAAATGTTGCCACCTATTAGCCGGGGGAAAATGCTGCTACTAATTAGAGAGAGCAAAAACCATCACAAATTAGGGGAAAATGTCCGCTACAAATTTTGGGGGGGGGGGGAGGCTGCCACTAAAATTAGAGGGGGACTGGGTCACTACAACCTATTAGTAGCTAATGAATATATGACGGCCTAATGTTCGCTACGAATCCACTACAAGCAACCGTCCTATGGCTGATTTTAGCTTATTTGCATCGGACCAATTTTCTTGTAGTAAAAAATTTTTTATACTATTATTTAATCACATATTTATAGTTATAAGACTTTTAATATACATAGTAAGTAATTGAGTCAAATATTTTTACTAATATGATAATAAATGATTAAATTTATGTATAAAATTTCCAGAAATAGTGGCCTATAGCCATGACTAAAATTTGCATAAATTTGTAAAATTTTTCTCTTCATCCACTCATGGTTTATATATTGACATGGATCATATAAAATAATAAAATATTATATATCCAATAAGTTAACATTTCTTTATAGTAACATTTAAATTATTAATAGTAATGGTTAAATAAATTAACTCAACTCATGATTATAGTAATAGTGCCATCAAATCTTATATATCCTTATATATCCAATACTAACATTTATTTATAGTAATTTTAAGAACATTTATATTCAAAATTTATATTCAATAAATTAGTTTTTTTCGTAATTATAGTAGTATTTAAAATCTTTGTATTAATAGTTAAATAAATTCGCTCAATTCACGCATACTTAATGGAGAAAGAAAAAATTAAATAAACAACCAAGAACTTGTGTTCTATCTCATTCTCGCACAGCTTGTACCATAGTGCTAGTTATCCACTTTGATTGCACAATAACTAGGTCGATGTCAGTTTTGATCATTCAAAAAATGTAACTATTTTTAATTTTTAAGATATTTACCCATTAACTGATAATCCATCTATGCTCTTCTTTTAGGTGTTCTCCCTGCATCTAAACCGTTAGATTGACTTTTTTCACATCTCACAAAATCTTACATCATCAATGTCCAGGCATTTTGACAGGATCGTTGTAAAACGTCGCCAAGGTGGAAACATGTAGAAGAATGTAACAAAATTTTATGCATCGTCTTCGTCTTTTCGTTCTCTCCACTTGGTTTTTCACTCTTTCACACTTCACTGTCATGCAAATGCATTGATGGGACTTTGGGACCTCAGGTCTGCTATTCATTGCGCAGCACTTTTCAGTACATGATGAACAATGTTGAACACGTTAATTTGATCATGCTTTTGTGTTCATCTGCACTCTGCGTTTGTCTTTTTGAAAGAATGTTTGGTGGTAATTTAAATTTTGAACACCTTATCTAATTCATCTGAAAATAGCGATTGAAATAGCAAAAGAAAGCGACTATTATATCCAATGCGCTGTTTCCCGTCCTTTACGTTCTTTATTCATCAGCGTGTGTCCCCCTACTAGTTCAAGTTCAAATCGATCACTGGTGATATTTTCATTTCGTGATGCTTCAAACTGAAACGACATATCATATAATGGGCCCAAAACTTACATAAAGGGCTACATAAAAGGCTCAAGAAAGTTGAAATTGACGTATTTCTTTCATATATAATGCATATGCGAATAAAAGATTTTATTCTAAAGATTAATTTTGGTATATTAATTGTATAAAGTCATTTAATGATATGTTATTATATATGCGGCTTTTGAGATAGTGAACATAGAAATTGAATATTTATGTTGATATAGCAATAGATAATTGGATGTTTCTGTAAAATATTTTTATATTAATAATATATTAAAATTAACCTTTTTAGTCTATATATTTAGTTCGAATAGTTAGGCTATAATTAATTTCAATATTTATGACATATTTAATTTCAATTTTAGTTTAGTTCAAATATACAAGTAATCGGGAATGATGAACTTTAATTACCAAAGATATCAATTTCAAGTGCAGATTTATTAAATTTGGCCTTAATGTTTATATTTTTAAGAATTTAATTTTAATATGATGATAGTGTAATTTTTTTAAACTATTATCTAATTATATATTAATGCATCATTCAATTATTTAACTCTTATAATAATTATCTTAAAAATCATGTATATATGTATATATATAAAAAGGGAGAAGAGTTAATTGTATAATAAAATTTATTCTAATAATATCTTAAAATTAAATTTATTTTTTAAATCATTTACTAGGCTTTGCTTTTTTTGACTTGAATTAATGTTGTGTTTAGATTTGCATTGGGCAACCTTAAAATCAATTGTGGCATGCCAAAATCAATTTTAAACAATAAATGGGATTTTGGTTTTTCACTTTTAGAGTCAATTTTTGTCTCTATAATTGATTATGAGAGAAATAAAAATTTTTTATTTTATATCAAAATCACTTTTAGATGAGTTGTTAAAAGTAAATTACTTTATTTCAAAATCAATTCTATCTAAAATCAATTCTACAAAAACAGAATCAAATACACACTAAATATGGTCTCAAACTACCATGATTAAAACCTTTTTTCATTAAAATAACAAATAATTGCTGCAGATGCTTACACATATATTTGCTTCTAAGTCTGACAATCAGACGGCTCCAGTAGCGTGTTCGTGGCGTTCTCTCTGCTCGTTATTTGTTAATTCGTAAATTTGAGTTCACGTTAAGATTAATTTCAGTATATTATCAATATAAAATTTTTTTATATTATTATTTAAGAGTTTAATTGATATGTACTGATAATATAAAATGGTTTTACACTATCAACCAATAGAAATAGGGGAAAGTAAGAAATTATGGTGGGTCTCTCATTATAATAAGTAGTTATTTATGTGAGTTGGCATTTTCTACTATTTCTATTAGCTGACAGTATAAAACTATTTTACACTGTCGTTGTATTTAAATTAAATTTATTATTTAATTCTATATTTTTATTTTATAAGATTTTTAAATTATAATAAATGGTTAAGTTAAATATTTTTTTAAAATAATAATATATAATTAAATATTTATATAAAATATTTTTATACTTATAATATACCAAAATTAAATTCAATATCAAATATCTCTATCAATCGATATATCAAAAGTTGAAGGATTTTTTTCCGATCCACCGCCCTATGTTGACAAAATGAAACCATTATCATTATTGAACCCACTTTTCTCCCATGTTTCTTTCCTCTCTTCCATTAATATGAATCAACTACCAGTGTCATTGAAAATATAAATTTAAGGAACTGTTACTTACAGAAAATAATAATAATAATAATAATAATAATAATAATCGAAGCAAACTAAAAGCATGTTACGATAAGTTTTTTTTTTTTGTTTTCAAAAATAAAAAACAATAATATAAGTTACTCGAAAACCACCAATCAGGCCAACGTTGAATAGGTACAACTCTATCCAAAAGTTGCTTTCAAGTGCTCACTGAATATCGACTTATTGGAATCGCTAGCCACATCGGAACCTCGACACAGTGTGGTCACTATGTTGCTCACATTTTGAAAGAAGGTAGATGGGTCATGTTCAACGACAAGAAGGTTGCAGTTTCGGTCAATCCTCCTAAGGACACGGGCTATCTATATTTTTTCGAGAGGATTGATGGTTGAATTCGATATATTTGTTTAAGTGTTGAAACACTGATGAACATTTCATCTGTAAAGAGAGGATAGAATGGCACAAACCAGCTACCTACTTGTGTTGGGTGGCATGGCAAACACTATCATTGGCTGCACCATTATTTTTTGGGTCCGCCAGTTGTGCACCATTCTGAACTGGAACGAAAATACACACCTTTCTCAGACATTTTAGAAATGGACTTTGTTTAGGAATTGAATAGTAAAATCATCATAGCATCATATAACAAGTTTATGCATGATGGTATTCTTCAAAAAAAAAAAAAAATTCTTATAATAAGGAGACTACTCAACTCCATCACTTGCAGCTTAAGGAAACTAGGAAATTTCTGTTAGATTATGTTTGGATGTTTTATGATGAGTATAATGAAATAAAATTTAATGAAGTAATATGAAATCAAAATAAAATAGAATAAATATTTCGTTAATTCTATTACTTAGATATATCAAAATATAGAATGGAGAGAAATTTTTACTCGATTATTTAAAAGTATTACCGGAAAAAATAAAATTTTAAGAATTTTAAATCATTTACTCTCATTTCATTTTGTACTGTCCTAATTAGATGGAAATAAAAAGTAAAGGTATTAAAAAATAGGAAAAATTGAATAGATTTCATTAGATACTAACATCATTTTATTTCATACTATTTAAAGTATCCAAATAGTAAGCCTAATGCCATTTTTTTTTTTAAACCACAAGTGTCCTCCTATTGAAGCCATATAAATGGCAAAAATTCTTCCTTTTAAGATTTAATACATTAGCATATCTAGGATTCAAATCCGAATTTCTAGTTAAATTATGATAGCCTCTTGCAACCAACCTATGCACTTGTTGGTAGGCCTAATATCATTTGATTTTATTTTGCTTAATTCCATGATTTTTCAACAATCCAAATGTTGTGTAGGGCAATTGAATGACTAATATACGGCGGGCTAGGTCAAAGAAAATTTAAACTTATTATGCATAATGTCATTCAGAACTCTTAAACTAGTAATCAACCTGCATAAACTAGATTAAGTTATATATATATATAGAGAGAGAGAGAGAGAGAGAGAGAGAGAGAGAGAGAGATTTGAACTTATGATCTCATATAAATTACCTAAATTTCTCACTACTAGGTCATTTCTAGTAGCTTTAACTAGATTAAGTTTTAATTTCAAATCTATGGCCATCATTATAAGAGGAGACTAAGATACTAAATAATGAATTGAGATTTAAATAATGACATAGTCAAATATGTAATCATTCTACTAATCTTTTTTTAAGGAAATTAATTGTCATTGCTTTGATCGTTCTCAAGTCATCCAAATAATCTTTAATTTTTTAAAAGGAAAAAGAAAAAGAAAATCCCAGAAAAACTATTTTTGGTACGTAAAATCCACCCAGAAGTTATATTCCTCAAACTAAGATGGTGAAAAATCTGCCATAGGAGTTTGGCCATACCATGGTCAATTATTTGAAAATTAATTGTCTTCACTGCGTTCCGAGTCTTCTGACGAACTTGGAATATTATCAGGTCTTGGTCAATTATCAGGACGCTCTAGCAACATCATAAATATAAGATAGCGTATTTACTTGTGAGTTCTAAGCCTGTTGCCGACGTTATTGTCGCTTGCATGTAACACCCTTTTATGTAATATTTAAAAAATATTAATTTAATTTTAATATATTAAAATATATTTTATTATTATTTATTATATATATAAATATATTATTAAAAATATTTAATTCTTATAATAAATATTTTAAAAGTAACAAATGTGCTAATATAGTTTATTAATAAGATAAAAATTTTACACTTATAATGTATTAAAATTAATCAAACTCATAATTTGTACATATTATATTGACAAAATACACAGATGGGAGAAGGAGACGATCAGAAACGGTAAGATCTAAAACTCTAGCTTCCTCCACCGGCAACACTAACGGCTTTTTTGTAGTTTCATTGCTCTCAATCTTTGTCATTATTTCCAAATCGTGGAATTGTTATCATCGATGATTATTGACCTGTGCGAAAGAAGCAGACATATGGAATAAATAGAAGACTCAACCTATATACATACATACAAAAAATAATACAAGGTTGAAAGAACGGACCAAACGGAAACTTCTGTTCATGTACAATTCATACGGGGAACGGCATTCAATAATCAATATCTACATCATTAATGACGTTTTCTTTCATCTTTCCATAATTCATTCTTAAGTGTAATAAAATCTTGACCATGAAATATATATAATGACGAATCCAAAAAAATTAGATAATGAGAATAAAAATAATATATAAATATAATAAAATATTTTACATAATTTTTACCTTAATATGGGACCAATTTAATAAAATAATAGAAGCAAAATAACTATACACATATATATTACTAATAAAATTCTTAAATTTTAGTGGAGGTGCATGCCCCACAATTGTGTGTGTACATTCGCCTCTGAATATATAGCTGATAAATTAAATTTTCATTCTATGAATTACTGTGTTATCTTTAAAAGATACCAATATTTACTTACAGAATATATTATGATCTGTGTTTTTAAAATATTTGGGCTGGGTTTACACTTTTGCACATGCATCGAGGGTGCATGCCGGGGATATAATCATATAAACTCGTTCTTAACCTTAGTTCACTGTAATTCTGTAAAGGCAATATATCTTGTTGTTAAGGCTGAAAGATCCTCATCGATCATTTTACCCTTACATTTCAATCACGCAGATTTCAATATATAAGTAGGAAGTTGCACTTAGCACATGTGGGACATACGATGTGTTATATCATTATGTGTGAGGACAAACAGGAGATTTGTCTTTTTGATAAGTAAAAAACCTTTATCCATGTCCAAAGGCACACAGTGATGTACTATGATTGATCTCTCACCTTCCTCGAGATATCATAATACTGTTAATACTTATCTTGTTTATGTGAAATTTTGAACTAAACTATTGCCACTATATGCTGTTGGGCCTTAAATTACCATAAACAGGCACGCACTACATGCTATTCTTCTGTGCCCCGGCTAAAATAAGCCAAACAGTTAATCATGTCCATGCACGACCCTCTCTGGTTTAGATCTCTAAAATATTCGCTTGTTTAGGAGGGGAATGGTACCAACTGGTTTACACAGTATAAGTACAGATAATTAAACTCTCAAACTAATTGAAAGCAAAAGTATAATTGGCTTATGTGCATGTTGGAGAAAAGAAAAAGAGAGAGAGAGAGAAGAGAGAAGGGTGGGGCGGGGGACGTGATACATCAATCACATGAATGGGTTACAGCCGTTTTACACTTACTAAGCTGTACATCTTTTTCTTCCTTTATGACGTTACCTTATAAACCAACACGCAATACATGACTAGAAAGACAGAAATCATTTAAGGCCTAATTTGCCGACAAGACCTAACAAATTTTCAAACCCTAATTAATAATCCTTAGGGTCCCACACTATTTAGGGCCTGCATAGCAATGCTGGAATGAATTTGCTCGTATTAAAATTTCACATGATTAAATTGTGTGAAAATTTATCATCAGTTATATTTTTTTAAAATTTAATTTTGATGTAATATTAATATAAATTTTTTTTACATAAATATTCAATTATGTGTTATCATATTCATAAAAGTGTTTCACTACAAATAAAAACATGTGTTTAAATGATATAAAAAAAATTTATATTGATAATATATTAATCTCTTTTTTTTTTCATGCTAAACTTTATATTTTTAATTTATGCTAAATTTTATTCATAATTATGTTATAAAAAAGTTTGATCCGAGAGAATCCGTTCTCACTTAAACACACACTACTCGCCAAGGACGTACCAGTTAGATTTTGGGGGCGCCCAACATGCCTATTTTGGGGGCGCCCAACATGCCTTCATTGGCTGCAATTGCAAAGTGGTTTTCAATTTCTGTATAGAGAAATTCTTAGCATTAATTTCGTAGCATTTGAGAAATATCTTTTATTTAGTTTTTTGTGAATAGAATTTAGTCTAAGTATGAATTATATACAATTTTGAAAACATATTTATAATTATATTTCAAAAGTAATTATATTAATTGTTTTTAAAATTAATTTTACGAAAATCTAAATTAAAGAAACCTACTTAGGGCTGTCGTGTGCACGCGGGAGAATCTTTTTTGTTCCATGGGACCGGCGTCGTAGTAAAATGGTATGAACGTGCTCGGTGCTATGCTCCTTATCATGTGCAACTTCATGCATCTTTGAGCTTTAATTTGAACGGCTAAAAGTAACATGTTCAATCAAAGCTCATTCCTTTTTCCTTTTACATATTTGGCAATAATGTCTTTTTTCTTATCTTTTGGCATAAAAGAGGGGGGAAGCAAAGAATATTGTTTGCAAGTCTTTTTTTAACTTTCTTTTGCTTATATAATAAAACTTAAAATGGCATGTTTAGATCTGCATGGAGATTATGAGTTCTTTTTGTTGGCGTTTGGTAAATAATGATAAAAAGAAAAACCAGAAGGGTGAGTTGGGTCTGCAATGATGGTTAAGCCTTTTAGAACGAATGAATAAGAAAAGTTCATATACTTTTGGAGAGAACCCCAGGTTCAGTTGTCTCTTCCCAATAGAATGATTCGGGACAATTGAGTGGCTTTGATTGGTCTACTACAATTATTGGTCACTTTGGGCAGTCAGTTACTTGCATGATGTATCATTTTTTTCTAGTGTGCGAGCGTGGTTCATTTTGGTTTATATGAATGTTAATAGATGTAAAGCAAAATAACCTTCCTTAATTTTTTTACCTTTGACAACTTTTTTTTTCCGATACTTGGATAAAGGTCTCGACCCACCCTTGAAAGGTAAGGAGCAAAACAATTCCTTTGACAACTTAAACTTCAAAATGAATCATTTTAATTTATCAGGGTCAAATTGATCTCTTCAACTAAATCAATACTTAAATTCTCAAGTTTTTCATGATACTGAATGAGCTTCTATTTTAACTTATATGCATGTTGAATTTTATAATCTTATTGTGATTAGCTAAATCAAAATGAATGTAAATTATTTTGACAGTGAACAATGTTATCGTATATACGTTTTTATTTTTCACTGTTACATATTTAGTTTCTAGTAACTTTTTTTAAAAAAATTACAATATTTAAAGAATATTACTAAAAATATGCAGAATTGTTAAAATTTTTTAGCAACATTTTCTAGTAGTGTTGTATTTAGACTATATTAACAAAGAATTTTTACAATTGTTTTAATAATTTAATAATACTTTTTTAATACTACTAAATTTAAATTATGTTATCGAGTTTAAAAGGAATATCTCAATAATTAAGCATAAAAACTTTTCAAATGAAAAAACGTTAAATTAAGAATTTCATTAATATTTAATTTCTGGGGAGGAACTAAATATTTAAATTATTGAAAAGTAACAAAAAATGGGTAAGAGTTAACTGCACAGTCAACCTAAAATATATATAATTGCTTAAAATTATAATGCGTAAATTATGCGGTCTCCTCATAAAAATCGTTTTTAATATTTAAATTTATTTCATCTTTCCGATAGAGTGGAAATTTTATCAACCTTTCATGGATCTGTCATAGTTTTATTTAAATTGATGTGAGTCATAATAAGAAATTATTGTTTGGAGTTTAACTTAATTACTCTTCAACAATTCTGAAATAATCTCGATATCAATGTGTTCAATGAAGCGAAAGACAAACAAAAAAAAAATCAACGCATTTAATTTCAATTATATTAGAACTGATCCATATACTAGATTTTTGCTAAGACCACTATGACACTATAATCTTATGATAATCTTATGAGATTAATTTTTATATATTGATAATATAAAATTAATAAAAATATAAAAAAAATTAAATAATAATAACTCTCTCCTCATAATAAATAATTTTTAATATAATTTATTATTTTTTTATATTTTTATTAATTAATACATAGGAATTAAACTCTAACCTTAGTGTAAAGTTGAATTCTGCTCGAGCATTGAATTGACCCCGATGGCAGGGCACTCTCCCAGAGTTTCAATTTTTTTACGCTACTTGTCGTGTTCGCAAGGATCAAGATTAAGCTGAACTTGCTTAGTGGTTTCCACTGACAGAAACGTGTTAGAAGTTAGTGAAAAATAGAACGATGTTGGACCCGTGATGGTGAGTAAGTGTGGGACAATGGGGGCCCAAACGAAATTGCCTGGTGGAGCCCGTTGCATTGCATTGCATGTCCTTCATCACTTCAATTTCACTCCAGAGACTGTGAGGAGCGGGAAATGCGGAGTAGGTTCTACGTCCCAAACTTTTCCATGTGAGAAATTTCCTCGAAATGTTTTGAGTTTGTTGTTTATGAGAATAATGCTTCGATAAAATTATTAACGCTCGTGAAAGTTCGTTCAATATTTGTGGTACTTATTTTCCTTTAGCAAACCTTTTGGTTGCGACTCTTATAAATTGAAAAACTAATATTTAGAGTTTTATCTTTATAATAAATTGAGTTGGCTCATATTAAATTAACAGGGTTTATTGAACTCTAAATATTGGTCATTTTCAAAAAATTATAATTTATCGGCCTGATCAAGGTACTCACCTATCTCAAATTAAACAAAAAAAAAAAAAACTGAAGAAAATAGATAATATTCTGTATGCACTAAATCAGGAATTTTAGTTAATGGAGACAAAATTTATATCTTTATACCAAAGCAAATAAATTCTTAAAATTATGGAGGCACCGGGCACATCAACAAAATCTCAATGGTATAATAATACACACTAAATGTATTATTATTACCCTAAATTCTTGAAAGCTTGTGGGTAAATTGCCCACACTAACTGATACATAGCTTTGTCACTATCAAAATCATTGCACTGGAAATTTGCCCCTATAAATTAAGGTGGTGTTAGTTATGCATGTGAAACATGTAAAGATGTGAGATATCTCACAGTTTCAGTTCTTTTATGCATATATATATTTTAGTATATTTAAGTATCACTTAGAAACCAAGCAAAGTATCACTTATAGTATATTTATCTTCTCTCTCTCTCTCTCTCTCTCTCTCTCTCTCTCCCCCTCTCTCTCTCTCGTTTAAAGACAATATAAAATAAAAAAAAATATGTGAAATTTATATAAAAACATTATTTGCGCTTTTCTTAGAAATTAAAGAAGAGTACTACTATACAGAATGAAATTTATTATACAAAAAATAATACAAAATAACATGACTTTTGTTGAGTATTATTTAATTCCATCTTGGGCATTACGTAATTTCGAGTTAAGATGATAATTAGGTAAAGTTTTTTTTTAAAGTGACAACTCCAATATTCCAACTCTTGGATTATAGTTTATTTCTATTACGAACAACCACTTTTGGGTTGAGTAATATTTTAATTAATAAATATTAATTAATATTAACAAATAAATTAACTTCTTGTGACAGAAAATCATGCCTGTTTAATTAATCACTAATTCAAAAAGTTACGCCATCAAGGTAAAAACATAGATATTCCAGCTATACAAAAATAGGAGCTTAATCAAATACAAAGGAGTCAGTACCTAAAAAGGTAATCAAAGAAATAAATTTTTAAGAAAAATGATTTTTGGTGCAAGTAATTTTTGCTTTTATTTATTTATTTTTGGGGGTCAAGAAGTAATTTTCGCTTTAAGTTTACATTACAAAAATCCGAAACGCAACCAACTAGCCTTCCGTCCGAATTGTGAACAAAGGTTGACCCAAAAGCAAATACAAGGTTTGGAATTTGTTAGCCCAATTTATTTAGGCTAGCCCATTGACTTTGCTAATCTTGTATCGGGTAAGGGATACAATTGGCTTTTTGGGTCATGAGAAAACAACATGTTTGACAAAAAATATTGGCAACATCTATGTGCAAGTGACTCCCTCTATGGTGATTTGGTGACTCCTCCTCCCTCCTCCCCCCCCCTCTTTCTTTTGTTTTGTTATGTTTTCTTTGCTTTTTGTTGTCATACCTCCCCACCGAACAGTGATATGTGTGATTTTCTGTCTAACGTGCCTCTATTGATAGTTGTTGCATTCAAATCGTGAAGAATGATATGAATATGCTAACATTGCTTATTTTCTCACAATTGCTGGTGTGCATCCAATATCGAAGGACTACGTTTAGGGCAATTAATAAATCAACAACATTTTTCAGTGGTGGATGGGTGACGACTTTGTTGCTTTTGTGGCATCTATGTCTTCCTCACACCATGTTGTTAGGTTGATGTGTTATAGGCTCTAGCTCTTTTGTGACACACCATACATGTGGCAGATGCTATGATGTAAAAGGAAATACTTGTCATGGCTAAAGGAGTATGCTTTACCTCTAGTTTTATGTGATTTGATATGATAAATCTATAGATATGATGTTTAATCAGTGCCTTTAGCACAATAACAAGCACCTTCCTGACTTTTTGTATTATTATACAGTCTGAGTTTAGAGGTGAGATTAGAATCATATCAAAGATTTGGCGAGCTCACTAATGATTTTTGTTTATTTCTAGTGTAATGCAAAATTGTCTTAATATCTAATGCTTTTATTTAAAATTGTGCAATTTTTATTGATTGTAATTGTATAATTAGGTTATTATGGTCATTTTTCTATGGTACAAATCTATCTATCGTAAAGAGGCTATATTGCCTTTAATTATTAATCAATGAATATCCTTTAACAAAAAAAGAAATTAAGTGTTCAGCTTTCCTAATCTTTTTCAGACTCAAAAAAGAAAAAAGGTTTTGCCAATCTTTTGTTTCTATGTCATGTTTTAGTTTGGTTTTGTTTTTTTTATCTCAAAGCTAATGATAAAAGGATATAAAGAAAAATAATCTAAAAAATTTCAAAAAATATTTAAATGAGGTCTTCAAAATGAGGTAAAGTTAAGAAGAAATTGGGTTCAATATTTTTTTTTTCGTAAATCAACATGGCAAACACCTAAACAAAATAAAAACAACTAAGAAATCAGTCCAGGGAAAGCAACACCCCGAACATCATCTAAAAGAATCGAACTAAGACCAACAGAAGGATCACAAGAGATAATCATTCCTAGAGGTAGTTCCTGCCCCTTGGATGCTATAAAATCAACATCTCTATTAGCCTCACGAAAAACATGATAAAATTAAACTACCTAATTCTGAGAAATAAGGTTGTGAATCTTCCGAATAAGTGTAGCATAAGGATGACAAATATCTAACTGCTTAAGGATAATACTAACCGCATAGTTGGAATCCATCTCAAGAATGACTCTAGTGTATCCCAAAAACCAAGCAATATTCAAATCATGATAAGCATCCCACAATTCTGCCACCACCACCGAATAGAAGCCAATATTAGCAGCAAAGGAACGAACATGATTCCCAATAGTATCTCTTAGAATTCCACCATAGGCCGCTATATTGTGATTCTTCATTGAGCCATCACTGTTGATTTTTAACCAAGTGTCAGGAGGAGTTATCCAATAAATATAAGAAAGGGTTCTAGGCTATCTAATTAAGGCCAAATCATCCGCAGCAATAGGGACAAGTCCTTATGAAATAGTGCCAAAAACGATCATAAATTTGGGTAGGATTAGGAGTACTTTGAAGAAAAACCTCTTCATTTCTGGCTCTCCAAAAATAGTGTAATGCTAAACCGAAAACATGAGACCAACAATGAGCCTCCATTTTCCGAACAACAGCCAAATTGAACCGAAGCCAAACATTTGAGTTTAAGGAACAGAACTTTATGGCCATTCTTACTTACTAGGCCCCTTTTATTTTTATTTTTTAATCCTTGGTTGAAAATAGCAGGCCTCTAATTTGATATATAACTAACCAGAAAAAGCCACATAGATTGTTGAAGTGCTGTCCTAAGAGGAAATAAATAAATTTAATGCATTTAAGTAGGAATAGCTATGAAGTATGAAGCTTTGAGCTCCTTTCTTGAAACTTACCCCTTCAAAGTTGAAATGTTAAACATTGTAAAAACACAAACAATTAAAATAGCGATCTCCAAATCCATATAAAATAAAAAAAAAAACAAAAAAAACAAAAGCTTATCAACATCCTCTTAAGAATGTAAAAGTCTATACAATGTGTTAGATCTTTCCGACAACTCCATAGTTGGCAAGTCAGACAAGAAAAGCATCAATACTTTTAAGATGATACGTTTACGGAGCATTTTGTGGTACACTTCGGAAGTCAATGAGTATGGTGCACCTTCTAATATAATGGTGAAGATTATGAGGTGTATTAATATATCAATTATCTGTAATACATTAGAATAATTTTTCAATTTTAGTTAAACTTCAAAATATGTTTATATATATTTCAAAAATTGACCAAAATTTATTTGCGTATTTCTTAAATTATGGAGATTATCTCAAAAGATTTTTTTTTCAATTTCAAAATAATTCTATTTAATTTTAGGGTCAATGCTAATAAATCAAAAAACTATTTCATGATATTTTAGAATATCCTCAAAAAATTTTGTTTAATTTCAGGATTATATAAATAAAGTTTGGCAATTAATTTTAAAGCACATCTAAAATTCTAAATGCATTTTTTAAGTCTGGCCAAAAATAAAAAATTTCTATAATGCATAACAAATTATTGATATATTAATACATCTCATAATTTCACTATCGAATTGCAAAATGCATCATCCTCGTTGGCTTCCCAAGTGCAGCACGGAATGCCCCTATGTTTACGGTTTGTGATATGGCAAACAACAGTTATATGGCAATAGAGAATGGAGGGTGTGATATTTTATTGCTTTAAAAAAAATTCTGAAAACTTTGGATGCATTTAACGGGTTAAGATGTACATTTCATTGAAATATTGAAGTCGTTGAGTGATAATGCTATGGCTTTAATCCACAATCAGCGAATTAAACTAATGAAAATGCTTTCTCGGCGACATCATCATTGGATCCGATATTATTTTAATATATTGCATATGTTATTTACGCAATATCGAATATATCAAATAACTGCTCAATTATTAAAGTTCTACGAAAAATTAAAATGCAACTTCGAGGATTATAACAAGCAATTATTTTGTAAAAAATAAAATATATAACTTTAAAAATAATATTTACATCGCATCAAAACAGGAGCTGCCGCCAAATATTGATGATTTTTTTTTTAATCTTACATGGTATGTTAAAGAGCGTAGTACAATCAATGATAATTGATAAGAGTAAAGCTATTCAGCACAAGAAGCTCGAATTTTCACTGAGAGACACAGCTGGCAAATAACTTAAATTAATTAGTATGTCACATCAGCTTTCATTAGAATTATTATATTTAATAACATTTTATAAATTAACAAAACTCGCTACAACCTTCCATTAAAAGCAAAAAAAAAACCTTGTTGCGACGTTATCAATTTCCTTTGGTAACATTCAGATGGCGACAGATTCCAGACACAACAGCAGAATTACCTTTGCGAGATTAAACAATATACCAGTTCCATAATATCACCGCAAGATTGAACATACTCTGTTTTAGTGCACAGACCACGTCAATTGGAACTTACTAGCAATTTAGTAGGCATCTAACAGAACATATAGAATCATCAAATAAATCTAATACAATCATCTCATATCAAAGTATCTGGAGGAAAGACAAAAATAATGAAGAAAATATAGAACGAGTTACGTGGGTTTGGAATTTGGAATATCAGCAAATGGGTAATTGCAAGCTGGGTTTGGATCACTAAAAAAAGGAATAGGGCAAGGTTAGTTTCCTTATGGAGCTCAATTGGGCCTTTACCAAAGGGAACTACAACGGCGGCAACCTCAGTGTGAGGGGGAAACGCCATGGAATTCGCTGTCTAGGAGATGCTGATTGTAAGTGGCAGTGGGTTGTTCTAGTTCATTGATGGAGCATGATGGCCAAGATTTTTTTGAAGTAAAAATAGGCAGGGTCCATTGAAGAAAATGAGATTGGCATGTGAGTAATGTGGGATGCCAAATAGATTGGTCCGAGCAATCGTTCGGGCTAAGAAGCATTTTCCCTGAAAAAAAAAAAAAAAAACTAATGCAATTTCACAAAAGACAAGTCGTCATGCCTTGGGCACAGGAGAGGGAGCGGGACACATGCAGAAGCAGAAAACGAAACACTCGTTATGTATACATAGAAAGGAGCAAATGGTCAATTGCCATCTATTGATCTCACCATTTATACCTGGCCATCTTATCCATTTTTTTGCTATAATTTATTAAATACTTTGTAATTTGACAAAAGAGGCAAGTTAGTTAGTTTTCGTTATAAAAAAGAAGTTAAACACTTTCTTGGCTGTTTTTTTGTGATCAATGGGTTTTCTATAATTTATCAATTCAATAATGCTAAATAGCACGAAGAAAATTTCGTTAAATAAATACAAATGCTTCGATGACCAATCACGTGGGAGTTGAAAATGGAGAGAGAATAGAGAAAATGCTATTATAAATCAAAACGCAAAGCAATCTTTTAATTTTCATCTATTCTTGTGTTGTTTTATGAATATGGATTCGTACTGCTCATCATTTCCCTTTTTTTTTCCCTCGCTCTGGCCATAAATTAAAATATTTTTGCTTAAGACATTTCAATCTTTTTTTGGTCGGAAGTGGTGAATTCAGCGTATCTTTGGGTGAACTGTGGGTTTTTAATTTAACAGACGGTTTCATTTTTTAGCCCGGCAGCATAGAAACTGAAAGAACAAGCGAAAAGAAAAAGAGGTCTTCACTAGCCCAAAGAGCCAAGACAATTGGCGATCTGTTTCTAAGTATTGGGCTTTGCCCATTTCTTTATGAATCTTGAATTGAATTGAAGAACGATGATAATACAAACTCCGGTCAACCAGATGGCATAAGAAACCCATTGGGTGAAGATTTTGCTCACAGAACATTGGAGAAGCAAGTTTGGTGAAGAAACGTGCATCCAGATTATTGACAGAAAAAAGTAATGTAATATAATCTCATGTTCATGGTAAACCTTACGTGATACAATATATTTGTCATTAGTTCGTAAATATTTATAGGATTTAATTTGAATATATTTTTAGTATAAAATTTATATTGATATCTAATCATAAATTATTATATTAGTAAAATTTTTTGAGATAATTACCTATTATTTGAATAATAATACAAATAAAAAATTTTGATTAAATGATAGTATAAAAAATTTTTATACTATCAATATACCTAAATTAAACTCATATTTATATGTAAATTTAAATTATATATTAAATAGTGAATATATTATGACGTAAAATTCACAATGAATTCGGAGAATATATTATGATCACTAAACCAAAAAAATGGTGCATCCACCACATTGACTCTCCGATTTGATGACGATGGGCCACGTGAGTAGTCCATGGTGATGTATCATCAATTGCAGTGGGGGAAGCTAATCCGAGAATCACGTTGAGTCGTCGGCCACTACCCCACACGTCAATGGCCCTTGATCCCAATGGTCCCACTCTACGAGGGCTTGATCACCGTCTATTCATTTGACCCTTCGCCCATTACATCACGTCACTTGATGAAACCACAGAGATCCATCCCCACTTATCACTCACTATAAAATATCCTTAATTGGCCTCATAATGTTTGGGGTCCCACGATAAGATCCCATTATGCCTTTTAGTTTGTATTTCCCTTTCGTTCGCAACAACAGAAAAACAAAACAAGAGATTCTTGTGTCCGTTTGGTTGGCTGTAAAATCAATGGCTCCGTGAAAATATAGGTTGTTTTCTGAATGAACCTTATGACAAAGATCCCTTGAAATTTGTATCAACCACTCCCACATCGTTTCTTTGAACGGGTTATATTATTGATATATATCCAAAATTTTAATATTCTAATATCTTTTTTTAATTTTTTTTATCAATTATTTTATTTTTTTTGCATTTTTTTACAATTTTTTTTTCTTTCTATTGCTTGATGTATAAGGTGTTTACCTATTCCAATGGTACAAAAAATATTTTTCTTCTTAAACCATCTTCTTTTGTAATAGGCTTTTTTACTTATTTAAAATAAAAAAATAATATTTACAAATATATGCCATTTCAATTTTTTTTTTTACTAAAATATCCTATTTTATGAGATATGGTGAATTCGATCAAGGTTGGATTGAATTTATAACTGTTTAAATTTTTTCCAGACAAACAGAATTTGATTCAGGGTAGATAAAATTTAATATTATTCACTTTAATAGTATTGAATTCTACCTACCTTAGATCGAATTCAACACTGTTATGCACTCCTATAACTTAGAAACCAACCCAGAGCTGATTGAATGTATAAGATAGAGCTGAGAAGTTAGAGTCAGAAAAGTTATATTGATATTGAGATAAATATTTTATTGACAAATTTAATGATAATTCAAATATCTAAATTTATTTTATTACATAAATAAAGTATTCACTAAATTACATAAAATAAACTAAACCTTGAATTATAATCAACAAAAATTTAAAACTGCAATATTTCTTAATTAATAATTATTATAATAAATTAATCAAATTAAATTGTAACTAAATTAATATTTTCTAAACTAATCTAATACTAAATTAACTATCTAAAATTTTTTCACTACAAACATAAAATAGAAATTATAATAATAAAATTAACTAATGATTAAATTATATTAACAAAAATAAATACTTGTAATTATTTATTTGTTATAACAATAAAATTATCAAATTCAATTTACAATTAAAATATAGAATTTAAACTAAATTTTAAATTATAACTAAAATTAACTGTATGTTGAGATTTGCTGAAATATTTTTAAGCTGATCATATCAATATAAATAATTATTCTCCATCTCCCTTTCTTTTGGCACCGAGCACTACCGAGTATTCAGTAAAATATTTCTCTCAATATCACTATAACCTCTCTGACTCTAACTTCTCAGCTCTATCTTACACATTCGATCAGCTTTGGTTCGATTTCTAATTTATAGGAGTGCATAACAGTATTAAATTTGATCTAAGATTGGTAGAATTTAATACTATTAAAGTGAATAGTATTGAATTCGATTCAGGCTGAATAGAATTCAATACTATTCACTTCAAGTGTTGAATTCTATCCACTTTAGACCGAATTCTGTGTGTTTGGAAAAAATTTGAATAATTGTAAATTCGATCCAGCCTCGATTGAATTCATCACATCTCACAAAACATGATATTTTGATAAAAAAAATAAAAATGGCATATATCTGTAAATATTATTATTATTTATTTTAAATAGGTAAAAAAGCCTTTTGTAATATGAGGCTAACGATTGGAAGAGACAGTTTCATAATATTTTGATCTAAATTATATTTATATTTAAATTATTAAAATCTAAATTCCCTTTAATCTATTATGAGAAAAGAGAACAGGAAGATTTCTCATAAAATTAAGAAATTTCACTAACTATTTGTTTTTCTTTTATTTCTATTCAAAAGAGGAAAAAATTAGTGATTGTTTGCTTTACTTTAAGTACTCAAAGAAAAAAAAAACTCAACTAATTAAAAATAAATTACAAGAAATGTAATTATTTATAAATTATATCCATACCATTATAAAGGAAATTTTTCTAGTCATTTAAAGATATAAAAACATATAAAAATAATATTACAAATAAAATCCTTTAACTATTTAAATGCTCATAAATAAATATAAAAAGAACGTTTAGGCAATATTTATTATTATTATTATTATTATTATTATTATTATTATTTATTTCAATAAAAATAAAGAATATAAATTAATAAATATATACTGCTAATTGTTAACATAGATTTGTTAATAAATTCTCATAGGACGTTGGTTAAAGAAACAAAAAATGAAGAATTAAATTATAAGAAAAACTATTAGAGAATAATTTTAGTATATTGTTCGTATAAAAGAGTATTATGTTACCATATAATTATATATTTTTATTTATAAGACATTTTAGATAATAGACAGTTGAGATAAATATATTTTTTTTAAAAGATAGGTGAGAGACAAATTTGGGATATCCCAAATTTAAATAAAATATATAAAAAATAACTACTAAATTATCGGCTCAATTGTTTAAAATAAATATTTTTACTAATATAAAAATATATAATTAAATATTTATATAAAATTTTTTTATAATAATAATATATCAAACTTAAATCCAAACTATTATATTAGCTATTTTTTTTATAGAGTACCTATAAACATTTAATATAAGGCATCAGAAACAAATTAACTTTGGCCTTCGCATAACCAATTAAAAAAAAGTCACATCACAAGATTGCTTTTGAAAGAAAATATTATACATTTTTTTTCTCATTATTATATACATTTTGTTTGGACTCATTATTATTATTTCACAATTTTGTACGACTTTTTAACTAGTTTATAAGATGCTTGTCTTCTTCCTACTTTCACAAAACATAATTAATGCCCACTGTATTAACTTTTGCCCTTTGTTTGCCTCTTATGCTCGCTTTATTCTCCGTTAGTTTTGTGTGTGCGCTTGTGTGCTGCCTACCTGCCATCTTAATTAACTAATTAATTAATTATTATTAAAATTTAATTAATATATTTATAATATAAAATAATTTTATATTATCTACCAATAAAAATAATAAAAAATATTAATTTATATAAATAATTATTCATTATAATAAAAAAATTATTATACTTTTTATTTTTTTAATATTTATATAAATAATTATTTATTATAATAAAAAATTGTTATATATTTTTTTATTTTTTATTTTTTTAATTAATAATATAAAATTATTTTAGACTATATATTTAAATTAAATTTTTATTATTATCATTATTATTAATTTTAATTAATGCTTTCTCTCGTTTTTCTCCCTCCCCTTTGTTTCTTCCTCCATTCCATTCTCATTCTCTCTCACTCTCTCAACCCACAATTCCAATTTCCTCTCTCAAATGCCAATTTCTCAATCTCTCTAATTTTCTCTTTTATTTCTCTGTCTCTGTCTCTCAACTGTTTTTGACCTAAATCCCCTTCTATGCAAACAACGTTGATTGCTACAAATTATTTTCAGACCCCATTTCAGGGCTCTTTATGCTTCGAATCTCGTGGTAAAAATTGGCCTTTTTTTTTTTTGTTTTCTGTGATGGGTTACACCCAAATTGTGCTCAAGCTATGAAAACTGTGCCCACTTAAGGGTGGAACTTTTTTATTACCTTTTTGTTTTTGACGTCACTGTGATCCGTTGGTGTTTCAGGTGCTGAATTATTATCGATCACGAGATTTTGATTAACAGTCCTCTGGATTTAGTGGGCGTTGTGAAAATTAAAAATTTTTGGGTTTTGCAGTTAAGGGGTGTGTAGTTTGGTGGTGTTGATTGTGAAGGTACACTGCATGTTTGAGTCTTAAGGGGGAGGGTTCCTCTGCTCTGCGGTGGAGGATACCCGTGGCAGAGGTGCTTGTGATAAAGAAGTTGTTGATAGTTGTTTATAGTTGCTTTGGATTGTGGGGTGTTAAATTTCTGGGGAAATGTTTGCTTCAGTAGCTCAAACAGGATATGATGGTAGTGCAGTGTCAGGACCCATTTTGATTCCAAAGAGGTTTGTCTGGCCTTATGGGGGAACAAGGGTATTTCTAAGTGGTTCTTTCACGAGGTAGGAAGTTGAATTATTGAATTGTTTATTACGAGACTAGTTCTTTGTTATTGAACATGAGATGTGAACATGTGACTGTTTTTGTATATTAGGAGTTTTCTTTTTTCTATTTTTCTTTTTATTTTTTTGTTTCGTGTGTGAAAATTAATTTACTAATGTTAACTTGTATATGCATAGATGGTCAGAACGTATACCCATGTCTCCAATGGAGGGGTGCCCTGCAGTATTTCAAGTTGTTTGCAGTTTAATGCCGGGATATCATCAGGTTATTGAATTTGGAAAACTTGAGGAAATAATCTTAGTATGATGAAACTTTTACGTCATGTATATGCCCTCCAAATGCACCTCCTTCTTCTTGAAGATCAGAGTAGGGGAATGAGATCATTGGGTTATGTTTGTCCATGTTGCCAGAAAAAAATAAAAACCAAAAAGGATGAATGAATTACTGTTAACTTTGTGCAATCAAGATTTTAATTTTGAACTGGCATAAATAGATAAGGAACTTCATGATAATTATCAACTTTCATTATGAGTTTTTTTTTTTTTTAATCACTTTCTGATCATATTCATGAGTAAAAATTGGCATGCCTTCAACTGAGGCGTAAGAGTTGCCTTGCCTTGATAGGGAAAGATATTGAAAAGTTAATATTGGCAAGTATATCTGATTCACCCTGACAAGGATAATATTGTTTCCAATTACTTGCAGTATAAATTTAATGTGGATGGTGAGTGGAGACACGATGAGCAGCAGCCATTTGTAAGTGGGAACTATGGAGTAGTGAATACTATCTATTTAGGGCAAGAACCAGATAATTTACCTGACATTTTAAGTGCTGAAGCTCTTGGTAGATCCCACATGGAGGTTGATAATGTTATCTTTGGGCATGTGGTAAGTTTCTTCTACCTTCACACTTTTGTCCCCTTTTGCTGTTGCATTAGTTTAGTGCTTGGATAGTATTCTAATTGATATATGAGTGAGTCCAATGTTGGCTGTGGTCACAGAACTCCGTTTAAGGTAGAGGATCTTCCTTCTTCACAGCCTGGCTTATAGAACTGGTCTTGCCTCTACATTACTAGTAGTATGTTAGGTCTTTAACCTTAGTCTAATTGTCACTGTCTTCAAGGTGTGGCTTTGTTTCCTTCTTGAAAAATACATGCTTACTTTTGTGTTCCTATTTTTATGCTTTTATCATCTTGAAACCTACTGTTAAATTTGGAAATGAATTTTAAAAAAGTTATTTCTGAGTCTGATGGAAGAGGGGAAAGTGAAAAAAAGTGAGGCTGTTCTCTCTGCCTGGAAATGTGTAGGAATTGTGAATGTACTCACAAGAGAATATGTGTGACTGTAATTCCCTTTTTAATAAATTACTGAAGCCAGAGTTTCTTTGCCTTGTTCCTTGTAACACAGTGGCATAGGAAAAGAAAATCATCAGAAGAGGCAAATATGATTCTTGCTGGATTTTTTCTTACCTCTAATGATGTTTCTTTTTTAATACAAAAGGAAAAAATTGATGCTGAAAATTTTTGAATCCTATAATCTTCTTTTTGCTTCGAAAATAAAGCACCTTCCTCTTTGTTATATAACTTGCATCATTTCCAATGATGGCAGATTTCATGCCATAGGCCTTGTATTGTTAAACTTTATGCTACACTAAAGAAACTACTTGACATGAGAATTTTACTAGGAAGCGAATCCAAGTGTGTCAGAATCTGATCTGGAGGTCTCTCGCCATCGTATATCTGTGTTCTTGTCTACACATACTGCTTACGAGTTGCTTCCAGATTCAGGGAAGGTTTGAATACTTTTCCCTTCTCATTTTTTTTAATGTCATCATTCAATGAGAATTCAATACTTTATTTGGTGTTAGCTCATTTGTCTTGTTTGCTTTATTGTAATTACAGGTAATTGCCTTGGATATGAATTTACCAGTTAAGCAAGCATTTCATGTGCTTTATGAACAGGTATTTCTCTCGTTGCCTGAGAGCACAGACCCGTGCCCATGGAATGTATGTCCACCTGCGTGGCTGATTTCACCTTACATGTATGTATTGTAACTTTATCTTGTTTCAGGGCGTATCTATGGCTCCTCTATGGGATTTTCGCGTGAGCCGGTTTGTTGGAGTGCTTAGTGCAATGGACTTCATTCTAATGTTGAAAGAGGTTTGTGAGGAATAAAATGTTTATGCAACTCTCCTGTGCCTACTTTTTAGTAAAAGTTATGATCTGCCCCCTACAAATAATAGTTTATTGGGTTGACATTTGAAGCTACTTAACAACAGCTAAAATTGATAAAAAGTGAGAACTTAACAACTGGCCAAAATAAAAAAGTGAAAATTTTAATATGTAGTAGCTTCATTGATTCCCAAATCCGAGTAAAGTTTGAAGTAATTATGTGGCAGATAATGAATTAATGATACTTCTTTTCTGTAATATGTAATAAATGTATAATGACATGCATTCGTGGTGCAAATTTTAGATGTATTTTTGCTGTCACTGGTGAACCCAGTATCATTATTTCAGGCTAATAATAGATCATTTATGGCACTGGTAAAATGACACTGGTAAAATGACACTGGTATAAGTAAGATGATTTGGGCTTGTATAAAATATTTTCAAGAGAAATATGTGCATTCTGGCATCTCCGTCTTTGATGTTTCTTCCAGTGGTAGATATGTGTGGTTTATCTGTGCTCATGTACATCAATGTTGTAGTTGTCATGATTATTAGATGCCAACCTTCAGTATCTCGGATTCATAACCAACTCTTATAATGGAATGCACGGTGCATATTTCTGTGTATTCATTAGTTGTGTAACAAGCGTAATTTCAGCTGGGAAATCACGGATCAAATTTGACTGAAGAACAACTTGAAACTCATACTATAGCAGCCTGGAAAGAGGGAAAATTACAGCAATGCAGAACACTTGATAGTAATGGGGGATCATATCCTTGGCGTTTTGTTCATGTAAGTGCTCCAGAGCAATTGTATAGATATTCTTCCAATTTCATATTTTTGTAAGATTGTCTTCTTTTTATGTTAGAGGGTTGGGGTTGTAACTTGTGAGCTCTGATCATATTCAGGAATGCATATGCAACATGGTTGATGAATAATAAGTTCTATGCGTATCTTGAAAAGACAGTTGAATATGGGTACTAAACACTGGTCTAACTTTTGGTTTGATTTACCAGAAAAAAAAAATGTATGATTTGGTTCATCACCTGGGGCATTCAAGCTATGCCGTGTGAACTGAACCAAACTGAATATGTGTAAACTGTAAAACATATGTGTATAAAAATAAGCAAGACATATATTATTTTAGAAATCATGCTGGAGTTTAGAATCACAAGTTTGTTTTAGTAGACATATGTAGAGAGTGTCAAAGGAAGATACAAGCATGTAGCAATATAAAGGGCAGCCCAGTGCATGAGGCTGCCACCTAGTGGGGTTTGGATAGGGTAGATGTATGCAGTCTTACCCCTTCAAGCCGAAAGATTGTTTCTAGGACTTGAACCCATGACTTGAAGGGTCACAAGGCAGTACACTTACCATTGTCCTAGGAACTCACTCTCTAAGTGTGTAGCAGCATATGTTGAAGAAATTGCATTTTCGTCTTGTTCTTCATTCTGATTATGATTTGTCTCTATCAAAAAGGACTAGAGGTGAACTCTTGAATTTTTTGTGATTGGACTTCTTGCTGTTTTTATCTTTGATCTTCAGGCTTGGCCTCATGAATGTCTAAAAGATGTGGCTTTGAAAGTTTTGCAAAACAAGGTGTCAACGGTTCCTATCATCCATTCTTCTGCAGACGATGCTTCATTTCATCAGCTGCTACATCTTGCTTCCTTGTCAGGAGTTCTAAAATGTAAGCTTCTAGATCTATTGAGTATAGATAAATGATATGGAAGTTGGAACTAATAAATGTACTTAATTTTCAGGTATATGCAGGCATTTTAAGCATTCATCTGGTTCTTTGCCTATTCTTCAACTACCGATTGGTTCAATACCTTTGGGTACATGGGTGCCTAAAGTTGGGGAACCAAATGGACAACCACTTGCAGTGCTAAGGCCAAATGCTTCTCTTGGTGCTGCTCTGTCAATGTTTGTTGAAGGTGATCACTCTTTTGTTTTAAAGTTGTCAGGCATTTGTTCTGGTTAGTTTCTGAGTTCTGTTTTTTCTTTTTCTGCACAAGTTTTTCATGAAAGTGGTCCGAGGGGATTCTTTCAAAGGCTTTGAATATAAAAAGTAAGTATCAATTAAGAAAGGGAACAACAACTGAACGAGAGATTCTTATTTCTGCATGGTGCACCATTCATTTGTGCACTGAATGAATGGAGACAGTCAATTAGTTTGACAAATATTGCAGGGTCAGACTCAAATTTGAAAATGTCAAATCAGTTGTGTTTTTCATTGGTCCAGTGTACAGAGTGGTACTCTCTGTCTCACTTAAAACTTTCCAAACTGCATTTTTCATTTCACAAATATACATTTATGATTGTTATCTTTGTTTTTGGCAAAAGGGATAATATTTGTGAATAGTTTTTGCCCTTGCAGTGGGAACTGAAAACTTGATAATCCTTAATTTAGTATGCAGTATTAGCAATTTACAGTGTTAATTCAGAATAATTTCGTATTACTTAGTGTCTGGCTTTTGGCACCCTGTGTGAACACGTTTTCCCTTTGCAGCTGAAGTCAGCTCAATACCAATTGTGGATGATAATGATTCATTGCTTGATATATATTCAAGAAGGTAGTATCTCTTATTCTTCACATATATACCTAAAGTTCCCTTGAGTGCTGACAATATGTGCCTGTTATTTTCTTGTCAGTGATATTACTGCATTGGCTAAAGATAAAGCATATGCTTGGATATCTCTTGATGAAATTAGTATCCATCAGGTAATTACTACTTGATGGGTTCTGAGGTTAGAATTACATTTGTTTGGTTTTGTTTGTCCGCAAAAACTGAGACTAAATATTGCACTTTATGGTCTTAGGCATTGCTCTTGAGACAAGATGCAAATTCTACTTATGGGCTCTACAATGGTCAGAGATGCCATATGTGTTTGAGGTCTGATTCATTGCAAAAAGTGATGGAGCGTTTGGCTAATCCTGGTATTGTCTTCTTTACTAAGAAGCTCATTCCCCATATAAAGAAGGAAGGGGGGAAAATGCCAAAAAGTATATATTTTTTCTATTGTTCACTGATTTTCTTCACTTTGTTTACAGGGGTTAGGAGACTTGTGATTGTGGAGGCTGGCAGCAAGCGCGTGGAAGGGATTATTTCCTTAAGTGACGTGTTCAGATTCTTGTTAGGCTAGTTTGGAAAAATTGGCCATCTCATATGTCATATGAAGGGAATAGCAGTTTGGGAATTGGAAGGGACTCGTTTGCTTTGCTTATTTTGTAGAGTCTTTGGTTAGATGGGCATCTTTGGCTGTTGCCCCCTTGTTTATTTAGGATAGAAAAATGGGGAGAGAAAATTCTGTAAATTTAGCATCAATTTTCTCCTTTGAACAGCTTAACGAAATCTTTTTCTCCATTGTGCCGGCACATATGCAATGCTTGTGTCCGGTGCTAACAGAGGTCAAGGAGAAACTTTGAAAAAGGAAAAGTTAAAAAGAGAAAAGCACAAGGAAAAACAGTGTGCGGCCCGCATGCTGTTGGCTGGTTGTAATTTTTAACGTTTTTTTGGGATGTTACTTTAGATTTTTCTGCTGAAAAGTTGATTTATGACTTACGTGTTTATAGAGCTGTCACTTTCATTGTAATGAACTAATGATGTTCTATCTTCTTTCTTAATTACTTAAATGGAAAAGTATTGTACTACAATTAAATGAAAAAAGGTCATTTAAGTTCTCACGTTACTTTCAAAATGTTTTAACAAAAAGCTTGAATATGGTGGCAAGTAATCGTACCCATAGAGAGTCAAATTTTAAGCTCTTGAAAAGGCAATTGTAAAAATTCTTGCAATTATTGATAGCGTAGATTTTGATATTATTTTTTAAATTGTAGTATATTGTAATTTTTATAAAAAGATACAGTTTAAAATTTAAAAATTATTGGTTGAGATAAAAATAGTATGATGTTACAAATATTTATTATATTGTATCTTAAAAAACGTATAATGAGATCAAATTTTTGACAGTCGAATTTTGTTCATGCTATGTCGTAACTTCGATATTTTACTATAACTTTTTTATTTCATATTATAATCTTCTACTTAAGCCATAACTTTCAAAAAATGGTTCAACATATTATGCTTTTCAGACGTATTACTGGGGCCTTAATTGATCGGTAACAAGTTGCTAAAGTAACGGATTGGTTACTCACAGAAACATAGCCTGCTGAAGGAAAAACCGAAAAAACGTTAAGAATTCTTAGCCGACAGCATGCTACGGACAGAATTCCATGAAGAATGTCTCGTGAATGGCATCCAGTCATTTTTTTAATTTATTTATTATTCTTAGTGCTGTCTCTACCTGTCTCAAGGAAGCAAATGCTATCCAAATTGTTAAACGGGCAGCTCTTTTAAAATCCTACATGAAAATACGAATGCATCGTTGCACATATCAAGATGCTAATGATTATTTTTATCTCTTCATTTTCCTAAAATATTGTCAAAGGCAAATAAATGTATAATACTCAGAATTCAAGTAAAATTCCAATCCGAGCCCGTAAAATGGGTGCCCGCCGTTGTTACGGCTAAAAAGAATACCCCAATTCCAAAGCTGTTCCAGCTAAACAAAAATTTATTTTAGATACAGAGAAAGAGATTACAACACTTGGACTTGGGTGGTCAATTACATTATCTCACTAATTCCAGAGCTTGACCCTGTTGACCTGATATAAAAGCCATAAATTACAAGGTTGGCTAGGAACTTTTATGTGATCTGAAGCAATATTTCAGCATCCTATATACAACTCGAGAAAAGGAAAAGAAGTCAAGTAGGGATGAGAGCTAAAATCTGGGTCTTAATTCTTCCCATGCACATTTGAATTTCTCTGTAAATAGGAAGGTTTTGCGGACAGCATGGATGAAGGCTGGTAACAGCAGAATCTAATATCTGAGCCACATCAGCTGGAGGATATTGTCGTTCAGTACAAGTCTGCAAATTGAAAATCTGGTTAGTATTCTCAAAAACATGCTGATAGAAGTCACCAGAAGTTGAAAGGAAAGATGGTAAACTGAAAATTATGTGCGCTCAAAACCACGTGGAAGGGGTTCTGGCCTTGAGTGTGACTAGGAACATGGGGAAATGGTGTGTTGGTGCGTTTTATGACTTAATTACCTGTATCATGATCAATGTAGCCACACAGGAAGTGATGAGCTCCGAAGGAATGTGAGTATCAAGTTTGTCAGAATCATGATGCAATTTTGGACCAGATGCATCGTTGAGTAAAGGCTCAGATGAAGAGCAAATTGACCGACTATGGTGATCGGAACTTCCATTCACTTGCTCTTGGGGCCTCATCACCGGCAACAAAGAGTCGGTGGCCAATTGCTGATGATCAATAGAATCCAATGCCTGCCCAATCCTCATGAAAGGATCTTCACCTTCCTTCACTGAAGCTAGTGCCTGAATCATAATATCAAATATAGCTTTTAGAAACTTATAGCTTGAGGCAATACTTAAACAATGTTCTGATATATAATGTGTTCCACCAGAGTTCAGAGCTTAGGATAAAATTATTGGTTTTTGCATCGTTTTCAAAGTATTGCTTAAACCAACAACAAAATCATTGATTGGAATTAATCAAGAACAACAAAAATAATTTGCAGGTATGTAAGCACAAATGTCCTTATATCACCAAATCAATGACACAACAAAATGTTAAAAATCATCTTATGTATAATTCACCAGTGACTGCAAAAGCAGAGGGGGCATAGGATCCAAGGTCCTCCATACCTGAAATGCAGCATCCACCATGGCACGTGCTTTAAGTCTGGATCCTTTAATAATTTCAATAACAGTTGATCCTAACTCTTGAGCTAGAGAACTATCCAACGTACTGGGAAGGCCATCATGAACATTGAAAATTGCTTGGGGCTTCATCCATGGTGGCAAAGAGTTTACTGTGTAAGTATTTCGTTGCCTCAAATGAAGCAAAGCATTAGAAACCTGAAAGTGAAATAAATAATCAAAAGTTGCTTCAATGTCAAGGGAGAATGTTGTTGTAACAGATAATAATCCATGGAAGCCATGCCTGTTCACTGGCTTCCTTTAGCTGTACAAGTACCGTAGCATAATGCTTCTTGAAAGCCTCTGAATCTTTAAAGCTGTCAGCGTCATTTTGGTTCTCCAATATGTCATTGTTGGCATTTTTAAGCTCCATTAACAGTTTCTCCTGTAAGAGTGCCCCAAAAAAGTCAACAAGCTTACCAACAACCAGGTAAAATTTACATATAAAGACAGATGAGTCCAAATAGGCACTAACAAAAGCACCTAAATAAACGACACATAGGAGAGAGAATTTATAACAGTTTCCAAAACAATTGCATGAAAACAAGTACTCATTTATGTGTATAAAAACCTTTTTATCTAGAGCACGTGTCAGCTCAGAAAGGGCATGTATGTCAGCTTCCTTAGTTTGGTGATCTGTCATCCTACATGGTTGAGCACACACTGCTTGTTGTGTAGAGAGTTGATCAATATTAGCAGCCTTTGTTTGGGCAATAGAATAACTGTCGTTCCCCTGTCAGAGATTTTAATGAAATAAAATTAATCTTTGGGACACATTATGTCAAACCTGGACAGCCAGCCAACATGAAAAGCATGGGGAATAAATACAACAGAACAAATACTAAAAATACTAAAACTTTATGGTTTTACTCTAAGAAGCACTGACACTTTAAAATAGTTATTGTACCAGTGTCAGACATGTATCCCATAGGATATCGATCTTTTATGTAACTTTAGGTACTTCTAGCATTAGCATATATTTTTCAATTATTTTTTCAATTTATGGCGAAGCAATTCTAACTTAGGATTTGTGTTCTTTTGTTAATATTATACTAATTGTATATGCTGTATTTTAACCTTGTTGTGATCTATAATTTTTAGAATTTACTGTATCCACATGTTAGTGTCCTGTTGTATAAGTGTCCAGTGTATGTATCCATGCTTTCTAGGTTTTACTTTAACTGATTTTAAAGAGACAAGAAAAGCAATGAGTGATTAAACTCATCCAGTTAATTCTAGCAGTGAGAAACAATGGTACTATTTGAAGATTATTCCATTAGTCAAATAAAGTAAATCATTCAAAAGTAGTAACAACGGATCTACCTTACAAACTGCTAACTGTGTAGTGTTGATCAAAAAAGAAATAACGATACTTAATTTGCAATGAAAATAATAATCTACTGGAATTCCTTACCCTGCCAAACTGAGTTAAAATAATAAGAGATCAGACATAAATGAAATATATAAAAAAAATATAATCACCAAAATCTTTATTTTGGAGGGATGGCTAGGGGGTGTGGGAGCACAAAGGAACAACCATATCATCAAGGACACAGTATTCTGAAACTTGATTATTGTACATTGATCCTTGTTGTTGATAAGCAATCTAACCTTTCCCTGCTCAGCCAAAGTACTTAAAGAGATGGGTGCCTTCGCTGGAGGTCTACTTGAAGTGCATGTCAAACAGCCCCCAAAACTTGAATTTCCATTCATTTGTGGTTCTTTACTCATACAAGGGACTTTGCCAGCACCAATCTGCCTCCTCAGAGATTCTGGCATATTATCCAATGGATAAAAAGGCATGCAATCAATGTCCTGCAACCAAAATTCCACTCATTAAAAGGGCAAAGAAAATGTTAAAATCACTTTTTGATATATTATGCCCATTTTCTTCAACTCGGACAAAGAGTATTAGATATTTTTGTTTACAGCATGTAGCATAGAAAGGTTCTTTCCGTATAGTGGAAGAAAATTTAGGTCTTATTTGAAACAACATCTTAAAGCATGGCTATAAAATTTCAAAAATAAGCATGGAAGCAAGAGATCATGTTACCATGACAAATTCAACACCCAATTCAGGAAGGTCAAACTGAACCCTGCACTTGTCATGGTCAACTGTAAGCACACTTCCATCGTGAATCTCTCTCGTTTTTGGGTGAAGAGCAATTACTCGCTGTCCAACATATAAAGGTTTAGCTAAATCTGTTGGAAGTCCATCTCTGATACCAGTCCGCAGTTCAGTGTAATGTTTCCTTACAGATTCCCGATACTGTTCAAGTTTTTGTCTTTCTTCACAAAGAAAGTGTTCAGAAAACCTGCGAGGTTTGCCAAGGGAACTGCAGAGACAAATAAATGCAGTGTCAAATATGTTCTCTCCTATTATATACTTCGCTGTTCACAAAGTTCAGCAGTAGATCTGCTAAACACAGCTGAATTTCATACCTTTTTATAACACTCCACTCAACACGAGTTAGCCTTGGGATATTCCCTAGACCAACATGATTTAAGTACTCCATGAACTCCCATTTGGAAAACCATGGATAATCTATTGCGCTATAAAACCATTCAAATGCACACCACCTGCGAACCATATAAGATGACAAGCTACTAGAAAGCTTTTCCTGTAAGTAACAATTTTGAAAGAAAAAAAATTTAATGCCCTCTAATCTTCAGAAAGCTTAATCAATTTAAATTAAGTGAAACTTTTACCTTTAGAAGTAAAGCCCTATCATGGAGTGGGGTTGAATACTTATTAGGTTGACTTTTTAATTTGTTCTCGGAAGACTTCTCTTTAGGCATAAATGTGCTCTGTAAACTCATTTTACGTCTACTTCGTTTAGTTGATAAACTAACTTCACTCACAAGTGGAACTTCTGCACTTGATACAATCAAATCTTTCTGGTCACTACACAAAGAACTTTCTGATGATCTGACTGACTTTAGTTGTTTTGCTGGAGTGGAATTCTGACCAGCGTGCTTTCCTTTAATCACTGGTTTGTTCTCTTCATTTACAGCCTACAAGGCATGCACAACATCTTTGATAAGTACATTATGAATACATGCCAAGCACCTTTTATAGAAAACAGAATATAAAGCAACTTAATTTCTGCGACAATTTGACATATACAGCCAAATAGGACCAAAGTTATGTCTAACCAGAATCTAAACATTCAAATGTCCTAAAATCAGATAGATGACTTAATTCATGGAACAACTTTCATATAATTGATAAAACTACCTATTACTACTTCTCATCCCTGCCACCTCAATAAAATCATAGAGATCAAGGGCATACATCCCTTACACACATGCACGCATGCATGCTTGGGATAATAGAAATATAAGGATTTGCATACCTCATCTTTCAAGGGATCATTTGGATAAGAATCATGCTTTGCACTTGGTACCTGATAGACAAAAAAGATTTCCCATCACTAATTGATTAATTGCAAATATCGCTTAATTGAAAATTAAAGGTGGGATGAGAATAATAATTGAGGAAATAACAAGAAGGATAAAAATATGACTAAATTACATTGTTTCTTATAGGCATGCAAAATCACATGGCATTTCTAATTATATTCTACTTTTTGTGAGGCACAACTACCATTACTAAATTACTAAATAAAAACAAATTAAAAGAAAAGAACAGAAAGAGCAAATTTTTAACCCCACATGCTTGACTGCTTAGATTGTTGTTTAAAGTCCCATAACAATCCTTTTAGCTACAAAGCATGGACAACTTAAAAAAGGAGCCATGTCCAATATGGAATCTTCGTGTTATACACACAACCACTTAGACAGCTGCCATTTTGTGAAGTTCTCATGTCCAAGTTAGAGTACATGCTTCTTATCCTCTAGAAATGAAGCATGAGACAGCCAGAGGGAGTCCGATCATACATAAACACCACTGAACAATTCCAATAACATTGCACCACTATTTGATAACTGGAGAAACTCAATTTGATAGTCAAAATTAAGAAAAACAAGGGGAGTAATAAATCTTGATCATACATCCCCATCATTATCACACTTCTACTTAATCAAAATTTACATTTGTGAGGTCATATGACTAGCATAAATCTTGAAGAACATATTGTGTTTACCTTTGAAACCATGGACTTGCGCTTTCTTTTCCATGTTTTATCAGTAGAAGGAAGCTGCTCTTTTGATTCAAAGAGAGCATTAGTATCACTATCATTTACTGTCTCCCTTCCAAGTTTAAATTTTTTCAAGGCTGAAACCTCAACTCCGGGAACTGAAGGAACAGCCTTTTGTTTCAAGCCTAGTTTAATTTTATCTCTGTTTTGGCTTGTTGATGTGGCTTCAGGTACAGCAGACTTTTCATCTTTATCAGCAATCATTCTTTCTTCCTTCAACTGGACAGATGATTCTAGATGGGAAAGGGAGAGGAGACACGTCGAGTTAAAAGAGGTTGCATAGAGAAGAAAATTTGCAAAATCCCAATGATGACTAAACCAATAAACATGAGCCGAAGTAGCAACAAGTAGGTTCTGGTTCAAGGTATTTAGGTTGCATAAGAAAGTATGCAAAAATTTCATCCCAAATAATATGAAGAGGTCAGTGCAATTAATCCTGCCTGCCAATGCGAAGAACTTGGAAAATGCATGCTTCTTGTCCTGTATTGGACTGTCACATGCTTTCAGTCTCAAGCAGCATGGGTCATTAGATGGACCAATATAAGGAAAATCAATCTAAACTAAGTGCATGAAAGTATAAAAAATTGCATTGAATGCAAAAACACTAAAAACTGAATTTTTCTAATTGGCTATAACTCTTTCCCCTGTATACATGTCTCTTACACAATAAAATATATCAGCAACCCATCCTTACCAGATTCCATTGTAGATGCTGGTATCATTAATGACAGATCAGCCAAAGTTTGCAAAGCATCCAAGGCAGAGCTTTCATCAGCTGGATGAAATAAGAAAATATTGTCACTATAAAAGTGAAAAAGTTCCGCTCGATCCATGGCCAAGGTAGAAAAAAGAACTTAAAGATCTATGGTTTGCAGAAACAATTCACACAGATATGTTTAGTGACATAATTACCTCCAAAGAAAAGTTTCTTGCTCCTTTTCCTCTGAGGCTTTGCATTAGTAACCTCAATATCAACCTTTTCCTTCAAGTTAAAATTAAGTCCTTCTTCAGTGCCACTACATGCTTCTCCACCATCATCAAGAAGATGGTTTCCAACATTTTCCACTCTCTCTTTCTTTCTATATACCTTTTTCCCTTTCTGATGAACTTCAACCGTGCCACTACCTTCCATATGCATCAAGGAACTAGTATCTCTAGCATGTTCTCCATTTTCAGCTCCCCTGCTTTCAATACTACCTTCCAAGCAGTCTTCATCCATAGAAGCATCATAAAACTTGGCAGGAACTGTCCCAGACTGTTGGTACTAGTTGACATATTACAAAATAATTAATTCAAATTTCAAACTTTTAATAAACAAAGTATGAACACAAGGAATTCAACTGCCAAGCACATAAGCTTATATTTGAATGGCAATGCTTATTCACAAATTCAAAATCCAAATTCATCTTTTGAAGCAATAATATTGCCAATGGAATAAGCTAATGGCAGCAGGATGCAGAAAAGCAGTTAAATACCATTCTTTCCCAGCTCTGGACAGGAGAGGACTTCTGCTCTGATCTTTTGTATGGTGTTTGAGATACTTGGGGAGAGCCAACTCTCTTTGCAGCCTCGGTTAATGCCAGAGCTGCAACATGTGCAACTTCATCATCATTAGCATCAAAGGCTGACTTCAGGATCCTTTTATTAGGCGAAGCATAATTTTCCCTGTCATCTTTCTTATAAGAGTAGTAAACTGGGACGCGAGGTGTCCTTTTCCCAACTGCACGAGGCTGGCTACCTAATTAATTGAACAGCCATCAACACTGAAATCAACTCTGTATAATATTTTATATAGTATGAAAAGTATATTAACAAGTGTTGACTATAATGAAGTTGAAGCGAAGTCAATGCTAAATTGCTAATTAACATGCATTGGAAGGGAGGGGGAGCTCAATAAGGGTCTAGTTATAATAGTGCTAGTGCTTCTATGAAGGGTAAATCACCATCAAAGCGTCTTCTCTTCAATAGAGAGAGGCAACCATCATTGGAAGCAATTGACTGAGACTGGACAGAATCTTTTGAGACACCAAGCTCAATTTTTACACGCTTACGTTTCACAGGTTTTCGGGATCCTGGTGAATCAATGCTCTCCCTTTCACTATCACTTTCTTCCTGTCAATTTCAAGTCCAGAAAATTACCACCCAGAAATACATAATTGAAGCTAATGAAACAAATCATGAGTGAAAAATGGCACAAACTCAGGAGAAATCACCTTTTCCAAATATCAGTTAGTCTTGACTCTCAACAAACATAAAGAGAGGTAAACTCTAAATGTAAGCATGAATTATTACATTACTTGTATTGTCATGATAGTGGCTTAGGAAAAAGATATGGAAATATTATACTATAAGGGAGGAAATTGCCACTAACCACAACAGCTTTCAAATTTAGTTTTAAGCATACAAGTTTCAGCCTTCTTTCTGAAAGCTGAAATGTTCTGCTCTTTCAGAAGAGCTTTTCACAAGAAAAGCTGCTTTCAGATTTTGTCCCCCCAAAATATAAATCCTCCAAACATATTAAAAAAAAAAATACAGAGCAAATATTGAAAGGAAACTGGCTTCAACGCAAAAGTCACAGAGATATTGGACAACCAGAAGCATAAATAAGCAATAAACTTCATCTCAAAATTTAACTTAACTTTGAACATACCAGCACATTATAGTGATCTGTCATCATTGCAATGAGACCAACAACAGAAGCTGTCCCCTCTGGCAGAGATAGGTAAGCCTGAAAGTTACAACAAGTAGTTTCAGTGGCACTTTAAACGAAATAACTGCACAACAATGATAAGTCAGTTCATGATAACTAGAAGTAAAAACCTTGCAAAGAAGCATGGACTTAAATATTCTAACTCAGACTTCTAGAGAAGTGTCGCTTTATGGGGGTGTAACCATTGGTCATTACAAGTTGGTGAACTGACAACCATGGACAATATCCAATAATGTTCAGTATTAAAAAGCAAAAAACATAGCAGGGATGGGAAAAGGAGGAGGAGGAACAAAAGTCCCAGTATCCATAGGTATAAACCAAGCATCAGTTAATCAGTTTCTATAAAAAGTAATCTAAATTTAAGCCAAATAAGCTGAGAAAATAAAAACGGAAAACACACAAAAAGAACACCAAATTTCTGAAGCTAAAGGCAGAGTACATGATGATAAGGCTCATGGCATATAGCTTCACAGTACACACTAAAGTATTCTAATACTACTGTACCCTGTTCATATTGTAAAGAGCTTCCACCATTTCAACGGATCTGTTACGTACAGCTGCAGCCACCTGGAAATCCAAATAAATCAATCAGAAGGAAGAATAACAACAATAATGACTAAGGTAAATTGATGATGATGATTTTCCAATGAACAACCAAGATGATGGGAGAAAATAACAGAAAAACAGAACCCCACCTTCTTCCAGTCTTTCCCATACTTCCTGTATGCCTCATAAAACCGCTCTAGTTCCTCTTTGTTCCACTGCGATCCCAATTTATCTGACAACTTTTTCTTCTGCAATCAAAGAGTCAAGCTTTAAACAAGAAAAGAAACAATGCCCAGAGCTAGTAGAGTAATGAAACGGAATTAGTGACAGTTATACACAGAAGACATAAACTCCTATCATCATGTGAAATACATCTATAATAATTAATAAGACAATATTATATGTTACGTATAACCCAATAACTATCATGCTATCTTACTTAACTGCTGTTCTGAGAATATCTTACCAGGCAGGACAGTGAGCTGCATTTCAAATGCTCCTGCCCTATTGCATCCTGTCCCAAAATATAAATGCGATCAAACAAAACGTACCCGTTGCTTATTTTTATTTGAGCTAACTCCCTCTTTCTTGGGAGAGACCTCATTTAAACTTGAGAATCGCTTATTCATACTTCTAGGTTTCCTTGTTGGTGCCATAAATTCTTTATCTATCTGCACCCAAATAATTTAAATAAAGAAAAGAAAAAAAAAGTCAGTACAAAAACCAAGTTAAAAAACTCATCCACTGAACTGATCAATAATGCAAAATTGTAACATAAAACATAGAATTTTCTCTTTGAGCACTACGTAATTAATGTTCATGTTAAAGTCATGCAAAATCCTCAGCCTTCTTAAAGCATGTTTGGCTCACTTTCCCCAACGGTAAAACACAAATTCTGATGCAAGTTTTGTAAAATCTTCACGCACATAGCTTTCTGTCAACTGGCGCTCCCGTTGATAATAAAGTAAAAATAAACAGGCAGTTACCCGTTCTGATGAGATATACAACTTCTATAACTTTTGAAAGATTAAAAAAAGGAGGAAAAACTGTAACCAGCATCCAAATGACTGACTGCAAACAAATTAGCGGAAAAATGTTCGTCGACATCATAACAGGCATTTCCTACAGAGAATTTTTTGCTCTTATTGTTACCCTTTTATTTTACAAATAAGAATTCAACAACATAAATAAATTGATGTCATACACGAGAAACTTTCAACGAGTGATAAATGCTCTTGTGCAATCAAGAACTACACCTCCGCCCTGACAAGACAGCTTCTAATTGACCTCAAGCTCCGACATCAGTTCAGATCAGATTGAATTTGAACTCCACAAAACCTGCACCCAAAAGGAAAAAAAGCGAAGAGAGAGTAAGCGTCAGTTAAATCTGTAAAATCAGTACAAGACTTTGAGATGAACCTCAAGCACTTCCAATATCAACAAGACAAGCAGCAAATTTTACTCGTTCCGATTCCTACATAAACACAACCAGTCAGTAATCAAGCTCTTCGTCTTCGAATTCGAACCACAAGTTTTCACAATCGCATCGTAGAAAAAAACGCAGCAAAAACTAAAACGCAGCTTCAAGAACCGAAAAAAAAAAAAACGAAGACCCGAATGAGCTAGAAGAAACAAATTACAGCAAGAGTTAACTAACGTCATCTGCTAGCAAAAGAGCTTTATCTAAAAATGCAGAAACAAATTAGAAGCTCATCCAAAGGTTAAAAAAAAAAAAAACAGCAACATTATCAGCAAAAACGGTCAAGAAGCCAAATCTCTTTAAATCAAGCAAAAATCACTCGAAATTGTCTCTTTCCATCGAATTCAAACCCTAAATTACAGATCGGGCAGTGAAATGGCTTTGCGAGCCTCACCGTTTTGTAGGGTTTGAAGCATACGAATGAGAAAAGGAGAGAGAAGCGATGGTGGAGAGGGTTTAGAGAGAGAATAAGAATGACAATAAGAATAAGAATGAGAAGGAAAAAGGCGTCGTTGCCGCGAAACTTAAATGACTATAAAGGGTGGGTTGGGTTTTTGGGTTGGCTTTGTGGGTTAGGGGAATGGAATGATATTTTTTTGAGTTTCGTTTATGAGCAGTGCGTGCGCGTATGAAGGTGGAAGACGGTCTATGGGGAACCATGCGCCTTCGCATTAGGCTATCCTTTGCCGTACACGTACCACGGCATGTCGTGTTGACGGTCCTGATTGTGCTACTCACTGAGGATCTCCGCTCGTCGCTTTACACGATTATATTTGAAATTTTAGAACTGCATCTCAAAGACAAAAAGGTTTCCGCTCCACCCGCGGTTTTCACTAATTGCAATTTAACCCCGGAGAATTTTGAAACATCCCACTTGCGCACTTTTTTTTTTCTTCATTTAAATAAACATTTATTTTAATTTTTAAAAATTATATGTGACATTAATTTAAAATTTAAAAGCTTTTTACTATCAAATAAATCATTAAAAATTAAATTATGATAAAAGTTATTTTATATTAATAGATTTCTAAAAATTATAATATAAAATTATTTTAATTTTTTTAAAAGATTATTGATTTTTTTTGATAAAATATGAGCCTTTAGGGAACTATTTAATATCAAATAATTATAAAAAAATCTAAAGTAAAGTTATATTTTAATTTTTAAGCACCTATTTGATATTAAATAATATTTAAATATTAATATAATATTATATTTTAACTTTTAATAATTTATTTGATGTTAAAAAATTTTCATTCACAAAGATAAAGTCGTAAATCACATAATTTTTTAAGGGTCAAAATAGTTGTTTATTCTATTTTTTAGTTGGCCTTGTAATATAGCGTTCGGACTTGCGCAAAATGTAAAATAAAGGTTTAAATATTTTGGTCTTTATAATTATAGGTTATTTTGTTTTTTTTTTCATAAAAAATTTTTCTTGGCTTTAGGTCCTCCTTTTTTTTTTTCCAATGTTAAGTTTTTTGGTTCTTGCCATTCTAAATTTTTGAAATATGTCTTTAGCACTTAAAAATGTTGAAAATTTTACTTTTGGTTCTTATAAATATTTTAAAAATCTTCTTTTAATTCTTAGAAATATCATCACTTAATAATGTTATACAAACGGTAAGGACTAAAAACTTAAAATTGGAAAAAAGAAGGACAAAAAGTCAAGAAAATTTTTTAAAAATATTAAAATTAAAACTATCTATATTTATAGGAGGCTAAAAATATATTTAAACTTGTGAAAAATTTATAAATCCTTACAGTAGTACTTTAAGTATTAATGCGACTATCGTCTCATTAATTTCTTTTGAAAAAAATTGTTATTAAATTAATATTCTACAAAAATAAAATAATTATTAAATTTATTTTTTGTGTCACTACCCTAAATTATAGTTAAAAAATTATAATAGAGATTAAAGTAACTAAGGGCCTATTTGAATAATACTATTTATGATTTTTTTTTAAAAAACTTTTTGCAAGTCAAAATTCATACTTTTTAAAATTTTTTTGTATCATTTCAAAAGGTTATTTTTAATATTTTTTAAGAAGTTAAAATATCTAATTTAGCAAAAAATATTTTTTAAAATACTAAAAATAAGCATTTTTATCATTGCATATCTAAATATAAAATAATTTATTCATAAATTATTATTTAAAAGTTCCTTTCATATAAAAATTTAAATAAGTTATTTTCGAAATATACTCTGATACCTTTGTTTTACCTTCTAATTTACTAATTTATGAAGTCTATTTGATTTGATTTGATTAATTTGATTCAGGCCAACTCAGTCTAATACTAGGAAAATAGTCTCATATCACTAGTCTTTTTATTCACAATATTAGGAACCAATATTTTATTTAAAAAATGCCAAACCATTTAAATTAACCAAAAATTACTAGATGTCATAAAAATTTAAGACAGTGAAACACTTAAAACACTAATAGCACGTTTGGATATACAGTAGCACACCCAAAATCATGTTCAAGAGGCAATGAACGTGATTCAATGCCAAAAAAAAAAAAAATGATATTTGGATGTTTTGCTTCAAAATCAATTTTAGCTCCAAAATCCTATTTAGGTAGAAGCAAGAAATTCTTGCTTTTGCTGTTACACTTTCACGGTGAGAAGCTTGAAAAAGTAAGCTTCCAACTTTGCCCTTCATGTCATACTAAAATGGATTAATCAACATTAACTATCTTTTACATACTTGACTGTAATTTAATATTATTTGACAATAAGTATAAAAAAATATTATTTGACAATTGAAAGTTGTTTATTTTACAATTAAATATGTACCGTAATTAAACATTTTTTTATTTATGTTGTACTTTATATAATATATACTTAGTTTGTATACATTTTTTTTCAATTTATTAATAACACCAGAGATAAAAAATACACATTGATGCTATATAATAAAGTTTTGGTGGAAAATAATAAAACAAATAAAACATATGTAAATATTTAGATCTTAATGATTTTAATTTAATGATTTTTTATCGTCAATTTAGGTTAAATTGTGAGCTTTTTAAAATAGATTGTGCATCTTATTTCAAAAATGAAAATACATGCACATTTTTTTATTTTAAGTTTAATTATTTGATAAAAGTGAAAAATAAATCTTATAATATATATATATATATTTTTTTAAATAATAAAATAATATATAAGATAGTTTGGACAAAGTAATATGAGATTTATGTCTCTTTTTGTAATTATGTACTTAAAAGTGATTTTGATTCATACAATCCAAATAATATCAATTTTGACAAAATTATTTTTCAGATCAAATTATTAAACTTCATTATACCTCAAAATTAATTCTAACAAAATTAATTTTATCTAAAATCAACTTTACAAATGCAAAACCAAACACACACTTACACGTGTATATAACAAGTAAAAAGAAAATAAAACGCTAACACAAATTCAATCTTGCAATTTAAAACTTCTTTATTCAACAATCATTCCAGAATCTTAATCCAAACAAGCAAACTATGTTGACTGGATATGCATTTTGTACACATTTACCTATCAAGTTCCCCTGATTTTTGTTTTTCGGTTTTTTTCTGTCAACTACGTTCGAGTACAGCACTGCACGGTTAAATATTACAACAATCAGATGTATGATGACTTGAGTACAAGCTGGTTCATGAAAAACGTAGAATCTTGTTACTAACTTGCTAACAAATGTAACAAATTTTTACCTCCATCACTCCATCCATTCAAACTATTATGTACCCCAAAAAAAAAAAAAAAAAAAACTCGTCCGCTTTCATGCTTGATATAATTCATAGAATTTAACTAAAAACTAGGCATGTTCTGAAAGTTATATTAATTTTTTTAAAATAAGAGCAGCATTGTTTATAATTTTATATATAATTTTGGAAAATCTTGTCGCACTAGTACTACTCGTACCCGTGACGTAAGTCGTCACTCGTAACACGGTTTTATTGCATGAAGTTTATTGCATGAAGCATATAATGTTCAAAGGTGAGGGCTTCGTTGGTTCCTTCAACTTTGGGACCAACGTTAGTCCACTATATAAGATTACGATAATATCCCTAAGCCTTTCACCACTACCCCATTCATCTTCCTCCTTCTACTGTCTTCTCTATTGCAACTGCCACTACCATCCATCAAACCCATCTCCAGCGGTGACCCTCCCTCTCCTTCTCGCATGGACCACTTAAGTAACTCGTCAGATGAAAACTTTAGAAAGGCACAAGGCACCACGCATGGTCTTTTGTAGAGAGTGGCAGCACCGTTTTCTGTGCTTCCAAACTGATATTTAAAAAATGAGGCAGCGGATATTCTTCCAAGCTCAAATTCACTTGTTGATTACATATAATATTTGGTATTTGTGCGGATTTTAAAAACACCCGGAAAAATAATTTCTCAAACAATGTTAAAGCCTTTCTCCAACTATGATAATGGAAAGTGCTATCTTCAGATTTGCTTGAAATTGACTAAATGCAAGGTAATTAATTAACCAGGACTCACTAAGGCGCTGGTTACTAGTTACTACACAAAAAATTCTAGCATTCAGACAACTCGTACATAGACAATTTCAATGAAGGCCAAATAATACCCCAGAGGTGACACCATCAGAGGACCCATTCTTGCGGCAAAATCCGGCGACAATCTCACGAATCCACTGTAGCTTCTCTCTGGCGCTGCCGCAATCGGTGGCAAGGCACGGACGCCGGAGTCATCCTCCTCCTCCTCCTCCTCCTCCGACAAGCTCCCTTCGTTTGTGTTATGTGCTGTGCTCCACATTGACACACAGTCAGTAAGGATGCAGATGTGATAAGAAAGAAGGCGTTAAAAAGGGTTGGTGGTGGCGATGGTCGTCCGCAGCATGTGGGGCGGATCTCCTGCAGCTTAGGCAACGGTGGAGGAGGGCAAAAAAGGTAGAGGGATAGAAGAGTAAAGTTTTCAAGTCTAATTAGCTTTTTAAATTAAATTCATTTATTTTATGTGTAAAATTTGAATCATTTAATTATTTTAATATTAACTTTTTTAATTAACTAATGATAGAGAGACTCACAAAATTACGATGCATACAAAAAAAAATTACAAAAATAACAAAAATAGTTGAATGATAAGTTCCACATAATTATTATAATTTTTATCTAAGTTCTTTCTGTCTAGAAAGTTAATGGTGTATTATGTAGAATTATTAGCATTTTTGGCAAAATTATCAACGTATTATAAAGAGTTATCAGCATTTTGCTAACTCTATATAATATACTGACAACTTTGCTAAAAATACTAGTAATTTTGTTGAAAATGCTAATAATTTTGTTAAATATACTGATAACATTTTATAATATATTAATAACTTTGTCCAAAGAAAAATGATTAGGGGATACTTTTTTGCGACATAACACGCAACATATACAAAAAAAAAAAGTGAACAAGACGAAAAAAAGCCTAAATGATATATTCCAAATAATCATTATTATTTTTATTTATTTTTTTTAAAATCCAAAATCTACCAATATATTATTAAAAAATACTGGTAAATAAACACGTATTACGTTGCAAAAAATACATTCCCTTATCACTACTCTTGCCCAAAATAGTAACAATTTTACTAAAAATACTAATAACTCTATTCAATATATTAATAATTTTTTGAATTAAAAAAATAATTATATAAAACTAATCATTCAAATATTTTTACTATTTTCCTCCAATTTTCCATATATATCATGATTTTGTGATGTGTAAAATTTTCTTATTGGACTAATGTTGGCCCAGAGTTGGAGGGACCATTGAATCCCCCACCATGATTAAAGCTCCCAATCACGTTTAGCACCTTTTTTTTTTTTTTCCGGTTGTGAGTTGAGTCCATATTTAAGAACGAAAAGCGCGTTCTTACCGAATATTAAGCTGCCATAACAAGTGTGCGTTGATAAAAAGCCATTGAGTGGTGTTACCTGAACAACTTTTGTATTAATAATCCCACACTATTATACTAAGATTAAAAAATGGGCATTGTTTACTTCGAAACAGCGCTTGTTTTTGAGAAATTACTCCTGGAGCAGACACTACTATCCGCGAGATATCTTTCTGTTAAAAGAAACACCTCACGGATATTGGATGATACCAGCACAGCAGGTTATCTTTGCTGATGAACAGCATCATGCAGTCATAACTTGGCCACCTAACCGAAACACTTGTAGCCAACTCACAAGCTACGTTGGATGGGAAATTTTTTTCCAGGGTTAAACCTCCCAGTTGTTCCCACGAAATTTTAACATGAAGTGATCTCATGGGTCCTGTACTGACCTTCAGGCTTTTACCACAATTGACTTTGGCGATCAGCAGCGGTTATGTGCAAGAATGAACTGAATTTGAAAAATGTGTTCATGGAGCTATGGTGCTATCTTTCAATCACACGCCTGCTATTTCTAAATTCACCAAAATCCTTCTCATCCATACTATATTTATTAAACTGTCCTGTGCCACGCTTCCTGTCTCCAAACCTCTGCCTGTTACGGTCATTTCCTCGAGACCCTCTACCATTATTACCATAAGACTGCCCTCTACCACTTCCATAAGAAGTAGATCTGTCAAAATCTTCAAATCTTTTCCAATTGCAGCCATTTCCCTGAGACCCTCTACCATTCCTATAAGACTGTTGGGATGATCCATCAAAATTGTCACAGAACTTATTTGCATTGCGGCCAGCAATTGATCCAGACTTCCTGTATTCAGTAAAGTTCCTTCTCCCAGAATCATGCCTATTCGCTTTATTTGGTCTGGATGGATCATGTTTATTCCATTTATTTTTTCTGGATGAATATACTTCATTTAAGTCATCATCTTCATCAGAGTATAAGCCAGCACCAGCATCTTCATCAGAATCAGAACCAAAGCTTAATTTCTTGGTTGGACCTCCGCCCTTTCTTTTCTGGCCAGCAGCAGAAACATGGCTAGATTTGAAATTGGAATGAATAGATCGCTGTTCTTTATCAAAATCAAGCTCATCATCCTCGGATCCTGAGAACGATGTATCTTTGCCAACTGAACGGGATCTTACACTTCTTCTGGAAGCTGTTCTGTTATGTACATGCATTTTACCATCCTTGTCTTCAATATCATCTAACTCTGACGAGCCTTTGACTTCGGAAAAATAATTTTTAGATGCTTCCACTCTTGTACTATTTTGAGTTTGGGTTTCTAGCTCGTAACTATCTATATCATCCTCATCCTCAAAATCATCAAACCCTACTCCAGGTTTATAAAGACCGTGATTAGTGTGTTCTCCATCACGGGACCCTTGAACTCTATTGTTTTTCTCAAAATCACCTTCCCACCCTCTGTAATTTCCATGTTGAGCCTGCTTATCTGAAGGGAAATCTTCATCTATAGCTTGAGCATCTGCATATTCAAATGCAGCAACATCTGCACCATCTGATTCATCGTCATCGAAGTCAAAATTCCAGGCATTGGAAACCTCTTGCCGGCTGACTTTTTTATCTAACCTTGGCTTGGAACTGAGTTTTGTATCTTGCATTTTATTCTCCATAAATTCATCAGATGGACGTTTACACTCACAATGAAAGCATACCATGTTCCTTCTGTAGTTCAAGAAGTTGCACCTGCCAGAGAAAAGAAAAGTCAAGCTCAGTACTTCAGCAAAATAAGCTTCATGGGACATTTAAGTCTCACAAGCTTTTGGTGTGCACAAAAACACAAGCTATTAATATTTAATTATATCTAAACAGCATGCTTCGAACTGATGCCCTAAACTTCAGATATGATTAGTATAGTTGCCTTCTGTGTCTGTGCACATACACAAGAGAGAGAGAGAAGGAACAATTAAATGTAATTGTAATGGACTTAAACTTACTCAGGACATTCCCATTCTCCTGGAAGCAACTGTCTCTTAGGACGCTTGGCATCACACTGTAGGCAAATAGTATTCTTTGCAAAATTCATGAAATCACACCTGAGAAGTGTTCAGCAACTTCAGTCAACAACAGGAAAAATCAACTACTATATGCTTGATGTTATTCCATACCAATTTCTACATAAGCAGTTGGTACCTAGTCCACTTCCAGTGATTCTGTATCTTCAATTACCCAAAGGAGAAACTAAAGAAAATTAATAAACTCTATTGCTGATCAGCCTTCATGAATTTAGTTGGTAGACACTATAATGAAGCATATCAGTTGCATGCCCAAAAATCAAGTTCACATGGTTCACAGGGCATATACCAAGCATAAAAGAGTATTAAGGAGTTTTTCAAATGGAAAATTCACTTGTGGTAAACTAAGTGTTTATTATTGCAAGAAAATTATGCAGATTCAAACAACTTACTTGGGGCAAAGCCAGTCCCCTTTTTTCATCTCAATGTCATCCCGTCCAACCCGTTTCTTTGGAGGAGGAGGAGGAGGCTGTTTTACTTTTGGTGGAGGCTTTTTAATCACTGGGGGAGGGAGATTTGGATCAATAGGAACTGAACTTAACTTGACAACCTCATGAAGCAATTTACGAACCACATTTTTGACAGACTTCTGCTTTAGAAGTGACTTATTTGTTACTGATCCATTGATAGGATCGAAACCAAAAGTCAGTAGGATCCGCATGACATCAATAGTCCGTGCCTCATCCTCTTTGTTCGTTAGCAGGTATGCCCTTTCACAATTGTTTCTCAAGCTGCAGGAACTACAGACCTGATATGAATGAATTTTTCATCATAAATATACAAAATATATTCAAATAATGAGCAACATATGCCGTGGATTGGAGAACAAGACCAAGAAAGAGGGAGAGATTAAAAGAGGTAGGGTCTGATAAAGAGAACGTGAGAGAGAGAGAGAGAGAGTGTGTGTGTGTGTGTGTGTGTGTGTGTGTTGTCTCTGAAAGAGAGACAGAGAGATAAAAAGGCTGCTAGCAGAGTTAAAGTGATCTTAGTTTACTTTTCACCCACCAACCATGGATATAGACATAGACTTGAAGATAAAAACTGCAATCTCTTGTCAGCACACTAGGAGAGTATATTGAATAGCCTCCAACATTTCAAACAAAATTCCCTTTCACTTGCAATTGTAGCAATGCAGATGGTAACAAAGAGCTCAAACAAAGAAATTTTTCAAATTCACAATTCAAATAACAACAAATCAAGAAGCAATTAAGAAATTGGCAGTTGTGTTTAGCAATAAACTAAATTTGTTATACTCACATCTCCTTCATCAAGGTGGGCATGCTTCCTTAAAAGTTTTGCAGAGAAAACCACCTTTTTGTCCACATTGGGGCACCCAAAACCAGCCAAAATCTGAATATCGTGCCTCGACAAGGACCTGAAATCAACATCGCCATAGTAGTATTTAACAAAAACATCATTCTTGAAAATTGTCACTTCAATTCAACTACCGAAAAAATAAAAACAAAAAATTCAACTTTCACGAACACGCATGCACAAACCTCAATATGTCGAAACGGTCTTTGCCAAAATTGAGACAGGCAGCATGAACGCTTTTGAAATCCTTAGTGAAATCGAACTCCGAATCGTCTGCAACCTCGGGGGAATGGAACCCTGAATCGTGGACCATTTTATCCTCGTCCCTCCTCCTGTGATCGAAGTAGTTCTGGTGCACCAACCTCTCCATCAACTGGATCCACTCGGGCCAAGGGTGCACCAACTCCACGTCCTTCTTCACCTGCTCTGGAGGCTTCGCCGCCGCAGCCTCGGCCACAGCTGCATCCGCCGAATCAGGGTTTTCATGGGCCGAAACTGCTTCTGATTCTGATTTGGGGGAAACGGTGTCGTTTAGAGGGGATTGGGGGTTCTTGGATTGGCGCCAGGCTCGAATGCGTTGAAGGGTTTCGTGCTTTTGGGAGCGCTCTTTTTCGATGGCATCGATTTGGTCGAAGACGAAGCTGAGACGGGCGGAGAGAGTAGAGGGTTTGGGGTTAGGGTCTTGGGAGGTTGAGAAAGGTTTGGTGAGAGTGAGAGTGAGAAGGTGAGAGAGTAAGAAAGAGGAGGGTTTAGTGTTAAAGGAAGAGGGAGAGAGGCGTCTGGTTAGTAGAAGAGAGAAGAGACCATAAGCCATTAGAGTGGAGTGGAGTGGATGCAAATGCCAGTTTGCTTGATTGAGTTCACTGCAAGTGCAAACTTAAAACCTCCATCACACACACACACACCACGATCGTCATTCTGCGGGGATGCTTAAACCCTACCAGCCTGTATGGAAAGGGTTAGAATTCAATTCTTAGTATTAATTAATAGTATAAAATTAAAATTTTAAAGAAATTTAATTCTTCTATAAAGACCCAAAATAAATCAAATTAACATTAGTCTGATTTATAATTTTTAATTAAATAGGATTAATATTAAGAGTAAAATGTCTAAATTCTTCTAATCTTATTAATATTTTTTTTTCTTAATCTTGATACTTTCCCTCCTATTAATCTATTAATACTTTTTTCTTTTAGGTGTTGTTTTTTTTTGTTTCCAAATTTTTTTTTGTTGTTACTTTTTTTATGTGCTATTTTTTTTATTTTATTTTCTCCCCTGTTATTGGGTAGGCTTTAATTTGTTGAGACATAAGATTCATATTTGAAAAAATTTCAAAAAACTATATTTTTGATTTGATTTATTTTGTAAAGTATTTTGATTTTATTAATTAAAGGCATAGTTAGTTTGATTTTAATTGTATTATGTTATCTAATAAATAATTAAATTTGTTATTAAAATATAATATTTTATCAATAAAAAATAAAATAGTTAAGATAAATAATTTATTTTATTTTTATATATGTTTTAAATAATATAAATAAAATTTAATTTTATAATTTATTAATTTATTTGAAATATAAAAATCCAATTACCAATAAAATTAAATTCAATTACTAATAAAATTGTTTGACTTTCACACTTATATTCAATTTTATATATTACTCCATGTAAAAATTTAAATTGATATGAATTTAATTTTAATATATTTTTTATGAAGTTTAATTTTAATTAATTATTATTATAATTTTCTTAAAATATATAAATATAATAATATATAAATAATCAATAATATATACTTTTACAATGATGATACGAGAAGTTAAATTCAATTCATATTTATAATTAGATTTATCTCTAAATTTGATCTATTTCATATCAACTATTATTTTGAAAAAGGAAAATTCGCATGTAATCCAATAACTCAACATCATATTATCACTTATCTCGTTCAATAATGAATATTATTCAAATAGAATTATCTTTTCATAAAAGTTAAGCAAACGGCAGAATAATCAACCGGGGTGTGCCTAATGCACGAAATATACACACTAGTACATAATTGACAACAGGAAATTATAAGGAAACTGTTTACAGTGTTGCTCAATAAGCAAAGATGAAAACGCGTGGATTAACTTGGTTGTACGCTTGAATAATCTTTATTTGTTTATTTATTTATTTTGCTGTGAGCTTTACATGAATAATCACAACAGAACAAATATACATATTTCTTTTGGGTTACACAAAACGGAATTAGAACAAGAGCAGAAAATATATATATACATGGCAGTGCCACAAACAGCATGCCCCTACCAAGTTAAAGTCTAACCATAGGCGATGTATAACACACATACTAGCAAGGAAAACGGCCTTTTAGAACCATTCTACCATGCATCTGGGATAGAAGCCTTTCTCTGCAGCAACATGGGTGGCAGCTAATAGTTCTTTCTGAACTTTCCGCCTCTCATAAAACACCGAGCATGCAATGGACGTGCACTTCACACCACTTTCGAGAAGCTTATCCCCGCCTCCACAGTGTTGACATATCTACAAGATAATAAAATCCACAGCTATCACCAGAACCCAAAAAAAAAATATATATATATATATATTATCACAAAGCATCAAATTTAAGGGAATTACGGAGAGGAAAAAGAACGACAGATCATTGATATAAAAGAAAACTTTCATCAAACCTGACCTGGGATAGCAGAAGTTACAAAACAGATAACCTAATGCAAACTAAAAGTACATGCTAACAACAGTGACGCAACAGCTTATCATTTTCAAGCAGATTTCCTCCATGCACGAAATAATAACCTATACAGTCCCCTAAGAAAAAGAAAGACGCAGACCGACAAGGCTATGCAACCTGTAAAGAATCCTTAACACGATGAAAATTTAAACCTACTTACAGCAACAAGATGTTGCATCTCTCTCTCCAACTTTGAAGTCTTATTAATCACTGCTGTTGCAGCAGCTGCTCCATTCTCAGAACATTGATTACACAGATGTGCTGATGCCTGGACCAACTCGCCACACAGTATACAATGTTTTGAGAGATAGTAATAATCGATTCTGGTTCTATGGAAATTTGAAGAGAATGTATGTTTTGCAGAAGCTTCCCTTATGGGGCGGGGCATCTCCAAAAACCACTGGTTCAGGTCAGCACCAACAAGCCCAAACACACGCTGTAAGGCCGGTATTATTTGTTTGTTAATGTAATATAAATCATTTATTCTAAATGGGGAGTCAATTGCCAACACTTCCAATGGATCCACAACCATATCAGACAGGCGGGCTCCAGGCTCTCCATGGATTACAACATAAGGTACTCTCTCAGCATATCGTGGTTCTGCCCTAGGATCAACCCTCATTGCCTTGGTGGCAACAATTGCAGCAGGAGGAAGTGATGAGACCCTTGCACTGTAGGTACCCAAGCGAACCTCCTTTGCAAAGACAAAATCTTTCAGGGAGAATCTTCCAGAAAGAATCCTCTTCCACTGACGTTGCAAGTAAGTCTTCACCTGAAGGCAGCAAATAAAAAGGTTGTAAGCATGTGTATCTTTTCTTCCTTCCAAAGAAATAGCTTGAACAAAGAGGGAAATTTAAGAGAGCATGAATCAAAGTGAAGGAATCAAAAGATAGACTTTTTGAGATAATTTTCAACAACCAAGCATTGTTCCACTAGGTGGGTCGACTACATGGATGACATGATACCATAATGTCCTTTCCATCAAATTTCATTTCAACCCCCACCTCGCAATCTTTTACCTTCTCAATTTCCAACTAATCGAACATGCATTGGGCTATATCAGAGATATCATAATTATTTTAAAACAACTGCCACATTTATGTACATAGGAATGATGCAATCTGCACAAGCATCTATACCTCCAGCAAATCCTGATGCTCAAAAAAGAGTCTCAAAGACTGCTCCATTATCTTTGCAACTGCACAACATGTGTCCCTGCGAACTGTCTCAATACCTTTAGCATCAAAAATAGGTTCAATTTGATCAGGGCTTTCATAACTGTAGCCAACATATCGCTTCTTAGTAAGGAGGAAAAAAGGGCGATAGACTTTCTCCATCTTCAGGGTGACGGGACTAGGATTCATAGCAGTGATAGCAGAAGCAATCTCACTCCCAATTTGGAAGGATTCTTTGATAGTGCGTCCTTTAAGGAGGACAAACATACTGCAGAAAAGCCAGCAACTTTACTAATCTGTTTTTCTTTTCAGCCCTAATACTTTATCATTTCTTGATAAAGTAATAACAATCATGAAGGAGATGATACTACTCTCAAAATTAGACACGAGATGGCCATCATTCAATTGTAACAGAATCCCAACTAGTTGTCCATACACACTATTCTTGAAAAATAATTAACACGAGAGAAACAAATGTTTTCAAGAAATTATCAATGAAAAAGTTTGATTTGCAATCATGCAATTACCAACAATAATCTTTTTTTTTTTTTTTCACATCTGAGGAGAATATAATGATGTAGGGCAAGAGGAGAATCATAAACGTAATCAAAATTTTTCATGTCATTGTCATGGGGAATGTCTCTGGGAATTTTATTAGCTATTTTAGATAGTTTTAAGAAAAATAGTTTAGGTTTTTTTTTTTTTTTCCCCTTTTCAGAACAAAGAATTCAATCAGAAAAGGAAAGAAAAGGGCGAAAAGCCTACAAAGAAAACAACAGCAAAATGAAGGAGAAAAGAAAATATATCAACTAAAGAGAGCGACCCAATCCCTTTGCAAGTCTAACCTGGAACCAAACCGATGTGCATAAAGAGGCAAGCCATAAGTTAGGATTAGAATACTAACTAGTGAAAAATTGAAAACTAACAAGGTCAGTGTACTTTCTGAAATAAGAGAGGAGGTGAGTGTAATTTAGGCAAATCTCAGAAGAGGTTAGTACAATTTACTCTAATTAGAGATATAGTACAGTGATACCTATCAGTATCTCCATAAATAACTTTAGCATTCCACTTTTCATGTAGATTTACAAATGATATAGCCTTTTCCAGTGTACTACGGCCACATTGAACAATACTGTCTGCAAGTTCTGCACAAGGCATGCGACCACTAAATCCAGCAGCGGTGTAACCATATGTTACATTTGCTATGAGCTTCAACGCAAGCTGTCTTGCATCAAATATCTGAAAATAAAATTGTACTAATTGGTGATTTCTATTTGCATTATGAATGTAGAAGAACCATATCCTACGTCAAACATAACAGAACTGCAGAAACTTATGAAGGCAAAAATATTTAGCATGCATTCATTTGGAAAATAATCATGAAATTTCTCAATTTATATTCCAGAATACTTCAGAAAAACCTCCAGACCGAAAAGGGCCATAATTTATTTAACATTTTCCTTTTTTTTGAAAAATCTAGGTGTTGGAGATTGTCTTGGATATCAATCAATCACATGATTTATTCAGATTAGATTTAGCTAGTTGTAAATCTGTTGTGATTTTCTTTCCTTTTTTAGTCGTAGCATTTATAAGAGAATTATTCTTTCCTGATTTCTAGGCCTAGATTAATTGTACAGATCTGGTTTCTTTTCTATTTATACTCCATTATTGTAACCCAATTAAGGATCAGAGAAAATATTCCTCTTTTTTCCGCATGGTATCAGAGCCTGATCTGAACCAATCCTAAATTCCATTCACTGATCCACCATGGAGGGTGAAAGATCAAAAAACTCAATCAAGATGGAGACTGGTACACTCCTTGGTGCCAGCTCTGTCGACAGTCCCTCTTTACCTATCACAGGCCATAAATTGAATGGCCAAAACTTCATCCAATGGTCTTGATCTGTCCGCATCTTTCTTCAAGGAAAGGGAAACGAAGGATACATCACGTGAGACTCCAAACAACCAGAGAAGGGAGACTCAAATCTCCAAAAATGGGAGCTGGAAAACAGTCAAGTAATGTCATGGCTCCTCAACGCCATGACCAATGAGATCGGGGAGAACTTCATGTACTATAACACTGCCAAAGAAATGTGGGATGCAGTGAAGGAGACATACTCCAATGTGGATAACACCTCTGCCATTTTTGAAATCAAGAGCGCTCTCCATGGCTGCGACAAGGTGAATCTTCAGTCACCGATTACTTCAACACTCTCAATTGATACTGGCAGCAACTGGACATATATGAAGAAATTGAATGGAAATGCCCAAATGACAAGAAGCAGTACAAAGAACTAGTGGAAAAAGACAAGATTTATAAGTTCCTATTGGGACTTGATAAAGACCTTGATGAGGTGCGTGGAAGGATCCTTGGAACTAAACCTCTTCCAAAGATCTGCGAGACATTTTCAGAGGTGAGAAGAGAAGAAAGCAGGGGAAAACTCATGTTGGGAAACTATGCCTCTGCCCCAACCATTGAAAGCTCAGCAATGGCAGCCAGAGGAAATCAGTCTCGACCACCATAGAAGAAGAATCGCCCCGGGTGTGATCACTACAGGAAGCTTGGACACACTAAGGATACTTGCTGGGTCATACATGGGAAGCCAGCCGATGTGAAGACATTCCGAAACAAGGAATTCAAGGGCAACACAGCCTACAATAATTCTCAGGGAGCAGAAGCTAATCCTGACACAACTCCTTTTAACAAGGAACAAATGGAGGCCCTACAAAAACTCCTTCAACAGGCCATGCTAGATATAGGGAAGAATGTTGGTACAGCATCGGTAGCACAAAGAGGTAATTTTTTAACTGCTCTAAATGCTAGTAAAGGGAAAACACAGTCATGGATTGTAGATTCAGGAGCATCAGATCATATGACTGGAGATATTACGGTATTTAATGATTATTCTCCCTATCAAGACCACTTAACAGTCCGAATAGCAGAAGGAACACTCTCAAAGGTCATTGGCAAAGGTTCAGTTGTTATCAATAGAGATATAACTCTGAATTCAGTACTTTATGTGCCCAACCTTGACTGCAACTTGCTGTCCATTAGTAAATTGACTAAAGATTTGAATTGCATCACCAAGTTCTCACCTAACCTATGTGAATTTCAAATTATGGAGTCGGGTAAGACGATTGGCAATGCTAAAGAGTGCTCGGGACTTTATCTCCTTCAAGTTGAAGCCTCCAAAAGTGAACCCAAAGCCAACTCTTGTGCAGTAGTTCCTTCAAGTAGTGAAAACTCTATAATGTTGTGGCATTATCGTCTAGGCCACCCCAATTTCATGTACTTAGAAAGAATGTTTCCCTCATTATTCAATAAAAATAAAAGGAATTTTCAATGTGAAGTTTGCCAATTATCTAAGCACACTCGCAGCACTTATCCAGCTCAACCTTACAAGCCCTCTCAACCATTCTCCTTGATTCATAGTGACGTGTGGGGACCATCAAGGGTCAGCAACATTACTGGCTCTAGATGATTTGTCACTTTCATTGATGATCACACAAAGATCACATGGGTATTTCTTATGAGGGAGAAATCGGAATTAGGGAGAATATTTGAAAGCTTCCACAATACGGTGCAAACGCAATTCCAAATGAGCATCAAGGTTCTTAGGACAGACAATGGCCAAGAATACTTTCATTCTATGCTGAATTCCTACCTTCAAAAACATGGGATTGTTCATCAAAGTTCATGTGTTGACACCCCACAACAGAATGGGGTAGCAGAAAGGAAAAACAGACACCTCCTCGAGGTAACCAGATTACTCATGATGGCCTCAAATGTACCAAAATAGTTTTGGGGAGAAGCTGTACTTTCAGCAACCTACCTTATAAACAGAATGCCTTCCCGTGTTCTCAATTTTAACACCCCTCACTCCACTCTCCAGACCTTCTACCCAACCAGCAGACTTCTCACCTCAATACCCTTTAAAATCTTTGGGTGTTCAGCCTTTGTCCACAACATCAGTCCTCACTGCAGCAAACTTGACCCAAAATCCCTTAAATGCATCTTCCTTGGATACTCACCTCACCAAAAGGGCTACAAGTGCTACTCCCCTTCAACCAGAAAATTCTACCACACCATGGATGTTACCTTCTTTGAAAATTAGCCTTATTTTTCCAAAATTGGAATTCAGGGGGAGTAGACAAAAATACCAACTGAAATGGTAGAATTCCAATTTTTTGACAATAAAGTAACACCAGCAGCACCTATGGAAATAACTGCTCCAACAGTCCTAGAAGCACTAGAAGAGGTCCAAGAAGCAGAACCAAGGGAAACAAACCAAGGTCCTACTGCACAAGAAAACTACCTGAGGGTTTACTGTAGGAGAAAGAAAACTCAGAAGGAGAAAGAACCAAGCACATCTCAAATGCAAAGTCATGAGTCTAACCAGGCTCCAGAAAATGAAATTTTCGCAGGTAATCAAATTTCTAACTCTGAACCTGTACATACTAGTACAACTGAGCTTGATATCCCTATTGCCTTGAGAAAATGGGTGAGAACTTGCACTTACCATCCCATTGAAAAATATGTATCCTATGAAAAGTTGTCACAGGGGTACAAAACCTTTGTAGCGTCACTTGACAGCACCCAAATTCCAAGGAATATACACGAAGCACTGCAACATCCCAAGTGGATAGCAGCTGTGACAGAGGAGATTCAGGCCTTGGTAAAAAACCACACTTGGGAGCTGACTACTCTACCAGATGGGAAGAAAATGGTGGGAAATGGATTTTTTTCATCAAATACAATGCAGATGGGAGTATAAATCGGTACAAAGCCCGGCTGGTGGCAAAGGGTTACACTCAATCTTATGGTGTGGACTACGAAGAAACATTTGCACCAGTGGCCAAACTCAATTCAGTTCATGTCATCCTTTCTCTAGTTGCAAATTTGGATTGGCCATTACACCAATTGGACATAAAAAATGCCTTTCTGAATGGCGAGTTAGAAAAGGAGGTTTACATGCAAATCACCCCAGGACTTGAATCATCCAGCACCTCAAACAAGGGGTGCAAGCTCCGAAAATCTTTGTATGGCCTCAAGCAATCTCCGAGAGCTTGGTTTGATAGGTTGACTCGAGCTGTCAAGGAAGATGGATTCACTCAATGTCAATCAGACCACACCATATTTGTCAAACACTCATCAGAAGGAAAGGTAGCCTTATTCATTGTCTACGTTGATGATATTGTCATTCCAGGAGATGATCATGATCAAATTAGGCACCTAAAAGGCCTCTTGGCTAAAGAATTCAAAGTCAAAGACCTGGGACAGCTGAAGTACTTCTTAGGGATAGAGGTTGCCCGAACAAAGAATGGGATTTATGTGTCTCAAAGGAAGTACACCCTGGATCTTCTTCAAGAAACCGGAATGCTTGGGTGTAAAGTAGCTCATACTCCTATAGAACCAGCAAAAAAAAGCAACTTAGAAGATGGCAATTCCCTAGCAAATAAAGATAGATACCAAAGCCTTGTTGGGAAATTAATCTATCTAACACACACTAGGCCCGATATTGGGTTTGCTGTAAGCATGGCAAGTCGCCACATGACCAATCCAACCAACATCCATATGAATGCTGTGAATAGGATACTTCAATACCTTAAAGGTACACCAGGAAAGGGTCTTTACTTCAAGAAAAACTCAAATAGAGGTGTTTAAGTATATACTGATTCTGACTGGGCAGGATGTGCAGTGGACAGGAAATCAACTACTAGCTATTGCTCCTTTGTATGGGGGAACTTGGTTACTTGGAAAAGCAAGAAATAGGCTATAGTTGCTAGAAGCAGTGCAGAAGCAGAATTCAGAGCCATGGCACATGGCATTTGTGAAGGAATCTAGTTGGAAAAAATGTTAAAAGAACTCAAAATTTCTACCAACTATACAATAAGGATACTATGTGACAACAAAGCTGCCATCAGCATAGCCAAGAACCCAGTCCACCATGACAGGACAAAACATGTAGAGGTGGATAGACACTTCATTAAGGAGAAGATTGACGGTGGCATCATAGAGATTGATCATGTACCCTTATGCAGTCAAACTGCAGATATCCTAACCAAAGCACTTCCAAGACACACATACGAGGGTATTAGAACCAATCTGGGAATGATAGACATCTATCACCCAGATTGAGGGGGAGTGTTGGAGATTGTCTTGGATATCAATCAATCACCCAGATTGAGGGGGAGTGTTGGAAATTGTCTTGGATATCAATCAATCACATGATTTATTCAAATTAGATTTAGCTAGCTGTAAATCTGTTGTAATTTTCTTTTCTTTTTTAGCCGTAGCATTTATAGGAGAATTATTTTTTCTTGATTTCTAGGCCTAGATTAATTGTGCAGATCTGGTTTCTTTTCTATTTATACTCCATTATTGTAACCCAATTAAGGATCAGAGAAAATATTTCTCTTTTTTTCGCACTAGGAAATAAATATTACAAAATACAAAAAAATATACTTTATGAAGAACATAGATGCTAAACATTTATTCATATGGTCTTTTTAGCATTTATTATTATAATAGTAGCATTAAACAAATACACGACACAACTAGGAGATATTAAATTACAAGTCACATGATGATACCCGCTGAAGAACTTGCTCTGAAGGAGCCAATTTTTTTATTGCCTGTTTCACCATTATTCTGGTTGACAAGATCTCTTCCAATAAGCGGGGAAGTACACCTCTGCGAACCTGAATGACATTACAGGTACATATTAAAATTAATTCATACTCTCCACAATTGAGTTATGGGAAATGGTTCACACAACAGTTTGCCAAACTGAGAAGGAGGCACCAAAAAAAAAAAAAAAAAAAAACAAAGCAAAAACAAAAAACAAAAAACAGAAAAATGCTCTGAGGGTGTATGGGTCCTTGGTACAGTGATTGACTAAACAGAACGTAGTTCCATAATTTTCAGCAATTTGCAGTTTCATCAAGTAAATGTCATTCATTCAGCTCCATTAATATTAAGTTCAAGACTCTTTCATCTATACAATGAAAAATAAAGGAGATGGGCCAAAGTGGTCCTTGGTCAATACACAAAGTTAATTGAAAAAAACAAAGATTGACTAATTCCGAATAATCAGCTAGCAAGAAACTGGCCCTATAATTTACCGTTTACATTTCTAGAAAATCGCATTCATTCAGGCCCATTACTATTAATTAAATTCAGGACTCCAAGATATAAAGGAGTCAGAGAGTGGTCAAGATAAATGAGTCATACTGAATCACCTTCGAAGGTACAAACATAACACCGTTTGGAGTGAGCAAAATTTGATCTTTCAAATCTTGAAGAACATGTTTCTCCGGTGAAAATGAACAAACCCCAAGTGTGTTAGCCGTTGAAGCTACAACTTTGCCAAGACATGTACAAAAGCAAAGGTTGTATGCGATTATCATGGATGGATATAAAGACTGGAAGTCAAATACAACAACAGGATCTGAATAAAATCCTGACTCCGGTTCCATTACTAGGGGCAGGCACTCCATGGCAGGTTGAGAAGCAACCTAAATGAGACAAAAATGAACTGTTAAGCCCATGGGTATGGGTGAATAAAACAAACATTCAATAGACTCTGTGTAAGACACAACCAGTTTACTAAATAACATTTATCAGTTACTGGAACATCATTTAGAAGAAATTATAAAAAATAAAAAAGATATACAAAATCAAATAACTTTTTTTTTTAATGTGAAAAAATCAAATAACTGGATACTGTAAAAACTGCAAAAGCGCAATTCACAAATAAAATCATGTTAGGAAGGCAGGTGAACAAATAGACAAGTAGACTGAGTAACAAATCATCATTGTCCACATAAAAGAAAAGATCTCCAGAATAATATCACCGAATATAATCTCATTATGCTTGGTTTATGATAGGATCACAAACATCTGACATTATGATTCGTTATCCACAAATAAAAAGGAGTGGATGGGAAAATTTTGTATGAACCTGTTGATTTCCAGGTGAGATAGCAAGATAGTTTTGCATATGGGCCAACCTCAAAAACATGGATTCAACCCGGTATTGTGAGCCACGAGAGAGAACAGAGAAAAAGTCTATGCCAAAAACACGAGCAAGTTCTGATGTTCGATTCACCTGCAGACGAAAAAATTAGACAGGAAATAAAGAAAGACAACAAATTAGTGAAATCAAATCATAAAATATAATTTAAATTATTTTTGGAAATTGTAATGAACCTAATTAAGGAATCCAAGAAGCCATAGATTCACAAATATGCGTGAATCTATTAATGTATCATCCATTAGCTTTAATGAAAGAAACTTAAAATAACTCATAAGCAACTATGAAAGTACATGTAAAGTTGCAAACATGTTTCGAGATTTCAGTGTGCCTAAACGAGGCTGAAAAATAGACTCTGGTAGTAATATAGCCAAAACAAGCACCCAATCTATTTGCATATAAATTTTCACTAAGAAAATCCTCATATTGGCAGTAAACTTATCATGCTACCATACCATATCAAGTTGGTTTAATATCTCAAGGTTCAGCTTTGCTCTTTCTACAACATATTTGATACACTGATATCTTGCCCGTCCAGGACCACTTGAAAACCATTTTGTCAGCATCTTGTTGTGAATAAAAGGAATTTTCCGCCTCAATACAGCTTCAGCTACAGCTTCAACTGAATATAAATTCAGCTTAACTTCTCCACGGATCAGCCGCCATACATTAAGGACAATTCTGCCACCTACATGAACTCCACTAGCATGTGTCCGTCCCCATTCATCCTTAATTATTGAACTTTCTTGTACACAGCAATCTACATTAGGGGTATCAGGGTCGTCCAGTTCCAAGATACCTTTCTCAGAAGTTTTGATATCTTCGGAAGCAACCCAAGAGTCAGATGGAGTCCGAGACAAACTATTAAGTAATCCTAAACCAATGTGTGAAGCCCTTTCTGCTAGAAAACCAAGAGAACACCCTTGAATATCCCAACCCATCAAAATATCCGGGTCAGATGAAGACACAATCTTTACAAATTCCTTTAACAAGTGCTTTTCATCAGAAAAGACCAATACTTTGCAGCTTGCTAGGCCATCAAAACTTCTGGAAACCAATGAAGAATAAACATGAATACCAATTTTATAAACATTAGCTTGTAAGAAATATAGTGTATACTGGAGCATAAATTTTGTTACCAAAAGAAAAAGACAATCAAGAAAGAAAATGAGTGATAGGTGATACGAAGTGACAATATCATACCTCTGACAAGGTTCAAGTGCACCATGCAAAAGAACAAGAACATCAACAATAGAATCACTATCATTCTGAAAACCGAGAGCCACAACATTGATGCCATCAAACCGAGGGTCAGGTAAAAGGTCTCCTCTTGATTTGGCAAGAACCTACCAATGTCGCAGTAAAGTCAAGTCAGCTAATATGGTTGTTTATCACCACCATCACTTTTAAAGCATACTCAGTAACATGGATTGATGATTTGATACTTTTGTGTGTGTGCACACGTGTGTGTGCGCTGCGCGCGCCTTTACCGTCACCAATATTAAGTATATAATTCTCGGTGAATTGTGGGAATAAGTTAATTTAAGCCCCATATACCAAAATAAAGTCTTCAAATCAGAATCAAACAAGCAGATTCGAGAGACAATAAACAACTCTAGAAGAAAAATACATAATTTTGCAGGCACAAAAAGATTAGGAAAATACTATCCCCAATACCTCTATACTAAGTAATGTCAATTGCTGCCCAAGTCCAACACTTGCAGGGTCTCGAAACCCAATTTGACTCAGAGGGGTAGAACTTGATTTCCCAATAGGGCCAGATATCTGAGATTCATCTTGTGAGCCATCTAGGCATGCCTTTACTCTTTCTGTTTGTCCTCCACTAATGCATGGTGGTTTCTTTTCTGAGCTAGCATCATCATAAAGCTTAGGCTTAAGAGTAGGTCCAGAAGCACATTCAGGCAGATGCTTGGCCTCTACATCAGTTTCTTGACACATTTGATCTGGAATAAGCCCAAGATATGAGCATAGATTAGCGTGACCAGATTTGGGTACACACTTGTCATAATCAATAGGCTAAAGAAAAACCGACAAACTGCAAAAAGATTGCCGTTGAATCACTTATAGTCCTATTTGAAAACTCAAATCCATTTTTCTAGAAATAAAAAATGGTATACCCTTCAGATATGAACGCTTAATTTTTTTTCTATAGTATATTTTAAAGAGCAAATAACATGGGTAAAAAAAATTGGTCAAGTATGAAATGCACTATGTTTTAGACTTTTAGTAGATACCTCTCTCATCACGAAATAGCCATCTGTGCACACTATTCACAGATGGAGGCAAAATTTTAGGTGTTAACAGATAGAGGTGAGAGCCATCATTTTGAAAGTGAGTGGCAACATCCTTTGTCCCATGAGATCGAAGAGCTTTAACTGTAACACAGTTATTCCAAGTTTCCATCCCTTTCTGGGAATCCTTTGTGGAAATGGGAAGAAAAACATCCAGAGCATTCCCTGAAGAAATAAACAAAAGCTGGTCAGAAGTTTCATCAAACAGCCAGTGGGATCATATCAGAGAACATAGAAGAGAAATAACATGCTAAAATCAACATCAACTAATCCTTATCATATTTGGTGTGGTTTGTTACATAACATACTAAAATTGAGATCAGAAATTGCACAAAATACCTCACTTCCTAGTTCCATTAGATCACAAAATTCATTGGGACGATGGTTCACCTAAATATGAGTATATATTAAGATGAACATTTGAAAATATGCAAGTCTCCAATACCAAGAGGACCATGAACAATATTATAGCAGTTTGTAAAGTTGTGCTGCCCTCATGAGTTTCTACCAAATATTAACATTTATAATCCTGTTTCTATTGCCAAGGTAGCCGCTTTCAAAATCAACATGGCCCCTTTCATCCTAGAACCATGCCTCTTCAAGGAAAAACAATGCCAAAGCACCTCTTAGGTTCCTTCTTGAAAATTGTATATTAGACATCCAATATGATGGCATGTTTTGTTCCACCTAAAAAATATAAATGACGGCTGACTAATAGTTAATATTAATACATAAACTAGCACAAGAGAGGTTCTCTTGTTCAACAATAGGCATAAGACTGAATCACAGATTCACCACAATGCTTCTGGAAGAAAAACAGACCCAAAACCCTTTCAAATGTCTATAACAGAAATAGAGCCAGAATGCAAATAAGAAACAAACCAAGCAAATTGGGTTAAAGGAGGTAAAGTTACAACCTGACATTTCATCACAGCTTTCCTGATCCAAATGTAAATGGGTATTAGATATGGTTGGCAAGGACAAATTACTTTCAAGATTCTTCTCAGCAGAAGGGGTTTTCTTGCCTATGGTTATTCCAGTTAATTTCATGTGACTACACTTCAGATCATCAACAATGGACTCTGAGCCAATAGTCTCATGCAGTAAATTTTCAACATGCTTTTGATTACCAACTCTTTCATTAAGCAATACTTGTGTGTCACTTGCATCACTTTTGCCCATATAATCCTCATAAAACATCATCTGACCTTGTTGTGCGAAAGATATGCTTCCATGAGAACTTTGATCCATGCAATTATGTTTGCCAGACGCTTTATCATGACCGGATGAGCTCTGTACACTACTTGAAGCTGGAGAATCCAATTGCTGACACCTCTCAGGAGCTCTGATTTTATGATCGCCATCTGTTCTCAAACACTGAATGTCTGAAAAGGTAGTTGGGGTATAGACATCAGAAGATACAGGCTTTACGTAGGCTGTGCCAGCCTTACAGTTTTTACCCCTGCAAGCCTCAAAGTGATTGATGGAATGACTGGAATACAAATTTTCAGGCTTAGAGAGGCCTGGTCCTCGACACACTAAAGAACCTTGGTTTCCAGAGATCCTTAACAATGCACTCGCTTCTAGACCCTCCATTTCATTTTGACCAAAACATTCATCTTTTGGCATATCAGCCTGTAAGAAACCATCATTACCATCTCGAATTGGCAGTTTCCCGCACACTAAATGATCATGATTTCTCATTTCAAGATCACAACTTTTCAGGAGTTCTGTTTCTTCTTCATCGGTTTGCACTGTTTTCAAATCCATTTGTTTTTTCCAAAGGCATGCATTTGGTCCCTCATGCCTGTCTAAAAGAAGCTTTTTAGTTGTTCCAGAGTCACACTCAGTTTGTTCTACTCGATAGGATCGCTTTCGCCTCATCAAGTCCCGCAAAGAGCAGTTAACCAATCTCTGTTCTTTTAATTCTGAAGCACTTTTGCCCACATTTCTTGTAATACAAGCACTATTTCTGACCCCATTACTGATCAAGTAGTCTGAGTCAGAAGAACCTCCACTTTGACCTTCAAATGGGCAAGTCACATGCAAAGTAGCTTGTTCTCCTCTGTTATTAACCTTATCGGTCATGGAAAACGGCAAAGAGCCCCATTGTTTACTCCTTTTATGTGTACTAACTGTAGTTGTATCAGTACTGTGCAGTACATGGTATTCAGAAGGCCTTTTGGATTCACTATTTATCTCTACTGCAGAAGAGATTCCAGCCAAACTAGCACATGGAATTGAGAATTCATCATCAGCTGAACCATCAACTTGGGGTAACTTACTCTTAGATGATGCTTCAATAGGATGATTGAGATCAAAGGAACAAGAAGGCTTTTCCTTAGATAACTCCAACTCAAGCATATCATCAATTGAATCTAAAATATCCTGACATTCCTTTTGGGATTCACTCTCATATTGCATATTAGCTTTCTCCAGCACCTTATGAATTGTTGCTGCGGGTAACAAGGGACTCAAGATCGTTTCACAAACAAGTTCATCATCAGAGTTTATATCTTCCGCAGCTTGAGAAGTTGCAAGCCACTTGAGAAGATGTTGTGCTTCCCTATCTGCAGCCTGAAAAGTAGAATATACAGAAATACACGAGATAATTTCAATAGACTAGATTGTGTAAAAACAACAAAACCAAAGGTTGAACATTTGCCAAGATAAATCTAAATTCCCTTCAGCTCCATATGATCCCATAGATATCATTCCAGGATTATTTTAAAGATAAAAGAACATCAAAGCCTTTTTCCCACTAGGTGGGGTTAGCTACATGGTTTATACAACATCAATGTGTCTTATCGTAAATCATGTCTATAGGCAAATCATGTATGTATGTTATTTTAAAGAAAAAGATAAATAAATTTATAGATGTACACATTATCAAATTATCTTGTTAAAAAGGTTCTTATGAAATTTTCAGCAATTCACTATAATGTACCAACAAATACGGTTGTAAAAGAACTACGGAAAACATGAATCTTCCAGTAAAAACCAGAAGAAAATAGTTCTAGTATAAAAACATGTAAACAATTTTCATCAACTTTCATTCAAGAGGTTAAGAAACACATGAAATAATTGAGTCTCATATCCAGCTTTCATTTGTTAGGTGAATGTCTAATGTTCAGCTTTATTAATGCATGCATGTGCCAGTAGAATAGCAAGTTCTGATTAAAATTTGTACTCTTTTGACCTAAACAATCAGCAATAATATTAATGGAGAGAAGTGATGCCAGGCCAGCATTTGAAGAGAGAGAAAAGTGAGAGAGAGGGGAAAAAAAAAAGAGAGAGGGAGAGAAGTAATATTATACAGCTATTTCAAAAGGATAGGAAGGGGAGTGGTTTTGGTATTTAGTTTGTATAATAGACAGCAGATATACCTAGTAGGAAGCAAGCACAGACACACATACTTAAGAGTCTGCAAAATAAACACTATACAATAGTATATCTTCTTAGGGTGTGTTTGGTATGGAGATAAAAATCGGGGGTAAAATTTCATGGATAAGCTCCATTTGTAACCCATGTTTACCCCCATACCAAACACATCCTTACAAAGAAAAGCAAGATATATTATGTCATGTTATTTATAGAAGAAAATCATAGAAAAAGTCTTTGCCTTTATGTCCAACATTTCAGTTATTTCAGATGATTGCATTTTGTCAACAGTCAACAATTTGATGCTGTTGTCAGTCCCTTCCTCATGTAATTTGGCATCTTCACTTAATGAACATGGTGGTGATGCTGAGCCTATTATGTCCGTTTCTCTGCAACAATTCAAGGGTTTTCCATCAGGGTCATCAGGCTTCACATGTAAGATCAACAAAATTTTCCATCATGTAACAGGTACTGCACACAAACCTCAACTCCTTCTGAGACGGAGTAAAAGACACAGTGGTTCCAGCTTCACTGCACAATTCAAGAAGTTTTTTCTCAAAGTCAAGACCAACAGAAAGAAGTTTCATAACATCTTCTGGAAGTGGTTTTCCAGGATCAGGAGGCATACTAGCCTCATGAATCCCAGTCCTTTTTTGCTGTTCCTGCAATAATATAAGGAAATTAATTTAGCTAAAAACCAGACAATATAACATGTAAAATAGGAAGAGAGATTAATTGGTTACCTCCCATATTGGTACAAGTGACTGAACCATTTTGACATCTGAGCATGTTTGTGAGAGAGATGAATACATTTTACACTGCTGATTAAGAATCTCTGCCAGAACAGAATATGTCGTTATAATCAGTAAAGAAAATGGTAGTAGAAGACACCATTATACATTTAAGTATACATGTGTGCACGTGCATTTGTGCTTGCAAGTGTCAGTATGGCCATGAAACCAAACAAACCATCTACAGAAGCATCTCCTTCAAGCTCACATGTGCTTTGGCGTTTAGGACAGCAAGGCTTATCGTTTGATGAAGCACCAAATTCACTAGCAGGTGACCACATCCAATCAGATGGGACAGTGGAAGATACCCACATTTTTGACTCTAAACATACATCAGCACCTGAATCTGCCTAATGAAAAGATTATGATATCAAATATAAACAAAGGTTTTATCATATATATATATATATATATAGAAATTAGGGGGACTTTGACAACTGAAAACATGCAAGTCAACTCACCATCATATGCTGGCCATCAATATTTAATTTCTTGTGAGAAGAGTCCAGTATGGGATGGCGGAATTTCATCTTTTTTAGGTGCAAATGACCCATGCCATACAAGTTGTAATCAACCTAACATTGAAAAAAAAAAAAAAAAAAACAGGTGAATGCAGCCAGATATGGATATGGCCTGCGTGTGGATAATGCCATATATGCAACAGAATTGACTAATGTAATCAGATAAACATTTTATCATGTTTAGTTAAGCTTACAAAGTTATAACAATTCATATGAAAGAACATACCAGAAACTGAAGAATAAATGGAATATGTGATTCATGAGGCTGTAAACTTTTGTCAAGAACAGCACCAGCCTGAAAAGGAAATGTCATGATGAAAGCTTATTCTCCGTACCATCAAACTAACGTACACTAATTTCAAAAAAATTTCCACTTATCGACAAAATTTTTAGTATTCTGAACAAGTGATACTAAAATACAAGCAGCAGTCTAGGCATAAGTAGCATTCAGAAACTGTACCAAGAGAAGATTAGCTGCACGGGAGACATCCTGTGGATAATATCTTAAGCATCAGTCAAGGATTCCTTTTTTTTTGGTAAGAAGGCTTCTCATAATTTAAGCATGCTATCATTCTTGCTTGTACATATGTGTGGCTTATGCATGCCGTGCAACTGTGCATAACATGTTGCAAAAGCAAAAAAAATAAGTAAAATGTATACAATATCTGGATACAGGTATATCTTCACAAATAACTCCTCAAATGAATGATAACCATAGAATCTTCTTGCTCGTACAAGGCTGCAGCCATGTACATGCTGTCTCGTTGAACCAGCACTGCCTTTAAGCTGCAGGAGTTGAAATGAAGTTCGTTGATGCCACATCTTTAATGTAAGAAATTATATTTATAAACACAAGAACAGGAGGAAAAAAAGAAGCATAAAATAGAGAGTTCTAAACTCATTCTAACTCGTACAGTGATACCTGCAAGGCTTTCTCAAGAGAAGCAGCTACCTTATAGGTGTATGCATCACCTGTGCAGTCTCATGAAAGAAAAAAATGCATTCCAAGTATTAAGTTACTAAACAAAAAATAAAAGATTAATTTGAAGCATAAATGCTGAAGAAAATTCAATAGAAGAATAAAATTAAATTTGCACATATTATCATAAAACATTCAACAACTCATTCACTGGAATCATTAGATGAATGAAATAAGATACAAACAAACACATTAAACAGACAACTGAGACAAGACAGGGACAACTAAATATGCGAATTGTTAATTTGCTATTACCTTCTTGGCCTGGATGAAGTGGTATATCCGAACACGGCACATACATATAAGGTAAAGCCTACAAAGAATAATACGGATAACCAATTCAAATTTAACCATCATATGATACGACAGATAAGGAAACATTAACAACAAAAAGGTAAAGCCAGAAAACTAAAGCTCTGATATTTTATAATAGCAAAATTTGCTAGCACTTGCTCGCAGTGGTGGAATAGAACTAAAACATGAACTTCAATTTTGCATCCGGTTTCGTAACCAATAATTACGAACAAGATTGATGTGTGAGTGTGGTCTTACTCGATGAACGTGCAAGCAAGTTTTCTGGCCAGCAGGAGTCGAACCATAGACTCTTATTACAGGAACCTCCTTCACTTTTCCACCTTAATTAGTAGAAAATGAAACAGTGAAACACAAAAACTTCATCAGGACCAGAGAAAATTACTGCGTAATCGAATACACACTCTGAAACTACCAAACGCAGAGTGAACCCTAAAAATCGTTGTCGTTTAGGTGTCGTACCGTGGAAGCTGCTGTAACAGATATCAGCGCCTTGGATCGGCGGTGCCATGTAATGGTCGATGGAGACGATCCGAACACTAAAAATCTCTGAATTCGACTGCGAACCCGACATTTTTTTCCCACTTTTTGCTTTCTTCAAATCACGAAGAACTCATTTACCAAAATGACAAGCAAAAGAAATTGAAAACGGGGGAAATTTTCGGTTTGTTTATTTTGGCGCTAGCCGCTAGGTGGTTAGAAAAGTTTCACGCTTTGTTTGCCTAAATGCTTTGGGTGAAGGTGATTGGGCTGGCCCAATTTCGGCCCAAAAAAAATGATTACTCTGCCGTTTACTTATATTTGGTCAACCCTTATTCTGCAATTTTATAAGCAGAGGGAAGAATGAGTGCCAGCGAGGTCTTCGTATTCTCAGCGCAACCAACCCCAGCGGTGGCGCCTCCGTCAAAACCGTCCAGCGGTGGCGGCACAGGTGGTGGTGATGACGAAACTGTACAAGAAAGCTCTGGAATGTCGTTTAAGGATAAGGTTGTTGGGCGGGAACCCACGAAAGCGAGAGAGAAGAGAGACCTGTTCGCTGAAAACCTAGTGAGAATAGAGTACGAGAATCTGCGACCCAAAATCATCATTGCCGATAGCTATTATAAGGAGCTTTGTGAGCCTTGGCTTGATGGTCTAATCATCAAGTTACAAGGGAAGGAAATCGGATACAACACCATGCGTGATAGAGTGAAGGCAGCATGGAAGGTTTCAGGAGGGTTTAAGTTCATCGATGTTGGGTATACGGTTATTTAGTGGTTAAGTTTGAACTAGCTGAGGATAGGTGGAAGGTAATAAACGGAGTTCCATGGATGATATTCAACAGGTATCTCTATGTTAGAACTTGGACTCCGAACTTTATAGCAAACTTAGTCAAAGTGGATCACACTCTGGTTTGGCTTGTGTTTCGTGGCCTAAACATGGTTTACTACGATGAGAGCGTTTCTCATGACGCTAGCATCGGTGGTAAGGCATCCGGCTAAGGTGGACCCGAACACTTTACATGCCAAACGTGGGAGATATGCAAGAGTGTGCGTGGAGATTGATGTTCAGCAAGAAGTTGTCCATAACGTTTGGATGGACAACCACGGGCATGAGATAGAGTATGATGAAGGTCTACATTTGCTGAAACCTGCAGTGAAGAATCTTGTGGCTGCTTTACCCTCTCCCACGTGAAGCAGCCTAGAGAGGTGAAGTGGAATAAGCCGGAAGAGAATGAGATGAAAGTGAATGTTGACCGGAGTTGTTTTGGAAAACCACCACGGGCTGGGTTCGGGTGAGTGCTCGGAAATTCCAATGGTGAATGGATTGCAGGGTTCTCAGGTGCAACGGGGGATGCTAGTATTCTGCATGCAGAGCTCTTAGGCATTAAAGAAGGGCTCGTGAGGGCTTGGGATCTTGGCTTTCGAAGGGTGTGGTGTGAAACGGACTCTGAAGAGGCTCTCAGGCTGGTTACAGGACAAGCTGAAGCTAGATACCACGCGTTTGGATCAGTTATCGCAGATGTTCGTGAGCTCGATCTTGAAACCGGATTGGGTGGCTAGGAAGGGTATAACACACCCTGCGAGAAGCTAATAGATGCGCGGACTTTGTAGCAAAACTCGGTGCTTCAAGTTGGGATCGCTTGGTGTTGTGGGACTTGCCTCCTCTTGGGTTGAGCCCTCTCTTGCATGAAGACAACTCAGGTATTAAATTTATTCGTCTATAGTTTTGTTCCTTTATGTTTCTTGCATTATTCAACCAATTTAAAGGAAAAAAATTAAAGCAAAAAAGAAAGGTTTGCTTAGATTTCAAGTGTAGCTGCAAAACTACCTTTCAACATGATGTATTACCAAACCTTTGAATTTAGTTAAATATGAAATATATGTTGTTTCATTTCCACACTGTCGTTTTATTTGTTAAACAAAGGAAACTCAAAATGAGGAAAAGGGCAAGGAAATAATTCAATATAAAGGAGGAGGCATTAATTTTTAGATTTAATTTTTATATACCACAAATTTGAGAAAAATATCAAATTATAATAAATAATTACCTATTATAATAACTACCTTTCATAATTTGTCATTTTCCTCAAAATATATTGGTAACTTAATCTCTTAATTTATTTTAATATGACCGCATAACTTGCTTTCAAAAAACACGAAAAAAAATGTCCAAAACAACATAAAAATAAACTCAAGAATCACTGAGCTCAAGTATTTTTATACGTAATAAAGGCATGAAAAGAAACAATTGAAAAAAATTATAATTCGGAAATACAAGCAAGTTGCGGCATCTTAACAGGTCCAACTCGGTTCTTGAATTTCTCATCACAGTTCATTGCCATGATTCTCTTCTCAATTTCTCCCAGTTTTCTTCCAACCTTGTCAAAGCCTTCGAATGGCTCAACATCACATGTCCAATGAGGATCGTTTCTCTGCCCAAGGTACACCTCATCTGAGGGATGCCTAGACAATATTTCTATCAGTGAGACACCAAGAAGAGTCTACAACTGCGCTGGGATAATCGTCAATCAATAATCGAAGGCCATATGGAGCCGTTGAATCTTCAATAGCCATTCCTCTGAAGTGAAAGCAACAATTATGTGTAAGCTTGTTTATATCAAAGTTTTAATATATTATATTCTTAAGTGATATCATCCAAGTGGATTTGGTTATACTGACATGTTTCAAAATAAGACAAGTTGATGTTATATGTTATCATGATTTCAACCACGGTCACAACAAAACCTAATGCCAAAGAGCTCGAGCAAAACCATTAATATATGGCAGTGGGCTTGTGCTTGTGTTGTTTACCTCTTGACAAGATCTGCAGGCAGTGCTTGCTCAGGGAAGATCCAATCCTTATAAAGCACAGATGACATCTCCATAGCATACTTAGATGGGAAAACTGTTGACTCTACAATGCCACCTGCACTAATGAGGACTTGTCGTGCAAGTTCATCTATATTCATAGTGTCACGAAGGTGAGGATGCAAAAGTTTATAAATAGGGTGAAGCACGCTAAGCTTTCTATTTGAAGCTATAACGAATGGCTCAATCACTGCATGAGTCCACAACCTATAACATATGGACATATATCAAAAAATAATTTCAGTTATAAATAAATTTAGTGTGTGTTTGGTTTGATCAATAAAGTTATACCCGTGGCTGATAAGCTGATGGTAGCCTAAGTCGTTTACCCCTACATAAGCTTTAGCCAATTGCCAAATGGAATTTTCAACACCTTGCTCTGCAGGCGTGTAAACTTTACTAATGGCACCATATTGATGTCCCTAAGGATGTGGCAAGCTCAACTCCACGGCCAACGCCGTTAAAGTGCCATCATTTTGCAAGAAAAGAACTGTCCTGCTGGCATAGAGCTTTGTAGAAGTGGTGTTTATTCCAAGGTCATCAGGAACGAGATCCTATGTAAGAACGGATGGGGGATATGAGAGCGTAAAACATAGAATTGTAGCATGGAACATAAGATCCTACCATAATAAAAAATTATATATATATATATATATATATATATATATATATATAAGTCACAAATCACAACTTCAAATTTATAAATCACATAACTACACATAACTATATCAAGTGCGTATGTTATAACTCATATTTCAAAGCATAAAAGCCACAACAACTCACAAGTTTTTGACATCACTTAAACTTAAAATATTAAAAACAAGTCAACAAGACAACAACCAACTACTAAAACTACATTTAAAGCAAATCATTAAGGCCATGATCAGAATTTGCATGCCTATTAGCACCTCCACTTGATGACATATATTTTTCTCAAATAGAAAATCAACAAAAACCACACATTCACCAAAAGCAGAAAATTGAAAGAAGCAGCTGCACCTAACGTCCGAAGAGGCGAGGCCAACCACCCACCGAAGATACACCCAACTAATGAAGACCACCGAAGAGGTGAAGGCATATGTGGATGGCAACAAGATCGGCAGCAATGAGGCGATAAGAGGTGGTGTGGTGATCGGCGACGCTGTGAGAGAGATTGAAGGGGGTTCAAGTGTGAGAGATGGAGAGATCGAACGTGAGTTCGATGTGAGAAGGGCAGAGAGTGTGAGAGACAGAGTCCGAGCAGAGTAAGAGAGACAAAGTTCAAGCAGATCAAACATGGGGGGTAGGGTTTGTTGTTTCTCAAATGGGTCGGGTGTTTTTCAGACCCATCATCCATGGAGCGATTAGGTTGTTAGGATTGCATGATCCTTGCGATCCTACGCCCTTGAACGGCTTGCCAGTGGTGTTCCTACGAGTTCGTGTTGAAGACCATGATCGAGTACACTCACTGCTTCCAAGAGCGTAGGATCGTGTGATCCTGCGTGCAAAAACGTGAAAATGCGATCCTGACAACCATGGTTTATCCTCCTCACGCATGGCATCAATGTATCATGGTGATCTAATATGAACAACTTCTTTTGTTTAACTGCCTATTCAACCAAATACAAATTGAGTTTAATTTAAATGCACTGACAATATAAATTTTTTTTATATAATTAGTCAATTATATTCTTCTATTTGTACGACTATTCAAGTAGTGGATATGAAATTTAATAATATTTATTGATATGATAAGATATAATTGAATAAATATAAAAAAATTTTATACTATCAATATATCTAAATCAAATTCACACGAAGAATGAGAATTCGATAATCAATTGACTTTGACTACAAATATCGAAGTTGTCACAAGATTCACAAGATTTTATTGTCAAAACACATTGTCACATCAAACCTTAAAATTACCTTATCTACAATGAGTCCATTCAGGTTACTCTCAATGTGTTCTTTCCTCGTTGTACTAGCTCGATCACCATAGACTCTAGGATCTAGCTTGGTTGCAGGTGGGAATTCCTAAAATTAATTTAGGGTGACTGTGAGAAGGAAAAATCAATCAATTATCCATTAATTGCGCGACTAATTCTGTTAAGTCTAGGAAAAGAAAATTTGGTAATTGTAGCAAACATATTATTCTTTAGTTCAATTCAATTGATTCCGATTAATTAAAATAACTTGTTCTCACTTGTAGGCAGCGAATTACGACAGGATTTACACCAGCCAACATCTCTCTAGCAAATTCTTTATCAGTTCACCGGGCAGACTTATCCTCTACTCTAGGTCATTAAGAATGCCTTTGTTATATGGCAATAATTTAAAAAATGCATGATTTTTCCTTGTATGAAAAAAAAATGATGAGTTACTTGTCTAGCCATGTCCTTGTAAGTTGTCTAAGAATAAAAAAAGGTACCTTTAATTACTTGAGGCATGGGATATTTGAGAAACCTTTCACCATCAGTTCTGAGAATTTCTCTAAGCATCTCTGCAAGGATATTATCCATAATATCCTTAATTATCCCCTGAGGGACCTTAATTCTGCCATCATAGAGTTTAAGTACATCTTCAAAACTATTAAATTCATCATGGTTGCTCTTGAATACTGATTCCAGCTCAGGCTTGAGAACTTGAACTAGGGATTTCAGTGCATAAGCAACCAAGTCTGCCATTTTTAGGTGACCAAATCTTTCATCCCTTGGAACATAGACATCTAAGCTCATGGCAAGTTTCAATTTACTCTCAGTATTAGCATCTGCTAATATAACAACATAGTAAATAAACAACACCGCATCAGAAATTTAAAAATTACAATAGATAAATGGTCTGAAATTCATCTTCCAAAATGTTTCAATAAAAGTAGACTTGAATGAATAACTAAGTAAACAATAAAAAAAAAAGCCTAACCTGACACTGTGAGGGGCCTACCGGTTCTTCCCCTTCGTGGGTAGGGATATTCACTGGACCCTCCTAGAACTGGTGGGGGGGGGGGGGGGCATATTCTGGACCCTTATCCGGATTGCCCAAGTCATTGTAATATGCATAATCGTAGACCCTGTCCCACTCTTGGAGCTTCCCTTCTCGATGTCCTCTTAAAGTCTCTAGTTCTTCTTCTCTGTACTTAATGAGCGGCAATGGTGTTTCACTTGGAAGGTATGTCTGCAAGACATCATCAGTGATTAAATATGTAAAACTAGTAATACATAGGCACATAACTCAAAAGATAGTTAATATCCCAAGTGCTTGCAATGGTTGTAGTTGCAATTTTACCTTGTTGCTAAAGAAAATGCGATCCTTTTCATATTTATGCGCAGGGTACACCCAAGAGTTGCAAATAAAGCGGATGACATCATGGCCTGGAACATTTTCAAGTGTCAAGCTTCTTAAGTAGAACTCACTGTGATGATCGTTTCTTATTAAGAATGCTCCTGGTGTCCCTATATCCTCGTCCCAATCAAACGTAACCTTAAATGCTGATTCGCCAGTTGTCAAGGGTGTAATCGTGGTGATCCAATCTTCCACACATGCATGCTTCCCAAGTTTTCCTTTTCCATTCCCTCTTTTGTGTTATAATATCATTTACCTGCTATAGTTAATAAAACTTAATGCAAAAAATAATTTTCGTGGCACGTAACACGTACTAAATTTAGAAACATAGATAATTTCTAATTCGAATATTTAAATGTAAAAAACTAATAAATAAATAAATGAGATATATAGAGATGTAAATCATATATTAATAACTGTTCACTTTTGTTGTATTTTTTGTGAATCTGCTTATAAAAAAAAAATATGCAGATCATGTGTTAATAATTATGAATTTTAATAATGTTAATAGTGGATTCAATGAAAAGATTTTATATCTGTTATTTGTTATCGTAAGATAACTAAAATCCTTAGTTGTATTTTTGGTGAACCTACTTGTGAAAAAATATGGTAATCATGTCTTAATTATTGTGAATTTTAGTAATGTTAACGGTGAATTCTAATGGCAATATTTTACATCAATTATTACTACAAATATTATTTTTCAACCCTAAAACAATCCAGTCGAAGGTCATGCGGTCATGGTCATATTATTGTTTTCTTGTCGGGACACGGGACACAAACAAGAAGACTTCGTTATTCCCGTTCCCCATGAACAAGACAAGTACATTAAGAAAGAGAGAAAGACTACAAGAAAACGTATGAATTCAAGAAAATTAAAGTACTGAGGAAACACTGACCAGGATCAACGTTAACGGCACTTATTGGTTGGAGAGAAACCCTTCTGCCCACAAACTCATGAACACGATCCTGGTAGTGAAGTCATTGAAGTCCCTCTGATGTGATTCTTGTCGTCATTGCTCTTGTGATGAAACATCTCTTCCTTCTTTGAGGATGTATTGCAGAGAGAGCACCTTTGCACTTTGTCAAAGTAACAAACATTGGCCAAGTTAATGTTTGTGTGGTGTAAATTGTGAACTGTGAGCGAGCCATGTGCGTATTTACAGAAAGAAAAGAAGAAACTAACGTAGTGTTTGCCAAGTAAACAAAGGAAAAACAACCAATGCGTGATGCTACAAATTAGGGTCCATTCAATATGAAACTTCCAATTATCAGCCAACAGGATTTCTTTTACTTTCCTTGAATATATCTTTGGCTCGCTCTTTCTTGGAATATATGAGTATATCCCTTTGCTAAATTTTACATGAAATTAATTTTAATATAATGTTGGTAATATTAATTATCAATGAGATTAATTTTGATGTATTGTCAGTATAAAAGAGTTTTATACTGTTATTTAATCATATATTTCTATTTGTAAGACTTTTAAAGTAGTGAGCGGTTGAGTTAAACATTTTTGCTGATATAACAATACATGATTGAATATTTATATAGAATATTTTTATACTGACAGTATATCAAAATTAAATTTATTATTGACTAATGATATTTTATTATATATATAAAACTTGACATAATTACTATAAAAAGTTAAAATTTTATAATGATATAATAATGCATAATTAGATTACTATATAAATTTTTTATATTAATAACATATCAAAATTAAATTTGTTTTACATTAATTTATCTCAACATTAACTATTTCTTTCATTATTTTTGTTGGGAGCACTATGTAATGCTTAAACGCATCACTAAGTAACTAGTTTATAATGTATTAGCGTGGTGACTTGTGTTTTGCATGATTTATTATTATAAGATAAAATATAAATTAATTTAAATAATAATTATAAAATTAATTAAAAATCTAACACCTTTAAAATAAGATAACTAAAAACTAAAAAAATTAATTTTATAAAATCTAAATATAAAATACTAATACAAATCTATAATATTAATGAAGACTAAATAATTTATGATTCAAAATTAAATTAAAGCAACATATATTGACTTGAAAAAGTAATTTTAATATCTTATAATAAAAAATATTATAATAAATTCAAAGTTGATAGCTAATCTTTTGCACGGTTCATCACAAAAGTAGTAAAAAACTTTTATTGAACAAAATATAATTTTTCAGATAAAAAATTATAAATTCATCATCGAAATTTACTTTTTTAAAATTAAATATTTCTACTTTTCAAATTGAAATTTAATCATTTTGGGAAAAAAAAACTTTTTTCCTTAATATTGTATGCGAAGTTTACAATCTCAAAAAATATAACATAAAAAAATTACGTAGAATAATGTGGAAGGTAACGAACGGATTCTTTTTTCTTTTTTATATGACCTTTCAATAAAAGAATGAGTTTAATTGGTATGCACTGACAGTGTAAAATAGTTTTACACTGTCAACCAATAGAAATAGGGGAAAGTGAGAATTCATGGTGGGTCCCTCATTATAATGGGTGGTTATTTTGATATGTTGGCACTTTCCACCATTTCTATTGGTTGATAGTGTAAAACTATTTTACACTGTCAGTGTATTTAAATTAAATTCTAAAAGAATTGCTAAATTATTGCATTTTAAAGTTATTTACCGCAATATGAAAGCTTTTGCACTTTCCGTCTATATATGTATGTTGCCCGGTGCAGCGTGGCGGATTCCTTTGCCAAAAATTTATCTCACAATCCGGCATACTGTGTTGCGGATTACATTCGGTTGGTTATGTTTATATTAGCTCTCGAAATCAAATTATTTCAATAATTAACTATAAGTATAATCAATTTTTTAAAATAAATTCTCAAATTCTTTGATAATATTTTCAGTAGATATATTGATCCTCATAAAAAATAATTAATTTTATAGTCTTTAATGATTACAAAAATTGAATAGATTAATCCTTGACAATTGTAAAAATTGATTATTCATAATCCTTAACTCATTTACAATCAATAAAGAGTCTAATATGAAGGTAAAATAATAACTAGGATCTTCCTAATTTCATCACACATGACATTCTTTAAATGCACAGTTTACATTAATTTAAAAATGCTGTCTAACTCATCATTTTAAAATGTTTTGATAGATTAAAATGGTGGGTTTAGAGGGCTTTTATTTTTTTTTAAATTATTCAAACTATGAATTTAGATGGTGACATATGAGATAGAGTTAGGGAAGTCTTAATTATTATTTTACCTTTATATCAAACTCTTTATTATTAGTTGTAAATGAGTCAAGAATCATAGTGTTTAATTTTTACAATTGTTAAGGATCATGGAATTAATTATTTTTTATCAATGACTAATATGTCCATTAAAAATATTGTTAGAGGTTGGTTTGGAGATTTACTCATTTTTTTATAATTGATTATTTAGAAATCAATTTTAAGTTTTGGATATATTAATTAAAAAGTAGTTTTAAAATAGGGTATTTTATTTGGATTGTATGAAAATTATTACTTTTGTACAATAAATTATTAGAAAGTGTATGAAATGATTTGCTTATAGTTTATAATATTTGATACTTAGGATTATTTTGGTAAAAATATTATAATTTTAAATTAATCAACTTTTACTTATCAATTTTTAAATAATTTTATATTATTAATAAATAGATATACAAAAAAGTGACAAATTATGGTAATTAACTACTCATTATAATAACTATCTATCATAATTTATCACTTTTTTGTAATTCTATTAGCTGATAAGATAAAATTATTTTATACTGTAAGTACATATAAAAATTAATCTGATAAAAATTTATCAAATCTTCTTCTTATATATTTTTAAATAATATTACAACAAAAAAGTATAAAAAAATGTGTGAAGTAAATATTGAATTCATTCTCCAAACTATTTTTATTATCTTGATGACAAAAATAAGCCGTCTCTAAGTTATTTTAATTTTTTTTTGTTAAATAAAATTTTAATCTAAGGTATTTTATTAAAAATTGTGAAATTAAATATTTTTTTGTTAATTTAACTATAAAAGATAATAAAAAATATTTTTGAAAAATTAATAAATAAATTCATTAAATAAAAATAATAATAAATAGAAAGCAGTTTTAACAACCACTCCCTTCAATTCTTATATTATTTTCAATCGTAGAGCCGCCAACTTTTGCACTCGAAACAAATAGAAGCCGCCATAGTCGAAGGTGGATCTCTGCAGTCAAAGGCACATCCAGCTTTTGGAGTTTTTAGAAAAATAATACAAAGGTGATTCGCATTTTTGTGTGGCTGATTGCTTTCAAAAAACCACATTCGTAAATAATCGTATGAAGGACGGAGGGCCATAGATGATATTGCACCGTTATCTCTCCGTTAGAATTTGGACTCCATATTTTTGTATAGTGTTTATTTTTGGGTTTCAATACAATTATTAGTATTTGAATTCTATTATTAGGAATTCAATTAATTTAATCCGATCCAACTTAATTGAAATCCCTTAAAAGGGTAGGAGTATTGTAGTGAAAAATTTTTTTATTATCATAACTTGAATCCAAGTTTTTTAATTAATAGATCAAGATATTTATTAAATTTACCAATTCCACGTTGGCATGTTTTATGTAGTATAGTTAGGCACAGCGGATCACACACGGTTTAGGTTTCTTACTCCCCAGCCAAAACATGCGTGGTCTATTATGATAAAAGTGTTCTTATGGCGTTGGCCTGGGCGGTAGAGTGCCCAGAGGCAGACCCAAACACTTTTACACGTCATTAAACGTAGAAAGTTTGCAAAAGCGTTCGTGGAGATTGATCTTCGGCAACCAGTTGTCGATAAGGTTTGGCTTCGCAGCCACTGGAATCACGTCGAGTAGGAAGGCATGTATTTGTCATGCAAATTATACGGTTGTTATGATCATGTGAGGCGGCATTGCCTGCTAAAACATACAGTCAAAGTAGGCTGAATAGATTCAAGTGCAGTTGCAAAACCATTTTTGCGACACAATGCGCTACTCAACCTTCAAATTTATTTATATACGGAATCTGTATATGTTGCTTTATTTTCATCGTTTGGCTTTATTTGTTCGACAATGTTGAGTCATAATGAGAAGAAAGGGGAAAAAAATGGCTCAATATAAATATAAAAGCATTTATTTATTTCAACATAAAGAAGGTTATGATACCAGAGAATAAAATGGATAGTCACTGAGATCAAATGCATTTGTAATAGTGACAGGCAAAGAAACAGCTAATCAAATTATAATTCATAGTTACAACCCCCCGGGGCCAAAAAATATTAAAAAAAAAAAAAAACAAAGAAAAAGACTGCATAACCCCTTCAAATGGAGACACTGTTGGGAATTCCCTTGCCGGTTAATCCACCTTCACTTGTTGGATAAAGCAAGGTGTATGGCATCTTAACAGATCCAACTCGGTTCTTGAGTTTCCCATCATTGTTCATTCTTATGATTCTTTTCTCAATCTCAGCTAGTTTTCTTCCAAACTTGTCAAAGGCTTCTAATGGCTCCAAATCAGATGTCCAATGAGGAGTGTCTCTCTGCCCAAGGTATACCTCATCAGAAGAATGCCTAGACAAGATCTCTATCAGTGAAATGCCAACGAGAGTCTGCAACTGTGCTGTGATTGTCTTAAGAAAAGCCTTCTCAGGATTTGCCACAAGTTCATCATATTCTGGCGTTCCTTCCTCAGGCATGAATCTTCTGCTTATAGTTGGACGGTTTGGGAGGTAACCTGCATATGGGTACTGTCCAAAGTTGACTGCAGCGTGGAGAGCTGAAGCAATCCATATAGTAATGGTACAAACTTCAACAAGGTCTTCACGAGTTTGCATCTTTGGCCACCAAGGCTCATCTTTCTTGTCACCATGACCCTCCTCCCTTAGTTCCTTCCACCAAGATTGTAGTTCTGCATCTTTCTTGACTGTGTCATCCACCTTGTAGTAAAAGGAGCAATAATCTTGCACCCATTTCTTGATGGCAAACCAAATCTCTAACCCATCAACTGCGTAAGGGTAATCCTCAATCAATAGTCGAAGCCCATGCGGAGCTGTCGAATCTTCAACAGCCATTCCCCTGAAAGGAACATCCATGTGTGAGCTCATTAACATCAAAGTTTCTCTATGTTCCATTCTCAAGTGATATATCATCCAGGTGAATTTGTGAAGCTAGACGAGTTAATACTCTATGTTATCATGATTTCAACCATATTTAGGCTCGTATGGCTAACCTTTTGACAAGATCTGCTGGTAGTGCTTGCTCAGGGAAGACCCAGTCCTTGTAAAGCACAGATGACATCTCCATAGCATACTTAGATGGAAAAACTGTGAACTCTAGAATGCCACCTGCATTGATGAGGATTTGTCGCGCAAGAGCATTTATATTCATGGTGTCACGAAAGTGAGGATGCAATAGTTTATAAATAGGGTGAAGCACGCTAAGCTGTCTGTTTGCAGCTATAATGAATGGCTCAATCGCTGCATGAGTATGCAACCTGTGAAATATGTACATATATCAAAAATTAATTTTAGCTGCACATAAATTTAGTTTGTGTTTGCTTTAGTCGACAGAGTTATACCAGTGGCTGATAAGCTGATGATAACCCGAGTCATTTACTGCTACATAAGCTTTAGCCAATTGCCATATGGAGTTTTCAACACCTTGCTCTGCAGGCGTGTAAACTTTACTAATGGCACCATATTGATCTCCCTCAGGATGTGGCAAGCTCAACTCGATGGCCAATGGCTTTAAAGTCCCATCATTTTGCAAGAAAAGAACTGTCCTGCTGGCATAGAGTTTTGTAGAAGTGTTGGTGTTTATCCTCCTCACGTATGGCATCAGTGTATCATGGTGATCCAATATGAACAACTTCTTTTGTCTAATTGCCTAGTTAACCAAATACAGATTAATAGTATGAGTGAGAAGATCTGATAAAAGACCAATTGACTTTGACTGCAAACATCAAACTTGTCTCAAGATTCACAAAATTTTATTGTCAAAATGCATTGTCACATCAAACCTTAGAATTACCTCATCTACGGTGAGTCCATCTAGGTTGCTCTCAATGTGTTCTTTCCTGATTGTACTAGTTTGATCACCATAGACTTTAGGATCTAGCTTGCTTACTGGTGGGAATTCCTGCAATTAATTTTAGGGTGATTTTGAGAACGAAAAATCAATCAATTATCCATTGTGCTACGAATTCTATCAAGTCTAGGAAAAGAAAATTTTTAATTGTAGCAAACAAACTAGTCTTTAGTTGAATTCAATTGATTTCAATTCATCAAAATAACCTGTGCTTACTTGTAGGCAGCGAATTATGACAGGGTTCACACCAGCCAGCATCTCTCTAGCAAATTCTTCGTCAGTTCTCCAAGCAGACTTATCCTCTACTCCAAATCATTACGAAAGCCATTATTATGTGTCTATGATTTACAAAAATGCATGATTTTTTGTTTTATGAGAAAAACTGAATAAAGCATGTCAAGTCACTCATGTGGACATGTCCTTGTAAGTTGTATGAGAATCACACAAAATACCTTTAATCACTTGAGGCATTGGATATTTAAGGAATCTTGCACCATCAGTTCTGAGAATTTCTTTGAGCATTTCTGGATGGATGTTATCGCTAATACCCTTAAGTATACCCTCAGGGACCTTAATCCCACCTTCATACAGCTTAAGTACATCTTCCAAGCTATCAAACTCATTAGGGGTACTATCGAATAGAGATTCCAACTCAGGTTTAAGGACTTGAACTATGGATTTCAGTGCATAAGCAAGAAAGTCTGACATTTTCAGGTGACCAAATCTTTCATCCCTCGGAACATAGATGTCTAAGCTCATGGCAAGATTCAATCTGCTTTCAGTATTAGCATCTGCTAGTACAACAACATAATAAAAAAGAAATAACACCCCATCAAAAATTTAAAATCACAGCAGATAAAAGGACCAAAATTCATTTCCAAAATATTTTATCAAAAAAAGACTTGAATGAATAGCAAAGCAACAAATAGAAAGAAAAAAGGCCTAACCTGACAATGCGGGTGGTCTACCGGTTCTTCCCCTTCGAGGGTAGGGATATTCACTAGACCCTCCTAGAATTGGACGAGCATATTCTGAACCTTTATCTGGATTTCCCAAATCATTGTAGTATGCATAATCATAAACTCTATCTCGTTCTTGGAGCTTCCCTTTTCCATGTCCTCTTAAAGTCTCTAGTTCTTCTTCTCTATACTTGATAAGCGGCTTTGGTGTTTCACTTGGGAGGTATGTCTATAATATACATCATCAATACTTAAATATGTCACCTAGCTAGTTATATATAGGCATGTAACTCAAATTATAGTTAACAACACTTCAAGTGCTTGCATGATAACCGTGTTTATAATTGCAGTTTTACCTTGTTGCTAAAGAAAATGCGATCCTTTTCATATTTATGTGCAGGGTATACCCAAGAGTTGCAGATAAAGTGGATGACACCATGGCCTGGAACATTTTCAAGTGTCAAGCTTCTCAGGTAGAACTCACTATGATGATTATTTCTTATTAAAAATGCTCCTGGTGTCCCCATATCATCATCCCAATCAAATGTAACCTTGAATGGTGATTCGCCTGCTGTCAAGGGTGTGATTGTGGTAATCCAATCTTCCAGATGTGCAGGCTTCCCAAGTTTTCCTTTCAAGCCATTCCCTTCAAAATTTGTGACCGAAATATCATTCAATTGTTGTAGTTGGTGAAACTTCATGTAAAAATAATTTTCTCGACATTTAGCGCATACTAAATTTGGGAATATAGATAAAAATGACTTAAACTGCCTAGTCATATAAATTAATAAATAAATTTTAAAAGAATCAAGTATATAGAAATTAAAATGTAATAAAGAATTGCCAAGAATAAGAACTTTTTTTAATTTATGGGATAAAAGATGAAATAAAGAGTTACCAAGAAAGAGTTACTGAGATAATTTTAAAGATATTTTATAACTAAAATTATCATTAAAAGCTTTCACTTTTGTTTTTAACTTTTTTTTACTGTTTGGTCTTGACTGCTATTTTACTTTTATTTTTTATTGGCACGGTACTAATTAAAAAATTTAAAACTAAGCAAGGTCTTGTCGTTTTTTTGGAGTCAACAAGATTGATTATAGTGGGCCAACTAGAGCTTGGCCGACTAATGCTACCGCTTCTCAGATTTTTATCCTAAAAACTTTTTCGTCCACGTTGACCCAATAAAAAAAAAAGAATAAATTTTGTTCCCGTATAACACGTCAGCACCTTCGCCTTCTGCGTCCTTTCTTCGGCTAAAAGCAACTAATGTGCGTGATGAAGTGGGCATGGCCTAAAAGAACAAACATATCACGGTTTGGACCACATGCCTAAGCCCTTGATGGTTTTGGTCCTCATAAGCTGCTCCTTGGGGTTCGGAACAAAACAAAAATCAGACCAAAGCAAAAACAAAGAACAAAACAAAAAGAAGAAGCAGCTTCGTATGGTTTTCCCCTAACAAGGAAACAATTTTCACGTTGACCCAAAGAAAAAAAAGAAAACAATTCTAAAAAAAATAGATAAATGAACGTGAACACGTCTATATCACACTAGTAGAGTCGATAGAATTTGAGTAAAAATTTCTTCTCGTTTATTCACAGACACTGTGAAACAAGTGGATTTTGTCAAATGTGCTAGTATGAACATCTTTATGGCTCCATAAACTGTTTCTTTGGTACGTGGCTCTGCAGATATGTATTCATCGTATTAACAGCAATTCTGTATAAAGTGTGTACGCTCAAAACTATTAACAAATTGACTGGTTGTTGAGACTAATTAATTCTTAAAAGAAGTCTTGGCTTTTTTTTTGAAAAAAAAAATGTGGTTGAACTCCTTGATGAAAAATGAACAAAATAAAAATATTTTTCTAAAAATAAAAGATAAAAGTAATATATTATTCTAAACACAATTATAGGTTATGAAATAATATTATTTATGCATTAAAAGTAAATATCAAAAGCGAATACTAAGAAACAAAACATCCGATAATATAATAGTGAGTAAAGTTAGAGTTTTGTATCTCTTTCTATGATTTTCAGTCCTTATATTCACTTCATGTATAAACACCATTATTGAATAATAATGTATTAATGTTAATGTTAATGTTCGCCGCCTAACGAGGCCACCAAATAGTCAGCGTCACTCATCTGCTAAAGATTGAGTCCAGTCATGACTTGGAAACTTCAGAATTGGATTCCCTTCAAGCTTTTGGTAAAAGGATGGCAACCAAAGAGAAGAGAAAAAAGAAGGGGGAGGGGGAATAGTGGTATAGAGAATAAATTCTTATCCTTATCATTAACAAAACCTTAGAACAATAAAGTTAAGTTTTCTTGGCCAACAAATAAGAAAACTTCATTGTCTACCAAATAAATAAGAAAACTTCATGATCCCGCTTCCCCACGAACAAGACAAGTATACTAAGAAAGACAGAAAGATTGCAAGAAAACGTGACAATTCAAGAAAATTAAAGAACCGAGGAAACACTAACCAGGATCAACGTTAACAGCACTTATTAGTTGGAGAGAAACCCTTTTGCCTACAACCTCATGAGCACGATCAAGAAGGGAAGCAGTGAAGTCGTTGAAGTCCAACACATTTTTCTTCATCAACACCACTGTCCCTCTGATGCGATTGCTCTTGTTATTGTCCTCAACGCAGAGGAGACAATTCCCCATTTTCTGAAACATCTCTTATTCCTTCTTCGAGGAGGTAGCAGAGAGCACCTTGAGGCACTTTGCCAAACTAACAGTAAAGAAACAGCGATCAAGTTAATACTTGTGATATAAGTGGTGAGAGAGCGGATCGGAGTTAATTATGTGAGTACTTATAGAAAGAAATGAGGAAGGCTGACTTCTTGATTGCCAAGTAAACGAAAGAAAAAGAATTAATCCGTGACACGATGTTAATTACATTCAATACGAAGCTGCCACTTGTTAACCAACTGGATTTTTACCTCCCCCGTTAATATCTGTGGTTGTCTCTTTCTTCGGACTGAGTATTCTTTTGGCCAATTTTACATGAAATTAATTTTGATATAGATTGTATGAAAATATATTTTATATTAGTTATTAATTAATTATATATAATTTTGAAATAATAATTGTATAAATTAAATACTTCTTACGATATAATAATGCATAATTAAACTTTTGTATTAATAATATATAAAAATTAAATTTATTTCACATTAATTTATCTCAAAATTATTATTATTATTTTTTTGGAGTACAGAACGCTTAAACACAACACGTTGCCAAGTAATTAGTTCATAATGAATATGAAGAATTATTTTGTGTTATGAATATTAAAACTTAAATACAAAATACAAAACACAGAAGCTCAACCACTTGCACAATCAAGCAATCAATAGCCAATACTTAATTAGTTTATATGATTTGCCACTTTTGTTTATTTTAAGTGAGATCTCAAATTGGAGCCTTATATATAAAAAATATCAATGCTGATGAAGTTTTATCCTATAATAATAGATTAGCCTAACGTGATCCAGATTATATTTATTACTAGTGAAATAAAAAATAAAAAAAGTCAAGCATTCAATAGCAGCCGTCTCTATTTTTCTTTAGTTTCGTTGGATGATCTCATCCCTTTCAACTCCTAAGGCGTGATATGCATGGCATCTAGCAAGATTATGGAAGAAAATTGCCAATTTGCAATTCTTTACTAGCATATTTTGCACACTTTAGTCTATTTACTTGTTAAGTGCTATGATATTTGGCAATTTGCACTTGTCCAGTTAACAAGAATTTGATTTATTCAATCCTCACAATTTTTAATTGATTTGGAATTCAAAATTCAAAAGAGATATTGAATACAATATACATAATGTTAATCTAAATACATTGTTAATGGAAAGTATTTTATAGTATCAATCAATTTTAAAGGTCAAATTTTTTTCTTTAGTATAATAAAATATGATTAAATGACTATATAAAAAAAATTTATACTAACAATACATCAAAATTAAATCTTATATATACAAAAAAATATTCTTAACTTAGATCAATATAAGATAAACATAAAAACTTATACAATTGAATGACTTTAATTTTTGACAAAATCCACTAATAGATTGAAAATTCATCTGTTATGGATCATAAATCTTATACAAGTGTTTGACACAAATGCTCAAATTAAACAATACATAATTATAATTTAAAAGTTAGACCGATAAAACTAACATTTTATAAAAAAAAAATTAGTGAGGATGTTAATGTGCTAAATCTTATATCGATGTCAATTGAACTCTCCTATCATTTTCAGTTATTTTACACATGCAAATATCTATTCATGAAAAAAGTGCAAATAGCATAAATGAATATTATACGATTGATTTTACATTTACATTTATAAATAGAATTTAATTTAAATACACTGACAGTATAAAATAGTTTTACACTATCAATCAATAGAAATGGTAGAAAGTGTCAACTCATTTAAATAACTATCCATTATAATGAGGGACCCACCATAAATTCTCACTTTCCTCTATTTCTATTGATTGACAGTGTAAAACTATTTTACACTGTCAGTGCATACTAATTAAACTCTTATAAATATTGTATTATTTACATTACATATGTATAAATCAATGAACTGTTATATATCATCAATCAATTTCTTTCGTTTATAGTTGTATATATGTAATCTTTTCGGATTTGATTCTAATATTTGTTTGCAATTGTTTTTATGGGTTCACTAACATTAATAATTTTTTAGGGTCAAAGAAGTTTTGTAAAACTATTTGTAACAAGTAAGGATTATTCAAACGATCATCATAACGGTGACCTGGTTTGAAACGGTAAATCATAAATAACTTGGTTTGATTTGATGCGAAATAGCCAAATACATTTATTCTATATAAAAACGTGTTTTGACGCGGTCGATGGTATTGGATTGGTTTCGGAGACAATTCCTTTCTTTCACCAACCGAGCTGTTCGGACGTGTTTAGACGCACTCAATGCTACAGTAGTAAATCGACGGTGCTGTTTCCCAGCAATTGGGTGGTGACTTGTCAGGCTTGTTCACTGATTTTTATAAGGCAATAATTCTGCTGGTTTTTGTTGGTGCTCAAAATCAGTGTTCCTCTAGCAGTTTGTCATTCCCCTCATACATGCATTCGGAGGATTTTCTTTGCAAATGTCATTGGGCTCGATTTTGTTAGGTGTTTAGCCTGTGTTTGAATCAGCTTACATAATCAAATTTTTCCTCTCAGAGAGTACTAAAAGAAATAATTATTTTCTTTTGAAAATATCAAACATATACCTTTTTTAATCTCATGTAATAAAAACAAAAATACACAACACAAACGTGTTTATTGATCAATCTCCAATTTGCAAGCAAGTACAGTTTTTTCAATAAAGGAAATCGTTTTGAATTTGATGGCTTCGGGGAAAAGTCCAACTATATTACTATAACAGGTTTTAAAAAATATTTTAAAATATTTGTATTATACACTACAGATAATCATTTATTAATAAAAATCATAAAATATTTTTAAATATTTGCATTGATTACTCTTTGGATTCATTAATTTAATTACTACGTGATTTGTATGTGAAAAACGCAAACTACAATCTGGGACCAACTTCTATTGGAAGCTGCATATTTTAAGTATTTCACTTCGTGTAGTTATTTTTTGCTACTGCCATTTCACTATTGAACTTTTTTTTTCTTCCAAATATAAATTCGAAGTCTATTAAGTTTTAAATTTTAATTAAGTTGGTTTCAATTATGTCAATTTATTATGCTATTTTTTGTTTTCATTTACAATATTTAAAATGAAAACTTTAATTAAATAAAATAAATGTTGAAGCAATTAAATCAACGAAGCATTAGGTTTTCGCATATTAAATTAAACTTTTCACTTTAGGTACCCCACTATCTTTATTCTTTACAATATTCTTTTTATAGTATTTTTCTTTGAGTTTAGGGATCTCAGTCATCGCACTTTTAATTAATGTGTCACTCTCCAGCAATATTCTTTTTAAGATGAGCCTTTGCAATTGAATTCCTGGCCGGATAAATAAAGACATGATAACCATATTGTAAACCAAATAAACAAATAAATAAATGTCGCTACTTTCTGCTATTGGAGAGGAAATGTGGTATGAGCATCGCCACCATGCACGGTAAATTTAAAACTTCACGAGACAAACAGCAAAAGACATCCTTACAAAAGGCAGTGCTACACAAATTATTTCAAAAGCACGGGAGATGAGAAAAGAATATCAATATTCGTTTTACAAATAGGCGTAAGAATATTCTTAAAGAAGAATCTAGGCATAAGAATAAGGAAGATAAGCTGGAGAGCTCAAAACAGATGGAGCGTTGTCGGTGATGAGAGGAAGACCAATGGAGTGTGACTCTAGTAGGAGTATGGTAAGTGTATATTAAAGTCATAAGGAAGGAAGAACTTCAAATGTCACAATTGTGGCATGAAAGAGCACTTATAAGAAGAAGAATACAAAGAAGACTTCAGAAGCAACAACCTTTTAAGGATGTGTTGTGAGCACCTCTAGTGATAGAGAAATCTTGCATAGTGAAACAACAATTAGTTCTAAATGCGGTAAACAACTCGCTGATGTTTTGATCATGAATATAGGAGCAATATGACACATGACCCCATACAATGACTAATTTTGTACTTATGAACCTATCTTGGAAAGATCTATGATCATGGGAAATGATCATGCCTTAGAAATTACTGGTGGTAGCATTTTCAAAATAAAGATGTTTGATGGTTCTATTTGCACAATTCAAAGAGTGAAACACGTGAAGGGCTTGAAGAAGAATCTGTGATCTATTAAGAAACTAGATAACCTTGAGTGTGAGACCTATATTGAAGGTGGGATCTTGAATGTTATTGAAAGTGCTTTGGTGGTGATGAAGGAAGAAAAAACTACTGCAAATCTATACATACTTTTGGGAGATACGTTGTAGGAGGTAGAGGCATCGATTGCATCAACAAGCCAAGAAGAAATGACAATAATATGGCATCGTAAATTGAGCCACATGTCGGAACATGGCTTAAAAATTCTTACAGAGCATAATCTCATTCTCATGCTCAAATCAATTAACTTACTGCTTTGTGAGCACTGTGTTACAAGTAAGTAGCATAGGTTGAAGTTCGATAGATCGACTGCTTGGAGCAAGCACATACTAGACTTAATTCATTCTAAATGTAGGAGTCATCGGAGATGTCCTTAGAAGAAGCAAAATATTTTGTATCATTCATTGATGATTACTCTAGGAGACTGTGGATGTACCTAATCAAGAAGTTGGATGTGTTTCCTATATTCAAAGACTTCAAAGCAAGAGTAGAACTTGAATCCAAAAAAAGGATCAAGTGTTTGAGGACGGACAATGGAGGAGAGTATACAAATGGAGATTTTATTGCATTTTGCAAGCAAGAGAGTATACAAAAGCAATTCACAGTTACATATACACCTCAACAAAATAGTGTAGCAGAGTGGATGAATAGGACTCTCCTAAAAAGATAAAGAACTATGTTGAAAACTGCAAGATTTGCCAAGTCTTCCTGGGCAAAAGCAGTTAAAATTGTCTATCATGTGATAAATCGGTCACCACCAATAGCGATTGGTTTAAAGACATCAATGGAGATGTGGAATGGCAAGCCAGCGAATTATTTTTCTCTACATTTACTCAGATGTTTTGCATATGTGATGTTCAACTCCTAAGAAAGAACAAAATTGGACCCAAAGTCCGAGAAATGTATATTCTTAGGTTATGCTTATAGTGTTAAGGGGTATCACCTGTGGGATTTCACTGCCCACAAGGTTATTGTTAGCAGAGATGTGATATTTGCAGAAAATAAATTACAAGGAGAGCAAAGAAATGATAGCATTATTAAAAGGACTACCAAAGTTTAGATAGATGAGAAATTGGAGATGATTCTTCGAAAGTAGAACTAGTGCATGATGAATAAGTACTAAATGAAGCCAATGATACAAAAGTCCGGCAATCAAAATGCCAGACAAGACCACCATCATGGGACTTAGACTATGTTATGACAAGCCATGATGCATATTGTCTTCTAACAGAAAAAGGAGAGCCATTAACCTATCAAAAGGCTTTAAATAGTCCAGATGCTTCTCTGTGGATAACAGCAATACAGGAAGAAATGGAAGCCTTGTATAGGAACCAGCATAGGAACTTGTTGAACTTCTCAAGGGTTGGAAAGCCATTGGTCACAAATGGATCTATAAGATCAAACAAGATGACAACGATCAAGTGGAACGTTAATGTGCAAGATTGGTGGTAAAAGGATACGCTCAGAAAAATGGCATTAATTCCAATGAGATATTCTCTCCAATTATTAGACTTACCACTATCAGAAAAGTGCTAGCTATGTGTGCTGTATTTGACTTACATCTTGAGTAGTTAGATATGAAAATTGCTTTTCTTCATGGAAAACTTGAAGAGGAGATATATATGCTCTAACTATAAGGCTTTGAAAAGCAAGGAAAAGAAAACTTGGTTTATAGATTAACCAAATTTTTTACGATCTAAAGTAGGCGCCAAGGTGTTAATGCAAGAGATTTGATTCCTTCGTAATCTGCCTTGGATACAACAGATTGAGTTCAAAACATTGTACATACCACAAGAGGTTTGGTGATAATGATTTCATTATTTTGATGTTGTACACGAATGACATGGTGGTAGGGCCCAACAAAGATAGAATCCAAGAATTAAAGGTGCAATTGGCTAGGGAGTTTGATATGAAAGACTTGGGACTTATAAACAAGATTTAAGGGATGTAAATTTGCCAAGACAAAAAGAATAGGAAGACTTGGCTTTCTCAAAAGAATTACTTGAGGAAAATATTGTGGTGCTTCAAGATGCAGGATTGTAAACCAATTTCTACTCTATATCCTATAAATTACAAATTATCCTTTGGAATATGTCTTAGTAGTGAAGCGAAGAGGATGGAAATATCTTGAGTACCATATGCATTGGCATTAGGAAGTCTTATGTATGCCATGATTTGTACGAAACCAGATATTACTCAAGCAATTAGATTGTTCATTGGTTTATGGCAGATCTAGGTAAAGAGCATTGGAACACCGTTAAGAGGATCCTTAGATATTTTAAAGGAAACTTGGGAGTTATATTATGTTTTGGAGGATTAGATTTTATTGTCAGAGGATATGTTGATTCGGATTTTGCAGGTGATCTTGATAAAAGAAAATCTATTACAGACTATGTGTTCATACTTGCAGGTAGCTCTATCTACTAAAGAAGCTGAATATATGGCAATCACACAAGCTTGGAAGAAAGTAATTTGGATTCAAAGGTTAATGGAGGAACTCGGGTACAAACAACATAATATTACTATATATTGTGATAGTTAAAGTGCCTTGCACATTGCAAGAAATCCAACCTTTCATTGCAGAACAAAGCACATAAGAGTTCAATATCACTTTGTTCGAGAAGTAGTAGAAAAAGGAAGCATGGATATGCAGAAGATTCATACAAAAAATAACTTAGCAGATGTTATGACAAAGCTGATCAACTCTGATAAGTTTAAATAATGTAGATCATTTTATGGTCTATCAGAAATGTAAGTAGTATGAAATTGGCAAGTTGAGAAAGATTTTGAAAGCTTACCAAAAGTGATTTTAAGTGGGACATTATGAGTGATGTAAAGTCGCCTTTTTTGGCCGTCGAAAAGTCAAGCATATTAATGGAAGTAGTTTGCAGTTGAGAGAAGCACGCAAATATGTTTTCGATGAAGAGAAATTTTCTCCATCTCTACTGTGCATGTTAGAAGCTAGAAGAGAAAACATTCTTCAATGTTTTTGGTGATTAAATGCTAAGAGGAAAATTTCTTCTCCTTATCGGTGCAATGCATGAAGATTAGAGGGGATCTTTCTCTATAAATAGATGGCATCTTAGTTGTGTTTTTTGCATCCCACTTTAGATCATTTCATCTTATTGAGTGTTAGTGTCTTTGGAAAGTTTCTTATGGTGAGAGTTGTATTATGCCAGTATGAAAGGAAGTGTTATTGTTCTCTTATATTTTAGAGAGAAGTTGTAATATTTATTTTCATATAGTGAAAGCTTGCTCTATCTTGTCTATGGTTTTTCCCTCATCATTAGGGGGTTTTACACATTAAATATTTTGTATCAGTTCGAATTTTCTCCACTCTATTTTAGTTGCATTATACTGTTTCCATAACTCTAGTACCTTATAGATATTATCTATGAAGACAAGTCTTTGGCTAATTGATTTGAACTGATTCTCCATTATTTTGAGTAAAGGAGAGATAACTTGCAAATGATTTATAGTCATTAGCAATATAGTTCACTAATGAATTATTTTGAATATCTGTCCTATTTATACAATGAGTTGACAAACTAGATTAAAATTAAGTAACTAATTAATAATTACTATAATGCAATTCGTATCAATTGCTTCTACTTCAAAAAACCTTAGTCTTTTAAGGTTGATAATGAAACTAATAATGCTTTTTCACATAACTTAACTTTTAAAATACCATTTGGATAGCTTGAAAAATTATGCATTAATAATTAGAGATTTTAGATATGTTATTAGTGAATTTGCCTGTAAGGAATTATGTGTCAATAACTGACAATTTTAGTTATCTTATTGATAAATTTGATAAAGCAACCAATAATAAATAATAAATTCTTTCACTAAATACACCCATAAAATAAGTAAAATCTTTATTAATTAATACATGTTTTCTCATTTGCAGATTTAATAACAACATAATTGAAATTTCAGTTTACCAAAGCATGATTACCGAGCTGTCGAAATAATATTTACAATACCGAAAAATAATGTCTGATTGCGGGGTGCAAGGATTGGAACGCACATCAGAAGCTACTAGGTTTGCAAACAACAGAAATTTTGATGACTTTAGGAAGCTTATGTTTGATCGTTTTCCAATTCTCCAACTCATCAGTGCGGTCATCGTTAATTGAAGATGTCACTTCGAACCGAAAATTGAAGGCAAAATTGACCTGAAGTCTAATCCGAAGAGACGTGCATGGTATAGTGCCGTTATAAGGTGCCCTCCATGTATTGGTCCTAGTCATAAAACCATCAAGACTAGAAGGATTAATGGTCTGTTTTCTCTCAACACATTCTTCTTCGGCACTCTTCTTTGGCGTATCGGATTTGGAAAAAAAAGAAAAAGAAAAAGAAAAATTAATAGCACTTTCCTCCGTCACGAAATAAAACTTTCCCTTTACATCCCTCAGTGCTGTAGCCAGACAAATGTTGTTATTTTTCTTAACGCATTTATTGTTGCATTCGAAACTCAACATCTTGTTCTATTCTCCAAACACTTTCACGATAGTTCTATTGTCAAAATTTGATGGAATAGGATGCATGCCAAAATGTTCAAATTAAATTTCGTTAATTTGTCAGCTCCTTTGATTGGAAAAGCTTTACTTCTAAGTTCTAATCTCTTTATGAGCGTCAACTGTAGGTCACAGTCATATCCATGCAAGCTGGCATAACTTTTCTTGCTGGCCAATTCCTTGAATATTTTACAGCTTATAACTAGCGTTCATTTACAAAGTATACGTCAACCAAATTCTGAACACATTGGATCACATTAGACAGCAGGAGGTGACTTACTCTCAGATCTGCGATGCAGAAGGACAAATGTGACACTTAATTCACATCTCAGGCCTTGTTTACCGAGATGAAAATGTGTAGGTTACTAATGGGAAACCTATCAAGCCACACTGTTGCTTGCAGCCCAATCTACTAGAGTAATCTCTTTTTGAAATATTCATAAGAGTAACCCTTATACAATTACAGAACTTTTACGCAATCTCTTTACAAAAATTATCTTTGTAATGTAACATTTGAATTCACGTCCTCTTTTTGCAGAGCCAAAGTTGGTTGTTATTTCAACCAATCTTATATGAATACGCTAATTTAGTCATTTAAAACTTCCAAAACAAAAAGAAATTTTTTTCGCATAATATAACCGCTTATTTTTTAAAAACTATACCCGAAATCTTTTGATTATACACTATTTTGAACTCAAAATAAGCTCATCCAAACACATACAATATATCAAACAAAAACATATAAATTACTAAAATATCTCAATTACATTAATTATAATGTCATCTCAGCAAATACCTTCCAAAACTGGTTCCAAAATCTAAATTCAACACATAGTGGCTCCAAAAAAAGAGCACATCAGAACAATCTTATCTATGATGCAGCTAGTTTTTAGCAAGAAGCTGCATCTTCTCATGCATAATCGCTCCATAATCTTCTCACCCTTTCAGAGATTTTGAAAAAGTAAAACAGTTAAAATAACAGCATACAACATGTCGGCTTGCAGCCGGCAAAAACTATATTTTTCCCGATTAAATAAAATATTGAGCAATGTGAAGCAGAGTACTATCTGTTAGTGCGAATATTGGCCAGTACAATCCAACGATCAGTTTCACCAACCATGAGGTCCATGACCATGACCAAGCCCATATGCGCCCATATAACCAGCTCCATGGATGTGAGCATCACTACGGTGATCATGACCGTGATGATGATGGTGATGGTGATGATGCATATGATCATGATCACTACTTTTTGCTTCATCAAACATCTTCTGTATGTGGTCTGGGATGGACTCTTGCTCCACTTTCCTCACAGACTTTGGCAGTGACAAGACAAACTGAGAAATTTTCTCAGCTATCTCAAATGCTGCATCCTCCTGAGATCACAACAAATCATATTAATTTCAATAGTAAAAAGGAAAAGAACATTGGCATTATGTGGTAAAGTGATGGTTTATGTGATAAGCAGACACAAATAAATAGTAAGGATGAAAAGAATATTAGAGTAGTCAGGAGGTGGAGGCAAGATTTCTCAGCTCTGGTTGATTGTAATCTTTTAGAAAATCCAAAAACAATGTGCATTAGCCCAGTAACTTATTTCTTCCTCATCCCTCAAATATCCTAATTGAACATCCTCTTCCCTTCTTTTATCAAAGGAGCCAAAATCAGTCCTCCTTGGTATAAGCATGAGTCTACTAAGGGGAAAAGAATTGCATAGTTCTATTTTTTTATATAGAAAGATTAAATAAGAAATGGCTGTATTCAATTCAGCATTAATCGCACAAGATAATAAAAAGACAAATTCAAGATAAAAAATTCCAGAGTCAGAGAAGGTTATGTTCTCATTCTGTATCTGACATTTCTGCAGAAGAGCAACATGGTCAATAATTACATTCTTTCCTATCATTAATTCATTAGTGAATATTTTTGTAGCTAGTGGTAACTGGATTCTCTCAGGAAGCATCTAATGCTGCATTTGTTCACCAGTGGGTCTCAAAATTCTCAATTTCTTAGCAAGAACCATAGTATAAAAGTATGGAAGGAAATATTCATAACAAGAAGTTCATTGGCCAACTCTGGCAAAAATTTGTTTTTGTTTTTTTGAGAAAAGAAGGGGGGGGGGGGGGGCTTGGAAAAACGTTGATTCTTGTATGAAATTTAATTATTGGATGGATGATGTAGATGGACCAGAGTCTACCACAATATGTCCCGTACTACTTAATTCATCACATCTCCAGTCTCTGGTATTTTCCTTTCAATTAACATTTTTGGTCCCTTGTTTCATTGATTTTTGTAATCTTGAAACAGCTAATTTTATTCTTTAATGGAGAAAAGGGGGAATTCAGATACAAAAGAAGCACTGATGCCTCAATCAGTCATGAAAACCTCACAGATGGAGAACGAATTAAAAAAATAAGTTTTTACCCTTTTTTTTGTTTGGGGGGGGGGGTGTGGTGGGGGAGGACTTGTAGCCATTATGTACCCCATAGTTTCTATGCATTTGGAAACTCAATGAAAAGCTCTCAATGAACAAAAGAAGACCAATGATGAGAGGCATATCACAGAAAAGCAATGCAGAATTCCTCGAGAACTTCAAATCAGCAAATACCATGGAGATGCATAAAAGGAAGGGGTTTGCATGTCTCAAACTTGTAGCAATATAAAAGTGTTCTTCATTTGGGAAACTATTTAAAATAATGGACCATATGGTTCATGCTTTGCCCGAGATTGGGATAGCCCCGCATTAACTGATTATGTGGAAAAAAATAAATAAAAAAATAAATAAAATGTAAGCTGGGCTTCTTTACAAGGTGTATGGGGCTATAGACACTTAGAAAAGTCAACATTAGTATTTGATCAGCTTGAATAATTAAAAAATTCAACCTAACTATAGCAGGTATGAACTCACAACATCCCAAACTTTAATACTGAAATTATTGTATCCCGTTATAGTTCAAGAACAATAGCAGTAACCAGCTCACTCACATACTCACTAAGAAGAACTTAACTTCTTTAGAAATCGGAACTACTAAGTCTTTCATCTGGTTTGCATTTCAATCCAATTAGACTATCTCTTCATAACAGAAAAATCATGCACAAGTATGGTAGCATGGACAAATAAGATAAGCAATAAATCAATCTTGTGCTCACCTGAGCCCACCGGCCTCCAGAATGTGTAACAAAATTCGCCTGCGGAAGCGCACGAGCAACCCGATTTCCCTCATCGCTCCATTCCTTAGACCAACCAGCAGACCAAAGCACTCGCATTGGAATCCCTTTCAATCCATCAGAACCACCCCATTCTGCCATATCAAAGCTAGAATTCAACTTCTTCCCAACAGCCACAACCGCTCTCCTTCCATCCCTGCCCATCAAGAGCACCCTCTGTGCATCGGCATCCGCAACACCAATCGTCTTGGAACAGCACATGTTCACCACCTTTGCATAAACCAAAGAGAACCCCAAAACCACCTCTCTAACCACAGGGAATTCCAGAACACAAATAGGGAATGCTCCTTTAGTTGAAGCTGCAGTGTCAACAAGTGTCACACTTCTGACCAATTCTGAATTCTCTGAGATCCAAGTGGCACTCAATCCCAAAGCTGAATCATGCAAAACCAAGTGAACAGGAGATAGCCCCATCGAATTAATCACTTGTCCCAAAACTCTTCCCATCTCCTGAGGGCTCAGATCAATAGGCTTAGCTACCTTTCTCTTTGACATGCGAGCTTGAATCTCTTCATATGGAATCTGACCCGTTTCTACCATCTGATCAAACGCCCAAAAAAAACCCCTTTCCTGTATTTCACTGTACACATACCAAAACCTCCCTAGAACCCCATTGAGCCCCTCAATGGTATCTTCCATGGACTTATCTGAGAACCCATTTCCGGGTAGATCAATTGCAACCACTCGCACTCCTTTGGGACCAAGAGAATGCAAAACATGGCGATAAGAGTATGAATTGAGACCCAACCCGTGAACAATGACCACGTTCTCTGACACTGAAGGGCTTGAACCTTCTTCAATGGTGAAGACTTCAATGGGTGGTTGGTTGGGACGTGGCTGAACCTTGATGGTGCGGCCTTTGGAGTAGTGGTGGCGAAGGGTGTTGGGTAAGCTGAGGAACCAGGATTTGGTGTCTTTTGGGGAGAGAGAAGAGGTGAAGACGAAGAAGAGGGTGATGAGAGAGACTGAAAGAGTAAAGTAGAACCAGAAAGAGAATGGGTTGGGTTGTGGCTCAGCTTTGGGGGCTGATTTGGGTTTGCGGGTTTTGGTTGGTGGCATCTGTGAGTGTTTTGTTTGTTGTTGTTGTTGTGGGTCTGGTTCTTCTTCTGTTATGATCGCCATGGTCAGTGATGGGAATCTCTGTGGAGAACGCAGTTAAAGTTTGAAGCTTTGAAGCGTGTAGAGTGTAGTGTAGATCAAGTGGGGTAACACGAACGGAGGAATTTCGAGTCTTTGGAGAGTCTGAAGTTAAGGCCTGTTTGGATTGCAGGGACAAAGGAGAAGGTGGTCAACCAAGACCCCCCCCCCCCCAAAAAAAAAAAACACTATTTTTACAGTCTATCTTTCTTGCATTAATAAAATGTACACATGGTTAATATATATTAAAAATAAAAAAAAGTACACATGCAACATGGGATAAGAAAGTAATATTATACTGTACTAATAATGGATACAATAAAATTTGAAAACTTATAGGATATGGCATCATATTTATGCAATCCATGAAAATAGGTATAAGATATTTTTGCCCTTTTACAAGATGTTTATACACTTTTTTTTTAAAAAAATAAATGAATAATCTTCATATAGGCATATGATGCCATGACTTTAAGTATATTAGTATATTTTGAAGTTATAAATTTCTTTGCAATAGTAGGGATACAAAGTGAACAATTATATATTTTTTAAGTCAAATCGCTTCTCAAGCAACATTTTATAAATAAATAAATTATTAGATATACATACAGTATTTGAATTTATTCTACTTGTGCTTGCAAAACCTTATAAAAAATTTACAAGCATTTAATATAAGATTGAATTGAATAATAAATATAGGATGCATTTGTTCCTATTTTTTTAATAGAAAGTGGTTTTTTTTAATTTTTTAAAAAGTTATTTTTAAAAAATTTATTCATTTCAATTTTTACTTAAAAATATTCAATTTTTAAAATTTTTTTTAGTAAAGATTAAAATAAATAATTTTTATAAAAGATAATCTTTTAGTGAAAAAAAGATTATTATTATGATTATTATTATTATTATTATTATTTTTGGAATTAAAACAGCTGAAACAAACCCATTAACCGTAAAACCCAAAAACAGGGGTAGCCAAACAGAGCACAGTGACCAGCAGTGTGTGTTGTTGCTTTGCTTTCACTTTTACAGTGTGACTTTGGAGCAGTGCACACAGCACAGCACAGCACATAAATCAATTAATTAATCAATCAATCACAATGTTATCTACCTATCGTATTGACGAAACCGAAAACTCTCGCTATTTCTTCTTCCCACATTTGCAGCCACTCTTTCCCTTCCTTATTACCTGCAAGCAACTGCTCTGCAATGCGGCGAGTCCTCCTTCCATCCACTCTCTCAACCCGCCCCTTCCTCCTTCCTCTCTCGCCCTCCTCCTCCTCCTCATGCCCAAACACAATTTTCCGCAATCTCAAAACGGTCCCCAAGTTTCTCCGACAACCTCGGAAGCCCCCTTCCTTCGCTGTCCGAAATTGCAGCAGCAGCAGCTCCTCCATCAAAGTGAAGACCACTTCCGAACTCAGAAAGGAACGTGCTGATGGTGCTGCTGATTCCCAGCCTGACCCCAAGCTCACCGCTCTCCGCCAACTCTTCTCCAAACCCGGAATTGCCATTGATGCTTACATCATCCCTTCTCACGATGCTCACCAGGTAACCTTCCCTCCCTTCACCCTTTGTAACCACTCACTCTTCATTACAAATATGGAGTTCGTAAACTCATATTGTGATGTTTTGGTTTTTGATATTAATTTGGTGGTAGAGCGAGTTCATTGCTGAATGTTATATGAGGAGAGCCTACATATCAGGGTTTACTGGTAGTGCTGGAACCGCTGTTGTTACCAAGGACAAAGCTGCCCTTTGGACTGATGGCAGATATTTTCTCCAGGTTCCTTTCATAAAATTCTGATTCGACACTACACTACACATTTCATCTGCATAACATATCAATCTAATAAATTGGTGTCTCATTTTAGGCGGAGAAGCAACTGAACTCCAGCTGGATTCTCATGCGAGCCGGAAATCCAGGAGTTCCAACCACTAGTGAATGGCTCAATGATGCCTTGCCTCCAGGTGGCAGAGTTGGCATTGATCCTGTGAGGAATATTATTCCGCCTTCTTCTCATGGGTGCACTACATTTATTCTTCTCATGCTGCACGCCGATTAAATTGTCTAGGGTGTGTTTGTGAGATTTATTTCAAAGGGAAAGGGAGTGTAGGGAACGGGTCTCCCATCCCCTCCAAAATCAAAACTCACAAACACACCCTGAAGTGTTTTTTGGATAGTTGAAATATCAAGCCTCTCAAAAAAAGTCTTCTGCATAGCCTTCTAGGAAGAAGCACTACAAACTCAAAACAAACACTTCTGTTGCTACACATCCAAGTACAAAATAACTTAATTCATAAATTATCTTTTCATATAAGACCTTTCATCGGAAATTCCTTTCACAGAAGGCCTTAACCTTAATTAAGCTATCTACCAAACAGGACCTAATTACTGAAACATTACTATGTTTATTTTTCCCAATTCTTATTGCAGTGTATATTCTCTACCCTTCATTCTATTACTAGCAGCCAAGTAGGCAGGCAATGTTGTAGCCTGTAGGCATAGCTCATTAAGTTTTTTTGCGGGTTATATTGTCTAATTGGCAAACTAAACCCTGGACATCCTGTCCAAGTATTTTGTTTGTATCCTTTTTAACCTGCATGCTCCTTTTATTATTCTCGTGCCTGATATAACATCCTCTTCCATATTGTTAAGGAGGCAGTTTCTTTTTACTTCGGATGCTGCAGAAGAACTTAAGCATGTCATCTCTAACAAAAACCATGAGCTGGTCTGCTTGTACAGTTCAAATCTTGTGGATGAAATATGGGGAGAATCTAGGCCAAAGCCTCCAAACCAGCCAGTTAGAGTACATGATCTAAAGTATGCTGGATTAGATGTAGCATCGAAATTGTCATCCTTGAGGTCAGAACTTGTTGGTGCCAGTTCATCAGCAATTGTCATCTCCATGCTTGATGAGATTGCATGGTTGTTGAACTTGGTAATGTATCTCAACGGCTTCTTTAACTAGATGTACTGATGGTTATTTATATACGGTCACATATCCTTGTAAACCTTCTTTCAATATCTTATTTGAGTTGCCTTGGTTAACATAACTAGCTTGTCAGTTTCCTTTTTGCCACTGTTCTATGTTAACGTAACAATCAATGAGAGTAACTTTTCACCTTTTCTTTTGAAGAGAGGCAGTGATATTCCACATTCACCTGTTGTGTACGCATACTTGATTGTGGAGATTGATGGGGCAAAACTATTTATAGATGATTCAAAAGTCACTGAAGAGGTGAGTGATCACTTGAAGATGGCAGGCATAGAGTTGAGGCCATACAATTCAATTATTTCTGAAATTGAAAGGTAATTGTGGAGAATTTTTTTCCCCCTAATGACCCTCCCAATTTTCACATCTTTTAATGGAGATGTCTAAGAATATTATTATAGATGGGTCAGGATGGCTTTCAAAACCCTAAATAGTAGCTTCTCTGTCAAATGTTTATGCGTACTTGTTTTGCTTGTATAAGAAGCACTGCTTTGGGAACTGAGTTTGATTTTCTTTTACAGTTTGGCAGCACAAGGTTCTGCCCTTTGGCTGGACACTTCATCTGTTAATGCTGCTATTGTAAATGCCTATAAAGCTGCCTGTGACAGATATCATCAGAACAGTGAGAGAAAACAAAAAGTTAGGACGGAAGGCTTTGATGGATCCAATGAGCACTTGGGTGGACCCATTGCCGTGCATAAATTCTCCCCTGTTTCTCTGGCAAAGGCCATAAAAAATGAATCAGAGTTAGAAGGAATGAAAAGTTGTCATTTAAGGTTACCATATCTTATCTTGGTGATAATCAATATTGATGCTTTTGCATGTTAACATTGATTTCTATGTTTTGATGATATTTTTCAAATTGGAGTTATCGTACATATGCATACAATGCCTTAGATAAGCTATGCATTTGGACTCTTTATTTCAATCATTGAAAAAATTGGTCTGTGATTTTGGAAATTTATTATGAAAGTATTTAAGTGATGTTACAACCTACCTTCTATCATGCCAAATGTGACTTATTTACATTTATAGAGAAGAGTTCATACAGCTTTGGCTGGCAGGCATGCATTTTTTGTTCCGCCAGTATTTGATATGCTTGAATTTATGTAAAAAGTCACATATAGATCTAACATTCAGCATATATATCTATTGTTTCCAGGGATGCTGCTGCCCTTGCCCAGTTCTGGGATTGGCTAGAGACAGAAATTACTAACGATAGGATATTAACTGAAGTAGAAGTTTCAGACAAACTTCTTGAGTTTCGCTCAAAACAAGCTGGTTTCTTGGATACTAGCTTTGACACCATAAGTGGTACTGCAGTAGATTGATAGTTGTTTATATGACTGTTAGACAAACATGAAAAGATACACTACTATAGTTTTTCCACGGATTTTGTTAACTGCCAATTAATTTAGGGAAAATTACAAAAAAGCACCTACTGTTAAAAATGTGGACAATGAAGGAACAATCTTTTCTATCAAAAAAGGTAATGAAGAAACAACATTTAGGGTGTGTTTGTTTAAGCTTTGGAAAAAAAAGAAGAAGCTCTTTTATGATATAGCTTTTTATTGGAGATTTTTTTTTTTTCAGAAGCTATTCTTTCTAGCTTATGTTAAAAAAAAAAAAAAACCCTCAAAATTTTTTGCTTTTAGCTTTATTTTGAGAAACTGATCCAGTTATTTTTATTTATTTTTTATACATGTCTTTTAATTTAAAAAAGCACACATTTCTTTTTTTGTTTTAAAAAAAAAAAAGAAACACAAACAAACAGGACCTTAGTGATTCCATGTAAAAGAATGTAGTAATTCTATGTAACGATGTGGGTATTATTCCTCCATCGTAAACATAGTGGTTGGTAGTTTCATAGGTTTTTTTTTTTTTTTAGGTCTGTTCTCTTCTTTTGTCCTCTGTGTTTGACCTATAATGTGTTTATTTCATGGGTTTAGGTTCTGGTACCAATGGTGCTATCATACACTACAAACCAGAACCAGAGAGTTGTAGTATTGTGGATGCCAATAAATTGTTCTTATTGGATAGTGGCGCTCAATATGTTGATGGCACAACTGATATAACACGAACAGTTCATTTTGGCAAGCCAACAGCGAGAGAGAAAGAATGCTTTACCCGAGTTTTACAGGTCTTGCTTTTATGCTTTTTTCTTAAGTTTATTTCTGCATTTTGTTCATGAGATGAGAGTATCCCTCACAATTCAGTAATCTAAGTTAATTTGTCAATAATGCAAATCCATACCTTTTTTTTCCCTGTAAGTATATATATATATGTCTTTGTTTTTAACTTTCAACATCTCAGTCTTGGCAATTTGATCTTAAATAATCGTTTGTCTTAACCGTTATATCTAATTGCAGGGCCATGTAGCTCTTGATCAGTTGGTATTCCCAGAAAATACCCCTGGTTTTGTACTGGATGCATTTGCCCGTTCCTCCCTTTGGAAAGTTGGACTTGACTATAGGCATGGTATATTCCTAGTTCTAGTGGAGGGCTGTTATTTATTTGTTTAAAGCCAAATGGATTTGCTGATTTATTGACCACTTCTGATTAACCATTATCTATTTAGGGACTGGGCATGGGGTAGGAGCTGCATTGAATGTTCATGAAGGTCCTCAAAGTATTAGCTATCGATATGGAAATTTGACCCCTTTAATAAATGGCATGATTGTTAGCAATGAGCCTGGCTATTATGAGGACCATGCCTTTGGTATTCGGATTGAGGTAATATTCTTTTCAGCTATCTTACATTTTCTAACATGTTAACTCTAGCTTCTAGTGTTGCTGAGTGTTTGTATTTGCAATCAATTAGTTTTATTAGATATTGTTATGCATATCAACTTTATCCGCTTTGAAAAGATTGTCCTTCACACAAAACTTAAAATACGCCAGAATAAAAGGTATTTGGAATTTCTGAGAGAGGCAAAGTGTTTTGAGATCTTTTGAAGCTTGGTTGCTAATTTCATGCACGACCCAAACTCAGGGTCCACCCAGGCACATAACTAAGATGGAGGAATTGAATACCTAGGATTAGAAGCATGATATTATACCTAGGATTTTCATGATGCCTTATTAATGAACAAAAAATGATAGGATGCCGTCCTACTTGATCACTAAGTGTATGCATTATGGTTTTCCTTTTTGCTCGATGTAACTGTTAAAATAACATTCTGTCAATTTTCGTATTCTGGCTTGTCTGGTGATGACACTCTTTTTGCTTGCAGAATCTCCTGTATGTGAGAAATGTTGAGACACCAAATCGTTTTGGAGGAATTGAATACCTAGGATTTGAAAAACTCACTTATGTACCCCTTCAGGTATGCCTGTTGATCATGTTGTTTTGTTTTTTGGTGAAAGATGAAATCCCCGTTGTAGTTGAACGTCATGAAATTGAGGAAGTTTTAATTGCATGGGAGGCAGTAAAGTAGCTTGTTCTTCCGTAAAATTTGGGTCTGATTATGCTTCTCTACTAATAAATTAGCTCCCAAACCCTTTCTTTAAGAGGGGATCTGGGAGCACGGATGTCCCTGAGGCCTGTTTGATGGTGGCCATTCCAGTGTAAATGGTTTTTAATCAATTAATTATGAAACATTATACAGATATTGATCCTATGAAACGCAAGCTTCGTAAATTATAATTGATCTATTTTCTCTCTACCTGCAGATTGCAGAATGTATTCTTGATATATATATCATTAATAACCTGGGCATATCTTGCAGATTAAATTGGTTGATTTGTCTCTGCTATCGGCTGCGGAGATTGATTGGCTTAACAACTACCACTCACAAGTCTGGGAAAAGGTATTTTATCCTGGTTCTTTTTTTGTAAATTTGACTTGCCTTCCAGTGTGTAGCATGTCTTCCTTTTTTTCTCCTCCTTCTTTTCCTTCCCTCAGGAACGCTGTGCACAACTTCATTTTATATTAAATAATTACCAAAATCTTTGTGCCGTACAATCATTTTATTTCAAAATGGTATGTTAATTTGATTATTAGCTTAATCTACACAACTTGTATAGCGTGCATGCAAGAATCTCTCCTTTGTAGCTCCACTCAATTTCTATTTTGCGTTCTTCTATGGTTGATTGTTTTGTTACTAATTTGATGTCTCGCAGGTGTCACCATTGCTGGATGGCTCTGCTCGCCAATGGCTTTGGAACAACACTCGACCTATCATCCATGAGAGAAGCTAATGATTTTCATGTTAATGTCCTCTCTCCTCTGGCGCTTGTGCTTCACATTCTGGCGTGCTGTTCCCTCGTCCATTTTGTCCCTAGTTTATCTACATAATTCATATACGAAACACAGTGAATGAATAAAATAGTGAAGAATTAGGGACTACAGATATTTTAAGATGATAGGATTTGAGTTGGGCGGCACAAATGAGCAATTTAGCCATTTGCACCTCTAAAGTAGTGACTTTTTTATATTCGGTATAATTTTTTAAATGGTGTTAAGTTGGGCATTCTCTACTCTTTGAATTATAGAAAGGAAAAAAGAAACATCTATCTTCTACTCTTTGAATCATAGAAAGAAAAAAAAAGAAAAATCTCCAATTTTTTGCTTTTCAAGCTATCAATTGGAACAGAAACTCCAGACCCGACAGCGGATATACGCCCTCGAATCCTGAAATGATGTTTGTATTGCTGTTATCATCATTGTTATTTTGTTTTTGTAAAGAAGCTAAAGACGGGGCAAGGGGGTTCATTTTTTTTATTGACCCTAAAATCCTAATGATGCCAAAGAAACTTTTGGGATTCAAATTCAATTACTCTTTTATCTTTGGTGGCATATTTAATGGCCGGCATTTGGCATTTTTCAATATAAAAGCATTCTATATTATGAATAGAATAAAGAATTTAATTTTGATATACTCTTAATATAAAAAAATGTTGAATTTAATTTTTATATATTAATAGTATAAAATAATTTTATACTATTAGCTCATAAAATTTGAGTAAAACATTAAATCATAATGAGTAATTATCTATCATAATTTGTTATTTTTCTAAAATTTTATTAGTTGATAGTATAAAATTAATTTATATTTTATTAATATATAAAAATTAATCTCAAAATTTTTTACATAATTATTCAATTATATTTTATCACATTATTGAAAGTATTCAACTCTTATATTAATTATCTTAATAACTCATGACATTATAGGCCTTGTATGTTAGAGTTTTCTTTTTTTTTTTTTTGAGATTAGTTTTAAGAGATTTATTTTAGTACACAATTAGTAAAAATATTTTATATTATTATCTAGTCATATAAAAAAATTTTACATGTGTGATTTTTGAGATAGTGGAAATAAGTCAAACACTTTTATTTATATGATAATAGAATAATAATCGGATAATTGTGTAAAAATATTTTCTAATTACAATTTATAAAAACTTATTTTTTAAAAAAACAGTATTTTAATAACTAAAACATATATATGAAAGAATTTAAAAAATTAGATATTTTATAAATTTAAAAGATTAATTTTTTAAAAAATTAAAAATCATATCATAATGATAATAATTTCTAAAGTTTAAATAAATGCAGCGTATACCGGTTGGTTATCCTTCAACTAAATAAAATTTTATGCATCCATAATATATACATCTATTTGTGAGTATTTTCTTAAAGCTGACCGTATATGCTGCTAATGTAGAGCATGAATATTTAAATTTTTTTTTCATGTGGGATTTTTTAATTATTGAAAACAGTAAAAAATAGACAGTCAAGTCAAAAAAATAATGATGAGTTTAACAAAGATGGACGCGGTTTACAAAAGGTCGGATAAAAGGTAAATGAACTTCTCCAAATTAACTGACAAGTCCCTAAAAATACTCAACACTTGACAAAACGGCCCCCAGAAATTCACCTTATTCCATTCGCAACTCGCCAAAATTTGAAAAGTGATCTGGTCGACCCCTTTTCCCTCCTCTATACACTTCTCTGTTTACCGACGCTAACGTCTCTCCCTCGACCCTCTTCACTCTTCGCTTCTCACTCAACACTCATCACTGATCACTCAGGCTGAAAGAGAGAAAGAGAAAGAGAGAGAGATCACAGATGCAAGACATTTTCGGATCAGTTCGGCGATCACTGGTGTTCCGTCCTTCGCCGGAGAACGAAGAGCACTCGCTCGGAGGAACCCTAGTTGATAAGATCAGTTACTGCATACGCAATTCCAGAGTGTTCTCGAAGCCATCGCCGTCGCCTCCGCCGTTGCCGCCGATCCCCAAGGAGGATGCTGCGCCTACGATCCGATGGCGCAAGGGCGAGTTGATCGGTTGTGGTGCCTTTGGCCAAGTGTACGTTGGAATGAATCTCGATTCTGGAGAGCTTCTAGCAGTTAAACAGGTCAATTCATATCTTCATTCTTCCTTCGCTTTTCGCTTTGTTGCTAAGTTCCGCTTTTGGATTTTTGCTTGCGTCCCGTTGATTTTGAAGTGGAATTTTTTTTTTTTGGTGTGTGTGTGTGTGTGTGTGTGTGTGTGTGTGGTTCTTAGCTCTCTGTATCTCCTTTTTTCGCTTGAATCTTCGGGAATTGACTTTGTTTTAATCTCTGTTTTAAATCGTCAACACCTTTATTTGAACTAATTGTAGTTTTTGCTTTAAAGCTTAAATTGATTTCGGTTTCTTGTCTGGTTTTTTCAGGTTTTGATTGCGGCAAGTAGTGCTTCAAAGGAGAAGGCTCAGGTTTGTTGTTTTGATTAAATTCTACTTGCCAGGACTTCCGATTGCGTCAACTTAAAGCAATTTGATTCGAATCATTTGTTTTGTTCTGTATACAGCTCCAAAGAATAAACACAACAGTTGCGACTTATAGATGTTTGATTTTACTTTTTAGCTTGTTACATGTTGATCTCAAGTGAAGAGAAAACAATCTCTTTCTCACGTAATTTTGTAAATGCTATGTTTGTTTGTTCCTAAACCTGGCATGACTCAGATTTTGAGCTGTCATAATCTCTGAGATCTTGCTTGAATCAGCCGAGTCCTCATGCTGTTGTTTGATTAACATTTTGCATATTACTAACAGGCTCACATAAAAGAGCTCGAGGAAGAAGTTAAGCTTCTTAAAGATCTTTCACATCCCAACATTGTTGTGAGTATATATGCTATTGGTGGGAGATATTGATAATCCAATTAGTTCACCTGAACTATCTCTTGACTGAATAGCTTCTTTTGTGCTGTAGAGATATTTGGGTACAGTTAGAGAGGAGGACACCTTAAATATTCTCCTCGAGTTTGTCCCTGGTGGATCCATATCATCACTACTGGGGAAGTTTGGAGCTTTCCCTGAGGCTGTAAGTTGTAGCTACTGAACTAATGTACTTGGTTATTCTATATGCCATCTCATTTCCACTAATTCATTCAACAGGTCATAAGAACTTACACGAAGCAATTACTGCTTGGGCTTGAGTATTTGCATAACAATGGAATCATGCACAGAGACATTAAGGTGATTTTTCTTATAATGTCATTGATCTGTATGTCAGCTTGGTTTTTTTTTGGTGGCTGACATTCAAGTATAAATTAATTTCAGGGGGCCAATATTCTTGTAGATAATAAAGGTTGCATAAAACTTGCAGATTTTGGGGCATCCAAACAGGTCGTTGAGCTGGTAATCCACGTCTTATCTGTTGCTCTACTATTATATATACTGTTTTAACTTTGTGAAGGGTCTTCTATCTTGATATTTGTTTAAGAGGTGCATTGTTTTGCTCTAGGCTACCATTTCTGGTGCCAAGTCTATGAAGGGTACTCCTTATTGGATGGCTCCTGAGGTTATTCTCCAGACTGGACATAGCTTGTAAGGCCATTAACCCTCTTCAAATAATTTGTGACATGTTGCTCTGTTTTAATATGCACTGACATGATTGAAACTGGAAGTTTCTTCTGGTGGATGAGTCTAGATGACTAGATCTCACTCAGCATGATGGTTGAGATTGAGTGGGTTTATGATTCCAAGTGTTGGCCACTCTAGATGATATAACGGTTTTGCATTTCTAGAGTTGCACTACAGGTCCCTTAATTATACAATGATGGTTTCAGTTAGAGAAAATAGAAGTCTTTGCTTGGGTTATAGAAAAAGGTAGTGGCATGAATTTTCAGCAAGATGCACAGGCTAACTAGGTTTCTGAAATTTTTGGTAATATGCAATTTGAAGCGAAGTTATTGCCACTTGTCACTTAGCTGGCTTGTCTAATAGAGTTGTTATATGTTATAGTTGAATTCAAGGCAAAGGGTTTTTACCTTTGATATTTTATTAGGTGCGCCTTGCTAATTTTTCTTTATTAAGTTCTTCTTTGTATGTGTATATTGATGCTTTTTCAGCTCTGCTGACATATGGAGTGTGGGCTGCACTGTGATTGAGATGGCCACTGGAAAGCCTCCATGGAGCCAACAATACCAACAAGAGGTATCACAAAGTTTGGCTCACTAAATTCTGTTTGAGGTGCTCTCTGAACATCTACTAAATAAAATGGACCTTCAGGTTGCTGCTCTCTTCCATATAGGGACGACTAAGTCTCATCCGCCAATTCCCGATCATCTCTCTGTTGGAGCCAAAGATTTTCTGCTCAAATGTTTGCAGAAGTATGTTTCTTTTAATTTTATCCTGCATTCGTAAGACCCCTAAGCGTGTTTCCATAAAATCAATTGATTGATAGAAAATAAGAGTTTTAATACTTAATTTCCTTTCATATGTTGTTAATTATTAGATTACGATAAATATATAATCCTTTTGTAGGGAACCATTTTTGAGGCCATCAGCATCAGAACTACTACAGGTGATTCTATGAGCATTTCTCTTTTGACTTTGCGTATGAAAGCTGCAACATTTGAAGCGGCCATTTGGCCCATTTCAGTTCTGCTATCAATAACTAGTGGAATGGAGTCTATTAATATCAATGTTTTGCATTAAATATTCAGATCTCCCTAAGATTAACTTTTGGTTTGTAATTGCGTGCAGCATCCCTTTGTTACTGGTGAACCTATGGATTCTCTTCCTCTTTCATCTACTGCCATGGTATGCATGATGCAAGAGATATTTAAGATGTTGTCATATTGTATGTAACAGTATGTGTTTTTTATAACCCAATTCTTAAGGAAAATAACTTTTGCTTCTCATAGGAAAATTTTGAAGCTTCTTCATCATCATGTGCTCCAAATGTTGAATCCTAGTAAGTATTGAAACATTCTTCTCTGAACTTGTAAGATTGGCAGTTTCTTCTGTGGCACATGTAAAGGGGTTGTCTTTTAGCAATATATTATTTGTTGATGCTAGTGAAATGGTAATACACTCTTGGTTAACAAACGTCTGTAATTTATGTAGCCTTCGCTGCTCAACTGTAAATCCTGAGGACTCTGGAAATAAACAGTTGTGGGGAATTAGTGATGATGATGACATGTGTGTGATTGATGACAAAGATGAGTTCTCTAAGAATGATGTGAGATACAAATCATTGATGTCAGAAAATATTGAGGTGAATGCATTCTGATCCTTATTTCTTGTTGCAGTATTTCATATGAAAGTCAATACTTTTAAGTAACCTTTTTTCTTTTTTATTTTTTTTTGAAAAAAAAATGTAGAGTTTCAACCCAATGTCTGATCCCTCCGATGATTGGGGGTGTAAGTTTGATGCGAGTCCAGAAATGGAACATAAAGGAGTCAGTTTTGACACTGATGAAAGTTTCACGTCACCTGGTCACTCGAGTGCTAATTATAAGGGGCAGAAAGATTTTTCCTTTCCATGTGTGCCATCTCTGTCAGAGGAAGATGATGAGCTCACAGAGTCAAAAATTAAAGCCTTTTTGGATGAGAAGGTATTGCTTTAGTTGGAAACTAGTTAGTCCTGCTGTCTATCTTTTTTCTTTTATGCTAACTGTTGTGCTTGATGATGACTGTATGCTTTTATGGCAGGCTCTTGAACTGAAAAAGCTGCAGACACCTTTATATGAAGAGTTCTACAACAGTTTAAATACATCTTGTTCTCCGAATGTGATCGATGGCACAAGTGATGAAACTGCTTCTCGGAAATACTTGAAATTACCACCTAAAAGTAGGTCACCAAGTCGGGTGCCAAATAGCACACCATCTAAAGCAGTTGACAACACTGGGAGTCCTGGAAGTAATGGCAGGTCCTCGTCAACTGTTGGCAATGTAAATGATCATGGTTCACAGGACATTCCAGCATCTCCCCTTAATGAATTGAAAGGACTGATAGTTGACTCCCAGCAGGAGCCCAGTAGCCCAAGGTTTGTTTGGGTTAATTCTTCGCTTTGCTTGTCTTACAATCAATTATTTTCAGAAATAGAGAGTAATTTAGGTACTAGACGTTCCACTTGCAGTTTAAGCTTTTCTGAGAGACAGAGGAAGTGGAAAGAAGAGCTCGACCAGGAGCTTGAAAGAAAGCGAGGTTAGAAGTTTATTCACTTGTGATTATGCTTCTCTTTGTCGTTAGAAGATTTTTGCTTCTATTTAGGAGTACTGAATTTGGCAGTTTTTTTAAAGTAATTTTTGACTAATTTTTGTAAGCAAGAGACATGGGGAATTATATTTTGTCCCTCTTTTTAGATCATACTCCTAAGTTGTATTTGTCAGTCCTGCATAATTGAAAAATAATTTAGATAAACCAAACACAATACGATATCATTTAGTAATAATAATTCGTTTATTTACACTCACACGGGACAATGTTGCAGAAATGATGCGCCAAGCTGGGGTGGGGGGAAAGACATCTTCACCAAAGGATCGAGCTTTACATCGGCAGAGAGAGCGGACAAGATTTGCTTCTCCCAGCAAATAAGAGTGCGTAGCGTTCATCCTGCCTCCATGAATGGTTCTTATAAGCAATTGGGGGTTGCAAACGCACGTGTTGCTGCAGTTTTGTTGCGGTCTTTATTGATATATATATCCGATTTAGACGTTTTGGCATTTGGCATGCTGAGATCCATCAATGTGTCAGAGGAGCTTCGATGTTCTCCCAAATGCATTTTAGCTTGTCCGTGTTGTTGTGCCATGTAAAGCTTTCTATACAGGTGTTGCTTGAAAATTTTTACTTTCCTTTGGGGTTGAGTGAGATGGATGCTCCATCTCAAAGTTTATGCCCAATTGTATTATGAATATAGAAATAATCAGAACTGTGTGGCGCAAGATTGCCTATGAATCTGTAGCCACTTGTTTGTTTTTCTTTTTCTCCTTGCAATTTGATTTGCTACTCTTACAATACGGAATTGATCTCCTGACTTGGAAACTACGTAGACCTCATGAATTGCCGTTTTCAATAGAAAATTAAAGCAGACTAATCACATCCTGGTAACGTTTCTTAGAAATAAATGAGTTCTTTCGAAGCCCAGACGAGATTTAAGCAGCAGAGTTGAAGTTGGAATGAAGACTAAAAAATGCTAGAAATCCATTACTTGTATGTATGTTAGAAAAAATGAAGCCTTTGTTATTTAATACTTTTCATATTCATAAACCTGTCTTAATGAATAATAGTTACTTGTAAAATACTTTATTATAGGATTATTTTTATTTATTAAGTGAATTTTTCCTTTAAAAGAAAGTTTATGTAATAATTTCTTGATAATTAAGATATGTTATACATCAGATAAGTACTTTTAGCCATCCTCGATTAAGAGCATTGCATTGACATTGAATGTGTAAAACTTTGTACATCAGACCAAAAAATTTAGGCCAGCAAAAGAAACAAAAGAATACAGGTATGGACATTAAATGACATCCAGACAAAAAATAAAATAAAAAGGACAAAGTAACTTGAGCACATAATTTCTTAAATTCTTCGAGGAGGGATGTTTCAATCAACTTACAAGCCCAACATCGCTCGGCTGTACAGTTCTCTTGCTCTTCAATGGTGAAAAAATAAAAAGGACAAAGAATTGCATGACATCCAGACAAAAAATAAAACAAAAAAAATAAAAAGGACAAAGTAACTGGAACACATAATTTCTTAAATTCTTCGAGGAGGGACGCGCACCGTTGTCGCTGGGCGTTGTTTCAGTCGACTTACAAACCCAACATCACTATTCACTCGGCTGTACAGTTCTCTTGCTCCTCAATGGTGAAACTAATCTGCTTGCCAGTCTTGAAGGAGAGAAAGACCGACGTAATTTCGATGCAGCTGAAGCTGGTCTCGTCGGAGAACTCCCGCTCAAAATTGCATGTCCACTCATAAACCCATCATCACCACTTTTCTGTGCAGTTTTTGTGCTCTTTAATGGTGAAGCCAACCTTGTTGCCAGCCTAGAAGGAGAGAAACGGCGAATCCATTTTGATGATGCAGCCGTTCTCGTTCTCTCTGGAGAACTCTTGCTCAAACTTGCAGGTCTTGTGGGTGAAATGGAAATAATTGGTGGGCTTTTGACCTTTGCCTGAAATTTTGAGGCTGAAGATGGGGGGCACTTTATCAGAAACTTGTGCTGTGTTGTTGTTCCCCTATTTCCTGATATGACAGGAGATTTAGTCTTGCAAAATTGTTGCTGCCTTGAGGAAGTTGTTGTTGACGTTGACAAGAACAAAGGGTTGGGGAATAGTACCGTCTTGCTAGCCCACGGCCTATTCCTGGGAGATACCCTGTTTGCCAGATACTTTTTATTTTCTTTGCCAAATTCTCGTCTTACTTTTGGAGGAGAAACCTTAAAGTTGATTCTGGAACGAGCCCTTTGAAGTGGTGGGGAATCAGATTGTAGTTTAGCTTGCTTCTCTTTCTTCCTTCTGGCCTTGAGTTCTGTGTTTTCAAGGTTTACTTTGTGGCTTGGCCTTTCAGGCAGTGGAGTTTTTGGGTCCTCAGTGGCAGTTTTTCTAGCAACTGCTGAAGCTATTTCTCTGGCAAATTGACTTGCCTGTAAAATTTCTCCAACTGTTTCGCCTACAAGCATTGCGGGCAATGACATTCGAATCCATGCACCTGCATAAATAAAGGTTACAAAGTGAAGGGGGGTAAATCAGATTAAATTGTCCTTTTTTTTTTTCCATGGAGATAAATGGTTGCACACGTCCACATTATTAACTAATTATCCATGTAGAGATTTGTTTGGAGGAGTAAAATGACTTTTGTTTTGCTAGGGAACCACTGTTTCATGGCTAAATAGAGAAAGATAGAGAACAAGTTACAGCACCTGAATTGGCTGCCCTTGGAAACTTCCCTGGTGGAGATCTTCTTGGTGCACCATTGTTGATCGTTCAAAATGGCCAAACAAAGAAGAAGAAAGAGTCTTAAAACTGATAAAACTAAATGTGATCATCCTTCAAATTCAAACAGATAGAATCTAAGCCAAACCAAAAATGTACCTGACTGATTCTTGCTTGCACCTGAGACTGGTTCTCAGATAACCTCTGGTGCTGCGAGGGCTGAGACTTACACCTGACACCAGCTTGGTTCCTCCGGCCACTGTATACTGAAGCTCCTGCAGCCGAGCCATGCATTGATCCACCTTCAAAGGCCCACGAAGAATTAACTTCTAGGGAAGCTCAGGGAAATACTCAAAAAAAAAAAAAAAAGACACTAGAAATCCAGCAAAGCAAACAAACCTTCTTGAATGTTTCTCTAATGAGAACAGGATTGAGAGCAGCTTCCACTTTCTTCTGCTTTGGTGGGGTTCTTGCAACCATCCTTGAAATAACAATAACACCAGGTGGGTCTCAAAACTTCATTCGGCTAACACTAATAACAGATGCACACTACCTCTCCAGCTCTCTCTCTCTCTCTCTCTCTCTCTCTCTCTCTCTCTCTCTCTCTGTGACACTCACACGGACTGTTTCAGAATTTGGCTCGTAAACTGTAAAGTCAAAGAGACAGAATAGAAGGTTGAAACATATGAACTGGCTTAACAGGCCTCTGTGTTTCAACCGTCGAGTCTATCCTCAGGAAACGAAGGCAACGGCTACATTATTGAACCCCCTTTTTTTCTTCGATAATAATAATTGATCAATTGGCTGTTTTCAACTTAAACGCTCTTTAATTCGGCTGTCTCCCTTCCGGCCTGCATGCTATTTATTTTAAGGAATTATATTTCAAATTTTTTGTAAAAATACCCACTAAAATAACAGCCCATCGTCAATGTATAATTCAAATAGCACCAAAATATAATATATAAGTGAAATAGATACTTAAATTTTTAAAAGAATAAATTAATAAGATTTTAACTGTAATTATTAACTACAACTCTGCAGTTTTTGCTCCCCTTGTTTAGATTTGTAGAATCAAGATACAATCCGATCAAACCATTGCCGATTTGTTTATAGCTATGTTCGGTTTTATACACATCATAAAAGAAAAAGGGACTATTGCACCCCGAGGAACAATAGGAGTTAAGTTGAATAGTTGAGCACTTGAGCTTAGGATAAAAAAGGGGATTATCAGCCTTTGAAGCTTTGTTCTTTCATGAATTTCAATTCCAAAAGTTATTTTGATTTTAATTCTTATAAAAAAATTTCTTTATTTTTGGTCCTTCATTTTTTTAATATTATATTTTTAATCCTTATCATTTTAAATTTAAGTCTGAAAAATTATTTTAAAACATATATTTAACTTTTATAAATATTAAAAATTTTATTTTATTCTTATATATATTTTAATAATTCTTTTTTAGTCCTTATAAATATCATTATTTAACAATATTGACTAACGATAAGGATTAAAAATATAATATTAAAAAAAAGAAAAATTAAAAGTTAAAAAAAAATTTTAAAAAGACTAAAATCAAAATAATCTATATTTACAACAACTAAAAACATATTTAAGCCATAAAAAAAAGTTTTAACTTATTTTTGTTATAAGCACTGGATGTAGAAATTTTTCAGAAATTAAATTTGATTATATTCTCATTTCTCGTAAGGATCAATTTAGTTCCAAATACAAGTATTTGCCATTGTCTGAGAAAACATCGCATTTCGGTGGAAAAGCGACATGTCAAGAGTGGTGATTTTCTGTTATTTTTAAGGCCTCTCAGCTTGAGAGAACACTAGATAGAGAGACTTCAGTTGCAGTGCAAAGACAGTTGGATGCCCAGCAATCTGCGAATCTGCTTGTGTAGCTGCTGCACCTCACCAAAGTTGGCAAGGGTATTTGACTATTTGCTATTATTTTGAGAAAACATGGATCATTGCATTTCGGAGGGAGGGCGAGATGGCAAGAGTGATGATTTTCTGCTATTTTTAAGGCTTCTTAGCTTGAGAGGACTCCACACTAAAGACTTGCGATGTAGTGCAATAGCAGTTGGATGCCTAGCCCTTTGTGAATCTTCCTGTATAGGATTGCCCACAAACTTGCTGCTGCTGCTCCTCATCAAAGTTGGTGATGTCTCAACTGATGCTCTCATTTCTGGCACTGGGGCAAACAACCTTGAATACCGAGCTTTCCTCTGGTTCCTTATCAGTGATTGTTGAATGCTGCTTCCACTAGTGGATTGAGAGGCAGAGGTACGGAGTGGACTTGTCATGTCAGAAGTTGTCTCAGGTCGGAGTGTAGCCATTGAAACTCGCCTCCTAGGCTGAAGGCCCGGTGTTGTTGACAGTGCAGGTGGTCTTACAGCAATTGATACCCTTCTTCTTGGTTTTTCCAGGCCTTCTGAATTTGTAGCCCTAGAGGTCATTCTGGAAATGTTTTCCTTTCCATCCATGGAAGAGGCATGTGAGGGCCTTCTGTTTGATGGCGGAGGCAAGCAATTAGAAATCCCTCTCAGTGGTGGTCTTTTCGAAGGATTCAGTGGTAGTCTTTTTGACGGATTCAGTGGTGGTTTTGTTACGGTTTTGTGAGTCGATGATGAAAGAGTTGAAGGTTGAGCTGAAACAGCCGCAAGTGATCTACTTTCTTGCTTTAGTCTGGTTTTTCTCTCCTCTCCTATTTGGTTCTCAAGGTCCCGAACCTTTAAAAATTCAACCACACATTTGTTGAGAATTACTTTCGATATTAATAAATAAACAATAGCACTTACTTGGAAAAAGGACAAGTTCACATAAAAAAGGCTGAGACAACCACAACATTGACACCATTTCTAAGTTAATTGCATGTAAATACAAGTCAAGTTTATACCTTTTCTTGAAGATTTCTGCACATGTGTTCTCGCGTAGCAAGTCTCAGTTGCAAGTTTTGCAAGTTATCTTGTAATTTCTTAGTTTCTTTCTCATCATGTTTGAGCTTTTCTGCCTGTTCGCGACAAAGTTCCCAGATTTAAGAAATAAAAAATCACAGTTATTCTTATCTAATGAACAATTAGACTCTGGCATACCATTTGCTTGTACTTAAACAGCTCAGTGAGGTCTGCTTGCTTGCGGGCTGGACCACTCTCAACTCCTCGAACTCGAGTGGCAAAATTCAGTGAACAAAGTGTCTCTCCTAAGTCTGCATTACTTGGACTTACCTGAAGAAACATTAAAGTTTTGCAATCTCCTCCTGCATTTCAATCCCAGATCAACATCAAAAATAAAAGAAAATAAAGGAAAAATGCACACATTCAAAATAACCATTTAAAATAGCTATGGAAATCAAATCATGAAGGAGTCACTCCCAAGGGAGTCAAACAGCTAAAATGAAACCTCACCTAAAGAGCTCTGGAGTATATGAGTGAGCTTTGAGTTCCTGTCTCAAACAAAAGAATTCATATATTAATGAGATAAAAATCATTATATACGAATGTGTATAAGAGATGAGAAGAAAGGGAATAACCTGTAAGGTATGTGGGCTGATTTGGATGCAAGGGCTGAAATAACATCACCAAGTGCTGACAGAGACTTGTTTATGAATTGAGATTCCTTCAGTCTCTCTCCTTCTGCTTCAGTTTTTCCAACACGCTCACTGCCTGCTAAGTCTACTAGCCAAAGGTGACTCCTTGTTCTCTGGCCATTGATTAAATTCTCCCCTATAACAGTTACTCGCAACAAACTGCAAGTAAAACCACCTCTTTGTCATCGTCAATAAAAAGTTACAAACATGAAATCAGTTTATCTTAAAGAACCAAGATGGTATACCAATGAGAACGACTGCTAAGCTCGTTAGCACTAGTGGATCCAACAGATCTGACTCGGTTTCCAGACTTAAGCATTTCCCACACATCCTCTGTTCCATAAACACGAGCTTCAACAAGTCCTAGGACCTCTTGCATTCCCTCTGCAGCTTGCTTTATCTCCAACCTTCATTTCATTAGGTAAAGCTTAAAATTTGTTCTCTACTTTATTGAGATCACTAAAGAAAAATTTAAAAGCTCAAAGTTTCATGATTAAGTAGATAGATTATAGAGGGGTGGGAAAAGATCATGAGTGCTATATGCAAATCAGACTCTGGTACTGGAACTAGACCAGAATCACACACCAGAAGTCATAGTTATTTTTTATCAGCCTCTTTATCTTACAAAGCAATATACCTCTAGCACTCCTTGTATTTTATTTTCATTAGCATCATGTGAAAGTGGCCTATTTCTGTGACTACTTAATTTAAAATCTCAAAATTTAAAATTATTATGCTAATTAGGGTGTAGCTAAATTAGAAGGAAAACTCACTTCTTAGTAGGTTGGGCAGAATTTTCTGCCAAGAGATCTCTTATCTTTTCATTGTAGACCTCCAACATGCTAACAAGCAATTCATATTTCATTATCCCCTGTCTCTCCTCAGATATTCGAAACAATTCCTCCAGAGTTCTATAGTTAACTCCCCTATGTTCCGGTGTTCCCTCCATTGTAAATGTCTTGCCAGTTCCAGTTTGGCCATATGCAAAAATGCAAACATTAAATCCATCCAAAACTGAAGTAACAACAGGTTTTGTTTGTGCAAAAACAGCCTCTGCATGATATATTAATAGACTCATTATTAATCATTAGGGGAATTAAGAACAAAATTTCTTAACCACAACATAACTTCATAAAGTTCTAACTTCTCAATTACCTTGGTCATCTTCAGGTTTGAATACGTGATCAAATTTGAATTGCTTTTTAGAAGAATCAGAGCAAATGACCTGAAGCTCATCAGGAGATGACTCGAAATTGATAACAGATGAAGATCCATTCACGATTTCCGTTTCATTTAATGGTCTGCATCTGCAGAAGACCCTGATGTTTCCCTTAAGTTCAATCACTTCATTGTACAGCCTCCTTCGCTCAGACCACTCCTCCAGATACTTTCTTTTCAACAGTTCATATTTGGCACCTAGTTCCAGACACGAAAAAACCCCATTATAAAGTAATCATAAAGAGATAGGAACTATATTCTATTTTAGGTTAATGTTAAAGCCTTACCAAGAAGCTGAACAGACTTTAAAACATCTAGGCCTGGCAAGGACTCAGTTGTGAATCTCACTTGATCAGATAGTGCTACATGCTGTTTCTTCAAATTCTGATACATGAAGTACAGAAACAAGTAAACTAATAGAAAAGTCTCCTTCTAAAGGGTTAAAAGAATTTTTATTTCTTTTGTTCGATCAAAAAACAAACCAACATTCAAAATTTACCTGAACTTTGGTACTCAAGTCAATGATTTTCTTCAAAATTGGAAGCGTATGACCCTGATCAGGAGAGGTTTCATGAATTCCACTGATGATATTACTTTCATCCAAGTAGTCAGAGTTCTCGTTCAATTGCCCTGATGCATTATCTAATAATACCCCAAAATCAAACTAAGCAGACAGCATACACACACACACACACACACACACACACACATATATATATATATATATATATATATATATATATATATATATATATATTCGTTTACAGTCTAAAACAAATGAGTAAATCAATGCCTCTTTTACAAATATTTAAAAAAAAAAACTGATTTGGAATATGAACAGAAAAGCGATATCAAGTAGAGAGAACCTATTTCGCGAGCTTTATCCGCCATGTTTGGTTCTGAAATTAAACAAGATATCCAACAATTACTGATGCATTTTGGCTAAATTTTCGGTAATTTTCAGCCCAAAACTTGAAAGCTGAGCGTTTGCAAGAAATAAAGAACGGGAACCTGAGTCAGCGGTTGAAGAGGAATTCGAATTGCAGTGAAGAACGAATCGATTAAACTTTTCTGTGAGCATTTCAATGAGTTGATCTGCAAGAAGCACGACGTTAGTTAAATTTGGTGAAAGAGAAAGGGAAAATGAGAAGAAAGAAGAGACAGAGAGAGAGAGAGGGGGGGAGGGGGGAAGCGCACCGTCCATCACTTCACTTCAATTGGATGAGGAAGAGAAGAAAGAAAGATAGAAAATTCGCAGTAACACAACGAATCGTAGTGATAGTGATAGTGATAGTGAGCTACACCCACACCCACACCCACCCAGAAAGAAGGTAGGGGTTTGTGACGATAGTTTGAATTTTGGGATCGGAAAATCAACGAAACTCTTCAACGGCTACTCATCATATCATATCAGATCAACAAACATGTTGGGCCTCCGCAACATTGTAAAGACCAAACCCAATCCGGAATGTGGCATTACAAAAAATTCAACATTTGGGCCTTTAGCCCCGTCTGTACACCCAAAATAAAATCAACAATCTATTCTTTTCCGACCAAAAAGAAAAAAAAAATCAAAAACAAGGGTAATGATTATGATTTAATTGGTTTCATCGTATCAATGAATATTTAAACATTATGATTGTACGTCATTATGAGCATTTAGCTTTTTATGTGAAAAAATTAATTCATATTATTTTAGATTAAAAATAAATAAATAATAATAATAAATATTATTTAAAGTGAATTATGTGAAAAGGTTGACAATTGTTCGACAGTCAATTGTGAAAGTAAGATTATTTATGATTTTAACTTTTTATATCCGTACTTATCCAATAATAATAATATTATGCAAAAATAAAATTAAGAACCAATAGTTGAAATATACTTCATGATAAAAATTGTAATAAATTCAATAAAAAAAACCAAAATCATAGTTGAACCTACCATTTATATAGAGGCTTTTTTATATTTTTGAAATAAAAAAATATTAACATAAATATCTTCTTTCATTTTTATTTTTCAAAATGTCTTATTTTTGCAATCGGCAAGGAAATCATGTGCGATGGCGCGATTTCTTTGAGTCAAAAATTGAATAAAAATCATTGGAAACTTACACAATTGTTTTGGGGACCAAAAAATCATATAAAAATAGTGGTATGCTCAAATGATAAAGAAATCGTGTGAGCCTTCCATGATTTCCATGAGTTGATGCCTATAACCGTGGAAAGGAAGGAGAGACAGAAGGAAGGGGAAAGTGGTTAAAGAGAAAATATTACCCCCTCATCTATATTTGTGATTTTATCACTACGATAAACAAGTATATAAAATCTTTCAACTATCTTTTCACTCAAATTTTCTCACCAAATATTTTATATGATTATTTTTATACAATTAATTCATATTATTTTAGATAAAAAATAAATAAATAATGATGATAAGTATTATTTAAAGTGAATTATGCGAAATGGTTGAGAATTGTTCAGTTGCAATTATGAAAGTAAGATTATTTATGATTTTATCTTTTTATATTTGTATTCAACCAATAATAACAATATCATGGAAAAATAAAATTAGGGACCAACAAGTGCAACATACTTTATGATAAAAATTGTAATGAATTCAATAAAAATCAAAATCAAAGTTGAACTTTACCATTTATATATATATATGACTTGACCAAATACTAAAAACTTGCTTTAGGTCACTGTTTTTCCTCGTTCAACCAATTTTCCCAAATTCCCATCAAATCAAATCGAGCCAACAAATAAATACAATCCAACGAAACTTAGTTTTGGAGTCGTGCCTTTTCACTTATTCCCTTGACTGGGAAAAATAAATAAATAAATACATATCTATGCATAGAGATTTACATGTGGCTTTTGCCACCCGTGTGATTTGTCTCCAAAGGCATGTGAAAGAAGATAACAAAAGTAGGCAGAAAATGTGGTAGAAATCATACAGACTTTAAACCTATTTACTAAAGGAAAACAAGCCTAATACATTGTAAAAAATGTCGTCTTACATAACCTTAGCAGCTGGTATCAACTATGTCTTCTATTAGTAGTACTGAGAACCAAGTCTTACTTAAACTACTGCCATAAGCTGGGGTCTAGAGGCATGGCGCAGAGTTGCTTTCAAATTTGAATGTTAAAACCAATCAACATGTCGGCGTGAAGTTTTAGGTTGCTTCTTTGGCTTTTGGAATCGATTATTCTCAAACTTAGCTTTAGTTATAAGTGAATAGAGTAAGTCTGCCTCAGCTGATGTATCATAGGGTGCTTCTAGTATACTGCAACATCAAAAATAAGGAAATGAAAAATTAATGGAATAAACACCATAAAGTTCAAAACCTATATAGCATTTGAAGCGCATTATCACGAGAATGGTAGCATGTTTATGTTAGAGAATATAAATAGGAAAGTCAAGAAAGGTTGTATACCTTCTTATTTTTATAGCAGAGGTAATACGGGGGCTAATGAAAATATCCCACAGACTACAGAGTTTTGATGGATGACTAAGCTTACCTGTCAAGTAGCTCCTCCAAGAGAATTCTTTGTGAAGGGGTTACATAATGAATGCAACTTCTAGGGCATTGTCCAACAGCACATTGAACTTGATAATCTTCATCGCGACCTAAAATAGTTGTCGAGGATAATGGTTTTTATAAAATTATGAAAAGAATGTCCTTTGCCCATCACATTTTCAAAATATGTGAAGACATGCTATTCTTTACATTTTACAGATATGCCTTGCTAAAATTTAAGAAAGTGAATTAAAGATAAGCCAACCTTGAGAAGATGCACGTGCTGTTCCAGTTGAAGAGACAAATGTGAAAGCATGGGGTGCTCTTTGCACACATGAATTTGAACATGCTGCAGAAAATTTAAATTCGTCAATTAATGGGAAGTAAATGCATATTTGTTAATTCCCATAGATTATTGAGTTGACAAGCTCTCCTGCTATAGTTAGCTGGTGGACTACTATTCTGAGTTTGTTATTAAAGATGCTAAACGTTTAGTGATGGCTTCTAAGACTTGACTTAGCCTAAAGCTTTTGAGGCCAGGTTTGGATTGTGAAATTTGAGCCGATACACTTTTCATGCTGAGTTCGAGTTATATTGACCTAACTCGGTCTAAAGTCAAATAATTTTTTAAAAGTAAATTTTTTTAAGAAAAAGTTAGTGTTAAATTATAATATTTTTATACTTTAATTAACATATTTTATATAACATGATATTATTTTTATATAAATATAATTTGCTTTGAAATGTATATTATAAAACATTGCTTGAATTTTTTTTTTTTTATTTCCAAAATTTCATGATTTTATTATACAAAATGCTTAGATCTTTATATGTTCTCTAAATACCAGTTTGACTCAATCATTAATCATGTTATCATCGGGTCAAGTTTGAGTTAAAAAAAATGACACTTGATCAAAAAATCGGGTTTAGGTTCGAGTTAACCCAGTCCAACATGTCCCTTCTATATGCCTATCTTCTACTGCCCACAAGAACGGAGGGGAAAGAAAAAGTAGCATAAACTGATGTCTATAGGCACGATACCTTTGCCGACACAAAGAAGCTCATTGACAAAAAGGTCAAAAGCTTCACACTCTGGTGTATCAAAGGGATCTAAGCATTCCCTACAAATGCAATTCCGAATGTTAGCATTGCAAAAGAATGCATATAGTAAATTTCAAAGCAATAAGGAGTTGGAATTATGGAACACAGGAACTAGGAAGGAAAACCCCACAATATGTAAAAACAATCGATGGACTGAAAGAAAAAAAATAGAAAACTAGATTTACCTTTCAATTATTTCTGATGGGGTGCAGCTGGATAGTTTCTGCTCCAAGTATGAAGCTGGGAAATTCAATAATAGGCTATGTGGCATTGCTTAGAAAGAAAGAATCATATTGACAATAGTAGTAGTACCTGGTATGCCTCAATTACACGGCGTATCATAGTCTCAGAATTTCCACCGTCTCTGTTGACATCTGGATGGAACTGCTTCACCTTTGTCATGAAGAGACACAAAACAAAGCATGAACGGTCAATACTAGAATGAAAATGCTAAATATCTATATGTCTGAGAACTGATGTTGTTGTCTGTTTGTACTTTGGCTCGAAAAGCAGCTTTGATCTCGGTGGCAGAGCAGGCAGGGTGCAATCCCAGCACCGCATAAGCAGAAGCAGTGGAAAGAGGAGCATCCTCTCTGTTTCTGCAGCAGGAACTCCCTACTCTTGCTTTCTTATTCAAACAGAACGCAAAACTGCGATTTCCAAACGGGAGAATGGCACTAGGGGTTGGTGTTAATGTTAAGCCACCCAACAACCACGAACCCATTATTCTCACCATTCTTGTGGTCACAACGGTTCGATCCACTTTCTCAAAATTTTAGATTTTTATTGGGTCTCTTTGGGTTAGTAAACTTCGTGTCTGGCCTAGATTCGTCTGCGGCAACTCTGAAGGCTTATATATATATATATATATATATATATATTTGTGTGTGTGTTAGAGCTTGATTCTTCTCCAAATTAAGGTAGAATTAAACAGGGGAAGAGAATAATTGGTAAGCGCTGATTGTGAATCATGGTGAGTTGGCACTATTTCTATTGTCAATTAATAGAAATAGGGGAAAGTGAAAAATTATAGTGGTCTCTTATTATAATGGATAATTATTTATGTGAGTTGATACTTTCCACTATTTCTATTAGCTGACCGTATAAAACTGTTTTACACTGTGAGTGTATTTAAATTAAATTCATAAGGGAAACGCCGGAGGCTTAAATTATCCACACAATGTACATTATTATGACTTCAATAACCACGTATTTACACACCCAACAATTAAAACGGTGATTGATGGGGAATGTTGAAAATATAACAATGAAGCTCAATTCAATCTTTGTATTTGTGAGGCTAATCAAAGGGGGTAGGGTTCGATTGAAAGAGGTGCAAACCTCTTTGGGTTTGGTTGAGTACAAATGATTTATGCTGGACTTGATTTGCATGAAAATAAAATTCAGTTCCACACCGATTAATTTATTAGCCAAAACAGTGTTTATATACCCAAACACTTCCCCTATCCTCAGCCTCGAGCTTTTCCTATGGCCATGCGGTTGGGTCCAATTAATTGGCCAAAGGTTAGGCTTAGGAATCTTCTTGGTTGTTAGTGTGAGACAATGCCCTGTTGCTTGGCAAACAAGCCATCACAATTGTCTCCCACCCTAATGGAGGTCTGAGCGTGGGCCAACTTCCCATGGTTTAATAAGGCTAATACTTCGCAAGGACAACTAAAGGATTTGCACTTTTGGACAAATGCCATTCTTTTTTACATTCACGAAAAAAGAAGGGGCCAAGTTATAAAAATGTGTTAATGTATATAAAAATTAATCTTTATAAAATTCTTTTACATTGATCAAAATTAATATTTTTAAAAAATAAATTAATATAATATAATATAATATAATTAGACTGTGATAAAAAACCAAATATAAGTATGGGCTATTGTAATCAATTTCTATGAACACAAGCATAAGGTTTTGAGTTATACATAACTTAGTATTGATGTAAGACACCCTATTGATAGACATCATACCCGTGGAAAGCTTTGATGCAACAAGGCAATCAAAATACACTATAATTATAGTCTTAATGAATGTGAATATGGGCATACATAAAATTAAACACCAGTTAGTATTAATGGCCTCAATACCAACGATTAATTGTAGGTTTTCTTATATCCTTGAATTTTAAAATGACAGATCGTAACCCATATAATGTGTTCTACCAAAAATAGTTTAGTCAAAGTAATTTTTATATAATCATTTAATTATATATTATTGTATTAATAAAACATTTGCCTTTTATAAAAATTTCATGTATATATACAAGATTCAATAGTATAATAAAATTTTTTTTATTGAAAGTGTATTAAAATTAATTTTTTAATTAAATATATAATTTATAAATTTTCAAGTTGAATTTATTCAAAGTCGGTTTAATCATCATGCTATGGCTTAATTGTGATGAATAGCATTGCTGATATTTTTTTTTTCAAAGATATGCTTATAGGAGATTGGCTTCATCAACTAAACACAAATATTTTTATAACCGATGTACTCCAACCTTAAAAGCTTCAGAAATTAGTCACATTTAAAAGGTTCATTTTATTCACACACATTATATTATAAACTTGAATGCCCACATTTTCATTGCTTTAACTTAGTGAATCAACTATTTAATATCTTTTGACATACCATGTTCTAACACACATAATTTCTCCACTGAATTCGAAAATTCAGGGATCTTATTGTGATAGTTTTTATCCACATTTCAGCCTACTAGTCCCATATATCCACGTTCACATACCTTAATGCTGATTGGTTGCCTAAAACACTCTTTAATTACTGAACAAACCATTAATATGAAAATATAGCCGATGAGCAACGTTATAATTTGCTTAACGTTCACAAATGCCTAGTATGTAGGTCAGTGCTACAATATTGCCTAGTAGTGTATAACTCAAAATTATTTTTAAAAGCCATAATTTCTCCAATGGTGACTTTATAATGGTTGATATGCCTTTCTTCCCTATCTATTTATCCTATAATTTGGCTGATAATTTAATCATAGATAAGAGAAGCGTACAATTATTAACATGAACCAACGTGGGAAGTCAATATTTCTTGTTCGTTTTGAGTCATAATGTAAAGTACCTAACTCTTCCTCATTTATTATCAAACTAATTTCCCCTCTCTCTCTCTCTCTCTCTATATATAGAGAGAGAGAGAGAGAGATGTGTGTGTGTGTCTCTTTCTTCAAAATTATAAACCCGGCAGCTTGTAACGAAATTCCACATAATCAATCAAGAGAAGAGAGAGATAATGCATGAAGGAGAGAGAAAATTTGTTAAAAACGCAATTTACTCCAGTTTTATTCTCTTATTCGTCCATCATTTACAAATTGTGTGGTTAGTACCATTTATTATTTCTGAATAAATAAATGGTCTTATTACATTTTTGTGTGTCTTGTATTAAAATTTTAACCTTTTATTTAAAGAAATAAAAGAGGTAATGAGCAATTCTAAGGCTGGCTAATTTTCTGGACAAAAATCAATAGGATTCTCTATTTCTCACTAGAAATTCAATGCTCAGAATAAAAGAAGTGACTAGTCCTTTTTATCGTGATCCAAGTAATAGAGAATACACTTTTTATCAGGGACATACCCTTCATCTTTCAGGTGTTTCAACAACCCAGACAAAACACAGTATATAACATCAGTCTGTGGATGCAACTTATCCCCTACAACGAAACTGTTCACTTTCTTTTCGATCTCAATCCAACTTATACCTACTTCCTTTGCTACTCCCATCTCTTTCATTCTCTTAATGGCACGTGCTCTTTCTTTCCATTTCCCTTCAATTGAATATATGTTTGCCATCAAAACATAAGGTGCTGGGCTATCTGGTGCAGCTAAAAATAGTTGACCAGCGGCATATTTACCCGTCTCAGAATCACCATGTAGGCTACAAGCACCAAGCAATGCTTGCCAAACCAGTACACCAGGATTCCCAGGCAATCCCTCAATGAACTTCTTAGCTTCCTCAAGAAGTCCTGCCCTCCCCAACATGTCAACAGCACAGGCATAATGTTCCGACCGGGGACTTATCCTGTGATCTCTAGTCATGGATTCCAAGAACTCCATGCCCTTCTCAACTAAGCCTGCATGACTGCAAGCATGTAGTAGTGACAAGAATGTAACATCTGTTGGTGCTACACCCTCCACTCTCATCTCTTCATAAAATTCAAGTGCTCTAGAACCATCTCCATGGCGAGCAAAAGCTGCGATCATGGAGTTCCATGAAACCGAGTTCTTTTGAGTCATCTGATGGAAGACTTGGAGTGAGTCATTCAGGTCTCCACACTTGGAGTACATGTTTATAAGTCCATTACTAACAAAAGGATTATGAATGAAGTTCTTCTTTATAACTAAAGAGTGAATCTGCTTACCTAGAGCCAAGGAAGTGTCAACACCAAATACACCAAGAACTGCAGAAACCATGTTGGGGTCAACTTCAATCCCCAATTTCAACATTCTCATAAATATCTGGACAGCCTCATCCTCAAATCCATTTTGAGCAAAAGCTACAAGTATTACAGTTAAGGAAATCTCATCGAGCTCCTCGGCAGACTCAAAAATCTGCCATGCTGCTTCTAGACTTCCACACTTTGAATAAAAATCCATCAAAGCACTTTCAATGCACAAATCCGACTGCATTCCCAGTTTCCAAAGCAGGCCATGAATTTTACGACCTTCCCTCAATGCTTGTAAACCTGAACAAGCCATGAGTGAGCTCAAATAAGTTAAAGCATTAGGACTCACCGACCCACAACGCATTTGAGCGAACAACTTCAAACTATCCTCACAAAATTCATTTTGAGCGAGGCCAGAAATCACTGCTGTCCAAGTTACAACATTCCTCTCAAGCATCTCATCAAAAACCTGCCTTCCTTGACTAAAAGACCCACACTTAAAATATGATGTTATAAGAGCATTCCCCACTGTAGTTTCACTCTCAAAGCCACCAACAAACACCAATCCATGGGTCATTTTGGTTACACTAGAGAATTCAACTCCATCACAAGCTGACAACAATGTAGTCAGAGTTGCTTTATCAAATCCACAACACACTGTCCCTGATTCACTCATTTGCTTCTTAAAGAACCTAACACCCGAATCAAAATCCCTGTTCCTTAAAAACCCAGAAATCATTGTGTTCCATGATACGGTATCTCTCACGGGCATACGTTCAAACAGCTTAACGGCATCCTGCAGTTCACCACATTTAGAGTACACGGATAGGAGGGAGTTCCAAACAAAAAGGGCATTACCTGGGGACATATCAAAATCGAAACTTTGAGGTTGCTTGATGAGATGGGCATGGATGGAAGAACCAAGATTGAGGTTTCCAACTGTCCCACAAACAGAGAGAATGGAACTTACGTCTGCGTGGTTGAGGACAGATGTTGACGTTGAAGGAAATGGGTTTTGAGAAGTTGGCAGCGGTGGCTTCTTCAAGCTGAAGGGTGAACTGAGAGAATCCACCCATGAAGGGAGATAAGCATTGATTTTCCATCTGGATTTCATCCATGAAAAGAACGACAATAATACAGGGTTCAATGAAAAGCAGCAACACAAAACTCGGTTTCAGCTTAGCGGATTGTATATCATACTTCAAAATATGTAATATTATGAAAATACCTCAGCTAAATTTACGACATTTAATTAGCACTAATGTCAAAAATTGTCCTCGAAACTAATAAGTTATAATGCATTTTAAATAAAGATTTAATTTAAATATACTGTCTGTATAAAAATATTTTACACAAATATCCAATCATATATTGTCGCATCAACAAAACTCTTTGATATAACCACCATTACTTGAATGGTCGTGTAAATGGAAGATTTTGATTGCATGATAGTATAAAAAAATTTTACATTATCAGTATACCCAAATTAAGCTCAATAAATATTTATAAAAAATTAATGTATTTTAAATATTAATAATATTTTAAATTTAAATAAATTTAGTAATATCTTCAGTCACTTTATAATTAAAAAAATAGATATTTTTCTATACCAATGTCTAATTATATAAATGTTAATTATTTTTCTTATATTTCAATATTAATTATAAATATAATTTTAATAAATTATTAATATTTTACACAGATATTAAATTATATATTACACATTAATAAAAATATTCAATTTTTATATCCACTATTTTAAAAGTTTCAAACATGCTAAAATGTAATTAAATAACTGTATAAAACTCTTTTAAACTAATAATATATCAAAATTAATCTCATTAATTATACCTAATTTTAAAAAAAGTTATTAATGTAAATTTGTTATCGCTTTTTTACCCTTCCCTCGTATTTTAACGCACCGGTTGAAAAACAGTTGTACCAGAAACACCAAACTAACAAACACAGTCTTATCTTCCACACGCAATTTCAAAGATTGATTTTCATATATAACAGGAAGATAAAAATGAAAATCACGGTAAACTTTCTCATGCCTTCATTGAAGGTAAAATACACAAGACTTGATCATTTCACAAGGTTGTATTGCGTGTGATTATCATACAGCTTCATGAATGATTTGTGCTGCATCGTAATTCCAGCCATGCAGTGTAACTAGAGGAGTGACACCCGGAGGGACCTCAAAAGTTATTTCAATAGGCATGACCTCTCCTGGGACCAGCGAAAAATAGTTATCCGAATAATGAACCGGAAGAATTCTTGTGTCTTCCCCCTCCTTGTAGTCCTCCTTCGAATTATGAACAGAAAATTGAAGAAAGAAAGCAACACCAACATCATCCCCACTTAATTCATAAACTTTCAAACCATCACTTTTCCCAGCAAAACATCTCTGTATCCTCTTAAACCAATCAAGTTCATGTTCTTTATCAGCCCCAGTATGTACGCTTTCCAGTGAGCCTGTACCATACGAAACATTGCTTAGCCTAGCTGTTGAACTGTGCTCAAATGTTGAGCTTTTAGAGTCCGGTCCTTTAGATGTGTTCTTCACTTGCATTTGAATTTTGTAAGTGGACCCTTCAATCATAGTCTTGGATGTTATCTTGAGAGGTATTTTCTTCTTCCTATATGACTCCAATAGCTTGTAATCTCCACCAGAAAGATGCAGCCAATAGAAGTTTCTAGATATGATTCTATGGTCTGACATGCTGTAGAGTTTGAGAAGAAGAAAGTAGACTGGTTTTGGATTTTTTGACTTTGGATAATTCATCTCAATAACAAGTGCTACTTTCTTTGGCAGCAAAGAGAGATTTTCATAAACTTTGTAGTATGGGCATGTTCCTTCGAGATCCCACACTGAAGCTTCAATAGCTACATTAGACAATTCTTCTGATGTAGTATTAACAACCTGTTTTAGGAAAGGATAAAATGATACAAAACCTTCTATGAACTGTGCTTTCATAACTGGACCATGTAATAAATTGCAGAGAAAATTGAGAATCAAACAATTTTAACCAATTCAGTAAACTTGCACTCCCTTTAACTTGTTACATTTGGCTTCCTCCTATCTCAATTTTCACTTTATAAAATCAGTCAAAAAAAGAATATTTATCCTATTGGTAAAATGATGTGTCTAATTTCATTCCTAACTCATAAAACTAGAACTTCAATTTACACACTCACCTCTATAAAATATGTAGCCAGATTAAGCTGTACATGAATTGGCTCTGCAGCGCATCGACAACCATAGAAGCCAGCTGTTTGGTCAAGTAGATGATCATAAAACTGACCTCTCAGACCCGTCCAAGGATTTTGTGTCTTCCAAATCAATACACCTGTATATTTGCTCCACATACGAGAACTCCATCCTTCCAGTAGAGCTCTATATTGTATGTAATTAACAAGCTGAGCCTGAGAAGATTATAGAATAAAAATATAAATCAGCTTCACGAAACAACCAAAGATAGGGGGATCAGGAATGGCCAACTGGATGAAAATTCCATTACCTTCAAACAAAAATCGTCAAGATCTTTTGCATCACCATAAAGTTGAATTTGATCATGAACCTTGGTTGGTTTCGAATAAGGAATGTATTTATGATAATCCCATATGTGATTTGGAACTTCTTCTACATAACCATTGGGAAGTTTCTTAAACGCTGGTATCTTCCATCCTTCTGGAGGCATTGTTGCTCTTATGGTAGATGCAACTGGCATTCCTACAGAACCAACCTCCGGATTGAATCCATAATCATAAAAGTCATCCTTGAAGAAATCTTCAGAATTTTGAATCTCATAAGGCCCATCAGTGAAGTTCCCCATCCCATCAGCAAACCCATCCCACAATGATCCTTGTATGTATAATCGTGTGCCATCAAGATACTGGCTGGGATCCTTCGGTGCTGGAGACAAGTTTCCTACAGGTTTGCTACTTTCATCTACACCTTTAAACCAAGGATGAAGCCTCAGATCATTTTTCAAAGCAGTATTTATATCATCTGGTGGAATTTGTTCATTTCCACCCACCCAGAGGGCAAGACTAGGATGATTTCTTAGAAGCTTCACTGTGTCTCTTGCACAAAATAAGAAAAGATCATGGTCCAGAGGTCCATTTGGATTCGATATTGGAACACCACGCCCATCAACATCCCCAGTAATCCAGAACTCTTGCCATACCTACAAGATTTAAACCAGAAAGAGGATCAATTTTCGAAACCAATGCTGCCATTAATGTAATATACACATAAATAATCTAACTGGGACCAAGCCTGCACAACATAGGACCCCAAAAAATAAGCCCATAACAAAATAATATTCAATAGAGACGATGAAGTGAATGACATAAACATGTTTTCAATAATGATGATGAAGTCATTCAAGTTAATACAGACTGCTATATCCACACAGAAGTACTCAGAAAGGAAAGGAATGAAAACAAACAGCATACGCACACAGCAGAGCAACATTAATGCAATAAATTCATTAAAACAATTTAGCAGAGGAAAAAGGATAACAACTAGATACATAAGCAAGAAAGAGGGTCTGGTATAGCATACCAGAAGGCCATAATAGTCACAATAATGATAAAACTCGGGCCTTTCTGCCAGTCCACCACCCCAGCAACGAATCATATTAAAATTCATATCTGCATGAAACTTTATATCTGTATTATACCGCTTCTTTGAAAGCCGCAGTAGCCCATCAGACAATATCCAGTTCCCCCCTCGGATAAAAATTGGCTCTCCATTGACTTTAAACAACCTATAAAATTTAAAACATGCAGCAAAAACCATATAGAGCAACAGTTCGAAGACTGAATTACTTCTAATAGGAAAAAGATAGAGAATACTATATTGAAGAAACATTAAACAATGGAAGTCATCATACCTTCCGCCAGTGGTATCATCAATATGGCTCTCAATTTTGCGAAATCCGAAAGGATGGCTCCATGAATCAGACTCACCAAATCCTTCAACATCAATGTTAATAACAACATTGTACAAAGATTGCTTTCCCATTCCATTTGGCCACCATAAATTGGGCTTATAGAAGAAAAGCTGTTAATTCAGACCATTGACACTTTAATAGAAGCAGTGAAAGTTAAAATTTAGACCGCAATGCATGCAAGTAAGAGGATGCTATATGTTCAACTAAAAATAAGGGGGAAAAATGAGAAGAAGAAAAGAAGCTACTACCCAATGGATATGATCACTTTGGCTGCTTAAAATTCTCTCTACTTTATTGCAGTGACTTTTGTTTCTTTGGATCATACACATCAGCATAACCAGTGCAGAGGGACATTAAGTAATAACTTACAACTTATGAATAACAATATCTTGAAAAGTGCTAATAAATCATCAAATTTCCCCCATATCTGAACCTTTTTTTTCCTTACACAAATAAAGAAACACAAGAGAGCCACTTATTATTTATAGCATTTTGAACCTAAAAGCCATCAGCAGTATATAAGACTGTCTGGTCATAATTGAAGCTCGGGATATGAAAGTTGATTCCAACAATTATAACCACAGGAAATTAAGTAATTTAAGAGTGAGACAAACCTATATAGCACCAAGACATGACATTAACATTATAGACAGGCAAGTACAAAGCTATCCAAGAACCAACCACAACACAAACAGATGATAAACTCCCCAAGACAATAGGGTGTGCACAGAGATACATACACACAGTGGACTAAACTTCGTCAAAAGCAAATGAATGCTGTCACTGACCTCAGGAAATGTATATTGCACCCGTGAGTTTGCAGGAATGGAGAGATTTTGACTTTTAACATGCTCTACTAAGCAAGTGTTATCCTCAAGTTCCATTGTCACCTGGATACTCAAAGAACACTCAGCAGTCCAGGAGCTCCTGTTTTCCAACTCAGTTGTTGTATGTAGATAAGCTCTTTGATAATTGTCAAAAAATGATGACACCAAGTGCGGATCAATTATTTTTACTGGCTGCACCAAACAAAGACACTGAAATCATCCTACCAAGGATGGTTGGAAGCACAATCAACCATCAGAAAATAAACACTAAAGGATGCTTGATCAAATTCATTAATTGTATGGAGTATGGACTCCATTAAAAGCAAAAATTACCATAGCATTTCTCTAACAATGAATTACAAAAAGCCTGTATATCTTTGGACTAGAAGTTCCACAATATTTAATCATGAATTACAAAAGTATGAGAAAGGGCAATGTATCAAACAAACAAGGATGAGGAAGATGAAAGACAGGCTTACTTGAATGGTCTCAATGATAAATTCTCAAATAAATGAAAATGATACTAGAGACTTTGGAATAATGAACTAAGCATTTAATACAACTCACCCCACTAGCAGAAATGGAAACCTCATCCCATATTCCAGTATTCCTATCTCTGCAGTCAAATTTAACACTTGCATTAGGCATATATACATTTTTCTCTACATGACCTCTTCGTAGTTCAAATTCTCTTCAAATTTCAAACAGTCAACACGAAATGCCCAAAATGCACTAGATTTTTTTATACATGTATCTGACACTGGCTAACCAAAATGAAAAAGACTGGTAGTCTTAGTTCATGTAACTAAGAAAAAAAGAAATAAATTATCCATGGAACAGAAAGCTAATTACCACACACTGTTACAAGTAATAACAATGTCACCTTATAGGAGCCATCCAATCCCAACCTTCAACATATTGTGTGGCGACATCCTTTCCTATCTACAAAACAATAAAAGAAAATGACTTGGATATTCCACAATAATCAATCCTTCTTTCTCTCTCACACTCTTAAGTACTGATTTCAGAAGTTCTGCACCATATGCATTGATACTTGAAGCTTTCCATGTAAATAGGAAAGGTAAGTAATTCAAAAGAATAAAGTTAATGGATCAGACTTATGAATTTAATTCCTGACCTCATGATCACCGCCCTGTCCCCCCTCAGGTGGAATTCTCCCAGGATGATCCGGAGGATGAACAAGAACAGCAAGGAGATTAGTACCATCATCGTGAAGAATATCGGTGACATCAAGAGTATGCCTTCGAAACATTCCTTTTGGTAATGCGATTTTGTGCCCATTTAAATACACATCAGCAGAGTAATTGATTCCACGGAAGTTCAGATCACAGTGCTGATAGCTTGACTGCAAAGGCCAAAGGGTCAAGTAATTAGTAACTTTTTTTTTTTTGGTATAAAAGAAGAATTTTATTGAGAAGAGAAGAATGATACAAGAAGATAAGAGGACAAAACATCCTCTACAAAAACAAAAGCAAAAACAAACACACGAAAATACTATTAATGAAGCATAGCTTTACAATTTTTCAACATGTCTGAGAGAAAAATTCATCTAAAAGGATCATGCTCTTTACACCAAGTAGAGGCCAAACGGCTAATCCTATTCTACAAAACTTGCTTGTCTGAAAACAAAATTCACATTTTATGTTCAAAATAAGAATTTTATTTGCATGCTAGATTTCAGTCAATATGTTTCATACCAACAACTTCAAAGCATCAAATTTCAATCTGGCCCAAATTAATAGCCCACAAAATTTACCAAATTAAACGATGCCACATCAAAATGTATGATTAGTAGGTTCAATATCAAAAAGAAGAAGACGTACCAGCTTACAGTGAAAGGTTGTAAAGAACCAGAATGTGTAATAGTCTCTTCCAGAATCAGCAATATCTATGATTTCCTCATTTTGTAGTCCATAAAAAGGATCCGGCACCACTTTGTTCTTCACTAAGGTCCCCAGAACACTGTCAAGTCAATAAAGACCACCCACTAAGCCAAAATAAGAACGTATGAAAGGACCAATGGTAACCGAAAGCTAATAAAGCGTTTGTCACACACACACCCACACAAACAACTAAGAGAGAGAGAGAGAGAGAGAGAGAGAGAGAGAGAGAGAGAGAGATTACGTTCCAGGGACGAGAGCTTCCATCCATGGTGAAGTGGGCGAAGTGGGAGAGTGAGTAGTTGTGAGCTGGGTCCCACTGAATTGGACTTCAGTGGACCTGGCTGCCAGCCACCCTGCATCCAGTACGGTCTTGCGGTGTTGCTCCGCCATACGGATCGCTGGAACTGATTGATTGGATCACTGAGAATTGAGACTCAGAATTAGAAAGGAAAAATAGGTCCTCCTTCTTTTTTCTTCTTCTCGTTCCTTTATCTCTGTGTCATTGATTGGAATGTGTGCTTACCGCGGAGGAGGCATCATTATTTGTGTGCTATCCACGTGGAATCTGTCTAAGAAGATGCAACTGATGATTTGGCGTGTTCTTTACTCCTTGTCACTGCCAATTTCAAATTCTCGTGTTGGAGAGTTACATCACTAATTATTAGTTAATTAAGGTAAAGTCCATCAACATATATGGATTGCGTGTTTGGTTTGGGTTTTTCACGCCCAGACCCACGTTAAAAGACATTGCACGGCAAGACTCTCATGTTTGCGTGTTTTTTCATTGCAGTAAATCAACTCAACGGGCTCTTGGCACCGTCAAACTGAAAGTGAACGAAGATCAACATATATGGCTCTAGCCTGTTTAGTAAGTTGCTTAGTATGGGTTTGGATTAAAGTGTACAAATCAAAATTTAGACTAACTTGATTCTATATAATGGATTTTGATCGAAGAGATATGTTTTTTTTTTTTTCCATAGTCCATCTTGTATTTCAAGCCGACATACCACTCATTTACCATTGAATGGATGTGAGACTCAGTCTAAATAAGGGTCACACACTCATTCAATGGTAGATATGTGATACACCGATCCGAAATATGAGGTGGGCTATATCAAAATATTATTTCTTTTGATTGAAAGTGAATTAGTATTGACATATAAATATTTAAAAAATTTTATAATAAAAATGATTATAAAAATATAAATATTATTTGAATGATATTAATTAAAATTATTTTTAAATATATAAATATACAAAATATATAAATTTTATACTATATTTTTAATATTATCATTCTATTTTGTTTTTATTTTTAAGATATTTAAATAAATTATATTAATATTATTATAAAGAAAATTATATAGATATTATTTTAACATATTATATAAATATTATCCAGTCAAAAAATATTATATAATTATTATTATGAATATTATAAATAAAATCATATTAACAATATTATAACTTAATTAATTTTAAAATACCTTGTGCTACTATTAAGTTTAAAGTAGAAAATTTCAAAATAAAATATATAAAACAAATGCATAAAAAAGTAATTAAAAAAGGTTCCAGGTAGATAAGACTTTTGATTATCATATTTAATTCTAACATTGGAGACCAAACTCGGAAGCAACAAAATGATATTTCAACACGAACCAATATTTGAGATACAAAACACGTTCGATATGCTCCAACGGAAAAATAGTGAAAACATTGGTAATCTAGCGTTCAATGGAACTGGATGGAAATTTGGTGAGTGAAAAGCTCAATCAAACCTACACTTAGTTTTTTTGAAAATTGTTCATTTTTATACTTTTGATAAGAGAACTTTTGTGATGCACTTGGTTAAGGGTAAAAGTGAATGATTGTTTTCAATTCGATTTATTAACAGCTTAATGAGTTTTAATTTTATTGTAAAATAAAATAAAATTGAGCTAACTATTTTTAACTAAACTTGAGTTTTGTTATATTTAATTTTATCATTTTAATACTTTATTGTTAAAATAATTTTATATTTATTCTCTTTAAATCTTAAGGATCTTGATTTAAATCTTATGAATATATATATGGTAAGAGAATGTTAGTGTTACATTAGGTCAACCCATCTCAAATTAAATTAATTAGAATAATAAACTTCAAATACTATATATATTGCACAATGGACCAACCCATCTTAATAAAGGGGTAATATTAAAAGTATAATATATAAAGTTTATGACTTATTATAATTACACATTTAAAAATAATTTTGATTAACATCATCTAATTAAATAATATTCATTCTATTATAATTACTTTTAAATAAAAATTTTCAAAAATAAATCACTTTGATACTAACTTACTTTTAACCAAAATCAATTTTTGATAAAATTAAGTTAGCGCATTACCAAATTCTAATTCAATTACACACTTAAATATACTGCAACCAACCGTAAACGATATGTCTATAGCTAGTACATAAGCCCCTTTTAACCAAAAATTATTCAGCAAAGAGATTCACGATATTTGTGAATCTAACCAATATTAGATCTCCATAAATGAATTTTTAAAATAAAACTAATATCAAAGAAAATGACAGGGAAGAATAATTTATCAAAAGATATCAAACTTAGTTTCTCTGTTGTCTGAAAAGCTCTATAAACAACAAAAGAAAATTCTGAGAGTGCTAAACCACTTGCCCCAAGCCCTAAGTTAATTATCTGGTCATAAGAGATCCCAGATACTCGTTTGTCTTCCAATCTAATCTACACAGAATAGTGCTTATTCCTTCTAGGATCCTTAATCTCAATCTTCCAATGCCCATCAGACAAACTAGCATTCCTCGCTTTTCTTCTCCACTTCACAATCCTCTCATTCATCTTGCTCGTAATCCCACAATAAGATTGCAACTCGTCCGGCATGGCATCATAAACCTGCCACCACCTCTTGTGAGCCGACTCACTGGCAAATATATGGTGGTCCTGCATGTCCCAGTTGCAATCATAGTCCCTGTAACACATCCATGGCTTCAAACCCAAATAATGTATAGTGTACAAGTCCTCTGGGACTTCATGCTTCTCATTATTGCCCCTGTGACCATGCCGCCTAAAAGATTTCAAGTGGTTTAGCTTCGATGGCAACCTGTGCCACCATGCGAAGACATTGTTCAGAAAACCTTGGTCACCACCATTGTATGATTGCACTTTGGGAACCTTCTGCAACATGTTCTCGAACATGCACTGTGATGGCTCAATTACCATCAACCCGGAGTTGAATAGAGTCTTCTCATTAGGTGCAGCAGATAATTGAGGGTAAAAGAATAACGCATCGATGCTCTTAAGGACTAAAAGATCAGCATCTATGAATATGATTCTCTCGTACATTGTGAGTTGCCATATTCGTAGCTTGCTATAGTTCCACTTATTATATGAACCTCTTTTGGCAAAGGGGCTTGAGATACGCTGAATGCGCTTGATCTTCCACCCTGCGGCTTTTAAGCCTTTTATGGATTCGGGACCAATGGAATTGTCGGCGAGAAGGACTAGGTCTCTGGTTTTAAGGATGTTTTTGTTGGTTTGAAGGATTATGCTTTGAGCAAGAGCTATTGCACCACAAACATAAGCTTCTGAAGAGTGGAGGATGGTCACGTAGGCTAACCTTGGAGCGGGCGTGGTGGAATTGGGATTCATTGGGTTTGATTTTTGTACCACAGGAGGCCTCCATCTCCATATTTCTTTACCTGCAAAGCAAATTAAACATTGCTCATGTCTGAATAAACAAACGTGCATACAAGGTTACCTACTTCTGAGCTTCATGAAACTGATCAAATTTTGTATTTAAGTTTATCCAATAATATCATTAATAATAATACAACAAGGATTAAATCCCAATAAGCATAATTTCCTCAAGATATATTTAATGCAAATACCTTTAAACAACGATACGAGTTGTGGCAATGAGCACCAAAATAAATGAAAAAAACTAATTTACCCTGTCAACTTACACAGCACATGAGACACAACAATATTGGTCATATGCAAAGCATACAATACTAATTTTTAACGTAAAAAATCTCAAAAACCGAAGAAAACAGCAGGACAAATTATAGAAAATACTTGCTCTATTTAAAATAATTACTCTCTCTATCTCAATTTATTTATCTATTTAGACGACTTAGTATATTTTTAAATCAATGTATCTAGATATAATTTGCATCCAATTATATTAATTTAAAAATAATTTAATTAATCTGCAAGTCCCTGTATTTTGACACAATTTTCAACTAGGTCCTTATAGTTTAAAAATTTTCAATCAAATCCCTACATTAAATAATTTTTTGTAATCAAATCCCTGGAACAATTTATCATTGCAAAATTACTGATTAAATTAAATAAATTTTTACATTTGAACTTATAAAAATGGGTTAGGACCTATTAAATTATATAAAATTTTAAAAAATTTTGTAATTTTAAGTTGCTCTAAGGACCTAATTACAACAATTTATTTAATACAGGGACCTAATTAAAAATTTTTAAAGTATAGGAATCAAATTAAAAATTAAATGAAATTATAGGGATCTTCACAATAATTAAACTTTTAAAAAGGCACCAAATTACCTAAATGAATAGATAGATTAAAATAGATAGAGTACAATATTCTTTTTATAGTCGCTCACACGAGATAGACAAATATACTAATTTTCAGTAAAAAATCTTCCTACAAGAGACAAATATATTAATTTTTAGTGAAAATCTTTCTGTTCAAATATTTTAATTTTTGTAATTACAATACTAAAAAATAATAAAGATGGTATCCAAAATTTTCCAATGTATTTTTACATGCCGCGCATTATTCAAGATTTATTTACACTCCAGTTTTTCCTTATTGTCATAAGACTTATATTGGTTTGTCTTTTGTTTTTCTGTTGGAGTTATGTTTGAATGAATAGAATTGAAGTATTTATGCCAACGAACTGCAACTTAATTGGCATCTCTGTTGATCTTTATACCAAGGAGTTGTGGTATTGGATCAGAGTTTCAATTCTCATATGTCCATCATTTCCCTAGTAGGAGCTCTTTAGAACACAAAAAAAAAAAAAATTATGTATTTATAGATGATTTCATGCAATGAGACTGTAGAACTTTGGCGGCCCGAACTAGTAATGAAATTTTTTTTTCTTCCATCTATCCTTTTTACTGTTTGCACTAAATGTTTGTCCCCTGTTTATTTTCAAATTAGCCTGAAAAATCCTGCTATACAATGTCCTGTTTGGAAATATATCCTCTCATATTTCCATTTAACATGATATAGCCATGTGCAATGATCTCCATCGTCTATAATAATGAAAACATGCTCAGTGATAATCATTTATAAGCGAACTTGACAATCAAACATAACCAACAGTGTGAGTGAGCAATTAAAAGAAAATCTAATCAATAGTAAGCATTTAACATTATCAAGTCATGTTAAATGAGAACACAAGAAGACATACTCCGATAGTGTTATGTTCTAGAACAAAGGATCATCATCTAAATTATGCTTATTTTCTCTCCAGTAAGAAACTTAAAAAAGAATTGGAAAGAAAAAAAAAAAAACCTTTCATATTCTATGATGGAAGAAATCTGTTTTTTCCATATAACATCTTAACCTTTGCCTTTTGACAGTGAAAAAGGAAAGAGTTAAAACAAAAAAAAAAGGAGAATAACTATTGAAGGTTAAATTCCTCCTTGAAGTAAAACATTTCTAACTCGAAGAATATATTTGATTTTTTCAGAAAAGGATTGTTAAAGCCTTTGACAAAATTATCACACAAAAATAATAGTTACCTCCCCTACCCGAAAAAAAAAAAAAAAAAGACAGTTACCTTTTAAATTTCATTATTTTATTCTTTTGCCAATTATTCAAACAAGCACTGAAACACTTAAGTCTCTTTACTGTAGGAATATGTGACAGCATTCAAAATAATTTAGCTCTGCATCACAATCTGATGGCTGATGAAGAGATTTTGTGTTAAATGTGGTGTGAGTGGATTTGGTAATTAAGGTGCGGGGAGATTATAACCTTCCTTAATAACCAAGAATTATTTTTTTTTTTATAGTTAGTATATTCCTTTATTGTTTTTTCACAATAATGCACAAATCAAAATTGCACTTTGCACAATTGTAGCTAAAGTTTACCTGTTTCAGCATAACCAGGTGCAATCTGACATGAACCAACCGGCATAAGCATTTTCTGCTTGAGGTTCCTCAAATCAGGCTTGTAAACCCAATATCCACCTTGATGCATCAAAAGATCATCACATCTGAAAATCTCTTCCATTGGACCACAAGACCCAACAAACACAACATACACATTCCTATGATCAAATTCCATCCTTGTCACCCACCCACTCTCCACCGCCAAATTAGCCACCACCAAATTAACTTGCAACCTAAACACATCCTTAATCTCGCATGGAACTTTGGCCACCACAACATTGAGATCTTGGTAACCCTCCAATGCCGGCATTGGCATATCTGGGCATTTGGGTTGACCCCATTTTCCATCTTCATCAATCCACTCAGGATATAAGTCCTCCCATTTCAAATTCTCATTGACATGATCAAAATTCACCGATACAGTCTCTACTTGTGGGTGAAGTGAACCTAGTTGTTCATGTAGGTTACCATCATGGATATTAACGAGGCCTACCTTAATCTTCTCTTCATTGATACTTTTTGCTATAACGTCAAACCAAGACGGTTTTTCCTTTTTGACATGAACCTGATCAAGTAAGCCTGTGCTAGCAGCGAGTCTTTGGTCCTTCACCGAAATTGCAAAGAGCAAGAATGGCATGGAGACGAGCACGAGACAAATTATAAAACGCTTTTGCTTTGAAGATGAATTATGAGATTGAGAAGGAGAGTGCCTAGAGGCCATTTTGTTCAACTTTTTACAAGAGAGCTGTAGGATATTATATATATATATATATATATATAGTCAACAACTTTTAAATGAAAGTTTTGCATGATTCGCGGGCGCACCTTGTAGACGAAAAGAAACGCATGTATGTAGGTGAGGTAAATTTGTAAGGATTAATTTAATTTTATAAATTTTTTACATCATTATATTTTATTGAATTATTAAAATATTTTGATGTCAGTATCTAAAAACCTAATTCTTTAGTGATATTTCAACATATCATTAAATGATAATAAATGAATTACACTAAAATGGGATCAAAGTCAAAATCAACTTTTAATTCAATAAAGCGGATGAAATAACATAGTATTTTCTTTTTAAAAAAATGCTGAGTTCTTCTAAAACAATTGTGGATAATCATCATTTCAATAAACAGATTAATAATTAATTTTCAAACCTTTAAATTAAATACGAGAAACTTTTTTTTTTCTTTGAAGAGAATTATAGATTTTTTTTTCCTTATACCATTACCAATAACTCAAGATATGTTAATCACACCTTTATGAAATTTTCATTGCAATGGGATCATTTCTTTCTTCTATTAGCAGATATCCAATTATACTAGTTAGATGCTAAACAAGTCACCAGTCACTCAACAAGTAACAACCAAATAAGATGAACTCTTGCATGTCGATCATGATTCATGACAACTGCGAGTTTGTAAAATATTCCAAACAAGTACATTCAGGACAAAGACGCCGAACTCTTAAAAAATAAACTTTTTCCGGCATGTGAAGTTGACACTCGACTGCATGAGCAGACCCTTCCCTAAATATTCATGACCAATATATTGTAGATAGGTCAAGGAATTTCATTTGCTTGACTCCCATGAAATGAATAATTGTATAAATTCAAAATAAATAAAACCATTTTACCTAATTTTGACTGATTTTTATCAACTTTGAGCAGGTCAAAGTAATTTAATTATAAATTCAGTTTTGAGATTACTTTTTATGCAGTTTTAATATAAAAAAATTATATTGACATTCAATAACAATTGAATTTTTTGTTACGTTATGCTTAAAAAATTAGTCCCGATTTCAGAAACACGAGTTTTCTCAGTGCCAAACTAAGTACACACTTAGAAGTGAAGAGATGCTGATAAGAACTTTCAAACGGTAGAAATCTGTTAGAAAAATCATTGTGAAACTATAAAAGCTTATGGAATTCTTTAACTTCGGTTTTTTTTTTCTAATATAATAAATTAATCTTTATCCTTATAATGTAAGAAATGAAATTTTAATTTAGAAAGTGAGTACAATATCTTTTATAATTCTATTAAACTCATAGATAAACTTTTTAAAGAATTTAAATGTATAATAAAAACATTTTGGTGAAGCAACAACTTTGAATATAAAAAATTTAACATAAGCGAGATGAACAAATGTGTAACAGATTTTTTTTTTTTTCAAAAAAAAGGTAGACTGAATTTTGAAGATTTTAAAAGTTTTATTCTAGTGATGGTAGCTAACATAGGGGGAAAAAATAAAATACTGTTATGATTATTCAAAAATTAAATTTTAAAAATGAATAAATAAAATTTATACTTGACCATCCCAACTTAAAATTTCTGACTCCAACAAGCATCAAGCATATATTAAAAAAAAAAAAGTTATGTTAGGTGAATATATTACATATAGATACGTGCTAACTCAAATATTTCTCCAAAAAAATAAATAAATTGTATTAATCTCTCCTAAGACTAAAAAATATTATATAGGATGCTTTCAACATTGACACTACTAGTGCCATATTTACAAGAATGCTCAAGGTTATATTCTGCAAAATATAAAAATGTCAAATATAATATCACATAAATCTCATAGGAGGTTAGTGTATAGTTTTGCAAATCAAAAAATGTAATGTGTAATATCATTTGATCGCAAAGAAGGTCAATGTAATTTACCCAAAAAAAATTCTGACCCCACCACTCATTCGGATCAATTTGGTTCTACCCCAGACAGTCCTAGTATCCCATCAACCATTGTTGGTAACTCGCTTGCTCACCTGTTACCCCCACGAATATCTTCGTTGGATTATACTTATACCCCAGGCACAATACCCACGCAGAATCCGTTGATGCTTCAAAGAAAATGAAAGCTTTACTCATAGAGTACCTATGGTGTTGTGCCTAATTGGTCCAACCAAATGGAATTGCTTCCATTTTTCGTAAAATGTATGCATATTTTTTGTTGTGTCGTATCTCTAAAACGAAAGAAAAGAATAAACTTCTTTACTTGGTATTATTATATATGTCATAAAGAAACAAAAGCATAACCACAAAATTTTTATACCATTCTCTAGAACCCAAGCACAATAATGCAAGTACTGAGATCAAGGCATGGTGAGGGTGTAGTACTCAAATAAATAGGCACAGCAACAATAGCATTCAAAGGCATGGCTATCAGATCAGTGGCCTATAAATCATTACAAGTGGAAGCATATGAAAATTGCACCTCAGGGACTCCCCGGCCTCTGCTTATCTTGTCCTCAGTTTTGGAGAAAACCATTCAGAAGAATGACAAATTGTTGCTGTCAAAGAGAAAGAACGACCCCGTCACCATCTTCCACGGCTTGAAGGCACCAAACTTGACCATTACACAGTACATGGAGCGCATCTTCAAGTACTCTAGGTGCAGCCCTTCTTGTTTTGTCATTGCACAAATGTACATGGACAGGTATTTTCAAAAAAAGGGTGGCTATCTCACTTCCTTCAATGCTCACCGCCTCCTTATAACAAGCGTTATGGTAGCTGCAAAATTTGCTGATGATAAGTATGTACCAACGAAAATTTCACAATTATTAACTAGCATACAGCACATGAATATTAATATTAGTAATAAGGGTTTGCAAAACTTGCAGGTATTGTAGCAATGCGTATTATGCCCAAGTGGGGGGAGTGAGCACGGAAGAGATGAACAGGATGGAGTTAGAGTTTCTATTTAATCTGGAATTTAGACTCTTTGTGACAACTGACGGGTTCGTGAAATATTGTGAGAAGCTTGATAAGGTTGATGTCGGAGAACATGAGATTCGCCGCCCAATCAGTCGCCATGCAAAGTAAATAATGGCTCAACAGATATGAGTCCAGAATAAAATTCACCTGGGGAGGTTGTAGCTATAGTGCAGGTGAGCCGAATGGGCTTTGGGAAGAACAAAATAGAAAATACCCTACCCAAAAGAGAAGAAAAAAGAAAGAAAGAAAGAAAATAAACCCAGTTTTAACACAAATGATGATGTGTGGGTTGAGTAATCCATTGTACATTGACCAAAAGAAAGAAATCCATTGTACAGGGTTTCATTCGATAATATAGATCGCTTTGTGCCGTTCATGATGACATTAGAGTTCAACTTGCAACTTGGTTTGCATACAAGAAAAAGAAGAAAAAATATTACATATATACATAACATTTCTTGGAGGATTGAGTGAGAAAACACAGTATCCAAAAAATGTTGTGTACACATAAACATAACCCCAAAAAGAAACAACTTGACTGAACAAGACATGAAATTGAACATCCTACAAATACAAAATTAAAAGAACAATTATAATTCTATTACAATGTTGGGCTATTTTACTGGGAAAAAAAAAAACATAAACGAATGAAGGAAATTTCAAAACTTTAGTAACACCTTATTCTTAGTGAACACTTCCTGAGCTCAGAACAAATGAATTATTAAAAAACAAGAAAGCTGCATACAAAAGCTAGTTTATAGAACACTACAAACTTTAAAGGGGATATATACCTGACAGCAAGAGCCATTTGTTTTATTACACCACGATTCCACGAAGCCCCTAAGAAGAAACAGCATTCGATAATTTGAATACAATGTTTAGGCTAACTGAACACAACCCTGAACCGCCCCCCCCCCCCCCCCAAAACAAAACAAAAAAACAAAAAAAAAAGGACATTTTCTGAAAAGACGATTTGCAAACTATGCAACAGATGGCCACAAAAAAAAAAAAAAAAAGCCAACTTGGACGAGAAGCTGGCAGAGCTAGCCAGAAGCAACTGCAATCAGATCAAGATAAGGACCTAACTAAATTCTTGCATCCATAGAACCTGTCTTTAACCAGACGCATTCTATTTCTTCATTGCACAATAGACCCGATAAGCTGCCAGTCCAACTACGATTGCTGCCCCAACTGCAATGAGGTGATAAAATCACTAGACACCAATATAAGATGGCAGAAGCATAAAATAGAATGGACAATTGACTGCCCGTAAAATCAATGGCCTAATCAAGCCTATTGTACGTTTATTTTTCAGTCTATTTGGGCTTCAAAAAAGAAGCCTACAATGTCAAGTAGATGAAACTGTTTTGTGACAATCAAGTTGCATTGCATGTTGCAATAATAATAACTGTTTTGTCAATTCCAATGACCAACTAGCTGATATATCCACTAAATCCCTTAGAGGGGGTCTCGGTTTAATTCTAATTGTAATAAACTTGGCACATATGACATATATGCTCCAGTTTTCAAACATAATACTTTTGATTATAAGTTGTTTTGAACCCAAAATAAGTTAATTCAAACACACACACTTTTGAACCAATAAAATCACATCACCAAAAATTCAAACAAGTTTATGGCTTGTTTTAGTTTGTACACGAGATCAAACAGCTTAAGACACACATACCTGAAACAAACGTAATAGAACGATCTATAAGCCTGTCGTACTGAATGGGGGTTCTCCAAGCTTTGGTTTCTGGAATGCTTAAATGGGGACGCTCTGCAACAGCTATAATTCGGCGGAGCAGACTGCTGATATCCCCCAATGTTGCCCTGATTGGTATGGGAGCCTCCACACCTACATCCTGACTAACCTACAAAGCACAATGACATGTCAAAAGTGTCATTGCAGTTGATCCAATACCAAAATGTTGCTTTCCTATGTCTCAGCATCTGGCGTGTTTGTTACAATTACACATGGTAAGGAAGGATGGCATCAGGATACGATATTGAGCTGACAATCTGTTCTATCACATGGGGCTATTGCGGCCAATCTGTTCTGGCACATGACAATCTGTTTTGCTATATATTGCTATTCGGAAAATACAGATGAAATCATAGTCTCAAAACATGTCATATTCATTTTAGTTGCTTTCTATCCTGCCCAAACCAGCCAATAACTAAATTGCATCTGTTAAGCAGAAACCAAAGTCATGTTCAATCATGTAGACGATCAAGCAAAGAAATATGCAATTGGAAAATACCCTAGTTGACTCTTGTCTAGCCATAGGAAATGAATCCAGATCGTCTTTAGCTGCAACAATAAGGCAAGGCACCTTAAAGCCAGTGTCTTCACCATGACTAGCAATTTGTCCCAGGAGTTGAGATGCTGTCTTCCATGAAGACTCATCAGACCTAGAATGAAATCCTGGTCAGATATATACAACCAAGATTTTCCCAAGCAGCTAAAATGAGCTGCCATTGGACGTGGCCATGGAAGTGATAGTTGACACAGAAATCCATGGATATATAGGCAATTTAACCCATGCATTTAGAATAAGCATCATGCAAACTCAAAATGACTTGATAGTACTTTTTCGTATAAGTTCTGTCCAACACATTTGGTAAGTTACAAATGTGAGCTTATAAAATTAAGCTATAATTGTCTCATTGGCCTATAAGCTGTTTTAGCAAGCTCATGCAAGTGCACAGAAGATATTATGAATCATGATGTTCAATTTGTTATAAGCCAAAAATATCCAAACACACGACAACAGAACTAAACAAACCTTGAAATCAACTAAACAAGCAGTAACTCTTGGCATGGTTTACAAACACACCTCACAAATAGGTTATCTAATGATAAGACTTATCCTATACTGATGTGATTATTAAAAATAAACAAACAAACATATATATATATATATATATATATATATATATATATATATATATTCTTATGCAATTATGGATCAATAATACGAATACCATTTCAGCTGAACCAAATATAGCCTACATATCTTTATTAGTCATATCATAATATAATCCATAATTGGTACAATAATCTTCAGTGTCAGTGGTTAGTGATCACCCGTCATGAACAAAAACTGCTACATCACATGCAGCCAAAGACTCCTTATTGGACAATAGCTTTTTCACTCCATCTACAGGAATCTCTCTCAACACAAGACATTTCTTTTTCTCCTGTAAACAAAAAGATAACTTGGTTCAGGAACAGGCAAGGCTGATCAATCAAATATGCAAGTTGCGGGTAAATAAAAACATTGTTTCATATAAATTGCACCCTAAATACAGATAACTAGATCCAACTATTTCCAACATGAACTATATGTATCAATAATTTAAAACAAATAAAAAGATATAAAAAGGTAAACAACAGCTATCATAAATGAAGTATCACTTACCATGGAATTATCAACAAAATTTACTGCATAACGATCCTCAATGGTCGGAACGTAATTATAAGAATATGGCCTGCAGTATCAATTCAACTACAAAATGTTGACAATATTATATAACTAAAACCATGTTACCAGGATGCTTCAAGGTAGCATGTAAAATGAAAACACCTTCCAATAAAAGAGTTTAATAAAGCAGATTTTCCAGCCTTCCTAGGCCCAAAAACAAAGCACTGCAAAACATTCCTTTCGGAATGTAGCTTCTTGTAATCTAAATGCCGCCTCCCGGTCACATGGATAGCAGATGATGGATCACCAGTGTAACCAATGTATATCAGATTCTCCACACTATAAGTTGGGTCCAGAAGTGTCACAAGTGCCCACTATGTAGGAAAATAAATAATATTAAAAAACCAATCATGATTAATGGTAAATGAAATGCCATGTGCAAGAAAAGGTAATATAAACCAGATATACAATTACGCATAAATATTTAAGTAAAGGAAATAAATAACCATAATAACATAGATAAAACTTAAATAAGTTTTAATTGAGTGATGAAACTCCCTAATTTCTCTCACCACTCTTCAACTATTGCTATTTAGAAAAAATGCCAAGGTAATGAGAATAAAGTTGATGGGAGATGTAAGCACCTGTGACAAAAATGCATCAAGTGATAGTCCTCCAGATGCATTTTTTTCTACAGCATCCTCATATGGAGTTCCAGCCCAAGGACTGAAGTAAAAAATTTTAAAAAAATACATTACATTAAGTAACATTGGCAGGAGTCATTATTGAAATTTAGACTAAAGAAAGGCACACATAGAAGCAATTGCTATAGCTAGAATTTGTAAGGTATTTTGAAGAAGCAACACGAGAAGCATAGAGCAGATCTGTATATGCATATAAATTTGAAAAATAACACACAGCATATTACACACTTCACATCACACTGCCCCATTACAAATTTAAGCATCAGCTGTGATGCATGGATAAGCCAAATTGAACCAATGTATATGCACATGAAACAACTGTCAGCACATGTTAAGTGCATTTTCTATGTTCCAGCAGAAATAGCTGCCCAAGTACTTTCGACGTTTGTTTCTTGTCATAAACCAACTCTCCCAAAAGTTTAACTTGTTAGATAGAGGCAAGTGAATGGTTTTTATATCTAACACGCCCCTCACGCAAGAGTCCAATGGGCTTAAAGTGTAAACAATGCACTGGCCTGCCTTACTTTGTGATAAAATTTGACTTTTATCTAGAAGAATGGGGAGAGAAACAAGAATTGAACTTAAGACCACTTGGCCATATAGAAGCTCTAATACCATGTGATAAATTAACTCTCCCAAAAGCTAAAGTTGTTAGGTAAGGGCACATAAATGGTGTTTATATCTAACATTTCCCAATCCCTCCTGCATATTTTTGGCATCCCTCCTAACTGCCACAGTGCAAGTAGCAAGGTTGCTACTTCCACTGAAAAAGATAATAATCCTTCTTTGGGCTTGTTCAAGACCTGCCCTCCTACAAACTTGAGCTATTATCCCTAACATGCAAGACCATTAGACCAAACTCATTGCAGGACCACTGATATCCATCTAAGTGGACTGATGTCAATATGAATGATAAAGTAAGCTTCTCTGGCACAATGTAAGAAAGCAAACTACCTTCCTGTAGTAGTAGAAAACAATTTTTCAAGTTCATGAGGTTGCAACATCCCATCCTGGAGGGACAAAAAATGTATATTCAAATTTCAAGAGCAGTTATGGAAGTAACCATTAGTAACTTACATCACTATAAAGTCACTCGAGAATAGATTCAAAAATAGAATAACTGACAGCATGAAAAGGTATAAATATTCAAGATCATGTGTATGAATGACATACACCGTCATCATCAAATGCATCAAAGATGCCCGTCAAAAAATTAAGTGCTTCATTTGTCAGCTCCACACTCTACAGACATTAAAGCCAATCATGATCAGGAAAATATAATGATTCCCTACTGTCAATAAATTGATCGCAGACAAACATAAGACGTAAATGCATGTCATACATAACACACATGAAGTCAAAAATACAGCTACTTTAATAATAACTTTGACACAGACAGTGTAGTTATAGGAATAAAAAAAGATTGGCCCCTTCTTCTCCCAACCAATTCAGGTCAGTCAGGAGCGCATGAAACAGGTTTTAAGGATGAATAATCTTAAAACAGCAGGTATTCAATTATATGGAATCATCTTAGATGATACGATGTCTCTATTTCTCTCAACATGATATTTGATTATTTGTTTCCCTATTATTCAAAAATAACTGAACATCAAGCACTTGGATTACCCTGCTTAAGGACACTATCAATATGTACTGCAGAAGACAAAGACAAATAGCCTGAGATGCCCAAGTGCTGATACTTGCCCAAAAACAAGCACAGACAACTTCTCAGCCCCAACCATCACACCCGAATTGTTTCAACTACTTCAATAATTTAGTTTAAGATATACACAGGCTCACTTTAACTTGAACCCACAACCTGTCATTAGTCATTACACTCTTCTTATGGAACAATGAGCCAAGGCATAAGCAACTACATTTTCTTCCTTCCATTTTTTACAGCTACTTGGACAATAATGTGAACACATACACATGTACTCACTTGAATTTGAAATCACAACCTCCCATTATATTATTCTTCTGGGAGAGAAAGGAGGAGCATGGCCTTTAAAAACATAGACAGGATAGAAATCAAGACTTGGGAATGAAAAGTACCAGAGGTATCTAAAGTTTCTCCAGCACTATGGTGGTCAATACTAAGTAACTGGATCATAATTGATCTCAAAAAATAATACCTGATCAGGAGCCCGTTTCAAGGGTGGAATTAGATCATCAGCAAGCTTAATATCATCATATCCAAACTTCCTGAGCACAGTCCATGTTGTCTCAAGGTGTCCATTTTCTATAAGAAGTGCATGAAAAAGTAGGAATCCTGTCAAAGTAAGCCCACATTCGTTCACACCTTCAGGAAATTTTTCTTGTACAACCTTCTTAATGCCCACAATTTCAGATGTTTGCAAAGGAGCATTGAAACATTTAACCTGTTGATAATTTTGTAAGATCATTCACGAATCTCATAGGCAAATCACCTTAACACAAAATGACAGAAACATGCTTATAAAAGCTTTTAAGATGCCAGACTGTAGTCAGATGATAGACAAGCCTCAATTTCAATATTTAATATTGTAATCTTAAAAAGGAAGAGTACAACCTGAAAATCATTCAGCTCAGCATCACTTAGGGCACCATCTCTGTCATGGTCACAAATAATAAAAATCCGCATCAAGGCCCGAACACATCGAGGTTTTAAAGTATGTGATTCCTGATCAACTAATGGAGCTATAGGAAGAAGAACAGCCCTTAGTGCATGGTGTAAAACTTCCGAGACCTGCAAGAATAAATTTATCGAAAGAAAATTTTAACCATAGATGTATGAAACCTCTGGATATAATTTATCAGCACCTCCAAAATTAGATGCCAATACTAGAGAGTTCAATTGCAATTGTATGAATCACAGATACCTGTATATGCCTATATGCTGAACACTCAATGCAAGTTTCAATATCTCGGAACTGTTGCATTATTGGTGACATCGCCTGTTCCAGGCTCACTCGCTGGCTTTCATCTCTTAAATCAAGCTTGCAACCAACCACTATAACCGGGACTTTTACCTGCCCATTAAGTTCAAAAATTTATGTCACATATGCATACACTTAAATGAAGATGATAAATACATTATGTGAATTGAATTTGGCTGCATAAAGCATAGATGTATGCAAGTAAGTAGGCAATACTAGAAAGTATTTTCACAAGTAGGAAAAGCAGAATTAGTTTTAACAATTTACACTAATCTATATTGGTCTTCCTCAAGCATGCTTGAGGAATATTAATTCCCTCCCCCACCCTCTCTCTGTCTCCAGTTTTAGAAAGATAAATGGAGCTGCTGCTAGTATTCAACATATAGTCATTCATGTCAGACCCCTATTTCTTGCAAAGGCGACAAAGAAAAATGGAAAAGAATATAGTAGGATCAGAAGTTCAGAACCTGTAATCTGCGAAGACGTGGGAGCCAAAATACACTAAGATTGCGAAGTGTGATAGGCCGATCACATGCATAAGTGAGAACGACTACGTCAGCCCGCTTGAATTCTTCAGCAACTCTATCCCTATCCTCGGCACTGCAACAAATAATAATATGACAATAATAATCTGAGAACAGAATAAACATTTCTAAATTCACATTACATGTGAAGACTGCTTTTTTGGTATCCCCTTAAGAACAGGGGAAGAAAATTCAAAGACGAACTTCATACTCAAAACATTCCACTGAATTCACAGCCACCAGCTACAGAAACACCAAAAGTATGCTTCAACGCAACAAATTAAGCCTCATTTTCTTGGTAAGCGAATCTTAGCTTAGACTTGAGTCAACAATGTCAAAGGTAGATACCGGGAAGAAGTGTCAATAATGGTGACGGGCACGCGATCCGGACACATGTCCTCGGGTAATGTGGTCGGAGACAACACCGGCGGCACATTGGGGGGGAAAATATCGTCGGCGGCAGTAACGATGAGGGATGATTTGCCGGTGCCGTGGTCTCCGGCAACAACGATGCGAACTCCGGTTCGGCCATGTGGGTTCAGTGTTGAAGCAGAAGCTGTGGCCATGGGATAGGGCGAGGGAATTCCTGACACCTCAGTTTGGTAAAGGAAAGGAGGGAGGGAGAGGAAGAGGAAAGCAGCAGAAGACGAAGCACCTACTTTCTGCACAGTTGCTATTGTCTGACTTGAACATATTTCAAAAAAGTGGAGCCATTTCGAATTGCTTGTTGACACGTAACAAGTCAACAATACCTCTAATTTTTCTTTTTTCTTTTTTTTAAATCGGCCTAGAGCAAGAGTCGGTAGTTAAAAAAATAAAGACAAATCACAAAATCAATATGGCAAGCACTTATTGACATCCTGGCGGGAGAGCTGTAGAATGCTCCTATCAAAATATCAACGTTCAATGTTTACTTAACGAAATCTGTAATGCAGGTTTTTTTTTCACTTATTCATTTGTTAATTTAATAACTATGAAAGTCTATTTTATCCCTTATATTAAATTAAATTTTCTTTTTAAAAAATAGAGCAACAAGTACACTGATGATTTATACATAGGAAAAATAAGAAAATAAAATATTATGTGATTTGAAACTTATGAACCAAGACCAAGGAGCTCGTTCATTGGCATTTTTCGATTCATTATCGTCACCTATTAGCTCTTTTATATGGTTTACAAAAGATTCAAGAAACTCTCATTTGCACTCTGATTTCAATTATTTGCAGATCATTTAAAACTGATATTAAAGCAAAAGAGAAAGGGGAGATTATTGTTAACAAAATAATACCCACATATTAGAATTAGAGTAAACATAAACAACCCATTCAAATATTTGCAAGCCAACATTGGAACAAAAAATTGATCCAAAGCCAAAGATTAATCCATCACAATAAACCCAAAAAAAAAAAAAAAAGCAAAGGATTACTAGTCGCATCTCTATACCTACCTTTGTGAACCATTGTCATCTCTGCCCCAAGCCATAATCATCGCAAACTAATGTCTCTTTGCCTCATCGACCGCCGTGGGGCGCCCTCCTTCACCGCCACCCAAACCAATAGCCACCTATCTACTAGGTCTTCCTCCTTAGCCGCCACCACCATGAGCTATCTTGGACTCATTGTGCTCACACTACCACTTACCACCTCTCCGATCACTATAAATCGAAGGCAGCTTCGATTACAACAACAATTTCTCTGATAACGAGCTTCGCATCACCTGCAATAATGTCTTAGAGATGGAGAGCATCTCGGCGATTGCCATAGCTGATTTGTAGTGAGGTGGGGGCTTCAACAACAGTAGGGGTGGTGGAATTGGAGGCTACACAGTGATGGAGGAGGAGATGTGTTGTTATGGTTTTGTTCTTTATTAGAAATTCACTTTTATTTTTATAGTTAATATTTAAAATTGTATCAAACTAAACCTCTTGCCTAATGGAGTATGCTTACTCCAACTACATCTATTACTACAATAAACTCATACTATCTATCTTGATCATTGGATTTATAGATAATTTTAAATTAATGGTATGTAATTGGGTAGAACATCATATGTTCACTTTTTGTGGGTGAGCATTCTAAAAGCCTTCATACTAGCAATCTATTAGGCCATTTTTTTTAAAAATTTTTTGATATTGATATAAAAAATACAAAATAACCTTTGCAAATAATATGAATTTGTTATACTTTTGGTCCTGGACTGGGGAAAGAGATATAAATTTGATTTTTGAAAGAAAATGAAGCAAGTGAAGACATATGGTTATTAATTCGCTCCATTGTCTGATTTCAATATTGGAGAATTTGTGACAAAAACACACCAACAATACAGTTTAAGAAATGTAGCAGGAGTTGAAAAAGTTGTTTCCGAAATGTGGGTTTCAAAAAATATATATTTACAATTTTATCCTTCTCTTCAAATTAAAAGAAATGAGTAGAATAATTTATAGTGTAAATAAAAATAAATAGCGTGGATAATATTGGAAAAAAAATGTGACTAAGGAGCAGCTAAAGTGCTCCAACTCTTTTATATAGTAGTGTAGATATTAGATTTTTAAGATAAATTATGTTGAAGTTTAGATATTTATAATGCAAAATAAAATATATAATTAGTTAATTATGTAAAATGTTTTATATTATATTAAAATTAATTTTAATTTTTCATTATCAATTATAGGAAATTTTTAATAAAAAATTTATATAAAAAAATATTTTTTAAAAAAAGTTAGTATATTAAATGCGCTTTAAAATATAATTTCTTAAGCAGGATATTACCTCCATCTTAAAATAACTGTCCAATTTTAATATGAATTAAGAAAATAATTAAAAAAGGCTCAATAAGAAATTTAAATATATTTTACAAAATTACTTTTACTTAATCCTTTTTTTCTTTAATTATCTTTTTCTCATTTACTCTCTTTTCTCCATTTAATGGGGGTTACAACTAGAAAAAAATAATTAATATTATCTAAAGTTTTTAAATAGACAATTATTTGTGGAAAAGTCAAATTTAAAAAATAGACAATTATTTCAAAACAGAGATAATATTAATTAAAAAATCTTTAATTGTAGATAGCCGTGTATAAAGTTGATGCTATTAACATATAAATCTTTTGTTAATTATGGCATCTTAATGCTTCCTCTTCCATCTCAACTTATTTCCAAGTGTGTGTTGGATCCTTAGGTGAACTATTTTTATTTGGAGCATAACAACCTCATTTGTTTTCTTTTTTTGATAAACAACGAGACTAAATGACCAAAAGACTACACACAACTAACATAGGGGAACATCACTCTAACTTGGTCAACAAAGAAAAAATAATTCAAAAAGTTAATACTCACTTTAGTCGCTAATTTTTTATGCGTGAGTCTTTTTAATCTGTTACTCTACGAAATTATTAAATTAGTCCATAATTTTGTAAAATATGAATCACACTACTCTCTCTCTCTCTCTCTCTCTCTCTCTCTCTCTATATATATATATATATATATATATATATATATATATATATATATTATTCAACCATTAACTAACATGTCATGTTAAGTGACACGTGGCCTCTAACATGGCACGATTTTATATAGATTCGATTTAGTGCCTAAATTTCTAAAATGAGTAAAAAAATCCCTAAAATTTCAAATGAGTCAAAAAAAATCTTGAAATTTCTAAAATATATCCAAAAAGTTTTATATCCCCAAATCTCTCTTTTTCAGCTTTATAAATTCTAAAACCTCAATATTTCTTAAACCCATTATTTTCTCTCCTATTTTCCCATCTATCTAGATTCTCCCTGCATAGAATAATAGGAACAGAATATATAAAAGTGAGCCAATGAGATATAGGGTGTTTTTGTTTGGGATTTTTTTAGCAAAAAATTATTTTTTCATAAAAAAAATTAATTTTCGTATGTTTGGATAATTTTTTTAAAATAATCAGATTCTCAAAAAAATCTAGTTTTAGCAATTTTGTAGAAGCTAAAAAGAGTAATTTATAAAAAAAAAATCAGTTTTCAGCTTTCCATAAAATTGAAGCTTCAAAATCATTTTTTTTAAAGCTAAAACAAACACACCCATAATAAACAATTTTAATGTAGTTTAAAAGAAAATATATAAATCAACTTTTAATTAAAGGAGCTACTAATTAGTCTATTGTAAGAGTTTAAAATAATTCTAAGAAAATTCAGATGAAAATTCATAAATATCAAATATTAAAAGAAGTTAAAAAAAAGGGGAAAAAAGGAGAATTAAATAAATGATTTTAGAGTAGACAATTTTAATTAATCGGAACAGAAAATCTCCATTTGAAAAATGTTTATTTTGGTACGGTTCTTATTTAGCTAAGAATATGTTAACAATTAACTAATTTAAGAGTGTTCTTAAAGACAGTATTTATAACTAAATAGTAATTGAGATTTGCCAATATGAAATATCCTTTTAAAAGCATTATTGTTACTATTATTGTATTACTATTGAGATGTTACAGTTATATTATTTTGATTCTTATATGAAAATATTATCCTATTCATTTATATAAAAAATCGAACATATGTGAGCCACTAAGAACTAAAACTATAAAATTTTGCTAACATATGTTAAAAAAAGGGTAAAAGAATTATTTTCTTTTAAAGATAAATGAAAAGGTCATCAATTTTAATTTGTAATTGTAATATATAATATCATATATGAGTCCCTACTTGGAAAATAAAAATTAGAGTTAAAAGCATATATAAGTTAAGCTAAAAATTATACCCTATTGTTTAATTACAAAATATGCACTTTATAAATTAATACAATAATAGGAAGAGAATATGTTGGACTAGATTTGCTATAAGAATATTTGCATTAATTATTGCATGTTATTGTCTTATTTCTATACATTATGTTCCTATTATTTTATGTAGAGAGGATTTGGTTTAGGTAGATGTGAAAATGAGAGAAAAAAATAGTGGCCTTAAGAATAATTGAGGATTTAGAGTTTATAAAAGTGAAGAGGATAGGTTTTGAAATTTGGGACTTTTTTTATGTATTTTATAAATTTGAGGGACTTTTTTGACTCATTTGAAGTTTTAGAGACATTTTTGACTCAATTTAAAAATTTCATAAACTAATTTAAACCTATATAAAATTGTGTCAAGTCAGAAGACACATAACTTAGCATGAGATATCAACAAAATAGTAATAGTTGATTAATAAATATAAGGAGAGGGACTAAGATGACTCATGTTTTATAAAATCAAAGACTAATTTAAAAATTTAATAAAACCAGAAACCAAAATGACTTATACATAAAATATTAGTGTTAGACATCAAATGAGTATTAACTCTAACTCAAAAGGTGAGTGACAGAAGATAGAAAGCTAACTCCTAAGGGAATGTTATGCCCACAGCCCACCCCTGGCAAAAGCATCAGCACAGTTATTTGACTCACGATAAACATGTGCAATTTCAATAGTCCAGTCCTTCTTCAGCTGGTCCTGAATGGCTCTAATAGAAGAAGATGCTGAGTGACAGTGTACATCATTTGAACCAACCAGACTCTGGGCACAGCTGGAATCTGTCTCAATGAGAAGCTTCTTGATACCTAGTCTTTAAGCCAAATTTAAGCCTATAAAAATGCCCCAAATTTCCGCCATAGTAATAGAACAAAACCCAACATTAGCCATGGACCCTGCTACAAATTTACCTTCATAGTCCCGCAGTAGGCCCCCACAAGCTGCTCTCTGACTGGTACCACTAACATATCCATCCAAACTAAGCTTGACCCATCCATGAGGAGGATGATCACCTGGTACGTTCGAATGGTAGCTCTAGCTTTGGTTGTAGTAACCAAGGCGCAATTGTAGTCTTTAGCTAATGCAAGAATCTTCTGGGTAGCAACCTCAGACCTTTGAGTCACCCCTTCAAAAATTCTTGGGTTCCTTGCCGGCCAGAGTGTATCACGACGCTGTAGAAAAAGGGAGAGTCCATGCCACCCCTTCCACCAAATGAGAGTTTGCCTTTAAATTCTTCTCGAGCCAATCGTGCAAGGAAGCTGAGAAGAACTCATCATGACAATCTCTATGCACAATGCTGGTCCAAGTCTCTCGTGCCAGTGTGCCACTTGACAATCTCTCAAGAGATGGAGCGTTGTTTCCCGGTTCGTACCACAAGCATCACAAGTATCCGTACTAGCCATACCCTTTCTGAACCTGTTATGATTAGTAAGGAGAGCTTCACTGCAAGCCAACCACATGAACGGCTTTAAGCGCCGAGGAGTAGCCAGCCGCCAAACAACCTTGAACAAATGAGTACTATCCCCCCGATCATGACTCAACGCTGCGTATGCGGATTTGATTGAAAATTTGCCCGAAGCACAAGGCAGCCAAGCAACAGCGTCCATCCCATAGCTCTTTCCCGAGGCTTTAACAGTGGCTATAATCTCTAAAACATCTTGAGGAAGCACCTGACTTAACCTGTCCCCGTCCCAATCGTCATTACTCTGAGTGTAATACTTAACCTTGTGCACTCGTGGTAACCAGTGATCAACCTCATTGCACTAATGCATTACAAAATAAACAGCCACTACGTACGATGGCTGTAATTACATCAGAGTGGGGAAAAAAAAACACACCTCTCACACATAAGCAAATTTAAGCTTTTATATAAATTACATATTGCAAAAAACTAACTTCAAGAGATTAGTTTAATTATGAAAATTAGCTCATTTAAATTACATTCTTCTCTTTAGAGAATAAAATATATAATTATAGTTGATAAAAAAATTAACGATGTGAAATTTTATATAATAAATGTATCAATTTTTTATTTTTTTCATGAACAGTTATAATTATACACTTTACTATTTAAGGTATATTCTACATTTTGAAAGAGTCAAAGACTAATGAATAATAAGCATGTGATATGTGATTGGTGGTTAATCTCATGTTCAAGTAACAAATTATACCTTTTGTATAATTTTTTTAAAAAAAAATTAACCTAAACGCTACTTGAGTACTATACTGAAAAAATAACATGACGATATCTTACATCATTGCAATCGCTTTTATTTTAGATATGTTGGCTAGAGCTTAAAAAGAAATTCAAATAAAAATAAACGTTTTATATTCCCAAACATTATGAAATATGAAATATTAATGTTCTAATTTTGGCTTTTTAACCCATTTATTGTACGTTTCTAAACAAAATACTAAAATATCGATGTTTCTAAACTTTTTTTTTTGTCTATTGTCTTTTTTGACAAGGTGGATGATTGCTGACATTTTTTAATTTTATTGTCACTCTCAACATGGTGGCGTTGGAGGTGCGCCACCGGTGGCGCTTCTTGATTTAGCTCCACCAGTTTAATATTAAAAATATATATTTTCAGTAGGTTAATGACACATTTGAAAGTAGCACTACTCATTACCTAACAAGAAATTTTTTGTCCTCCTACAAGCATTCCTCTTGTCATCAATATCACATCCCCATTTTGGGGTTTTATTTTTCGCCTACTAGTAAAGGCGCTAATTCATATATAGTCATTGTAATTTTTTTTCCAATTTTTTTAAGATGTTTATTTATTCTGTTATTTATAATTTTTTCTCCTTTTTTTATTACATTCATTATTATTTGCCCTTTTTGATAGCATTTGTTCTTAGTTTATGTGTTTGAGATCACAATTTAATTTATTTATAATTTAAGATTTAAAAAGAAAAAGAAAAGGAAAAATATTAATTTTTTATTATTCAATTTTAAAAGAATTGTTTTTAGTTTATATCTAATCATATTTTTATAAATTTATTTTGAGATTTAGTTATATATTGCTACATAAATAAAAATAACTGACTCTTACATCCACTACCTCAAAAGTTAACTACTTTTCCTATGTAACAACACGTAATTGGATATAAGTATGAACTCTTTCATATTGACAATGCATATAAATTAAACTCATTAATTTTTCATATTTTATTAGCATGTATAACAAAATTTATTTTTTAATTAGTACTACTTGATCTTATTTTAAAACTAGACTTTAATTTTTATATGATGTCAATTCTTAAAACTCGTTGTATTTAATTTTGATTTATGAGTCCAAATTTTATAAGTTCAAATTTTAATTTTATAAATTCAGTTTTTTTTAAAAATTATTGACTTGTCACTTTTTTTTTTTTTTTTACTTTTCTATTAGTTTATAGGCAATCATTTCCTTAGATAAAATTATAAGAAATTTTATAAACACTAAGAACATATTAAAAATTTTATTTAATATTTTAAAATAACTAATACATGTATTTTCAATTAGGAGTGGTGCTAGTTTGAGTTAATTGTTGTCACTTAGGCAAAAGTTGTTAATTTTTGAGACAGTGGGTGTGAGAGTCAACTACTTTTATTTATGTGATAATATATAATTAAATGTTAATATAAAACTCTTTTATACAGATAGTGTATATAAATTAATTTCAAAATAAATTTATAAAAAAATTGCTAGATATAAACTAAAAATAATTTTTTAATAAAAAAAGCAAATAATAATGAATGTAATAAAAAAAGAGAAAAAACTATGAATAATAGAATAAATAAACATCCTGAAAAAAATTAGGGGAAAAAAATTACAATGACTATATATGAATTAGCGCCTTTGCTGATAGGAGAAAAATGAAAACACAAAATGGGGATGTGATGTTGATAATAAGAATAATGCTGGTAGGAGGACAAAAAACTTCTCGCCTGAGAATGAGTGATGCTACTTCTAGATGGGCCATTGATCTATTGAAAATATTTTTTTTTTAATGTTAAACTGGTGGAGCTAAATCAAGAAGTGCCCCTTGTGGCACACCTTTCTCGAGTGCCACCATGTTGGCAGTGACAATAAAATTAAAAAATGTCAGTAATCATCCACTATATCAAAAAGATAATAGATAAAAACATAGTTTAGAAATAGCAATATTTCGATATTTTGTCTAGAAAAGTACAATAAATGGGTTAAAAAACCTCTAATTTTCAACTGGTGGTGTATTCCAAATCAAGTTTGGGATCATGTGTGAGACTTCATATTAAATGATTAACTACACAATCAACACAAAAATTAGCTCCGCACATTTTAATCTTTGGTAGCACACATTTAGTTAAAATTATAGCTAAGTTCCTCATGGGCATATTTGTAATTAGGGCTAGAAATGATTTGAGTCAACTCATGTGTTATTTTTAACTTAATTTGTTAATAACTTAATAAATTTAACTCATAAATTGAGTTTAAATTAGAGTTTGAGTTCGTTTATTAAATAAATCAAGTTTAAGTATTTCAATATTCCACTTATATTCACATAAAAAAAATTTCACTTATATTATTTTTATTATTACTATTGTCGCTACTACTGTAGTTGTTGAAAGTCGAGATTATGTATTTGGTCGCAATATTGTTTGAGTTTAATCTCATAACAAAATTTTATAGAAAATAATAATATCTTAAAGTAAAAAAAAAATCTTGTTTATTTTATATTTTTTAATTTAAATATTAATATTCAAAATTTATTGAATCCTAACAGAGATTACGTATAACGGAAGAAATTAATTTCTGACAATGTGATAAAACCCCTATTCGAATTCAAGCACAAAGAAATGTCCATATTTAAAGCCACCTGAATCTCAAATGGAATTATCCGCAGTAAAGAGAAATTGGCTAAGTAGTGCAATTTCTGTAATTTGGGTAGGTAGGTGAGGGAAATTGGCTGATTCCTTCCTACCTTACTAGGGTCTTACTGGGCTTTCCCATGGCTGGGCCCATGGCATGGGTCATGGTAACCTGATCTAGCCTCTTCCAAGGTGCGCAGACCCAAGAAAAACAACAAATAAAAAAAAACTTCCAGAATCGAAAGTGTGACCAGTGTGCGTCGAGGCGCGACCCAAGAAAGAGCTTGCGTCGAGGGATAAAAAACAAGAAAGACAAAGGCGGAGGGTGAAGGTTGAAGGTTGAAGACTAACGACAGAGAAAAAGGAAGACTCAGATCTGCGTTTGTGTGTGTGTGTGTGTGTGTGTGTGTGAGAGAGAGAGAGAGAGGGAGCAGAAGGAGAAGGAGAGGGGAAGATCAAGATGATGTCAGGGAAATACACCACCATTGATAACCAGCAAGTTCAGGGATCTGTTCCTGTCAGTATTCTATTCGCTCTTCAATCCAACCAGCTTCAATCCTCCATTCTCGCATCTCACTCTCCATTTTTCGTTCTTTGTTGCAGGCAGTTCCAGATCCAGGACATGTCACCGTCAAGTTTGCTGGTACAATCCTTTTTTCCCCTCTCTCTTGAATACCGAATCTTAATTCCCTCTGTTTGTCCACAAGGCCAATTGAATCTACGTGCATTCTCAATTCCTAGGGTTTTCTAGATCCATTTAACTCGATAGATCAGTTTCCATAGTCCAGGTTCTATCAGCTGGAACCTCTCCAGCTTTCAATGACAATGCATTTTTCCTTTGCCTGCAGTTTTTCTTCTTCTAAAGTTTAGCTTACAGGACTAGCTGTAGCTAGGTGGAATTCGATATGAGGATCTTTTGAATCTGTTATTAGTATAGCCTGATAATCAACACTCCTTCGATCTTCAGTGTTGGGAACTGATTTTGTATTAGTTGATCTGATGTCATTTTTTTCCTTTTCTTTGTAGATTCAAATCTTCAGACATTTCCTCCATCTGGCGCACAGGGGAAGATTACCGGTGGTTCCAGGCCTCCTAGTGATGCTGATGGTATGTGCTAGTCTTGATTATTCTCTTTTGTTTATGTTTCTGTCCAGTTATAGTACTCCTATTTAAAAAGTCATTGTTCCATACATTATAGTTGTCCTTCACATAGGCTGTTGATGTCCATATCTGCTCGATTTTAATTTTTTTATTGAATATCAAATTTTGGTTATTATGTATGTACTTCCAGTTTTATGGTTGGTGTTATGATGTTTGATTATTTTTCTTGGTTATGTCGAATTGATTTTTCATTCATTTTGTGCAGATACATTTTCAAAACCTGCATCTGGCTCTGATGAACCCCAGCAGAGTGGGTGGTTTCAGGCTTTTTCAATTGCTGCTTACAAACCATACTTTGATGTTGACACTTCAGATGTTATAGAGAGGATTATAGACTCACTCTTTCCATTTAGAGGAACTTTTAATGAGAAAACTGCTAGCAACCCTGATTTGTAAGTTGACTTTGTCTTTTGCTCATTTAGTTGACAGATTAAACTGCCAATGCTATGGTTCTGAGTTCTGACCTTTTTCGCCCCCAGAGATTTTTACAAAAAAAAAAAAAAAAAAAAAGAGTCATGAGACATGGATAATGGCATAATGCTATTATCATTTTTATGAAGAAAAAGTGTAGCTAAAATGCTGAATTGCAGTGGCCTGCCTTGATATGCTAGTCTCTTATGAGTAGAGGTTATGCATAAGACTTTAATCGACAACTACAATACAATAGTGGTTTTAGTTTGTGTTTCCTTTAATCCTTTCTTCTTTTTTTTTTGGGGGGGGGGGTATTTATTTAACTTTTTTGGTGTAATGCTTTCTTATCATGAATACTGACTTTTGAAGTATATCTCTTAAACAAGCATGCTAAATTGTGAGTGATGAGTTCTTTCACTTATAAACTATGAATCTTACCTTTCCCCAGTAACAAATTGGCATGTTGGCTAAAAATTATGGAGTTTTGCTTGCGTTCTTAGATGCTTTTTGCTGCATCATCTGGTACATTCTTATGCTTTATGCATGAAAGAGTTGACTTTGTATAAGCAGTAGGCATCTCTCATTGATCCCTGTTAACTGGAGAAGTGAACTTAGTGATTACCAATAAACAGTAATATTTATTTGTAATGTAAGGAGCCTGCTCCTGCGAGCTTGACTGCTAAGAGGAGAGTGCCACTATAATAAATGGGAATTAAGTATTTCACACCCAGTTGATGTGGAACAACTCCTGCATTGGAGTTGGACAAACAAACTGGGTTCTAATACCAATTGATGCAAGGCAGAAGAACAAAGAGTATAAGGAAGTTTTGCACTATTATTCCAGTAGATGACTTAGAATCTATTAGATATAAACATTAAAACACAAGGAAAATCCTTGAAATAATATTCGTACGCGAAAATTTTTGTTGTAAAATAGCCCAATTTAATCACTACATAAATTACAATAGGATCATCAAAAGGCTAATACATAATTGTAGTTGTTGTCCTGCCTGACTGCTTCTCCATCAATTGGATGCAAAGGCCAGTGTTGTTTCTTTTTTACTAGCTTATACTTGCCTTTGTCTCTTCTCTTTTCTTCATTATGTAGTTTGTTTGAAATGTCATCTGCAGTTTGGTTTCTTCCTACATAAATACTAGCGTCCTACATAGAAGACATTCACCGTTGTTTTGAACTTTGGAAGAAAAATGTTTTATAATTTTGCCATAAAAGGAGTGAATTCTGTGTTTCTGTGCCTGTGTCAGCATGTAATTTTGGTTTCACACTTTCACTGTAAATGTACACAGGTATGGACCTTTCTGGATTTGTACTACCTTAATATTTGTAGCAGCATCTATGGGCACATTTGTGACATATATAGCACACAAGCTGAAGCACAAGGAATGGGACTATGACATAAATCTGGTGACTTGGTCTGCTGGTCTGTTTTATGGTTATGTTACCATTGTTCCTCTTTGTCTATATGTAATCCTTAAGTACTTCTCCGCACCAGCGGGCCTTGTCCAACTACTCTGTCTATATGGATATTCCCTGTTTGTCTTTATACCAGCTCTGGTAAGTTGCTGATCTTAAAACTTTCTCCCTTTTTGACATTTTCATCATATTGTACCCTCAAACCCTTTGTTTGGTGCAGTGTATGTCCATTGTGCCTCTGGAGATATTCAGATGGGTGATTGCAGGCGTGGCTGGGTTCATGTCAGCAACATTTCTGGCACTTAATCTTCGGGCACATATCCTGTCAGCTGGTGAAAGGTGGTTCTTGATTGTTGCTGGCATTTTTCTGTTACAGCTGGCTTTAGCCGTTGTACTTAAGGTCTACCTCTTCACAGTATCAGTTTGAGAGGAATCTGGACAGCGTGAATGAAATAGGTTTTCATTAATGAAATATAATTCACAGATTAAACATCGTGTATTCTTTCATTTGTGCAATATAGAGGCGAACAACTTGTGATTTTCAGAACTACAAGCATTTGTCTTTGACATTGCAAGGTGTACAAATACAGAGAGACACAAACACCCACACACGCTCTACAAGCATCTGTGTTTGACATTGCAAGGTGTACAAATACACACAAATAAAGACACATTATTCAACAGAAACTTTACCAGCTTATTTGTAAACAGTTTTCATGAATGCTGTTTCGTAACAGCAAGCATTAATTGTGGGGGGGTCTCGATTATAGTAGGGGAGACATGTAAGAGCGTTGGTTGATATTCAAATTCAAAGCTTCAAACCGATAAAGCACACAACTTTGCTTTCAAAAGGCAAAATCAGCGGCTCTAGTTGCGCAGCCGTGGGAGGTTTGTGGAGGTGATGGTTGGTCGTGCAACTCTCGAGGCAATGGTGCTAGGTATACGACTTTTCGAATGCATTAACTGGAATATTGAACTAAATGTCGTATAACTATGACTTTTAGTTGAATTAGAGCGAGATTGAGCAGTGAAAAAAATGACTCAGGCGAATCTCACATCAAAATTGTATAATTAATTTTGCCTGTGTAATTCACAAACATTAAAAATGTTCTTATAATTACACCAAAAACGTAATTTGCAATGCTTAAACAAATTTTATTTTATTTTTTCCTTGCAATATAACTCAAATAGGCACCTAATTTGAGTTATGTAGAAGGGCAGTGTAATGTATGAGACTCTTACTTGATGGGGTCCAGAGAAGGTACAAATACATCAATAATCTTATTGAAGTGTGATTCACAAACATTAAAAAATATTCTTATAATTACACCAAAAAGGTAATTTTACAATGCTCAAACAAATTTAAATTTATTTTTTTCTTGCAATATAACCCAAATAGACACATACTTTGAGTTAGGGTGGCTTAATGCACGAGCATGGACGGTTTCTCACATAGCTTAAGGGGGCAGTGCCCCCCATGCATGCGCGGAGGCCAAAAGCAAAAACAAAAACAAACAAACCCCCAACGAACCACACAAAAATTTTTAGCTCCTTTGTAAATTATTATTATTATTATTTTATTTGGCTCCTTCCAAAATATTTTATTTGGTTAGCTCTTATGAATTCTTTACTTAATTAAATGTTTAAATATTAATATATTATGCATATATATGTGTCTTTCCTGAATTTTGATTGTAAAATATTTGTTTTGTTTTATGAATTTAATTTAAATATACTGACAGTATAAAATAGTTTTACATTCTAGTCAATAAAAATAGTAGAAAGTGTCAATTCATACAAATAACCACAAATTATAATAAGGGACCCACTATAATTTCTCACTTTTCAGTATTTCTATTGGTTGACCGTATAAAACTATTTTACACTGTCAGTATATATCAATTAAACTTTTATTTTATATATTGTAACTTTTATTTAAATTTTTAGATAAGAGCCAAAATTATAAGATATATATTATTTTTTTTATATAAAGTTAATTATTAAATATTGGCCTCTTCCAACAAAATGGTCTAGCTCTGCACTTGTGCACGAGACTTCCACTTGGTGGAGTCTGGAAAGGGTAGATTTAAACGGCACTCATAACCTCTATACTATAAAACAACAACCTTACTCATACCCACTCACATAATTTGAGTTATGTATGTAACTTAAATTTGACGTTAGTTTAAAAAAAAAAAGTACAAGATACAACAAAATTACAAGTAAAAGCACCCAAACTGTATGTACATCTTTGCATAATTATAAAAGGATGAATTATGCCAATAAGGGTGAGTTTAATGAGTAAAATCGATCATTAATAGCCATTTCTAAATATCACTGTATATTAACCCCAACATTACAATGTGACAACTGATTTTTTTTTTTTTTGTCCTCAAAATTTGTATTGAACAAAAAGAGAGGGCTATTGAGGAAAAATCCAGTAAAAAGAAAAAGTTATGAAGGAAAGCAGCATCTGTTTTGTGTGTCAGGTCGTATCGTGCGGGCTGGCAGTTCGTTTGCATTCACTTATATGTCATGACTGTATAATTATGCCTGAGAAAATGTCAACTTTAGCATTGCTTGGAACATGATTTGGCTTTGAAAATTGTCAAATTATAGAGATTAGGCAGAAAATACAGAAATGTTCGGTGTCAATACCAACCAACCGATGACTTTATTTGTTTGCTTCAATAAATTTCAGCGGCAACAATCATATCAAACGTTAGCCAATCAAATTAACACGATGATTATGCCTCCATAACTTGATTCCAATAGCAGTAATGCGTCCAATAGATTTCAGCAATTCGTAGCACAAATTCAACACAATCTCATAGAAGTCTTTCATCTAGCTGACGCCAAAAATAATTAATTATCAACATCCTAGTTTTATTTTCGCCCAATGCAACTAGAGATTTGAGACACTACTTCGTCCCAGATAACATTGAGAACTATTAGGAACCGACCAAAATACCCTGGTTTTGCAATTTGAAGTATTAAATTAAATTAATTGCAATCAAGCTCAGGGTCACAAGTCACTAGACCAAGATAAAATAATGAGTTAATGACAAATATCAGACACAACTATGCGAGCTAAATAGAAGCAAGACGAATCCCAACACTAGGGTTAAAGAAAGGAGGCTACAGAATGTAAAAGCAGCCACAAGCTAGTCCAAAGAAGCAAACAAGCCCTATTAAAATACATTACTCGAAAACTTTACGCCCAACATTACAAAACGTGAGCTAAAAAGATACCATTTATGGTCTACTGAAATCTCTTGCTTCTTCAACTGGCAAATATCTTAGCTTTGCGAGACACCTATATTGTTAAAATATGAAGATACCATAGGAAATAGTGTAAAAAAATTATATACTAGCCCTAGAAAAATGCATTGACACGGGGTGGAGACATTATAATTTTAGACTTCAAAGGTGAAAATCTAGCAAAGTAAAATAAACTAAACGAATGGTGCAAGTCTTGATCCTGAAATCGCGGTTCAATGATAGACTTTAGGCGGAATTTGACACTATTAGGAGTTGTTAAATTGACTTTAAAGAATATAATGGTTGGTATCAAATCCAATAATGTACACATTTCACCATCAATCCACGAACTCGAAGTTCTGATATGGTTTTTGGTTAACATTATACGAGCACTAGCTATGTACGGCTCATGGAAAGATGGTCAAATGTTAGCTGTGATTGGATGGCATTAGTAATTAACTGAAACACGAGCTTGACCATTTTTTCTTCCGCTACAGTTCCGTGGCCACTTTCTTTCCGATGATTAAAAGCCATGTGTTTTACACATTGAGGTGTGGAAACAAGAACAAACTGGCCCCATTTAAAACTCAGAATACTAACCTTCTTGAGCTTATGACATTCTGATAAATATATACATTTCCAACCTTAAATCCTTCTTTTCCCTTCTCACTTTTCTTGTGGAGACCTCCTTTTCCCTTCTCTTACCTATTCTTGATTCTTTCTTTTCCTTTCTTGGTATAGAGAAGCCAGAAGAGGGTGGCAGTTAATGATATATAGTTGGCAGTCGTGTTGAAGTCATGTCAATTTCAAGGACTCAAGTGGGGTGTCTCTTACTGATACTATTTAGTGTTTCAGTTTTAAACCATGGAGTATTGGGTGCTAGATACATAACAGAAGTGGAATATGTGCTGAAGTCTCCATTTTGTAGGAAAAGCTGTGTCAATGAAACAGATGGAGGCTCTTTCGAGACAGTTAAAAGAGAAGTACCATCCTCTCCTGACCCCTTACACAACAGGTAGGTTACGTACGTAGTTCTTCAAGTGAGTGAGTGAATCCTGTGTGTGTTCTTACAAGAGCTGTGATGTATATAGAGTTATAGGCACTTGATGCTTCGCATGGATAAGCAACGAGTTTGAGTAGAACAAGTGTTGATTATTTTCTTTTTGACATTAATTCCAAGTGCTAAAGCATACATACATATAATCTGTTTGTCATTGATATTTCTTTCATTATAAATCACTCGTAAAGCAAAGTATGCGCAGCTGTAATTCAGATCCTTTGGTCAGCAAAGTTATGCGTCAAAATGAAGGTTGTTCAAGGTATCAGGTCTGGAGGTTGACCCGTGTTTAAAATCTGCGTTTTCATGGTACCAGTTTTAACCATGATATCAAGCTACATGGATTAGGAGCGAGGGACCTGCGTTCCGAATGCAGTCATTAAAGAAATGCTTAGAGAGTAAATTTTTTTTAACAGAATATATGCTTGCTGGCAAGTAAATGATTTTTATTATTTTATTTTATCTAACATTTATTCTTATATTTTGTCAAAATATATTTTTTTATAACTCTGTAACATTGTTGGTCACAAATCGACATCAAATGAGATGGATTAGAAGTTAGGGGTTAGGACAATTTAAGACGGGCAATATGAATAGCAATGAACGATCCCTTTTCCCAGCTCCGATAGTAATGAATCATTAAGCGTCAACCAGTAATCCTCCGCCATTAAGGGCCTCCTCTTTCCAACTTCCAGCAGTGGCTCGTGGTCATACATTCAGCTTAGAGATGGACAAATGGATTAAGTTTTCATTTTTTTTTTTTGTTGGGTTGACAAATGGAAGAAGTTTGAATCAAAGCAACTTCAAAATCATGGCTCTCCTTATGATTCTCCCAAAAGAAAAAAAAAAAAAAATTGAAATCTTCCACAAGGTCCACAACTTAATGACAAAGGCTACTTGCAATTAAACTAATATCTGATGCTTTGATATTTATTTAGATCACTAGACACGGAAAAATAGAAATTTTCTCGCGCAATGGGGTTCAATATTTCAGACTAGGGATCACAGGTGATTGGAAATTTGAAATGGCCAAAATATCAGTGACGTAAGTACAATAAAAATGCAATAATATTCCTGTAGCAGATGATGATAAAGCAAGATCTATTGAAAAAAAAACAATACAAGGTTTTAAAAATTTAAGCTACTTTTATATCTTTTTTTTTTCCAAAAAAAAGTTTAAAAGGGAAAGACAGATCACAGATTCATAAAATGCAGGCCGGCCGAGCAAAATCTATGGCCATGAGTGCTCCTCTGTTAGGAACACCCCACAAGGTCGGGTACCAAGTAATACATCTCCTGTCTCTACTACAAAACTTGATTCAATAGTCTAGTCCCAATTTTCCAGACCGTATTCCTGTTTTCAAAAAATTTTGTAATTGAAGCCAGGATAGACGCAGATCGATTAAATTGAACATGGTTCAATGCCCTGCAAGACAGAAATCACGAAGACTTCAGAATTCTACATCATGTGCTGAATCTCCTAGTATCTGGGTTTATTTCTCTTTCGAGCAAAATTAGAACATTACAATCAGGTTGTTTTCATCTTGTGCATTGAATAAAATCGCCATTCGCATCAACACAATGAAGCAAGGAAAAAGGTAAGGATTATGTAGATTAATGAGTTACAGAACAAGCTCATCAAAGAAACCTTTCGTAAAGCTTATACAAAACAGTAACTGAAGTTATAGTTTGAATTTCTAAGTGCGTCCTTTCTCCACAAAATTGTGAATCTAGGGAAAAATAAGGATGGAGGGGAAAAGGAGACAGGTTATGGTGGAGATAACGCAGGGATCACCTAACCTTCAATTCTGAATTAACTATTTTTTCATAAATATCATTCAGACTAAAAATAGCGCAATTAGGCCTTTGATTTCTTCCCTTTGGCTTCATTAATTGGTTGGTTCTTGAAAGGTAGGAAACCCTTTCCACCCATGAATGGTCTGAGGGCTTCCGGTATCTCTACACCATCCTCCTTCTGGTTGTTCTCAAGTATGCAGCAAATGGTCCTCTCAGTAGCTGTGAGAGTAGAGTTCAACAAGTGAACATATTGCTTAATTTGCTCATTGCTCTGCAACACCAAAAAGGACGTAAAAGGCCAACAATTAAAATTATGAAAGCACATTGATGCAAAGGTTTGAAATCAGTTAATGTTAAAAGTAAATATTGCTCAACCTAAAGAACAAAGGTGCAGCCAGTGCAGACAAAGCCCAACAAAAAATCCATGAGCTATAGAAGTCTAATCACAGTATATATGCACAATGAAGTCCCCTTTCACAAGCATGCACCATCATGACATGTGATTAGTCTGAAAATGTATATTAGGTGATCAAATTAACTTGTCAGCTAAATAGGATTTCTATGGAAGATTATACTTACAAATTACAAGATAGAATGGATATCATGAATTCAGATTACAAGACAAATATTTTGAAATATATCAGGCAAGGGAAATGAAATCTGTCATTACTAAGTTGCCAAAAAATTTTAATGAAGCTATTACATTGATAATGATATTCAACATAACTGACCTTCTTCTGCCCATATCGAATTTCTAATCTTCTCGCCTGATAGTCTGTACAGTTTGAACAGGACACTAGCTCTCTAAAAGTTTGTGATGCTGGAAACCATGCTTCTAGATCATATTTCTTTGCTGCAGCATCATTCAAAGCACCAGACACAATGGCAACAACTTGATATGGAATGTTTAACTGCAGTAAATAAAATTTAATTATATAATGAAAGGGAATCAGGGGGGTGGGCTAATTAAAACTTGATATGGGTTGCACTATGCGTAGACTAACATGTTAAACAAAAAACATGCCTATCCCCACAAATACAAGGGTGGGCTGGGATTCAATATTCATTTTCAAAGTATAGTTATTTGAAATTTAAACTCAACAGAGAAATGGTATTTAACATATAATAGTTGCTCAATGAGGGACAGAAAGATACTTCTTTGTAGAAATCTTCAGAGTTTTTCAGCATTTCTTCATGCATGTTCCATGAATCATTGTCGTTTGGGCTAGTAATGCAAAACTGCTCCACTTTCTCAAATTGGTGAACTCGGAATATTCCTAGAGTATCTCGACCATGAGATCCAGCTTCTTTTCTAAAGCATGATGAATATCCAGCATATCTGCCAGAAGCACATTTCCAAGGTTAAAGACAATACAATACAGTCTTCCAATGTTACCATGCATCATAAATTTCATTACCTTATGGGTAGCTGGGAAGGATGGATCCAGTCATCTAAATGATAAGCACAAAGGGGCTGCTCTGCTGTAGCAATCAGATATTTGTCATCTCCTTCACCTGTTACCTGCATAATAAATACTGCACAGATGAAAACTTTATTTTAAGCTTTAATGACTTTGAATTTCACGCTACAATAGGGCTATCCCCACTAAAAGATTTATGCATATTAAACACTGATTCAAGTGATGGAGATGTGCACTTATCTGATTGACTTGAGTCAAATAATTGAAATTGTATATAGAGGCAGCACTAACATAGACCACATCACCAGACAGTTGATGTTCATGGAGATATTACCTTATAAAGCTCTTCATCAAATTGGGCTAGTTGAGCACACTTTGACATTATGTCTTTTCTCATGAAGAAAGGAGTATGCAATAAAGTATATCCCCTTTTCTCCAAAAAATCAAGGCCAAAGTTTATTAGAGCTTGATTAAGACGAACACCATCTCCTTTAAGATAGAAACCTCTACCACCAGCAACATCAGCTCCTGTGTATGCATCAAGCAACATGACAAAAAATAAAGTTTTGGCTTGAATGTTTGACATACAGTAATGAATGCTCCATGCACTAGATTGGTGATTAATAACATAAAGTCTTCATGTGGTAGATGACAAATATCATAGTTACCAGGTTCGCAATACGCTTCAGTATGGGAATGGGTGCGGGTGTGCGGTATGCGGTATGCTACCTTATTATAAATATGTGGTACGTGAGGGAGTATACTTAGTTGGTATGCTACTGTATGCTTGAATAAATCAATTCATATATTTTTAGCATAAACTTATTAAAAAATTGTAAATTATAAACATAGTAGTCAATAGCGCGCTATAGCGGAATAGTAGTGTGGAGCGGCACTCCGTCGCAATACAGTTTTTGGTGCGTCACAGCTTTTTTCAGCCACAATTGCTTTTGAAAATGCCAAAATCCCAATTATGCCCCTATTTTTGGACCGTTTAGCATAACATAAGGTAGCTCCAAGGTCATTTCGTTCCCTTCCCCTCTTTTTTCCAATCTGAAAGTGAAGATTAGGGTTTTATTTTTCTCCTCTATCTTCTTCCTCTCTGCATTGACCTCTCTCCCTTGATCCCTCTTACTCTCTAGCGATCCTCCAACCTCCGGCGGTGGTGAGATCAGCAGCTACAAGACAGCCAGCAGCAGTGGTCTGAGTTTCCGACAGCCGCGGTTTGTTCTTCCTCCATCTCTCTTTGTTCTGTCTTCGGTGTCTTTTTCCTCTTCTATCCTCTGTTTTTTCCCTCTATTTTGCTTGTTACTGTTTTAGGCTATAGCCATGACAGCAACATTATTTTTTCTTCTCTGTTCCAGGCTTCAATTTTCTGTTTATCCCCTTCTATTTACTGTTTTTTTCCCCTTTTATTTACTGTTAGTCCTAGAGACTTAAGTTTAATTAGAATTTGGTGTTGTCTTTTATATTTTGCTGCACATATGTTACTTAATGGTGCTGTCTTTTATATTTTACTGCCCTTAAGACTTGATATATATGCATTGGATTGATAGTGATTGCGTGTTTTTAGACTATGGAATGGATTATGAATATTCATTATTGATGTGAATGAGTTTAATTGTGAATGATTTCTTATTTTTGAACATTTATATATGTTATATAAATTGTATGATAATTATATAATTTTTGTCAAATAATGGTCATCCTGCTATTCGCTATCCCGTTATAGCGTTTTTGGGGTCAGCCGCTATATGCCGCTATCCGTGATTGACTACTATGATTATAAAAAATATTATAATAAATCAAGTGTATAATTTTCTCTTAGTTAATAAGGTAGTGGTTTAAAATAATACTTCATAAAAGAAACTCAAAGGACTAAAATTTTCATAAACTCATAAGCTCATTTCAAACATAAACTACTGTTTCTTTTAATTTTTTCAAATGTTAAATGATATAATCAGTTAAGAAAGCCCAATAACCCACTAGGGTTTTCCTCCACACTTTTATTCTTCCTCATGCTAAAGTGGACGCCGCCTTCCTCCCTTTCTCTATGCATGCCTTTTTTCTCAGCCATGGAAAGCCATGCTTTGATTACTTTCTCTCTAGATCAATGCTTTGTCTCAGAGCCTCTCTCCCTTTCTCTCTTGCTTGAAGCATTCTATCACAGCCATGCTTTGTCTCAGCAATCTGGAATGCATTCCAGAGACTACCAGTTCGCCAAAGAACCGCAAACCGGTACACACGAATTGGCATGCAGTTCATAGGGGGTAGGAGCGAATTTGGTAACTATGACAAATACAGTATAACATAAGGCTGCACAATGACTGGCAACGTTCTTGAGGAAGAAGCTTGAATTCTTCCATGTCATTTTTGTGCCGAAGGCCAGATTACATCACAAACTAAAATATTGCAAAAGCATGTACTACATGCAATAGGCTTGTCATTCATATGCAGCAGTAGGATATCAAGGCAGTAGATCCAGAAAAGAAAAGAAAAGAAGAACACTCGGCAGAAAATGGCAGCATTTATGATTATATTAAAGATAGCAACATCCTGGACCAGAATCACATAACATTATGCTATAAGTCAAAATAAAAACTCAATATGGTCATAAGTAAAAGTCAGCTTCTAATCCAACTAATAATAATAATAAGTATCAACTTGAACATGATATGAACAGAATTAATACCTTTCTTTGTATCTGCTATTCCAAGGAGCTCAACTAGATCCACATGATTCTTTAATTTAGGCTCCATTCTTTTCTCCCCCCATGTCCGAATCACGGCATTGTTGGCCTAAGATACAAATAACAATAATCATAATTATACACAGGTGCTGATAATTTTAGGAACAAAAATGCAATGAAACGAAGCAATGCCAGACCTCATCATCGCTGACTGGAACTGAATCGTGGACGAGGTTTCCAATGGATTCCAATTTAGAGTTCAAGAGCTTTAGAGTATCGCGAACTTCAACTTCTTTGTCTGCTATCAGTTTCTTAGTCTCCTCCGATTCACTAATGATCTTGCTTGCATCTTCACCAGCCTAAAAAACACACACGACTTTATGGACTCGTATAAAAATCAATAAATTGAAAAAACAAAAAAGAAAAGAGAAAGGAAATGAAGGAGTTACACACACGCTTGAGTTTGGAGACTTCCTTGTTGATCTTGTTGAACTCTTTGCGTAGATTCTCCAGCTCGAACTGACCTGAAAGCTCAAAAAACCCTTAACATTCAACGGAAACGAAGTGTTGATGGTGAATGGTGAAGGTGAGACGAGCGAGTGAGTAGAAGAGAGTAGCGTACGCTTTCGCCATTCCTTGTCGAGATTGATGACTTCGTCGACGAGATCGAAGCTGGCGAAACGACGGCGTTGAGATTCGCGTATGAGTTCGGGGTTGTGGCCCTTCTCTTCCCTGAACAGGTTGATGTCTAACATGCTGAATCGCCGATGGCCAATAGTTCGAGGTGACGGCGCTTTCTTCAGATCTGTAGCTAAGTGAAGTGGAACCAACGGCCAACGCGCAACAGGGTTTGGGTTTGGGTTTAACAAAGTCCCCAGCCAGCAAACGGAATAAATGACTAATTAAATTGTGGAATAATGCTTGCGCTTCTTATTGGGGACTAATACTAGCGTTTACGTTTTTTATTTTTATTTTTTTCTCTTTTTCTTCTCCTGCGTTTTTATTTTTTAGCAGGGAGAGGAATGGAAATCGAATATAACACAGCCTAGATTTAATAAAATATATAAAAGGTAATTATTAAACAGTAAAATATTCTAATTGAAAATTTGTTCAATTCATAAATTTATTGCTTTAGATATTCATTTAAAAATATCATTTGTATACAAAAAATTAGACATCTTTTTTGAACATTTTATAGAGAGATTTTTTTTATTGAAAACGGGGCTTAAGCCCAAGAAAACAAAAAATTGCTTGGCAAAAAAGTCTGCACGAAAATAGACAAAAACATAACTAGGTAAACTAGGGAACGAGCGAAATGCAGGGTGCAAATCATGACCCTGCTTGGCCAGTAAATCTGCACAAGCATTGGCTTCTCTAAACTGATGGACAATCTGCACTTCACCAGTGGGATGGCAGAGACTCTGCATTTATAAAGAGATTAAAACTTTGCGTTTATTTCTCTCTAAAATGTCCGAAAAAATGTTTAGTTTTTCATATACAAATAATCTCATATTTTTTTTTGGGCTTGTCATGCGAAAAAAAAGTGAAGTGTTTTTTTTTTTTCTCTCCTTTTTATGTTGCTTCTTATCTTTGTGGGACGTGGCTAACAAGAGGCTATGTAATTTAAAAACCTAAAATTTTAATATTACATGTAAATTTGATATTATTTATAACAAAGTCATATCAGTTATGTTTTTTCGGAAAAAAAAATCTCACTGGTTATACGTAACATTATTTTTTCAATAAAAATAATGTGTTTTTTCAATAAAAATAATGTGTAAGTCAAAAGGAAAGCTTACCTCAACTCAGGATTATTATATATATTTGGACTCATTGAATGATTATGGAGGTGTTTATAGATCACCTATCAATAGTATAACTTAAAAATCGAATTTAAATTATGATAATATATGAGTGAAAGACTAATCCCAAATGGGACAACTCCCAATGCATAATATTATAATTATGATTGGTTAAGTCTTTTTAAAGATAAAAATTTTTCATCGTTTAACACAATTTTATAATATTCAAATGACTTAAATACATAACAAGTTTAGGTTTTGGCAAAATTATTTAATTATAAACTCTACATATGTTGGCCATCATACAAGATGAATGAATCCAATTTTATTATAATGCCTTAGTATTAGTAGTATGTTTGCTTCATGTAATGTTAGCCACATTAAGAGAGACCGGAATAGAGTAGCACCTGCATTAGCTAAATTTGCTTGTGTAAATCAAAAATCATGATCTTGTAGGGGTAGAAGAGCTCCTCTTTCATTATTCCTTTTGTGACCGTTCTCTTACTTAAATAAAATATTTCATTTCCATGCGAAAAAAACATATTAATATATTCGTTTTCAACTTATACTCTTAGCATAGGTTGCCTCGAATCAATTCTTTTGATTATATATATGAGTTTTATAACCTAGTGAATTCAACAATACTCAATTCAACAATACTCAAGTGTCACACTAACTGAAAATTAGGGTTGTTTGTAATTCGACTCGGCCTTGTGGTCTACTAAGCCATCTTAGCCTGAAGTTTGTTGAGTCAAGTTTGGGTTATAAAATTTGATCCAGTGTATTTTTTGGGGTGGGTTAGGATTATATTTTGGGTTGGCCCAATTTGACTAGAAGTTAAATTATCCTTTAAAAAAAATATATTTTAAAAAAAATTTAATTTATATGCACTGACAGTGTAAAGCTATTTTACACTATCATCTAATCACATTCTATTATTTGTATGACTTTTGGAGTAGTGGGGGTGAGGGTTATGTATGTTTGCTTATGTGACAATATATTATTGGATGACAGTGTAAAAAAAAGTTTATACTGTCAATGCATAAAATTAAACCCTTAAAAAAAATTAGTGATAAACTAAAATATTTTTTTATTTCAATCAATATTTTTTACATAATATGATATTATTTTTAACTTAATATAATTTGTTTTGAAATATATATTATAAAATATCTCTTGAATTTTGTTTTATACTTCTAGAATTTTATAATTTAAAATGTAACATCCGTTTATGGTAAAACTAAGGGTACAACTTTACATAGAAAGTTCAATGTTAGACATTAAAATATATAGATACATTATATAGTTTAGAAGTACAAGTAAAGTTTTGCTCGCTATAAGCTAAATATTTTTAAACCAGATAATGAAATTACAGTTTATTTAATTACAACTTCATATGTTCATAATAGTTGGAAGAGTCCACCTTCCTTTAGAACGTTACTTGACTAATTTGAAACTATCAGAAATAAAATAAGAATTGAAAATTCTCAGTAGATAATAAAGAGTTCTAAAACATTTGAATTATGATAGTTTCAGCTATGTCTTAGCATGGAAATCCACACAGCTACTGTATTATAATCTCATCATATTACTTACAAGAAAATCATACTTTACAATAAATACTAAAATAAATTAGGCTTTGCAATACATAATGCGACAAACATAAATACAAGTATAATCTGCTTGTTTTAACTTTTATTTTTCTTTGTCTGCTTGTCTCACATATTCGAAGGTCTTCTCTTAGGAAATTCCTACTCTTTTGGTGTTATTCTTAATATCGTGACGACGAAGCGAGACTTTTACGCTACTAACCAAGGCAGATAACAAAAAATGATCTTACATCTTATCCCTCTGTCTTCTTAGCAGTTAGCAACAAATCTTAATTAAATATCTTTCTTTCAAAATACTTACTTGCATAATGTATAAATCATAATAAATATATAGATGCATAAACTTAAGCCATAAATATAACTTAAATAAAAGATTTAAGTAGCATAAAATAAATGATAATAATATAAATAAATTGATCTCATAATAAATTAAATAATAAAACATAAGATTAAGCGATAAAATATAGAAGTTATAAATTAATTCATAAACTTAAAATAATCCAAGTGTGCAAAAACTGAAATAATATAAACTTGAGTAACATAATATTTCAATAAAATTTCTCAAAATATAAAATTGTCATATCTAAATATTAATTTCTAAAAAGATCGTATTTATAATCATTTTATTTAATTTCTTTTAAACTTTCTCATCATAGTTCTTAGTCTGCTATTATTATCATGACGCATTTAGCACACAAAGGTCATCTCATTGCAAGGATCATAGTACTATCTATAAGTCAAGAGTCATTATATTGTTTGTAAGTTAAGATATAAAATTCCAAGCAATGATATAAATAATTTAATAGTTTAGGTCCATATGAAATCAATTTTACTCATTTTAAATGTTAGATGTAATAATTTGCTCTTAATATTGGTTTCCTAAAGAAACTATCATAAAAAGTGACAACTCAAATAATATATCATTATATAAATAATATCTTAACAATAATAATAATAATGAGCAACCGTAAAATAAAAGAATAATTAAATAACTTGCTTAGTAATGAACAATAAATAAATTTTAACATTAAATAAAGGAGTGATTTTAATGTAAAGGAGTAAGAAATAAAGTAACTGAAAATAAATAATAGGTAGTATAAATATAAAGAAATGATAAATGATATAAATTGAAATAGAACTAATACTGTCCAATTTTTAATATAAAAGGACAATAGTTAAAATAGCTTGGAACAATAAATAAACCACAATTATAAATAATAATAAGCGACTTTAATATAAAAAGACCATAAAATAACTTGGAACAATAAAATGGATTGTAGAAATAACAAGCAATATTATAAGGAACATCAAATAAGGTAACTTGGGAAGATAAATAAAATAATTTGCGACAAGAATAATATAGAGCAATTTTAATAAATAAAATAACTTAGGACATAAAATGGACGGTGAGAATAGATAATAATGAGTAATAACATAATCCTGCAATGAGTAAATATAATTATAGTTTTATTTTACAAATAATTTCATTATCTACCTCAAAATTAAGTGTCCACTAAGCTCTTTATCGATCCCTAATTCTCTTTTCTTAGTAACTTCTCTTTATTCTTTCACGCTATTCCTCTTATATTTCACAATCTAACACTCTTTCGTTTATTTTCTCTTTATGGTATACTTCTGCCCTTCTATTTATAGAGCCACGACAGTATGCTTTGAGGAAAAAAAATTCATTGTGTTCTGATCCTAATATTATTTGACAATTTACTACCTACCGCTGCCAATTTATCAACGTAAATTTGGCTTGCTTTTGCCAAATTTTCAACATAGACTTGGCTAACCAAGTCTTTACGTTACTTACATGAACCTCTCTTTCTTTCTTTCTTTTTTTTTAACACTTATGGCTGTGCAATTTTTTCTTCCCCTACTTAATACCCTTCCCCCCTGCTTCTCGTTGTTTGACGGGGATTTCTTCCTTCTCTCTCTCTCTCTCTCTCTTATACTTATAATTATATTGTCATTTTTGTCTACTACTACTATTATTATTATTATTATTATTATTATTTCTTCTAAGATTAATATTTGATATTGTCTCTTATCTTAGTCTGTTTTGAAGTTATTGTTACAAATTACAATCTTACTTTAAATTTAGTGCCTCTATTTTAATTATATTTGATCAATCGATTTTTGTCACAAAATCAATTTAAACATATCAACTAAAATATTTCGATCAAGTAGATTAACTAGATTACTCAAATATGTTATAAAAAAAAGGATATTACAATTTTACTACGTATAAGATGTAAATCTTTACATATTGTATAAATACTGGTTTGACCCAACTTCACTTGGTCATTAATTAGGTCATTTGCAGATTGGGTTAAGATTTAAAAATTTAACACAATCACACACTCGGTAGAGTTCAAGTCCAATTTGACTCAGCCCAACTAGTCCTTATACATCCCTACTAAAAATAATATAATTTTAATAAAGGAAGAATGTATGGAAGGGTGAAGAAAGAAACAGATAATTTTAATAGTACTTCTTTTTTAATTAAAATTTAAATAATCCTTCCTAATAATTTTATTTTTAAAAAAATTAAATATTACTTTTCATCTTACGTCTAATTTTCTCCTATAATTAGTCTCATGCATATTAAGTATCCGCGATTAAACCACAACAAATATACGACTCATTACAGGCAGATTATATTGTCATCATTATCATGTGAGAAATTACAGAGAAGTTAGACAAATAATTAACACCAGATAAATTGATTCCTAATTAAGTTCACACTACATTAACAAGAAGAGGAATGAAATTAAAATCTAACTAACGAAGCTCAAAAGAAAGAAAAAGCTTTCAATCTAGCTAGTACATCGGCGGCAGAAGAAGCATGGCCAAAAGCAACAGGCCCATCCAAGCAGCATTAGCAAGCAGAGAAGCTGCAGCAGCAGAGAAACTCCCAGTGGTTGTGTTGGTAGTGAGAACAAGAACCATCCAATCATCCTCGGAACCAAGACCAGCCCCTGTGTACATTGAATTGTTGAGATAACGTGCGTAGCGGTCAGAATGTGTGTAATTAGAGAGCACAATAGTGGGTTCCAATTTGGACACACAAACTGGGAGAATGACACCATCTGAGGTGGTGTTAATGTCAATGTCACATTTATCTATGTGCTTCTGCAAGTTTGGGATCTTAAGGTTCGCGCCAGGACCAGGCTGTGGGTAGAATTGATTCACATTTTCGCACGGCACGTCCTCTATTTCATCTGCTACCTCATCAGCTAAACAATTTGCCTTAGCAACTTGGTTCAGTGGTGTTAGGTTCCGCGTTTGCCTGAAGCTGTTGATTCCCTTAAGTACACTGTCCTCCTTATCTAACGAAATAAACAATGTATATAAGATCATTCATATAATAATAGTAGTATAAATTAATGAAAATAAGTGGGGCTCGAAGAAAAACCAAAGACTTTCTTTCGCTTTTTTTTTTTCCCAAATAAATTAACAGGTTGAAGAAACATATTGTTATAAGGTGATTTCTATGGTACCTACTCTAAAATAAGAGATTTCAAACCTTTTCTAATTGGTCTAATAAAATTTGGCCATATGTTTAATTTTAATCCACCTAAATACCAATTGTCACTATTTTTAAATTTATATTTAGACCCATTTGATATTTCTTTTTAACAATTTTACCTAAAACTTATTCTCAAATATCCAACAAACTGTCATATTTTATATTTTAATATCCAAACACCTTAATAGAGTCTTTACCCATAAATTGAAAACCCCAAGAATTAAGATACATCCATTTTCATAGAACCTTAACCCCTTTAAGTGAGTGCCAATGCCAATACAAATCAAACTGTCCATTTTGTGACGAAACTAAAACCTAATATCACAAACCATCTACATGACAAGGATCAATACCAAAATCAATTTGATTGACAGTTTTACGCAAGTTTGAATGAATACTGTTAACTACTTGTGAGTAAGTTTTTTAAAACAATTTCAAAATCTGAAAATTATTTAACTTACTATTTGAGAAAAGGAGTGACCATGACATCTGGAGGCATTGAATTATTAGTGAAGGAAAAATCAAATACGTGATATTGGCAAGATTGATGAATTGGTTTGGAAGGCCTTACTCGCTAGAGTTAACACATATTTTGTTTATCATTTGTCTTTATTCGATTGGAATGTCGTATACAAACCTCGTGTGCAAGTAATTTAAACACAATTAGCAGAGCACAAGTATTCCTAAATTTTTCATTCACAAATACTTCATTCCTCTATTCCATCAAGCTGATGTCATTACGTTACCAAGTAAAAAACTGCTTCGTCACAAACTGAAAAGTTTAATATACATAAACATTAGCACTCACATGAAGGGGTTAGGGTTCTATGAGAGGCAATGCGTTTTGATTTTTTTTTAATGTTTCTAAATTAGAGGTACATAATATCTCAACATGTTTGGATATCAAAGTAGAATAGTTTTTTTTTTTTTTGTAATGTTTGGAAAAGTTTTGGATAAAATTGTAATAAAAAGAAATTAAATAGGTCTAAAATTGACAAGTAGGTATTTAGGTGGATTAAAATTAAATACATGACCAAACTTTGTTGGGCCAACTAGGAAGATTTTGAAATCCCTTATTTTAGGACAAGTACTATAGAAAACACCTTGCTATAATTATAAAGTATATATGGTTATTGTTCATTCATGCATGCTTAAATTTGTAGAGTAACCAACTTACGGCCTAGTTGAAATAGTTGATATTGCAGGGAACATTGTAATTAAGGCACTTAATCCATGAATTGATTTAGTTTGGCTATAGTTTTCGTGCATAACTAAGATGCTTCGAGTAACAATAATTCTATTTTTTAAGGAAAAATTAACGAGGAACAGAATATGAAAAATAATTAAATAGATCGGACTGTGTGAAGAAGAAATGGAGATCTAGAGAAAGAAAATACCATTACACAGCGCTGGAGTAGAAAGGAATAGGAAAGCAAGCAGAGGTGCAAGAAGGAAGAGACCAAGTTTGACGGAGGCCATGGTGAGTGTTTTTGAGTTTGAGTCCCAGTGGCAGCAAACGTATTGATGAATTCAACCTTGACAAGTCGAGAATACAGTTTGAAGAGATGAGGAAAGAATTGGAGCCCAAGTACTGACAGGTGTCAAATACAGATCTTCCACGTGGCTGTCATGCAAAGCAACAAGTTAAATCTATGAATGGTTAAGTGTGACTATAATTTTATGGATTTAATTTATATGTATTAATAATGTAAAATTGTTCATATTCTCCCATTTTGGAGTAATAGGGTGAGAGTTAGTGTACTGACATATATTGATATATTTATTTATAAAGCAGTATATAATTCGATGATAGTGTCAGTATATATAAATTAAACCCTAATTCTATAACCATCCCATATAATTAAGTAGCCAATTTTATTATTATCGACATTTCAAATTAATTGTCCCCAAACATTAATATCAACTGCCTGCTGTGCTGATCCAATTCCAACCCACGTTTCTAATTTTGTCCGTTTCTCATTCATATGAAGTTCATAAGGATAGAGTTTATATAGGTCTTCTAACTAAATATATCTTTCATCCATGTAGAATTCATCACTAACGCTTAAATTTTGAGCACATATTTTCCTCTTTCTCAGTCTTTGCTCGACGATCGAACCTTTCCGTATGTTAGAATCTAGCTACCATAGTAATTATTAGATAAGTGAGTTATAACATTTCATTCAATCAAACAACCATTGTGTAACATTTCGGATCTTACAAGATCTATATCACTTACATGCACCGAAAAAAAATGATAAATTTTCGGTTCATGCATGTCACCGACATGCACCGAAAATATGGTGACGTTTTGGGTTCAGTTTGATCCAAATTGAAAGATAGCCGTACAAGAAGAAGAAGCAGGAAGACATACGCACTCAAAAACCAAACCTTGCGTTGGTGCAGAGTGCTCATTTCTACAGACGTGTCCGCTGCATGCGATCATTACGACACGTCAACACATCCTTCTCCCACTCCTCACCGCGTGGCATCCTCAAAATCCTTCACAAACAACATGTGTATGCCTAGGGCTTCCATCACCATCACACGTGCTGGCCATCACCAAAGTTTTAGTGTACACCTTATGCCTACTGGCATACACTTTGTTCATCAAGATCCTTAAACAAGCTCTACATATACATCTTGCTTTTCATTTTACTCACTGCCACTTGAACACTCACTTTCCAAACTACATTTTCTCAGAAGATCGTCATCTGGTCTTAAAATCCTTGTTTGTGAAAATGGCTTCCGGTGAACAGAATTTCCCCCCTCAGAAGCAAGAGACACAGCCTGGGAAAGAACATGCCATGGATCCAACACCCCAATTCACCAGCCCTGACTACAAGCCATCAAATAAACTTCAAGTATATAATTATACATTAGTTGACCGGCTTTTGGCATTTTCACTATATATACTTCATTTTTCTTTTTCAATTCCATTTAATTACTTCTTCTATTTTGTGTTGCCAATTTTCAGGGAAAGATAGCAGTAGTAACCGGCGGTGACTCTGGAATTGGAAGAGCTGTGTGCAACTTGTTTGCATTAGAGGGTGCTACTGTGGTGTTCACGTATGTGAAGGGGCAGGAGGACAAGGACGCAAGGGACACCCTTGAGATGATAAAGAAGGCCAAGACTGCAGATGCGAGGGAACCAAAGGCCATAGCAGCTGACTTGGGTTTTGATGAGAATTGCAAGAAAGTGGTGGATGAGGTGGTCAATGCTTATGGCAGGATTGACATTCTGGTCAACAATGCAGCTGAGCAGTACGAGTGTGGAACTGTGGAGGAGATTGATGAGCCAAGACTTGAGAGGGTCTTCCGCACTAATATCTACTCCTATTTCTTCACGACAAGGTCAATAAAAATGAATGGACTAAACCAAACATGAAACAACATACATTATATATCTAGAATCCATTCAGATATTTAACTAATTAATCTTTATATTATGTATTTGTATATAGGCATGCACTCAAGCACATGAAGGAAGGAGGTAGCATTATTAATACGACATCAGTGAATGCATACAAGGGACACCCCACACTAGTGGACTACACTTCCACCAAGGGTGCCATTGTGGCCTTTACTAGAGCCCTCTCAATGCAGCTGGTGAGCAAGGGAATTCGAGTGAATGGCGTCGCGCCTGGACCTATCTGGACTCCATTGATACCAGCTTCTTTCAAGGAGGAAGAAACCGCTCAATTTGGTGCTGATGTGCCAATGAAGAGAGCTGGCCAGCCTGTTGAGGTTGCTCCCTCCTATGTCTTTCTTGCCAGCAACCAATGCTCCTCTTACATATCTGGCCAAGTCCTCCACCCCAACGGTGATACTTACATGTTTTTAATTTATATTTTACGCTAGAATCTTAAGGTTTATGCTGTTTGCGTTTCTCTCTGACTCTTTTTTTTTTTATTTTTGGGGCATTTTCAGGTGGAACCGTTGTGAATGGTTGAGAAAGGATAAGTGATACCCGACGTCGATATGTAATGTGGTTCTTGTCTAAGTAAACTAAGTTACGAATGGCAAGGGAACAGTAACCACAGTACCATGCGTGTTAATATGCACCTCAGCAGCTTCTTTCCAATGTGGAAACCTAAGAAAATACTAGTACTTTTGTGAACGTATACGTGTAACTGTAATAATAATACAGATCAGTATGGAAGACCAAAAAATTGTGTTGTTACAGAACTTTATGTTGATGGAGAGGCTTAAATTAGACGTCAATTTAATTTCCTGTTAAATGTAGATCCATCAACCAACAAATGTCGCATCGCACCGGTTCACGTAGAATCCTAGAAATTGCATTTATTTTACCCTTATAGTTAAAGATGAGGATAAGGGTTAGGGTAATAGCCATATGAAATAATGGAAAATGTTAATCTAGTCTTCAGAGTTGAAACCCGGACTAGCCTGTTTATTTCGACACAGTAGCTTGAATCCTGAGAACAAAGTCTAGTCTCCACTCACGATAGGCAGGACTACAAACCAAGACATGAACACGATCATGGACATTGAATTTTTTGAGAATGGACAGAGATTCCACAAGCAATCAGTTTGAGTGTTATAACAACATACCTGCGGATAATGAAATGAAGGTGATGCTAGGTAGGATTTGGACTAAGGGACATGGCGAAGTTACCATGAGATGAACTCTCTTAAGCTAGTGGCGGGACAATATCGAAAGGTTGAGAAGGTGGGGTAACTGATAATGTGATATCATGAAGAAGTGAATGATGAAGTGTAGGTGAATCTTATAAATGATGTACTATTGGACAACTATAATTTACAGAAAACTGCTCCTGTAGTATAAAAGCACTTGGTGAATTGCATATAATATAGTCTCGGATACGCTAGTCCACACTATTGACAATCATGTTCTGTATCCAAATCCTTCAACTTAAACCCTCCAATATCCGTTCAAGGATTGAATAGGAGAAAGTTTAAAATTAAATCAGAAATAAAAGGAAAAAGTTTCAGATTAACGCACAAGATGTTGAAGCAAATATTTTCAGGCTATTTATTTTGAAGATCAGATCCTCTGATCATTGATGTCAATCCTTGTAAAAAATAAATATAAAAAATCAAGATGACACTTCAAAGTTAATTTCAACACCTTTCCCGCCAATTCCGGCAATGAAACACTGGAACCCGCATGACTCCAGTTCAGCAATTACTTTGTCAACAACGGTGCCTGATAGCACTGATTAAAAGCATGTCAAGGAAGAGAGATGTTAAGGAACTGAGATTTAAGAATACATTCAATACTGTAAAAAGCTATATAATATCATGTTGGATTGAGAGGAGTAAAAACAAATGCTTTTTGGTTTTAGTACCAAGACAAGAAACCATCCAACCCACCCCCAAAATCCTGCTTGGCTCTTTCTAATCATACATCCCTCTCTCACGTGAAAGTAAATAATTTTTCTTCTCCATTAATGCTTTAATTACCTCAGTGTCTAGAGCAAAACAATTATAAAGTCTTAGAAGTTAAACTAGCTGGACAGTGTGGGAAACTAAGGTAAGGTGGTGACATAAAAAAAATGGATGATTGTGAACAGAATCTTCCAGAAAATAAGTAAATTCTACACTGCCACTGGGACAGTGGCAGGCGTTCTTGTCATCCTTGTGTGCTAGTATATGCTTATGTAAGTGTTTTGCAAATGTCATAAGACAATATAAACTGCATGCATATATATCTGGACAGGAAGCACACCAACCCTTGTGTGTCATATGACAAGATCCACCCTCAGAACAACACTTTTGTCAGAAAGCAAGAGATTAGTTTGACACGTATTTAGGATGACTTAAACATAGGCGAAAATAACACAAGTTATCAACTAAATGCAGACAAGAAAACAGGAAAAAATAAAAAAATAAAACCAGAATTATAAATGGAAAATATTAAAGGCACAGGGAGGGAAAACAAGATAATAAGTGAAGAGGATACAGGTTGGAAGCAGTGTCAGAACACAGCCACCACCGCCAGCTCCTGTCAATTTAGAAGCTAACTTGTACTTCAGTGTCGTTCTAAGAACAGTTTCTATTGTGGCATGACTGACCCCCATAGATTGGAGCAGACCTTGATTCATTTCCATTAGCTCTTCTATCCTCTCTTCTTTCTCAGTTACAGAGAGATCATCTGGTGCAGGTGACTGCATAATCGCAGTCAATTCCTTGCTGATAGAATCAACAGCACTAAACACAAAAGCCATCGCATCTGGGTGCCTTAGCATCCTCTCTGAAACACCAGCCACCAATGCTTTTGTGTTTCTCCCTACTTTGGTGTTAGTAATGAGCATTTTAAGTGACACATTTGCCTTCATATGTATCAAGTTACCAGACTTGAAGCTGATGATGTTACCTGATAATAGTAAACATTTAGTGACTAGCACATTCAGAGGCAGTAACTTACATATGTGAACAACGTACAAGATAATTGAACATTTCAAACAAATCACGATTTCTACAAGAATAGTACATATCTCCCATCCAACACTAATGTGTATTTCTCAATTCACTTGCACAAACCACCCACCACCCACCACTATGCACAAACTAGTAGGCGACAATCTTAACTTGTTCGTCTAGTACTAAAGAAATAAAAATTAATTCTAGGGGATAAGACTTAGGATGCTTGTGAATTTTATTTTGAGGGGGAAAGGAGAGGCTTATGGGGCCATCCCTGTTTGGGAGTTCTGTTCAGAGGAGGAAAAGGCGTTTAAAGATTTTTATTAACTCTCCAAATCCTCCTTCTGTTACCTTTATTTTATAGTTCCTCCAACTTGGAGGGTTTATGTGGGATTAAGATGTAAAATACTATTTTAAAATCTCTATAAACCTTCAAAATGCAGAAAGACATGTTCCAAATATCTATTAAAATGTAAAACACAACAGAATTTTCTAACAAAGTCATGGCATACCATATGCGCTTACAGTGTTGTCAATTCCAGAGGGCTTTCCATGAATAATCTTCTCGCCTTCAAAAGCCCATTTATTCACCAAACCAAGTTGCTTCTCCTCAAAAGACTGCCACCCTTGTTGGCTCAAATCCACAGAAACAGAATCAGTGAAAGAAAGCAGGGCAGCCGCCAGCGCCACACAAAACGATGCTGATGAACCCAAGCCTGAACCCAGAGGAAGTTCAGAAGTGACAACCACTGTAGCAGGCTTAAATCTACACAAAACAGAGAAAACATAATCAAAGAAAAGAAAAGCTGCGAACCACAACAAGACAACAAAATGGATTCAAAGTTTCAGACCCTTGAATAGATGTGTATAACCAGAGAAAGGCAGAAACACCAGAAGCAAGTCCAATTTTGGCCTCTGGCATGTTTTGTTCTTCGACGAGGGCTGCGATTGACTTGGCAGACTCCACGGAGCAGGAGGTAGGCGTTGAAGATATCAGTGCAGCTGATTCAGGAAAAGCTTCTCTAATTCTAATAATTGGCCACGAGAACTCCAACCCCGTGTCCTTCAACTGAAGTTTCAATGAATCTTGATCATCTATGATACACACACAAATATCAAAATCAAAATCCCAAATTGAAATGAGAATCCTAAACAAGTGCATTTGATCTCCTCAAATTCATTCTTCATTTAGACAAATTATAATGCCAACATTAAAATGGTACTGTTTCTCAGTCCTAAGTTATAAGCTTATATTATTGTGATAGGAAAATGCATCTATCAGTGTCAATTTTGATACAACATTTGAATTAAATTGGAGAGGTATTGTTTGAGAAATGGATCGAATGGGAGAGAGGGGGAGAGTACCTGAAGGAGTGGAGATGCGGAGAGAAACATAGGTGTACAAGTCGATGGAAGCGGCAACAGCAGTGGATCCATGAACCACAGCATGTTCCCCTGACAATATGATCTTCCCTGGAGCTCTCGCTTTAACCTCCATTCTCTATTTTTATTATGATTATGACTATGATCTCTCTCTCTCTCACTCACTTTCTTTTTCTCTCTGTTTCTGTTTCACTGACCATTTCTTCCTTTTCTTCTTCTTCCGAACCCAGTAACGTCGTACGTGTTTTTGTCGCTGTTGTCGCTGTTGTTGCTGTAGAGTGGGGGTTGGGGGGTGTGTGTGCGTAATGTTTTTGTTTACTATTAGTGTGGAGTCCAGGCTCGAGATCCATGCGCAATGCGTGTGCCCTTTTTAATATTTTGGTGCCAGACTTCATTTGCATAAACTATAAGACAAAATATCACATGTCCAAACTTCTCGCCTACCACAACGTCGGACGCCATTTTCTCCTTCCCTGTCTTGGTCGCAGCCTAAATGGACCATCAATTAAATTCAAGCTTGGTCCAGTATACTTCCGTAAGAAAAAGATAATAATAACAATGCAAGGGTTGGTGCGAGGTAAAATGCCAGTTAGAATTAGCATTTAGCTACTTTTTTTAAAAAAAGATTATTATATTTGAGATATTTATTACCATAGTTAAATCGCTTAAGCTACCTAATAAACTAAATAAATAAAGGCACTTCTCTATTAATTTTTAAACTGCTGCTATTTGAAGTTTAATGAACTCTGATCAATTTAATTTGAATCACGTTCATTATGTAGTAAATTTTTCTTAATGCTATTTTTTTTTAATTTAGAAGACTCAAATTCGAGATTACATTTAAAACGAATAAATAAACCAAATCACATGTAACAATCAATCGTTGACATAAATGACACTTCTCCATACAAACTCAAATTCTATCGTCCCTAATAAAATATAAGTTGCTAAATGAGACCGGCACAAGTGGTTAAGCTTCTAGTCCCAAATTCGTAATTCCCAGATCATGGGTTCAATTCTCCTTAGCTACTTAAGTCCTTGGTTGGTAGGCAACTCTCAAGGAAATTCTCTACCGCTTAGAAGCAATGTCAATGAATCCTCTAAATGGTTTTGGATCGGCCCAATTTTTTTTGTTTTTTGGGAGGGGAGTTGAATGTTATTTGGACAAGAGTCCAGTAAATATCCCTTGTCTTTATTGGTTGTATCCTTACTTCAAACTTAAGCACCATAAATACAAGCGAGTATAAGATGAAAAAACAAACTATTTAAATTTTTTATATGAACAATTTTTTTTAATATTTCTATTGGTAAAAATTGGAGTGAGGTTATTGAAAATGGGGAAAACAACGACTTTATCATTAAAAAAAGAAAAAAAAGAAAAAACTATATTTTTTCTGTAGTTTAAAATCACACAGAAAAAAGTGACCTCTTTCTTCCTCTCTCTGTAGCTCCTATGTCTAAAATAATGAAGACAAAAGTAAACTACCTCTGTTTTTCTGCTGTGACAGAAGTTACAAACTACTTGATCATATAAAAGCAATACATATACTTTTGTGTTGCCCTTCATCATCTATGTTCCATCCTTCTGACTTGCCTGCACAAGGTCACAATCTAAACTCTAAAGCAACCAATATCAAACAGTGAGGATTGCAGAACCGAAAATTCGAATATTACTGTCACTTTGCCACCAGAAAATCGAAGTCCAATTTCCTGATCATATTTTAGATTTCTCTTCCTTATAATGTGTCTAAAAGGCTCAATTGAATAGGCAAAATCCTCCCTTGCCTTCTCCAAATCATAACAAGGTGGTTCCCTCATGGCCGCCTTAAAAGAAGAGCACCCACCCATCTTTTTCTTTTCACCCATAACAGGCATAGGATCAAACCAAAATGACTCTTTCTTTGACAACTTTGCATCATATGTATCACAAGTATCAACATCATAAATCAATATGGTTACCGGAATCCAAGACTTCAAAGCTTCACGGCTACTTTCATTTATGTGTCCTAGGATGTTTTCTTCAAACTCCTTGGAAGGTGGAATCTTGAGGCTATCCCATCTCATGCGATCCGTTGTGAGCTTGATTCTGAATGGCCATGGATCAATGGTTTTTGGAGCACCCTTATAGCTGCATGCTTCCTTTCCCTTGTTGCCATTGCTAGTACCTTGTGTGACATTGGCCATGCCAACTTTCAACCTTTTTTCTCTTGCAAGGAAATGACTCAACAACAGCAATAAAATGAAATGGTATGAGAGACAGGCTAATGAATCTAATGTCTTTTTTATATTGTTCAATGTCCATTCCAATTGCCAATGGCTCACATCTTGTCCTGGCACTTAATACATGCATGGATTTCCTGAATAACTCATTAGTCATTCACGTTTAATTTCTTACCTTCTTGGACTTTGTTTTCTTCCTTGGGCATTGCCAGATATGGTATCAAGTGCAATTTTTGGTATTTTACTCTCCATCCAACTATGTATTTGCTGTTACATACTCTAACAAAGCATCATAAGTAGTAGTACTTCATTATGTGAATCCAAGCTTGGGCTTATCTGTCTGTAGTAAATGACAAATTAAAGAAACGCAAACGTAATGATGTCTTGTACTGGCTATGCCCCAGGCACGTACTGATTCCTTACACATTCAAATTCAATTCACCTTTCAAGCAAGCCCATACACAGCACAAAATGATATCATTCTTTACAAACATTCCATTTCAATAATTAAACTATATTTCAAGTTTGAAAATATCTAGTTTGGAACTATTCTTCCAAATAATGGTGAGTCCTTCAAATTTTCATCGAATCAGATGCTCATCAGTATGCTTCTCTGGCAGCTTATTCATCTTCTGATTGAACATGTTGGCTCAATTTTCCCGTCCATTTATAGCCATATAATGGAGAATGGGAACACACCCATCACTTTAATGTTTATTTCCATATTCATCCCCATGCTAGTGCCAAAATGAAACATTTTATTCACCGGTAGTTTCCCAAAAGGGAGTTTCTATATTAAACACGTCAAGAATGCAAAGAATTTATGTGTTCTATATTGTCAAGCTAGTCAAGGCCTTTATCACATCCTACTCACTTACCATAAAAAATAAGGGGGGAAAAAAAAGGAAAAAAGGCTGTAGATTCCAGTGTCAAGTTCCTCATGGATAAGTAGAGCAAAAGACAATTAAATATTTTATTTTAGTGGCTGCTATTACAAGGGCAATTATGGTAATGGTGATGGTGAATATTCCTAGGTATGTAGATGCCATGGCTGCTTTGAAGTGATGATGGCACGAGTTCCTGATAGAGATGGGTCAATCCAGTTGGTGATAAATTGGGGCATCGTAAGATTAAACCTGGCCCTGCTAGATTTATATTTTATATCTCTCATGCAACAATCTTTGGTTTATTTTAGAGTGCCCCACAACAAGTTTAATATCTGTCTGTCCCAAAACACCCTCTAATATTACGAGGGCAAAGAAGTGGGACTGATTTTTTGTGATCAACCCAATAACTTTGGATGATAATACACCAACATACCATTCTCTCTCTGTTAGCAAAGTGCAAAAATATGAGTGAGCTGAAAAGGTTGCATGGGCTAATAATCACAACCCCAACTATTAAAAGCATAATTCCATTGAGCAAACTTGTTGACTTCTGTGTAGATTCAGAATTTGGGGACATCAATTATGCAGACTTAGTATTTCGCCAAATTGATGCTCCTAGCGTTTACATTTGGAACACCATGATAAGAGGCTATGCTAACAGTGACAATCCAAGAATGTCTATGCTTCTGTATAGACAAATGATACAAAGTGGCTATTCACCGGATCATTTCACCTTCCCATTTCTGCTCAAAGCAAGTTCTGTACTTTCTGATCAGGATTGTGGAAAATGCGTTCATAGCTGCATGGTGAAATCTGGGTTTGAAGCAAATGCATATGCTGCCACTGGGTTGCTCCAAATGTATGTGTCATGTGCAGATATGAATTCTGGGTTGAAGGTGTTTGATAATATTCCCAAGTGGAATGTGGTTGCTTGGACTTGTTTGATTGCTGGGTATGTAAATAATGATCAGCCGCAAGAAGCTTTGAAGGTGTTTAAGGACATGGATCACTGGGGTGTAGAACCCAACGAAATTACCATGGTGAATGCTTTGATTGCTTGTGCTCGTAGTAGAGACATAGATACCGGGAGATGGGTACATGAACGCATTTGTAAGCTTGGTTATGATCCCTTCATGTCAGCATCTAATACTAATATCATTCTTGCAACTGCAATTCTTGAAATGTATGCCAAATGTGGTAGCTTGAAGATTGCAAGAGACCTGTTCAACAAAATGCCTCAGAGAAACATTGTTGCTTGGAACAGTATGATTAATGCTTACAATCAGTATGAGAGACATGAGGAGGCACTAGATCTCTTTTTTGATATGTGGGCATCTGGCTTTTATCCAGATAAGGCTACCTTTCTTAGTGTCCTGAGTGCTTGTGCTCATCTGTGTGCTCTGGCATTGGGACAAACTGTTCATGCTTATCTATTGAAGAGCAGCATTGCAACAGACATTGCAGTGGCAACTGCGCTTCTTGACATGTATGCCAAGACTGGTGAGCTAAATAGTGCACAGAAGATTTTTAATAGTTTGCAAAAGAAAGATGTGGTGGTGTGGAGTAGCATGATCAATGGTTTAGCCGTGCATGGCCATGGAAATGAAGCATTGAGCATGTTTCAAATGATGCAAGAGGATGGTTCTCTTGTCCCTGATCATATTACTTACATCGGAGTTTTATCTGCATGCAGTCATGTTGGGTTGGTTGAGGAGGCTCAAAAACATTTCAACCTAATGACAAAGAAGTATGGTATAGTGCCGGAAAGAGAGCATTATGGCTGCATGGTTGATCTTTTGAGCCGGGCAGGTCATTTCAGAGAGGCAGAAAAATTAATGGAAACAATGTCGGTACAACCAAATGTAGCCATATGGGGTGCTCTTTTAAATGGCTGCCAGATTCATGAAAATGTCTCTCTTGCTAATCAAGTAAACGTACAACTGACAGAGCTGGAACCTGGTTGGAGTGGAGGTCATGTTCTTCTATCTAATATATATGCTAGGGCTGGCAAATGGGAAGAGGTAAATAAGACCAGAAAAGTGATGAAGCATAGAAGGATTACAAAGACAATTGGTCATAGTTCAGTTGAAATGAAGCTGTTAAGCTAATGATCATCGTAGGATTAATTTGTTTTCTCAGATGGTAAACTAGTGAATCGTGGAGTAACTACAACGGGGAAGAAGACAGCATCCACATTACTCTCAGCCTCAGGTGTTTGAAATGCAAACTCGGAACTTCTGTTCAATGGCGCATTTCTCCATCTGATTAGAGCACTTCCTTTTTTTCCACCAGTGAAGGTTACTATTAACTGATCCAAACTTATGCAAAGTGCCAAGTAGATGTAGTTCAGAGTTAAGAGTGATAAAATTCTGTATAGGATCTATATTTATTTATTCCGAGTTTAATAATACACGGGCTTACTCGATCTCTGACCTTGTCCTTTTTCTTCATGTTGAACCAGACATAGCATGATTAAATCCCGTTTTGTGTAGCCCAAAAAAAAAAAAAAAAATCCTTCCCGCCATATAGACCGACTCATACACAAGCCCCTATAGCAACTAAGTAGCACTTACCTCGCGCCCCTTTCACTTTAACAGGTCGACGGTGTGATTTGTATGTGATACAATTCACAATGTTCCCAGAAAGGGATTCACCCATCGCAGCCATTATAAGGAAGCCCATGCAGAGAATAAAAAGATAGCATATATCCTGAGTGCATAAGATGTTAAGTTGATATAGAAGCTACATTGAAGTAAAAATCCTACATTGCAACTGTAAGTAAATATTACCATCTGAAGACAAGAAAATTCAACCAAGAAAAACACCATCTTATCCAGCTTAATCAAAGATAAATTAAGTTTTCGCTACGACATTATCTACATATGTTTATAGTCTGCACTGCATGTAAACTATCAGCTACTCTTTCTGATCGCTATGGACCTTCCTAACCATTCAGTTTGACATTCACAACTGATAGCTGCCCCCGGTAACCTGAAAGCCAAGAAATGTAGGTAACATCAGACACAAAGGAACAATGATCGACAACAGTACAGGTAAAAATATAACGAATATTCAAGTTGGTTACATTTACATTAAAAGAGGCTACAGGTTCAAGCACAGCAATGTTCAGTTATAAAAGAAGCAGTAAAAAAGGATAGTCGGGTGTTTTTAAGTTTTAACTATTAAGATTCTCTTAACAGAAAATATTAAATTCCATTAAGAAAAATGAGGAAATGTAAATTGAAGACCTGCAGAATCATATTTTACCATAGTGTTACTGAAATGAGCATTTCAGCATACAAAGTTTAACTCACAGACCCTGGAGAACTATTAAAAGTAAAGAGAAAGAGAGAGCCTAAAGTTCACCTTCACTTCCATGACACATCCACAGTATAGCAGCTAATGATCTGGAGATGATTGTCGTTGTTCTGGTGGCTGTGGCCACATTTGTGGAGCCATGTAGGGATGAGACTGCTGGGCATACATATTTGGGTCCATCACAGGTTTACCCATTATGACACCGGCAGTTCCAACTTGGGGTGCATGCTGAGGTGGCATATAGCAATAAGGGAGAGCATCAGCAGGCCCTGCAACAGGCATTGTTCCTCTTGGGATTGATGCAAGCACTTCATCTTTCAAGTCCTCACGAGGCACAATATCAACCAAGAAATCAAAGATATCAGTCCTTGTGATTGCTGCAGCAATATCATTTTTTTGAAGGGTTCTCCTTTTGTTCTCTTCAGTGTGATTCCAAGAACGCAGGGTTAACTCTAATATGAACATTTCACATGCCCTTGCAAATATGACTGGTGCCTCAGCTGATATCATTCTAACATCCTCATCAGCCTTCATAATCTTCTTGATCCTTGCCAAGGGGAGACTGTGGTTCTTGAAATCAGTTACCTTCTCAATTTCTTGGTATTGATTTGCCCAAAAGGCTTGGAGCTGTTGCTGAAGTTGCTGCTGTTGTTGCTGATGAATGTGCTGATAAGCAAGTTGATGTTGTCCCAGCTGAGCTCCAGCAGGTTGACCAGTGGATTGCATGGTCCCAACTGATGTAACAACTGACCCTGGTGCTCCAGTTATTTGGCTTGGCTGATACGGATTAGAACCATACGTTAGTTGAGCTCCACTACCGACAACCCCCATAGATGGGTTCTGGCTATGCCCTTGATGATCCATTCTGTTACAGGTGAAACCAAACAAGTCAACGCCCACACTTCACGTGCGTCCAGAAACAACAAATCATGCAATCATTAGAGCAAATTTGTCGATGTATTAGTAAATATACCACCAGTGCAATCTACAATGCAAATGTGCAGGCAACAAGAAAATAGACCTCCAATGCAGTGCTCTCAATTATGTGTCATGATCGAAAACGACACAAGCACTAAATGCAGAAAAGAAACGGGCATCTCCTTTTCTTGGCATGCATAAATCATAAAACCGGTTATTTGGATCTAGTCATTTCCATGAACAATTGAATCTCAAACACAAGAAATTGTTTCTAGAAAGACCAGTGTAAAAGCAACACGCAAAAAGTGACCAACAGTTCATAAAGCAGAACAAATATCAAATATGACCAACAAAACTTCCCCAAAAGACCAAAAAACATTGCATTTGAGAAGGTTCATACGACTCCAAAAATGCACAGGACAATATCCAAAATCAACTAAATTAAGAACCTTATGGTTCCATAAGGCATGCACCTGAGAAGAAAATCTGTTAAGAAATTTATGGCCCAAACTAACATCCGCCATCCGGATTTCCGGGGACACGTATTCTGGTCCTTATTCAGATAATATGAATTGGGATTTCGACCATGTGCTTGATATTTTCCATCAAAAAATAGAAACTTTAACTTTCCATAATTTCTAATAACAAAGATCAAAGAGAATTCTTTGCTCCCATAACATGTCAGTTTCACATATGGGAGAATTCGCGAAAATTAACCAAAGAAACAAACAGCAGCTAATGGAATCACGGATGCAAAATAATAATTTTAAAAAAAAAAAAAAGAAGAAAAAAGCACTGATCGATAAAATCATGAAGACCGCGTTACCATATACCAAGACAAATGCAGAAGCATAAACAAAATCACATAGATACATGTATGAATTCTTAGAGCAAGAGTCGTTACCTTCCCTAACAAATGATGCTGTGCTCCGCAAGTACTGAGAACGAAGAACCTGAAAAAGCGATCAAAAAGAAAAAAGGAGAAAGATCAGAAATTGAGTTTGATTCGAAGATCTAAGGCATGCGAATTGGGGTGGGGGTGCAACAACAGAAGCCCGCTCTGGTTTGGGAATGGTTTCTTCCGAAGAGTGGAAGATCCCAAATCTAAGAGCAGAGAAGAAGAAGAAGTTGTTAGGGTTTGAGAAGAAAGGAAAGAAATGAAAAGAGCAGAGAGAGCTTTCATGAAGATTGATGATGTTCCCTTTCGAACGAACCTCAGATAGCGAAGTACGGAAAAAAAGCTGTGTGATCGATTCTGACTAACATTGTCAGAACCTAACTCTTTGTAGTTTCTTGGTTTCTTTTCCTTTTTTTTTTTTGGTCCTCTGCTGACGAATTTACCCTTCTACGCGGAGATATTTTTGTTTATAGTATTACTCAACATTGGTGTATTAGGTATAAAATAAAAATCCGACAGAAAATTTTATAGATAGATTTTATGGGTAGGTATTGATAGTATAAAATTTTTTTATATTATTATTTAATTATATATTGCTATATAAATAAATATATATAACTCTTATCTCTACTATTTAAAAGTCATGCAAATGGGTACTGCTGTCAAATGGGCGGGGCTCGCTCATCTAAGCCCGACCCATTTAGGCCCGTGAAATAAACGAATCAAATAGATTGGCCCGTTTAGCTCGCGAATCAAAATTTCTTAACCTGACCCATTTTAAGATTAATCCGCGATCTAAAACAGGTTAGCCCATTTACTCTTTATTTTTAAAAAAAAAAAGACTAAAAATTCTTATTTTTTATTAAAAAAAGTGAGAATATTTTAAATTTAATTATTAAATTATATTTTTATATCTTAAATTTATATAATTTTACTTAAAATAATAATAATAAAATAAATGCGAGTAAATAGGTTGGCCCCTTTAATGAGTCGGGTTGAAAATAGGTCAATTTAAACGGATCGTTATTTTTTAAACCTAACTCACCTATTTTTTACGGATAAACAGGTTGATCTGATTGGTTTGACCTATTTTGACCGCCCTACAAATGGGAGAATGTGATTTGATAACAGTGTAAGACAGTTTTATATTATCAGTGCATATAAATTAAATCCATAAAATTTATCTATAAAATTTTATCTCTCACTTTTATTCCATATCAAATACACTCATATTATTTTAGTTATGGCATAAAAAGATTAAATAAAAAAATTAATTTCTATACATTGATAGTAAAAAAAAAATTCATTATTAATCAATAAAATTGTAAAAAAATGTTAAAAGAGTATAAATAACTACCTATTATAATAATTAACTACCATAATTTATCCTTTTTTTGGCAATTTTATTAGTTACTAATGTAAAGATTTTTTATATTGTCAATTTATAAAAATTAACCTCTAAAAAAGAGAGATAATGATAAACCACTTAATTAAAATAATTAATATAAAATTATGGAAGTTGACAATTTTCTTTTTCTTTTTTCAATGCAATTTTCTTTTATCCATGAATATTAAGACTTTTTTTTTTTGTCTTTTCACAATATTTAATTCTTGCGATAATGTTGGATTGAAAATTTAAAATGAAAAAGAAATGGAAGATAAATTTTTATTTTTAAATTGGTGATTATAAAATGGATTTGATTTGATGTATTATTATGTAAAAAGATTTTATACAATCATTTAATCACATTATTAATAATTTTTGACTCTTACAAAAATTGCATCAAAAGTTACGTATATAACGATATTTGATTGATTGATAGTTCAAAATGTTTGACATTAATAATGTATTAAAATTAATCTCCTATCAAATTAAAAATAAAATAACAATAAGTTTTTATGATAATCTATCATTATATTTTTTATTTTGAAAGATTATTGAATTAATAAATATTTAAAATAAAAATTTATTCTCCATTTCATTTTTTTTTTTAAATCTCAATCAAGGACTCATGCTCTCCATCATAATTCATATTTATATTACAAATAAGTCATTAAGATTAGGTTAATAGTGAGAAATTTAGATAATTTACATAAGGTTATAAATTCGAACCTAGTACCATCGATGCATCAAAATATTTATATTACAAATATGCTAACACACTTATATTCAAGTCATAATTATAATTAAGTTCATTTTACTTGTTATATTTTACACTCTAATTATGTTATATATATAAACAACTATGAGAGACAAAAAAAATTTAAAGAATGAGATTAATTTTAATATTGTCAGTGTAAAATAATCTTTTACTTTCATCAAATCATGTTTCACTATATGTGAAAATTTTGAAATAATAAGCATGAGTATCAAATATTTTTATTGATATGATAATACATAATTGAATATTTATGTAAAATATTTTTATAGTAATAATGTATCAAAATTAAATTCTTAAAAAATTTATATATCTAACAACTTTCTTATACTAATAAATATAAGTTTTACTGTGTAATTCACATAAATATAAGTATTATATTGTCATAAAATTTTATGATTCCTCTGATGCAGAAAACCTTATATTCAACATAAAATACATAATTCATTAAACTCACATAATTTATTTTGCACCCTTCCTTGCATGATTTCCCTTTTCCCTCCTCCTTCCCTGCATCTCCATTTGGAATTTTATGAAGACCAATTTAGGAGTGGACCTTAAAGAAAAAACCAATAAAAGTGAATAAAGATGATTTGAGAGGAAGGAAATTCTTCAACAGAATAATTGTCTTCTATATATTTTATTTGAATTTGGGATATCCTATCTTTAACTCCCACTCTCTTTCCTCAAAAATATCACTTAGAATTAACTCCGAATCTCACTGCCATAAAAAATAAATCTTGAACCGAAAAAAAAAGAGGGAGGAAATTAAGGAGAATCTCTTGAGTGGCAAGTGCTTGGCAGTTGTTTTAAAAGAGAACATTACTCACATTAGCGGACGCAAGAGAGAGCACATCCTCGCACGATTTTAAGGTTGCTTCTTGTTTCTTGTTCAGTTTGGTTCCTTGCATTTGCATTGCATCATCATCATTATGATTATCGGCGCGAAGTACAAACTATTCACCAAACTTGTATCTATATTGTTCTTTTTCTCACTTTTATCATTGCATTCACACTGAACATGGGATCCGGTGAGCTAGGCGCAACAAGATTCTCGTAAATTATATAACTCCATTAATTTATTTTTATTTTTTATTTATGCTTATTATATAAAAATTTAAAACATATTAAATAACTTGATTAAAAGTAACATAAACTATATATTTGATTTAATTAATTTTTCTCAGAATAATTATTATTATTTTAGTCAAAATTAGAGCTGTCAAAGTGGATCAACCCAATGGATTATGGGGCAAAAACTAGTTATACGGGCTGGCTCACTTTTCAGTGAGTCATAAAAATATCAACCTGGCTCAACCCACCTGAGCTTGTGGATTAAACGAGTTGACTCACCAAAAAATAAAAAAATTAGAAAAAAATCAAAAAAATTCTTAAAATTAATTAAAAATATCAAAAAAGATTAAAAAATTAAACTAATTGAATATACACTAGAATCAAAAACTTTGATTGTACAAAAATCAAAAGAAATTATGTAAAATAAAAAGAACAACATGTAAAATTCAATACAACAAGCAAAGTTTCACCAAGGTCGTAATAATTAATAATCTATAATCCTATCAGGTAGTGGTTAAAATTAGTCAAACATAACAATTAAGTAACTTTATAAGACACTATATACTATATATCATATAGTGTAATTATTACTTGTTAGTATTATCTATTATTTCTTATTAGTGTTAACCCTTTTTAAAAAAATTATAAAAAAAAGAAAGGCCAAACCCACTTCCAATCCGGCCCGAACCCACTTAATCTGCGGGTTATACGGGTTGGGTCAAATTGACCCATTTTTATATGAGTTAAAATTTTATTGACTCCACCCACCATTTTGGTGGGTCGAGCTGGATTGGCTCACAGGTTGCGACTCACTTTAATGACTCTAGTCAAAATTATATGTATCCTTCCACCAGAAATAATCATACTCAAATCAAGTAGGACCTTTATAAAATAAAAGAAAAATAAATAATTATTTAAACAAATAATCTAAAAGTATAAGTAATATTAAAATAGTATTCTAAAATATTGATCTTCTAATGTCTAAAATGAGCATCGCATTACATCGTTGGCTCATTTTTAAATAACAATTTAGTCTATTCATTATTTTGACTTGAGAGCTGCAGCTTTATGCATAGTTGTTAAAACCAGATTGTACCAAAAATCGGTGAAATTGGTTACTTGTCTAGTTCGATTTTTCAGTTAGATCGGTTATGTATTTAACCAGTCCACAAAATAATGAGGGGCGCGCTCCACTACCACTAGGTCGTGCAATATATTGTATTATAATACGTCAATAATAATATATATTATATATTTATTTGAATTATATTATTTTTTATATATTTATTTAATTAAAATCAATTCAAATAATGACCTACTAGTTGAATCAGTGACCTAATGACCTAATACTTTGACCAAATCAACCACTAATTCGAGATTAATAACTATGGCTTTATGGTACACTTTTTTTTTTGGTGGGGGGCAATAATTCTTTATGAATTCAGACAATTGGTGAAAAATATGAAATTTAATGAAAATCACCCAAATTTGCTGGATATCAAAAAAGAGCCCGTTTAATTTAACTTTTAAAATAATATTTTTTTAAAGAATTAAGTTGAAAGAATTATTTTTAAAAAAAATATTTTTAAAATAATTGATTTATATTTGATTTAAATATATCAAAAATAAATTTAAGATAATAATTTTTGTTTAGATATGATAAAATAAAATTATTTTTAATTGTTAATATAAGAAAAAAAATAGGATTCCATCTCAAAAGTATTTTTTCTAAAATAAAAAGTAACTTCAAAAATATTTCACCCAAAAATATTTTTAATTATTTAAAAAGTATTTTTAGTGAAATAAAAAAATGACTAAATATATTAAATTATTATGCAACTTCATTCCCACACCAATAAAAATACGTTTCCGACTCCAAACTTTAAACAACTAAGCTCCAAGATTTTGTGAATGATAAACATATCACATCATTTATAAAGTATCGTACCAAAACAAATTCGTACTGCAGATCATTTCCCTTCTTATTTGGTGCTACTAATATCTAAAATTTTTTGAAAACCAATTTTAATATTTACTCAAAAACTTCTAAAGCAATAGATAACCAATAGATGGACATGGAATAATTTTTGTATATCATGACGAAAACTTTCGATGTTAAGCACATACATATGAAAGCATTTGTAAAAATGGATCACTTCAGCACTGTTGATAAAGATTATTTTTACATTTGAAAAACACTTGAAAAAAAAAAGAACTTATGAGATGAAAAACGATCTCATATTATCCACTTAATTTTTATTATTATTATTATCTCTGTCTTAAAATAACTATCCATTTTAAATATGCATATAAATTTAAAAAATTATTAAAAAAATCTCAATATTAGATAAATTTATATATATATTATAAAATTATTCTTATTTAATTCTCTATCTTCCTTAATTATTTTTTTTCACTTACTTTCTTTTCTTTCTTTAATAGAGATATAATTAAAAAATAATTAATATTCTCTAAATTTTTTAAATAAATAAAAATTTAAAAATAAATAGTTATTTCAGCATGGAAATATATAAAAATTTTAAAATAAATAGTTATTTCAGGATTGAAATAATATTATTTTTACGATGGTATACCACTAATCCTTTTTCAAGCATTAACTTTTATCTTTTTTGAACGTGTTTATCAAGCATTAACGTAGCAACAAGGCACTATATTTATTTAATTTAATAATCTTTATGTCGCATTGGAATTGGGCACCTAAATTAAGAGAGGTACACTCTAAAATCTATCATAAATGAAGTGATCATATCCCATTAAAATTACAAAACGCCACAAACTCGTATAAGGTGAACATAAAGTTAAAAAGAATACAAATTTTGATACAGGTATATCATACATTCATTATCGTCACTCGTCATTTTTTAAAATAATCTATCTCTATCACTTTGTTCAAAACATCAACAGCCCACGTAAGATTTGTGAAGTCTGTTGGCCCTTTTGTTAAAGCACACTTTCCACTTATTGTAATTTTATCCTCTTTTTTTTTTTTTGTTTTTTTGGTTACCGTGTGTGAACTTTAATGGATGTATTGGAGCTTTTAAATAATAACATTGGCCAATGTAAAAAATTAACACGTCCAGTAGTCATCCAATATTTTCAAAGACGTTTCAAATTCATTCATGTATGGCAGTGAAAAATATCTTTTAGTCGATAAAAAAAAATATTTGAGGATCGGAAAACAGGCTAGTTATTACTTCTTTTTTTTTTTTAAGAACTGATTCACCCCCGCTAAAACTTCTGAAGAAATCGCTTAGTAGTATGCTTAATTTTTTTTATACGAAATTTAAGTGTTTGAGTGACATTATTCTAAAGGCAATCTATTGCCTCTTCACTTCATCAAATGCCACAAACTGAACCATTGAATAAGTCAGCAATGATATGATTATTCGTAATGTTTTTCAAATCCCAAAGTCCAAAGACCAAAACAAAGAAAGGCCTTTCCATGTAGCAAACAAGTGAGCTGTGAAGCTAATGGCCTAAGTCTCCCCTCTTACCCAACCTCCACCCATTTCCCCCTATTTTTCACTCCATTGGATGAGGACTTTTTTACACTGATGATGGACTTTTTATTGGTAAAGATTATTCGAACCTCACTTGCAATGTGCCAAGTTACCAACCTTCAACTATTAGCCACTCCAGTGGAAAACTTTCGAGTTCTAGTCTATAGGCAAGGGCTAAATTCAACTAAGAAATCCAGCTTTTCTTTTTGTGGTCAAAATAAGACACCTAGTTGAAGGTGACCCCCTCTCTTTGTTTTCAATCATAAGGGAGGTCCAATAATTTTATTTTTTTAGCATGAGAGGTATTCAGGATCCGATCCAATCCAATCTAATAATCTAACATAAACTGATGTTTATTAATTTGAGTTTGAGTTTATTGACCCAAAAAAAAATTGGGTTTTGAAATTTTAACCTAATATAATTTTGGAACAAATTTGGGATATATTTTGAGCTAGTCTAGCCTAATACAAAATCAAATAATTCTTTAAAAATTATAGTTAAAAAACAGCGATAAATTAAAATACTTATATCAATTAACATATTTTACATAATATGATACTATATTTATATTGACATAATTTATTTTAAAATATGTATTGTGAAATATCTTTTAAATTTTATTTTACTTTTAAAATTTTATTACTTTAATATTCATAATATCCAAATCTGTATATTGCCTATAAATATTAGGTTGACCTAGACTGATCTAGTTATTAGTCGAATTATTATAAGTTGGGTATTGGTTTAGGGTTTAAGATTTAAGATTTTTGGTCCAAAAAAAGTTAGGTATTGATTTAAAGAAATTACCTAATAAAAAAAAATTGTGTCAAATTTAGATCCAAATACACTCAACGCAGCTTGTCCTTTGTACACCCCCGGAGGGAGGTCCAAGACTTGAATATAGCAATTTTGAGAGACTCTACGCTTCTTGAAATAAGGCTAAAGTTAACGATGCAGAATAGTGGCTTAGAGTCCATTTGGATAATACTATTTATGATTTTTTTACTAAAAGAATTGAAAGTCAAAAATCACATTTTTACTTTTTTGTTCCATTTGATTATACAACTTACTTCTTCCCAAAAAAATCATTTTTAGTTTTTTTTTTTTGGAAGTTAAAATATCAAAATTCTCCAAAAAAGCACTTATTAATAAGCACTACTATTAGTATACATTTAAGTACAAAATAACTTATTAATAAATTATTTTTCAAAAATCTTTTTTATACAAAGATTTAAATAAAATATTTACCAAACAGACTCTTAATAGAAGGCTTGCCCAGCATCTAGTTATTCCCAATATTTACCTTCCTCCCTCAGCTTAGTGTTATTAAAAAGCCAGGGTTAAAAATTGAAATAAAGGAAGGTACAATGCCATGGACGGGAATATACAAATTATAAAATACCAAGAGTACACGCCCGAAAAAAAAAAAATCCCAAGTGTAGGACACATCGCAGTGCACTCATTAGTCTTTTAGGTTATACCTAGGTATAACATTTCAGCTTCGTGAAAATGGATGCGCTAAAGACTAGGAAGCAGAATGCCATATTGAAATCAACACGAAGAAGTTGGTCAACACATATAGGCCCTCAGCGCATGTGCAATTTTCTTACGAGGAGGTACCCGTAGACAAATCCCCAAAAATAAAAAATAAAAAAGTGAAGAAAGGAACCCAGCGTCAACCCATTTAACAGTAGAAAAAGGCTTGCTCTTTTATAATTACAAACCCCTCAAAAAAAAAAAAAGGGTAGAAAAAGGATGACGAAGTTTTTTAAAAAAGAAATTGAAGAAAAAAGCACTTCAAGCAAAAGTTGCAATGGTACTCTTATATGTATGAGGTCTCGAATCCCCAGAGGATGATCCTCGTGGAGAGAGAAACAAGTATTTTGGTGCAAGAGCTCACAATAGGGGATTGAGGTGCAGTAATTATATTCAAAATTACTTGTATCTTTTTCTCTCAAAGAAGATTGATTCATGCTATTGAACAACGGGAGAGAATCTAGATCCACGGACGATACCCAAAATAAGTCATCAAGCATTTATTAATTGTTAATTTTGTAAGTATTAAAGGTCTATTGCTACGAAACAAACCTAGGGGTAAAAAATGAGGAAGTAATTTCCTTTGCAGGTAATCGAGGCAATCCAAAACAAATAACAATCATGAACAAGTAAGCCTCCGCACGGTTGGCAATGCTTTGGATTGTTAACAAAAATATGATCATTCACGAGATCCAGGGCCAACTAAAAATGTTCAATCTACCTAGTGGAGAAACCGAAAGGAAAAATTATCATTTATCCACTATAATCAATTTACTATTATACTTGTTGATCTCATCCTTCAACAATGCCCATCTAGATGGATTTAACTTGTGGTTGGGCTTTGGGTTGGGTTATGAATAATTGAATATAAATCATAAATATACCGAACCTAGTAACAATCACCCTGAAAACATGGCCACTATCAAACTCACAGCCATAAAAGCAATATAGAGGCCTACCAGACAGAATCCCCAAAACCTAGGCACTCGGAATCTGCACCAAGTGATCACCAAGAGAGACCCCATAAGGCTTAAAAGCAGGAATACAAATGCAATCACGATACCACCGTGGAAATTAAGCACATAGGCTTTAGGATAAAGATTGGCGGTTTGTATCACCAAAGCTGTTCCAAGACCAACAAGCATGTTAAACATTGGTCCAGCAAAGCATCCAGCCATTGCCATTGCTGGATGACCAGCTTTAGCAACCGCAACATCAGCAACAAGATCCCCCACTGAGTTTCCCCATGCCAGCACAGTAAGACCAAGGAGTGCTGGTGGTAGTTTGAGAAGGGTTCCTATAGCTTCAAGGCAGTTCACCAGTTCTCCAGCTGTAGTAGATATCCAAAACACACTCATAATAAATGCTATGACAACCACAGGCATTTGCTCGGTTTTTGGGGGTTCTTTTTCCATTACAAAATGAAGAAATGCAAGAGAGAAGCTTGTTGAAAGCACCACTGACCAGAGGGGGAAATGAGTATTGGGGAGGAGGAAAACTATGGGATGATCAAATGGCATGAATGAGTTGCAGGCATACAAGAGGGCTATCGGACAAAGAGCAATATTGGCTGACACATAAAATCTGCTCCACTGCGATGGTGCCGGTTGGGGGATTGTCAATTTTAAGAGAGTTGAGACAGGAAGCTCCCATGCTTTTGAAATCTGTAAGTACACAGGAAGGGATAAGTCAGGATGACCTCAAGTAGAATAATATTATCAAAGAACTAGAATTCTATCCTTGCAATGAACAGCATTGCCTATATAATTTTAAAGGTAAGAACCATTTGCTTATTATATTGAATTGTTTTTTTCAAAAGAGTTGTAAGAAATATTATTGAACGAAATTAAACAGTTATTATCAAATCAAAAGAATGATCATGGTCGCATCAATGTAATTTGTTTAACATGTTTTTACATTTTAAATATAAAAAAATCCAAAGTAATTTGGATTTAGACAGGAATCCTTAAATTTTATCTGCTGTGTACAGCTCCATGTCCACTAACAAAGGGATCAATTGGTTAACCTCTTCATCCCCAGTTTTAATTAAGTGAATTTTCAGGTAGTCAGTAACAGATAAGCTTCTAACTGTCTCTTGTTTTCCTTCCTAATTCAAACTCTCTTCATAGTTTCCTTTCTAGAACTTCAAGAAATAAGCAAAATAGCTAATATGAAAACATGAAAAGTAGTAAAATATGTGGACTTCGTTATGCTAAAAGCCTAAAACTGAGTATTTTGATGATGAAAAGGAGTCACAGCATCACATAGATACAAAAGAATGCTTTAGATTCAAAGATAACTGAGCTCCCGGTTTACTACATCACAAAAGATAAAAACTAGAATGCAAAACGAAGAGTTCACCCCCCCCCCTCTTTCTCTCCTTTTGCAAAACCTTCACTCTTTTAAAGTTTAATCATTTTCAGAAGGATCTGTATATCAAACAAATAGCTTCAATTCAAGGTCTTCGTTTCAAAGTTAAGAATGGTTCTACTGCACCCAGTTCAGGTACGGGAAGTGATTGGCCTCATTATCCAAGGAAACTTCCATTCTTCCATACCCTGTGCAGTGAACCATTTTCAGTGGTGGCAAGCAAGTTAACTAAAGGGACAAAACTTCTCTTAAGCCGAAACCACAAGAAAACGGAATGCAGTCATGCTGCAGAACCATACAAGATGAAGTCATGAAAGTAATCAAGTAAATCACGATTATGTGCTTTGTTAGTCATGCTGCTAGAGTCCAAAGATGGTTATCAATAGCTATAACTCCCATGAAAAATATCATTCATAATTTCATATATGACACTCCACACACTCCGTATCCCTACTACTATTTCTTTAAGCCATCAACCACCAAGAAAGGCAAGTTACCATATTGAATTAAAAACACCAAATCACTTATATGCAACTGTAAGCTCTCAGACATATATAAACACAACATGAACACATTACATTACATTACATATCTAAGCTAGCAAAAACGTTTCCAAAAAAAATAATAATAATAAATCAAACAGTCGCAGGTTAATTGAAATTGAAACGTACCAATTCATAAGCTCCACGGAATCCAGAACTGCGCTTCTCATCCTCCACAGATGCCGAAACCTTGATGTCGCAATCCACCACCGCAACTGATTCCTTCTGCTCCTCAAGATCCGCGGGCGCATTCCCACCCTTTTCCCTGCGATCTCCCACTCCCAAGTCCATATAGAACACAAACCCTACGAAGAACACATAAAACCCTACGAATCCGATCGCCTGCCACAGGAAAATCTCGGCGCTGAGATACACGTAGAACAGGAACAGCGCCGCCGTCAGGTAGAACAGCACGTCCCTCACGAACGGTGCCGGATCGACGGAGAAGGGCGCAGCGTAGATCGCGACGAATCCGACGACGAGGGCGGAGACGAAGGTTCCGGCGGAGAGAATGGCGCCGAGGCCGGTGCGGTACTGGCCGGCGCGGAGGGCGGCGAGGGAGGCGAAGACGTCGGGGGAGCCGTTGCCGAGGGCTAGGAGGGTGACGGCGGCCATGGAGGGGGAGAGGTTGAGGTGAGAGGCGAGCTTTGTGGTGACGAGGGAGAAGTGGTGCTGCGCGGTCTTGATGAGGATGTAGAAGTGGAGGAGGAGGAGGAGTGACAGGGAGGGGATGGAGAGGAGGGAGTTGCGGTTGAAGAGGCAGTTGTGGAGGGACAGGTAGTTGAGGATCCCGCCATAGGATGCGGCGGTGGAGGAGCAGGAGGCGGTTGTGGTGGTTGAGGCACTTAGAAGAGACCTGCGGTTGGTGGAGAAGGGAGAGGGGGAGGAGGGTAGGTTTATGAAGAAGAAGAGTACGATGAGAAGGAGTGTGATGGTGAGTGAGAGTGATGATGCAGAGAATGAGAAAGGGGAGACAGTGAAGGCCATCCCAGAGCCAAGGCCATTCCTCTCCTCATGTATTATTTCACTCCACTACAGTACACACACAGCCACGGCAAAGAACTCTTCCCTCCTGGGCCCTCCCACCCCATTTCCGCGTTCTTTGCTTTCACATTTCAGCTCATTTACAGCATTGTCGATTTTTTTTCTTTTCCTTTTTCCGAACGATTTTATTACTGCTTCAATTGAACTGTTGCCGATTGGGATGATTGTGAATGACTTCTTTTATGAAGAATTGGTGCCAATTATAAAATGGTTCATCTCTCTCGAATTATTGATGTTTTTCTCTTGTTATAAAAATGATCACCTCCTTATTCCTTTTGCTAATTCTCCCTATGAGTACGATTAGTTATCCGTCCGAAATAACAAATTATGATATCAGTGGTTTTGTAGTTTTCATAATACTATCTTTCTAAAGGATAAGCTCAATCCTTAATGAGCTTTTTTACTCACTTCTAATCAAAACTATTTCCCTAATTCATTTACAATCTCTACGGAATAGAGAAAATGAAAATTAAATTATACATTGTAATTGATTTAATGTCATGGTCTGTGTTCTGTATTTCATGTTACGGTCTACTTGAAACGAGTTTTGTAAATCTTCTCGCAAGATATACCCGAGAACTAGATGAATGCATCAGTCTAGTGGACAATTGACATTTTAGGTATTTGTTGAGTACACCCATGTACCTCGTTTAGCGTCTCCACCTGCCGCCGCGACAAAGCTGTTATTTTCTTGAAAGTGAAGACTGAAGATAGACGTCGCTTTTTAAGTTTTAACATCAAGAAAATTATGTCGCAATTTCAAAGTCTTCCAGGGGAACAATGGCCAAGTAATTTCAATTGCGAAAGGAGTTCATCACGGAAAAATCTTCAGACCAACGCAAGAGACACTTTAAGACCACAAGTAAATTTCGGATGTTCAAATATTCAAGAGCAATTCATTTCCACTTTACCGAACACGAATTTCCTTTCCCTGATTCTAGTTCTTTGATGAACTAGCCCTCTATATCCGTTATAGAAAAGGCTAAAGTTACAGTAGTAACATTAACAAGACATGAAGGCATAATCATCTATATTCCTCTGGCAATCGATAACCTGGTATGACTATTTTGTCTGCGAACATTTTGCCAGTCTTTGGCATAACATGCCAGTGTATAGTCAAGTTGAATTCTTTACCACGCAAATTGCTTCCCTGGGCACGAAAAAAAAAGTGGCAACATTACCTAAAGAAATCTAAAGTAATTCATAACATGCTTGAAGAGTTGTATACCTGGTCGACAAAGCGGTACTTGTTTGAAGTATGAATCCAAAACTTTGCATGCTCTTTAGAGGGAATGATACCATCCCAAAGGGATATCTGTAAATGGCATCTCAAGAACTTAAGCAACATATATAACACAACAAATACGAAAGCCTGATGGCAGAGATGCAACATAACGTGCAATGGCATAGCATAGAGATGAACAGTATAAACAAATTCTGAAGCCCCGCAACTGCCTCCCCAATGAAATTCTAGATTCATTGGCCCACTAATCTATGGCTTCCTTTTTATTCTTTCCTTTTTAACAGGAGCTGGCAAACGTACAAGTTAAATGTCTATATTTCAAATCATACCTGATTCAAGGAATTCTTTGGAGTTTCATACTCAGCAGCTAAAAATACAAAAACCTGCAAGCATATAAAAAGAGGCAAAACTAAGTCCCAGGACATCCAGAAATTCTAGCATAACTGTTTAGAATAACTGATCAGAAGTTAGTATTTAGAATAATTGATCAGAAATTAGGATCCCATTCCCATGCATTATATGTAAACTTAAGCAGTTCCAACACTTCTATGGAAATAGATTTTGCACACAAACATAAAAATGCAAAGAAGGGCAAGAATAGCAATATGAAACAAGATATAACAGTAGGTAAGGCTTTGTAAACATTCAGACACGTGTTAAGATGGGAGGAATTGAAGAGCAGGCAAACTTGACAATTGAACAAGACATGCTTCACATCTTAATACATTATTAATTTTACCCCATCCTCCCATTTAACTTCCCACCTTGAGCATCCATGCATTTTAAGAACCAAAGGGGGAAAAGAGACAGGTTATAATGAATAATGCAAATTCTAGTCTAGAACCTGTTTTGTGTTCCACGTGAAAAGAGACTGTAAATCTGCTGATATGTTCAGTGTCATGCTGACCTGCAAGAATAGAAAGGCTTTCCACTTCAGAGTGAACAATGAATAGAGATGGCAACAAAATATCAGAGAGAAAGGCATCACAACGAGGTTGTTTATGGAAGAATATCATAATAAGATCTTATATCATGGTAAAAGCTAGATCTTCTGCACAGCAAATAGCACAACATAAGAAATTAAAAAGTTTAACATGCTAGGCCAGTTTAATATTGCCTTCTATGGACCAGAACCATCATGATGTTTTTCCAATTTCCAAATTCCAATTATTACTGGCTATGTTCTTGATTAATTTCAAGTATGTACAAGAATCACTTGAATGTTGTACGTAAAAAATATGGACATCCAAAAAGTATTCAAGTATCAGTAAATTTACAAATACAGAAGGAATTTGGAGACCTCAAGGCATGTTCTTCATCAAATTTACATTTATTAGACAAGACACAGGTAAAAAAAATAAATAAATCAGTAACTAAATCATTAAATCTCAGAATGAATTTTCAGTTTAGATAATGACGTGTTTTCACATTGATAATATAATATTTATACTCATGAATATAAGTATCCTAACTCCCAAGAACTGGCAATTTTATCAGACCTCATCATGGTCACACATGTTAACCATTTCACCATCCTAGTAGTTGCACGTACAAATTTCACCATCCCAAGTCTGTATGCAAGTTTTATCAATCCATAAATTTGGTTCATTTAGTTTAGATCAAAACCCACCAAGATTTAATGAGGACAGATTTGATCAGTAACACCCTTTGGTAAAAACCCCTACTAATGGTATGAACCTGGTAAGATTTAAGACCAACAGGACTACATACATGAATGTGGAGTCCTATAAAAAAAAAAAAAAAAATTCTTCGACTGCTATGAAGCTCTGTTCTTGTCACTGTTTCATGAGTAATTCCACACTATGCGTGATGTTTAAAGACCATGACTACAAATATTCTTTTCTTCAGCATTATGATGAAAATTTCTCCAAATATAAATTTGTTTAAGACATTCCACTAATCCATTCTGTTCTCCTCCACGTCCAGATTAACATACCTTAAATGCTCAAACAATCCCACGAGAGCATGATCAATCACTGTTCACAAGTACAGTTGACTCTCGTGAAAGTTGGAACAGGCAAAGGGCATCTTCAATCTGTGTGAGCACATTCACTCATTCTCCTTCATTTCATTTCAATTTGTTCCTTATTCAGACCTTTACTATACAACATAACAACCTAATCCACCAATAAAACTAACCTGCCTGCCAGCTTTTTTTTTTTACTGTATACTCTTGCAAGTTGCAACCAAAGATCATTCAGCAGTAACTTGCCCATATTTAAGCATTAAAGAATAAAGACTGGATTACTTAGATCTTTCATCTTTCCTACATCAAAAGCCTGGACAAGCAGCAACTACTTAAGTTGCTTGATATATAAGATGATTAGTATTACCATGAACTTAATTGCATAATAAGTTGCCCCAACCACAATATTTGCACCGAATTTGTTACTAAGCGTAGATTATCACTAAAAAAAAATGAAGCAGAAATAAATATCATTTGTGATATTGACCAGTGTACAGCAAAAAGTCGACAAAATTCTTGTATATAAACCCGATCCTAAATCTGAAAGAGGTTCCAGCTGCAAAACCCTTAGCCTTAACCAGCAAAGTAGTTATTGAGGAAAATGAAAGTGGATTGCCAAGGGAACATCAGAGACAGAATTCAGAAAGAAACAGCCAAATTACCTCGTCATTGCCGTTGGGCTGTTTCTGAAACCAGTTAATATTCAACACCTACATCCGCATAGAGAAAACAAACAACAATCAAATGATGAAAAATTGTTTGAATTACAGATCCGTAGAAGAGAAATTGGTAGAAAGAGAGAGACCTGGACTTGGGCAGAGGGAGTGGGGGAGTTGAGGTTGTCGGAGAGAGAGGCCATGGCGCACATAAGGGCCAGAATGGTTATGGCAAAAGTCAGCAAAGCGTTCGCTCTATAACCGAATGAATGCATTCTGGAAAGTAGCAGTGCACTGCGTTCTCTCTTCTGTGTAATGTGTTGGATCAAATCAAATCAAATGAAAATGGCGACACAGAGAGAGGAAAAACAAAAAAGAAAGAGGAGACGCAATGGTAGTGGTAGACTGCCGTTGAGTACACAATTTTACGTTTCTCCTCTCCTGCTCTCTCATTGGATCGGACACGCACTCCGTGGGGTCACGCAGCAATATTTTCTTTTTCTTTTTCTTTTTCTTTTTTGGTTTTTTCGCAACGCCCACAGTATTAGTTTTGCCCTGGGTTTTGTATATTTTTTTTTCTCAAAAAAAAAAATCCTTCTTTTTATATACTAAATAAAAAACAGAGAGTGTTTTGTTATATTTCTCAAAAAATAAATCCCTTACAAAAACTCTCTGAATTCAAAATCATGCCTTAATTTTAGTGAAATAATTAATATTGAATTTACTTAAACTTTTTATAATAAAACAATTCTTAAAAAATTAAATGTCATGGTATATAATTATTTTTTTTCCGTCAGAGAATGAGAAAGAATTGAAATTTCCTAAAAAATGACAATAGTGATACATCTAATTTTTTTTTTTTTGGGTGAAGTTAAAAGAAAATAAAGGTAAGCATAACAATTAACAAGCTAAATTATTTTTGACAGTGAACTCATTTTCCTTCTTATCAGACAACATATAATTAGTCGAAGCCTCATCACACTAAAGAAATTTTCAGTTCAAATCAAATTTACTAATTATTTGGTTGAGTGCATGCTCCAATTTGTAGTAGTTTTCCGATTTCCTTTTAATTTTGGGCAAAGGCTCTAATGCATCGAGTTAAACTTAGTGCATCATATAACTTGTAATCCAAAGGCAAATATGTGATAATGTCCTGATACTTCGATTATAATATGATGTACCATAAAAGGAGCTTTTTCTCCGTCACTCTTCAAACTAATTCACCACCACAACCACCATTGAATTCCATCAATGACACCATTAACAACCACCATTGTTATCACCATCGTCAACTGTAGCACTTTAACCTCTAGCAAAAACCCACCCCATGGCTTCCAACACAACCACAAGAACTCCAACTCCCAATATCATGGCCTCAAGATGAGAAACTCCATCCTCTGAGTATGGCAGAGAACTTCTCCACCTCCTCCTCCGTGGGCGCTACTGCAGGGACACTAGCGCCACTCACTCCAGCGGCAACGGCCTCCTCCTCCTCCTCTTCCCCCTTCTTCAACTTCTTGAGCGTGTTGTTGGCGTCCCCCTCAGCCTTCACATCAAATGTGGCGAGCCTCTTCTTGGTCTTGTTCACTTCCATGAGAGGTGAATCAAATCCGCCAGAGGAATGTTGATAACAGAGGGTGGTTGGAGCGGAACTTCATGGTGACGACAGTGTGGCGGCATGGAGGTGAAGCGATGCGGCAATGACGGTCATGTAACGTTGGCTACGGGCTTGTGGGCGAGCTACACATTCGTCAATGGCACGATGAAGCTTGTGGTGCATAAATCTCTCGTGAGGCAGCGGTGGTAGTCGCATGGCAAGAAGGTAAATCACCTTTAGTGGACATGGAGTTAGGGAAAGAGAGAGTCACCGGAACAGTGTATTTTTGTTTTTTTCTTTTTCGAGGGGGGATAGAGATTACGGAGGAAAGGGACAATGACCATAGAGAAGAGGGGAGACCATATTTGGGATAAATTAAGGTGCTCCAGCACCTATAGTAAAAATCCAATCTAATTCAAGGTGCATGATGCACCAAGTTTAACTCAGCAAACCAAAGCCTTTGCCTTAGTTTTGGATTAATGTGCTTTGATAATTTATTGTTGCTTAGGGTGTGAATAGTATAAGGCTACAAATAGAGATAAAATTTTATGAATGAATCTTATACATAAAATTATATATAAACCATATTCATAAAATTTTACACCCTATTTTTATCCGATACCACATATATTCTTGGTATAGATATTTATTTTGTAATATCGCATTACTTTAAACGAATAATAGTATTCAATTTTCTGCAGCTTAATATTAGGCATTAGGGAGAAAATTGACCCAACAACAATATATATACATCCTAAGTCCATTTGTTTCAGCTATTCGGGCCTGGTTTCTAGCAGTTGTTTCAGTCATTCCATTGCACTTGATAATCACGGCGTAAATGAAGAAATGAAATATGTTGAGATAGGATGCACGAGAGGAGACCACCAACAATAATTCGTCATATAACAACAACACAAGTAGCGTTTTTATTTAGTTCAAGTTTTTATTTGGGTACATTTAGTTCAAGTTTTTATTCATTATTATTTATTTTATTATTAACCATACCAAGCAGATGCTTACTGAACAATTAAGCATAAACTCTGCGGTGGCTCTATCTCTTAGAGCCTTAGGACTCTATCATGGTCCCTCTATGGTTCAGCATTAGCAAAGGCAAAGAGGCCGCCACAGCTCTTCCCGCGCGAGTGCAAGGAATTGCTAAAGCCGAGCCTCGACCTGGCGAGGTCGAACACCACCACGTTTTCTTCCAACTGGCGTGCCCCTATGGCTATCGCAGCTTTGGGATTCGCTCCTCCATCCACAATCCCCAAACACGACACCCCAGGCTGTGCCTGCACCATCAAGTTATCACCACTGATCCTCCAAATCACCTCAGGCCTCTCTTCCATCACTAGCTCGACGCTAGGAACCGCACTGATCCTCTTCGAGTCGTAACACAACCCGAATGGCCCCACCGCATTCACCTGCGCTTGCCTTGGCAACTGGTTCGCAAACACTTGTCTAAACGTCTCAAAAATGGTGTGGTGGAGAACCGTGTAAGGATATGAGGTGCTGATCAATGTTCCTCCAACACCACCTAAGGGAAACGATGGAGACCCAGATGATGATGATGATGGGGTTATTGGGTACACGGAATGCTCGTTAATTCTTAGGGAGGAGATCACCACGTAGTACTCCCCTTGTGGGCTAATTTTCAATGGGGCGTAAACCAAATCACGTGAAATGTCAAGGGTATTAAGCAAGTTGTTTGGTGCATCGCCAAATAGTATAGCCCCGCTTGATGTTTGGTAGCGAGAGAGGCACAAGGTGAATTGGTGTTGAAGCCCAAAGTGGGAGGAAAGTTGGTTTGGTAGGGAAATGGGTCCATGGCCTAGCCCAACAACACCTTCAACGTTGTTGGGTAAGCCCTTTTGGACCAGGAAGGAAGGTGCACATGAGAAGAGGAATTGAGGGACACTCACCATTGGGCCTAGTCTCGGCCCACGAGTGGCGTGGATTGCGAGCACGTCTTCGGCCAGCTCGCCCATGGCGGTTTGTTCGGTGACTGGGTTGGAGGACATGAGCCCACAGGTGTTGTTGTGGCACCCGGGCCGGGACGCCGAGTCGACGCATGTGTGGCACGTGTGGCTGTTGGCCCGGGTGCACTGGGTGGAGTGGCAGAAGGGTGCTTGGTAGGTTGAGGATGAGTAGTGCGTCTCACAGTTAACCCACATGTGGTCTCCATTGAGGTCCAATAGGACTGGGACCTGGGTTAGAGGTGTTCTCTTGTGAACGTAGGCCCAAGGGAGCCCAGTGGCTGGGTCACGGTGAACGGGTAGAACCAGCAGGTTTGGTTTGAAGGAGGTTTGGGATCGATGGGAACCATGCGAACCACGGGATCGGGACGAGGTTTGTGTTTGTGTTTGTGTTTGTGACTGGGATAATGAGAAAAGGAGAGAGCAAGAGAGATAGATGACCAGAAAATGGAGGGTGGAAGCCATTTGTGCCATATGAGAATTAAGCTGACTACTGCCTCTTGTATTTGGTATATATAGCAAGATTGGAACGTTTTGTTAGTGGATTTAGGGTATATATAGAGAAGAAACCGTTTGGAGTTATGTGCATACGGGAAGTAATCATGCATTGCAAGGGAGGGACCAAGGAGATTCTCGTGTATTTTTTGGCACCGTTAGTCATTGAGTTTGAGTTTGTGACATTGGTTTGCATGTGTTAGTGGCCCGTGAATTTCCAGGATTATGTGTCTTCTAGTTTTGTGATCCTAAAATTGAGTTTGAGTTAATATAGTTGGTAAAATCAAGTTAAGCTACATTTTATCAAAATTTTTAACCTTAAATCATGGTTTGAATAGAGATATAAAAATGTTATTTTTTCGATATATAGACCATACTATGGTTGGTTTTACTATAAACCAAATACACGCTGTAACGATAAGATGAGCATAAGATTGGAAAGAAAACAAAGGGTTGGTAAGCGTGAGGGGTGTACTTGGCAGCGGAGAAGAAAGCTTGGTTGCATGGCGTGCAGTTCTCATCGGTTTGTTTTCGGTAAAGGAGAGGAGCCGTGTGGTGCTCGTGCATTGCTGTGGCAACTGACTTGTTTTGGATGTTTGCCAGGGCAATTTCTGAATAACTGTTTGGCTAGCTTTTAACATATGTCTGCACCAGCTAGCTGGCTGTCATTAACACGAGAATTTTTCAAATAATGGGCATTCAATTTTCATTTTGTACCCAAACAGTACTTAAATCCAGCTGAAGCTTGAAAAGCATTCTTGAATGGCGAGATTAGATTTTAAAACTGATTTCAAACTGCTACTTACTTTAACTGAAGTCTCAAACTTTATATTAATATAAGCATTAGTGTGCAAGACCAAGCCAATTATTCATTGACTGAAACGTCTCTTTCCACTCCAGTGGTGGCAGTAATCGGTTTCGTCCTGCACTTCCCATTACATTCCTGATGGTATGGACCACTTCACATCTGTACTAGGAGTTATGCCGAATCAACCGACAGCGTCTCTGAACTCACAATGCATTGCATGGGCTCTAATAATTCAAAGACAATGAACAAACACACACATTACTGATACAGCAAATTTAATGTTATGCATATATTCAATCCATATTTATGATAATTAAATAATGATATTTTTATATATATATTTTTTTCATTAACTTTTTTCAAACGTCAACATAAGTAATTGAATAATATATTAATTTTCTTGTAACTCTTTTAAATAGTCTAACTAAATGTTCTTTAAAAAGTACAGTTATCCAAATAACAATAATTAAGTACAATTATCATTTCTCATGTAACAATTCAGTAACAATGTATTTTACCATATAGCTTGCATATTCCTTGAAAGTAGTGATTCTTAGTGGTCACGGGAGACTAGGCTCCGTTAGAATTCAAGAAAATCATTAATATACAATATTTAAAAAACTCTACATATACATTTGTATGATTTAAAATATTATTAAAATATTATATAATCTTCTCAAATTTATAACGTGGGGTCTACTATTTTTGCAAACCATTTTAATTTAGAAATCTGTCTGATATTCCTCTTTTTTGGGGTTTCAGTACCCCCTAAAAAATAGTGTTTATTTTTTTAACATGAATTTAAATAAATTAAGTTAAATATAAAAGAAGAAGACTTTGGTGCCTATTATTTTATAAGTTGTATAATACACTGCCTCATCTAATGGTGCATTTCAGCAAAATCTCTCTCTCCCCCCTTCACGTCTCCACCATTTATGTCCCTCCTTCAGCCTTTGTCATTCGACCTAGCCACCATGTTGTACCAGTTGGACTCACTAGTAGGCATTTACCACCCATTCGCGGCCGCCATCAAGGATAGATTGTAGATCGCTCTTGGCATCAGATTTGACAGCATTTTGTTGGTATTGTGGATCTCGATGAAGTCCCTATTGTTAGATTTTGGCTGCCGCACCAACGAGTCAGACGACAGCTCTACCAGTTTTGTCCAATCACACTCACCATTTCGTCACCGCCAACGTCCTTGTTCGATGGCGTCCAACAGTGGATAAGCTTTATGAAGCTAATCAAAGCCACCATTATCGACCACCTTGAAGTGTCCCTTGTAGCAATCACGACCAACCTAGTATCTTGGGTGATCGCACCATCGCGACATTACACTCCACTCGCATTGTTGAGCCTCTGCCCAGGCACCCCCAGAGCTACCACCACACACTGTGTTCTTCTCCTTGTCATTATTTCGGTGTTGCTGTGACCATCCTCGTTGAGCACCATCATAGCACTCTACCGCCACCATGGCGGGTGGGGTGCTGACAATGGTAATGGAAAAGAATGGGGAGAAGAGAAAAAGAAAAATTTTATAATGTATAACATGTGATTAGTTATACTGATACACCCTTGTATCATCGTTAGATAATGAGAAGTGTGGTACATCTTGTCAAGTAAGGTGTACGAAAGCCTTCCCCAAATATAAAATCGATATTTTTTTTATGAATCTACCTGGCTTATAATATCACTTATTTCAAATTCTTTAACTGTATCTATAAAGATATCATAAGATATTGTTTAAAAATGTATAAATAAAAATTATTATACTAAATTATTTATCTTATCAAAATATATAATAAAAATGCATAATCTTGAAATAAGTTCGTTTTTGGTTGTTTAATCTAATAATTATATGATAACTGTTTCTAGAAAAAAAAAATTTAACATTGAAATTATATTAATTATATTATAAATTTAAATTTTTTAAAAATTTAATCTATTATATTATTTTGATTAAATGAGATACATGATTGCCATTTTGTTTTTTCTCTTTTGGGTCTGGATAATTTTCTGCATATAAGAAAATTAGACACGTAATTAAATCTAGCCCAAAATAAATTTGTTTCCACTGTTTGAGCTGTGAGAACAATGGAGCATAGAGCCCACTAGTTTTCACGGGCCCTTGAGCAGAAAGCCCACTTACCTTTTCCGCAATGCATCTCGTGAGTCACATGACTTTAACTTTCTTTTGTTCTCCATCATGTATCCGCACACTTTATGCAATCATGTTAATGTAATACTATTTGAATATTGCTAGACATTTAAATATGACAACTCTCTCACAATCAAAAAAAAAAACCACAAACATGGCAACTCTATCAGCTATGAATCAAGTTGTACACGATTCGTCATGTTAGGATAGGCTAGTCCCACCCCCTTATTGCTAGACCAACTGATAATTAATTAATTAATTATTTGTTTCCTAAGGCAACCCTAACCATTCTATCTTTTTCTTTTTTTGTCAATATATTTTCCTTGATTAGCAACCAAAGGCAGTAGCCTAATCAGTATAACCAATACGATATATATATATATATAATTGAAAAAAAGACTTTAACGTGAATGAGAACAATAGAGCATGATGCATCATTCAGCTACAAGTACAACAAACATCTACCCGAAGTTACTATATAGGTCAGTTGGCAAATATCAACTAATTCACATGCATAAGTACAGCTTTTGACGGCCACGTGACTTGTGTGACTTGCAGCTGGGCATTCTGGAGGGAATCATAGATGGGAGAGATAGTTTGGGACCAACCAAATCTTGCGGACAAGGAATATATTTCTTTTTAATTTACTAAAGTTAAACGTATTCTCCGGAGCATTGGTTTGAAATGAACTTTGAGAGAAAATTTTCCTTTTTTTATACTCTTATGAGGGATTGAATTTTCTGATGACGATGGAATGCATGTGACTTGGAGTTATATGATTGTCAATATTCCCTGATAGACAGGGATCTGGAAATTCTCACTTGGTCGCCATTCCCTCATTTTCACGCAGCGAACTTATGACTATCATCTGAACACGCCAAAAATCCTCAAATCCAATGATTAGCTGAAGTATTGGCAGCATGTACTTTTTTATCTCGCATACTTTATATATGTTAATGTGGAGAAGTTTTATGGGAGAGATATCAGTAGGTAATTATCAGTGACAGTTATACGCAAATAAAAATTGTGTACTACAACATATGTGAAGTATGAGATTTGAAAAAAAAAAGGAAAAAAAAAGCACATGTTATTTTCCTTGGTGGAGGCGTGGAACTTAGGCATCTTTTGGGAGAGGCTAATAGGCTGATAGTTTAGCAAAAATTGGCTACAGATTTCATTAAGGAATTGCCTATCAATTGCCTGCATGTATTTCTCTAGATTTCTTAGCTGATGTTTTTGGACATGTTTGTTTTTACTCGATTTGTAAATGTGTAATCTTTTGGGCAAGAGTGCCCTAGTTTAACAAAAAATGTATGAGATAAAATTTATGCGACTAAAATCTCTCTTTGCTTTAAATATGAGAAAGATTCAGGTCATTGTTATCTTATATTTGTCTTGAGAGCTAAATTATATATATCATATTAACCTCCAGTCAATATCACTGCTCCTCCAAAATAGTTTTCTGTTTGCTATTCCTACCTTTCAATGCCAATTCGTTGTAGCTGAAGTCGACAAATTCAGTAAAGTTCCTCCTTTTTCTTTTTTCTTCTCCCTAAACTTTTTTCTTAGATTTTAAGTTTGAAAACTGCAATATATTTAGGAATTTATTGGCCTTTTCTTAACGGATTATGAATCATGATCCTCACCCTTTAAAGAGTAGGCTTTTCTCAATTTTCTAGCATTATTAGAATGGTTTCTATTTTAATTTGCTTGTTAATCCGTTAGAAAGGGGAGACTAAATATATGATGATGAATTAATATATATTTGATCGATCATTTTCGGTAGTTGAGATAAGGATTGGACCTAAAGTAAGTGACGGCGACGCAAAAGGGAACATCAAAAATCAAATATTTCATATGTCACGGTCTTCTTGTTTTATCACATATGTACAAACAATTTGTTAGCATGTTAGATGTGAGAAAATTAGATTTCGATAAGACAGTGTCTGAGAAAAAACTGTGATGGTACCTGAAGATCGGAGGTTCTTTATTATTCAACCTTGAGGATTACAGACCTGTGATTTTCTGCTTGAATCATTACTATTAAATGTACGCCAAATTTCTTTTTATCGATTCTAATTCAACAAAAGAATACTATATTATATCGTGTGTGTTTTATATAAATGATATTATATTTAAGTTTCTAACCAAATCCAATTAAAAACAAGTAAGTTGAAGGAGTTAGTTAAGATGGTTTATTTAAGTTCCTTCATTAGATGAGTTAATCGCAGTGTTTGAAAGCAAGAGTTTTTGTCCCTGCTTAAGGTGGCGCTCAGAACAAGATGATATATTACCTAGATAAAATCAACCAAATAGTATTATACACATATAATATGGGAAAATTATTTATTCGATTTGGCAAGCATGCACACACGTTTACGTATTGTACTCTCCTTTTCGTGTTAAGCAAGTGACCAAGGAGCATTATTAATTTATTATTGGCGGTGAGTGAGGAAAATGCCGCCATGGTAGCTAGCTGGCACAGTGTGTTTGCCTCGCCTGGCAATCCCTCATGTCTTCACTCCCACTGGGTCGCTGTTGCTCGCAGGGGGCTGACCCGGCCGCTCCCCAGAAGCACAGTTATCCTTTTGTCTTTTTCCTCCAAAGAAGAATGAGATAATTGGAGTTCAGCAAAGCAAATCATCTATGATTAGGCAGTAATTGGTGGGAAGAGCATGGTCGAGTGACTCGAGTCCAACGTGCAAAAGCTTCAAAGATTTTGTGTATGGCTTTAGATACTTAAATTGACAATGCGGTCGTTATTAATATATAAATATAAATAAATAAAGGGGTCTGATCAAGTTACACAGGTGAAACTTTAAGTATAGTTATATTTTTTATAATTATCTATAAAATATATTTTTACCAATCCAATCGCTGGATTATAATTATAAGATATAAAGATTATAATTATTCACGAGAAAGAGAAAGAATAAGCTGCCCACATAACTAGGAAAGGAAGCCAATTCAAAACTGGCAAATTAGTAGAAAACTCATCTCTCTCACTTTGTTAACTCTCCCCATTCTCACCCCAACCTTCTTTTCCTCCTAAAACAGAAAGCCATTAAATTCCTTCCTTTCTTGGTTTGCTCTGCGGTGTGGTCACTCATGGAAGTTAACACTACCGCTGTAGCTGCAGCGCCACCAACCGCTGCTTACAAACAGCACCACCTACATTCCCAAAGCCATAAGGTCCATAACCAACGCCATGGAAACTTCCCCTCCAAAACTATTCTCATAACCATCACTGCGGTCACCTCAGCTACGCTCTTATTTGCAATTTTTCTGCTTGTATTCATGCTCCATCGTCTAAAATCCACCAACAAGAACAGAACATGCAAGGATAACAGCAGAGTAGTACTTCATGACACATGTTTGGGGTCCCTCACTTCAACAGCTTTAAGCTTCAATTCTAGCCCAGGTAAAAATAAACTTGTAGCATATGTTATTGCAAACAGTTTCTTAGTTGTCCAACAGATACAATATATGCAAACTTAAGGACTTCTAGCTAGGAAATAGCAACTAACTGGTCCTGCATATCATCACAAGAATGTGTTACTATTATATATATATAATTAAAAAATTCTCTTAAAGGGTCCATATGCTTGTGAAAATTGATTGCAGATGTGAAGGGAGGGTGTCTTCATGGAGGAGATCAGAACATGACACCAGCACCTAAATTTCGAGGTGTCCAAGTGTTCACATATAAGGAGATAGAAGCAGCCACGGGTGGATTCAGTGATGCTAATATGATTGGAAATGGAGAATCTGGTTTGATGTATAGAGGAATCCTAAGTGATGGCACTGTGGCAGCAATTAAGTTGATGCACAGAGAAGGTAAGCAAGGGGAGCGTGCCTTCAGAATAGAGGTGAGTGAGCTTCATTTAATATTTGCTTATGTTTTTGGTAGGCAAGATTTAATGTTAGTACTTGTTATTACCTGCTCTCTGCGTGTGTATCCTTTCCTTGTATTTAATCCACTTGTTCAGATGCATTGGTTTTTGTCTTTTTATTAAGTTGAAACTGTTGCTAAAGAAACAAGGAACAGTTATTTTAATGTGAAAATGAACTCCTACATCATATCGAGTGGAAACCTTAATACTCGAGCATCGCTATTGGTTAAAGATATTCACGTTATTCGTCATTTTCAATCCACCTCCTTGATTAAAATATAAAAGTCTTCAAGTCTAAAAAGTTTCTCACAAGGAAAAAAATGTTACTGAAAATAATTCATCAACAAGAATTCATGTTCTTGAATGGACGAAATTCATATAACCTATTCCTAGGTCTCCGAAATACAAGCGGTGAGACAGTGACGCATTCTGACTTCTGTGACTCTTATTTTAAGTTTCGCTGTCAAGACTGGGACCATGGAAATTGGGATGCACATGGGTGTGATGACTAAATGACATTTTATACATTTTTATTTATTTTACTTGGTATATTCATTGCAGGTGGATATGCTAAGTCGCTTGCACTCTCCTTATTTGGTTGAGCTGCTTGGCTATTGTGCGGACCAACACCACAGGGTGTTGATATTTGAATACATGCATAATGGCACACTCCATCACCGTCTCCACTCTCCTAACAATCAATGTCAACCGTTGGATTGGTGGGCCCGGATGAGGATAGCCCTTGATTGTGCCAAGGCTCTAGAGTTCCTGCATGAGCATGCCGCCCCCCCTGTGATCCACCGTGACTTCAAGTGTAGCAATGTTCTACTGGATCAAAACTTTCGTGCCAGGATATCAGATTTTGGATTGGCAAAGACGGGATCAGAGAAGATCAACGGTCAGATTTCCACCCGTGTGTTAGGGACCACTGGATATCTGGCACCAGAGTGAGTACTAAGTAACCCATCTCACCTTGCCTTCTTGTCCTGAGTTTCAATATTCGTACATCAAATACAAAACCTCTTACATAAAATTATAGTATATTTATCTTACCTCAATACATGCCTATTTGATATTCACCTGCAATCACCTTAGTATACAATGTCATATATGATTTCTACATCTTCATCTTATGTTCAAAAAGCCAATTTACTATCTTCCCCACTCCCATTGTAATGTTGAAGATTGAAGAAAGAAAAATGCACATGCCACATAGAAACAGTCAAGTTCCTATAAGGCTGGCTGAAATTTTTAAATATCATGACACATTTCAATATTCAAGGCTACTCATGATATTACTTGTTTGTTTAGCAATATATAGCATGAGCTTGATTTGTAATTGGGCACACTGTAGGTATGCCTCGACAGGCAAGCTTACAACAAAGTCAGATGTTTACAGCTATGGTGTGGTTCTTCTCGAGCTATTAACAGGGCGTGTACCTGTCGATATTAAGCGGCCCCCTGGAGAACATGTTCTTGTCTCTTGGGTTAGTAAATAGCACTGCAATTTCCATTTTAAAACGATTGTTTAAATTTAAAGAAAAGTGGAAAAAAAAAATGCTATGTAAGTATTTTTACCAGAATTTTATTATGAGGAAGCTCTAGCAAGTAGCATTTTTATTCAGGGAGACGAGCTTGTTAAACTTTCCATAACTTTTGGGATCTTTGTTACTCATCAGGCTCTTCCAAGGTTAACTAACAGAGAAAAAGTGGTGGAAATGGTTGACCCTGCTCTACGAGGACAGTACTCAAAGAAGGATCTAATTCAGGTCAAACTTCGTTTTTCATTGTCATTGCTATGATTATCATCATTGTCACTTGATGACTCAATGATATTCCATCGACTAATTAACTATTTGCTTTCTGCTACTACTTTGGTTTACAGATTGCTGCAATTGCAGCAATGTGCATACAATCAGAAGCTGATTACAGGCCGCTAATGACGGATGTTGTACAATCACTAATACCACTTGTTAGGAACCCGAATTCTACTTGTTCATCTAGTTCCCTAAGATCTCAGAAAGGTCCAAGCCATTAGGTGTGCATACATTCTGTTTGAGTAGAGCAAAAGAAGCTGCCCCAGAAGCAAATGATTTTTGTTCTTAGACTACAATAGGGAATGGACAAACATAGGGACTAAGAAAATGCAATAATCATACATGTTGGTGCATCGTCAAATTGACAGCTTTGAACAGCGGAATTCTTTTGCCCTTACAGCCTTCCACCATGGAGAAAAGAAAAGCAAAACAAATGGATAATTCAAATTTGCCTAAAGAGCCAGAAAGAGCAAAATCATTCGTATTCATTTCAGTCAATATAAGAGAGTTTAGTGTGACATCATCAATTTCTTACATCCCATTATTGACCACATGAAAACAAACTTAGCAGCGTACTCTTCCAAGTTACTAATATGGCACCAGAAAAGCGATTCCTCCAGTCCACAAGAATACACAATCCTGTGTGTTATAAATATCCTTAGGTATAATTTCACAGCATTCTGAGTTTTGGCTCTTCTTTCTTTTTTTTTTTTTTTTTTTTTTAAGTTCGCTTTGGTTGGCTCCCAAGATCTTTCTACTTCATTTTTTTTATCACAAAATGCCCATTGATATGCCATGCTGGAATTCTGTCGTGCTTAGATGCTTTTGGGGAATCCCTCACATTCAGCCGGTAATGTAGTGAATCCAAACATGTAACATTATTCCATAGTATCATTCACATCTGTACACTGGAGGATAGATCTTAAGTACCTCAATATGACCAGAACCAGAATATGCCTCTCTTTTGCTGTGTAACTAGATGCAGTTATTGTAATAGAAAACTAAATAAGTGAAGGTTTGATTATATAGAGAGAGAAAGAGAGAGGTTGTTAACAAAGTATAACAGAACCATAACTAACTAGCCGACTCCTTTTTTTTTTTGGTCATAGACTCAGTTATGTTCAGTGGCAATTGGGCCAAACTTTTCTATTGGGCCTGACAAGTTTTTGTCATTTAACATATTGTATTGTAACAAGTAGTTAAATTTATTGAACGAAAAAGGGGGGAAAAAGGTAGTTAAACTTAAACATGCATAATCTTATACTGAAATCTATGTCTAAAATTTAAGCCTGGCGACACCATCATGAATAAAAAGGAACATCCAAAGTACTGCTTGACCATAATGGAGTTCCATTCCACGCTAGCGTTAGATCCACAAGGATTATAAATCACGAACCTAAATCTCACGACAGGACCATGCTCAAGGGCGAATTATTAACTAACCGGGGAAATAATTTCATGTTTCAGCCTTTGATTCAATGACAGCAATTGATCCTCCCTTCTATAACCATGTGAAGTGTTGTTCATCTTATTTATCTAGACTCATTATATCAACTATAAGGGTGGGGATCAGGGGATCCATTAACATTTACACCGTATCTAACTATTAGTATGCAACTATTATTCTCCTTGAAATTCACCATTTAATTTCTTTTCTTTAAAAGACGAATACGCACTTCTTGCAGTAAGGACGGCACGTTGGACAAGTTGGTGAAAAAATAAGAAAGGAAAAGTGGCTTAACAAGAATATATGTCAAAGGCAGCTACAGTTGGTAGGTGGCTGCATTCATTACATCGATGCATTGAAGGAAAGAAATGCAATTAAAATTCATGCTATATCCTGTGTTACATCAATTATGGATAAGTGATGAGTTACTAGAACTCGAAAGGAGTTCGTGTTAATCAATAATTCTAGCGAACTAAAGAGAAAGGAAATTAAGCAGTTGCCAGCTGGAAACTTGAAGTAAATGTATCGGTGATAGCTTACGCAAATTCGTTGACGCATGAAACTAATTAGAACCAAGAATGAAGGGCGTCATTAATAGTTAAGAATAAGTAGTCCTTTAATTTAATAGCTGTTCCACTGCCAATTGGTTAGGAGGAACCCATTAATTAGTTATATTGCGACTACTACTGCTAATATGTTATTAGAAGTTAGAACTGGTCCCCTCACAAGTCACAATCACAAGGCTGGCAACTTGGAAGTGCCCAAGCTCTGAATGGAAAGGAATAGGCTGATTAAAATATGCGCTCAAGAGGAAATTCACCATCACCGTCTATGAGTAATAATTTATTATTTAAGTAGCGTTAAAAAGAATTTAACAATTTTATATTCATCAGTTGAATTTTAACGAGAAAAAGATTTTAAATTGATTTGCTTTATAAGACCGTCAACAAAATCTGCTTGAAAATTTTAGCGTTTTATGTGACAAAAAGAAAAAAAAAGCTTACAAGTTGACTTGGCACCAAAATCTAAGAAATAAAATATTATGATTGCACCAGCTTATTGGTTTCAAATCACAGCGTAGTTTCAAATGAAAAATAGAGGACCAACCAGTGGTTTGGCAATTGTCAATGTCATTATGGCATAGTTCAATTTCGAGCACGAGGCACACCAAAGCGAATCTTGTAGGAAAAGAAAACATTTTGTAAGAATAATGATATCTGTATATGAAAAATGAATATTAAGAATAGATATTATAGCAAAATGGAAAGCCCTGGCCTCAATCACTATTATCAAATACTTTATGCCCCTCTATAATATCTACTTTTAATATACAAGTATAATTGCTACTCTTTACTAATAGCAAGAGACACCAACCCGCAAAGTCGCAAACCTCTATTTTTGGTCCATCATATTGTCTCCTTTCCTATCAATAATGTCAAGTGCATGCCATTTCATAATTAAAATAAAATTATATCAACAAAAAAATGCAAATAAAATTTAATTTTAATATTTATTAAAATAATTTTTTTATATTATCAATTAATCACATATTATTGTATACAGTTTTACTATAATTAAATACTTTAAGTAATATAATAATACACAATTAATTAATTATATACGTATGATATCATAATCTCTATCATATTAACACTGATACAAATATCATAATATACGTCTAAGCATAAACTAATAATGCATCATAATCCATCTGACATTACCACTGACAGCTGCTGATTTTCTTCCCCATGAACGCGTCAATCTTACCATAGACAATTAGACATTAGATACCTGGAGATAGTGCAAAAGGCCAAATACACGACAGATACGTTCAACTATTCTTGTTGAAATTTCAATATTTTCACGGAACCAGAATATCACATTTCTCAATTCTCAAGTAGGTTATTTGATTATTAAACATTTATTTTTTAAAATTTTTTTAAAAATTTAATTTTAATATACTGTTAGTATAAACAAAAATATTTAACTTAATTACTTATTATTTTAAAAATATTACAAATATAATCATATGATTACATGATATCATAAAAAAATTTATATTAATAATGTATTAAAATTATTTATTTTATCTATTTTTATCTTCTCCATGAGGATAAATTTAAACCTCATATATTGTTTTGGATACATATGATATTAACCTAATATCTACTGGAAAACAGACAAGAAATATGTCAAAAATGAACTCCGCTAGGAGGGCAAGTCAAACATATCATCCTTGCAATTTGCAAAAGTAGGTTAGCTTCCATGCATGTTTTGTGACAGGTAGCTACGATCCATTCAATGGACAAGGACTAATGCTATTTACATTTTTTTTATTTAAAAAAATAATCACACTTATCTTTTTTTTTCTTTTTCATTTTTTTATCTTTTCCCACTTTTAGTATGTTCTGCAACTTGTGTTCAACAAGAATTAACATTCTCGAATATTCGCCGTTTTCACCATCTGAATTAGAAATTTCTAATTCCATGCACGATAATCTTATTTCTCTTATTCTTCTTTCTGCGCACGCATGTCATTTTCACTTCTGAAATATTAACTGAACTTTTTTATTTTTATGCTGAGAGAATTTTGAACTCAACTCAATAGCTTAAACTTACCAAATTGGCCTGGCTTGACATACATTTCTTACCTTATTATACGCTTTTTACAAATTAAGAAGAAGTGAAAAACCAAAATCGTGCCCTAAAAGAAAAGAAAAAAGAAAAAAATAAATAAATACAACGAGTTGCCAAGACTGGGCAAACTAAGTAACAGAACCTAAGCGCCCGTCAAGCTGGAATACTGAGAATGGGAAAAAATATTTGCTAAAATAACCCATTCCTTCGAGAACTTTTATTGAGTCGGTCGGATTCCTGGTAATAATAAGATGTTTATCGAGAACTCAACTGCAGGTCAAACCGGGGGCCGGGCGGAGTCAACGGCCGATGGCGGCATAATAGGGGCGGAAGCGGAGGCGGATGATGAGGTCCCTTCACCGGAGCTATCAACCACCCTCGGGGACCTAACTGACGTTCCCCTACGTAAAATTGACGGTGCCCTCGTAAAACTCCACCGGTCCGATTTAAAGCTCCGGTCCAACCGCCTCCAAATGCTCCCCCTACTACTTCCCTGCCTCGAACTACCCTCCCTCGGCAACACCAGCAAGCTGTTGGCCCGTTGCAATTCCCGGTTTATTATCTCTCTCCTCACTCCCTTCGGCAGTCTCAAAGTGAACCGGTCCGTGTTTTCCCCCGGCTGGACCAAAGAATGCCCAGTCGAGTGCGACCGAGGGAACCGGCGTCTCCGGCTCGACCGGGACCCCCTCGTGCGGTTCCGGTTCAGCGTTTTGCTTTTTTCCAGCGTGACCAACTCTGGCTCCGACACAACACGCTCAGCGTCCGCGTTGACCTGTTGTTGTTCTGGCGCTGTGGTCTCAACGGCGTCGTTTTGAGCCTCGACGCCGTGCGCGTCGAGGTTCGGCAACAGCGGGAGCCCGTGGACGGACTCGCCGGGTTGGGGTACGAGGTTGGACCGGCAAACGGGGCAGGTGGTGTGGGAACCCAGCCACTCGTCGATGCACTCCGGGTGGAACGCGTGGTCACATTTGGGGATCAAACGCAGCGTTTCGGTGTCCTCGAACTCGCACAGGCAAACGGCGCATTCCAGTACCTCTTTTCCGATCATGTGGATCTTCACCTCCGAGTATTCCAAAATCGGGAACGTGTCGATCACCGCCGGGTCTAGCCCACGCGCCCTCCTCGACCTCCCGCCAGTGGCGGTGGTGGGGAGGGCACCGCCGGAGGGGGAATCGGCGCATCGGCGGATGTAGATAGAAAAAAATCCCATTAGAAAAAGCGCCGCGACCAAAATTACAATGATGATGGCCAAGGAAGGGTTGAACTGCTGGTTGTAGTTAGGGCCAGAAATGTCGTTATTGTTCGGTGTTTGCGCAACGACGAGAGGGATGAAGAAGGAGAGGATGAGGAGGAAGCAGTGGCATAGGTAGGAGGTGGATATTTCGTTGTCCTTCTTCATTGAGAAGGAACGGTGAATCTGGGAATAGGAGGAGAGAGCGAGTGAAGAGAAGCGGTTTTAACAAAGGAGGGAAAAGGGAAGGCGAGTTTGGAAGGGGTTTTATATTTCTTGAGTGAGAGGGGTATTAGGGTCAGAGACAGTGGGCAGCGTGAACCAGCTTAATTTCTTGCTAGGCCTAGCCTAGCCTGGGTCTTTGGGAAGCTTCCGAAGAAAACGGAGAATCGTTAACTTAGACAAATCGTGTTTTTCAGCTTGGGCCTTTTGCTAGTATATTTTGCACGGCTGTCAAAAGTCAAACGATCAATTTTAAGTGCCTGCTTCGTCATTCTTTATTCCCTACGTAGTCAGTGACAAGATCGTGTTCAATTTTTGTTGCACTCAAGTGTAAATTTAGTTACTAAATATATTTCATGGTAGTATAATTTTGACGCATTTAAAACGATAATAAATAAATTGGCTGTTTATCAAAGCTCTTTTTCTTTTGCCGGGGATTTATCCAGATTTACTTTCTTTAAATTCAGTAATAATTATTATTTGCCTATTATTGGTTGAAGTGCAATTTGAATTTCAGAGGATTTGAACTCACACTGAGAAATTCGGACTTTTTTTTACAGACATATTGAAGGCTCACAAAATATTGTATTAGAAATTTTAAAATTCTACCCACAAAAAATGGTAAAAAAATTTTGATTTGTTTTTTCGTTATGTAAGTGTTTATCAATGTTATAAATCAACAAGAAATTTGTTCATATCAATATTCTACAAATATTAGTTTTTTAGTTAGTATTTGTTTTGCAGCTAATGTATCATTTAAAGATCTTATATAACATGATTGAACTATTCCCTCTTATCCACACGAGATAAAACAAACATTTCATGTCTGAGAATTTGAAAAAAGTGAACTAAGAAGAATAGAAAGAAAATGGAGAAAGATTTTCTTTTCTTTTACTCTTTTCAAGCAATGTTGCGGAAAAGTCAACCATGGCACAAGCATATGATGCGTATGCGATTTTAAAACAAACTAATTGGTTAAAAATTGCCGTGCTATAACTGCTATTTGGACAGTAACCGTGGCAACTAGATAAAATTGTGTTGGCAGAAAAAGCGGATGAAATGCTAGTATATAATTTGTTTGTTATTGAAATCTTTCAATTCTTAATCGTCAATACTATGCATGTGTTCGCGTGAAATATTGAAAAGTATTGAGAATTGAGAACCCCCTCTTCTAGAAGCACTTGATTTCATCGTGCATTATTGTTATTTTTTTTGTAGAAGACAAAGAAAGAGCAAAACAGAGACACCATTGCCTGTTGCTTGTCTGTTTAGGATTAATTAATATTAATTGAAAATTTATATATGCTTCCATTAATTATTTATTTAGATATTTTATAATCAATCGTATTTCTGACGGTCTAATAAATGTTCACCTTAAAAAATGTCACTCATTAAAAAAAAAAAATAGTGATATATGGTACAATTGTAATTTTCTAAATTAACTGTAAAAAAAACTATGGAAGAGAAAATTGGATCGGATTCACCGATCGGACCGGTTGGACCGAAAATTAGACATTTAGTCGATTTGGTCCTTTTTCTTGAACTGCCTGCCTCAAAAGTCAATGATAAATCAATTAGAACTGATAGACCTGTGCAAGTAGGATCAATTAAACCAATTGACCAGTTAGGTTAATTTAAAAAAAAATGGTCAAAATGTTGTTCTTTTTTTAAAAGGAAAAAAAAGCTCAATCAAAATAGAAGTTCATTTCTTTTAGAATCTTGATTCTATTCATATGCTTATTTGTTATATGTTTTTAAATTAATTTAAAAGTAAAAAACTAAAAATGATTGTTATTATACTGTATGTAAATACTCCCTAAAAGAAATGTATGTGAAGATTAAAGTAAATAAATTTTATATTTAATATGTTTCATAAAGTGGCCTATAATAAATGTTACTTTGTATGGGTTGTATTATTATTAATGACTTAATATAATTTTTTACTTTCTAATTATATATATATATATATACTCTGGTCAAACTCGTGGTTACACCGGTTGGACTTCTAAATCTTTGAACTAGTACCTTAACCGGTTCGATATCCGATACGATTTTCTTAACCTTGCAAAAAAAAACTTAAGTAGAAATTATTTAAATTAAATTAAACATAACATTTAACTTGATTATGATACTTGATAATTTTAGCGGGAGAATATTTATGTTATAAATTAAAAATATTTTTAGAGCTGTACAAATAATACTACAACTTATTTTTAAATAAGACTTATAGATCTTTACTATTCTTATAATTATGCTTGACAATACATAGAAAAAATAAAATTTTGTTTTTTTTCTAACATTGAATTTATATATAACTAGCTGTATGACAGGCACGTCACCCACATTTTTTATTTTTAAGGTAGTGGTATAAAATTACTTTTTGTCGAGTAAATTTACATTATAGTTCCTAAAAAAATTTCATTTTAACATTCTAATCTTTAAAAAATTAAATATATACACTTTAGTTCTTGAATTTTTTTTTTAACATTTTAATTCTTAAAAGATTAAATACATAAACTTTAATCTTTGAATAATTTTTTAACACTTTCAGTCCTTAAAAGATTAAATGTATACACTTTATATATTTTGATATTTTTTATTTTTTAATATAAAATATAATAAGAAAAATAAATTATAATTTTTAATTAATTATTTAATTTAAAATTTATATATCAAAGTTCAATTAGATTAATCTCATATTCTAATATTTAATTGAGTTATATATCATATATATAATTATTTTTATTATATATAATTAAATTTATATTAAATAATTATTATTAAAACTTTATATAATTAAATCTCACATTCCAAGATTTTCATAATTAATTATATATATATGACTATAACTCAATTAAATCTTGAAATGTGAAATTGACTTGATTAAACTTTGATATATAAAGACTCTTTCTCTCTCTCTCTCTCTCTCTCTCATATTTACCTGTGCTAGTCAAGCCACATTTTATATTTTTTAAATTTTAATATAATTAACTATATTTATTTATGAAATTATATATAATATAACATTCATGCACTGAGGGGCTGAATTTTGTAGAGGAATGGTTGCAGTTACTGCATTAATAATTTCTACTACTTGGATGTGGTTAGTTCTTATGTGGTTTTTTTTTTTTTTAGATAAAACTTGTATTAAATTGCTTATATCTATCTCAACCAATTCTAAATTCAAATAATGACATATGGATAACTTTTTTTAAATAAGTAATTTAAAAGTTTAAAGTATAGACTCATCTAAAGAAAAATGTCTACGTGTTATTCTTTGATTTGAGAAATTGATGAAAGAAAATTGATCTAAGTTTTTTTTCTTTTTCTTTTTTCTTTACTATATATATATATATTATTTTTTAAATATATTTTTCTTTTATAAATATTATAGTGTATATATTTATAGACTTGAAAAAAGATTTCATTTGAGCGAAGAGACACTAAAAAGCAATTATTTTAATGAATCCCTTTTATATATATTGTAAATTTTATATATAGTATAGATTATGAAAAATAATTAGAGTAATTATTAAAAATATATGAATAAAAAATAAATTATTTTCAATATAAATTATATTTATATATAGCAAAAATTAAAAAATATATAAAATTAAATAGTAAATATTTAAATAACTATACTAACTTTTAAATTTTAAATTAAACAATTAATAAAAATTATATTATGTTATAATTTATTTTTCTGATTATATTTTTTTGTAAGAAATAGAAAATATTAAAATATACAACACATACTATATATTTAATCTTTTAAGGATTAAAGTATATGTATTTAATTTTTTAAAAACTAAAATGTTAAAATAAAAATCTTTCAGAAGTAAAGTGTAGATTTACTTTTTATTGTTTGATATGAAGGTATAAAATTATTTAAAATATATAAAATTTGTTTGGATAAATAAATTTGAAAAGAATGAAATGAAAAAACGTTCATATATTATCATATTGATCAAGTCACATTTTTTATTTTGTGAGGTTTAATATAATAAAATATAATGGTAAATTTTTATTTTTATATCAATTAAATTTTAATCTAATTAATAATAATTTAATAAAAAAATTTAATTATCATACACCGATAGTGTAAACTCAATTTACACAATCAACCAATCAATATGTGTCATGTCATTTGATAGTAAATGCTGGTAGTTATTGAAATCATTTTTGTAATTTTGAATTAAATGATATGTCATATTTTAATTGATAGACCGAGTAAATTGGGCTTACACTATTAATACATAACAATTAAACTCTTAATAAAAATAATTATAATCTTATATTAATAGGTAAAAAAATGAAATATACGAAAAGATTAAATACAAATTATTATAAAAAGATTGTAGAAAAGAAAATGAGAATAATTTAATAAGAACGATAGTGCATGATGCCCAAAGTATGAGCCACCAGTATCTCCTTTTGTCTGGGTAAAAATTATAGTCCCCCCTCTCTTTTTCCTTAGAATAAACCTAAAAATATGGTAACATTCAATGAAATTATTGAAATCCAAAAATAAATAGGGTTTAATTTAAGTGCACTGACAGTATAAAACTTTTTTACATTGTCATCCAATCAAAATCTTCCATTTACATGACCGGTCAAGTAGTGGGTGATTATATTAAAGAATTTTGCTGATGTGGCAATTTATGATTAAATGTCTGGGTAAAAAAATTTTACACTGACAGTGTATTCAAATTAAATCCAAACAAATATTTAAAGACACCACATAAAATTATAGCTTGTAAAATACATCATAAAGTAAATAAATGAACTGATTTAGCATACTAAAATTTAATATATTAAAAATTAGCAATCACTAAATGAATTTATAGAAGATTACACACCCATAAATTTGTGTGTAGGAACATGTCAATTTGCAATCCTTACTGCTTCAAACTAAATCCATGTATTCCTCCATCTTGTACATGATCTTTGTAGTGATAATCTAGAAGCCACGCACCATATCGTTCACTTTCAGCCACCATGTTAAATAAATATGGATTTTTTCTCCCTCTTAGTCTATGAAGATAGATAGGTATTCTTTATGTGACAAGTGGATGATTGAAGGTAATGGTGAAGAAGATACTTGAAAAGTTATGGTAAAGTCAGAAAAAATCTATTCATGGGCTAGGAAAAGGCTGAAGGCAATTGTGTCATGGTAAAGAAGATGACTTAATTAGCAATAGGTTCAGGCGCAAATGTCTTCGAATGGGAAAGTTGAGAGAGACGTGGAAGCAGTTTAAAAAACAGAGAAAGAGTGGTAATAAACTGACTTGAATGAAATACTGCACATGAAGGTGGAGTTACTTTTATTACCCAAAAACAGTTCCTTAAAAAATTATTCATAAGGGTAAAAATAGACATCAAAATCAGTTACGTTAAGGGAATCCCCTTTATTATATTATATATATAGATACATAGATGCATAGATTATACGATTTCATATTGTAGACTTTGTCCTCACGGGTCTTCGGTTATCCCTTGTAATAAATAGTGGTAAGGCAAAACAGCACATTACATACTATATTTACTTATACATTATGTTTTGTCGATATTATATTATGTTGTCTTGTCGATATGAATATTAGGAAATAAAGAAAAGTTTGTCAATCTTTCAGTGCTGGAGACCGTAGGAATGATGTTTTATGTTTACAAATTTTGCTAATGACAATAGTAATCAAATGTGTTCTGATGGATTAGTCGTATTTTGAATAATTTTTTCCACAAGAAGAAAACGAAGACCTCAGAGTTTTGATTTTTTTTAAAGAATGTTTTAAGAATATTAATTAAAAAGTGCTAATATTTTTATTAAATATTTTTTTCATTGAAAACATTAAATATTTCTTAAATTTTGGATAAAATAAATTCTTAATTTTGTTTATACTTTTATTTTATTTTTCAATCCATGCCCAAACACTACTAGTTGTCAAAATACAGATAGATTAAATAGTGATGATCAGAATTGGCATACACATAACCTCAATTTGAATATTTCGTTATATTATTTTATTTTTTATTTATAATTTTAATTATTTCGATGCCCATCAATTTTTGGTTCTTTTTGGTCACAGTGAATCCCTTCAAGGAAAATTAAGAACACTAAACCGGGCAACTTGCTGAGCTGGTGTGATATTCATTGCCAATGCAATTATCAACTATTGGCTCGTTTGCACTTGTTATGTAAGGTAATTGTATATAAATTAAGAATTGAAAAAATTATTGAGCATTCATATTTGTTAGAAAAATATAATTACACTTTAATAAGTTACTTATTGTTAAGATATTTAAAATATTATCACTAAATTAATATTTCCCTTATTTTATTTAATAAGAAATAAAAATATGTGATAAAATTTGAAAATATTTTACATTTTTAAATATTCAAAAAAATGAAATTAGATATAACTTATTTTGTTAACTACCGTATATTTTATAATAACAGTTTAATTTTAATATATTATTATGTAAATTTTTTTATATTAATATTTAATATAGTATTAATACTTTATTTAATGAGTTAATAACAATATAAAATATTAATTTGTTAAATAATATATATATATATATGCGAGTATAAACATTAATTGATTCAAGTGATTCCTTTTACACCTCTTAATTAATATTTTATATTTAAACCTTATGAATGAAAAAAAAAAGTACTTATGATTATAATTTGTTTAATATTATCAATACATTAAAATTGAATTTTATGATAGAAGTAACCCGAAGCATAAGAGAAACAGCACAAAAATCAGAGCATAATTCAAAACTTCTCAATCACCGATCGATTTGCAAATCATTTCCCGTTGTAACAATGGTTTTTTTTTTTTTTAATCTATGGAAAGTAATAATGCTTTATTTGTTTTTTTTTTCCCTTATTTGATATAAAGTAATATTGTGTATTAGTTTATGAAATAATTAACTAACATGGGTTTGGTCGAAATGGGAAGATACTTCGACCCCTTAATCAGGTGTTTTAGGTTTATACTTTGTAAATGAAAAAAATCCCTATTTGGATACCTAAAGCTCCATTTGGGACCTCTACGAATTAAGTTAGATTAGTTGAGTTCTTGATAATAGGACTCAATGAATCAATGAGCTTCACCCCCTCATATTTGAAATAATTAATCACACAAAATCAATGATAGTTAATAATGTTTTGAAATCACGGGAAATAATAAATCTGCAGAAAATTTGGGAAGAGTAATTATAGAAATTTGAGATAAGAATACAAGTTTTAGAAAAATAATTCTTGGATTTTTCATATAAAAATTAATCTTATAAGCAATTTAAAAGTTGAACACAAGAGAATATCTAGTACTTTAACCCCTCAAAAAAAAAAAAAACAACAAAAAAAAAGAAAAAAAATCCATGTTAAAAACAGGTCCATCTTCTTTGTGCAATGTTTGTCGAAGACTTATTTTTAAGCAATGTTATTTATACACACTTGCACTTATATCATCTTTCATCTTCATATATTTCATCATTTGATTATAACAAATTAAAAATAGCGATAATTTGAATATTTGAAAATAATATATATAAGATATTACATGAAACAATAAAAAAAAATAGTACATAAAAGAAAATACTCTTTTTATTATTATCTTCTTTTGGGGAATTTCTATGGAACCCTTGCATATTTTTGGGTTTCAACCCTTACATACATGGACTAATAAAAAACATCCAGATAAATTTATAATAATGACATATAAATTGTATTTATATCAATATTTAATTTTGCAAAATAATACTTAAAAAAATAATATTTATAAAAAAAATATTTATTTTTATTTTTATAAAAATATTACGCCAAATCCAACCCATTTAAATATTAACAAGCCCATATAGTATTGCTCTGACCCACTTCAATTTGGGCTCGCGAGGTAAATAAGTCAAGTTAACCCATAGTAAATGTAAACAACTAAATATAGTATTGGCCCGAGCTATTTAGGCCTAGTCTATTTGGATCCACTAGTTAAATGAGTCAAACCACCCAATAACAATATATATAACGAGCTAGCATAATGTTGGTGAGACCCATTTAATGTTAGCCCACAAATTTAAACTAGCTAGTTTAACTCATTTAGGCTCAACTCATTTGGGTTTGCTAGTTAAAATAGGTTAGGTCAACCTATAGCAAATATTAATAAACTAGCATAATATTGGCCTAATTCGTTTGAGATTAGTCCACAAATTTAAACAAACTAAGAGGGTCCATTTAGGCCCGACTTAGATCCATTTGGACTTGCTAATCAAATGGGTTATGTTAACATATAACAAATGTTAATGAGTCAGTATAATATTAGTTTGGCCTATTCAGGCATGACCCATTGCAGCCTGCTAATTAAATGGGTCAACTCAACTTATAATAAATATTAAACATTTATTATATGTTATTATATAATTAGTCCAACTCAACCTGGGTTTGAAACCCTTTAAATTTTCTTGAGTGCCATAAAAGGGTCCTTTTTTTAATATGATATTCGAAAATAATTTATATCAAAATATGAGATTTTGGGGTGAATTACGAAAATATAGGAATTTAAGAAAACCCGCTATTGGCAGGTTTTCGAAATGTAACAGCTTTTTTAAAAAGCAAAAACCGCTAATAGTGGTTTTTGAAAAATAAAAAAATAAATCATATATCTCCGTGCAGCGTATCAAAAAAAAGCAAAAACTGCCACTGATATTTTTTGAAAAACTAAAAATCACCATTGGTGATTTTTCAATCTTATATCCATGTATTTTGACCTATAAACTAGTATTTTTGTATATATTATACTCATCACTATATTGAAAATAAAAAGCCGCCATAGAAAGCCCCTTTTTTAATAAAAAAATCTTTTTTATTGCCAATTTGCTGTCAACTTTTGTTCGTGAAACCTGCGTAAATCTTTCAAATACAACTCCATTAGCAACATTGAACACGACGTTGCCATTCTTCCTCTCCGAATATACCACCAATTGGCTTGTCTGATTGTTGCAGTCTAGATATTTCCCTTCTCAACTTCCTTAAAGAATCAATTGGAAACAGAAAGAGAGATTAGTTGCAGAGATGGCGAAAGCTAGCTCGAGACCACGGAAAGTCCATGGAAGAGTTCATTAGACAACGACAGAGCGCATGTACGCACGTGTGAGTGAGAGAGGGGGGGTTTGAGTGAAAATTTACCTCAAGATTTTATCCAAAGTTAGGTTAATTATATATTATCACCTTCAACATAAGATTTTGTATTTATTTGAAATAAATAAAGTTTAAGCTGTATGAAAAGTTTATTTAGTCATGACATGTTTTCAAGTTTATTGAGCACTTATAGATATTTAGAGATTATTCATTAATAAAAGAATTTAGAAATCAAACTCAAGTTAAAATGATATATAAACAAAACGTTAGTTAGATGAAACAACCTCCATAACTAAAATTTTTTATTTCTTTTATCTCGCCAACTATGCTTTTCTCCTTAAACATGTACCCTATTAAAATTTACCATCTTATCGCACTAAACAAACATAGCCTAAACGTATATTAATCAGTATAAATTGAATCATTGCAATATAGACTCGAATGATTCATCTAATTCCTATTCCCAAAAAGCCACCGTGCAAGGTGCAATGCATCGATCTTATTCTTAATACATGAAGGTCGTGGTCGTCATAATAATAATTGTGTTTTGGACAGTGAAATATACCCAACACTTGAAAACGTGTTGGAAATCAATGTCATATTATCCCACGACGAGGTTTTTCTGGATAAATTATCCCACGACGATCTAGTAAGAGAAACACATTTTGAGTTAAAAGGCTTGACCTTAAATTTGAGTTAAATATGATCTACTGACCTATCATATGCCCTTTTAATAGGTATTCATAGTCAAGCCTTTTATAGTCTACTCAGAAAACAATGAATGATGTGGCTGTTATAAAGTCCAAGTTCCACCATCATTAGCCTTGCATCTTTTCAGCCTTTCCTTTTCGATACGATTGAAGTTAGCGCTTACGACGCCCACCCCTAATTCAATCTATATATTTAATTTCTTGTGTATGGTGATAAAATTAACTTGAGTCTGATAAATATTGAATTGAAATTAATCTTAGAATTAAGTAGGTGTAACTCAATTTTAAAAGTTAATTTATGCAAGAAGAATTATTTAAATATTTATAAAAATTATTTATGCTATATTCTTAAGTGATGTAGAAATTTAATATACTCTCTCATGCCCAAAATTGGATATCTACTAATGGCACCATAATAATCACAAGATATACTCTGATACCACTTTAAAATTGAATAGGTCTAACTCAATCTCAAAAGTTACCTCATAAAAAAAGGTTGCTTAAGTATTTATAAATACTATCTATGTCATATTCTTAAATAATATGAAACTCTAATAATTAACAAATAAATCATATTTCTAATAATTTTTAAATAATATAGACATGTATAAACTTGAGTTTAATAGAAGTTATCAGCGATCTCATAGATAATTTAAAATTTAATTAATAATGTTCACTATTTATTATTCAAAATAAATATATTGAACTCTAAACTAATGGTCATGTAACTAGTTCAAAATTTATTCCATACTGTTACGCTGTAATTTTTAGATAACTACGCTGAATAGTAATCCAATAAAATCTAGGAATTTATAACCAATTATTGTCCTCATTGGTTTAAAAAAAATTAAGTGTTTAATGAAAAATAAATTATTTAATATAAAATAATTATTGTATTATCTTCAAATAAATAAAACTTGACTATTTAATGGCAATACGGCAATGATTAGCAAGATTATAAAATATATTTTGTTATGAGATATATCAGTATTATGTTTTCACTCATGAAACCTATTACACTAGTGAATGAGAGAAATGAAACTCCTGATTCATTGATTGAGTGATGGAAGTATATATACACATCATATACACAGCTGTACAGTAACCAACAATAACAGTTATAACTAACTTATATATTGAGTGTAAAACTCCCCCTCAAGTTAGGTGGTAAGCATCATGAATCCCCAACTTGAACATCAGTGAGACAAACAGAGACCGAGGCAAAGGTTTGGTTAAGAGATTAGCAAGCTGATGTTTAATTAGAAAGCACATGAACCAACTTGACAGCTCCTTCATTGACCTTTTTTCTCGTGCGAAGTGATAATTTATTTCTACATGCTTGGACCTTTCATGAAAAGCTGGATTTGTGGCAATATGTATGGTTGCTTGGTTGTCACAATACATCATGCCTGAATTAACCACTACCTCAAAGTCCTTGAGCAGAGAATGCGACCAAGTGATCTCACTGGTAACACTTGCTAAGGTGCAGAGAACCTTGAGACAGCTGCTTGTTTCTTGGACTTCCATAAGACAAGGGAGTCACCAATGAATACTAAAAAGCCAGTGTTGGGCTTTCGAGTATCCACACAACTACCCCAGTCCGCATCAACATATGCTCGTAATCGAAGAGGAGATGTAGAAGAGAAAAGGATGCCGAGGAGATGTAGAAGAGAAAAGGATGCCTTGTCCACGGGTGTTAATAACATCATTAAATTAATGCATGTTAATCTTTAAAAGAAAAGAATAAAATAGTGAAATTAGAAAAGATATAACCATACTTTGTTGATTTTTAAAACGAAAATATTGGAATACTAAATTTTAAAAAAATTAGAATGTGTTTCCCACAAAAATATTGGCTAGCCGAATGAGTTGAGAGTCAAGACATGTCAGGAAACTATTTCAAGATGACCAAGAAGTTCAGCTAGTGCAAAACACAACCGATTTCCACAATCAGGCTATTAGTATCAAGAGAAGGACTCTGTCTCTCAGCAAATGGGTTCTCAAACTACTCTAAAGAACATTTGACAGGCAGATCAGCAAATCAGGTCACCAACAGGATATTGATAAACAACTAAAAGCTAATGAAATGGATTGAAATATAAACAGGCTGAAAGTAAATGAAATACAGTAAATGAAATACGATAAAGAAGTACTATAAAGTACTGAAAAGTAAAGGCAATGAATGTAAAGTTCATAAAACATAAAAATGAATGAAAAAGAAACTTGTGTTTGATCTATTTGTTTAGAGGATGGGTTTATAGATTGTGCTCAAAGCTATTTATACAAGTATAAAACTTAACAATTATCCTAAGGCATCTATTAACCACGTTCTCACACAAACATGGTCAGCAAACTTTGTCTTGGTAACCGCCTCCTAACCGTCTTCTATGTCTTTCTTGAGTGCACTCTTCTTAACGTAATGGTAACTGTTTAAATCGCTCTTTACCTTTCATATATCTCCCCACTTTTTGAATTAGAAACCGTCTTCCTCAACTGCTTCTACTTTCAAGGGAGTGGTCAAGGACTTGGTCAAACTCTTACTCTCAGCTGTTGAAGCGCGTTCTTTCTCCAATCAAATCCTAGAACTTATATGGATTACTAACTTGTAGAAAGGCCCAAAGCCTAATAGGAAATTCATACCCTCAGCTAACGACTACTGTCAACTGTCAGCCACTGACTATTGACTGATGGCTAAATCAACAGTCAATTATCGATTAGAACCCAAGCAGTTGTCAAGCCTTAAAATATGCGAATAAGAGTTTCTATAGATGACTACAGCTAGTTAGAATTCTAATCACCAAAAGACAAGGCAAATCAGCTAAGGCAAAATAGAAAAATGGCTAAAACAATATTGAAATGATCTTTTTATGCCCAAAATGGCCTCAACCGGGCCAGCCCTAGTTGTCACGTTGACGCTCTCGTCTTGGGCTTTTCACAAATATGCAGTAATGGTTATTCTGACACCTGAATCTCAGCCAGTGGCCAATTGAAGTTTGACTGAATATTTTGGCCTATTTCAATCAATTCAAGCTGAGCAACACATTCCGCAACAGCCGTCAGTCATCACTCCTTCTTTAGCTATCGGCTGAATCTAACCAAATGTTGTCTCTTTCGACTATTTCTATTTGGTTGATATCCATCCTCAGCTAGTCGCAATTTTTTGGTACCAATAGAATGTAAGCGTTAGAAAAATAAAATTAGCAAGTGGTAGCAAAAGTATATATAATAAATTATCTTCAAAAGTAAAAGATTTCTTTTGGTAAAAATAAAATGTAAAATGTAAAAAACATGATGCTAATATATTTTTTAAAATAAAAATAATGAAATATTGAAGTTAAAAACAGCAATATCGTAATGTAAGAATTTTTAGGAAAAAAAAAAGCTAATAGTAATGCTTGATTTTTTTTAAAAAGAATATCTTTTTTATCTGTAAAAAAGTTAATTAAGAAAGTTAACTTTAATTAAAAATATTAAATATATAAAATGATCCGTGCAATGTTTGCGGAGTATAGGTGGTATACCTATAAATTAACATGACCTTTAAATTACACACATAGTATTCGAATTATTCATGAGGATTGCATTTTAAAGGAATTTGGAGGTCTTTTTTTTTTTTTTTTGCGGGTCCTGATTTCGTTATTCTCTATGGAACTGCATCAACGTGGAAGGAGAGAACAAGGCCACCGCTCGGCTTTTTCCGGTTTTTTACTTTTTTTTTTTTTTTTGGGTCAATGTGGTCTTTTCCGTCAAAGGGCTTCACCTTGCCTTGTTGACTTATGTAGCTGCCCAAATAGCACTGGGCTTTGTTATCGGCTCATTAGCCCAGATGCATTGTTGAGTTGCCACAATTACGGAGAAACAAGGTTTCATTGGAAACAAGGCTTTTTGACCCAAACAAGGCTATATAGCGATATCTCACATGGACCCAAAAAAAGAAACAATATGAAGGACCAAACCAAAAAAAAAGGACCAATATGTAATTCATGAACAACGTTTGTTGTGTTTTTTTTGACATAAACATATCTATTGTTGAGATAGGGACATTTAGCAACCTGATCATGTCGGCTGGGCTGGGTTGGGTTTAAAAATTACAGGCATTGCAAAGTTTAAGAATTTTAAGAGACATTTTTTGGGCCAAAAAAGGGGCACGAATTTTTCAAAGTGAACAAAAATCTAAGTTGATTGGAAACATAGTCATTAAACTCGGATTGGTGATTGACTCGGTCAAGACATTGGATTATTGGGTCACTGGTTTAATTAGTGGGTCATTGGTTGAACCGGTTAAATCGAATTTAATTAAATAAATATATAAAAATAAAATAAAACATAATTCAAATAAATATATAATATATATTATTATTGATATGTTATAATATAATAGGTTGTATGCCAGTCTGGTCCAATTTTGATAACTATGATTGGAAGGTTTCGGTTTAATAGTTTAAATTGTAAATAATGAATCGAACAAAGGTATTTATTTTGAATTGTAACTACATATATGTACATGGTATCATTTATGACATATGCACAGTCCTTTTCTTCTCGCCCTAACCATTTTTCACCCCAAAATCACCATAGGCCCATTTGTTTTATCCGTAGAAGTGGTCAAAATTATATTTGATAAAAGGAACTCAAATATTACTTTGAGAAAAAGTGCTTGAGAAAACACAATATCTGTTTTTGGAGTGTTGAACAATGTAGAAGAAAGTCTTTTGTTTTTTTTGTCACCGGGGGAGGGGGGTGGATTTGTGGTGTAACATTGTATCCTTGAGAGTCGAACTGACTCCATTGCAGACACTCGGTGTGGTATTTGCCACTAAGCCAAAGGCTCTTCCGCAATGTAGAAGAAAGTCTTAAGTTATGAATTAAGAAAGCCTATTATATGGGCCTTGATAATTACTCTTTGATTCTTAATTGAACTGATAAAACACTATAAACTACTTATAGCTCATGAATTGAAATTAAAATAAACCAAAATAGCGGCTTGATGTAAAAGGTAACAAGTTTTCTTAATTTGGTTATGATGTTATACATTATAAGATTGATAAAGATTTAATTAATTTGAAATCTCAAATTGAATTAAAATAGCACGGAAGCACTCTGCTTACAACCGCCATATCGCAATTGTTAGGAAAGAATACAACCAGGGTTTTGTTCAAGTGGTTATCTTGCTGTGTGAGACTGGTTTTAATCAAAGCACACAAAAGATTATGAACTCATTAATTCAGTATGGTTATACCGGATGCAATTACACCTGCCTTTTTACTTTACATGAACAAATTGTTTGAATAAAAAGGCCCAAGAGTATTGAATTTTTCTAACCTTAAGTTAAAGAGAGCCTGCCTCACCCTTATACTTTTTATTAGTAAACAAGAATAATTATGGCATGTACTTGCAATGTCAACTTCATTATGGGGCCCAACAAATGAGCATGCAAGATAAACAAATGGACATGAGGATCGGAAAAGCTACCCCTAGGCCTCTCTTTATTTAACCCCTATGTAATTTGGAATTTTGTTTAGGTTCAAAGCAACAATTATTATCATCATAATAATCATGATGAGAAATTGGTATATAGTAATTAGTGAACCCTATCTGTCTTACTCCTTTTCTTTGAAATCTCACCCATAGAAGAATCCCAAACAAAACTAACTACTTGCCCTTAGGACCTAGAAGCGCTAAAGAGACAGCCTTTAAACTTCAAAGTTAGCAAAAAGTATGTATGTTTTACCCAGTAGGCAAATCTAAATTTCGGTTTCCTTAATTAACTCATTCTAGGTGATAGTATTATTTGGTTAATCAGGGGTAAATTTCTTCGTAATTAGGTTTCAGAAGCTCTTATCTTTTTTCCGATTTTAAATATAAAACCTATAAGTTGTTCATTTATTTTAAGAAGTCCTCCTTAAAATACATTTAAATATTACTATCATACGCTTGCAAAATTAAATTAATTGCCGATGCAATATTTCACAGCGAGGAGCCAGTTCTGGCTCTTAACGTTCTGGAGGAGACCGGAGCAACGACCTCATGTTAAGCTTTACATTTATATTTTTGGTTTATCTAGCAAGTGTCCTAAGAACACTATCTAAGAAATAAAAAAAGAGGAAATTTTGCATTGAAAAAAATAAGAATGTTAAGTCTTTAATGCTTTGAATACATTAAACATTTTAAAATTTTCCTTTTATTAATTCCTTAGCCGGTGTCTTTAATAAACCTTATTTTTTTAGTATGCATAGAACTTCTTTATACCTTGACTCGGAGTAACATTAATAGTTTCACTGCACTAAAATCAATGGTTACGACCTTGGATCTATCAACATTAGGTCCTACAACTTTGGAAAGTGTTCGTGTTCAAATTTGCGAACCCAAATAATGATATTTCTCGTTAGATGCTTTAGTGTGTTTGGTTTTGTTTTCATTTTCTGTTCTTAATTTCAATTATAAAATGTTATTTTTTATTTTTTATAGTTACCAAAAGCTCAACCACTCAAAAGAGGGAGCCATAAAAACAAGCACAACAACATAGTAACAACACAAATTAACAAAAAGCAAAAGAAGCAATAGTTATACAACTAGTCCTACCAGTATATTCCACCCTACCCTGCAAAAAAAAAAACAAAAAAAAAAACACCAAGGACAAGCAACCACTACACAGAACAAGACTCAAAAAAAGACCCTCAGCAAAAAATATATATGAGATACCAGCTAAGAAACCCGCCAAAAAACAAAGCTGGCAAAGGGGTAGGCTGAACATTGAAACACCGAAGCCATGGCCAAAAGAAGAAAACAGAGCACCAGACACTACAGTGAAGAAAACAGAGCGCCAGACACTACAGTGAAGAAAACAGACCACCAAACACTACAACCAAAAGCATCACCAAGATCAAATCAAGCTCCCTAAACCCTCAATTCCTAGTACATTTTTTGCCCTTCCTAGGGCGTCCTCTTCTTTTTGAAATGACAAAATCTTGGCAATCTGAAACTTTGGATAAAGCATCAATTATGGCCTTTTCATTGCTGACCTTAAGTCCTAAAGCCTCCCCAAGATCCCAAGTAACTTACACTTCCACGAGGTCCTTTTCACACAGTACCTCATCTTCAATGCCTTCTTTATGCATATAAGATACTAATTTAAACATCGATATTTGAGGAACCTTTTCTATCATATATGAGGAGGAGCATAGAGATTCCCCAACCCTCTGATCAACCTCGTTCCCCTTCTCCAAAAAATCCCCACTCACTAAATTATCTATAGACATATTTTGCCCTTGATCTTTGATAGACAGCCCAACCCCACCAAAAAAATCCTTAAACCCAGGCGAACAATCTGGCCCATTGCTTTTTGGTTTCTCAGAGCCTAAACCATCCTTAATTGAGTTGTCAGGATGTGGATAGTGGGCTTACAAATTTGGGCTTCGATTTTCTTCAATGGCCGAGGGCCCCACCGATGGATCACTCTGTCCAGAGCCTTCTAGAGACTACAGTAATTCAAACGGGCCAATGAGGGAATTTGGCACATGTTGGTCTTTGTGCCTCATTGAAAGAACCAATTCCTCTTCCCATAATATCCCTGGTTGCTCATCCTCTCCATCCAACCTCAGTTCCTCATCTGTAATCAACCAGTTCAACCTTTTCATCTTCATTCCTTTGAATCGCAATCATCACCTCTTCACACACAACTCCAATTTTTCGCTTGAACTCCTCCAAATTTTCTAAGTTGAGAATTTCTTCAACCAGTCTCCAGATCAAGATCAATCCCTTTAAGTTTATCTTCTCAAGTTTTTTCCTATTCTTATTGTCACCAGAATTTGGCAAAATCTTACTGTTTTCCTTCACTCAATCATTTGACTTTGGATGGTGTGGTTAGCTTTCCACCACTTTTTTAAAACTTCTTCCATCTTTTGTATCTTTCATGTATTTTCCTACCCTCCTCACCGCCTTTGAATCTTTACCGGTGTCCTGCAGAAAAGAACCATTTCAAGCCATGCCATTCTTATCATATTTGGCAAAAGATATCTTCATGGTCTTCTCTCTTATCTTAACACTATTTATGCTCTTTACTGCCTTTTTAGCTTCCTCTAACTTTTTAAATGAACAAAGCCAAACCGACAACTATAATTGTTTTTTCTCTTCTGTAAGACAAATACATTAATGACTTCCCCATCCTCTCTGAAAATTTGTATTAACCAGTCCCATGTCATCTCCATTGGAAGTCCATCGATGAAGAGAGAAACTACATCCCTCAGTCGCATCCCTCAAATATTCTTCTGTGCCTAGCCTCATATTACGTTACTTTATTTTTAATCTATTTCTTATTTTTAGAATTTTATAAGGAAAATAGTAAGGATAAAAGTGAATTACGCTAACCTCCCCTGAGGTTTAGTATAATTACACTCGATATCCCTACGTCTATAGATAATACACTGAGCAAAGTGAATTAGAGGGGTGCCGAGTGTAATTACATCGAATTTCAGGGGAGGTCAGTGTAATTCACCCTAAAAATAAAAATAAAACAAGAAATAATATTTTTTTTGTTTTTACTATTCACTTTATAAAATCTTAAAAACAAAAAAAAATAAAAATAATATAACATGTTTATAATTAAAACTAAAAATAAAAAATAACAATAAAAATCAAACATTATAATTTATTTTTTATTTTCAGAATTTTATGAAAAAATAGTAAATATTAAAAGAAAAACTTATTTCCTATTTTTACCTTTTCTTTATAAAATTATGAAAAGTGGATAACAGGAAATGAAAACATGCCATTAGATTTTCAATCCAGTAATTTAGGCCCAGTGTATTTTTTTTTTCTCCGTTACCATGGCATGCGGAGGAAGGAAGTATTCATTTACTATTTCCTCGATCGTGCTTGAATACCAAGTTCGTTCACCCAAATGTAAAAGCAAATAAGTTATTATTATATAGAATTTTAGTTAACAAGTATCTTAAATACAATGAGTTTAATTTCTATAAACTGAAAATATAAAATAATTTTATATTATCAATCAATAAAAATATAAGAAAGTATCAAATCATGTTAAATAATTATCCTCTATGATAAGATCCACCATAAGTTTGCACTTTTTTTGCATTTCTATTGCTTGATAGTGTAAGTTATTTTATACCGTCAGTATATAAAAATTAATCTCAAATATAATTATTATAAATTTTTAAGAAATTAGCATATTAAAAATTATTTCTTATATATATATATATATATATTAACAAGTCCTATATATTTTAATTTTTTAACAAGTCCTCTAAGAATATTCATTAACATAATCGTATTATATACGCTACTATTATAGTAGAATATTAATTTGGTTCAATTAAAGCAGAACCGTAATAGACTGAAAATTCAAACTAACAACAAAAGGGGATCAACATGCCACAACCAGATCAACCAATATGACACCCATTCCATTTAGATCTAGGTCAGCATGAGAAGCACCATTGCCATAATCTCCAATGAAGAAGCAGTCAGTTTCCTAAAAATATTGCATTTGATTTCACCCTACTCCACTTACATGTATGAATTCTTACATTTATAATAATGTATGAATTCCTCTTTTTTTAAAAAAAAATTATTAGATTAAACTGTATATATTGATATTTAGTTAGTTTAAGTGATTTAACATTTGTTTCTTGAATAAAGTATTGACAATTTGAGTCGTATTATTAGAATTAAATGGACTTAACTCAACTGTAAAAATTAGCTCAGTAGGAGAGGGTTGTTAAAGCTTTTATAAAGTTTATATTGACTATATCCTTAAGTGATATGGGATTCTTAACACTTATAATAAAAAAATTAGTGTTAAGAAAATTTTAATTATTTCTATAATAGGTCAACTTGACTTAAGTCAAATTAGTTAAAATTCAAATGCTAATGGTTTAAACTAACAATAAAATTAATTAATCTATATATACAGCACAAGTATATTTTTCTAGGGCCTACTTTGGTAGCTAAATGTAAAATTAAATGCCTCGTCAATAGTTCTAGGAATTTTAAAATAAAATGTATGCCAGTCGAATTTTGTCTTTTAGAAAAATTCACGTGTTTTGTGATTTTTCTTTCCAGTTGACGATGTTTTAAATCCGGAGTTACCACTAATCTTTGTCACCTGTAAAAATTACACAAAATGACTCCACAAATTTCATTTTATTGTATGGCTCGGTATAACAGCTTTAGCCTTAAACGTTTTTTTCCCCTAATCCCATATCCTAATTAATTGAAGAAAAAAAATGCTTAAAGGAAAGCTTGTACAGCAAATCAATAGTATTATTGATATTATATAAATATTTTATTTTATCATTTTAAGATAATATTTATTTAGTCCTAAAATTTAAGTAGTATGAATTTTCAATATAAATGAGTCTTATATTAATTTTCAATAATATATTATTGCCCCCCAGCCCCCTTGCATACGAGAAAAACTGGTATTATGAGAGTTATATACTCCTTAGTGAACCAACTAGGCTCAAAATAGATAATACTGGTTGCTAAATAAAAAATAATATATTATTATATCATTAAATAAATTTAATATTTCATGTGTTATCAATATCATTAATTAAGGTTATAACATATTATTATCATCTAATAATGTCTTAATTATAACACGTCATTAAAAGACCAAAGTTTTTAGGTACTGATCATGAAAAATCACGTCTTCATTACTTAATAATAGATGATTTAGATAATTAATGTACAAAAATTGTATAAATAATATATTAAAATTAAATCCAGAAATTGAATTATATTATATCAGTTTTTTTATACATATAAAATTTAGGTTAAAAGAAAGAATTAACTCAATCTAAGGTTCAATATTTGCCTAATCAAAGAGCCCAAACCTAAGATCATTCTTTTTTTTTTTTTTTTTCAAATTTTGTGATCAACGGGGTGTCAAACACTCAATAAGAGAAGAAGAAACCTAAGACAGCAGTAGCCTCCCCCATGAGGAGTAGATAAACCATCTGCATCCCGTCTAAGAATCTTTGCGCACACAAGATGGAGCAGAGTCCAGAACCATTACACCAAAGTTAACAAATGTCCAAGGTGCCGAAATCCTAAGATCTAAAGATGACATATATATCGGTCTAATTATTACAAGAATTTAATTTAAATACACTGACAGTATAAAATAGTTTTAGATTGTCAGTCAATAGAAATAGTGGAAAGTATCAACTTATACAAATAATTACCTATTATAATAAGGGACCTATCATAATTTCTTACTTTTTTATATTTTTATTGATTGACAGTATAAAATAATTTTACACTGTCAGTGCATATCAGTTAAACTCTTATCACGATAGCCACAACCAATTAACCAATAAAATAGCCAAAACAAAATCATTAAACACGTAACTATCACATAATTGTTAAGTAATATAGTACTGGGAACGATTTCTTAAAAACTAAACATTTTTTTTTAATACAAATCACTTATTTCTAAAATTTGTTGGATTTTAATTAATTTGACTTCAAGTACATGATGCTATGAAAATAAAAGCTCTTATAATGCTAATTTTCATCTTGACCAACTAAATATTATTAAAACTTAAAAGCTTAAGCAAGTATATTTAATGGGATCCAAGATTAGGTGAAATATCATGCAATCCTAACCAAAGTCCTATTATTGGCAGTGGCTTTTCTGTCGTATAAATTTCGCAGCAGAGATCCTTCTCAATTAATTTTCTCAAACATACTTGTCAATAATCAATATCAATATCGTTGTCAAGCTCAAAGGGAACGTGTTTGTTTGTCTGCTCTGTTCCCGATCGAAAACCGAAACCGCTATCAAATTTTAGAAACAGTAAGTGGTTTTTTTGGTTGCAGCCGTTGTTTTGATGGCTGCCCTTGCATCGATGAGGGAACTGTGTAGCACAGTAGTGTGATGTATGGTGCAGCTGCGTCACAGGGGAGACACATGTATGGCCCAGATGGGATTAACATGTAGGTGCTATTACAAATGCATCATGACAAATTCCTTTACGTCCAATCCAACAGCCTAGAGGAATCGCAAATCAGGTAAAGATATGTTTGTTCTGAGTAAGGCCGAAAACTCCAGCATTACCCCAGTACCCCTGTCTCTATATGAATTATGAAATGTGAATAAGAAAATGTTATATCATTTATACTCATCTTAAAATTTTATTATAAATATATAATAAAAAAATATATAAAGCGATAGATTTATTATTTATTATTTATTTACAATAAATTTTTAAAATAAATGCAAATATAAAAATATGAATGCATGCGACCTTGACCGTTCTTGCATTCTAGGGCTTTGGGTCTTGATTTATTATCATGCCGGAAAGTCGTGCTTATCCCATGAAACATATGATACACGTATACATGGGAAGCATCATGCATGGCTATATATTTAGAGTGCATCTGGTTTATAGTTGGCAAATTATAAACTTTTTTTCTTTATTTATGTTCAAGCTATGATTTAAGATTAAAGATCATATTAAAATATAGAGCAAATAATGTTTTCCTTTCTTGCGATAAGTTTTTATTATATAATTCTTTTCTTTATTTTTAAAATATACAGAATTTTTTTAAAAGATGAAAATACACTATATTTTAATTCATTTCTTAATATTTGTTAAATCTCTATTGTTCTCTATTTATTATCTTTTTTTTTTTTTACAAAATATCCTTTATTAACTGTTATAATTTTGAAATCCTTTTTACAAAGTTAAATATATACGACTGATAATAATATAATAGCATTAATACACACATATATAAATTTTATTTTTAAAATTTTAATTATTATTATATTAAGAGAACAAATTCTAAACAACAACAATAGTTTATGATAATTATTTTTTTAAAAAGCAAAATTACATACTTTTAATTTTTTTAAATATGTTTAGGCTATAATCTGTGATAATTAACATTAAAATATGAATGTTAATAAAATATTTTTATATTAATTTAATAAAAGAAAAATAAAATGTCAATGTTATAATAAATTTTATATTTTTTAAAATGATTAAATAAGGAGTAAATAATCTTAATAAATATAGCATCATTAATATTAACATATCAATTCTCAAGAATTTTACAAAGATGAAATAATTTTAATAACGTTAAATAATGAATAACTAAAATAATAATAAATTTTCAAAATAAAATATTAATACTAATTTCTTTTGTATAATGGGTAGTTTAGTAAATTTATATAACTATTTTAATTAATAAAGTATTTTGGAGTAAAATATATGATTTGAAAATAGAGGGAAGGATTGTGTAATAAAAGAAGCTCTTAATGGAGGGCTGTAATTTACTCTAAAATATAACTCAACATGATTTTGTTAAATATATTAAAATAAATATTTAATTTGTATATATTATCGGTATGAAAAAATTTTATATAGATATCCAATCATATATTGTCATATCCTAAAAATATTTGATTTAACTATTCATTACCTTAAAAGTCTTATAAATATTTAATTAAATAATAGTATAAAAATTTTTTACACTATCAATATATAATAATTAAACTCTTAAAATAAATTAAAATTCAGTTTGCATTCGCCAAACTATGATTTGCACACACCAAAACAAACACACCTCACTCGTAGAAATTAAGATGAAGAAAATAGAAACTCTCGCCCTTAATCACTTGGGCGAGTTCATCAATAGAGAATTATCTTAGTTTCTTCCTGTTTGTACGTTTGTTCTTTTTTCTCTCTCAATTTTGATCTACTTTCAAACTCGCACGGTTTGTTCCCCGAGTTTTATATATATATATATAATGTTAGGTGTGGTAAGTGAAAACCAACAAACGTACCAACCAAGTTTTGTTTTTGTGGCATCGTGTGCTAGCAATGTGATCGATCGATGTGAATAATGAAAGACCTTCATTATTGTCTTAACACAAATTGACAATTCGATCTATGTATAATTACGTTTTAGAAAACTGGAGAAAGCTTCCTATCACCTGGACATCACAAAGAGCCTCTAGAAGAATCTGATTGGAGGTGAGATGAACTTTCACTGTGGGAATCATAATAAATATTCAAAGGTATTTTGGATAGTGACGTAAAGAAGGTAGGTATGGACCGTGGGCGGTCCAAGAATTTGATTAAAGGGTTTTTGGACGAAATTGAAATTGATTATGCCTGTACATTAGGATATACATATTATTGGAATCAAGTTTATACCTTTTGTGATTGATTTTCTTGCTTAGTTGGTTCCTGAAATTGACCCACGTGGTTCTGCTTCATTGGCAGATCAGTAGAGCACATGAGTTTTTGTTGGAGGATACTGTATGAGGGAATAAAACATAGATTAAGAAGACCCACACCAAGGAGTGTTTTCACATGGTGAAAGCATTAAAAGTGATAATAATTAAGTTTTTTTCCCTGGAGAACTGTGTCTGTGTCAAATGCATTTGTGCTTCCACAGTTCGGGGTAGCCAGCAAGTGAAGTAAGGATAAAGCAATGACTTACCTTAATAACTTTTGTTATTTTCAGGATACTTTTCACTTTAGATCTTATTCTATGCATTAATATTGACATCCAGCTACAGGACAAACGCAAATTCGCTTCAACATCCCTCAGCTGACATACAGATATTCGAATGTGATATCAACAACTCAATGTTAATTTATTAGTGAACAAGCATGTAATGTATAAATAAACGCACAACTACAAGTTTAACTCTAATTATACGAATTACTTGTAGTTAGATTATAATGCATATTTTGGTGAATTTCCCTATTCTGGCATAGCCTTTGAGTAGACCTAAAATGTAAATCAGCTAAGATAAGTGCAAACGGCCTGGTGGGTAAGATTGAGCCGTGTAAGAAAAACACTTTTTAAATTAAAAAAAATAATTCTTAAAATTTTTGTTGCTGTTTGAATTGAATTATTAAAAAAGCAAAATAAAAAATAATTAAGTTTTCTTTCTTTTTTTGAAAGCAGAAAAAATATTTTTGATAAAATCAATTCTAGATACTGTTTTAAATCACATTTTTTAAAAGTTTATCCAAATGTCATCATTATTTTATCACAAATAAAAAAAAAAGTTAACAATAGAATGGGCCTCTTTAGTTTTAAGTCTTTAGGATATTCTAATAGACACTGCTGCATGACTAATTCCTCTTAATAATTATCTCCTCCAAATTTTAAATTCTCTTTTTCAAAGTGTAACTCACTTATCACTACCTATCTTAGTTATTATAGTCTCTTTAGTTTGAAAATTTTAAAAATATCCTTTAAATATTAGAAATAAATTTTAGTCTCTTGAGATTTCCGCCATGATTAAATTATCGGTCCAAAAATCTTGGAGAACTTTATAAGTTTGGTTATAGTAATTGATTAGAAAAAATGAACTTAGATTGATAGGATTTAGTATATTAAATGACCAACAACAACAATAACTAGGGTTTTCCTTCGAGGTGAGAATAAACTAAATGACCGACACTATTAAAACTTCAAAGAGGGACGGTAAGGATAAACTTTTGATCATTCCATTCCATTATATCGAGGTTTTCATTTAAGATAGAAATTACCTGTGCTAAAATTTTGTCTTTTTTTTTTAAAAAAAATTATCAATTATGTTTTGCCGTTTAAAAAATAGGTATTAAAAAAATTAAAATTTAAATAGTTATAATTATCTCCTAATTAACATAAAAAGTTTTGTTATATTCTCCTAAAATATCCTCGTAATAATCCTCCTAATATTAAGTTAAGATAATATTAAATAAAAAATAAATACATTTAATATTTTATAAATATAAAAAGCATTGAATATAATGATAAATTCTCTTAAAACATCCTCCTAAAATTTAAGCTATAAATGAAGGTTTGAAAATAGTTTAATAATATTTCTAACTCGAGTATTGTACCGAAAAACAAAATTTCTAACTCGAGGATAATACATGAGCTTAGTTATGACTTATGGGTATACTATGATTAATCTATCTCAAAAAAAAAAAAAAAAATCTCAGGAGACATGTGATGACTCACATGTGGGTGAGCTGTTATACATTAGGATAAATAGGACTGACGTCGACGATTAAGCATGTCATTTTACTTTATAGATCACTACCATATATGGATGTAAATTAATATCTACATAGGATGTCATTCATAAGGGACAAAGCTCGTAGTAGACCGGCTGGATGTGCGTGTATGTTTCGTCTTTCTCTGGTCAACAGTAAATCTGAATCCATGAAATTGAACCCCAGCTTGTTTCTGTTCAGATATATGGCCGAGTACTGACAAATTTTCCGGTATCTTTAGAAAGATATGTATAAGACCAATGAATCCAACCTTTCATTAATTCTCCAGTCATAGATCGATCTTATCCTTATATATATTCATGTGTGAACCCGACACCGCGACTTAAGTATCCAAGCCACCCCCACTTTGATGATATTACCATCTCCCTGGGAGATAAGGGCATAATGTAAGATTTTTGTATACTAACTAATTACGCTTTATTGCATTATTATTATTATTAGAAAAATATTTATCAAGTAATTATTATTTATAACAAAAATTAAATTCTTAATGAAACAAAGGCTTCAGCGTTAGAACTAGCCAACGCGAAAGGTAAGACTTGTATATCGGTAAACAAACCTAATTGGCGGCCTTGCCAACGTAATTTCAGTTGTGTACCCAGAAAATAAAAGAATTTACTGCACGTAATCGTCGAAAAAAAAAAGAAAAAAGAAAAAAGAAAAAAGAAAAAAGAAAAAAGAAAAAGAAAAAAAACCAAAACCAAAACCAAAACCAAAAAGTACTGCATGTCCAAGTAGGTCTACATAACTGCATAGAGCCATAGGCCATAATCACTTCATTATTGCTGATTGACTTGTGTAATCAAATCTTGGGCTCTGAGATAAACCGACCTAATACCCAAATAATATGTCATAGCCTTAATCAGGTCCTCTAATTTTAATTAATTATGACTGTAATCTTGTGTGAATTTACATACTCAATATCAGGTATTTGATCCTAGGGTTGAATTTCTAATCGATGGTGCTTGCGTACGATAGCAATAAAACATATATATTAATCTTAACTATTAATGCATAGTTATACGATCAAAATTTACCTTTTTTTTATCTCATATAAAATCACCTGCCTCACTTAATACATTTTCAGGTCATATGATCATTTGATAAAGTTGTATGACTTTGTATTTTAATTTTGAATATCTATATAAAGTTTAATTGTCAAAATTTACTCCCCACTCTTATAATTAACCAATTCTCTTACTTTCTCTTCTTGATTAAATAATTATATAAAGATATTTTATACTGAAAGTATATCAAAATTTATGTCTTTTAATAAATATCATTGTAAGATTAATTTCTTAAAAACTGGATGTTTTTAGAATATAACCATCAACCTGGAAAGATCATACACTAAAAAATTGCGGAATATATATGATTAATATTGAAGAAATTATTAAGAGTGGTCTAATGCAGAGAAATTTGGATAATATATCTAAGATTAGAAGTTTAAATCTCATTACTGATGTACCATAAAAAAATGAATATTTGAAGGCAAATAATATCAATATTAGTTGCACCGAATTGATTGATATATGCAAGCATCCCCACAACCATAATGCCTCTAATTTCTCCATTAAAGTTTACAAATTTTAAACAATTTTTTAACAACTGTATTACCTTCCGCAAAATAACATGTATTACATGTAGAAGAAATCTAATTCAAAGTAGCTAGATTAATGCATAAGCGTGTGCTTTATATTTTGAACAATGAACAATTCAAAAATAAAATCATAAGCGTGTGTAATTATGGTGTTTTTTTTATTGAATTGAGAAAAATCAATTTTGAACGTCTAGAGTTTACTCCTTGAAGTGTCCTAAAATTAGCTTGCAGATATCTGCCCATTAGAGTCAAGCAAATAAAACATCTATTTATCGTATTGTACTTGTTTCCATAAGACAAATATTTTTGCACTCGAGAACGGCTCATTTTCTTTATTTTTCTTTTCGGTTTCTAGCTTGTAAATTTACTGATTTAATATCTAAAAGTATTTTTGTTTATACTAATTCAAACAAAATTAATTTTTTAAAATTACTTTTGAGATAACATTAGTTAACAACAATCAATCCTTTCGCCATTAACTACCTTAACGTAAACTTTCTTTAAGATTTTTTTTTTTTTTGGCTCGGAAACACTAATCCAAATAAAGAATAATTAATCGGAGGTTATACTGGGTCGAAACGACAATGTGTGTCGTGTACATTAAATTATAAAGGATATACTCCCACAGATTATTGATTTGTTAACTAATATCCTACACACACAACTCAAGATGCTTCTTTACACCAGTACTCACGTTGTACATTACACATGCCGCTTTTTCTCTTGTTTTTATGCATGAAAACAGCCAGAATAAGCCACGACATTCCAATTGATGGTTGTTGATTTCTATATCCACGAATAATAACAGTTAATTATTCTACAATAAAGACTAATTAAAACACCCACTCAAATGACGAGGAAGATGACAAGGTTGTGTAATTTCTTGTTTGCTACAGTACCATTTGTTTGAAAGCATCTCAACCACATCATCAATATTATAGCTTGTTCTGGTTATACTTTTGGGAAAGACAAAATATTTTTTATTAATATGAGAATGAAAATGCACAATAATTAATGTGTTTGAGTGTGTAAAAATATTTGTTTAGGTCTTTTGAAACTCCAAAAAATTTTATAGAATAAGTATTTTTGAAGTTATTTTTCAAATCAAATAAAAATTATTCTTTTTAAAATAATTCTTTTAAAAGATTTTTTTCAAAAATAATTATATTAAAAGTTGAACCAAACATATATTTTTTTCGTAACATCAATTTATAATAGCTTCCATACTGACAATGTTTACAGACAAAAAAAAATTGTTTAAATTTTGATTTTTAAAATTATATATATAAACTTTCAGATAAATAAATAAATAAAATATATTAATTTATTTCATTAACAATTATATTTTGTTTGGATACCACCATAAGAGAAAATGAGTGCTCCATTTAGATTTTTTATTCATTTGGCTCAGGTCCACGTTATTACATGAATGGTTAAAAAAAAAAAAAAAAAGCTTTTGCCCTCAATCTAACCCCCTATCTCTCACTCAAATTTCCTATCGAGCCCTTATTGATCACGGGCCACGCCATAACCTTTGTCCATGTTAATGACACCTTCATTATAAAATACCTAAAATAAAAGTGAGATTTAATCTCATGTTTAGAGACTACCTACACCCTCATTAAGCGGAGAGCTCCATTCCTTTTCTTAATAGTTCTCAGCCACCATTTTTCACACCCAAATTGAAACCGGAACAATGTGACAATTCTCGATGCACTTCCAATAAAAGAACTCTTCAACTTCGTTCACTATAACTACCTAGAAATGCTGCATATTATAGTGTTGATTAGGGAGGAAACTAAACAAGCTTTTATTCTTATTTTTGGGTAGCAATTCTCTTTCCATATTGGCATGCATCGGACTATCGCGGGTTAACCTGTGTGGCTTTTTAAGTTTGAAGTTTGCACCGAAAATTAATGTATGTCAGTTTTAACTGCAAAATCTAGGCAACAACGTGATCTATCTACTATCAACGGAGCTTAAGTTAGAATCGAACATATGGTTTTTTTTTTTTTTTTTGAAGTTTTTGTTGCTTATGTTTGTTTCGAAGCACATGGATTCTCCGTACTGCAGGTTAATTAACTTCTCAGTTGTGGCAATGGAAGTGTGTTTATTTCTCTCTCTCTCTCTCTCTCTCTCTCTCGCCACGAAGTTGATAGGCTTTTTCTCTCGGTGCATGCTATGGTACCTTTGCAAAAATGTGCATTTTGTACATTTTTATGATGAACGGTGAGGATTGTGCCATAGATTGTGAGGTGTATCAATGCACCAATCACCTATGATGTACTATAATAATATCTAATTTTAAGAAAATTTAAAAATATAATTAAATATATTTTAAAAATTAATTATCATACACTGATAGTATAAAATTATATTGACAATATAAAATAATTTTATACTGTCAGTATAATAAAAAAATTTTATCAGTGTAATTTTAATTATCATACATTGACAGTGTAAAATTATACTGGCAGTATAAAATAATTTTATACTGTCAGTGTAACTAAAAAATTTTATCAGTGTAATTTTAATTATCATACATTGACAGTGTAAAAAAATTTTATCAGTGTAATTTTACAGTACTGCCAGTATAATTTTACACTGTTAGTATATGATAATTAAAATTATATTGATAAAAAATTTTATTACACTGACAGTATAAAATTATTTTATACTGCCAGTATAATTATACACTGTCAATGTATGATAATTAAAATTACACTGATAAAATTTTTTGATTATACTGACAGTGTAAAATTATTTTATACTGTCAATATAATTTTATACTGTCAATGTATGATAATTAATTTTTAAAATATATTTAATTATATTTTTAAATTTTCTTAAAATTAGATATTTTTATAGTGCATCATAGGTGATTGGTGCATTGATGCACCTCACAATCTATGGCACAATCCTCACCGTTTATCACAAAAAAATACACAAAATACACATTTTTGCAAAGGTAACGTAGAACTCACCTTTTCTCTCAGCTTTTGCAAGAATCTCTGACTGCGTCTCAGCCTTCGTTTTCTTTTTTTGCATTTCTTTTGATATCTGGCTTGGTCGTACTTCCGACCGTGTTATCACCAAATGACGAAGCCCTTGATCTTTTTGTCTTTAAATTCCTTCACATTCTTCGCCACACCGTGTGCTCACGCTCCCTAAACTAGAGGTTCACAACGCGATTTGGCCAACACGCGCAGCGAAGCACCTAGGCTTTATCTCATTTCCTTTTTTTTTTTTCGTATTTTTGGGGTGTGCGGGGTTGGTGGATTAAATATACTAACATTTTCTTGCGTTTATTAATTTATTCCCAAATACTCTGCACCTTTTCTTTCATCAGTATTAGGCTACTGTCTCTTGTACGATAACTGAACGATAGCCATACAGCGATCAGAGAAAAGCTGAACCTGGTTGCTGATTCACATGCTGCCATTGCATTTTTTCGTTCATCAATGGATCAATGGCCAAATACTAATTTGCAAATTTTTTTATGATTTTTTTTTTTTTAAACCGTGGATGTAGAAGGGTTTGCAATTGTGACTCACTGTAAATTGCTTATGTTATATGTTTGGAAAAAGAGAGAAAATAAGAGGAAAGAAGATAGAAAAAAAGAAAATAAAGAGATAAAAAAATAGAAAGAAAAATATATATATATTTTTCTATTGCTTGATTGAAAAAAAAATATAGAAAAAATAAAAAGAAAAAATAAAAAATATATATAATGACATATATATATCTCATAATAAATGAGAGAGCCAATAAAAAGTTAAAGGTCAATATTATAAATTGATGAAAGTGCCTTTCTCCCCTCAATTTTCTTCACAAAGGTGGGGAGGAACCATTTTTGATGAGACTACAGTAACTTTTTATTGTCTCCCCTATTTTCTTTTGATCCAAATAGGAGAAAACTCTCACTTCTACTTGTTTTCTCTCCACCCGTTTTCCCTCCTCCTTTTTTCTTTTGAAACAAACAGAACATTAAATCTCCTTATTAATTTAATTTCATCACTTACATAAAAATAATATATTAAATAATAAATCTATGCAATTATCATTTACAAATATCTATGTAGGAAAAAAATTAAACATAGTAGGCATTTGATATGTGAAATAAATTTTTATTTCTAAGAATAGCATCTTGGGAATAGCTTTTTTAGCTATGAGTTTTAGACACATTTGGCATACAGATTGAATTCTCACAAATATTGCAAATTATACTTGGGAATAAACTATTTCGGTGTTTGGTTGATAATGACATTCTAGAAAAATTCAATTATATATAATTTTCCAAAACACCTCTAACAAAATAGTGACGATGGTGGTTTAACAACCGATGATGGAGGTCCAACAATCGATAGCAGTGGTCACGGTGGTGGCCTGGTGACGATGATGGTAGACCAATTGTGGTGGTCAATAGCAGGGGTATGTAATTTTATTTTTGCATTTTTGTAGAAATATTCCCTTCCAATAGAAATCTAACTAGGCAAGTGACAATGAAAATGGGTCGTCAATTTTCATTTTTGAAAATGCAACTTACCTAGTCTCTTATTTATTTATTTATTTATTTTGAAAATCGCATATCACATATAGGCACCTTACATTTCTATGGCAGCATTGCTGGGAATGTAAAACCATTTTGCATATAGTATCAAACGCCCCTTAAAAGAAAGCAATGCTACATGAGATAAAAGAAAAGCTTCATAAATGTTTCATTCCATTTTTTTTTGTTAAAATCATAAATATTTTTCTACTAGAGATAATCTTGCTTAATTAAACTAAGTAGGATTATTTGGACGACAAAGGTTTTTTTTTTCTAAGTTTAACATAACTATATATCTAATATTCTAATCCAAAATCTCTGATTAAACAAGGAGTAATAATTTTATCTAAAATAAATTCAATCTTAACAATGGTGCAAAGATTTCGCATATAGCACTAATCAAATTTAATTCATTTGTAAAATAAAATGATAGATGGGAGCAACTAATAGTAAGGACTAATTGATCGTGACATTTATTCTTCAGTCCCACGAGTATCGTGGCAATGACTTTATCTAAAATAAATCAATTTTATCAATGGTGTAAAATTTCGCATATAGCACTAATTAAATTTAAATCATTTGTAAAATAAAATGATAGATGGGAGCAACTAATAGTAAGGACTAATTGATTATGACATTTATTCTTTAGTCCCACCAGTATCGTGGCAATGATTAGCAACTGTAATATATCAATCGGTTTATATCATATTTGTATGTTTAGCATTTACCATTTACCATCATTAAACTTTACGTTTGTTTCTTGGTACCACTTGGCACTCGTGCTTGGCTCACAATTTATAATATGGTCTGCCGAAGTATCCTTCCTCAAACTCATATCCATCGATGTCCAGAAAAAAAAAACACATACACACAATAATCATTTGTCCATTATTAATCCATTAATAGAACTTATTAACGTCTATATATTATAAATCTTTTAAATTCCCTCTTTAATTCTTTTTGTTTATGTGAAATTCGATTTTTACCTTAAACAAATTATCTGGCGTTATAATGTTAAAGAGAACTCGTGCCTTGACAAAATATGTATCGTTTATGTGTCTAGATTTGAGTCCTAAGTACGACTTAGAGACAGTCTCACACACACGTTACATCAAGGTGTTCTAAGTAGATAGAGTATTAAATATCTTCTTTCTCGGTCTTCCAATGGGATATGTAAACAACATTAATGGTCTTAAAACGAGTTGCCTCAACTGAAGATTAAATGGATTTTATATGGTTTTTCATTTTTTATGTCTATGAATTTGAATTCTCTCTTTAGTTTGTAGTTTTTCTGTGATCATATTTTTATATTGATTTTCTTTTTGATAAGCCTCAACTTATTTTTTAGAGCTTATAACTATGTCACTATATCATAATTGATAGTATTTGAGTAGATATAAAATTTAAAATTATTTTTCTTTATGTCTATGTGATATTGTTTTTCAATAAGAAAATAATATACCTATGATACTTTTATAAAACGTATTATTTCATCATCGACAAAATAATATACAAATACCTAAAAAACTTTATTTAAATTTTGTACTTCATATAACCTATGCATATTTTTTTATTCAAAATTGGCATCTCGTGTCGGTTTTGGCGTATTAGGAAGGGATAACAACAGCTGTTGGTTGTTGAGTTTCTCTTGCTTCATTGGATTTGCCGCTAACATGAGGCTAAATTAACGATGATACGTTATTTCCTTGGGGTTCCAACAAGCACCGCACAAGACTTTCAATAATGTTACTAAGTGTCTAACTTCCAAGGAACAATTGTTTTATGCAGTATATATTCGTGACTCGTGAAGAACATCATTTTCGTTCCCTTAATCTGGACCACCCTCAGGATCAAAGATCTTCATCAATCATTTTTTACAAGTTTATTATGATATCCATTTTTCAAGAGTATCGTAGTTTCGGTGAGTTGTTATTGTTTATAAGGTTTCTTTCCTACTTTCAATTTTTTAATGGTATTTTTTTTTTTGTTTTTGATGGAGAATATTTTAACAGTATTTTTAATTTTAAATCACATACTTTATTTTCTAAAATAAAATAGTAAAAAAAAAATTTAATAGATTCATAATTAAATGTTAACAACTTATTAGTATATGGTAATGATACTCTCAAGAATACCAAAGAAATCTCGTTATAGTAAAACTAAAAATTAATAAACATTTATCGGTTCACTTTGGATATAATATCTTTTTAGATATCATATATAGCAACTCTTATAACCTACACTACTAATTCTCTTGCCAAAATGTGTGCAAATTAAGATGGGAACAGTAATGACTGGATCTGGGTGCATCTCCCGGAACAGCAGAGTCTCGTAGGGTCGTAGCAGATCAGCTTCGTGTACCTTTTGTTAAATAATCTCTATATATTTCTTCTTACTATTCGTTGTACGGAAACTAATAAAAGATTTACACTAAATATTTGCACTGAAATAAATGAAAATTTAAGAGGCATCCTGGTGTGTGGGTAACTCGACGGCTTTGATCACCCATTAGTGATGGATTGTGGCATACATTTCAGTGATCCGATGTCTTTCAAAAATGGGTGTAAATTTAAGAACTTCTGTTTTTAGAATAAGAAAAAAAAATATTATTTATTCTTTCTATTTCAATTTATCTATTAATTTAGACAATTTGATATATTTTTAAATTAATATATTTGGATATAATTATATTAACCAAATTGACATATAAATTGAAATAGATAGAGTATTATTTATAATTTAATACACTAATTGTTAATTAAAAATATAGTAAAAGTAGATTTTTTAAAACTTTTTGAGCATTATTTAAAAATTATCGGGACATTTTTTTTGAATAAATTCATATTTAACATAAAAAAGTTTCTCAAATTTTGATATGCAACAAAAAGAATAGAAAAAAATTATAATTATAAATTATGTTTGTGTTTGTAGGACTTTTTTTCAAAAAAAAAAAAATTTGTAATGATTTTTAAATTTTCGCAAAAGTAGGAGTGGCATGACCCTTTTTCTCTACTTTCATTCCTTTTTTTCCTTCTTAATTTCTTCTAAGAGATGTTACATATTCAGAGTTAACAAAAATTATGAAATTATTAGATAAAATAAAGTGATATGAATAATTTATTTATTCAAAAATTAATATCATATTACATTATTCTGGTAACTTAATTAATTCTGGCAAATTTTTTTGGCTCTATGATTTTTTTTTTCATTTCTCCCTTTTTTTTTTCTGCCTAAACCTAATAATGTTCGTTCTACTCTATTTCACGTGCAAAGCAGTGTCCATTTTGTATCACCACATCACCCCAAAGGCCTTTATATAAGACCAAAAATACTCCTAAAGAGTAGTACCCAACTTGGCTTTCTTCTTCTTCGTCTTCTTCTTTTTCTTCCTTTTTCAGGGCCTCAACATCAAAAGCGTGCTGATGTGTTTACCAGAGGGAGAGAGAGATAGGGAGAAAGCCATGGCACTGGAAGCAGTGTTGTATCCACAACAGCCACAAGACCCATTCAGTTATGGAAGCAATAAGGACCTCTACAACTACAACTTGTTACCAAGTGGTGGATCAGGTAACTGGGGTTTTGGCGATTTTATCCTTGAAAAAGAAGAAGATCAAGGCTCTATGAGTTTTCTCGAGAACCAAACGGAGAATTATCCTTATGGAGACTGGAATAACTGCTTATCTCCACCGCCAATGTTGCCCCACATGAATGTTCCCAACTCCAACCCGTGTTCGGAGGCCACCACTGATGCTGCCACCAGCAACACCCAGAACTTGGATACCTCAACTTCCACGAATACGCGTCCCAAGAGGCGTAGAGCCAGAAGCAGAAAGAACAAGGAAGAAATCGAGAACCAGAGAATGACTCACATTGCAGTGGAGCGCAACAGAAGAAAGCAAATGAATGAGTATCTCTCTGTGCTTCGCTCTCTCATGCCTGACTCTTACGTCCAAAGGGTACTCAGCTTAGCTTCCATGACTTATTTTGTTTCTACCAAAACATGCTTCATAGTTATAATTATATGTAGAAAATGTTTGAGAGACAGAATTTTTATCTGAATTTATTTGACAGAATGATATGAGTCATATAATAAACATGTGGACACTTGGATAGATAAATAGGTCATATCACTTAAGTCTATCCAACAATCACCCTTATTCTCTGTAAAAAACTCTGACAATAAATTCTGGTAGTATACAATTATTCATCATATATATGCTTTTTGGCTTTTGGTTTCTTGAAATGGATTTGTGAGTGTTTTACATTGATGGATGCAGGGTGATCAAGCATCTATAATTGGAGGTGCTATTAACTATGTGAAGGAGCTTGAGCAGAGGCTGCAATTTCTTGGTGCTCAGAAAGAAACCGAGGGCGGATCTGATGCCGCTGCAAGCATGCCCTTTTCCGAGTTCTTCGCTTTCCCACAGTACTCAATAACAAGAGGTGGTCGTGGTAGCGGTAGTGGGGGTGAAAGTTCTTCGGCCGTGAGTGAGCAAGTGAGTGAGGTTCAGCCTGTAGGCATTGCTGATGTAGAAGTGACAATGGTGGAGAGCCATGCAAATCTCAAGATAAGGTCCAAGAAAAGGCCGAAGCACCTCCTGAAGATGGTGTCTAGTTTGCATGGCATGCGTCTCACAATCTTGCACCTAAATGTCACCACCACTGGGGATACTGTCCTCTATTCCCTCAGTGTTAAGGTTTGTTTCTAGTGCCTTGGTTAATTTTCACTACTTTTCAGGCACTTTCAGCCTGTTTGTGGGGTGGGGCTCTTTTCTTCTCCATATCTTTGAAAAAGCACTTAAGAGTGAAGTGTATTAATTGTTGAGAATTTTGTTGCAGGTGGAAGATGATTGCAAGCTGGGATCAGTGGATGAGATAGCCACAGCTGTGTACCAAATGCTGGATAGGATTAATCAACAAGAGGCAATGTTGAATTAGGATTGAACTAATTTGCCTTCAAGACCTTAATTAGAGATTTCTCTCTTCTTTCCTCTTCCAAGTTGTACCTAATTATTGCAACGGCTGTTCAACCTTTGTTAATCTACTGATAGTGCCTGTATGTGGGCTCCTTGGAGGAATTTTTTGGTTCATTCCTTTTTACATATGTCTCTCTCTAGCTAGCTACTATTGATGGGTTCTCTCTTTCTCTCTCTGCCTTCTCTTGTTTTTTTTTCACCTGGGGTCAGGGTGGAGAAGGTTGTAGTAGTGTATTATTATATTGTGCTTGAGGCACATTTAAGTGCTCGGTCAATTCTGCCTTCCTTGCTTTGATAGTGGTAGGCCATGTCAATCTCGACCATAAGCCAATTTGCCAAGCCCAAATTGAGAATCTCTCAAAATAACTTTGAATGAAAATGATAGCTAAATGTTTTGGGAGATGGTCACATACTATTTAGTCCATGTTTTTTTTTGCTTTTCTTTTCTTTTATTCGGTTGTCTTATTTTATAATTCTGAATACTTAAACCATGAAAATACAAAAGAATGTAAACAACTCAATTATTATTATTATTATTATTATTATCACAACAGAAAACCCGAACTTGATCTTGATTCTTGTCTCCTGATCGACGGGTGAAATAAGATTAACCCCAACTCAACATTAATTATTGTGCTATATGTCATTTGAAGATTTCTAAATAATTTTCAAGATAAATTATCTAATTTTAATCTGTACTGCACAATTATCAGAACATATGTTCTCATGATTTGACTCAAGCATTGCTGTAGCTGTTTCTATAAAATAGATAAAATGAAAATTAATGATAATTCGGTTTTATACTATTTTGTGAAGAAGGAAAGCTGTGGTACAGTGAAAGGTCAAAGAAAAGGAGACCCATATGCTCTAGTAAGTCTACACTCCACATGTGGAAAATTGGGAAAATGCAGGGAAGGCCGCGGAGCACAGTTTAGGAAGAGCTAGCCTTGCTCTGCATGCATTGATTTTTTATGTTTTCACGCAGAACAAAGAGAAAATGGTCCATCTTTATCGTCATTATCAAGAGGACTAAAGAGTGTGTGTGAATAGAGGAATCTACAGATAAATGTGTGTGAGGGTACATGTATTATTTGATGGAGTTCTTTTTCCACTTTCTGCGTCCATAATATTATATTTTAAAAGTATTTGAAAAGGCAAAATGATTAGGCATTGAAAGTGAAAATAATGGCCCCACAGGTTGTACGATGTTCATAGTCGACTACCTAGGTAAAAGAAACAGAATAATGCGTCTTATATATTATTTTAAAAGTACGCCTCCTATTTGGACTAGATCAGAATTTAAGCGTGAAAAAAAAATGATATATATATATATATATATATATATATATATATATATATATATATATATGCAAATGACAAAAATAATACCGATATGAGAGTAAATATATGTATGTAGCATTGTTGGGAAAAAATTCAAGAAGTTGGGCTGTGGTGGGGTCATCATCATCTTCAAGAGCAGAATGAAACGGATAAAGTTACTTATGATGCATTTTAAACTATTCTTAAAAGAGAAGACCATTTTTTTTTTGAGTTTAATTGGTATGCATTGACAGTGTAAAACAGTTTTACATCACAACCAATAGAAATAGGGGAAAGTGAGAAATCATGGTGGGTCCCTCATTATAATGGGTAGTTATTTGTGCGAGTTGGCACTTTCCACTATTTCTATTGGTTGACAGTGTAAAACTGTTTTACACTGTCAGTGCATTTAAATTAAATTCTTTTTTTTTTTGGTTAGATTTTCCGTTTGAGAAGTTTTATTGGGTGATTTGAGTCGGCAAATAGAGTAACTTGTATATTATGTAAAAGGTTTCCATTTGTTAGTCTATTGAATTCAGTACTCAAACTTTTTGTATGCATCGGAGATCTGAGTTAGCATGATGATTGCTCGAGCAGTGGAGCGTATCACTTGTTTTTATCTAGTTCAACCATGATCTCATTCCGTGAGGGTTTCGAAATTTTAAAACTTCGTTCTTTTCCCTTGTTTAGTTAAGTGCAAATTCCTTATTCATTCAAATCCAGAACAATAGTAACATGTATTCATAGAATACTTTCCAATATCTTAAGGATCTACTCGTTGAAATATCTGTTAGTAAGTGTTATATGTGCAGATAATCTTTGGTATGAAGCCATGTATGACGGAAGCAAGTAAGTAGAATAATTCTTGAGAAGACATAACTCAACCTTGCATATGACCGTGAGGTCTAATCCATTCACATTTGAACTTTTAAACATAAAGTAGTGTCAGATGATAATTAATTAGTAAATATATCTTCATAAGAAAATTGAAAAAAAAAAAAAAGTATAGTGACAAGCACGATTAAGGATAAGATCATGGAGAATTCTAAGTTGACATAGGTTGTCGCGACATAGTCGCTGACAACCGTTGATTTTGTATAAAAATATTTTTAAAATAATATGAAAAATAAGTAAAAATAAATTTTAATGGTGGAAGATGTGTTATGTCAATTGGACATCCATTTTTTGGGGTTCATATAACATCCCTCTAAGATCATGATTGTGTCGTTTACGTCGTTTGCAGATTTTACTGTCCTTTGTAGTATATGTTAGGTCCCGTCTCCCAATTTTTTAATGTCAGATTCTATATCAATCGTACAAGGGTCTTGGCGTCCGTTTGTGAAGCTAGCAAAATATAATAATAATAATAATTCACTGTTAGGTGATGAAACCCCAGCCTCCAGGGTTATCTTTAAGAAGATTCCAACTCTTACACCATTTTGTCTTTATCTTCTTGTTATCATGTGTGGAACATGGCGTTCATAGATTCCAATCCAAATCCCTCTCTCTCTTGTATTATTTAAAAGTTTGCTTGCAAAAGAGAAAGAGGATGAAGCATAAGTGTTATTAACTTTTTGTTTTTGGTCAAGAGTAAATTAAGCAGCATTTGTACCAAGACATAAAGATTGGGCTAGGGTTGCAGCTCTTTGAAAAAATAGAAAACATACAAAAAGAGGTGCAACAATAGGACTCGCAGCATACACAATTCAGCTGAAGGCAAAGCGATAAAGAAGTATCACGGAGACTGGAGACAGTGTTAATAGAATAAAGCAGAAAAGATAAAGTCTTTTATAAAAACAATGACAATCAGACCAAAAGAGGAAATGATATAAAAAGCATAAAAGGACACTAATAATTGAAGGAAACAAAGTGAATGTGAATGTGAATATACCCTATGTTGGTCCACATGAAACACTGCTGAATGGCTTTTGAGATTAATGCATGTCACAATTGAATTCGTCCTACGCTTCTCAACAATAGCAAATAAAAGTGGCCCCTTTTCTTTGGGATTGATACAATTCGAAGAATACTTTACTAATAAAGAAGCAAGAGCGAGGCAACATCAGAGTGAATCAAGGAAAAGCTTATTACTTTGGTGTGCTAAATGTTATATGGTCATTCTCTTTGCATGACATTCGGCGCCTAAAGAAAATCAAGCTGAGGCTGCGCCAAATACATCCAAATTCTAGCTCTGCAATAATGCAGATTTCAGAAATGTTTAATCATGTTGACCCAAAAAAAAGAGAGGTTCAATCATTGTGGCCCAAAATCAGTTGGGCCGGAACGTCGAATGTTTCTGACGGAAAAATTCATATTAAATTTGACCCAAAAAATATATCTTATTAAACGCAGGTAGAATACATGCGTGGCAGTTGTTTATCAGTGAATTTACATCGAGTGACACTAATTGAATATGAAATGAGGATATCAGGATAGATCACACGAAGAAAGAGATCAAAGTAAGAGAAAAACCAAATCCCTCATTAATGTATACTTACCATTGCCTATGTTATAGATTATAATGCCCCATAAGCCATAGTAATGCTTGACAAATGGTGTGAAAAAATATTTCTCTTACCTTAATGGGTTAATGGGTTTGAAACCCGCAAGATTTTCAAACAGAAATTAATTCACACACACTAGGAAGAAGGGAAAGGGATGAGAGCAAAGTTTAATTCTCAATTGTTATACTCACCCAAAGAACTTTATGGTTAAGCTAACTTACAATTTTTTCCCTTCAACAAGATTTTAGATTTGAATTTTGTGAATAAAAAAAATTAACATTTAGAGAGCTTTATCAAAGTGTATTGATTCAGTTCAAGCCAGATTAGTTTAAGTTATGGTGCAATTTAGACTTTCTACATCTAGGCTAACTGGCACCTTATACGCACAAAAATGTCATTCCACACAAAATGCAGCATATATACAGCCATCTAGCCAAACAGCATACCAGTTTGGATCTGGAATCTGAACAATGCAATGGATTTTTACCAACTCGAATTTTAATAATGGCACTTTTCTTAGAGATAAAAACAAATATATAAAATACTAATTTTCGCTGTCTGGAGTTTGATGGTGATGTGAGAAATTCGATTCTTTGTGACACCAACTACCTCTCTTTTCCAGGAATTACTTGCCCGGCCATCTGATACATGGTGCATAATAAATGAGATTATTGTTATAAAATTACAAAGTTTTGGACGTGAAAGAAATGAAAAGAGATGGGAATTTCCACTCACTTCCAACTGCAATGGTACGCCAGCAATTTCCACTCACTTCCAAGTTTCAACTGCAAACAGAAAGAAATGATAAGAAATAGGAATTATGGAAAACATTAAGAGCAACAAGTTTGATGTGACCAAGTCTAAAATTTGTTCGCATTGGCTAGAGGGCAGATGAGAAAAGAAGCTATACCGTTTAAGTGGCAGTGTAGGTTGGTATAGGTACACCAGACTGTTCTGTCAACTTTTTATACGCAGTTTGCAATCTTTTAGTCACAGGACCTACTTCTCCATTGCCAATTGTGCGGCCATCAACCTTCACTACCTAGAGGATGTATCCAACAATGTTTATGCTCATTGTATGTGCTAATAGTAACAACCATTTACTAAGTGGGCGCTTGGATACCAAGTTAGTTGAATATCAGATTTCTCTGTCATGTTGCTAATAGCAATGGTAAAAATCTACAGCAATCAGATGGATTTTAAATCGGCATGTATGATTTATGATAGTACACTATAGCGTTGTCTAATGCATATAGCCAACTCCACCCAGTAGGATAAAGACGCTTGAATCAAGATGCCGAGTTGGTCAGTTCAACAGGCTAAGTCAAGAATGTGTGTTTTTTTCTAACCAATGTTCTTATTGCTTTGGAGCTAATTAATTGGCTCTGAGACTTGCCAATAACACGGACAAATTGAAATTCTGGAGCTGACTAAAGACAGAATTTGGCCACGATCATCATCGTAATATATAACAATGAACATTACTTTCAGCTTTGACAATAATTTGTGCAATTGATTATGAAAGGAATCGGTTAATAGTCTAGGATGCATACCCAGTTTATCCAGATAAAATTCAATTGATGAGGTATAATAAGACACTTACTGGGCTTAGTTCTCCCATTGTTCCTGTTGTCCATATCTGCAAGATATTTGAAATATCATTTTTGAGTAAATTTTCATATCGGAGCAAACTTTATGTAGAAGATACTTGAGATAGTATATGTTATATGTGAACCTCATCTGCAGTATGTACTTCTGACAGGCTGATTCTGCGCTCCTCTAAGAGTAACTGCTCCTTCACCGCTAGATCCATTACCTAAAATTGCAAAACAGCAGAGTTCCATCAATGCCATAGCACTTCACTGCTAAACATAATTTTGAATCTTAAGGAGGGAAAATTTTTTTTGGCATATATTGAATGAAATTATAAACCTAATCTTTTCTATTCATCTACTCCAGTTTCTACACAAATTTATTTTCCGCCAACAAAATGGTGCTTTTACAAGTAAATAAAATAGGATGCTTAATAAAAGTGCTGCTAATAGCTGAAACTGGAGTCTGGGTGTCAATTTTATTGAATACTTGTGTCCCAACATAAATACATAAATTGGTATAAAAAAACTGGGTCAAGTTACACTACTTACAGTTGCACGAGTTATGCCAGGAAGACAGTAATCAGCATGAGGTGTCAAAACACGGCCCTTTTTGACTATAAACTGCACAAAGAAGAACAGTATATGAGTTGAAGTTTCCAAATCATTAGATACAGTACCATTCTCTTCTGAAAGCAAACCCAGCTGCATAAAGAAAAGCCTATGATCCTTATTTCACTTTCTTTGAGCCATGCATTGAGTTGACTGATTTGTCATTAACTCAAACTTATAAATTTGAAGTTTTGAATATATCAATAGTCCAGAGCATGGACTACAAGTTTTGTGTAAGCCCTAGCATATAATTAGCAAATGGAGAACAAAAGCCCTTCTAACAGTTGTTTCAAGGATGGTGACATACAAGGTTAGTTGCATTGGTTTCGGATACATAACCATCTTTGTCGAGCATGATTGCATCATCTGCTTTTGCGTTATTGCCTTCAATCTGCACCGGGCCAAATGATAACATTTTTGTGAGGTTATAAGAAGCATAATTGAGAATGACAGGATATTAGCATGACAAGATGAAACAAAACTATGGTTTCTATCATGCTAGTGCCGGTTAATAAAATTACAATATACTGCAATTGTTGGCTGTGGCAATAAATCGTGAATGTGTCTCTGTGCATACATCAATCATACAGGCCCGTGTAACAACACACATTCTTTTAGGGAAAAAAACTGATAAAAAACGATAAGTTAAGAAAAATAAGAATTTAAGTCGGTTCAAATTTTTTGGGTAAACTTGACCACTTACCTCCTCTATAAAAAGGTAACCCTATCATATTTTTTGCCACTTGACAACTGCCATTTTTTGTGCCTCCATCTTTATTCTCTCTGTCTCCTTATTTTTCTTTTTATCCTCATCTCTCTTTAAACCCGTGACAAAATCCATGCTACATCTTTATCTCTTTCTTTACTTCATTAATACATCCTTGTTTTATACTTTTAACTCAGATATGCAGAAACCTATAGGAAATCAAAAAGCTCCAATTTGAATGTTCTACATGCCACCCATTCTATTATTAACCTTGGTTGTTTGACTTAGTAAGGAAAATAATCTCAAAATATTGACTACATAAATATTTAGGCATTTTGGGTATGAGGGGTTGTGAACTTAGGAGATTATATTTAAGGATTTGTCTGGGATTTAGGGATAAAATTGGATAATTGGCTTTATATGATTATTATACGTAACCCAACCACTTAATCTAACAATTGTAAACGTTAGTCTAGATGCACTTAGGATTTATACCATCCCTAATAGTGATGATACTAACTTGGTGTGTAGGCCAACACCTGTGGGTTGGTTTTGGAGGCTTGAAAGACTTGGGCGAGGCTATGGCCCGCCATGGTTAGTGTCAGTTGTGGACCCTTAATTCAGGTCCTGATAGCCCAATTACTCTATATTGACATCACTCAAATGATTGGCTTGTCAAAATTCATGATTAACTCAACGACCATCCTTGTTCCAATAGAAATCATTCACTAGCAATAATAGTATTCAATACAACATTGTAATTACGACATGTCAAACTCTTGAGCAGAAAAGGAAATACCTTTGCGAGTATGTTATTGAGGAGGTTATTGTGATGAATCTTTGAATCCAAATTCTGGCAAGGAAAGCAAAGAAAAGAGGAAGAGACAAAGTCAACCATAAGAACTAAAGGAGTATGCCACTCAAACAGAAATTTTGTGGGCTTTGAAACATAATCATTTTTTGGAAATAAAAAAAAAAAACAACCCGATATTAGCATCTAGACAAATAAGAAACTTTCCCCATATTGACAAGTATACAAATAAGAAACTTACATTCGGTGAATTACGGCGTGTTGCAGCAGTTACAAGAACTATACCATGCGTATTATCATATACTGGGGGCTTCCATTCAGCAAGCACTGCATATTTAAAGAAAAACCAACTTTAGAATTTACTCAGTAATGCCAACATTAGAATCCAGAAATTCTTTCAGGAATATAAAGATTTTGATACCAACATGATTGTTATTTGGCGCAGGGATAGAAAGTTACCAATTAATGTGCATCCATAAAGATTGAATGCTGGGCTCATCCCAGAAGTAACCTAGAAGGAAAAAAAAGAAGAGAGAATATTCTTTTTATGTCAGTTAAAACATGGGTCACTCCAAAGAATTACATATATATACTCAATGGTTTCATTACTTTTGTCACAAATGGTAGTTACCACTCATGAAACATAGATTATCATCCTGTTTATTTCATATTTACACTGTTCATTGGAAAGCCAAAAGTCATCAGTCTCTTTTATATCTTTTCATCTTTATTAAGATTTCAGGACTGGATAAAAATCAGGGAACTTTATAAATATAGAAACCTGTTAAGAGGCCTTTTGTGTGCATATAGTCTATAATCCATATGTCATTAAAACTATGCAGAATGACGAGAAAGAGAGAGAGACCTTCTTCCCTCGTGTTAGAGAAAGCCGGATGTGTGAATTGTCAAACATGCCATTCCTGATCAGAGTTCTGAAAATTGCTTCCTTGATCTGCAAATTTTGGAACTATGCTCATTATGAGATAACCTAAACAAGACTAAAGACAATGGCATTTAGCACTTTGCTTTTCACTGAAACCCAGCACCATCTAACAAACGGCCAATTAGGGAAAAAAAAAAAATAAAATTGGGCTGCATTTCAAGTGACAGGCTAGATGAACTGAATAGTATCAAACGCACCTCATCTCGAGTTGGAACATTTTCAAAGGCCAAAGCTTTTGCTGAATCAAACATCCTGCTTAGAAACAAGAAATGTCACAAACCAACAACTGATAAAATGTTAAACCATAATACATAACTGAAGAACATCCAAAGTCACAAATCGTGACTTGATAAGAAATACGCTGAATTTTGACCTAGAGAAAAAATTGTTCTATCAACTTCATATTAGTGATACTTTAACAATTTAGTTAGGGTGAACAATAGAAAAGTTTTGAGAAATTAAGAGCGCATTCAATCAGACATTTCTTAGGTTTTTCTTATAGCTGTCAGAAATCTTTTGCCTAGACTTCTAAATTGAATAGGAAAAAAATGACCTCCCAGCCATTAATATCCCTGAACCTAACAAACTAATATGGCAACGGATGAGCTGAGCAGCTTTGATTTTCAACATAGGTTGCTTTGGTGCAGTATGCTTCTACGGAAGAAATAGCATTGCTTGTTGAAAATGCAACCAAGCAGAAACTTTTGTACCTTGTGCAATGATTCATTAGAGATTACACAAGATGTATGTTTACACAAGATGCATGTGCCTTATGAGAAGATATGAAAGATTCATAGGAGTATAGAGAAAAATAACTAATTTATTATGCTAAATGATATGGATAACTGTTGCTACTCTATGGGAAAAGAGAAGCAGATCCAATTAGATGCATCACAAATTGCATGTCTAAAATGAATGTAGAAAAGAGTAAAAAGACCACGAGAATACATATGCAAACAAGAAGAAATAAGTGGAAATATGTCCATATTGAATGCTTAAAATCCAAACGAAATGTGAAGATAAATTATGTACCCTGCATGTGCCTCCATTTTCTTTTTCCTTTTGATGGTAACTATCTCAAATTGCCAAGGTTGGCACATAACTGTGGCATTAATAACTTTTGTGCTGTTCATGATTTATTAATATTAATTTCATACGAAGACTTGTTACATTAATGATTCAATTTATGCATTCTAATTAATCAGCTAATTAGCTAGAAAATAATCAGAATAAAAATGACAGCATTAGACAAAACTTTTCAATTTTAGTTTGATGAATCTACCGGTCTAGATGTTCCTCTAGCTTAAATATCTTTCCTTTATACACTCGAAGACCCTCCCAAACTGAGTCCCCTCCTTGGACAACTGAATCGAACACGGAAACCTGATAGATCACAGGGTAGAAATTTAACACCCTGACAATGTGTGAATCAATCATGTAAATATAAAGCTTTATTCTACTGACAGCAGACCTTTAGGTTTCACACAATTAAGTACCTTTGCACTATCACGTGGCACAATCTCATCACCAACCCAAGCAAGCAATTTCTCGTTTGCAGGAACTGGAAGATCAGGAGGAGGTAAAGGAGGGCTCAGAAGGGATGATTTCTTCTTCACATGGCGCCGAAGCATATTGTACAGGGGTAGACTTTGCTCCAACAAATCATAAAGAGAAAAGGGAAATGGCTGAAAAGAAAATAAATGCAGTCAGGATTTTCTGGCTCCCTCCCCCTCCAGTCAGAGTACCTTCCCTCAACCAGTCAAATGACTTGAAAATACTTCATGTCTTCTTCACTTCCATATAAGGCCCAATTTTTTACATGGAAAGAAGACATATGACAAACTGGGATTCTCAAAACCACCCATGTTTGCATCCAATTTCAGTGAGAACAAACAATAATAGTAATCGACAATGGTGCAAAGCAATGACAACATTATAGATGCTTCAAATAAAATAACGGTCTGGACTCTTCACAACATAAACTGAATGGAAGCATACCACAAAAAACAACTGCATACCTGAGGATACGTTTTGGCTTGCTTAAAACCAGTAGATTTATGTACAGATTCATACCACCAAGGGGCCCACAAGCCATCTATTGATTTTGGACCTGCTTCCCAACTGGAAAATTTTTGAATTGTCAACTCCTCATATATAAAATAGTTATTGCAGGAATTCTTGCATATACGCCAAATTGTAACTTAACAATGCAAAAACAATAATATCCAAATACTAAATGTCCCAAAAATGACCAAATCTCAGGCGATGATAACTTGAAAACATTGAGAAAGGAAGACTAGAAAAAGAGCAGCACAAAATCACTATTTTTTTTTTTTTTCCTTCAATGTAAACAGAGTGTAGATAGTCGCCATAAGGAACTACAGAATATTAAGTCACTCCTTTAATACCGTCTCGGAGCATTAAAGAAAGGAAAATATGTTTTGACCATATACAGATAATCCATCCACCAATAAGCATTCTTCCATTCAACTTTCTACATCAACGCAAACTCTGCATACCTGAGCATTGCAGGTTGAAAAGGGATCTCCAAATCATCACAAAGACCTTGTAGGGTAGCCTGCAAACAAGAACATGATATCGATGATAATAAAAAATGATTTAATATGTATTAGTTTAATCTCTTTTGTTAATATTATAATCTAGGCCTTAATACAATGACAACAACAATATAATATCCACGATGGTGGTGAAGGTGGCTGCTCTGCGGTGGCAAGGATGAAAGGGGTGGCAGTGATAGTGGCACGGGTAGGGTGGTGGGGGTGGTGATGGCAGTGGGGCAGTGTTGGCCATGTAGTGGTGGCAGCAACAGTAGCAATGTGGTGGTGATAGTGGCGATGGGGAGGTGGCTGAGATGCTGTGGTAGAGGATATTTTTGTCATTTCAAGAAAATATAAAGGGGAAATGGTAACTGAGATATCTATGGATGTAATGGAATCATGAATCCTTCCAATCTGGGGGGAATTGCCATTCCCTTTCCATAGTGATGGCCAAACATACTTTCAGCTCATTCTCATTCCATCTCACCTTATTCCAATGAACGAAAAGTGATATTATATTCCTGCTTTATTCAGTGATAAGAATAAAGCATGTTCAGAGAGCACAGATACCTCAGGATCTTGCTGAAGTTCTGCAGCATCAATGACAGTTGGCGGCTTTCCAAGCTCACGAAGCTCATTGTATATACAAACCAGCTCTGCCAAACCCAACTCAAAGAAAGATGGAGGGACAACCTTGTCAAAGGATGGCTGGACACACAATCGATGTGAAGCATATAAGAAAAATCAGCCAGCGACCAGAGAAGTAGATAACTGAATATCACAAGAAATGACAAATGAAATATTTGCAGAACCTTTTAAGCACTATTAAAACATGAAGCTCGCAGGCTTTTCACATTTTCACAACCCAACGATTTTCAAGTTCAACAGATTCATGCATTTTTGGACCAATACTACATTGGCATATGAGAAACAATATGCTGAGATTGCTTGTCGATTTAGAGATAAGTAATAAATGAAAGAAATCTTACCGTTATGTCAACAGGATTTCTTATCAGAATGAAGTGCTTTCCTTTTTTAAATAGATCATCTGTCAAACCTTGAACCCGTTGCTTTGCAATGTGCTGTAGACAGTGAAGTAATGATAGATCATGCAGTTTGAGGAAACAAAAATCTAGGCTTTGATGACTTATCACAGAAGCTCTAGAATCTAGATCATCAATGCCTAGTATGTAACAACAATGCCAAGCCAGCCAAACTACTAGCGCTTTTCAAACATAATAGCCATTACTATTGAAACTCATCACATCAGTTCCTTTGACTTACAACAGAACTATCTCATCACAAAATTGGCACGAGAAATAAAGAACATTAATTTCTTTCACCTCCATAACAAAGTCAATGATATAATATCCTGTAATTAAAACAAACAGTCATAATGTTCCTCTATATCACATCTTCTGTATCTACAATTTAGTTCCTCACTAATTGCATATCTTGAGAGAGATGCTCTTTACCTTACAGAATCTATACTTCTTCCTTCCTGGACCAAAAATTATGTCATTAACAACCTTATTTCCATCAGATTCCTGTTACAATGGAAATACCAATTTCAACGTGAAGCACAGGAAGAACAGATCAGCCAAATTATCAAAAAAAATTAAAGTTCTTTACAAAAATAACTAATAACATATCATGCAGCCTCGTTTAATCTCATTCGAACACTATGAAGCAGAACAAACTCCTGAACCTCGACTTTTCATATTTCTTTCCTACAAGAATACAGTAATCCTGAACAAAAGAGAAATGCCAATGCATATCTTCCAGAAATCACTCATCTATACCCCATCCCCAACATCTGGCAATTTTCCTCCCAAAAAGAGAGAAAAGGGGAAGGGGGGGATGTTTATTAGCACAATAGCCAATCATCTTAAGTATACCAATAAGCAACAACTTTGATTCAGTAAACAGTAGATAGAGATAAGCTAAACTGCCATAGAAAATGCTGTAATCGTAGCACAAGAAAATAAACCAATTTCTTGGCCTCAAACATGAGAGAGAGAGAGAGAGAGAGAAGAGAAGAGAGGGGGGGGGGGGGAGGAAGGAGATAGGAAATGAAGAAGGTAAGTTTGACACAGACATACCATTTTGGAGAGTAGCTCCTCCCTGTAGGGTCTATCAAGACCAACAACTCGAAGGAAATTTGCATAGAGGGGCTCATCAAGCACTTCTATGTCATCCCTCTACACAGCACAAATGAAAGAGAGATAAGCATCAACCCCACAAACCAATAGTAAGGGAACACCAAGATCAGGATCCAGAAACAAGATACTTAGGATAATCTTCAACATCAATGCGCAATAAGCAAACCACTACACTCTCATCAGCTGTACAACAATTTTACACGTAACCATTTGATCAACAAACTAAAAAGATTTTTTTTTTTTTTTCTAAAAAGGAAAAAAAAAGGTCAATCTATGCAATATGTTAGCTCCGAGTTTCCATGCAACAGATAATGACCTTGAAAAATCATGAGCTGAGAGGGTACCTGAGCAAAAGAATACATGAGACTAGTACTGAGGGATCTTGGTGCAGACCATGCGTGAATCACCTGCACTTCACTCTCCGCCATCTCTGATTGATTCTCAACTTCACAACTTGCTAATTCCGATTATTCATTAAGGTTTCACCACCATATCATATGATTATGAATAAATTGCTAAATATAAGATCGAATCCATGGCGACATTTCTTTGTGGTGTGGGAATCCGAATGACCAACTTGTGTCTGCTCACAACTCACAGTACAGTCAAGTAAAATAGAAAATCAAAACAATAGATTTGGGAAGCGAGTAGCGGTTTGTCGTGAGCTAAAAACGCGACACTGACACATGACGTGTTCTACTCGGCTTCGGTAACAACCGGACAATTTTATCGTACTAGTTCGTGACACTTGCATTGCATGCATGTAATGTTATGTTAGTGTCTTGTGCTATGCGCACTGCTTTTCTTCTTTTGATTAACAAGCCACGGTATGCACCAACTTGAATAATAAATGCCTAAGCAAAATAATTTGAACTTGATAACTAGCTTTTCTAAGTGTTATAACTGAAGTGTGGCCTGCGGACCTAGGAGTGAAAAATTGAATTAAAAAGAATGGTTTTCCAATTACATCTTCATCCCGTAACGTAAGAATGCTACCGAAGAGACTACCTGTGTCACATTTGTATGTGCTCCACCGTAGTTTCTCAACCCGTGTGACAGAGTATCCAATGCATTATCCTATGACCCTTGTACCATGATGTCCAAAGAATAACTTCCATGATTATGACCTTTCACTCTTTTGTTGTTATCATTTAAAGATTAGATAGAGTCATTTTACTTACATACCATTTTTTGTTTTTAAATAAAAACTCATACTTCTTTCATGTATTATTTTTACGGTTGTATTTTGATATTTTTTTCATCTGACATTTATTTTATAAAATTTTATATAAAGTTTAAACAAATATATGTGCAATATACATGTTTACACATATAAAATCACAATTTTTCTAACATTATCATGCTTTATATACTTTAAAATTGAAGATGAAAAATTGAAGATAATTTTCTCATTGGCACTCCGTTGGTTATTATAAGAAGTTCGTTTCTGAATTTTACACTCAGCCAAACCCAAACACCAAACCTTATCCTGCTTAGTTGACAATAAAGCATATCAAGCCGTAGAATTTCCTTATCCCAACTTTTAGAAGAAAAGTAAAAGTATCCTTTAATAAAAATCACTTCATTCCAAGAAAAAGTGTTGATATATTCTCTTAACAATCAACTTAAAAGTCCTTCTAATTCAAAATTTCATTCATAATAATATAAGTTATAATTTACACAATATTCAAGGATATGTAAATAAAATTTTGAATTAAAAGAATTTTTAAATACACCAATTAGAATATAACATTATCTTCTAAGAAATATATATATACTGAGTTATTGAGTACACGTGTTATCCACTAATCTGCGTCCAACCTCAACCCTAAACTTGTCACCACCTTATGAGCAAATATCATTCAAGTTTGGTTCATTTCTTTTCCAAATAATATCATTCGTGAGCCAAAAACATTCAAGTTTCGGTTTACTTCTTTTCCAAATAATATCATTCTTAAAAGATTACTATTACTTGCGTCCACTTTTTCCTAAACATCATTTAGACATTAAAAGAAGTAATGATAACAATTTTGGTGAGTCTCAATGTCAACCTTCACAAGGATATCCAAGACCATACTGAACTCAGTGAACGAATTCAAACATGAGGAGTAGCACAATATACCTACCTAATCATTTACAGCAACAAGGAAGAAACAGAAGGGAAGAAAAAGAAGACCGCCGGGGGGGTGGACAGGCCCTTACAATATACATAGGTCAAAATCAGACACAAAGAACAATTGAAAACCATTAATTTGTGTCCTTAGCAATACTCCGACTAAATATTACACTCTTCAGCGTGTATTATGGCCTTTCACGTACCAAGGAAAAAATTACATGTGAAGATCATCTTATACTGGCTTGATCGTATGACTGCAGGTGATACGTAATAGTCTTACACCAGCTCGATTGTAGGACTGCATGTACTGGAGGAGATTTAATGGCTTCAGTGAATCCGTTAGGTCCACAATATCAAGGTTAGCCTGGTCCCCCAGCGAAAGAAAATAATTGAAAGTTTCAATATTCCGTATAACACATGCAATATACGCCACTGGTGCCTCATTTGACCGGCCATTAATACCATCATTATAAATTGTTTTGCATCTACCAATGGACTCCTCACTAGCATCTTTATAATCATGTTCAACATTTTCAGGTTTACTGTTTGGAGAAAGGCCCTTGCAAGAATTCGATTCCATTCTATTCAAAAGAATAGTGAGTACTCGAACAAGATGTGGAAGGCAAACTGGATCATATATCACATCTGCACCCAAACTGAAATAATATCATAATAAGAATGGTACATGACCAAATTCTTAAGGAACAGCATAAGAAATAAATTTTATATCCCAGAGGGTAAATAAAAATTTAAAGTTCAATTCTCACATGACATGTGGCATGATATCTTGGAGTTGACTTTCTGATGCAGATTCCCATGGCAGATACATACACTTTACCTGAGATTCATGAATTAGTGAGGATTATACAACTGCAGAATCTTGACACATACAGTTAAGATTATCATTTCTCCAAGCTATATACGTAGAAACACATTAATTTGAAAAAGAATCATCAAAGAGTGCAGATCCATCTATAAAACACCAGACAATTTTGATTTTAGTTCTGACGAACTTTTATCAACACAGACTAGACTGTGACCAAAAGGGCAGCAAAATTTTGAAGAAGATTATTGAAAGATTAATCTTCCATGAACAAAATCCACAATCATATGTTGGAACTACATGCTAGAAAGTAGAAACTACTGAAAACATGAATGAAGATGGGAATGAAGTAAAGTTGGAGTAAGCACATTAATACTCAAGATTTTTTTTATTTTTTATTTATTTATTTATTTATTTTTGGGGGGCCATTTGCTTACTCAATTGTGAGCCAAGAGTAGTAACTATGCAAAACCCTTTCAATAATGGCCCTTCCTAAAGTTGAGGTTAGATAACTCAAGATTTATAACAGTGGATGTTAGTATTCACAGTGGTTTAGCAAACATCCCAGTATCACATTCAAAGCCTGAGAGATGAATGCTATGAGGATTATATTTATGTATATAAAAGCAAAATCCAGTACGTGGTCTATGCAAATTCAAGACTCACCATGCTTGGATCTTTATTTCCTTGTGGCATGTCAGTTTCAACATTCAGGTGGTTCAACTCCAAATTAAACTTCATGTTAGCTAGAGTTGATACATCACCATCACTTAATATCACCTGTTGATAGACAACAACACAGCTCCATGTTAAATAAACTTGACTGGTAATTTATCACACAAGTTTACCCATTTAAAAATCTAGCACCTCTTGCTTGTTTAAATCTCACGCTCTTCTAAAGGTTACTAAGGAAAACATAGTTGAAGAGCAGAAATGCCTTTATATACAATATTCATGCATGGGTCACCAATTATAGTTTGGTATACCTTGGAAGCTTTCACGTGGGCTAGACATAATCCAACTAAGCCAACTCCTGAACCAATCTGTTTTAATTTTTAGGTAAGTGCAATGTGGTAGAAGATAATTATAGCAGCTGAAAGCCTATCTTAATGTAAGAAATGAAATGATAAAAATTTATAAAGAGAACATGAAAATTCCAACTATGCAAGGGAACAACTATACCTTAAAGCTTCTTTGGTAAGTGGGGATAAGTGCATAATTGTCGCATACAAGGACTGTTCATGATTAGTGAACATTAAACTTGCTACTAGATTTAACAAACCTTTAAACATATAACTGACCTCAAAGCAAGATTTATTAGAAAATAATTCTGGATGAGAAAGTATTAACTCGGACAGAAACAGACTTGATGGCCATATGGAGCACCTGCACAATGGAACAGATATCAACTTTACATAGTTAATGCCAGTTATATAAACAGACTAGCCATACACATGGCCCAACCTTGAAATGTTGCATTTTGATATGCGAAGTTCTTTTAAACATATCAAGTATGAGCTTACCCTGTATCACCTTCAAGCATATTTAGAGAACACTGCAATGGAAACACCAACAACCTCGACTGCGGACAACTCTGTAGTTCAGAACGACCTATAGATACCAGAAGCCAACCAAAGATAAGCTGAATGAAATAACATCATACGAATCAATGGAGAAACATCACTGGAATTATAATTTACCATCAGGAAAAAGAAACGAAATTCTTTTGCAGACCCTTGCATCTCTTTTGCCAAAACTATCATCCTAAAAAAAATAGGGACAAGAAACTCTCAACCCTCTAACCAACCATTTCCAACTAAAAAAGGGACTTGAAAAAACAACTATGAATAAGGCTTTAAGAAACTGTTGATGGAATAAACATAAACCTTGGGTGATGTCATGTATTGAGCATAGAGTTCGTACAAGTGGTCCAACACATAGCCATGATCCAACTCAACTTCACCGATAAGTTTCTTAAGAAAATTCTTCAAGTAAGGAGCATGAAAATCACCCTGCACTTAGCAATAAAACCTCACATTTCAATGCAATAATATGATATGATATGATATGAATGAAAAAACAAAGAGAGTGGAGAAATTACAGGTGTGGAAAGGCAATGGTCCCAGATGAAATTTTGAACTGGCTCAGTAATTGAGCCTCCGCCGCACGCCCTGCAATGCAATTTTGCATCATCAAGTTAATCAGTGCAATGTCGCATAACATAGTGAGAGAGAGTGTTGAAGGAAGGAAGGAAGGAAGGAAGAAAGGGACCTGGCATGGGAGATCAAACAATCAGAAGGTTCCATGGCTAGAATACCAGAAATCAGATGCATGCAACCAGGCAGCGAGGGATCCAGCTCTTGCTCCTCCGCCGCCACCGCCATCGCCATGTTTCCCCCACCGACCACCGCCTCTCCAAATTGCAATGCTCACTGCTCATTGGACCTTAAACAGATACACCGGCCTTACCCGAAAATTGGGCTCCAAGACAGAAAAATGGGCCTTCACTGCATCAGACCAAACCCTGTCGTCCCAAATTCGGGATCTGCTGTTGACCACATACGGGCTCTTGACCTTGTTACACCTCTTCTTTTTTTTTTTCCAATCTCCTTCGTGGTTATACATATTGATAACAAAAGTAGATTAAAAGAATTATGACAATATATAGTGTAATTGCAAATAGTGGGCAATATTTGTGATTGGATTAATTTGTAATATCCAGGTTATTAAACGATTTGAGCCGTAGACAAACTTGCACCAACATGCTTCAGCTGTGCTAAAAAAAAAAAAGTTTGAATGGGGAACTACAATATTCTTTTTTATTTATGAAAATCATTGTTAAAAATTGATTACACTATATTACACTGTTATTTGTTGCTAGTATAGAATGAAAACCGTACATGGTAATTTTTTCTTTTTTCTTTCTTTTTTCAATATTTTCATACTAGTCTACTGTTCACATAGTAATGATATGTACCGTATTCATAATGAAAAAGCAATTCTATGTGGCTTGATATAAGTTGAAAAGGATCGCCTATGATACAGAATTGGTAATGGGAAATAACTTGGCGCATTTCTTTGTTATGACCAACCAACCAACAACCATAAGAGTCAGACCTCAGTAACTGGTAAAAGAATAAAATTAATTTTATGATCCCATCAAATAAATGACAATAATGTTTACAGAACAGAAGCAGTAGCTTCACGAAACTCAACAGTACTAATTAAGGGTCTAGCGCAGCATTGTCAACCACTGTTTCAGCCTTCACGAGTTGCTTGCTGAATCCTGGAGGAGCAACAAGTGGGGTGTCAAGATTACTGGAATCGTGCAGGTCACATCTCACATGTAAAGAACTGCTGCAAAGCGGAAAGAAAGCTTCAATGTGGAAACTAGAAACAGTCGCAATTGATCGTGCAAAACAATGAAGGATTCGTTACAGTTATCACATTTATGGCCTAAACAGTCAGTTGTCAATTTTCTGTATGGCTCAACAAGAGTTTTATTATCTTCGCATCATCATTTAACTCAACTCTCAGCAACTGGATAAGAAATCACTTTAGCCAAGGCTTCAGCATCAAACTCAAAATTTAAGTATAAAGCTAGAGGACAAATTTCCTATTCTATTGCATTGCGCTTTATTGCAAATCTTTACACAGTTAGACCAAGTCCGAATAAAAGAAGAGGGTCGTGTTAAGAAGTTGACAACCAATATAAAACTTCATTGAATTGTTATGACATAAATACTAGTAACATATATACACAAAAAATGTATCATTTCATCACTACTATCAACATAACAGGTCATCAATACTCTATGAAGTTTCTAAGAGCATATTAACTTAAAATATGCAAAAATATTGAGAATTTTGAAATTATGACTTGACTTACCCTAAATTCAAGTTTCAGCATGTGGCTACAGAATTGTCAGTGATATAGCAGCAGATCGAAGTTTTACACCATCGCTATCCCACTTGGACTGTGGCGCTGTTGCTCCAGCAATAATAGCCTATAAAATATAAATACTACAAATTTTACTCTAATGTCATGTAAGTTAGTACAAATATCGTGTGTTTCACCACAAAATTTGAAGAGAAATTAGCTAAACTTAGTGAACTATGGTTTTTCTAGTGAACTATGATTTTTCTTGGTATTGCATACATGGTTGTCATCAGTAAAATGCATGTAATAACGAACCTTCCCACTGCTGACGCCTGCCACCAATGCTATGTGCTGTTCATCTCTCCCAAATTCATAGAAATAATAAGTTCTGAAATTAGGAAAGCCAGTACTACGTTGGAATTTTATGTAACAGGAAAACTCAATGGATATAGCATGCAGAAGTCACTTCACAGAGCATGCTTCCAGATTACATCACAACTTCATAAAAGATTAACTTAGTTATGCAGAGTTTTCTTGACTAGCATTTCCAATTACCCATTCAAGCATCCTGAGAAAGTATTTCCTTATTCCTGAATATCTGTTTATAGCCCCCCTGCACCCTTTTCTCTCTCCCACCTTCCTCCTGTTTCTTGTTTTAAAAAAATTAATGTATTACTATTTTGACCTCAAAGGAAAACTTTTCACCTAGGTAGTTATATTCCATTTGAAATCGAACTCACCTAAAACCATCCTCTTCCTTTATTTTTATTGATCGAGCAGAATAAAGTGTTGCACCTCCTGTAAGTCCATCATGGCCAGACTTAGATACCAAAACCAAGAAATAGGAGTAAACAGAAAGGGAAATGAAGTTAATGTCATGTCATGTCGCTTCTTTACCTCAATGCAGGGAAAATAACAACATATACCACAAGGGACAAACTTATAACAAAATTATCTACTAGCAGATGAAAACAAAAACAAAGTGGCACCTGGAACAAATATTTTCGCTGCATCCTTCAAGGAGCCTAAATCAGTTATATCCTGAGCCTGCTCTAATCAATTAAGCATATGTAAGTTCCTTAAGGAGTATACATTGAGAAACAAAGAGAGCTCACAAAAATATGATGGCCGATATACACACGATCTCCTTAGTGAAAGATATTATGAAAGAGTTCCTTGAGCACCTCTAGAAAGGTAATTTTAAGTTGATTGGTTGGCCGAGTAACAACATTCAGAACCTCAGATCTGTTTCAACCAAAGAAACGAAGAGAAGTCCAAACAAATATAGCTAGTAAGTAATTAACAATAATTAGTATAATGAAGCATCCTTGAGTACCTCTAGACAGGATGCTTATGTTTGCTTCTAGGTAGATAGATAAGTGCATAACAAACAAATATAAATAGGAAGTTGAGAGTTTGATGTTGAAAATAAAAATACCCGTCAGGAGATGCAAACCGTGCTGCAAAAGTCTTTGGCTTTGCCTTGTCCCCATAGAGAGATAGTCCAGCATTATAATCCTACAACATACCATATAGAAAGTGGAGCAAATGAATTTCTTGCATTCGGTGAACAATGGTACAGTATATGTACATAGATGATGACTCAACTAATGAATAACTAATCAGTAACTAACTTAACCACCTCAACTAACTTATCTATCTACAGCTTATCCCTAATACAAACCAATGGAATACAATGCCACCTCACACGCACTCAATTCAAAATCTCATAAACTTATACAAAAAAAAAAAAAAAAGCACAAGGGGCAACAACCCGCAACATTGAACTGCTACAACTTATATCCTCAATCTCGAGATTGAAATAGATACTATAAATCAATGAACATAGTACAGTTTCTTCATGATTTTGTTTACCTCGGGTTCCGTGATGTCCTGGAAATCTGGTGGAACTCGAATGGCGAACCCATCACCGTAGAATTGAAACCACGATTTCGTGTTTTCGATGCTGGAAAGAAGCGGATTGGGAGGTGAAACTTGAGCTGAAGATGGCGCAACCGGCACCTGAGGAAACAGGCTAACGCAAAGAAGGGAAGTGTGGAGAATGAAGTGTCTCTTGGAGCTACAAATCATGGGTCTTGAGGTGAAAGACAAGGGTTTAGGGACGCTAGGGTTAGGGTTTTGGACATGCTTTGCTCTGACTACAGCTACAGGATTGGGAAATGAAGAGAAAAGAACGGCCATGAAAGAGTTATCGATCACGACATGACCGTTATTATTGGATTTGGAGGGAGATAACGTGACATGGCACAGCAAAGCAGCTTTTATGGATGTATCCAGTATTGGACTGGGCTGGTCCAAAAACTAGGACGGCCCATTTGTAAAATGGTTGGCCTGATTTGGCAGCCCAAATAGCCCATAAAAAACCAGAACTAGTTCCTGACCAAAAAAAGAAAACCACAGAAACAATTCAAGCCACCCAAAATCTGAACCGAAGAGAAGCCAGAGAAAGATGTGGATTGAGGGAGAGGAAGAAGAATGAAAAATCTGTGTTTGTGAAGTTGAAAGTTGTAAACTTTCCTCATTGTAATAACCAGACACTAGCCCTGACTCCTGAGCTGCTAATTCTCCCTCATGGAAACCATTTTTTCTTCCCACTCTGTCTCTCCACTCTTCAACATCAAAGCTTCAGCTTCATCCTCAAAACCAACTTCGTCTCCCTCTCTCGAACCCAAGTCAAATTCTCAATTTTGCTACAGGCCCATCACTTCCAGCCTCAAAAAGGAACAACCTTTATCTCCTAAACCATCTTTGCCTTCACGCACAAGCTGGTTGGCTCATGCTCAGCAGGGGCTAGCAGCTTTGGCTATTTCCCTGGCACTCAACTTTAGCCCGCTGTTGCACAGTGGCAATGTTGCATTGGCATCTGAATTTGATGTGCTCAACGAGGGGCCACCCAAGGACTCGTATGTGGTTGATGATGCAGGAGTGCTTAGTAAGGTGACAAGGTCTGATTTGAAGCAGTTGCTATCTGACTTGGAAACCAGGAAGAACTTCCACATCAATTTCGTTACTGTTCGAAAACTTACGGTTAGTTAATAGTTTTGCAACTCAATGCTTGAGTAAACTGTTCGTTATGCGCTTTCATAAGATATAAGAAAGTGAAAGAATAGGCAAGTTGCTCATGCCCCCCCCCCCTCTCTTTTTTTCTAATGGAGCATGAAATTAATGGCAAAACGAAATGGTAAGCTGAATCTGTTGATCTTGTAACATGGCTGCAGAGCAAAGCTGATGCTTTTGAGTATGCTGACCAAGTTTTAGAGCGTTGGTATCCTTCTGTGGAAGAGGGGAACAACAAGGGTATTGTGGTTCTTGTCACGAGTCAAAAGGAAGGAGCGGTTACCGGGGGTCCAGCTTTTGTGCAAGCCGTTGGAGAAAACATCCTTGATGCCACCGTATCAGAGAACCTTCCAGGTACCTCGTACCATTCATTCGGTTGCTTTTCTGTGCTTAGGAGTTAGGAGTTGAGAAAGTTTGACACAACCAACGTTGATATGAAGATTTCATAAGTCATAACATTGCTTTGTGTATAATAAAAAGTAATAAAGCTGTAAAGCACAGATGCAAGTCTTAATTGAAAGTTCCCTTTCGATTAAGAAGGACTTCCAAATTCAGTAGGGAGTTTTATCAAAAAAGTTCCCAGATTATGGGCACATACCCTGGACATTTAGTTGCTATCATTCATATGTACGCGGTTGAATTTTACTCAGCTGAATACACACATATGATTGGCACTACGGAGATTTGTAGTATTTATAAAAATTGTCAATCTTCTGAAGTTTTGTCAATAAAACGCAGCTATAATTGATTATTTTTAGTAATATACCGATCAAAGTATCTGGTTTGTTTATGCAGTTTTGGCTACAGATGAGAAGTACAATGAAGCTATTTTTAGTACTGCCAAACGGCTAGCTGCTGCCATTGATGGGCTTCCAGATCCTGGTGGGCCCCAATTCAAAGACAATAAACGTGAGTCTAACTTTAAAACCAGGGAAGAGACAGAAGAGAAGCGTGGACAATTCTCTCTTGTAGTTGGAGGTTTGTTGGTCATTGCCTTCGTTGTTCCTATGGCACAATACTATGCTTATGTATCCAAAAAGTGAGAAAATAGTTATTATATAATTAGATCTGTCTTAGAAATTCTCACTCTTTAAATTCTATTATATAATGTGCAGTTATAACCACGCTCATGTTACGATTGAGCTTGAGAAAGTTGTAGAATAAGATCAGTTTGGATTGCAATTCCAAAATATAGCCATTGGACTATAATGTGACAACTTTCTGTGTAATCTTGCTGCTCACATTTATTTCCATTGTCAGAACAAAGGATCATGTTGCATCGTTATTCAGCTTTTACCGTGCACAGTATTGTACTGAAAAAAAAAAAAAGAGTAGAGCATATACCAAACGTGCCTGTCCTAAAAGCGCTCTTGGATTGTATACTTCATACAATGAATCATGAGCCTGAATGTATTTAATTACAAATCCTTGAACATAATTAATCACCCAGATCATGTTACCATGTCAACTACCAATCTTTAAAGCGTATTCATTAGGAAGAGCGTGACTGTCATTCAAGGTTACAATCAGCTGTTTCTTTCACCATACCAGTACCTAAAGAATCAAATAATGATAATAATATACATATTGGGTATTTAGAACTTCAGCTTGAGAAGAAAGGGCATTTTGTCTGAGAAAGGAGGGTCAGAGTACTTTCCAGTGAGAATTTGTGATGCGACATGTTCATTTGCAGCCTCAGTGTAATGAATCCCGTCCCAGTTTATATACTCAGTGCTATCAGTACAACCAGTTGCTGTAATTGTGGTTCCATTCAATGTCTTTGTTTGCCCACAAGAAACTCGACTGTCATAGTTCAGTGGTGGACCTCCATATCCACAACAAGCCATAATAGGTTGTGAAAACCCTGCAAACATATAATCACACAAATTTAACTGTTTTCCCCCAACAAATACTGATATGATAGAAGAGAAATTAACTTCATTATTATAGCTAATACTGAACACTGCATTAGTTAATGAATTGGACACACTTCTAGCATTTTCAATGATTGTAAGCTTATCACATATCTAGAAAATTTTGCTCTAATCACAGAGATACTGACCGTATTTAGAATTGTTTGCAATAAGGTTTGATTTTATGGTAAAGATGTCAACATATGTGACATTTGCATCCGGATATTGGCCCTGCAATTTACTACAGAGAGCATGGAGCTGTAGATTAAAGGTTTTAGCAGCTTGGTTGTGTGAACTAACGCATCCTAGCTCGTCAAGCTTTGATGGATCATTTCCAAATTTGGCAACATTCTGAGGCAAGCATCCAAGAGGACCCGTGTTGTGGATCCAGAAATACCTAGCTCCCTGTTCATACAGTTTCTAGCAAACAAATAACAAAGAGTGAGAACTCGTTGATGTTGATCTCATTACAACTGCGTATATACCCTTTGGAATTCAAGAAAGATATGGATTAAAATATTTTGAACGTTATATAATTATTAGAAGAAAATGTGAAAAAAGTGGATAATTTGACACCAACCTTTATTCCAGTTTCAAATTCTACAAGAATTGTCGGAATTGAGGCAAGTATTTGATCCAGTGTTTTTGAATAAAATGCGCCAGCAAGATCGTTCTGACCAATGTCAAACATGTACAACCCCTTGTCGAAAATATCTTCATTTGGGACGTACTTGTCAAATTTGCTGCCTGAAACATCACAACATTGAGAAAGTTTTTCTTAACACGAATGAATAAGATAGACAGCAAACTTGGTAGTGCAGCCGAAGCCGAAGTAGTAATGAAATCTGCAGCCGAAGCCGAAGTAGTAATGAAATCTAGTCAGGCATTTGGTTTATGTAGCAGTAGCAGAGACCTTTGGAAAGCAATTCAAGCGCCCGAGCTTTGAATCGGAGGAACTGAGACACCTGAATCCCAAAGGAGAAGGGGCTGACGGATGATGCAGTGGCTGGAAGGATAGTTGAACCTGCTGCTGCAAAGTTGCACCCTTTCCTAAAATTTGGCAAACCCAGTGAATCCAGATAGGCATTTAGGAATGGCAAGTCCATCGCATCCACTGTAATAAACAATCAAAAACACATGGAACTACCATTAGTTAAAGGAAAAGCAAAGAAAATTCAAAATCTGTTTACATTGGTGGGAGATATTTAATAATCAATAATCAATCTACTAGGAAACAGGTAGAAAGAGATCAAATGGCATTAAAGAAAAGAGGTTATGGAGATTTATTAGTTATTACTAAGGAAATCGATGGTGAGACGGCCATCAGAGTATCTCCCTGATAGTGCTTGGAAGTAGGTCTGTCCATAAGGTGGGGAAAGGCTCTCAATACCAGCGGCAATAAGTGCACCGGTATCAGAATTTGAATCACCGAAGTTGAACACTGCTGGAAAATCGAAGTGGATTGATTTGGTAGAAGGTAAGAACATGGCAATGATTGTGAGAAACGGAAGGATACATCTGTTGGTTGCCATGACTAATGACTATTGCGAGGTGGGGTTTTAAGCCTTCCACGGATTGCTTGTGTTTCAAACATCGGTAGTTATGTATCTTACATATGTGTAACAATAGATGTTTATTTGGTGTGTGATGCTTGCAGTGGAAGTAATTGTTATATTCTACCAATATTTGGTGTGTAACAATAGTCATTCCTAAAATATTTCAAATAATATACAAAAGAGATTAATTTTTATGAGCTAATAGAATTTGTGAAAAAAAGACAAATCATAGTAGGTACTCAGTGTCTGTTAAACTAATCCTTACATAATAAAAGCATCATTAAAATAAATGATTTCTCATGTCAATGTTAGTATCATGTCAAGCTCTTTCAACAATATATAGGGAAGGAATTAATTTATGAATTTAATTAATATGCATTGACAGTGTAAAATAGCTCTACACTAAACTAACATCTAATCAAATATTTGTGTTTGTATGACTTTTAAGATAATGAGGGATTAAGTTAAATATTTTTGCTGATATGACAATATATGATTAGATATCTTTGTAAAACTATTTTACACTGATAATACATACAAATTAAAACCTTAATTTATACATGTTTCAATTTAAACCAATTTTACATAATTGAATAATTTTTTATGAACAATATTTTTGAGAAAACCCGATATTAAATTGAAAGTTTATATATACAAATGAATATTATTTGATGAGTTTAATTAGTATACATTAACAGTGTAAAAGAGTTTTACACTATCATCCAATCATATATTGATATTTGTAAAACTTTTAAGATAGTGGGTGATTATGTCAAACACTTTTGCTAATGTGATAATATATAATTGGACGTCTATGTAAAATTTTTTTATACTACTAGTGCATATCAATTAAATTCTTATTTGATTATACTTTTATTGATATCAAATTTTTTAAAATTTAATACAAATAATTCACATGAAAGATAGAATTTAATAGTTGAATCAATAAGAATTATATTCCATAAAAAATTATTGAATTTTGTAAGTTACTAGGGTGTGTTTGGTTTAACTTTTAAGAGAAAGTCTTTTAGAGAAATTACTTTCAAAAAAATATTTTTTCTTTAGTTTGAATATTTCAAAAGTAAGTTTAGAAGAATGATTTTTCTTTGGATAGAATAAAATAAAATTACTTTTGGTTGTTGATATAAAAGTAAGAGTAAAATTTCTTTTCAAAAGGCATTTTTTCTAAAATGAAAAGTAATTTTAAAGATAATTCTCCCAAAGATTTTTTAGAATTTCAAAAGTCCTTCTAAAAAAAGACTTTTATATACCTAAACATATTAGTTACTATATATTTTTATTCTTATTCTAATAGAAGGCCTTCTAAGCCTCCAAGAAATATAACCAAATGGCCACTAAATTTTATGTTGGTATCAATAAATCTCTCCTCATATTTATATGTATATAATATAAAAATTAATTTTTTTAGCAAAGAAAACATATTAAAATAAAATTATCATGTAGTCCCAAAATAAGTTGCTACTCTAGCGCTCCTACTTAACGAAATAGACTTCTAACATGAAGCTCTAAGACCATATACCAAGAGGCGAGTTAGTTCCATGAATAAGAAGCCAGAAGTTGCTTTATCTTTTGCACTTAGCTTAACTCGTTTTTTGGCATACGATATAGTAATTATTTGGTCTGCACAAGCTTTTTATTATTATTTATTCGTACCCGTGCCAATAAAGTTTTACCAAAAAATTCACGCCTTCAAAGTTGGCTGAGTAATGATTATAGTAACAATTATAAATAAAATAATATAAATTTCAAGAAACGGTTGGAAATTACTTAAGAAGTCGACTATGAGACGGCCATCACAGAACCTCCCACATGGAGTTTTGAAGTAGTTCTCTCCATTAGGTGGAGCAAGTTGAATGCCCAATCCTGCAGCAAGTTCACCTGTATCCGAGTTTGAATCACCGAAGTTGAAAACTGCTGGGTAATTGAACTTGACCGAATTTACCATAACCAAACAGATGGGAAATAAGACAACTTGAAAAACAAGATTCTTGGAAGCCATGGCGCGGAGTTTTCACTTGGGTGCCGACTACCAACCAGAAAGGTGGATACCAATTAGAGGTCTGTATACACTGTCATGATGGAAAATGATTCGGTGTCTTTTATATACACGCCCAATTGGTTGCTTCAAATAGCTAACGTGAAATCCCAACAAGAAAAGATGAACCTTGCTTTAGATTGTGGAAAAGCAACTGAAAGCCAAAAGGAAAGCGTTCCTTGTCGTTTGAATTACTGTGAAGTCCTCATAAACATTCAAGAGACTTACACTTGCAGAATAAGTGCCCCATCACCCGTGAACCCATTAACTGATTAACGCAAGCAATTCCGACCCTTATTGGACGTAAAACTCGAACTAAAATATGCAGAGGGGCAAAATGCCTGCCAAAAAATGTAATGCAAGGGGTAACGGCCAAACGGAACTTGAGAGAGCACTGTTACAGAAGCAAGAAGATGGGTTTTTTGTGACGAACTGCGCGCTTGTGTCTTGACTTGCATCTCCAAGGGACCGTATTACTTCAACTCATCATCCGCTGGTGCCCACCATGAACCTTGACACTCCGCAATAACTTGACCTAAGCAAATTTATGTTGGGGTACAACCTGAGATATAATAATGGCTGTAGACCGGTAGTTTCCTTTCGCTGAAGTATAGACGTGACTTATGAGCCAATTACAATCCACAACAGTGCATAAATTACGGCCAGAGAATCCTGCGCCTCCTAACTTGCCCAACCTTTTGTAAACTCCATTTTGTGGCCAATATTTAAGCTGTGCAGCTACTGCGTACGATAGTGTGACGGATGCATTGGAGTCCAAATGGTCCGCGTTATGCACTAAGCCCATTGATCCTTGTTTTTTTGGATACCGCTGGATTTTTTGAGCTAATGTGCCAAACCGGTGACATTATTTGTGTGAACGAGTAATGTAGTAATGTGTTTGATACTTGTTACCAATGTTTAGTGAGAATAAGTGATGGCTCGTAATGTTAGTAGAATTTTATTATTTAATAATTTAGTGTTTCATAAACGTAGGTGAAATTGGATAAGTGTAACACCTAATCTCTAGAGTTACATTAGTTATTCTTTACATATAAATAGATATATTTGTGATGCATATTTCAAGCAAGTAAGTAAAGCAAAAAAGTAAGAAAGAAAAATTTTTAAAAAAATTAATTTCAAATATCTCTCTCCTCCTATTCTATTTTTTATATAATAGTATAATAGTAGTCGCCTACAAATTTCTATATCATTTTTAGTTAACATGCCACCTTTAGAATACCGCCAACTGTTTGTAGTGATCGACAAATCATAAGGACAGCCACTTATGCAAAATTATTCATATAAAACAATCATCGGGTTACAAGCGAGGCACACAAACGATTCTTTTGTGCTATTATCCAGCCCCCAAATTGTGCAGTAATAGATCAACCAGCAAGAGGCATACTTATTATTCTTATGCATGGCAACCACATAACGAACTGGTGTAATTTTGATAGTATTACTATTTAAAAGCCGGCAACGCATGTATGGATGAAGAGTTAATGTCATCGTCTAGGGGAAATGTGACCCAATCAGCGAAAGAAAGTCAGGATACCTGAAATCATATTTTGAAAAATCGAACTTTTCTCTGCTTCCTTGCAGAAGGAAGACTTCGTGGAGGCATCAACTTTGGCCTTGAGAATGCTGTTCTCCCTTTTAAGCTGTAAAATTGTACGCATAAAACAAAAGAAAAAAAAGAAAAACTGTAAAATTACACTTGTAACAGAATGAACATTTATGCTTACACATGATCATAAGCAGATAAATTTTAGCACCATAGGAAATAACCAACGCTAATTAGGGTTTGACTTTTCTATATTGTACTTTTGCATTTGAGGTCAAAATACATAATTTGACTCCCCTTCCGTATGACATATACTTCAGCAGAAAAAAGTGTATAATGTTAATTGTTGATAATACGGCACAAATTATCACACATACATTTAGATCTTATAAAAATCTTAAATCATTAATTTTCTCATTAACAATTGTAATTGTCCATTTTATCCTTTAAAATACATCATATACTTTAGAGAAGCCAAACCTGTAAAGTGCATAATTATTGCCACTAATGAGAAAATTAAAGGAGAATAATTAATGCATATTTATGATATATCAAATAAGTACATATATCTTACCATTTATGCTTACACATGATCATAAGCAGATAAATTTTAGCACCATAGGAAATAACCATCGCTAATTAGGATTTGACTTTTCTATATTGTACTTTTGCATTTGAGGTCAAAATACATAATTTGACTCCCCTTCCGTATGACATATACTTCAGCAGAAAAAAGTGTATAATGTTAATTGTTGATAATACGGCACAAATTATCACACATACATTTAGATCTTATAAAAATCTTAAATCATTAATTTTCTCATTAACAATTGTAATTATCCATTTTATCCTTTAAAATACACCATATACTTTAGAGAAGCCAAACCTATAAAGTGCATAATTATTGCCACTAATGAGAAAATTAAAGGAGAATAATTAATGCATATTTATGATATATCAAATAAGTACATATATCTTACCAACTTTTAAATTATTAATTTTTTCATCGATAAATCTAATTACGTACCTTACTCTCTAAAATACAGACTACATTTTAAAGGGACCAAATAACTAGCCTATAAGATATGACTAGCGGACGTGAGCTAGTGAGTAGTGATAAAGGTCAACATTTGAATAGTTTATGAGAGGGAACAAGTTTTAGGATTTTTGTAACCAGTATTCTAAAGTAAAAAATTTTGAAAGTTAAAATATGTTAAATGTATTGAAAAATTTAAACTTTTTATTTCTTAATCAGATAGCACTACTTAAGAAATCTTAAATTTTAGATCTAGATTTTTTTAAAAATACATAAATAAAGTGCATCAAAAAATTAAAAATAAAAATAAATTATTACACATACATGTTCTAATATGCAAATATTTATATCTAAAAACTTTTAAATTTTTAAATTTTTTTCATCTTGAACATCGGTGCTATTTCAACATGATTTCTGTATACATTTATTTTGATATCTTGGAAATCATATATAAATAAGTGAAGATTTTAATTTCATTACTAGCTTATATATATATCAATAATACAGAGATTTAAACCTATAATCTTATGCATATTACTCAAATTCTTCATTATTAGCCCACTCTTGATAGTTTTTTAAGATATGATAATATGCAAAAATATAGGAAATATACATTAATAATTGGGATTTAAGCTATCTTACCAATAAATAAGACAAAAAAAAAAAATCTCATTCATTATTAGTAATTTTAACACATTCACCACAATTATTATTAAAGTAACTAAAATGCTAATTACATATGATTCCTAAGAGTTATGATAAGTGAACTCATTTTGTATGGAATACCATATCGAGTTACATTCCATCTACCATTGGATAAGATGTGAACCTAATTTAAGTAGGATCTACACTCCATTCAATAGTAGATAAAATATAAATTAATAATATTCCATACAAAATGAATTTACCAAACATTTCTCCATTCCTAAATGTAGAAATCGATGTATACAACATACATTTCCCTTACCTCAAGGCTTCAAAGTGAGTGGGAGAAAGATTGTAGCGCGTTTTTCGCGTACCTCATCAACAGTAGACATGAGCTTTTCCAAGGCTTCTTGTAGTGAGGATATAGTCTGAAAGGCAATGTCTTCTATTTCAACCTGCTCTTCAACTGACTGAGGATCAAATAGAATGCCCTCTAGTATGAATAATTCCTCTAATAGCTTCACATCTTCAACATCCAGTCTTTCCCCCAACTGTATCAACAGAAGTCTTATTACTAATTCTAACAACAAAGAAGTATAAAAGATTCCACAACAATGTCCTCACCTTGTTCAAGATTCTCGCAGAAGACTTGTCACGAGCTGGAGAAGAAGCAGTGGAACCTGTATTGCATTTTTCTTCACCACAATGGACTCCAGGTGAAGACTTTATATGTTTCGCCCTGCTCCCGACGCCACATCCCAATTGGAACAAGGAACATCATTAGAACGGACCCAGAACCTCGCCTACTTGCAAACTAACCTCTAATGTTATATTACTACATAGAGCCTATTTAATCTCGGTAAATGAACAGAGTCTATTCATTGCTGGCCATGCTTTCAGTATTTTCCTACCTAACCTAATGAACTTACTTCTTATTTCAAGTAAGAGAATATATAGGAAAAAGAGACGTGAGACCGTGCTTCAAATGCATGCATGCATGACATACCTTGCACCGAAACGGAGAGTGGACAGACTCTCAGATGCATTAAAAGCACTGGGGGAGCAACAACAGAGTAATGCAGTTCTAGCCTTTCCTCCCTGTGAATAAAAAATACCGCATCTGGGACACTGGTTTGCTGAATAATGGGTATGATTTGATAGATTAGAGTGGCGAAGAAACCAACAAGTGCATCCTGAAGAATTCGAGTGAGCTTGGAATCACGATAAGGGATATGGCTTGCTTTTCCTTGCAAACCACATGTAAGAGAATTTATTACATTCCCAAGAGCAGACAAAGATTTGTTTATGGTTTTAGCTTCTTCTAGAACTCTCCCCTCAGCACCTGTTTTCTCCACTTTCTCAGACCCCGCCAAATCCAGAAGAATTAATTTTCCGAACCTCATCCTGTTCACAGTCTTGAGTGTTAAAGAATGATTTATAATTAGGCAAAACCACAGTGACATACGAAGAATCAATACCTTTTATCACTGGAAAATTCTCGCTGGATTGTGAATATATATACACAATGACTTCTGCTACTGGCCACGTTCATTTCTACATGTTTTATATTTAGGATGATTTCAGAAGGCAAGTGGCCTCTCTACCTCTACTTTTCCTTCCTCGAGAGAATTTACCCTAATCTATTATGTATTTTCAACTACCAAAAAAGGGGGGAAAAACTGAATAAAGACCAAAGGAATCAAAGCAGGATACGGGTCTCTCCTACTGCTCGGTTAGCTATCCCCCTCTACATATTTGAGATCAGAATTAGAAGCCACAATAAATTGTATCAAACCAAAAAATGCCACTCATGCTGTTCTTTACTTACAGATAGGCTTTGCATTGCTTCAGCTGCTTCCACTACAGTGATCTGAAGGAAAAACTTAAGGAACTTGTTAGTGCTATATGAAGTCAACTGAAATATTGAACAAGAATCAATAATTATTTATTTTTAAAAGAATTATCTTGTACATATAAGGAACAAAAAGCTTTAGATGCATATAAGAACACTGAGTGATTCCAAACTACTCTATTTGCCGAATCAGCTCATATATTGCCTAGCCAGATGCTTAAATGCTACTACATGAAGAAGACCGGCCTTAGCTACGTTAACTTAAAGCATGGGCACAATGTATGCATGTGCATGAACTTATTCTATACCTATGTTATTGAATCTGAGGACATATGTAGGATTCAAGTTTCAAAACTGAATTTAGCAAATTGGCTGAAATTAATTCTAATTTAGTTTTATATATCAGAAGACATCTAATTTTGGAGAAAGAAGTAAGAAGTAACTTCAGAATAAAAAGGAATAATTTGAATGAAATGAAATATAAAGTTCCCAGAAAAAGATCTCACCTCTGTTACACCAGGTAAAATTATTCCTCGTGATTTACTCTCCTTAATTGGTATATTGTCTTTTGATAAATCAAAAAGATCCCTATACAAGAAGACAGAGATCATCTGAAGTTGGACTATTAAAACATCACAATTCACCTCGGAACTAACTTTTGCATCAAAGGCTAAGAAAATTGCCAACTAGAAACCACTAGAACACACCACGAGTACATATATAGGCAAAAAAAAAAAAAAAATACTTGCTTTTTCCATGCTTACCTTATTTTTTCCATGTAAATTTCAACCTGGACAGACGAGTCACAGACAAAATCAGAAAAACAACTTACCACAACCAGATTATTTTGCATTTGCAGTCAGATGCTAGAGCTAATTAGTAAGTGCCATTGTACCATTGACAATTTGATTGAATATGTCATGTCCTCATCTGAAATATTTAAGCAATCAAAAAGTCCTTTTACAACTCTTGGAAGCAGTCCCTTCTTCTGTTCATCACTTTCTAGTATACCACGTCCCTGCTTCAGAAAATCAGTCATTTGTATTGCTGCATTTTAGGTTCCATAAGATCATTTTAGGACACTTAAAAGATGATAATACTTCACCTCCATACTATACGTCTTCCCAGCTCCAGTCTGCAAGCGGTGTAGAAAAACAAAATCTGGTTTAGAGTCAAATGAAAAATAAATTCATCAACTGTGCTGATACTTTTTTTCTTTTTGAAAATTATTGTAATAATAGCGGCTGTCCTTCCCAATAGAAATAGAAATGTAGTACCTCACCTGGCCATAAGTGATAATTGTCCCATTAATTGCATTAACAGCATCTGTTTCATTGATGGGAATATATATAAAATCAAAAGCATGAATATCAAGAAAAAATAAATCTATAGTTAAGGCAAGCGTCATTTTACGAAAATTCATAGTTAAGAAACATTCCACTATTCCAGACTTTTTAAAAGAAAATGTATGATTATACAGTTATATGTTAGCGTTAACAAACTGTAAGGATAACAAGTTTCATCTAACCGAATTTGATTGGAGGAAGCAACCGAAATTGGAATTAAGGAAGATTTGAGTCCTTGCATTGCACTGACATAAATTTGTACTGAGACTTCTGAACTTGTACCTCTAACTATGGGAAGAGCCAGGAACTGATAGACATCATCTTGCTCGGATTTCTCATAGAACACTCTATCAAAGCTAAATGTGAATTCTTCATCCTTGTCGTCCTGACCAAAAGTAAGTCAAATTTAGAAGGCAATCCATCGTAATTTGTAATGCACTTCTTGTTTTTGAGCGATTAATTTCACATCTCTAAAGTGAATAATGAAAAAGAAGTGGAGAGAGAAAGAGAAACCATTAGATCCTTAATCTAACACATCAAAACCTTGAAAATGAAAGTTTCGGTGTCTATGCACCGAATGCAGACAGAAGAATCATCGCCATTTAGCTTCTCTTTTGAAGTCAAAGGCCTGAAGCGTGCACAAACTGTAATATTTGACATGATGCTTCACCGCAAACAGAGCTTTACAGCAATTGTTGATTTTAAACCTGTCAGCGGAAGATATTTACACAGGAAATCAAGAACAAGCGAAAGATTTCGGACCTAGCTGAAAATTTTGAAAGAGATGCACGTTGTTTTCCTTGATAGCTTCCAATGTTTGGTTTCTCGGGAAGATAAGGGAAAACAAAGGCATGCAAGATCGAGAAAATAAAATTTGAAACTACCAGGTTTTTCAATAAACGAGAGTATCCTTTCCATGAATCGGTCATCGGCATCAGGCCTTTCCACATTTTCGACTCATTTTCACTGATTCAGGATACAACAGTGGAATATCTCGAAGTTTCCTAGTTCCTATGTGGCCTTTTCAGACGAATCAAAAATTAATTTGACGATCTACTAACAGAGACAGTTATCTGGAGGTTGAATTATTGTGATTAAATGTTAAAACCCTGATTTCTCTTAGGTTAGGCTTCTATATTTTTCTCGGCAACCAAACAACAAGAAGTGAGAAAGTGATTCAAGAAAGTATAAAGAACTTGAAGCTGAAGCACTCGTCGAGGAGAAAGGTTGTACCAATGGTGATGAACTGAGAGAGGGGACGCTCGCCCTCGCAGTGAAATGAAGCTTGCGGGATCTTAGATGGCGGGAACCAAAATGAAAGGTTAAATCAATCTTTGCTTCATATAGGGTACGTGATCTTAGATTGGGCTTTCGTGGGTTTGATAATTACAATGTTCCCCGGGCCGGCTGGCGGGTGATTGATGATTTTATAGCGGGCCGACATCTGGGTGCCCTCTTTTATGAAAGCCCAATAATGAGTGCAGTTTTGACCAAACTAATTGCAATCCATTATTTTAAATGGTGGTAGTGCACGCAAGGCTTGGTCTCGGTGGCTGGACATACGGTCCTCGCACAGGTGCATATCGGGGCTAGCGTTGCGAGTTCGACTCGCGGTCAAAGACCGCTGTGTTCCCCTGCCCCCTGGGTGTGTGTTGACCAAGTAGTGCCATGCATGAGCTCTGACAGTCGACAAAAAAAACTTAGACCATGTGTCACTCGGAGCTACCTTGATAAAAATTTGGATATTGCAAGGAAAAATAAATTGGCTTTTTTTTTTGGGACAATCAATATTTAGATTTTACTTAACCCTAACTAATTTAACTCAAGTTTTGTCGATTCATTATAAAACTTTCTTAATACGATTTTTTCCTCCATAAATTGGTTGTTATTTGAATAAGAAAAATCAAAATAAAAATAAAAAGAAAAGATAATGAAAATAATGAGAGATTAAAATGATTAAGATGTATATTTAAAAATTTATTATTCTTCATAACTAAAATAAGCGTTACTCTTAACCTAAATTATAAGTTATAAACAAAATATATTTATTTTTTAAAATTTCTTTCATAAAAAGAATAAATAAACATCTTTAACTGTGTTAACATGAAATCACCAAATTGTCAAACAAGGGAATCTTTATATTTAAAAGCATATACTTGTTCTTCATTTTTTTTTTTCCTGAATTTTCCTCTATCCAGCATACTCTAATGTAATTGTTAGTTAACTAATAGAACTTAAAGGATGAGCAGATTGATAGTTACGAAATTATCACACACCTGAATCATCAGAACTAGTTAAATAATTCCCAGCAATTTGTGGACCCAAGTAATAATTTTGGAAGATTCACTAAAACAGTCTTACATATTTTTGTTATGACTATTTTCGTTTAAATATTAATTTGTTATATATACAAAGTACTTTTAATGAGTTATTAATCTATATATTGCACGTGAAGTCTCCCTACATAAAACTCAGTTCATTGAGTGAGTCATGACTCATAGCTAAACACGTATTTGAGACACTCAAGTATGCTCTTGCCACGCAATAGCCATAATCATAGTTTGGAGTATGAAGACCAACTCAACAAGCAAAACCCCGCATTCTTGCGTTAAAGTTTCATATAAATCACACAACTTTATAAAAGGCTTCAAGATTTTGGGGTAACATCCCTTCTAAGAAAAGCAAAGAATCTCTTTCAAAGGGTTTAAATGGTTCACTTACTTCCAAGTTTAAACTTGTATATTCCTAGCACACGGTGAGATAAATCAATCTCCTCTGCTCATTGACACACTACATCGCCCTAATTGCATCTCTACCTCCGGATAAAAATTTAGCAAATGGACCAAAGGGAACTCCATCTTCAACATCTGGGTATCTGCTATAAGCTCTATAATTTCATCATCAAAACTTTGGCTTCACAAGCATCGAAGACAGTCACTTTAGGGAGACCTTCACATTACGGTCCAAGCTCTAGTGGGGGTGCAGATTTCTCGTGCCACACTAAGAGCTTCTGGCTCTAAAGCAGACAAAGTGTTGCGGCCAGAGACAACACGTGAAGGTGATGGCGACAAGCTGGAGCTACCACCAACTCAAGGTCTCTTTGGTGATTCCATTCCTCCTTCAACAGAACATGGTGAAGAGAAGAATAAGCCATTCAGCATGAAAATTGATGGGTTGCTGACTGAGAATGTGCTTGCAAGTTTACCTCAAGCTCCAAAGAAAATGGTTAGCATAAATGACGACGTGGAAGAGATCATTTTACCAAGAAAGATGAAGAAGATGAGCAAATCTTTCAAAAAATCAAATTCACTGGATCCAGAAGATCCCAAGCCTCTGCGATCAATTCTGAAAATTGGTTCTAATTTCAATGACAAATCGAATTCAAGTTGCTAATTTCGTTTTCAATGTTAATTTTATGAAGCTGCAGGCAACAAGGCAGTGTTTGATGGCAGTACATAGTATTGTACTATAGCTAGGATTTTCAATTAGAGCTATATTATTTCTATACTTAAAAAATGTTGGATATCTTAAATTCTTGTCTCTTCATTTTTTTTTCTTTATCAATTATTTTATATTTCACCTTTTTTTGACAATTTTTTTCTTCTTTTTCTCTCTCTAGATATCTAACTACCTTTCCAAGGGTTAAAAAAACATTTCTCTTTCAATTATTGCTATACAATTAGTTTATTATTGTTTTCATATAGAGAATTAGAGAAGGTTAGTTATTTTCCTTCTATTAAGCATTTTACCATGTAAAGAAATTGTCAATTTTTTTGTCTTTCATTTTCCGTTTTGGGTGAATAAGAGTTAACAAGTTTAGTTGGACATCAAATTATAGTCGAAGTTTATAATTAAAGCATAATCTTTTTTCTATTTCAAGCAAAAACCATTACCAAGTAGAACAATACATCACGAAATGATGGAACATAACAAAATCAAGCACTCATCTTATCCCCTGCGGCGCTCTTCTACCCAAGGTTGTTTTCTTTTTGGTCTTGACCCAGGGGAGTTCATCAGTTTATTTCGGTAGTAGTTCTTAGTTACGTAGTGTAAACTAGATTTGAATATGTCAAAATTAAAAAAAAAAAATGAAATACAAGGAGGAAATTGAAATAAAGTGGAGGTTTTGATGTTTTGTATTAAAAAATATGGAAGACATTGCTCTCGCAATTTCGGAAATAGAATATTTACGATTACTCCATTTCTCAACAAGTGCATTTGCTGAAAATCAAACTTGTATTCTATCTTTATGAGAGGCTAAACTATTTATTACTTGTTTGTTGGTGTGGAAAATTTGATATTTTTTCGTAGTTGCTTAGTAGAAAACAAACAAAAAAAAGTGTCATTTATTTAACGTTTGTAATTATTTTAATTGGTTATAATTGAAGGACATTTAAAAATGTTGAGACCAATTGAATCATTGTTTAAAAAACATAAAAAAAAGAGTACCCGTTCAATTAAAATGCACCTTATAAAAAAAGTATTAAAAATAATTTTATTAAGAGTAATGTTATTTGAATGTGTAAACCATAGTTAAAAGAACCGAATCAATCCGGTCCGACTAGGAACCAAACCCCAAGCCGGTCCAATCTTTATCATAAAATTGGATGTGGTCAAAAATCGGTCAATCGGACCAGTCAAACCGATTGACTGATTTTTATTTTTAAATTTTGGTCAAAATATTATTATTTCTTTTATTAAAAAAAAAAGAATAAGCTCAGTTAGAATAAAAATTTATTTTTTTTAAAATTTTGATTCTTTTAATATGTTTATTTGTTATATATTTTTAAATTAATTTAAAAATAAAAAATAAAAAATAATTGTTATATTGTCTATATGTACTTTTTTAAAAAAATATAAATAAAAATTAAGATAAATAAATTTTATATTTAAGATATTTGATAAAATATCTCATAATAAATATTATTTTACATGTATTATATTATTATTAATAATTTAATATAATTTTTTATTTTTTTAATTAATTATAGTATATATTTATATATAAATAATTAAATATATATTTTATTATATTCTAAATGAATCCCCAATTGAGCTTATGAACTTTTAAACCTATACTTTGACCAGTTTAATGTCTGACTTTCTTAACCTTGTGTAAAATAGATACATCTAGTATGTATTATATATCTAATGACTGAGATTTCAAGTTACAATAAAGCAGGTGAATCTTAGATAGAATTCTAGCCATTGAATATGTAATGCATCTGTTTTACACGTTTAAATAGCATTAACCTCTTACTAATCTTGTGGAGATTCCTGTTGGGTCTAGCTTTTAACTTTTTTCCTTCGGTCAGGGGTCTGGAATCTAATTGAAAAGAGGAATGATACATGATGAATGTTTAGAAACGGACGCATACGAGATGCATACGCCAAAAGCCACTAAAAAACAGTAAAACATGTATGTACTAGATATAGTACGAAAATAATGTATGGGATACGAGAGAGAGAGAGAGAGAGAGAGAGAGAGAGAGAGAAGAGGCAAGGCCATACATGCAAAGTGGTGGAAGTTAAAATTTAAAAAATAACAAAAGTGAAAAGCAGAATCCCGCGATCCCCTCTCTCGTTTCCTATTCCAAACTCTGTAAAACTTCATTCCCTGATTGCTTCTTGCTCTTGCGTGTAATTGCTCCTACTTCAATTGCTTGTTGGTCCCTCACTGAAAACCAACCTACGTGGCTATGACTTTGTTTCTCAAGAAATACGCGCAGCAGAAGATCCTGAATTTGAGACTTTCTACACGAAAAATATTCTTTTAAATGAAGGTATTCGTGCGTGGATGGTGGCTCAAGATCGGGGGAGAAAACGGGGAAATCCCATATAACCCAATATATCTGACAAGTCACATTATATGTCAACCCAAGATGCATCTTCCTCTCCAGGACTTCGAAAGGGAACTTTTGGAACACCAGTAGGCATTAACTGGAGAACAAAAATGGAGGAGAAGTCAAGTTGGTCTCTGCAGAAACAAAACCCCCTTCATCCACCAACTGCAGCACTCTTCTACTCAAGAGTTCTCCCTTACCTTGATTGTTATGCGCTCGTCGCAGGTCTCATCTAATTCTTCTTTCACCTTTTTCATTTATTTCTTATTTTAATTTAATAATAATAGCTGCATCCCTTGAGTTTTGATTAAGCAGTAATGCAGAAATTGATTTTTGGATTTCATTTTTTAACATTTAATATTTATTTTGGAACCATGGGGTTGCTATGATACAAATGAAACTGTTCTGAGAGATGCCTTTGAGCAACTTGGTGAAATCATTGAAGGTAAAATCAATGATCTTTTTTTTTTTTTTTTTTGTAATCTATTTTGTATCCCCAAATTGGTTGTGTCGCAACTCACAAACAATGAATGTTTTTGCAGTTAAAGTAATATGTGATTATGTGATAGGGAAATCAAAAAGGGTATGGATTCGTGTGCTTCATACTGAAACTGCAGCGACCATAGGTCGCAAAGAAATGCACAGCCAGGTCTTTTATTCTTTTTCTTTTTTCCCTCTTTATTACTATCTTTTATATGAAATTCACTTGTATGTATTATTGTCTTGAAAAATATGCGAGGCTTAAAATTCTTAATTTGTTTCACCTAACGATGTTATGAAAATATTGTTCCTAATTCTTTCTCCGATACTAGATGGTAGATGCATTCGCATGAGTTGTGCGCACCAACCATCCTAGCTGCCAATTGTATCACTATGGCATAATTTCACAAGACAGTCCATAGTTACAAAGTTACATCATATTCAAACTATAATTTTGGTACTCAAACTATTTATTAGCTTTTAGCCATCCAAGGTATTATATTTATATTGTTAATATGTAATTGTTTGGTGGAGGAGTGTCAATAATAGGAGAACATCAACACTCAGGACCGAAAGATCTGAATCAAGGATCCCTTTCCTAGAAAGTTGGACATTAATCACTTGGGTTGATGCTTGCCCAGGTGTCTTACTACAGTTACTAGTTATGTTACTTTGAAACTGCTGTAAATGGAATAATGATAACTATTAATACCCAATTTGTGTTAATTTGTCCTTCCTATATATAATTTTTTTCTGAATAATAAATTTTGAATCTGAAAGCATGGTGATGTGTTTTGTTTGTTTATTTCTTTATATTCCTTTCCCTTAGTTTTTTTTATGTTGCTTTCTCACTTTAGGTTATGCTTATTCTAGTTGGAAATGTTGCAAACCAAATTCATGCATGCAGCCTGCCAGATGGTCCTACAAACTACTTGGCATAGGTAAATTTAAGTCCACCTTGTTGATGTCATAAAAAGTACATGTAGGATTGGTTAGGTGATTTCTTATATGTTGGATAATCTTCAAGCATTTGTTGTGTGTTTGAATATTAATTTTGAAAACTTTTAGTACTCTCTTAACTATTTTCTATTAATCTGGTTGTGTCCTGCCTTTGCATTTGCAATGTAATGACTAATACTAATTTTGAAAAGCTGATAGAAAGGTTGGCTGGTTTTCCTTAAGATTGTTTCTTGGTCAAACTTGCAAAGGGACTAGGTTCTCTTTTGAGTTGATATGTTTACTTTTTTTTTTTTTTTTTGGGTAGCTTTAGGAGGATTCTTGATGCTTCTGTTAATACTCTTCTTTCTATGTGAATTATTCTTTTATCAAAAGGAAAAAAAATAAAAGAAAGTATAGCTGAGCAGACCTTAGTTCTGTTCTATTTCCATAAAATATTGGATGCTATATTTTTACTCTGTTCTATGTGAATTATCCATGTTGTTTAGGTAAGGCGTTAAAGTAATTATCATTTTTGTTGTTTTAATTTAAGAAATGGTTTGTGTACTATTTTGGGATTTAAGATACTCTTGTTCTACAACTCAGAGAGAAGGCATTGGATAAACAGCTTCACGGTATAATTGAGCCACTTGCAGTTAACCAGGTCCTTTTTATACTTCGTAGTTTAGGCTCCACATGCAGCATGCTGCTTCTGCTTGCGTTTAAAATGCTGTTTAATACTATTTTTGAAAGTGAAAAACTAATTTTGGCCATTTAGTAACTGTTTGATTGATTATTTGCATGTGACTTCTACATATTTGGTTTCCTTCTGGAGAAAAGTCTAATAAACTCCCTTCCTCTCTTGCTTTCAGGCACAAGTTGAGGGCCTACTTAGTGAAATTCACTTAAAAGAGGTGGAGCTAGAAAAATTGAATAGGCTATGGTGATGAATGGAAAGCAACAATTCAAAGACGAAGACTGCCAGGAATCATTTTGGTAAAAGCTACTCTGATAAGGGACATGGTTCGTCAGATTATTATGGTCATTAGAGGCTTCCTTACCATTCTGCTGGCAGAACTGAAAGCCAGCAGAGGCTTATGCTACTCAGGTCAGCATTTGTGCTTTATATTTTTGTTATACACATAGTGGTATTTATCAGGATATGATTTTGACTAGGACTGACATGTTAAGATGAAGGTGCTATTATTACTTTTACTAAGCATGATTGAACCTTCGTTTTTACTTATAAAATATATTGTGTATATATAAAGATGTTTGTGCAGAAGTTAAATATGATTCATGCTTTGAAATTTGATTAAATGTTTACATTTGCATGTATGGTTGCAATCCGAAGAAAAATAAGTAGAGGAAAATACAGTTTGTTATAGCTGAATATGTGTAGAATATAAAAAATAACATGTGAGATGATATGGTAGCTATGGTAAAGTGATTGAAAGATGGCGTTCAAATAAGAAACAACTGGTTCAAGTGATTGTCGTTCGTAGCTATCATTGTCATTGTCATTGTCATTGTCATTGGAAACAATTTCTTGATCATGAACTTCAAGCATCAATAAATGTGTTTCTTAATTTATCTAGTCAATACAGTGATTCTTGTCTAATTTGCCCTAAATTTCTAAATGTTGAACGTTGCATGGGCAGTAGTAAGCAAGGGTTATATATATTTATATTCTGAGTAAACACTTTTTGAGCTAAATAAGAACGCTAAATAAGAATAACAAAGAAGCAACTGAAACTTTTTCTACATACAAATACGTATTAAATAAACATAAGATCATTAGAAATTGTAAACTTTTATATTAGTAGAATATAATAAAGCTTTTACACTTTTACATATGTAGTTTGGGATATATATTGGTACAATAAAACCTGAGGAGGTTGCTCAGAAAGCTTCTAATGGCATAAAATCTAGCTGTTTTATCATTGCTTGCAATTTGGAGGGACTTGCCTTATTGCTAGCAACTGCTGGTTTATCCCCTCAAACGTCATTCTTAATGGCATATGTTGAGGTTGTTGCTGCTGGAATACTACGTATTGCAGCACTATGTTTACAGTGAACTTGGTATGGAAGTATAGAGAGGTGGCAAAGCCAAAGAAAAGGTAAGTGCTGCTCAAAATAATAAATCTATGTCAGATTTGGAAAATATTTCTCTTTTTTTTCCTAATTTAATTAAACAAAGTCCTAGTTGTCAGATAACTTATAGAAGATCAATAAAGGTTTATTTATTTATCTATTGTTCCCCTATAGTTAGAAAGTTTCTCATTTATCCTTTGAATTACGTACCAATTGTTTCTAATTAGCTCCTATTCCCACTTATGACCAAATTTCCTGCATCTTGAAGATTACATTGCTGATTCATTGGAGCCTCTTAAAGATTACATGCTGATTCAAAATTTCAAATGAATCTCCAGCAAAAAAGCTTGTGAAGCTTAACTAATGATTTCTACTTCTAGCAGGTTCACCCCAAAGGAGCTGAAGCACTCTGAGCTCTATGCCTGGTTTTGGGAGAGCTGTATGCAGCTGATGGGAGGGTATTTTGCTAAATCAGAAGGCAGATTGGGCATTTGGATTGGTATTTCTACATTATATGGAGGTGTGCACTTGGAATTCTTGAGAATTGGCATCAAGTCAATTGCTTGCGTGAATTTAGCTTTGGAGCTGGTCTTCTTAGCCAGTTTTGGTATTAATTTTATATGGTGTAATTAGGCCTATGTTATTTTTGCTTTATTAGCATTTATTCCTCACCTTTTATGTGAGTCGAGCTTTGTTCTCAAATTATCTCAAAAAGAGGAGAGTTGTATGCAGATATTGGAATGAAGTTTTCTTTCACTTTGTTCCACATTGAGATTTATATAGGGAATTTTTAATGATTATTAACGAGTGAAAACTCGATAAATGACATGTTTTTCAATTCTGTAGTTTCTGACTTTCATTCCTTGGTATTTGATAGAGATAGTGAAAAATGAAAAGAAGGTACATCTAGTTTTTCAAGTCTTTCTCAATTTTGCTGTATCAAGAAAATGAAATGATTAGCAATTTAGCAGCCTAAATTTTGAATCGTTAATTTTCCACCATCCCACTTTTAATTGTATCAAGTTGGCCTTTTCTTTTAGTAAAAGGTGTATGCTTCCATGTTTTTTTTAAGAGTCTGGTGTTTTGCTTTCATTGTTGGATTTATTAGTAGTGATTTGTGAATTTAAAAGTCTCGAAATGCTAAATCAAATCAGCGAATAGCCTAAATCAACTAAAACAAAACTAGACTAATTATGTACCAAAAAGACTAGAGTAATTATTTTTTCAAGAAAAGCTAACTGATTATGGTTTAAAGTCATTACAAACTGTAATGATATTTCAATGATTTCAGTGGTTAGATATTTATTTTCCTTAACTAAGATTCTAAGTTTGAGTAAGAAAAAATTTAATGTTTGAAAAGCTTCAGTTTTTATAATAAGTTGATTCAGTTAAAGTTAAATAAACTTTAAAAAATAAATACAAATAATTAAAAAAGGATGTGGGTTCCATTAATTTGCAGATAATAAAAGTTTAGATGAGAAAATATTTTAAAATGTCTTCATGTAAAAGTTACATGAATTTTTTTATGGTAAAAAATATTTTACAAACTTAAGTTATAAAATTTGTGTTATTAATGAACTAAGCATATGTTTTTATCCAAGATAAAATTATTCCTAAAACGATTAAGTCACTTCAAATTGTTCAGTATTAGGCCAATAACCTTCGAAAAATTATTGGTAATTTTAGTTCAAGATGTTAGCAACTTGTTAAGAATATTGATAATTTTTCAGGATTTTAAAATTTTGAAAGTATTATGATTCTTATATAAATTTGTATTAGGGAACAAGTGAAAAAAACTCCTTGACATTGTAAATTAATTAAGTTGGCCTCAATATAACATGAAATTAATACTACAATCACTAAGTAACTTTTAATTTGTTTGTGCATTTTGTTGGTAACTTACTATTGAATATTGGTAATTTCATTTCAAGATCCTGGGATGTTGATAACTTAATTTTATGTTAGGAAACAAGTGGAGAAAACTTCTTGGTACTATAAAATGATGAAAAATTTTTTGGTACTATAAAATGATGAAGTGAGCCTAAATATAACATAAAGTCAGCGCTAAAATGGCTAAGTAACTTTTAATTTGTTTCTGTACTAAGTTGGTAACTCACTATCAAATATTGGTAACTTTAGTTGAAGATGCTAGTAACTTTAACTCAAGATATTGGTAACTTATTAAGGATGTTAGTAACTTTTGTTCAAAATATTGATAACTTATAGTAAATATTTGACAGTAAGATCATGAAAAAAAAAACATGAGATGCAAAAACCATCACATCTTCCAAAATTTGAAAACCTGAAAAATTACTAATATCCTAATAAGATACCAATATTTTAAACTAAAGTTATCAACTTTTAATAGCGAGTTACCAACCTAAAGCAGAAATAAATTAGAAGTTATTTAATTATTGTAATACTAATTTCATATTATATTGAGGCTCATTCCATAATTTATAATGCCAAATAGTTTATTCTACTTGTTCTCTGGCACAAATTTATATAAGAATCAGAACACTTTCAAAATTTTGAAAGCATGAAAAGTTACTAATGTCCTTAATAAGTCACCAACATTTTTTTTTAAAGTTACCAATATTTGATAACGAGTTACCCACCTAGAGCAGAAACAAATTAGAAGTTATTTTGTTACTGTAGTGCTAATTCTATATTATATTGAGGCCTACTCCATCAATTTATAGTGTCAAAGAGAGCTCTCTACTTGTTATGTAATATAAATTTACATAAGAATCCCAACACTTTCAAAATTTTGAAAATATGAAAAATTACCAATCTTTTTAAAAAATTACTGATATTTTAAACTAAAATTATCAATATTTAATAATAAGTTACTATCTTAGTACAGAAACAAATTAGAAGTTATTTAAGCATTGAAGCACTACTTCCATGTTATATTGAGGTTCACTTCATTAATTTATAATGCCAAACAATTCTATCCATTTGTTCTCTAAAACAAATTTATATAAAAATCCTAATATTTTCAAACTTATTAAAACTTGAAAAGTTATCAACATGCTTATCCAATTATCGATATTTTAAACTAAGGTTACTAACATTTGATAATGAGTTACTAAACTAGTACCAAAGCAAATTAGAAGTTACTTAAGTATCGTAACATTAATTTGATGTTGTATGTAGTCTTACTTCATCAATTTATAGTAGTTCTCTAATATAAATTTATATAAGAATTCTAATATTTTCAAATTTACCAAAACTTGAAAAGTTGTCAGCATTCTTATCTAGTTACTAATATCTTGAACTAAAATTACTAATCTTTGATAGCAAGTTACCAACCTGGTGCAAAAACAAATTAAAAGTTGCTTATGCATTGTAACATTAATTCCATGTTATATTTAGGTTCACTTTATCAATTTATAATACTAAGAAATTTTCTCTATTTATTCCTTAACACAAATTTATATAAAAATTTTAATATTCTCAAAATTATCAAAACTTGAATAGTTACAAATATTCTTAACCAGTTACCAATATTTTGAGTTAAAGTTACCAATATTTGATAGCTAATTATCAACCTAATATAGAAACAAATTAGAATTTACTTAAGCATTGTAGCAATAATTCCATGTTGCATTTAGGGTCATTTCATCAATTTATAGTGTCAAGGAACGCTCTCCACTTGTTCCCTAACATAAATTTATATAAGTATCCTAATACTTTCGAATTTACCAAAACCTAAAAAGTTACCAAAATCTTGTACTAAAATTATCAACTTTTGATAGCGAGTTACTAACCTACTGCAAAAATAAATTACTTAGGCATTGTAGTAATAATTATATTTTATATTTAAGCTCGCTTCATCAATTTATAGTGTCAAGGAGTTTTTTCTATTTGTTCTTTAATATAAATTTACATAAGGATCCTAATACTTTTAAATTTATTAAAACCTGAAAAATTGCCAATATTCTTATGCAATTACCAACATCTTGAACTAAAGTCACTAACATTTGATAGTGAGTTACTAATCTAGTGTAGAAACAAATTAGAAGTTACTTAAGCATTGCAGCAATAATTCCATGTTGTATTTAGATTCATTTCATTAATTTATACTGCTAAGGAGCTCCCTCCACTTGTTCCCTAATACAAATTTACATAAGAATCCTAATATTTTCAAATTTACCAAAAATTGAAAAGTTACCAACATTTTTAGCCAATTACCAATATCTGGTACTAAAGTTACCTACTTTTGATAGCGAGTTGCTAACCTAGTGCAGAAATAAATGAAAAGTTACTTAGGCATTGTAGCAATAATTTTATGTTATATTTAGGTTCACTTCATCAATTTATAATACTAAAGAGTTCTCTCTACTTGTTTTCTAATATAAATTTATATAAGAATTTTAATACTTTTAAATTTACTAAAATTTGAAAAATTACCAATATTTTTAGTCAATTACCAATATCTTGTACTAAAATTACTAGCTTTTGATAGCAAGTTACTAACCTAATATGGAAACAAATTAAAAGTTACTTAAGTATTATAGCTATAATTCCATATTATATTTAGATTCACTTTATCAATTTACAGTGCCAAGGAATCTCTCCAATTATTCCCCAACACAAATTTACATAAAAATCTTAATATTTTCAAATTTACCAAAACCTGAAAAGTTACCAACTTTTGATAACAAATTACTAACCTGATGCAGAAATACATTAAAAGTTATTTAGGCGTTATAACAATATGCTTGTATGACAATACCAAATACGCTTGTGATAAGCACAAAATGTTAAAATATTGCGTAAATGTTGTGAAGTTTATAACTGTACAATTTAGAGTTATAAACTATTTGTGTCAGAACCTAGCTTCTAGGATTTATTTATAGTCTATTATTATCTTACTAAGGTAGCCAATAAGGCCAAGAACTTTAGTTTAAAACTGAATGTAGGTCTAGACTCTTGAGTAAGCAAGTAGTGATTATATAATTCCTTTAATTGTTTATACATTTTTTTAGTTATCATTTTTTCCTTTATCTAGGATATATTTCTGGATTGACTAAGATTCCTTAGATCCTAAAACTCATGAAATTGAGGCATTTTAGAATGATTAAACTACATTTGTTGTTTCTTCCTCAGGTCGAGCATATCAGGGCATAGTAAAAGAGATTTATTAAAATTAAATTCCTTTACTTCCTAGTGGGCATTAGCCATTAGCATCTACTAAATTGTACATGCTTAAGATGCTATGATATGACCAAATACAACACAGGGATATAAATCTTATGATGTGATGTTTAACTAGCAGGCTCTAAGAAAATAATAATCACAAATGGAATGAAGAGAATACAATTGTTTAAACCAAAAAATAGATGTGCTTTCAATGGTCATATGGAATTGTATTGATCTCGGTATAATCAATGGGAAATTAGAGAAATTATGCAGACCAAGTTCTTAACATAACAGAGACATGATATGAGCCTGTTTACTCATCAAGGCTCGACCAACAAAAGATAACACACCTAATAAATCAAAGTCACCATTAGATAACACCCATAATATGGTATAACTACTGATTAAACCTTTCAACTTGTCCGCCTTTGCTGCTACCATTCTGAAACAAAAGTCATCACCTTCCCCTCTACAAACTTAAATCCAGATCAAAGCCCCTATTTGGTTACCCGTCTCACCAAGCAAGTCAAGCTACAAAAGGGTTTGTGGTTGAGGCTGTGGACGAAGTGGCATATTTGCCAGCCTCCAAGAACTACATCCAGAGGGACGCGGCTTCGAGCCATGGGGCAGAGCCCCAGTCCCTAAAATCCCCCCCCCCCCCCCCCAACGACCAAAAAAAAAAAAAAGGCTACAAAAGGGTTTCATTTTCATTATATAGAATGTTAACGTCCCCATTTCGGATCTTCACTTCAATGATATACAGCTAAGAAAAGAATGAACAAGTTAATCATTCAGGACCTAAACATCAAGAAGCCAAACCCACCCGTGACCAAAAAAGAACCAATTCGAACTTCCTTTTTTTTCGATAATTGGATAAAGACTCAACTCATCAAAAAGTGAGCAGCAAAGTTCAACAACAAAACAACCAGCAAAGAGGATACATCAAAACTATATCAGACCATTCCTAAATCATATTATATAATCACTACTACTAGGTAGGAAGATATACACTTTTGCAAATACCAAACTCAAATCAACCCCTAGCTAAATCTAAAATCTATCTCCTAATCTGTCATAAATGCCAAAACGATGGAATGTTGAGCAGTATCTCCCTTTTGCAACCAATCCATTCTTGAAGATTAAATATTATTCAAAAGCAAAAACCACTCCAAAATATGCAAAGTGCCTAAATGTGGTAGATATGTTTTACACCTCAATTTTATTACTTTCCTTTAAGTGCATACGGTCTCCACCATATGTGTCGAGCATGAGTCAGGTTTGGTGCGCTCATGTAACATTTCTCACTGCAGAAAATTTCATCGTTTGCGAGTTGTCACATAACTAATTTGGGGATACAAAATAGATGAGAAAAAAAAAAAGATCGTTGATTTTACCTTCAGTGATTTCACCGTGTTGCTCAAAGGCATCTCTCATAACAGTTTCATTTGTATCATTGGAAAACCCTTGGTTACAAAATAAATACTAAATTGTTAAAAAATGAAATCCAGAAATCAATTTCTACATTATTACTTAATCAATACTCGAGGGATGCAACTATTATTATTAAATTAAAATAAGAAATAAATAAAAAAGGTGAAAGAAGAGTTGGATGAGACTTGCGATGAGTGCATAGCAATCGAGGTAAGGGAGAACTCTTGAGTAAAAAAGCGCTGCAATTGGTAGATGAAGGGAGTTTTGCTTCTGCAGATACCAACTTGATTTCTCCTTCAATGTGGGAGCAACTTCTTTTTCTTTTAGTTTTGGTTTTCAGTGAGGGGCCAACAAGCAATTGAAGCAGAAGCATTACATACAAGAGCAAAAAGCAAACAAGAAATGAAGTTTTACAAAGTTTCGAGTGGGGAGGGAGTGAAGTTACAGTGAGAGTTTGGAATAGGAAAGGAATGAAGTTTTAGGGAAGGTATTGAGGGTATGGAAAGGGAGGGGATCGCGGGATTCTACTTTTCACTTTCGTTATATTTGTTAATTTTAACTTGCACCACTTTACATATGTATGGTCTTGCCTCTTCTCTCTAATATCCCATACATTATTTTCACATTGTATCAAGTACATACGTGTTTTATTATATTTTAGCGGCTTTTAGCAAAGGGAAAGTTTATTTTTGCTTCCAGTTGAAACGCATTTACGATGTAATTTCAATTTTTTTTTTAATTATCAACTTTTGAATTAAAATTATCAATTTTTTAAATTGAATTATCAACCAAATTGTAGTATATAACTATTATTTTTTTAAATTATCAATTTTTTAAATTAAAATTATTAATTTATTTGATTAAATTATTAATCAATTGCATACAAAATATTCTGTAATAAATGCGTCCTTTTAAAATGTTTATATATCATTTCTCATCCTGATATGAAAGAGGTGCAATGTGGATGTAAAGCAGTGACAACTAAGGCCCAACGGACTTCAATGCAATTGTGGGGCAAGAACACCCAATCGAAGTGCAAGATGCTTCGTACCCAAAAAAAAAAAAAAGGGTACAAGATACCAGATGCTCAAAAAATGAGCCATGTCAAATGAATCAGAGTCCTCCTATCCTTGATCATAGAAGAAAAAAAATACTTTTTTATACAATATTTCCACTCTTAATTTACTTTTTTATTATTTTTTATTTTTTAACATTAAATGATTAAGATATACATAAAAAAAGAGAAATTATTTCTTTCATAATGAATTTAAGAATTTTTCCAAATGAATCATACCTGTCTGTCATGCACGATAAATAGCGAGATGCTATTCTTTATTAAATTTTTTAATATATATAATTTAAATTAAATATTTTACTTTTTTTATGCATATTTTTTAAACTTCTATATAATATTAATTTACATCTTATTCAATAATAGATAGGAGCATAATACAAAAATTGAGAAAACATACATATAAAGTAGGAGTGTTCGCAATTCAGTTTGGGCCTGTTTTGGGGGAAAAATTAACAGATCCAAATAATAAATTTTATTTCGGTTTGACCAAACTAAATCCATTTAAATCGGTTTCGATTGGTCCAATTTTTAATTTTTTAAAAAAAGTTTTATAAAGTATAAAAAATAAATTTTATTTTGAGTAAATTAAAAGAATTAATTGATAATTATAAATTTAAAATATTAAATTAAGATATAATAAAAATATTTAAATAATTTTAATATTATAATATTATAGAATATATTCATATGTATCTTTATAAAAATATAGATATAAATAAATAATATAATATATCTTATATGTATATAGAATTATTAATATGTAATATATTATCAATTTTGTTTGGTTTAGTTTAATTTTAAAAGTTAAAATAAAAAATCAAGCCAAACTAATTAATTTTTATAAAATAAAAAATAAATTAAAATAAATTAGTTTTAATTTTAATTAATTTTCAATTTATTTGATCGATTTTTAGTTTCAATCCGATTTGAAGCGATTGTGAACACTGTAATACCAACATAGCAAAACCCGATAATAGGCTGGTAGGGAATGCGGAGATAGCGTACGGTAGACGAGTGTGAAGGAAGGGTACGTATAATAAGGAGACTGAAAAGACGAAAATGGTCAAAATGGGTGCTGGCCCTGCTTGCTCCGGGACTGCGACTGCGAGTGGGTGCAGTTGCACTCTTCCTTCTATATTCTCCCACAGATCACAGTCACAACCACAAAGCCACTATTTCCTCTTTTGCCCCAAACCCCTCAACCTCACCCTCAAGCTCATGTCCAAGTGTGCGAACGTTGAGCACATGCTCACTGCAGAACACCAGGATGATGATTCTTCTACCATTCTTCCACTCTTCGATTATCATCGCATCGATCAGCGATTGCTGCAAAACATGGCTTACGATGCTCTTGTTTGGGCCTCCCTTCATGGCCTCCTCGTTGGCGATAAATCCGTCCAGGTTCATCTGCTGCTACTTCTTTTCTTCCTTATTCTGATTCGTTCCCCGGTTCGTTAATTACTAATTCCGCCCCTAACCTCATCAAACCGAATTCTCGTTGCTATTACAGTGTTCCTATTTCCTATATATATATATATATATATATGTATGTATGTATGTATGTATGAACAAACACACACTTCCTTTTCAATCAGTATTTTGCTGTGAGAAAGGCAAGCCAATTGAATTGGAATTTGGAAGTACTGATATTGTGTTCGGAAATGCTCAGATTGCGAATTAGGGTAAACATGAAGAAGGAATGTTTTATATTTCTACATTTGCTAGAATATTCTATCCGTCCTGGTTGGTGTATGCGATCAGTTTTTGAAATAGTGAAATACCATAGGCATTGCATTGGCATATCAAAATAGGAGATTGTTCCTTTATATGGCTACCCTTGTTAAGCATTTGAATTTGATGTCAATAATCAATGTGTCTCGAATTATAGAGTTCCGGAAGTGTCCCTGGTGTGGGCTTGGTGCATGCCCCGTTTGCCTTATTGCCGACTTCATTTCCTGAAAGTCATTTTAAGCAAGCGTGTGACTTAGCCCCTATCTTCAATGAACTTGTTGATCGAGTCAGTTTGGATGGAAAGTTTCTCCAGGAATCTCTCTCCAGGTAAGCTAGCTGCAAAATCTGTGTAAGTGTCTGTTCATGTTGTTATATTATGCATCAAGTGGATCAACATGATTTTTGGTTCCAAAAATAAAAGAGGTGCATTAAAAAATTTTTTCCAGCCAGATATACTTATGTCATAAGTGTCAGTGGATGTTTTACTATATCCACTGGTTCATGCAGTCATTTTTTAACTTCAGCTTTCAATAATTAGTTGCATCAAATGTCAGGAGCACTTTCCATTCATTTGGAATCTGTGTGAAATTTTTCAATTTGTAGTCCTCTCTCTCTCTCTCTCTCTCTCTCTCTCTCTCTATATATATATATATATATATATATATATATATATATATATTTTTTTTTTTCCTTCTGTCATATATCTTTTTGTAGTTACCTGTACCGACCTAAAAGATTGCTCTAGTTTTGCTTAGTTTAGTTTATGCTTTTAATTGGATGTAAATATGTAATGTGTCTGCTCATCTTAATGCAGAACTAAAAAAGTCGATGAATTTACCTCTAGACTTTTAGATATTCATTCCAAGATGCTCGAGATTAACAAGAAAGAGGTAAATGTATATTCTTTGGACATTTGCTCCAAAATTATTATAAGAGAATCAATTTAGGGTGTGTTTGTGAGTTAGGGTTTTGGAGGGGAGGGGAGGGGAGGGGAGGGAAGGGAAGGACTGGAAGAGTAAAATAGAAAATGGAGTCTATTTTACTCTTCAAGTCCTTCTCTGCCCTCCCCTCCCCTCCAAAACCCCAACTCACAAACATACCCAGTTCTCTCTGTAGATATGCTGTTAGTTCAAAATGACTTACAATCATTTCAGAAATTATTTCATGAGAACTCATTATTCTATGTTGAGGGATAGTGGAACTATTTTATATTTTTAATACATGATATATGTAAATTGCCTTTACTCTAGTAAACAATTGAGGATATAGATTTAAAAGTTTCTTCTTCTTCTTCTTCTTCTTCTAGCAAAGTGAGTCAAGGGGATTTACTGATATTAATTTTGCTCTTGCCATAATTTTAATAGGATATACGCTTGGGATTACATCGTTCAGACTATATGCTTGATCAACAGACTAAGTCACTTTTGCAAATAGAGCTGAATACTATTTCCTCTTCATTTGCTGGTCTTGGTAGTCTTGTGACTGAACTTCATAGGCAAGTGTTGCTGTAAATCCTGTTATTTTGTTATTATTTGTAATTTATATTGTGTATAATGTTTTTAGGCCTTTGTTTCATTGTGGCTGTGGGTTTGTTAAAGTAAAATATCTGAATTCCCATTGTTGATACGGATGTATATATGTTTTGGGATACATTAGAAGTTTCTAAGAGGTTAGAAATCAAAATTTATTTGGAGATCTATAGTATATGCTTAGTGAATATTTGTCCACATTGAAATTATTCGTATGAATTGTGATGGTTTATTTTAATTTTCTAGTGTGTTTGGTATGGGGGTAAAAATGGGGAATAAAATTTCACGGATGAGCTCTATGTGTAATTTTACACATAGAGCTCATCCATGAAATTTTATTTCCCATTTTACACATAGAGCTCATCCATCAAATTTTATTCTCCATTTTTACCCCCATACCAAACACAACCTTGGGGGAAAATTACTGTGAAGAGGTATCTTTATATTAGTTGGTCATTTTTCAGGAACATACTTTCTCACTATGGAAAATTGCTTGGGCTAGATTCTGAAAGGGTTCCTGCCAATTCTGCTGGCAATCAGTTTGTAGATGCCTTGGCTAAAGCTTGGAGTGAGTATAATAACCCCAGGTCGGTCTGGAGAAAAAATTTCCTTTCCACTTTGTTCTATTGCTGCTTCTGATTCTATGCTATATCTCTGAATGGATCTGTACAGGGCTGTGATTATGTTTGTAGTTCAGGCTGAAGAACGAAACATGTATGACCAACATTCTCTTTCTGTACATCTAAGAGAAAGATATCCTTTTCTTAATAGTTATAACACAAAATGAAAATGGTTCAGCTATCAGATGTGATATCAAAGGATATAAAGGGATGATTTTTCATTTGGAAAAGTAATATCACTTTTTATACTTGGTAGTTAGTAGATATTTGGGTTGTTAGAATTATTTTCCTTAGCTTTATAACACGCATCACATTACAACCATTCGAAAAACATTGGCAGAAGTTGATCAAGGAGGAGAACTTCTACCGGATGGAACACTTTCTGTGTATGTAGCCTCTATATCCTTGAAAAACTGATTTCATGCTACGGGTTTGTGGCTTAATTACATTTTATTTCTGTCTGTAGAAGAATATAATTTCTTGGCACTCGCAGGGATGGACAAGCGATTGCAGTCATTTACTTCAGGGCTGGCTATACACCAGCTGACTATCCTTCAGAATCAGTGAGTGACTTGCATTTAGTTTCTGCTGCTTGTGATAACTGTCCTTTTTTCCAAATTAGATTAGAAACTACTGTTTTATTTTCGGTTGACTTAAACTGCTCGTCTTAAACATTTGGAAAGGTTAGCCCTCTGTACCCAGTATGACTTCTGCGGCAAAAAAGAATATGACCTATTAGCTCTAAGAAATGATATAGCCAATTAACATTTGATTACCCTATGCACTAACCAAACTTCTAAAGGGCAGAAGATAAAAAAAAATTATAATATACCATACTTTTAAATGGATGGGGTGGATATCCATCCACAAAAATTGATTAATGGATGGATTGAATAGTTATTTATTATATCGATCATGGATGAATTGGATTTTTATAGTTATGGCATCATAAATGGGATTAATGGTTCAATTTTGACCCATCCATTTTGGTCCAATCCAAAATCCTTCCTGCCGTCCATTTTACAACCTTAAATAAACCACCTATCAAATGAAGTCAGGATGACTGGAGAGGTCGACATCCTTCCTAACTTATCAGGCACCTATGTACTTGCTTATGCTATAGAGAATAGTTATCCACCACAAACACTGAAAATAAAACATGTCTTCTTAAATATGAAACCTTTATGAATTTAATTAGTTTAATAGCAATGCTATCTCAATATTTTTGAAAAAAGATGATGCTACTACTGGGATAAAGCCAAGTAGAACATTGAATGTGTGAGCCACCTCTTTTTGCTTTGTGAGGTAGCTTGACAGCATTGGAGTTTGCTGTTTGGACCCTACAGATGTTAAATTGTAAATAAAGAGAAATAATATTGAATATTTGATCCCTACAAATGTTGGATTCCATAAGTGAAGTTCATTGGTGATTGGCCAGTATAACATGGGTTGTTCATGAGATCACTCTATACACTGTGATTTTACTTTTTGTACATTTATGTTACTTTTTTCTTAAGTTAACGTGATCTGATTTACTTTTCTTCTTCCTTACCTTATCCTTTCTATGTCGTGGATGATCTTCATTCATAATATTGTTTCCTGCTACAGTTGCATTATCCTTCAGTTTTTATATTAATGAGCCTTCTATTTTTGGCAATGAGTTCTTATGGCTTTAGGAATATCTTGCTCACTGTGTAGGAATGGAGAGCTAGGCTACTGATGGAACAGTCTTCTGCCATCAAATGCCCTTCAATATCTTATCATTTGGTTGGCACCAAGAAGATTCAACAAGAACTTGCAAAACCCAATGTTCTTGAGAGGTATTTTTTAATTAATGCTCTGCATATCTTTCAAGCTTTTTGCTTTGAAGGCAGTATGATCAATTCAAAGATAAGTGTGAGTGAGTTATGATGTGAAGTGAGATTGTATACTTCTTTAGGATCTTCTGCTCTCCAAATTCATGCCTTAGTTGGTTAATCATGAATAGATTGTATTGTTTTATGTTTCATATTTTTAAAAATATTTCTTTGAGGACATCTTATCTTTTGCTTTTGGTGCTTCTTTCCATTTTTCTTCTAATAATATGATAAGAACCTTAGGAGAACCACATCACAAAAGCTAGCTATTGTGATGGGAGAGCCCAAGGCCTTATAAACCCCCCATTGAAATCCCATATTTCCGATGTGGGACTCAAGTCCCATTCCTTGCAAATGGGTCCTAACACCCCACCACACTCCGCAGCTCCGGCGCCTATGTGGGCTGGCTGTGCACTAGCCCCTTTGACTAGTCCTGGGCGAACACTACAATGCCGGCGTCACCACTCGCGTCGCTTGAGTGCAGCAGAGAGACATGATGGAAAGCTCTGATATCAATTGATAAGGACCTTGGGCGAACCACATCACAAAAGCTAGCTACTGTGATGGGAGAGCCCAAGGCCTTATAAAGCTCCCATCGAAATCCCATACTTCCGAGTGGGACTCAAGTCCCATACCTTGCTATTGGGTCCTAACATAATATTTTTCTTTTGTTCCAAAAATAAATAAGGGGAAGAAAAAAGAATGTAGGGTTGATGTCTCAGAAACAAAAAGTTTTGGATGATGGATTGAAATGCATGTTTCATCAGAACTACGCAGATACTTTCTATGTTGGTTTAAGGAATTACAAGTATATCATATGTACTGAGATGTTTGGAGGCTAAAACATGAGATTCCCCCCCTTGCATTTTTATCTTGAGAAACAAGTACTATATGAATAATTTATATATTCTGGATAATCATAGTTTGTTTCTCTGGTTTATTTATCTTTCCTAAATCTTTGAGTTAAAACTGTAAGCAGGTTCCTTGAAAACAAAGACAATATTGCCAAACTGCGTGAATGCTTTGCAGGATTGTGGAGTTTGGATGACTCAGATATTGCTAGAACAGCAATTGAAAGGCCGGAGTTATTTGTGATGAAGCCCCAAAGAGAAGGAGGAGGTCCTTATGCCACCTAATCTTTGATTCAACCTTTTGCCCTCTCTGACTTCATCCAAAAAAATAGAAAGAGAGAGGGAGAGAAATTTACCTAATGAGCTCATTAAGCAGTAATTCTTTTACAGGAAACAATATTTATGGCGATGCTGTGAGGGAAACCCTCCTAAAATTACAGAAAGCAGGTTCTCAAGAAGATGCAGCTTACATACTTATGCAGAGGATATTTCCAACTACTTCTGCAGCAATTTTGATGCGTAATGGTTGTTGGCATAAGGATCATGCCATTTCAGAACTTGGGATATTTGGCGCTTATTTAAGGTACACTGCTTGGCCACATATTTATCACAGTTCCATGCTTAAGTTTGCAAAATGCTTGACATCTACGGACTTGAATTTGCAGGAATAAAGATAAGATCATCATGAATAACCAAAGTGGCTATTTGTTGCGCACAAAAATATCATCATCTGATGAAGGTGGGGTTGCAGCTGGTTTTGCAGTATTAGATAGTGTATTCCTGACTTGACGGGGTCAACCCACTAAGTTATCAGGGTCATTCAAAACATAATGTTGTTGATGGGTTGGTTTACATATAATCTATTTTTGGTCTCGTTTTTATTTCTCTTCCTCCGGAAGAAGTGAAGGAAGAGGGGAGGCCGGGTTGTTTCTTCTGCTTTTCCCCATGGTATATTGTATAATTATATAAAGTGTGCTTCCTTTATTGTACTGAACGGCCTGTTTGATTCTCTAACCAATAAAGATTGATGAACTGTTCAAACCTGTTGGTTTTGGATCGCATAAGATGGTAAGCACATGTGAGGAACGCATTCATGACTTTCAGGTGGCCCGTGCAGCACCCGCCCTCATAACCTAACTTAAATGCTATGATGAAACATTTGCCGTCAGTTTTGGATCTTGCATCTGAGACTATCATTTGCTATAAATGACAAGAAGTAACAACATCCAGACCATGGTTTAACATTCAAGGAACACCAGCTATATTGTAATTTCAATCGTGCCCGTGTCTTTAGTGATAAAGTATTCTTTTAAAAAAGTGAGGTACTGCTCTGTATTATGAGACGTAGGTTGCCTGTATAATGCGAAAAATTTAGAGATTAGGAAAACAAGGATCGCCATATTATCTTACCTGTCAACATTATTAAAGCAGCAAACAACCTAGATTAGTTTCATGGCATAGCAGACCTGGTTAAAAGAATCACAAGAACCTCTGTGCATTGGCCATAAAAGCTATGTTACAATAAAGTGATAGCATAACATTATGCAACAATCATAGCTAAGTTGTTAAGCGCGCTCTTCTCCTTCTCCTGTCAGTCCACCCATATTCACGAGCTCGGTTTTCCCATAAAGCTGTAAGCCTGCGCTCTTCAATGAGCTCTGCCTCTGCCCTCTCTCTTGCTTCTTCGCAAGTTTCCACCTCCAAGTTGCACTTTACTGTTTCCTGTTGGTAATGTGAAACTGTTTTCCTGGCATCCATTACTAATCTTTTGGCGTTCTCCAAGGTCTCATTGGCTACAATTTTCTGCAAATTTAGCTCCTCAGAGAGCATAGTCAGTAGATCCTTATGCATTTCTTCATTCATAACCGGATCATTTTTACCACAGTCTGCACATACAACAGGAAGGATAAAATAATTGTTTTCTATCATGGTAACAAACAATTGGATAATGTGCAGAGCAAATGTAATTTGAGATTAAGCAATGGGATTAAAATCAGTAATTTTATCTATACAAATCTGGTTTAATATGACGTTGTGATAAGAGCAGTATGGATGAAACAGAAAGGAAATAAAATCATCTGTACTGACAAGAAACTTACCGGCAAATGAGCCATTGACAAGTCCTGCAAATGTGAATAAGATTGAGAAAAATAACCACAAAAACAAAAAAGAAGACAGCCAAATAAAGAAAACTACCAACTATTAAGGCAGTAAGTGCAAAGACTTTAATAGAAACAATTTGCTCAATTTTATGAACTAAAACTGGAAACCAATCCCCAATGAGTTCAACCTTCAATCTTCATACTCCCAGAGACTCTAAATATAGAGCAGCACGAAATATAATCATTGCAGTTAGACCTTAATATCAAGTAAGCAAAATGCCCCAAATTCCTTTTATGATCGAAGGTAGAGGTAGGTCCAAGATTTCAGTATCACGAATTACAAACCTAAACCAAATACGGATAAATTGAATTGCCGAGATGGGGAAACTTTGGCTACTTACATTATTGAAAACAATAATTAAAAAAAAAAAACATTTTCCTAATCGTTTATATGCCGCCACTGAATTTTGCTGATTATTTAATATTTAAAAAATAATAATAATAAAGAAGGCAGCAACATGTAGAAGTCAGTTTCTCTGCTACTTTATGCAAATGTGGCAACTTCAGATTGTGACTGACGCAGGCAGGGCGGAATGGCAAATAAATACGCGAGAGAGAGAGAGCCCTTCTCCATGGACAAATCATTTTCCATTTTCAACCACACTAGGGTTAGTGAACATCTAATAGAACTAGTTTCTATTTTCACTTCAAAAATCAAAATCAAGTTTGTTACTTCACCGAATAAATGAAAAAATGAAACTTACCCAATGGATCAAAGGGATACTCCGCTGAAGAGCAATAGCATTCACATGGAGTACATGAAGACTGAGTGGATGTGCTCTCCTTCATCCTCCACTGGGAGGGTGGCCCAACTTTGAATACAATGAAACAAACACTCATCCAAACCAAAACCCACTTCAAAACGCCATGAGGACAAACCCTTTGCTCTGGTTGATGAGCCCTCCACACCCTCATTGCATAAAGTGCAAACCAAAACTCAACAGTTACTTGCAACAGTGTTTGACAGGTGACAATATCAAAGAGCAAAAGTCACAGTTGCATTTGAAGATCTGGGTCATTGATCATGATGACTCAGACTCAGTGTAACAATGTTAGGGACACTTGTTGGGTGCTGTGAAATAATGGGTGTCAGAGAGAGAATCTTTAACTAAAATGGAAAATTTTTCAAACAGCACAGGCAAAGTACGCTTAAAGGATCAGGTCATAGACACTGAATTTGACTGTGAAACACAATGATTGAGAAAACTTCTGCTTCACAAATCACAAAGCTCTTTTTCTTTTTCCTCCCTTTTTTCTTTTCTTTTGATGTGAGTGGAAGACAATCTCTACTTTGTCATTCAGGAAAAATAAGAGAGACCCGGATCCCGTTAAAGTGCAAAGATGACGTTTTTATGGGATTTGCAAATGTCAATTTGCTGCACAAGAGTGGGGAAGAATTTGCATTATGAGAGTGAGGGTGAGAAATAAAAGAGTCCTTGAAGGCTTAGGGGTAATCAAGGAGGTAACTTTAATGAAGGGGTTTGTTATAAGAACAGTAATCTTGGCATCTTGAGACATTGGCTGGGCCAATAGGGTGGGATTTGGTATCTATCCATTCACATCGGATTCAAAGTTCAAATATTCGGGGCCAGTTATACCGTATGGTTTCTCAGAAATTACCGTTTTGTACTATCTCAAAAAAAAATAAATAAATAAACTCCCAAAACTATCTAATCTCAAGGCTCTTCAAGTTTTGTGTTATCTTCTGTGATTAAGCGCTCCACAAAAAATCTTCTGTGAATAAGCAACTATATATACCTGCAATTTAGGGATGATTCAACAGAGAGATTCTTTGCTGCCATACAGGTAGCTCCCACATGTCAAGGATGCACGTGCAGGTGCTGCCAAATTTTCCGTTTTTACGAAAAAGGCAACAGCAATTCAAATATTAATCACGGGAACTATTATTGTGTAAAACTCGATTAATTCAGATAAAAAAAATTAATTTAAATACACTATTAGTATAAAAATTTTTTACACTTTGACATATATTGTCACATCAGTAAAACTCTTTGACATAACCACCTACTACTTGGATAATTATGCAAATTAAAAGTTTTAATTGGATAACAGAGTAAAAAATTTTGAATTTAATTGGTATGCATTGACAGTGTAAAATAGTTTTACACTGTCAACCAATAGAAATAGAAAAAAGTGGGAAATCATAATGGATCCCTAATTATAATGGGTAGTTATTTATATGAGTTGACATTTTTCACCATTTCTATTGGTTGACAGTGTGAAATTATTTTACATTGTCAGTGCATTTAAATTAAATTCAAAAATTTTTACGCTATCAGTACATCTAAATTAAATTCAAAAAGAAATTCTTACAATTATTTTTTTAAAATTTATCTATAGTTAAAATCTACTGAACTCTAAGTAATATATCTTGAGTTAGATTGATCTATTATCAAATGAGCTTAATTTATATGCTCTAATAATGTAAAATAAATTTATACTGTCAACCAATAAAAATATAAAAAAATATCAAATCATATTAACTAACTACTTATTATAATAAGTAACATATCATAATTTAATACTTTTTTATATTTCTATTAATTAATAGTATAAAATTATTTTACATTGCTTGATATGCCAATTAACTCTTGTAAATATAAAGTTTTTAAGCTAACCAAGCATTGATGTTCTATGGTTATCAATAAATAGTGAGTTTAAATTCGACCAAATCATTATAACAGAATGAAGTAATAATTATTCGTTAAATAATCTAAAAAAGCATATACGTAGCAACACTGGGACAACTAATTAATTGGTCTCGGCGATAACCTTGAATTAAATAATGTCTTGTTTTAGGAAAACAAATTTAATGGTCGTATCAGAACACCAACGTCAAGAAAGCCATTTAATCCACCTTATTAAACACCGTTCATCATATTCTTCAAACCAACTTCACGTGAAAGAGGCAGTTTGGAATCTGCATCGGACTCGAAAACTGTTTAAATTTTTTTTTTTAAGTGAAATTTTTGTAAATGTCATACCCCTGGGCCCTGACCACATGTACCACAACATTGGCCGCAGCTATACAATGCTAAACGAAGCAAAGGGTCAGAGAGAGAAGGGAAACATTACTGCCTGACAGCCTGAGTAATGTTGTGCGGTGAATAAACAGCTAACACAAGCAAGAACTTCTCCAAATGGCAAAGATTGATTCCAAAGGATGATAGAGATTATTAAAAAAAATTAAGATTCTAAATCACTTGGTATTTTATAATTTACTGCAGAAATGTGTAACAAGTGTTCAGAACTTAATATCATGAGCTCAATTTTTTATTCAGCCTTTCACTGTCTACAGAGTTTCCTATTCAATAGAAAAATAACAGAAATGTAGTTCAAACTCTGAAGAAACTATCACACCTAATAAACTTTGTGGACCACAAACTCGGTAACAAATTTCACACTCTTTGTATGAACAAATACTATGCAGGCTCTTCTAAGTCCTAATTCTATCATAACATAATGTGGAAAACAGGATGCATGCAGACGAAGCAATCATTCCCTACACAACATATAAAAATGCTTCAGGTCTACCTACAATCAAATATTATCAATTCACTAGAGGCATATGTTGAAGCCTCCAATTGGATGACAGGTTTACAATGATGAAGAGTTGATTAGAGCTAGTAACCAGCAAGGAACAAACTTATATCAACTTATCCTCTTCCTCTTAATTTTCTTCTTTTCGGCTAATGAAACTTTTTTCTCTTATCCAAGAAGAAAGAAAGAAAGAAAGAACAACCTATTGTCCATCAAGGGTCAAATGTGAATCTCCAACCCAGATAGATACTAGGCACACTTTGAATTAATGCTCAAAGAATTCGTTTCCTCTTTTTTGTCCACATTGTCATCATCAGAGTCAGGAAGGTAATCAAAAAACTCATGAAGATACCAGGAACATTGATCATTCCATGCACCCTTGCTTGCATGGGCTCGCCATTTCTGGTCAGCTATCATATCAGGAGAAAGCCCCCACTGAAGCAGTTCTTGCTCTGTATGATGAACCGCCAAGCTGTATTCTCCGCCAGCCCCTAACTGCATGACGCGGAACTCGCAGTTTCCAGGATTGTTTAGAAGCTCAAATTGTTCAACCGTCCACTTGAACCACTTCATAAGGAAAACACGAGATGCTAGCCCATGTGACACAATTATCAGATTCAGATCATCGGAAGGGTCATGATTGAGTCTATTCATGTCGATGTCCCTCCACAGTGATTCAAGGAAACCTGCAAACAAGAAGCCTCAAAATCAACACCATGCTGATCTCTCTAAATCACATTAGTTTAAGATAACAATCAAGGACCCAACAAGTAGAATCCCTTCCTCAAGTTCCAGGGAAATATGACTTCTCCATTTCAACTAAATGTCCAAATCCTTTCCATTACTCTTTTTTTTTTTTTTTCACCCTTTCCAGAGTGACGATTCCAGGATTCGAATACTTGAGGACTTGAGGTAAAGCTAGTTGGGTTTGCAATCCACTTCCAATGTGATCAACCACCTGGGGGTACTAGATCCTTTCCATTATGCCAATTTGGTTAACTCACCTAGTTGACCCAATACTCATGATAACTGCATAACTTGGATTCGAATACAATATCCTCGTTGGGAAGTGACTATAAATTACTGTTGAGATTGATAGTTTATCCTGTTCTCAGAATGAGAAAGCCTTAACAGTTTTTAAACTTTTTTTTCCCCCTGGTAAATAAATTCCCTTCTTTTTTTTATACAATTATAGAATTCAAGTTGAGAAAATATCCCTCCTAATTTAAGATTAGGGCAAGTTTCAAAGCTCAGTAAGCATCTATAACAAGCACTTCCCCAACAAAAAATTTCAGCAACCGAATCCAAATTAGGACAAAACGCAAGCATAAGATCCACAATAAATCCTTTTCCTTTATTATTATGTTGCACATCGCACTAATAATTGAATTTACGCGAGAACACAAACATCATGAGAACAAAGAAGGAAAAAAAGAGAAAGGGAGCGTACTGGAAACGCGATCGAAGACATCAGCGGCGGATTCGCCCTCAGGGAAACGATAGTAGAACCTGCCGTAGCGCATACGAGTCTCCATGATGGAGTCCATGCGGTCCTGCTCCTGGAAGTTCCCGAAGTCCTGCTCCCGAATGCGGCACTCCTCCCTCACCCCTATCACGCGCCTCTTCGAGAACGATCTCCCAATCTCCCTCAGCGTCGATCGGGTGCGGGCGTACGGAGACACGTAGAAGTACACCCGCCAGTTGGGCGAAGAGGACATGACGGCGCGCATGCGGGCCCCAGCGATGCGGGCCTGTGCAATGCCGTTGGCCGTTAGATCGATCTTGTGGTCGGGAGTGGTTGTGTATGCTGCGGTGTCAAGGTTCCCCTGTGACTCCCCATGTCGCACCAGAATTATTCTCTTCGGAACCACTCCTCCCTTCTGTTCTCGATGCATTGTCGACGTTGTTGCATCGAAATAATATCCAAATCCAAGTTATGATGCACCAATTTTGATCTGAATTATCAACGCTACCAAACCCCCAAATGCGATTCAACGAGTCTAGGAATTTTATAGAGCTTACGAAAGCGGCTGGCTGGGGTTTATGCTATTGCTATTTTGATTGGGGATTGCTGTACTGCATATAAAGTAGTAGAGATATCTCACATAACAGATCTCACGTAACCCTTATAATAAAGCTGTGTATGTTTCTTTCAAGCAAAAGAAAACTTCCGTCGATTATTTTGTACCGTTTATTTTTTGAGTTTAATTTGGGTGCATTCAAAGTGTAAAATCATTTAATTATAATTTTTTATTGAATTTAATTGGTATGCACTGACAGTGTAAAATAGTTTTACACTGTCAACCAATAGAAATAGGGGAAGGTGAGAAATCATGGTGGGTCCCTCAATATAATGAGTAGTTATTTGTATGAGTTGGCACTTTTCACTATTTCTATTGGTTGTGATGTAAAGCTGCTTTTTATTGTCGATCATTCAAATTAAATTCTTTTTTATTTATATAACTATTTAAGTAGTGGGTGGTTATATCAAAAATTCTTACTGATATGATAATACATAATTAAGTATCTATATAAAAGTTCTTTATACTGACAGTGCATTTAAATTAAATCCTTATTTTTTTATTCAATTCCATTATTTTTTGTATAAAGATTTAGAGTCCGTTTGGATTGGGTTTTTTCAAGAAAAAAGTAATTATTTTTTTTAAAAAGTACTTCTATAAATTTTTATAGGTATTTTGATGTAATTTTAAAAAAAAGTGTTTCAATTAAAAAAATTTAATTTATTACTTTTTTAAAAAATTAGGAATACCTAATTTCTAAAAAAAATAGAAGTAAAAGTAATTTTTAATAAAATTATTTTCTAAAAATATCTTTTATCTTTAATTAAAATTACAATACATATCCTTTCTTTCTTATTTCTTATCAAATCTTCTTCTCTTACCTCTTTTTGAATTTTGTTTTGTAATTTTGCTATAAAAAAGTATTTTTATTCTTTTGTATTCAAACAAATTTATACATATTTTTAATATGTAAAAGTACTTCTCATATATTTATTCAAATACAAAATAACTTTTTCTAAAAATTAAATCTCTATTGAAAAAAGTTTTAAAAAAGTCCTTTTTTTAAAAAGCTTATCGAAACAAGCTCTTAGACATTAAAATTGACATATCATGATAATAATAATTATAAATTTCAATTATATAGATATCAAATTAAGTAATTGACATATTATCTTTATTATTAGGATTTAATTTTTATGTATTATTAGTTTAAAAAAATTTATATAAATATTTAATTATATATTATTATATTAATAAAAATATTTGATTTAATTACTCATATTCTTATAAATAGAAGTATCTGATTGGATGATGATATAAAACTCTTTTAACTAGTAGTATATCTTCCTAAAACTTCATTCTAACAATTATTTTAGGATGTATTTAGTTTAATTTTTGGAAGAAAGCTTTTAGAAGAATTACTTTTAAAAGAATGATTTTTGTCTGGTCTGAATATGTCAAAAATAAGTTTAGGAGAATGAGTTTTGTTTAGATAAGATAAATTAAAAATATTTTTGATTATTGATGTAAAAAAAATAGTAAAATTCATTTTCAAAAGATACTTTTCTATAATAAGAAATAACCTTAATGATATTTCTCTCAAGAGGCCTTTTGAAATTTCAAAAAACCAGATAAAAAAAAGTCTCTACATATCAAAACACATTAAATATTATGTATTTTCATTCTCATTCCAATAAAAGATTTTTAGGACTTCCTAAAAGTATAATCAAACAAGTACCTAGTTATTAAATATCAAAAATATTGAATATTTTACAAATACATTTATTACCTTGAAAATATAAACAAAAAGTCAATTTTTTCTTTATTTAAAAATTAGAAGGATGTTTTAGAAAGATTTATCATTATACAACTCTTTTATATTATCAATATATTAAAATTAATCTCTTATTATTATATATTAATTTTATACAACTCTTTTATATTATCAATATATTAAAATTAATCTCTTATTATTATATATCAATTTGGATATCTTTCTCTTTATTTTTCATGTGCATTCTTTGTCGAAAAAAATACCATTCAAAGCAAGAGCTGGGCACTAAATCTGAATATCTCCGAGTTAATTCAAAGTGTGGTTTGCCGTGTGTGAGAATTGGCTCTTTAAAAATCCAATCCATATATATATATATGGAGCCTTTTCACTTCCTTGTTGCGTGAATTCATCAATTGCTTGTGATATTATCAACTAGGAAAATATTGCTGGCAGCCATACCCATATATGGACAGCACGTCAAGGAGGAACACTCAGAAGGATTGCGAGATTGTTGGCCTAAAAAGATAAAAAAAGGATTGCGAGATTCTATTCTCTCGTTTCAATTCGAAAGTGGTTATCATTAATTGTTGGGTTCTATCTAATGTTTGCTAGCCGGCAATTGATAAAACCATAAAATTAATTTTATTGGCGTGGTTCCTATAAAGTAAGAACATTTTGTCATATTAAAGAAATAGGTTGTAAATTGATTAACATCAATAAGTGGAACTCAAGAAACCGAACCAAATTAGTTAAACTAGTTTGTGTTAATTTGGATTATTAGGTTAAACTCGACCATATTCAATCCTAATTAATTTGGGTGAATTCTGTGATGCACCACACAAAGTGAGGTGCATCACAGAATACGCCATTAGTTTGGGGTGCTGCTAATTGCACTTTCAAAATCGTAAATTTAGTTATGTATGTTTTCTTACCCCAAGCCTCAGGCCCTCATTTCCTCTGTTTTCATTCTCATTCTTCGCACACGAAGCAGAGATAACACTTCTCCGCGAATGCAAACAAACACTAGCTGCCACCACTTTTCAGAAACTTGCAATCGTTGTAGCCCACTAGCTACTGCCCTTCGCAACACCCAAGCCCACCACCACAACACCTCCGATTGTGACACCACCAGCAGCATAACAACCTACCCGAATCACTGCTAGCTGCAAATAGCCACCACTAGTCCACCATCATAAGCCATCAATAGCTGACACTGCAAGCGGCGATAGCAGCCCCCCACCAACACGAGGTCAACCAGACAAAATTAGGGTAGGTTTGGTTTATGAAAATATTTTTTGTATTTATTTTTTATTTTTATTTTTTAAAAAGAATTTTTATTTTTAATTTTTTTGAATTTAAAAAATATATTTGATTTATAAAAGTAAATTCTATTTCAAAAAAAAAGAAAATAATTAAAATATGTTTAGTTTATATATTTTTAAAATCAAATTTAAGGCAATAAAACTATATTTATTATTAAATAATAAAAATGATAAATATTTGATTAGTATATTGTGTTTATCTACTAAAAATATTTATTAAAATAATAAATAACTCTATAAAATATTAAGATTAAGAATAAAATAAATTACTCACTTTTAAGTTATTTTATTATCCTTATCAATTATTATATTTTGAGTTGTACACAGATAAATATTTAAATACTATAGTTAGTATTATTTTATTTCTTATTTAAAAAATTGCAAGAAATCTTTGCTTTAAAGTAATATATATGTATATATTATATGCGCGACATATGATAAACCACTCATATGATAATTCATATCTCAAACTAATAAACCAATCTCTTAATTAATGGTCTCGGGTTCGAATCCTGAAAATAAAAAAAATCTATGGTGGAAGAAGCCGGCCCCACTTAATGGATCCTTCAATTCCACAAGCCTTATATAGTCAATGGACCAAAAGTTTAATTGGATATCAGTCGTCAAAGACAAAAAAGACAATAAAATAAAATAAAAATAAATACCCAACTTTCCTTCACTTGTTACATGTCTTCCACGTACTAAATGTGATGATAGTTTCAAATATGGATGCTACTTGTTACGTATAAACTCGCCACCAAGAACTTTTCCCCTTCTTCAACTTTAGCTGCTGGACTCAAAGGATGGGCGAACAAGAAGAGAGCTGTTGAATGGTGATGACAACAATTGATGAATGTCATTCCTTCACAATGCACATGCACTCCTCCACTCCCACCTCTCCCTGGCATGCCACAACCCATCCCTCACCCAGGCACTCCATGCCTTCATCATCAAGTCCAGCCTCCACCACCACCCCTTCCCCCCCACCCTCATCGATATTTACGGCATATGCGACCTCCCCCACCACCCTCTCTGCATCTTCCGCCACGTCTCCAACCACCTACCCCACCCCTTCGCCCGAGCCTCCACCTTCTTCGCTTGCAACCTTGCCGCCCTCCCTCACACCTCCCTCTCCCTCCCCATCCTCTGCTCCCACCCCACCCGACCTGACCACTTCATCTTCGCCACACTCATCAAGTTTATCGCCTCCCTTTGTTTTTGCTCAATGCTAGTCTCGAACTGAGGACCCAGCAGTTACATAATAGAAAAAGATAGAATATTTCATTATAATTATTGCTATGCCACAACCTTTTCATTTGAAAATGTATTCAATAGCTAACAGTTTTGTTTTCATGAAAATAATGAATTATTATTTTAATTTTGTCCCTCATTTTACAAAATATTTCCTGAAAACATTTTTTGAAAATTTTAACAAACACATTTTGATCTCTATTTTTTGCTTTTAGTGAAAATGAAAATAATAAATAGCCAAACCAAACACACTCTTAGTTTGGGTTATCTTCATTTTTTTTTTAAATTGAAGTGATGTTTTGATTGTGACATGAAAATTATATTATTGATTCTTATCAGAACTTTTTTTTCATATATATAAAAGGTATAATCCGACCACTTGAATTGAACTTACCCAATTTCGTTTGGGTTGAATTAATTCGGATTTCGTTCAAAATTTTAAACAACTCAAATCAAAATCAAACTAATTAAAACTAGTTTGTTTAAATTATCTCAAACTAACCTAATCTAGTTACACTCGTACTTAGAAAAGGTATAACGAAATTCTATCAACAATGATGACTAATCAGCCTTCTTAGTATTATTCTTAATTCCTAATTTTATAGTCACAAACATTGAGTATCATGCATTTTGAGTGTTAAAGAAGCATGTTATAACAAGTAGTCAGGACCCTAAAAAAAAAAAAAAATGTGTGATAGGGCATATCTTCTAGGTTATTAACTACTTTTTTTCTTATCAACTCGTAGCCTCTTTTGCATATCTATCTATCTATTTATATATACATAATAAAATTCATTTGATCTTGCAATTAGTAATTTATAAATTCACTCTATCTTGCAATAAATGACTATCACATTCTTTTGTAATTAAAATACTTTAATTTGTACCTCATACATAATTCAAGTAATAATATAATTTACAATTAAAATTTATTTTAATTTTGTAATAGTTAAAAATAAAATTATTTAACGTTGTATTGCACATATTAATCTTTATTAATCTTTTATCTTTAAATTTAGTTATATTAAAATTTAATATTATTGCTCATGATAACTTAACTTTTGTGAATTTTTAATCTAGATTTTCTTTAAATTTTAAATTGTAACACCCGTTCATAATAAAGTTAATAGCACAACTTTACATAGAAAGTTCGGAGTTGGACATTAATATACATAAATACAGTACAGAGTTCAGGGGCAGAAATAACGTTCTGCTTGCCTTAAACTAAACATTTTTAAACCGATAATAAAACTACAATTTATTTAATTATAACTCCATATATTTTTGTCAGCTGGAAGAGTCCATCTTCTTCTAGGGCGTTACTTGACTAATCTGAAACCATCAGAAATAGAGTGAGAATTTAAAATTCTTAGTAGATAATGAATAGTTCTAAAGTATTTGAACTATGATGGTTCCAGCCATGTCTTAGCACGGAAATTCACACAGCTACTGTATCATAATCTTATCACATTACTTATAAGAAGATCATAATATTATAAGCAGTAAAGGCTTAATAATATATTTTATGCAATACATAAAGTAACAAGCATTAATATCCATATAATCTTTTTACTTTAATTTCCACTTTTCTTTGTCTGTTTGTCTCACATATATTCGAAGGCCTTCTCTTAGGGAATTCTCATTCTCTGGTGGTACTTTTAACATCGTGACGACAAAGCGAGACTTTTACGCCACACTAACCGAGGCAGGTAACATAAAAGGATCTTGCATCTTATCCCTCTGCCTTCTTGGTGGTTAGCGGCAAATCTTAATTAAATATCTTTCATTCAAAACACTTACTTGCCATAATTCATAAATTCATAATAAATATACAAATGCATAAACTTAAGCAATATAACTTAACTAAAAGACTCAAGTAGTATAAGATAAATAATAATTTTCAATAATAAATTTAGCTCATAATAAATCATACAATTAATAACTGGAATAAATTGTAGAAACTATAAATTAGTTCATCAATTTAAAATAATCGAAATATGCAAAGACTTAAATAATATAAACTTGAGTAAAATGAATAACATAATATTTCAATAAAATTTCTTAAAAACATAAATCATAATATAATTAAATTCATTATAATAAATTAAATAACAAGACAGAACATAAAACGAATAAAACTACACAAAATATAATTAAATTTATAGACCGAAAATGAGTAAAGTGCTTAAGAATTAAAATAATATTTATTCTTGTATAAACAATATCTTAATAATAATAATAATGAGAAGCAATAGTATAAAGGAACATCAATTAAATTAACTTGACAGGATAAATAAAATCAATAGGAATGATAATCAATAATAATATAAATTAACATCAGTGGGAATAACTTGAAACAATAAATAAAATATATAATTAAATAATAAAATAACTTAGAATGATAAATAGAATAAATTGCAACAAGAATAATGCTGAGCAACTTTTATAAATAAAAGAACTATGAATATAAAATAAACTGTGATAATAACATAACATACAATAAGTAAATAAAGCCATGGTTTTACTTCGTAAATAATTTCATTATCTACCTTAAAATTTGTTATAGGAGTAGAAAGATGTGCACCCACTAAATTCTTCTATCCTTTGTTCGTTACTAAATTACCAAAATTTTGCCCTCTTCCTGCCTTCACTTTTGCCTAATGTGTTTCAATGTATAGTTCTGCTCGTGATGCACTCCTTATATAGTCACAGGAAATTATTGTTTACTGAGACGTAATTTAATTTCAATGACTTTAAGGTACCGAAGCTACAAACCACCAATGCCCAAACTTTTTCCTTCTCTATTTATTACCATTTCTTTCACCAAGGACTTTGGGTGCCAATCCTTTACGTCTCTTGACGTGAAATCCTCCTTTCTTTCTCTTTTTTTTTTTAAAAAATTATTATTATTATATTATATTGATGCTAGTATATGAATTACTATTAGTTAGCAAAATATATGTTCATATATCTGATACCCATACATATATATATTCAATATTATTCTTTCATGAAATCTAATAATATATTTTGAAATTATCAGTGCTAATTTATAGTCTTACTTTAACAGGTTAATGTCTAAGATTTGATTGTTGTGCAAATTTTAAATTAATTATTGTTATAAAATCATTTCAAATATATCAACTAAACTATTTAAATAAGGCAATTAAATCAAAATAACTCTAAACAAAGTATTTTATGAAACAAGGATGTTACATAAATTTCCTAAATTACTTTTAAAAAATATTTTTACTTTTAAATTATTTAATAGTCAAATTTGAACAAAGAAGTGACATTAAACAGCTTAAAAAAATTAGCTTCTTCTTATAATTGAAAAAGATTAAAAAAATGTATATGTTGGACTAAAAATATTGTATAGAATAATTAAAAAGAAAATATATATATATATATATATATATATATATATATATATATATATATCCTTGCTATAATTTAATTACTATCACATATTTATTTCAAAAATATTTTTATTAAAAAATAATTATAAAAAAATTGACAAATCCGTGCAACACACGGAAATTATTCTAGTTTTTTTCCTATTTTTCACTGAGTTGATTATTTTGGCAAATTATTCACATAGCTCAAAATCTTTACTATGTTTATGATTATTTATGTCCATTACAACACAAATGTTAATCAATGAATTTTTATAATCATCTTCACTGAATTGAGATTCCAATAGAAAATGATCTTTGGTGACGTTTGGTACATTACTTATTAAGATTACCAGTAATATAGATTATCATTTAAAAAGATTACCATATTTTAAATTGTTGATAATATTAAATGCAGTATTTAGTATATATAAGTAATCTAAGTGACAATTTACATTATCTTCTTTGGTATATCAAAAAGATTACTAGGTAATATATGTACTAAATCAATAATAATAATAATAATAATAATAAGAATAAAAAAAATTTAATTATTAATTATGATTATAATAGTTAATATTATTAATATTTATAATTAAAATAAATTAATATTATTAATAATTATTATTAAATAAAAATAATTAATATTATGAATATTAATTATTATTTAATAATAATTAATATAATAAATATTTAATCATCATAATAATTATAATCTATATATAATTAATCATGATAATATTAATAATAATATTTACTTTTACTGATAATAAATTATCACATTGGTAATAATCCATATTATAACTTTTTAAGGGGCCAATCAATATTATCATATTACCTTGAAAATTTGGATTATCAATAAAGTTGTAGACCCAAATAATTTAATTAAATATTAATAATAATTCAGATGAATTACTGCATATCAAATGCCACCTTTAAAATTTGGACAAAGCTTGAAAAATTGTGCTAAAGAAAGAATAATAGAAATAGTAATAAACTCTACTATATGTAATTATTTCATTATCCAGCATTAAGCCTTGCCGAGCACTCCACCTTGAGCTGAAACGGGAGATCCGGAAAACGTGCCGTGTAAAGGTAACGGCATTATTGCCAGTTACGGTTGAAAAGTTTAAATGTGAAGACAGATGGAGACGCGGGGAATCGAACCCCGTGCCTCTCGCATGCGAAGCGAGCGCTCTACCATATGAGCTACGTCCCCCGGCTGATCTGGTAACTCATAAAAGATTGTAGTATTTAATGGTGTGTTAATGAAAAATTTCATGAAATAGACCTATAGATATTTTTATTTATAAATTTATTCCATAAAATTTTCACCTCTTATTTTTACTTTTATACTAAATACGCCTAAGAATAAAATTTTTATACTTTACTCCATTTAATACTTTTTATAAACAATAAATTTCATCAATCTAACTATTAAATCATGGAATATTATGCTTATGACTAAATATAGAGCAAGTTAAATATTTTCTAAATAATAATACTACCATAACATTAAACTTGTCCATAACAAAACTTAAATAAAATAAAAGAACAAACATGTTAAATTAGAATAAACATTATTTTTTTTGAAATCATAGATATTTTTCTATCGAAGACAATCATGCTTAATTTAGGTAAAATCACTTGGGCAACAAAGCCTACACTTGTGAGTTTTAACGCAGATGCATACTGTAGAACTTATATATGATATTGGTTAAAGTAGAACAATCCCTACCATCTGATCTACGCACTCGATAGTAGAATAAACTTTATTTACATCTCATTAGCTCAGTGGACAAATATTATTTATACATTTATGATATAGTGGAATGTGAAAAATGAAAGGAAAAAATTTTAGATTGAAATTTTTTTTTTACACATAAAAGTGAGAGTCTTCCATGATATGTCTATAAATATACTGTTCAAATAACATCCTTCACCTCATTAATATTGGCGATTATAACTTACAGTTTTCGATTTTTACTCTTTTATTTTTTTTCTTGTAAGACCTTGTATTTTTTTTTCTTCGGTTTGGTTGTTAAGATATTTGTTTTTATTTTTTAATATTCAGAGTTCTTTATATATGAAACTATATTTTTCTATATATCCGTGATATTTGAGTTTCAAATTATGATCTCATTTAAATTATTTAAATTGTTCATTATTAACCTATTTTTAGTGACTAATACAAAATTAGTTTTTAATATATAAAAAGAGATTAATTTTGATATATTATCGGTATAAAAGAATTTTATACTGCTATATAACTACATATTTTTATTGATAAAACTTTTAAAATAATAAGTGATTAAATTAAATATTTTTATTAATATGATAATATATAATTAAATAATTTTATAAAACTTTTTTGTTTTGGTAGTATCTCACTTAATAAATATTAAAAAAATATGAATTAACTTAGGGCTCATTCGGATAAATAAATTATTTAAATACTTATATAAAAGTAAGAATAAGTTATTTTATGTTTAAATATGTAATAATAGAAATATTTGTTTAAAATGTTCCAATAAGTACTTCTTAAGAAATTAAATATTTTAATTTTTCAAAAAAAGTAAATTTTTAAGAAATAATAAATTATATAGTCAAACATAATGAAAAGTTAAAAAATATAACTTTTATAATCTAAGAAATTGAAAAAAGTGATAAGCAATGTTATTTAAACTGGGCTCAATCCTGTAGTAATTGTACAGTGTCCGCGCTTTGTTTTGCTCATGCATGCCTCCAAGTCTGAAAGTAAGGCTTAAAAGGCTGTAATACCAGGATTACCCTTTATTGGTGCGAATTACGTTGGCCCCGATCCAGGAGGGAAACGGGAACTTGAGCACCGCGGAGTTTTTGCTTAGAGCAACGAATCAACCAAGCGCAAAAGCGAAGAACACGCTTCGTCCCGCGCGTCTCAACGCCATTCTCCTCTCCTCAATCTCGATGCTTCCCGATCCACATCATCCTTTCACATTCACATCGTTCACTCTTCTCTTTCCGTTTTGCTCTGCAACCAACAACAACATGATCCAGCGTCGTTTTACATTTCCATGATCGCCACGCCATTTACGTTAGCATGAGATGAGAAGCAAGAGTTTCCGCTGCATTCCACTCTCATGGCGAGGTTTATCCCTGGATTCGCATTGCCTGTGCTCCTCCTAACAGGTTTGCTTCATTTCAACCTTCAGCTTTCTCAGCGCTTCATTCTCTTGATCCTACCGTTCCGCTTTTATCTATAGATTCGATATTAAATAATACTCACATTATCATAATTAAGCTCATAGTGTCTTTTTTTCACAGCTGGTTAGGTAATATTAGTTTGTGCGGTTTGCTTTTTACCAGAAACAATGCAATATATTGTAATCTGCTATCAGTCTATGATTCTATATATATATATTTGTTACTTCTTATGGTTTTCCTACAATAGTGGAGTTACTTACACAAACCCTTGTAGTAGTGACACTGTGTATAATTAATTATACTAGTGGTTCCATTTGAGTTTAGCATGAGCAAGTTGAACGTAAAGCGCCCTGTGTGGTCGTCCATAGTTGCTTTCTTTCTTTTGTCTGAACTTTCCCTCCCAAAACTGCAGCTGATGCCTTTTCCTTGTTTCATGCAGCTTCTGTACTTAACTGGAGTCTCATATCTTTGGTTGATTTAGTAGCATTTCTTTGCATTCAGTACACCGCACCTAGAAAGGGTGAGATGCTCATTCTGACCATTGCTCACTCTAAATTTATAATTATGCTTCTATAATTTGATAACTTGGTGGCTGGTCCTGTTTTTCTAGTATCTCAGATGCGAATATAATTATTATCTTTTCATTCATGTTTTCAACCTGTCAAAATTTTTCTTGCAAATAGGCTCTCGTTTTCATCCGCAATCTTTGATATCATGGTCCGTCCTTATATTATCGTCTTTGACACTACTCTCGCATGCCATATTTCATATCGTTTTGGCCATTGAGGGGAATCGGTGGAGTACTGCCGATGCTCGGTGGGCTCAGCTAATTGGATTAATAAGGTACTTGAACTTTCCCTGTCTTTTGGTTTTACCCTTTTTATACTATAGTACAGATAATGTATGAAATGGTTTTGCAGAGTGCAGTCTTGGAGGGCATTGCCGGCAGAGTACTTTTTGGTCATGCAAGTATTAGCAACCTTTCTTTCTCTATTTGAGATCTATGGAAATCGATTTGATCAAGATGCGTGGAGAGATTTTCATCCTGGGCATCTATGTTCTTATTTTCTGCTTATAGGTTTGTCATAAAACTTCTCTCTTTACCCTTAAACTGCTGATATGCAGAGGGTGCTCTGCTTATGTTTGTTAAAAGGGAGGTGTACCATTACTGATATACAGAGGGACATGTTGCATTCTTGATTATTTCTAGTTTGTTTCTTTTGTTGTTTTGGTCTTCTTTTTCTGTTTTCAAGGATGGTAACCTGCCCATATTTGTACTTGACTCGTGCTCTCTGATAATATTTATTTTCTACATAAAGATAACTAGATAAGGTTTGTCATACAACTAGTGTTAAAGATAATAACAAAAACCTTGGCTATCTCTTCAGTCAAGTGCTCAGGAGTTTAATCCTTGCTTTGCTTTCCATTAGTTACTTTTTTTTGGCTCAAATAATATGTAAACAACTGAATAACAATAATAAACTGATTTTCTTGTCTCGATGGCATAATTATAACGTGGATGTTGGTTTCTGATTTTCAGGATCTCATCTTAGGGGCTTGTGCTTCTTAGTGTTGCCTGCTGTACAACTAGTTGCTGGGATTAGTCATGCATCTTGGGTTTCTTTTCCTTTTTTCATTTGTAGTAGTATAGGGCTAGTTGACTGGTCATGCAGGAGCAATTATTTAGGTATCTTTCGGTAAGCTCCCCCTTCCCCAAACCAAAAAAAAAAAAAAGAAAAAAGATGATATGTACTGTTTTGTTGTTATTGGAGAATTGGAATTTAATTCGTTCGCTGATTCTGGCTTTTATGAACTTGAAGGTGGTGGAGATTCCTTCTCTTTTATGCTGGCTTCAATATCATCTTGTTGTACATATATCAACTTCCTGTTGAGCTCCCCGAGCCATTAAGGTTGATTTTTTTCCACTTTGGGCTGTTCAAACTTTCCAAAAAATCAGAATGGTCAGAAATTTGTTCTGGTCTTTCACTTCTACTTTTTTACATGATGGTAAGAATATATAATGCTCCCAAACGTAGTTCTATTGTTGAACAGAAAAGGTCAATGTATACCATGGCGAAATAGTTATTTACCATTTGGGCTGGGGTGTTTTGGCCCGCGCCTCTCCGGTACATGAGCGTCTGGACTGTTCTGCTTATAAGATTAAAATATGCTTCTTTCTCAGAGACTTGCATTTAAGTGGAATTTCAAAATCTAATATATACCAGACGAAGTGATTGCAAGATTTGCTTTATTCATACTGCTCATTATTCATACTGGATTTTATACTTGCCCGAGTAAAACGACAATGCCTTTATCATATGGGTGATCACTCCTCTGCTTTCTTTTCAATTAACAACGCTGGCTGGAATTATGCTTCTGATTTCCTTTATCGACAGTTTTGAGTCAACCGTGAACCCGTTCGAGAAAAAATTATTCACAAATCGTTACTAGTCAGTGGCTTGTAGCCCAAATGCCCAGAATTTGGACGGAGTCAAAAAATTAAATCCTTCTCAAGGATTAAGGATCAGCATGACATATATGAGATGATGGAGAAAAACCTAGCTTGTACACACTATACAATTGTGTTGTTTTATTTATTTAGACAAACTTAAACATGGTTATGGATTGCTTTCATGTGTTGTGGCAAATGTCTGGAAGAAAGGCATGCATTGGCCACCTGTTTCATAATCTGTTTGTCCTTGTGGTGTTGTGTGACACTTAACTGAAATAATGAACTCATGCAAGTAACTGGCCTTAAATTCTTCTTTCTTTTTGCAAGATTTCGCTTTGTTTGGCTCACCAATATCCAATTATCCCTTTGTTCCAGCTATCCTGGATTAGAAGTGAGCTAGCTGAAATGGAAATCATCACATCGACAAGAGAAAGTGACTTGACTGAGCAGCTTCTTCCCAAAATGCATCCTCATTTTGTTCACGAGTCAAGGTAATCAAGAAGAGGCAACATCCTCATTTGATCCTTCTTCCTTTTTTTCTTTCCTTTCCGCCGTACCTTTAAGATAATCAAGTTCTAAACTTGTTCCAATGATTGTTGTCTGGTCCAAGTGCGCCTCAATATGTTTGCTTGTTTTCTCTTATTTATGCAATAGTTCACCTGAGTTCCCCTATAGAGATGATATTGACAATATTAATAAGATGATTTAAGATCAACGCATGTTGCTGTAATTCTGTAGATAGTACTTCTTCAATAGGCTTTACTTTTGCAATTTATTTTTTAAATTTTTTCTTTTGGGCGTCAGAATGATTTAAATATCTTGTGTATATAGTTATATTCCTCTTGCTTGGCTAAGAAGTTTCTCATGCAACAAGATGCTTGAATTGGGCTCCTTTGTCAAAGTAATTGTTTATTAAGTCGACTTTTTCCCCTTATTATCTGGTCAAATCCATTGCCTTACTATCTCGTTTTTAACTCAGTTTCAACTTTTAACTAGTTTTCTGTGTGAAATATTTCTAAATATAGAATGCTGGTAGTGACTAGGTGTCCCCATCCAGTCGGCTGCTTCTTGAACCTTTTGGTTTTTTTTTTTTTTTTTTTTTGTCTTGAGGGAGCTCTCTAATATTTCTTTTATCTCTTGGTTTTGTAATTCTCTGACAGGTCTGGTGTGAGGCATATGAATTTCTTATTGCAAGGAGCAGTTTCTCGGTCATTTAGTATTAACTTTTTAACATATGGTTTTCCGGTACTCTGCCATATCCATTTTTATTGAGTTTCTTTTCCCCCTTTCATCAGTAAATCATTTAATTGGTAAAATCCTATATAGAAATCCGTGTCCAATGTTTGGTATCACATATGCAACTATGAAGTAACGTAAATTGTTCTCAACAAGAATAGGCAATCATTCATTTTTTTGGTTGGTAAAATATCATTGTGTAAGGGTGAGAAAATTAAATAGGTATTTATCATTCATTTATAATTGGCTGATTTAGATCCATGACCTCATCCTCCATCATATATTCTAAAAGAAGAAATGGAGCTATTAGATCCAAGTTGCTGGGTCGACCAATGCAACCATTTATCTGGCCATAAAAAATACGTCAAGGATGCTAAGCAAAGGATGCAAAGTCATTATTATGTTGTCTTTTTTTCCAGCAATGATTGATTACAAGTTAGGATACTTATGAATTCTAAGGTCATAGTGACAGTTGCAAATTATTTTAATAGTTGAAGAGGTTAACACATGAACCATCCAAAATTAATCATGATAATCTTGGGTCAAGTTGAGCCCGTTATGTAGGGTTCTCTTGTGAGCCCCCCGCTACCTCGTTGTGACCCTTACACATAACAAATCTTTTATAAGTTGGTTAATTGCATTAATTGGTGCACCTGGCAGATTTCCTTGCTGGCTCTATCATTTTGGAGTTTCCACTTTGCAAGTCTGTGCTCCTTTGGATTACTTGCTTATGTGGGATGTGTATTGTATGCCTTCCCTTCCATGTTTCGGTTGCACCAATTGAATGGTGTGCTTCTTGTTTTCATTCTTCTATGGACAGCTAGCACATATATCTTCAATGTAGCATTCAATGTGTCAAATGACAAATTATGGAAGGTACATATTGCTTTGGGCTACGGGAGATCTTACTATTATGTTAAAATCTTTTTGTTAACATCTTCTGGTACTCAATTGCAGGATATGGAGATATGGGAAACTATAGGCTTGTGGCATTACTCTATCCCAGGATACTACTTGCTAGCTCAATTTGGTCTTGGTTTTCTTATTGCTATATGTAATCTTGTGAACAGTTCAGTGTTATCATGCATTACTAATCAAGGACAGCTAACAACTGATGAATCTATTGCGGAAGGTGAGAGAACTAGGTGGTCTGAGCAGACAATGCTTGCTACTTCGTGAAGTTATGATTTTCCAGTGCTTTACCATACACTCCTTGTTAGTGAGCTGTGATGAAATTGTGAATACAAGTCCCATGGTTAAATTAACTCTATTTCTGTGATTTTCAAGACATGTACTATAAAATGGGAGCATTAACATTTGGCTGTATTGTCTGGCCAAAAATTGTCTTGCTGCATTGGGTGGGTAAGAACTCTTTATCTAACACATTTAAAGATGGTTTCTGAATTGACTTTCAATATACTGATTTCACAAAGGAATCAACAAGAAAGTAAGGTTGGCACATTTAGGAAAATATTATTTAGTTCACCTGGTGTATGCTTCATAGTATCAGCGGCATATCTTTTCATTGAAATAGTATCATCTTCTTCAATTTATATGTTTCAAACCTTTGGGGAAAAATATAAGTTTTCACCAGGCAAATCTTTTCTTTATCATGGTACCTTGTCTATGTAAAGCCATAGCAACATGTGCTACTAATTTTTTCCTTTTGAAAACATCAATAACAGGACAATGTGTTAAATTTGTGTTGGTTTCTGCTCATGTGTCCTGGAGTATTTTATCAGACACCTATGTCTCAGCAGAGTGTTTGTATAATATAAAAAACTATCTTTGACAGTGCTTAGGATAAAAAGTCTTATTGTTTGCCTTTTTGCTGTTATTGTTGTCAAATTTCTAGAGGAAGAAGATACTGCAATATTAGTTGTGGCTACAATAGCTTGGGGACTACGCAAGTGCTCACATGCTGTAATACTGATATTGATATTTCTTATAGCAATAAGGCCTGGTCTCATTCACACTGTCTATAGTAAGTTCGATGTCTTTTGTTTTCCTCCTGTGATATTTATGTAATTGTTTATTAACAAGCTGCTAATAGAGAAATGTTCTTATGGCTTCCTTCACCATTTTTGTAGGCTTTAAGTTTTGATCAACCATTAGTGTACAGAGTTTTACAATACTAGTGAACCACACAGTTCCATCTCTTTAAATAACTCAAGTTTTCTAATCAAGTGAACACCATAATTTACTATAATGATGAACTCTTTCTTAATGTGGAGACTGGAGAGTTTTACACTGACTATTGATCAAATTTAAACTTTCCTTGAAACATTGTCTTTAGAGTAGTTTGTAGCTGTAGCAGTATTCCTAATTTACTAACAGCTTACTCTTTTGCATGCAGTGATTTTCTTTTTAATTTATCTTCTAAGTGATGCATTAAATTGTAAATTACGCCAAGCTATTATCCTTTTATGTGAGGCGCAGTTTGCAATTCAATTCATTCTTCAACTTGATCTGATCTCCAAAACTTTGGATCAGAGGGGTTCGTACTCTTTTCAGATTCTCTCACAACTAGGTAAATATTTTTTATGTAAGAATTACCTATTTTTATGCCTATTGGTCACCTGTTTGCACCTTTGTGGTGTAAATGTAAAGTTTCTGTTGCCTTCAACAAAGTCATTCCAATTTTTATTTTATCATTCTTCTTGTGAATGTTGCAGGTTTGGTTAATCATATTCATTCAGTGGATTTCTTCAAAATATCGACTCTTGCTTGCTTTTGTGCAATTCACAATCAGGGGCTCCAAACATTGCTTTTATTTTCATCTATTGTGCGGCACACATCTTGCCCCCCTTTTGGGTTTAGCATCTTGAGAGCTGGCTTGATCAAACCCGTTCATTTATCAGGTTATAGTCCAAGATCTAGTGAGAGCCATGGAACTCATGGTACGACTACTGTAAATATTGATTATTGCTGGAATTTCCATACCATTTTATTTTGATAAATAAAGTTCGTGTTGTCTTTAAACTGATACTTAACCTTCTACCACTTGATTGGTTTAAGCTACATTTTAGCCAGAAGTGTCCCAATACCATGACAATATTCTAACCATACTATTTAATTATTCAGAGAAGAAGAGGATATCATATTTGAACATCATAAGACAGAATTTCCTTTCTGTTTATCGGTCATGTGGCAAATACATTGCCTTCCTGACAGTTCTCTTCAGTGTATACCTTTGCACACCCAACTATGCTTCATTTGGTTACTTATTCTTTCTTCTACTGTGGATAAGTGGAAGACAACTTGTGGGACAAACAAGAAAGCATCTTTGGTATCCTATGAAAGTGTATGCTGTAATGGTATTTGTTTGTATTTACTGCATTGGTGTCTTTTCCAGCTCTAAGATGTGGTTTCTCAGTATAATTGATCTTCAATCTGCATTTGGCTATAACCCAGCAGCTTCAATGTTGCAAAACATCTGGGAATCCTTGGCTGTATTGGTAGTGATGCAATTATATAGCTATGAAAGGAGGAAGAGCAAAAGTTCTGGATTAAGTGGCTATGATGCACCAGAAATGGGACCTTTTGCTTTTAGCAGACGTCTTCTGGTTCGGCATACTGATAAAATATTATCTCTTGCTTTGTTTTATGCATCACTATCACCTATAAGTGCATTTGGTTTCCTGTATCTTCTTGGTTTAATTAAGTATTCAAGGTTACCGAAGTCTTCTCAAATACCTGCCAAAGTATTTCTAGTTTATTCAGGAGTTCTTGTGATGGTCGAATATCTTTTCCAGATGTGGGGAGATCAGGCTGAGATGTTCCCTGGTCAAGAGCATTCCCAATTATCCTTATTTATGGGTTTACAGTTGTATGAACTTGGTTTTAAAGGTTTAGAGTCAGGGCTCAGGGGAAAGGTTGTGGTAATTGTAGCATGTATAATTCAATACAATGTTTTTCGTTGGTTGGAGAAGATGCCACATGTTAACGGAAATGGAGGAAAATGGGATGAGTCTTGTCTTCTGTTCAACCTTGTAGAAGTTCCTAATGAACCGACAGCATGTACCCCCGAAAGCAACCTATTGGAAAACCCTACTTCACCAACAATTAAGCAGCGTGCAAGGAGTCATTCATGGCCAAAAGTGAATTATGCATTATCCCAAGGGCCAGATTCAGGAAACGAAAGAGACAGTGCCAAAAAATTTCGACATTTTCATTTCTGGGAGAGTTCTAAGGACAGCTTTAAGTGGAATAGAAAGCGGATTCTTTTTCTGAGAAAAGAGAGGTTGGAGATGCAGAAGACTGTTTTAAAAGTATCTCTGAAGTTCTGGATAGAGAATATGTTCAATTTATTTGGTCTTGAAATCAACATGATTGCTTTGCTTCTTGCAAGCTTTGCAGTGTTGAATGCCATCTCCTTGCTCTACATAGCATCACTTGCTGCTTGTGTTCTTCTACATCGGCAAGTTATCAAAAAATTATGGCCTGTTTTTGTTTTTCTATTTGCTTCCATCATCACTGTTGAATACGTGGCTATCTGGATGCACCTCACTTTTACGAACCAACAGACTGAAGCGCAAGTTCCATGCCATGATTGTTGGAGAGTATCAGATATATATTTTAGCTACTGCAAAAAGTGCTGGCTAGGTATCTCTCCAAGTCTCCATTAATGTGTGTGCTTGTGTGTTCAATTGGTTGGTCACATACTATTATGTATATATCTTGTGGATAATCTCTATCTAATATAACCAACCCGAGCCTGTTTTTGACGCTTCAGAATATTTATAACTCAACTGGATACTTCTAGCATTTGCCATGTGATAACTTTCCCCAAATAATTTACATTAAATGCATTTACTGCAGGAATCATTGTTGATGATCGCCGTATGCTTATCAGCTATTATGGGGTTTTCATGCTTTCATGTTTCAAATTCCGTGCGGACCGTTCATCTAGTCTCGCTGGGTTAGAGATGTATAAAATGATACTCTCTCAATGGAAGTCTGCATCTGTACTAAACGATCTTTCATTTGAAACAAAAGCATACTGGACATTTCTCGACCACCTGAGGCTTTATGGTTACTGTCACTTACTAGACTTTGTTCTTTCATTAGTTTTGATTACAGGAACTCTTGAATATGACATTCTGCACCTTGGCTACCTTGGTTTTGCTCTGGTTTTCTTCCGAAAGAGGCTAAAAATACTAAAGCAGGGAAATAAAATTTTTAGATTCTTGAGGATGTACAATTTTGTCCTTATAGTCTTGTCTCTTGCATATCAATCTCCGTTTGTTGGTGACTTTAGTGAGATCAAATGTGGTTCAATAGAATGCATCAATGAATTGGTTGGATTTCACAAGTATGATTATGGGTTTCGAATTACATCAAGATCAGCATTTGTGGAAATCATCATATTCATGCTGGTAGCACTACAATCATACATGTTTTCATTCCCAGAGTTTGATTATGTTCCAAAGTATCTTGAGAAAGAGCAGATTGGTGCAATAGTGCGACAGGAGGAGAAGAAAGCTGCTTGGAAGGCAGCTCAATTGCGGCACATAACAAAATCTGAAGAACTGAAGCATCTCCGAAGCTTGCAGGTAGAAAAGATGAAATCGGAGATGTTAAACATTCAAAACCAGCTTCATAATATGAGCACTGATGCAAACTGTAGTAATGCTTCTCTCGAATATGATGGCCTAAGAGAGAGAGGAAACTCTTCCCTTGATTTGCATAGGGAAAATGAATTCAAAAAGAAGGATCTTGATGTCAATACTGAGTCAATAGGCCCCTTTGATATGAACAAATCTCTAAATAGTGAAAAACCTGCAAGTCCATTGGGACCAGAATTTTGGAAGCATCCAATGGATTCTCCTCATGGATTTGTTGAGGTAAAGGAAAGGAGTAGTGGCAATGATTTTTTGAGCTCTGAAATTAGGGGCCGTAATAAAATTCCAGTCAGGAAAAATGCTTTAATTTCAGCTGTGCATCTCATAGGGAATGGTGTGTCTCAAGTGCAATCTCTTGGAAATGTGGCAGTTAACAGTCTAATGAATTTTCTGAAGATAGAACATGAAGAACTTGAGTCAAACAAAGATTCTTCAGATGATGAGGAATATTATGAGATTGAGAATCAGAATACGGGAGCAGAACCTCTGGAACCTACAATTTCCACACACACTGTTTATGAGCATTCGATGCCTGATACTGCTTGCCTCCGAATTGGTATTATTTTCCGTTACGTGTGGTCTCGAATGAGGTCAAATAACGATGTTGTTTGCTATTGCTGCTTTATTCTAATATATCTATGGTACTTCAGTTTGCTTTCTGTGGTCTACCTAGCAGCTCTCTTCTTATATGCTCTCTGTCAAAATACTGGTCCCAGTTACACATTCTGGGTTATTATGTTAATTTATACTGAGGTGTGCATTTTGCTTCAGTATTTGTATCGAATCATCATTCAACACTGTGAGTTTGAATTCCCTGTGAGCTTACTTCAACAATTAGGATTTCCCGTAAGAAAAATAACATCATCTTTTGTGACAAGCAACTTACCTTTCTTTCTGGTATATATATTCACTCTCTTGCAAACCTCAATAACTGTGAAGGATGGTGGTTGGGCAATTGCTGCGGATCTCAGCTTCCGTAAGAGAAGAAATCAGAGCTACATAGAGGATGTAAAGTGCTCCAACTTCCAAGAGAGATTACAGAGGCTATTTTTACCTCTGAAAAATTCAATGAAACTGTTGATCAGACGACTCTGTAGGTACTGGAAATCATTAACATGGGGTGCAGAAACACCCCCTTACTTTGTACAGCTGTCTTTGGAAATTAACTCGTGGCCTAGAGGGGGAATTCAGCCAAAGAGGATTGAATCAAGAATAAATAAGTTGCTGAAGATCTTGCATAATAGGAAATGCAAAGAAGAGAACCTTTTTAACTTGCACTCAGCAAGTAGGGTTCGCGTACAGAGCATTGAAAAAAGTGAAGAGTGTGAAAATTTGTGTTATGTTGTTTTTGAGGTGTTATACGCCTCCCCTCCGATTGAATTTACTGCTGAAGAATGGTACAGTTCATTAACTCCTGCAGCAGATGTTTCGGATGAGATTCGAAATGCTCAACACGATGGTATTTTTAAAGAAATTGGTTTTCCATATCGAGTACTTTCCATCATTGGAGGTGGAAAAAGGGAAACTGATCTGTATGCCTATATCTTTGGAGCGGATTTGGTTGTTTTCTTCTTAATCGCCATTTTTTATCAGTTAATTATGAAAGCTAACACACAGTTTCTTGAAGTCTATCAGCTTGAAGATCAGTTCCCAGAAGATTTTGTATTAGTTCTGATGGTAATTTCTTTTGGACATACGATGCCTTATTCATATTTCAGATATTATAAATCGAACACTAATATGCTGGAGGCTGATCATTCTGCTCAATGGAACCTACCATTTATGTTAGAATGATGCATTAATTCAAAGCTCGTTAATTTTCAATTATTTGGTGTGAAGCTTTATCTTCCTTCATGATTCATTAATATTGCGGAATAGGATCATACATTTAGGATATATATTTGGTATATTTAGCTTCAATTATTCAATGACTAGAGACATTCAGACATAAAGTGATTAAGCGGCCATTTAACATGTGGTGTTATCTAGAGAAAAAGAATAAATACCACTGATTCGTATCTGGTGGTTTTTAGGGTTGTTTAGTTAGATACCCTAGGTGAGTACAAGCTACTACTATTTTTTTTTTATTTCTAGGGTTTATATGACTTGCGTTCATATTTTTTCAGAAGTTACTGCTTTCTTTGCCAAACTGATTCTTTTCATTTTGTTTAAGATGACATAGCTTAATATAGTTACATAGTTTAATATAGTTTGATAATCACTATATTGCACTTCTTGATCCATTTTGACCAATGTAAGTCGCCTTTTTGAGTCTGCCATGTTGATGGTAAATTCGCATGCCTGGCTGGTTCTCACCAAAGGAACTTAATCTTTCAGGTTGTCTTTTTCTTGATCGTGCTTGATCGTGTCATATACCTCTGCTCATTTGCAACAGTGAAGGTTATTTTCTATTTATTCAACCTTGTTCTATTCACATATTCAGTAACAAAATATGCCTGGGACATGGATCCTTTGCACAGATATTCTGGAAGACTAGCCCTTCGTGCCATTTATCTCACAAAAGCAATTTCTTTGGTTTTGCAAGCCATGCAAATTCATTTTGGGATTCCACACAAAAGCACTTTGTACAGGCAGTTTTTGACCAGTAGTGTTTCACGAATTAATTTTTTGGGTTTTCGACTGTATCGTGCTCTACCTTTTCTTTATGAATTGAGATGCGTGTTAGATTGGTCTTGTACGACAACATCTTTGACTATGTATGACTGGCTGAAGGTATGTCCTCAACATTCTTGGCTACTTTATATCCCCTTGCTAGCACAGTTAGGCAGATGGATCCTTTCCTTATTTTATCTGATTTTAACTTTCTTTCTAGTTGGAAGATATTCATGCAAGCTTGTTTCTTGTCAAATGCGATGTGGGTTTGAATAGATCCCACCACCAACAAGGACAAAAGCAAACAAAAATGACAAAGTTCTGCAATGGGATATGTTTATTCTTTGTGTTAATGTGTGTCATATGGGCTCCTATGCTGGTAAGAATAAAAAAACTAATTATGGATCTCATCTTTATATCTAGTTCTGAGACCCATTTCCACAATTCATGAAATAATCAAATATAATAATATTATGGGATTGACTTAAATTTAAAAAACCCAATGAAGTAAATGTCTTTTTTGTGTGTGTACATGCAAGACAGATAATAATACATTTTCAGTTTTAAGGGATCAATTTGCTTTTATAACTAATTTTCAAAGTTTTGAAAGAAATAATTTGATTTCATTGTTTTTGCAATAGTATCGGTTCGTTGGGGATGAAAAGAAACATAAAAAATCAGCAGCACAGCTTCTCTCGCCTGAATCACTGTTATTGTATGCTTATAATGTTGTTTTAAACTCTCTTGATTTCCACTATGCAATTGTACGTACTTCATATATCTTACTTTTTGTGCCTATCTGACTTTTTCCAGAAAAAGCTCAAGACTGTAGAATGGTGCTTCCACATTTTTTATATCAATTTTAGAATCTAGATAATAATATTGGTGACAATTTTTTCCTGAATTACTTCTTGATGGTAACTATAACTTCGCACCATTTCTTTAAAATTACATTGTCTGGACAGATGTACAGCAGCGGCAACCCAACAAACATTGCAAACCCGATCAAAGATGCTAGTGCTCGGCTTGATATACAGACAGTAAGCGGAAGGTTGGCATTGTTCGAGACAACTTTGTGCGAGAAGATATCTTGGGAAAATCTTGAAGCACGCGCACGTTTGGATCCTCAGGGTTATCTTAGTGCATACAATGAGAAAGACGTTCAATTAATTTGCTGCCAATCAGATGCAAGCACTTTGTGGCTTGTTCCACCTGTTGTGCAGGCCAGATTTATAAAGTCCCTTAGGTGGAACATGGACATTACTTTCTCCTGGCAATTTACCAGAGACAGGCCTAAAGGAAAAGAAGTAGTGAAATATGAACTAACCATACCGGACGAGGATCTTCCAGATACTTCAGAAGTGATTAAAGTTTTCAATGGTACTTCCAACAGTTTCACAGTATTCAATATTTACCCAAGATATTTTCGGGTCACAGGCTCCGGGGATGTGCGGTCTCTTGATCAACAGTCGGTATGTATGCTTACTATATAATGTTCCTTAAAAAACTTACCTAATCTGATATTTTTTCAGTTGGATTGCTACGTTCATTCGCTAGCTCTGGCTCGGATCATAATGAGCATAAGGTCTTAATTTGCAGGTGGAGCTGGTTAGCGGGGATCTTGTTCTCAACAGCGGGGATCCAGAGTGGTGGTCTTTTTATGATACTGATATCTCGGATGCACATGGATGTGGGGAGTTCCCAGGACCTATAGCCATAATTGTATCTGAAGAAACCCCTCGTAAGCTCAACCCAAACTTCAATTATAGTTTCCTATTTAGTCCATGCAAGAGTCAGGAAGTAACATGTTTCCCCTCACATTTGATCAATACCTTTTCACTAATACCAATTTTTCTGCTCTCCTTGCTGCTTTAGAGGGCATTATTGGTGAAACTCTCAGTAAGTTCAGCATCTGGGGACTGTATATTACCTTTGTGCTTGCGGTTGGACGTTTTATCAGATTACAATGTTCTGACTTGCGAATGAGAATTCCTTTCGAGAACCTACCTTCATGTGACAGGTTCTCAAGCAATAAATCTATCCTTCTGATGAATTTTCACATATGAGCTTGGTTTCTGATGATATTGAGGACTTACATGAAGTGAGTGAGTGTCTAAATTCTGTGTTTTGTTGATGCAGGTTGATGGCAATATGTGAAGATATATATGCTGCAAGAGCAGAAGGAGAGCTTGAGGTCGAAGAGGTTCTGTATTGGACACTGGTTAAAATTTACCGCACTCCGCACATGCTGTTAGGGTATACTCAGGCTGAGTAATTTCTTGGAAGAGTTGGAAGATATTCAATATCATGCTGCGTCATCTTGCAGAATTAATGATAATTGAGCATCATCTAATTCTTAGATGGCTTCCATAGGAAACGCCAAGCATGAAGACCACATGTAAAAAAGGCTGCTCGACTATATGAATCTCGAGTTCCATCTTCTACATTTTGGAGCCAGTCACATAAATAATCAAGAGTTCACGCTGGGATTCTATTTTGTGTTATTATGGGTGTGGTTTACTGGTTTTGATTCTGGGGTATTGTATGCTCAGTTCAAGAATAGTTAAAGGTAGCATACAACAAGCTGTTTAGGATTAATGTAAAAATTTGGATGATTCCCAAATTACATTCTTAAATTATAGATGTATGCCAAATCACATTTTTCTTTACTAGAAATGCATAACATATATGACAAAATTTACTGAAATATTTTTTCATCTAAGCGCTCAATTACGTTGAATAAAACAAATAACAAGTAAGTCTTTCTTATTTGACTATGTCAAAAAAATTATACTGACATGTACCATCTTGTCCATTTATATAGAAAAAATTTCTGTCTTTGTAAACTAATTATTGTTACAACTTACAAACTTCAAAATAAATTTCTATGCAAAATTAGTTGGTTGCAGTAAAAATAGATTGTAATGTTAAGTAAATTTTATTTGTAATAACAGAGATTCAAATATTGGAGTCTCTACTTTGAAAAACAAAACACAAAAAGTATATAATCATTACTCTCAAATCAAAGTTTGAGTGAGCAGCTTTTAAGACAAAATAAACTTCATGAAGAAAATCTACTACATAAAACTTCCAACTTTGCTCAATGTGAGACATAAAATTACAATAATAATGTATTAATTTTGTTTAGTCAATAATATAATTGTTTTGCTTAAAAATATTAATTAAATGGATTTAAACTCGTTTTAAATATTTTATATTTTTTCCAAATTTATAGCAACAACATTTAAGAACAAAATAAGTAACGGACCAGAGAATTATGCTCACTTAATTTAGCGGTTCATTTAGAAGTTAAACATTTACACATAAATAGAAACCAACAAGCAGCGTCGATATGTCCGAGTGGTTAAGGAGACAGACTTGAAATCTGTTGGGCTTCGCCCGCGCAGGTTCGAACCCTGCTGTCGACGTTTTTGGTATGCATTTTTTGGTGCAAACGTGCAACCTCGGTGAAGTTTGTTTTCAAGGAGTCATCTTTGATCTTACTGTTGACCAAAGAAAACGGTCATGATCTTTACTCTTCGCGGTCTCTCTTTTGAATTTTCTTGGTGCCGGCTGCCTGGGCATTTTACGAAGATGTCTCTTTCAAATTCTTTTTCCAAATTGACCGTATACCAAATCATGCGAGCCAAAATTTCAATGTCAATGATTGTTTAATTAAGAAAATGCCGACACACTTGACTGCTCAGAATTGAGTCCCTCACATTAATTTGTCTAATATAAATCAACCAATGAAACTATTTATAGAGGAAGTCAGAACTTGAGTTAGTTTACCAATGCTTGATTGGTTGGATTAAGTTATTAGACAGTTTATTCACCTTAACTAAAATATTAAATTCGAAATTTTGTGAATGATAAAAATTAACATGAGCTAATTTCAAGGGTCTCAAGAAATTAGCAAAACTATGTATGTTTAATTTTCCTTTTTTCTCTCTGACAAAAGCACTTCAAATTTTGGTAAATACAGGAGAATTGTGGGTCTTTCAAATTCTTTTTTCAAATTGACCATACAAAATCATAATTGTTTAATTAAGAAAATGCCAACATAATTGAGTGAATAGAATTGAGTTTATTGGTTTATGGTTGCTAAACTAGTGGTGGCAAACATTACATTGGACTATTTAATTTGTTTATTGAAATGTTTCAAGAAAATGCCAAAAGTCTCCTAGCTCGATAGTAGGTAATGTTCTAAGGTGCAGGGAGATGAACAAAATGAAAGGTGGGTGAAAGGGATTGCACGAAAATGTATAAGCATATTAAAGGAAAAAGTCTTGATATTTTTCAAGGATAAGGTAGAAAGTGACAGTTAAAAATTAGAATATTTTCAAAAGTAAAAGTATGAGAGAGAAAAGTAAGAAAGGATAATATGTGAGCCAATAGAATTTTAAAAAGTGTCCCATAGGAATAGCATTATCCAAAAATAGCTAGTGGCAACTATAGCACAGCCTACAACATTCAAAATCCTTGCCCATTTAAAGAAATCTTCTATTGCTACAAAAAATCAGAAAAGAGAGCCACAAAAATTGACCTATGAGCTATCACTTTGTTCATATATTTAGCTTCTTATTTTCCTCTCTTTCCTCCTCTGATTGTGTCTTGTTTGTAAGTACCTTGAGTGTTTTATTTCTGAGCTTCTGAGCTTTGTTTAAGAGTGTTCATATCACTTTATAAAAAGCTTAAGTGTTTGTGAGCTTTTGTTTTGAAGAAGCCTTGAGTGAACTTTGTCAATGTGAATGAACCTTGATTTGTTTGTGAGTGAATTTTTTAAGAATCTTGTTTGTTTGTGATGACTTTTTTACGAGAGTTTTTGTTCTTGAGGGCTCTCATTTGTGAGTTTATTTGTAAGTTTGAAAAGCTATTTGTAAGGAAAACTTTTTGTTAGTGAAAAATCTCACATGGTTGGTAGGAACTAGATATAAACTCCACTTTGGAGATTGAGTTGATATAAATTTCTTGGTGCAATTCTCTCAACCTTATACTCTTCATTTATTTTATGTTTGTACACTTTTGAACTTCTAACTTAACATATTAAATTAACTTGTGCATATATTTTTCTTAACATTTGCGATTCTGTTTATTTCCTAAGATTTCAAAAGACTTTTTGAGAAAATCTCCTAGTGAATTCATAGATTTTGTGTGAATATTTTAATATGCTTTTTAAGTGTATAGCAATTTTAATCTAGTCTAATACTTTAGACAATCTCTTTTCTCAAGCACTCAGATACTATTAGAGTCCCTCACCATTGCTCATTAATCAATCGGTGACATCATTATTTGTTGAGAGAGAATTTGAACTATTATATCAACCTTTAATAGGTTTAAACAATTTGATACTTATTTTCTTTGAATAAAATCTAAAGTTTATAATTTTGTGAACAAAAAAAAAGAAATTAACATTGTATGAACCAACGAGTTTAACTTTTTTTTTTTTTGTGGTTGGCAGGGGGAGGGCCTAGGAGCTCTGTCCCTTTCAACGACTCGAAGTCGCCTGGTTTAAGGGGCGGGACATTGAACCACTTGAGGTGACCCTCAGGTGCCAACGAGTTTAACTTCGAACTGCAATGATTAAGAAAAATTACAATTAAAAAGCTTGAACAAGTTTCGAGGGTCTAAAGAAATTATTAAGACTATTTCATCGAACAAAAAGGAATTAACAAAACTATGTTTATTTTTTTTATCTTTTTCTCTCTTAAAAAAAAACCCTCAAAATTTGTTAAATACAGGAGAATTTCTGGATCTCTCCCTTCCTCGTCTCATATCACCTCGCCACTACTCTCACCTTTCACACTGCTTAGGAATACATACATAGTACAGTTACATAAGAGTTAATTAATACAGGGATATTTAATTTATTTTGGGCTCCCAGGAGCAGAGGGACCGGAAGGAAGGCTGGCTTTTTGCTATTACTGCATGTCGTTTTTCTACAGGAGTCATGTTATTTATACTAAAATTACAGTACAAATAACATACCTCATTTCCGCACCGAATGTTACACGGTGCAGCCTCCAAACTGTGTGTCTTTCCGTGTTTTTTTATACCAAAATAAATTAGCAGCCCCTGGCCGCATACATATTTCACACGCTAAAGACAACAGCGCAGCGCAGTGCACTATTCTCTAATATCACTCATTAATTCCATGCTTCCTTGTCCTTGTCCCTATTTCCGTATCAAAACTGTGGCCACCACGTGTCGTAGATTTATGTCACACAATGCTTACTCCACACATACGCAGTTGGTGGCCACCATGAAATTGAACACCATGCTGATGATGATGATGATGATGATGATGGTTCACCATCTCGTGACACCTCCTCAACCCTCCTTCATAATCATTCCCCAGCCTCCACTCTCCAACCCTTTCCTCTTCTTCTTTCTCATATCCAATGTCCTCTTCTTCTTCTTCATCTACCATTACTACTTCTTCGTCCACTTGTTCCTGCGCTTCTTCTTCTTCTTGTTCAACTTCTTCTTCCTCCTCCTTCTCTTCTTCCTCTTCTTCATCATCATCTTCTTCTAGAATACTGTGGTCTGGAATGAGGTGCAATGTCAAGCGTCCATCGTGTCGCGAAGCGTGGAGAATCTCTTGCCGGTGTATTCTTACTTCGGTGAGCTCCAACCTTCCGTCCTTCCTCACCGGTCGGAGAAAGAAACTCGGCTCGCCGTTGCGGTTCAACGACGTCAGAGGCGGCGGGAACGACCTCACCTTCCTCCAGCTTTCTCCCCTCCTCCTAATCCAATCATCATTCACCTTGTAATTGCTATCATCACTATTACCATTCTCATCATTGTGATTCTTACTGTTGATTTCTTCTTCAATGCGATTATCGACTCGCCTCTCGTCGGAACTCTCGAAGCCGAGACTCTCGGTGCATGACATCAAGCCGTCAACCTCACCGCCGATATCGTCAATGAATCCAATATTCCTTTTGGTGGAGGCGGAGGCGGAGGCGGAGGGGGACGCCGGAGGAGAAGGCTTCAACATGGCTGACTCCACAACATTGGGAGGCCTATCTGTATCCCTAGTGACACTGATGAGGCCCAACCCTGGTGAAGATATGGGGTGGTGGTGGTGGTGGTGACGGAGTTGAAGCTTGTAGTCACCGGTTTTGGTTGTGGTTGTGGTTGTGGTTGTGGGTAAGGCGAAGAAAGCGTGAATGTTCTTCTTGAACAAAGTGATGATCATGGTAGGGAGGAGGAAAAGGAAAGGGATCAGAAGAATAGGGAAATATACAAACACAACAGAGACAATTAGTGTCATGAGATAATAATTAGAAGTATCCGTGTGTGTGTTTGAAAAGAAAAGGAAGAAGAGAAGAGGCAAAGGGCATTTATTAGGAAGGAACAGATAGAGAGAGAGAGAGAGAGAGGTGTGAATGTTGTGATATGAGCTGGAGTCATTGATAGACAGAGGAAACGGTGCCGGGTCCCACGTATGACTCCGCTCAAGTAGCCACTTTTGTTTCACATCTCTTTTATTTGGATGGATGCATGGGTTAAATTCTCAATGATAAACTTAATTAACCTCTCTTCCCTTCTCTTATCATCTCCATTATGATATTTCTTCAGGAGTCTACTGTGCTGTCCTTCCAACTCAGTTGGCTCAAATCACGTAAGCTTGGAATGGGAGAGTCCAGTATGTGTGTGAGAGAGAGAAAATATGGAACTATTGGCATTGCCAAGGACATGCGTACGCCAGTTACGGTGGATAAGTGTCAAGTGGGAGATTTTTTACAATGTTTTGTTTTTTCTCCCATGTTTTTGTTATTTTCAAATTATCTACACGTTTTCCTCAAGGATGCCGAAATATCTATCTGTATCCAAAGAGGCGTTAAAAAAAAATGAATTTTGAATATTCTCGTGCTCTTTGACCATTCTTACTAACCAAAAAAAAAAAAAAAATCGGATTTTCCGAGTTGAAAACATGTTACGTACAAATTAGTGGTTGAGCTGTACTAAAATTTTTGCTGTGCATTATGCATACCTCTTCTTTCCAAACAGAGAGTGCTTGAGTTGGCATCCGTTTACTATTTCTCCCTGTCCATCGGAATGGATAAATAAGGAGGATATTACAATTCAGATGGTTGTAGGATGATTAAACAAAGTTAGCAACTTATCATTTTTGCAAAAAAATAAATCTATCCTACCCAACAATATACTCTATACGAATAATACGTGATCCAATATATTATATGTTTTGTTTATTTTTGGTTTATTGAGTGGCATCCTTTTTAGAAATTGAATCAAGGAATTCCTGAATTTTAGCATACCTCTATCACTGTGTTAATATATTTATTGGTATAAGTTTTGTTTATTTATTAATTTCTAAATGTTGTTTTTAATTTACTTTAAAAATAATTAACCTAACGGAAGTGAAACATGACTTATGACGAATTTTAAATGCAATGTTAAAGGTTTGAATTATGAAGTTTTTCACTCTAAAGAAGACTTCATTTAACTACTACATATGATTCGCAATTGTAAGAGCAACTTCTGAAAAATAAAAAAGGAAAAAAGAAATTATTTTTTATGTGATTAATTCGTAGCCATTATCAACCTTACCGTTCAAGCTATCACTTGTTTAATTTGTAATCTTTTTATGGCTATGCATAATCTTAAATGGCAGTTGGTCAACTCTCAAGATAAGTAAAGTAGTTCCTATAATTTCTTATTTAATAATCACTTTTTTCTTTGACGTGTTATTTAATAATCACTTTAAATGTAGATGGACGAGAGAAAAATAGAAAATTGAAAAAAAAAATTCACAAAAAGTATAAAAATAATTTAAATTTTAAAAAATTAAAATTGGAATGAATTTTTTTTTTTTTTCAAAAAGCCAATAAGAATTTAGGTAGTTACTAAACAAAGGTTATCTTAAAGATCAAACTTGAGTAGTTTAGACATAACTAAACATAGTTTCTTATTTGTAACACCGACGTCCAAACTCTCGGATTGATTAATTTATCAAGACAATGGCTATGGACAGGATTGCTGGGTTATCCTATATAGGTAAGGTAGATGATAATCATCATATGGAAAGCGTTTTACGAAAGCACAGGCGGCCCAGCTAATGGAATGGAATGAACAATCAAGTCAAATATCGATGAACTGATTTTTGTTGCTATAGAAGTAGCATAACGACCACAATCAAGCCCTCAGCTTGTTTTTATTCCATGTTCATTCATTTTAAGCAACGGGTTTTAACTGCACCATGGACATAATATTGAATGGACCATGAAGATCAAATATGGTTGTGGAGGTTCAACCAAACACAAATTCTTTGCATCATAAAAGTCGCAAGCTTGTTTCATGGAACCTTTATCCAACATCTATGATCTGCAATATTGAAAATTATCACTGGATTTATTATGCATGCAATTCTGTTACAAATTCATCTTTTCGTTGAAATTGGATTCAGAGATGCTTGAATTTCTTCAAGTGTACGCCCCTTAGTCTCTGGTACTAGTTTTGCCACAAATAGAACAGTGAAGCCACATATGCTACAGAACATGAAGAAAGTTCCTGGCCAAACATAACACTAAAATTAATTTATTCCACAATACAAGCACTCCTTACCTTTTTTTTTTTTATATTTATTTCCCTTCTTTAATTGTTTTTCCTCAAATTTTATCCCTTCCCTTCCAATTTTAGTGGTGAGAACAAGGGATCAAGAGTAAAATGGGAAACTACCTTTTGAACTCCAACTCATGAGGAAGTTAAACGCATATGAGACAATCCAAGAGCACAACCAGCTAACCAAGGTCACAAGGCTTCCAGCAGACCCCTTCACATTGATAGGGAATATCTGAAAAAAAAAAAATAATTATTCAATCAAGCAGAGGAGTTTATATTTTAATGGTAGAACTTTTATGTCATGAGTTGAGGCATGGTAAAAAACTACCTCAGACATTATAACCCAGGGAATTCCTCCCATGCCGAGCGAGAAAGATCCTGTATATACCTGGTCATTTCAAAAATTAAAAGGTGAATTACCTTCATCTATCAACTCATATGTAAATTGGTTTGAATGACAACAATAATAGTCTAAATATTTATCATAAACCTTCTAACATTAGAGGCATTGATCGCGGAAATCTGGAAACCAAATCTATCTCATGAAAGCAAATACAAGTTTAATGAAAGCCGAAAGTGAAAGAATTTAGAAACATCATAAAAGTTCTAGCAAGAATTTAAGGACTTCATTAGCTATTCTAGAAGTACTTTGTCTTTTATGAACAATATCTTACTCTCAACTGTGCAATTGATGCAGAAAAGAATTAGGTAATAATTTATCATCCTTCTTACACAGTGATAAAACAAGTGTTGTGAAATTAAACTTATGCTTTGTTATCCAATTAAATTTATGAGATTTCACACTATAGTTAAATTCAACTAGCGGTGCATTACAGCGTATGCATTGCCATTGCTAAACCATTACCAGTACACCAACGAGCGCCAGAATGGGACTGACTTCCTTCCATTTATGTAGGTCCTGCATATGGCAAGCGTAATTAACTAACTAATCTTGGCAATAACCAATGTGAAAAACAACTTAATAGAGCAGATTTTGTCATTCTAAGAACCTGCAAAAGGAATGATAGGGCCACAAGGAACCATCCTAAGCATGTTCCTGATGCAGAGACCTGTATAAGCAGAAATATTTTGTTTTTGATTCAGAATTTTTTTCTGGAGTACAAGAAAGAGAAAACAAAAGCTAAATCTTTTTACCAGCAAAAGTGGTCGTCTTCCAGATTTATCCATCAAAAGTACTCCCAAAGCTGTCATTGGAATCTACAAAGACAGAAATGACCAAATAGTGTGAAAAGACTGAGGAATGAAAGGAAGACTAATGGAAAGTGGCATGTGTCTCCTCTCATACAGCATGAAGGAGACAGAACTAAATTGAATGAAGATAACTAAGAACCTGAACAACAACCATTGCTATTGTTCCAATACTTCCCGAAAACCCTGTCATAGATACGAATTTTTGCTTTCACTTATAAATTTAATATTATTATTTTCATAATCATATTCTCCCGCACATACCAGCAGAAATGAATATAGAACTTGCATAAAAAGCAATGCCATTAACCCCTCCAAACTGTTGCAGTATCATGAGGCCGACTCCTACAATAAGTGACTTCAAATACTGCAATTGAAATAAGCCAATAATGCTAGCTTCTGAATGCCGCTGAAGGGCTTTTGTATAATCCTGCAGAAAAGCACGGTGTATAAAATAATATATTAGGCTTTGTGGTTTCTTTTTTCTCCCCTTCTTTTGCTTCCAAGATAGATTGTAACCCACGAGTTAACACTATAATGAACAAACACTTATTATATACTCCAATTTCGGTGGCCTCTTGAGAAACATCAGCATTCTTCCCCCTAAGGCGCTGTAAAGCAGATTTACTCCCTTCCAGGTGACCAACCTTTGCCTGCAGAAGATTGTAACTATCACTTCTTAGTTGTGATTTGTTTTGTCTAATGACATTTCTTGACACCAATCATTTGAAAAAAGTGATGAAAATTTTCAGTTGCTTGAGTGAGTTGTGTTCAGCACAGATAGCCCAATAAACAATAAACCTATAGCAGCTATGAACAACTCACCAGCCACCTAGGAGACTCGGGAATGAAGGGTAGACTCAGAAGCTGTACAAGACATGGAATAGCTCCTGAGAAAAAGAGAAAGAAGATGAGTTACATCAAACCCATTTTCTTTATTCCATTTTTGTCAAAACAACACCAGAAAGAAGATCATTACCTATCAGCGCTAAAATCCGCCAATTCAAGAATGCTCCAATAATATAAGTTAATGATACCCCACAACAAATCATTAACTGTCAAAATAATACCAAATAAGGATCTGGAATAAGCCTACACGTGAAATATGTAAACATAGGTGGTAGTGTGGTACACACAATGCAAGTACAATGTTATTAAGAGATTATTGAATTGCTTCACCTGATGAACTGTGGTGAATCCTCCTCGAAGATTCTTGGGTGTCACTTCTGCTACATAAACTGGTACCTGTTATATTATAGAAAGGGAACTATTCATTTGTATTTCTTTTGAGCGGCTGAATATCGTTTGAACTGCAATTATGAAAATTGTAAAATTACCACATAAGATAGAAGGCCCATTCCACATCCTACCAACAGTCTTCCAATGTAAAGCCACCAAGCAACCTTCAAACAAGCAGCAAGTGTTAATAAATATCAATGACTGAAGCTGTGGAAACCCCATGGGATGAGTACATTCAACTGATAGAATCTTAGTGGTCCAGCTTCTGCCGTCCTTACTTTATCCATCTAGTTAATTGCGTTTTAAGAAATTTTGCTTGGAGCCTTGCAAGAAGGATTGCTAATTAAGACCATGCATGTTCTTCAACACTACCCATGGATGGAGCACTTATCACTAGACCAAAAGCTTAGGTGATAGTTAGAGTACAACATTTTTTTTGTTTTACTTAAGTAAGCGTATTACTAAGCACTAAGCACCACAGTCCGATCTGACTCCAACTCTACCTAAGCCTTGCCTCAACAAGATGCTGGCCTCAACCAACAGGAACATTGAACTCTTTTCATGGATGATTTTTTCCACTTCCTCGAAATATAGTCAACTAGTTTTCCATCTTTTTTGTAGAAATTTTACCAGGATTATTAGTGAACTATCAGACATATGCAACTAGCATGTTACATGTAAGCAATTACTTCGAGAATTAGGGAATGAGGTCAAAGAAATGGCAAACCTACCTTCGAGAATGCTATGGCAAGCCATCCCAAGATGCAGAACACCTCCGAGAATCCCATGGCCTGCTTTGCAAAATGCAAAATAACCGAAGAACAATAAAGAAGACTGGAAACACTCAATTTAAAGGTAGACACACTTTCTGCAATACGCAAAATCGAGAAACTTACAACTCGACGACCTGCATAATCTGCTATTCTACCACTCACAAGGGCACCAATTATTGCTCCAATTGTCAATATTGAACCGAAAAATGAATACTGCATAAATGCAAGGGAGGAGTTTGTCATAGGGACACACACAATCAAATGAGGCCAATAGATAAGCTGTAAGTGTTTCTCTCATTTCTAGCATCACAAATAGTTAACAACTGGACTTCAATCCGATACAATACATGGTAAAACCAAAGGTTGTGATTCAAAGTTCAAACCTCGGCAACACTGAGAGTGAGGTCATCCATGATTCCAGATTGAGCAGGGGATGAGTAACCCACCTGCAAAATCAGCCGGTGACAGTGATTAGCATAATATCATTCCGAGTGCTGGTGGATATGTCAAACCAAAAAGTGTAAATGGGAACTTACAGCAGATCCGAAAACGTAAGAACCACAGACAGCAACAAGGGTGCTAAGTATGAGAATAGCTGGTACGGAACAAGTTTCACTCTGCATCTGCTCATCATAGTTAATACCATGAACTTGTACTCCTTCAACGTTGGAAAGCAGAGGAACCGATGATTGGCTTGGTTGTGTGCTTTTACTGTCCTCCATGATTAGCCACACCTAAACGCAGGGGGTACACAGAATTTTAAGGTTAATGAATCTGTGAGTGATGGTGACTTGTGTTGCCCAAAATGACAAGTGGGACAAACAATACAGCAGTGTCGGAGATGAGTCTTGACTTGTGATGTGCATGTATAATACGGTTATATTATGTACATATGGTGGTTCAGTCTCAGTGTTCTTATTACTTAACGTTTACTTTGGTTTGGTGAAATAAGAACGCCAGGCACACATGTTGGTGTCGCTTGTGGATATCGCAAGCTTGCTTCTGTGAACAAGACGAGTGCTGTCTCCGTTGGCCGTGTCTTCTTCTATTACTTTGTCCTGTGCCGCGAAGAGTTCAATTCAGATAGAAAATCATTTTTCAACTCATCGGGGCATGGACATTGTCATCAACAATTTTTATTATTATTTATTAAGAATTTTCAATGTTAAGATATTTATATTTTTTATAATTATTCATTAAAAATGTAAATATTTTTATGAAAACTTTTAATTTTTTATTTCATTAACTCTTTTTTTTTTTTTATCATTTTCACTTTATAGAATCGAAGTCTCTTTCTTAATCAATTATTAGATTTATTGTTTCTCCCTCTTCATTAAAACTATAATTTATTATTCTTTTTCTTCACTAAATTGTATCATTTTAAATTGTTAGATTAAAATGAAATTAATAGTTAAATATTGGTATAAGAGCAAAACTCTTACATCGATATTAATTGATCCCTTCTTATATTAATATAAGTGTGGATGAATATAAAATATGCATTTATTAAGTAATAAAATATACCATTGAACACATAGATTAGTTGGTATAGGTTGTTCTAAATTAACTAAAGATCTTAACTCTCAATCTTGGATACATAATTGTATTAAAATTTAGAAGAGAAAGTTTCATCCCTAAAATAGTTTTACTTGATTCAAGCTGGATTACACCGAAGATATGAAAAAAGAGGTGTTAAATTTCCATGGTAAAATTTCGTAACTCAATTCAGATATTGTTATGTAGTTTTTTATTTCATTTTTCTGGGCCGATTATGAGCAGCGCTTCTCAAATTTTACTTTCATATATTTAAAAAAAATACATTTTAGAAAAATAATAATCCCAACATTCTATCATTGTGAAAAATAATGGGGTCTCGTGGTAAAAAAAAAAACAAAAAAAAAAGGTCGTTCAGTGTATGGGGAAATTTTTATCTAATTATTATTGCCATTTGACAATTCAAAGGATTAAGAACCCATTATCTAATTTTTATCTAATTATTATTAAGACCCCATTATTACATTAAGATTTTATTTCTTTTTCTTCAATATATTTATTTTCCTTATTTGTTTAGCCGTAGTTCCATTTTGTTACATTAAATATTCTATATTTTTAGTAGGCCTCCATGAACCACTAGTTTTATCATGGCATAAAGTACCTATTTCCATTTCCATTATATTATATGTAATTGCAATAATATATTAGTTCGAGTGAAATGGATTCGAATTTCTTAAGCATGAGATCATAGATTTGATCTCAAGATTCATATGTGTTAAAAAAAATTTTTAGAAGAGTTCCACTTAGATATTTAATCAAATTTCGAGATATTAGTCTCTCACCTATCACGTGAATAGATTTTTTTAGAAAATAATTATACTATTAGTCATAAATGTTGCTCGATGAAAATCCTATCTTAATAGATGATGATGGTCATTTTTTTTGGAAAAAAATTTATTGAATATTAAAATTTTAAAATCTTATAGCATAAAAGTTAGATTAATGAGTCAAATACTAATGCATGGTTAGTTGAAGTGATAGGAAGCTCCAACCCCTTAACTAGTAGTTTCGAATTCGAGCCTCAAAAATGGAGAAACCTATGTTAGGAGAGAGCTACCCCCTTAATGAGTTCTTCAATTCCTCGAATCGGATATAGTCATTGAACCAAAAGTCAACCTATATCAGTAGTCAAAGAATTAAAAAAAAGAATTAATGAGTCAAATATTTCTTAAAAAGTAATTATATTTAATATAAAAACTAATATTAGATTCAAAATATGTTGTAAAGATTTAATTTTAATTCATAAAATCAAGAAAAAAAAATGTAATCTCCACTAACCAATAAGTATGAATTCTGAAAAAATAACTCTTGTAATGACACATAATTTTTATACTTTTATAGTAAAACACAAATTAATTTTATAAATAATTTAAATAGATCAAACTTATAAGAATACATCATAATCTCATTAAAAGAATTCCTCTAATCAATATTTCCCTTTAAACAGGAATTTTCTCCTCCGTGTTTGCCCTTTGCCTACCTCTATGGAAACTTGCCATTTCATACGCGGAGTGTAACCTGCCCCATGTCAGTGGCATTGATTTTTTAAAAACAAATATTCAAATCTATACATGAAAGTCTCAACCAAAAAGAAAAAATAGAACAAGTTAAAAAAAAAAAAAAAAAAAAAAAAAAAATCTCTACATATGGAAGTGTCGATGTAAACAACTAGTTCTAAGGATGTGTATAAATCACATGAGAGTATTACAACAATTATTATGACACTTGCTGGTTGCTTCCTTCATGCAGACTTACGTATGCGTGGCCTTCCCACCATTTTTTATGAACAATCTTGTTTAACGAAACCTTTATTCTCCATCTATCTGCCATTTGGAGAAAGTGTTTATTATGCATGGACTCTTCTTACAGGGGAATATCAAATTCATCTCTTTGTTGAAACTGAATTCAAAGAAGCTTGAATTTCTTCCAATGTACGCCCCTTGGTCTCGGGTACTAGTCTTGCTACGAATAGAACGGTGAAGCCACATATGCTAGAGAACATGAAGAAAGTTCCTGGCCCAACATAACATAATAATGAATTCCAATCCACACATTAATATATAATACGTGACCAAAAAAAGATTCACAATCACATATAATAACAAGAACTCCTTGCTTTCTATTCTTCTTCCGTTTTTAAGAAACCAGGGATCAAGATTAAATGCAAACCTACCTGCTGAACTCCAACTCATCAGGAAGTTAAAAGCATATGATACAATCCAAGAACACAACCAGTTAACCAATGTCACAAAGCTTCCAGCAGAGCCCTTCACGTTAATGGGAAATATCTGGGAAATAAATTATAAACATTCATCATGCTGAGGATTTATTATGTTTGAATTTTCATTTCATGAGTATAGGTCATGGCAAGAAGAAGCTACCTCGGACATTATAACCCAGGGAATTGCTCCCATGCCTATCGAGTAAGATCCTACGTACACCTGGTCATTACCAAAATTAGAATGCAAATTACCTTTATCTGTCAACCAATATGTAAATTGGCTTGAATAGACAACAGGAACTGAACTCGTATCATAAAACTTTTTAACTTTAGTGGCATGATGCAAATCCTAAAACCGATTCTATGGCATCAAGGCAAATACAAGGCCACTGAAAACTCAGAATTAAAGAGAATGGGGAACAAGATAAAGTTCTAGCTGGAATTCAAGAACTTCATTAGATATGCTAGAAATACTAATCTTCTATGACATTCTACCCTGATTTGTATGATGATGCATAAAGGATATCAGACAATAGTTTAAGATCATTCTTCCAGTTGAGTTAGATACCTAAATCTTGCATTTAAATTTATGAGATTTCACAATGTGGTCGAAGATTCATAGATGGAGAAAATTGCATAAGCATTACCAGTACACCCACAAGTGCCAAAATGGGACTGACTTCTTTCCATATATGAAAGTCCTGCATATAGCTAGCATTGTTAGACAAAGAAATAATTCGTGTGAAGAACAACTTTCTAGAGTAGATTCTGTAATTAAAAGAACCTGCAAGAAGAATGATAGCGCTGCAAGGAAACATCCTAAGCAGGTTCCCACAGCAGAGACCTGCACAAGAGTCAGAATTTTGGATTCAGAATTTACAGAATGCCACAGAAAAGTACAAACAGAAGCTCAATATTTGTACCAGCAATAAAGGTCGCCTTCCAGATTTATCCATCAAGAGTACTCCCAAAGTTGTCATTGGGATCTAAAACAAAGAAATGACAGAATTGTGTCAAGAGACTCAAAAATGAAGGGTACACTCATCAAAGCGGCATCTATCTCATCTTATACAGCATTAAGCAGACAGAAATTATGAAATTGTGAGTAGGTAATTAAGAACCTTAACAGCAACCATTGCTATTGTTCCAATACTTTCCGAAAACCCTGTCATAAATGAGAAATTTTGCTTTTGCGTGAATAATGTCATAAATATAAAAGTCTCATATTCATTTTCACTTAATTCTCATATGATAGAAGCATAAAGGAAAACTTGCACCTACCAGCAGAGATAAATATAGAATTTGCATAAAAAACAATGCCATTAATCCCTCCAAACTGTTGTAGTATCATCAAGCCAACTCCTACCTAACCAAGTAACTAAATGCCATAAGAGTCTGCAAAAGGTTAAGATAGGCTGCACCCTACATGAATTGGGTTAATTAAGACAACTCACTGTAAGTGACTTCAAATACTGCAATTGAAATAAGCCAATAATGCTAGCTTCTGTTTGCCGCTGAAGGGTTTCGGTATAATCCTGCAACAAAAAGTTAGCGTGCAAAATGATATGTTAGGCTCTTTTGCTTCTTCTTCTGCTTCCTACTTACTGTAACCAGAGAATAACATTCTAATGGACAAAAACTTAGTAAATACTCTAATTTCAGTGGCCTCTTGATAAACATCAGCATTCTTCCCCCTAAGGCGCTGTAAAGCAGAATCACTCTCTTTCAAGCGATCAACCTTTGCCTGCACAAGATTGAAAGCATCACTTGTGATATATTTGTCTAAAGCCATGTCTTGACTCCAACTATTCGACAATAGTGATGAAAAAATTCAGCTGCCTGAGCAAGTTGTATCTAACACAGACAGCCCAAACAATAAATGAACAGCACCCCAAACAACTTACCAGCCACCTAGGAGAATCAGGGATAAAGGGTAGGCTCAGAAGCTGTAGAAGACACGGAATAGTTCCTAACATAAAAACAAAAAAGATGTGAGTTGTATGGAATAATTTTGTTTTGTGAAAAGAACACCAGAATGAACATTACCTATTAGAGCAACAATGCGCCAATTCAAGTATGCTCCCATGAGGTAAGTTAATGACATCCCAACACAGATCATTAACTGTCAAATTAATACCAAATAGGGATTTAAAATAAGCTTACGCATGACATATGCAAAACATAGGTGGTACACACAATAAGAGTAAAATAACATTAATAGAATATAGAGTATGGCTCTACCTGATGAACCGTGGTGAATCCCCCTCGAAGATTCTTGGGTGTTATCTCTGCTACATAAACTGGTACCTAGTATGGAAAGGGAACTATCCATTTGTATTTCTTGAATGACTGAATATCATTTGAACTGCAATAAAGAAAAATTACATATCACAATAATTACCACATAAGATAGAAGGCCAATCCCACATCCCACTAACAGTCTTCCAACATAAAGCCACCAAGCATCCTTCAAACAAGCACCAAATGTTAGATATCAGTGACTGAACTTCTGGAAACATCATGGAATGAAGACATTCAACTCAGAATCTTCGTTGCAACCCTTCCATTTTATCTATTTCATTGGGTTTGACGAAAAACAGCAACTCAACAAATATTTTGCCCGTAGTCTTATTAAAAGGATTACTAGTTTTCTTTGTCAAGCGAATAAGCTTCATAGTTAAAACCATTGCATGTACTTCAGGTCATTAATAGTTACAATGAATTGTTTTCATGGATTTCTTTTTCTCCTTCCTTGGAATATAGTTAGTATTTTCCTTTACTGCAGAAAGGTTACCTGGATTACTAGTTTTCACTATCAGACATATGCAGCTAGCAACTATGTAAGTAACCTAGAGAAATTAAATATGGGAAAGAAATTGAAGACCAGATTAATGGTAAACCTTTGAGAATGATATGGCAAGCCATCCCAATACGCAGAATACCTCAGCGAATCCCATGGCCTGCTCAGCAAAATGCAAAATAGCCCAAAGGCGAAGTTCGATAACATTCATTCAATTCAAAATTAAATGTGGCAACCATGCCTTTGAGAAACACACAAAATTGGCGAAACTTACAACTCGACGACCTGCGTAATCTGCTATTCTACCACTCACAATGGCACCAATCATGGCCCCAATTGTCAATATTGAACCAAAAATCGAATACTGCATAAAATGCAAATAGTTTGACTTTTTTGGTCACGGTCAAATTAACAAAGATCCAATCAATATAAACAAGCTAAACATGCGATTCGTAGTTCAAACCTCGGCGACACCGAGATTAAGATCATGCATGATTCCAGATTGAGCAGGGGATGAATACCCCACCTGCAAAGTTCGTTAAAACTCATTGTGATTGTGATTGTGATGTGATGGAATGGCCAACAAAGGAGGATATGGAAATGGGAAATCATGGTCATGAGAGAGGAACTTACAGCAGACCCAAAAACGTAGGAACCAAGAACAGCAACAAGGGTGCTAAGCATGAGAACAGATGGTATAGAACAGGTTCCGCTCTGCCGCTGCCTCTGCCTCTGTCCCTCGTAATCAACGTTATCATTGCCACCGTGTGATTCAGCGTTGTTGCCTGTGGAAAGCAGAGGACTTGAAAGTTGGGTTGGTTCAGAAGTGCTCCTACGGCCCATGATTCTGCTGTCTTTGTCTTTAAGAAGAAATGAAAACACGCAGAGAGAGAGAGAGAGAGAGTAGCTTAAAAAGGTTGTCGCAGAGGAAACTAGAGTTAACGAATCTATCAACAAACAAAAATGTAGGTGGTGTTGACCAAAATATCAAAGTGGATATGGATATTGCGACTTGTCCCTGTACGGCCAGCACGTGGCTTTTGAACGTTCAACATGTTTCAATTTTGATAAAAATTTGCAGGAAAAAAAAAAGACTAATTTTCTTTTCCTTACTTCTTGCCAATGTCGCCGTTCATTTTATAATTTTTTTTTTTAACGTAAAGCACACTCAGCATTCCCATCTTTTAGCGATTGTTCTTTTCTTATTTCATTTAACTACTTGCAACTTGTATTTGTTTATGATTATGTAGTGTCCTTCGTCTCCGAATAAAAATGTTAAAAAATGTTAACTTCCACGACATTGAGGTGAAGGCTAGCATAGAATGTTATACAAAAATGAGCAGCTATCGTCCATCATTCACATTCAACATATATCTGTTAAGATTACGCTTAAAAAATGTAGCCGGCGCCCATAAAATCACATCAATAAGAACAACCCCTCAGTAGTTATTATCAGTCGTGAATGAGAGCTATGAGCATATTTATGTAAACCATGCATTTGCCTCGATGATGAACATTGCTAGTACCATCCCCACTTGAAAATCCTGAATATGAAACTATAATAATGTTAGACATGTTTCAAATTGATATTTGCATATTATTTTCCTGTGTGAATTTTCTTCTAACTCAATCTTTATATAAGAAATTCAATACGTGAGTAAGTTATACACGGAATTAGAATTATTTTTCAATTAAGGCAGGCCTGATCTAAATGGTGTTTTGCATGGCAGAATGCAAAGCACTGTATCATTGATTACGTTGTGAATTATAAAAAGTTCTGCACTAACTACGAACTAGCTTCGTCAAATATTGAGCTCCCACAATAATAAACAGCTACGGGCCCTAAAAATTGTTGCCAGCATAGTAGACCAAATCCAAACTTCAAAAAAAATATTATCTTTTGCTTGGATAGCATGAAAATGGGAGGAAAGAAATAGGAAAAAAAATAGAAATTTTCTCTTATTTAGATAGGAAAGAAAACAAAGAAGAAAGAAAAAAAAAAGTGTGGATCCTATATAAATTTTTTTTTCTCTCCTCCATTGCTGAGAAAATAAAATAGATAAGATTTATGGTTTGAATTGTTCACTTTATCCCTTTAATCTCTTTTTAGTCATATAAAATAAATTGATAAAATTATCTTTTATATATAATTATATTTTCTTTCTTTCCACTTTTTTTCTTAGTTAATCAACAAAAAAAAAATATACTTTTCTCTTCATTTTATCTTCTCTTTATTTTTTTTCTTTTCATTTTCTTACTATTTATTTTCTCTTTTCATCCAAGCACAAAAGCCCAAGTATATTAATGAGCAATTGCTTAGCCGAAAAAACAAAACCACAAATTCAAGTAAAAACAAGAATCAATGAATAGTCATAGTTTCTTTGAAATATTCCTAAAAATTTAGCTTGTGACTGTTGTTTTCAACTGTATCTATGAAATCCTGTAAAATTGGCACTGCCATGATTATCATCTAAACATTAAACCAACTTGCTTCTAACTATCTTTCTAAAGTTCACAACAATTAATACTTTAACTTTGTGTATTTAAATGTATTCCCTTCGATTCAAAATAGTTATTAATTTGACTATTTTTACACAAATTAAGAAACCTAAAATTAATACATAATTATGATATAGGTTTATAAAAATATCCTTATTAAATTTCATTATGTGGTAGAAAGTATGACATTTTAATGTTTTAAAAGCATATTATTATATAGTAGAAAGTAGTCACTACATAATCATTATAATAACAAACTTATTTTCTTTACTTTGTTTTCTGTTGCAAATGTGATAGACCCATAACGTTAAGAGTGGTTGAAATCTGATAGTATTAGAGGTTTTGAGAAGGGAGATTAAATCAAGACCTTGGAAGGATTAAAGTTTCTGCATACTTAAAAAATAGATTAAAAAGTTCACACAAACTCTAATGATTTATTAGGAGATTTTGCTAAAATGTCTCCTGCTGTTGAAGGAGACAAACAGAACTATAAGGATGTGTTAATATCAATTAGCACAATAGCAAATGATGTTTGAAAGATCAGCAAATGTGAATAATTAAAGGAGATTACAGTTAAAAAAATTGCACCAAACGATTTATACTGATCTAATTTCAAATGGAACCTACATCCAGTTCCCACCAATAAGGTAAGATCTTTTGCTAATAAAAGGTTTTCCTTATAAATAAGTTTCCAAGCTTACAAACAAACTCGTAAATGAAAGCCCTCAAGAACAAAAACTCTTAGAACAAATTCTCACAAACAAACAAGATTCTCAAAGAATCAATCACAAACAAAGGTTCTCAAAGACTTTTTCTCAAACCAAAGCTCACAAGCACTCAAGCCTTTTACAAATTAATTCAAACTCACTCAAACAAAGCTCTATAGCTTACAAATAAAACACTCAAAATGTTTACAAAACAAACCAAAATAGAGGAGAAAAGAGATGAACAGTAGAAGGTCAAAGTATGAAGGAAGTAGCAGCTTAATGACCAATGTTTCTAACACTCTTTTCTGATTTTCATAGCAGCAGAGGGTTTCCTTATATGGGCAAGGATTCTGAACATTGTAGGCCCTACTACAGCTATCATCTAATTGTTTTTAGTGTATATCATTCTTGTGAGACACTTTTCAAAATCCCATCGGCTTACATGTTGTCATTTTTTACTTTTCTTTCTTTTACTTTTGTTTTTTGAAATGTCCTCATTCTTAACTATTATTTTCTCCCTTATCCTTTGAAAATATCAAGACTTTCCCATCTAATATGCTTATACATTTTCGTGCAATCCATTTCACCTAGCTTTTACTTTGTTCATCTCCCTACACTTTAGGAGATTTTCTTCACCAAGTCTCTTCTTGAACTAGGAGACATTTAAACTTTCTTGAAACATTTTCTTTATCACCAATATCAAATATTCTCTTTCTTCCTTTTGAACTTGGTCTCAACACTTTATTTCCTTCTTCTTCTTCAAAAATTTTGCGTCATCTAATTCATCTCAAGACTTGTGACTTAAGGCGATATGACCACAACCTTTTTATGTTTTATATTTGAAACACTAATACATAAATTAAATATAACAAGATAATGTTTGTCATCACTAATTTGGAACCATAAACCAACAAAATCAATCCTTAGAAAAGGTGTTATTCCACGATCTTGACTTCACAGTTCAACGAACACCCAAGTCTCTCACATAGTGCACTGGAATCAATATTCTCACATTTATTTGTATTTTGTTTAGTTGGAGATGAATATGATGCATTTCTTCTTTGTATTTACTAAGGCCCAAGATGGAACAGAATTTAATTCTTCACTGAATCATTTGCATACTTTCATGATTGTCAAATTGAAAATACAAAATATTTTAAACTATTTTGTATTTTCAACTATTTTGTATTTTCAATTTGATCTACATCAACAATTGTGAAATTGGATTCAATATATATTGCCAAATTAGTTTGGTATTTAGTAATTGACAAATCATAATCCTCTTTTTTTTTTTTTTTAAATTATACATATGTTGAGCTCTGCTAAACTATACATATGTTATATAGTTGTTTTCTTGCTTTATTTTTTTTCAGTATACAATTTAGTTTCCATTAGAATATTTAAAAATATGAATTCTCACTAAAAAATAATAATAACATTATTTCTACACATCAACCACTAGCGTATAATAATTTTGCTTGATAAATTTTTACTTTGTTTGTTGTGATTTATAAATAAGAGAAATAGAGATTAGTGAGGGTAAGTAGTGATAAAAGAATGAAACTATATGAGTTAAGATTAGTTAATTTTTTTAATACTTGATTAACCTTGGTTAAATAAACAAGAATATTCTATTATAGTTAGAGCAAATGGAATGGAGTGCTATTTTCAATTAAAAATAGAATTAGGTGCCATTTTAAGAAATCTCAAGGGAATTTGTGTTATTTACCCTATGGGTGTATTTGATTGGGAATGAAAATTGGGAGAAATCTTTTATGGATAAGCTGCATTAAAAATTTCTCCTCATTTTTACCCTAAACCAAACACACCATATATTTTAATAAAAAGAAACTCATTAAATGCCTCAAATATTTCATTGAGAGAAAGAGACATTACTCGTCTATTAAAATAAAACTTCATTAATGACAAGTAACGTTTATCATTTAATACATTTATTATATAAATATATTTAATTATTTAATATACTATTTTTATATGTTCAATTGTTACATATTTAAATGTCAATGTAATAAATCATAAAATATTATGTTGAATTTAATTACGATCCATTGTAAGTATAAAAACTTATTATTTTATTTAATACTAACATATTATAAAATTATTTCACGAATTTAATACTAATATACATAATGTCAAAACTATCAGATGAGATGATATATTTTAATATAATAACATTTAATGCCGGTGAATTTGCCTTTTCAAGCAAAATAAAATAGTTTTTCCCCAAAAAAAAAAAAAAAAAAAACGGCTAGCTGCCTCTCTCGCTAGTCGTCGTTTGCAGAGTTTTCTATGAAATTCTAGTGTCACTGCCTGTTGTGAGGTTTTAAGGTTGGGAAATGAGCTCAAGGTTTCACCTGTTCAGAACCAGCTGAGCTAAGTAGCGAAAAAACATGAACAACATCTCGCGTTAAAAGCTTATGGAATTTCAGTATCACCATGAATTATTACTTTGAAGTTGTATATTGGTTGGTAGCTAAACAGAAAGAATATTAGAAAAAAAAAAGAGAAATAACATAACAAAATAAGAAACACGAATTTAATAGAATACCAAAACATGAATACAATAAAAAGTAAACCTCATTTATGTTTCTCATATTTCTTAATAATTTTAATTTAATTTTAATTTTTTATTTTATTTATATTCTTAATATTTTTAAAATATTTTAATCTTGTCTTTTCAATAGATGACGTCCAAATTATAAATGAAAAAAACTGATATTAAGGTCAAATTTTAATATTAATGATATTAAAATATCACTAATAGAGATTATTTACCTTTAATTCTCCAAAAAAAAACTTTGGGTATGGATTTTATTAGAAGAAAGATTATTTAAGCATTAAGAAAGTTCAAATTAAAATGAAAAACTTTTATATGTTCCAAAAATATAGAAAGAAACGATAGTAAACAATATCATCACATTCACATAAGTAAGAACATATCATTACTAACGTTATAATCCGACCTTCATATTAATTTTTTTCGTTTATAATTTGAATGTAAAAATGGTATTGAAATATTTTGAAAATATTAGAAATATAAATAGAATTAAAAAAAATTGAGATTAAGTTGAAATCACTGTAAAATATAAAAGACATAAATGAGATTTTACCATATAATAAATTGTAAAATTTTGGAGCATGTCATGATCAAAATATAATATTTGAAATTAATATAATTTTAATATAAAAGGTGTGAATGGTAAATTACAATAAAAATCAACCTTTTATAAGTTAATATTATTCCTTATTAGTATGATAAAATATTATTATTATTATTTAATCATATTGATACTTTGCTTATTGGTTTAATAATAATAACAATAATAATAATAACTGTGCTTCTTCTCCCTCTTTTTTGGTTCGAAGAATAGAATGATACTTATGAAAAAAAAATTTACATACTTCAGACGGATGTAAACACGATTATTTATTACGTTCTATTTTTTTTTATGTTTTATCACTAAAACCACGGGTTATTATTTTTTATTTTTCAAATCAATTTTCAGAAATCTATGTAACTAACTTTTTCTTAAAACACAATTGTCACCCACCGTTACATTGTTCCACCAAACTCCTCCCCCATCTTTAAATTTATGTATATGCACTCTCTCATCTATTAATAAGCTTGTTTGTGAACGTTAGGCCCTTTACTCGTTTGTTTGTTTTTTTTTTTTTTTTAATTTGAAACTGTAAGTATTCTTTTATTCGAGACAACCTGTTCATGGCAAATAGGATCACTAAAGTAGCTAAACCTCTTCCGCTTCACTTTCTTATTTTTTAAAATATAGTGTACTCTTTGTAATTTATTATGATATTAGTGGATTTAAATAAAAAAAATTGATTCATTTTATATGCTACTTTCCATAATATATATATCAGCTATGTTTTAAAATAATTTATCTTTTGCTCTTGATGTATCTATTAAGTGAAATGAGAACGTATTAATAAAGTAAGTAGATAATTTAGTCGAATATAATTAATTTAAGATGTTTAATGAATTTTTTAATCTCCGTAAAATAAATGTTTTATTTCAGATCAATAAAAAGCTCAAGTTATTGCACATATATAATAAAATAAATAACTCTAAATCATTAGAAGTGGTTTAATAGTAAATAATTTAGATAATTTGTATAAAATTTTAAGTTTAAATTTTGCTACCACCTATTTACCAAAAACATAATATAAATAATTTATTCTCACTTTATTGCCCTTTTGACTATAGAGGAAGCTGTATCATGCTGTCGGTTTGGGTAATGGCAAGACAAATGTTTGATAAATATATCAGAGAATATTTTAGTAATTTTCTTACTAAGTTGTTTACAAATATTTAAATGGAATAAATAATAATAAAAACCAGCTGAGAAAATGTTGACAATATGCTTCAAAGCTTCCGCAAAAGTGACACCTACTACTTTTAGAGACGTCTGGATTGCTAGCTGAAATCGAACCAAATCCATGTCACGTTAATTTTGATCTCTACCCGCACCAAAAATAAATAAATAAATAAAAGACCTAATTTTTCCTTTAAACACTAGTTCCAGGACCTTCCATTCAAAACACACTAAAAAAAGGCTTTGTAACTTGTTTTCTTAACTTGTATGACTAGGATCTATCAAACTCATTACAATTAAGTTGCTCAATATATTAGTAATCTCATTTATATATCTTTTAAATAATTTAAGAGAAAGGAAATTCATACCTCATTCTAATCCTAAAATATATATCTCTGTGATGATTATAAACAACTTATGCATTGTCTACTTCAAAGAGGTTGTTATTAGTAGCAAAAATAAACTCGAACCTTTTCTAATGAAGTATTTCAGCTTGTTGTTTTCTAATTGAACCGAAATTACATGTCAAAAGCCAGCATCATGATAATAAATTTATTTGCATCCTTAGATTTTATTTAAATATAACGACACTATAACAATTTTATTACATAACATGTTAATTAACTACTTTAAAGACCATTATATTTATACTATTTTGAGTCAATTTTATGATTTAATAAATATTTCAGTGAAAATAAACTTAATCCTTTTAAAATCAAGTGTGTCAATTTTTACTAATTGAATAAACTCTTTCACATTGTATTTTATATGTAATAATCAATATTTTGAAAACCAAAATGGAAATTAAATTGAAATTAAATTGTTCAGACACTTTTGTCATGGTTTTATTAGTTCAACTACTTAAATTTGTGATTGAATTATAATTTAATTATGGAAACAACTACATAATGTTCATAACTGGAAACATGATTGGTTCATTATCTAACTAATTTTAATCAAGTGTTCAACCTAATTTTACAACATTGCTAATAATTAATGAAGATATGTAAATTTTTAATAATAACAACTATAAAACACATGTTATTAGCCAGCTGCACGACCAATGATTAGTTGATTCAAGTGATTTATAATAATTATTTAGGTATTGTAAATAAAAATGCTTAGTACTAAGAGAATTTTATCCCTAAACCCTAAACCATATCAAATTAATTGACGATTAGTAGATTTGGATATTGATAGTTGTAAACAAAAAAAAAATTTGCACAAAACACAATAATTAACTCCTTTAAACATTACTTTTTTAAACTACAACTAAATGACGAACTAAAATATTTAAAGAAAAATAATAGGAAAACTCACTTCTTGTGAGATATCGTGTAACTCACCACTCATCCACCATTGGATGGGGTGTTAACCCAATCTCAATGGGGTCTACATCCCATCTAATGGTAGATAAGTGGTGAATCAGCACGATGTCTCACAAAAAGTGAATCTCCTCAATATTTCTGATATTTAAAAGATTAGATTTTATTTGAGCATGACGATATTAATTATAATGATTTTATTACACAACACGACAATTAACTACTTTAAGAGAGAAATTTTATTTTGTACAAAAACTAATTTGTACTATTTGCATGACTATATAAAAGACACAATCAATTTTTTTCTCTTCCTACCATTTATGACCTTGATTTTTGTTAATGGACCAATTTTATTGGCGCCATCTTATTTGTATGGAATTTCGTGTGAATCTTTTCTCACTAAATAGCATCCCGCCTATTTTAAATATTATGGTATTAAAGGAGAACTAATTTGAGTGCCTAGATTTTAGCTAATGACACTATAAGAAAATCAATAAATAGCGATCGTTTTTTTAGTTCCTAAATAAAGAAAATCGATCGCTAAATCTGATAATGACTGATTTAGTGACCAAAAATTCGATCTCTAAAACGGTAGTAGCTAAATTTTTTAGCAACCACAACCGATTTTGATTAATGGTTTGGTAAAGAGTTAGACACCGATAATGATTTTATTACAATGCATATGACAATTAGCTAATTGACAAATTTTATTTTTAAGAGATTAGATTTTGTTTGAGCTTGACGATATCATAATGATTTTATTACACAACATAGCAATTAACTATATTGATTTTTAAATATACCAATTTGATCAAACTGACAGATATATTAAAACAGAGAGAGTACTTTAAACATTTATTTTTAAACAACAACTATATGAAAATTTAAAATCCTTTAAATGCTTAAATTTATTTGAGTATAACAATATTATATATAATGATCGTATTACATAGTACAACAATTGACTACTTTAAACATTATTTCCCTTCGTCCATAATTAAGTGTTTATTTTAAAAAAAATGAAAAAGTATATGTCATTCGAGAATTTTAAGAAAGTATTGATTATTATTTTTTAATTTTACCCTTATATCATTTAATGTAACGAGAGTAACTATGTGCGATACTAAAGAGAGAGAAAATTAGTAAGTAAATGAAGAGAGAGAGAGGGTAACATGGTCTAAACAAGATATATATATTTGTGTCAATTTAATGATATCTTAATCATTGTGCAAGAAGGTTAAATGATACTTAAAAGTGGACAGAGGGGGTATTATTTTTCTAATTTTTTTTTTTATTTGTCTCTATAGTTTAATTGGTGGCATATTTTGGTTCACTCTAAATAATGATTTTTCAAAAAGGAATTGAATAAAAATGAAATAAGACGAGTTAAATTACAATGATAATTTCTAATTCACCATTTGATATATCTTTTGTTGTGTAACATATTCAATATTTAATTAAAGAAACAAATCATCAATAATGATTTATCTTGAACCTTAGTTAACTAACTAGTAACTAGGTAATTTGATGGAATTGAAAACTATACAAAATTTGCAAATTAAGATATCATTTGAAAAGAAAAATCTATAAAAGCCTGCAAGTTAAAAGATATTTTTGTGGATACATTTTAAAATACTTGACCGAAAAAAATTAATTTAAGCAAAATGGCACAAGAATACAATAAAATTTATTTGGGAAAAAGAAAATAACCGCTAGCTCCATCTCCTCTCTCGATAACGTTGTTTGTACTCTCTCTTTAAGTCTGCGAAACGTTCTTCATCACTCTTGTGAGGGGTTCTGGTTGGGAAGCTCAACTCAAAGGTTTTATATTACCACCTGTCCACAACCAGCTGAGTTAAGCACCGAATTTTGTGCACTCAAATGAGTAGTAGAGACACACATTACCATTACCACCGATAGAGAGAGAGAGAACCATTTTTTTTTTTTTATAAAAAAAACTCTATAAAAGCTCCTCAAGATGAGAGGTGTGAGACCAGAACTAGTTCACATTCAGTTTCTGAATTTTCTGTACTCTCCCTACATTCATATCACCTTGTTAGCTTGACCTTCTTCCTCTTCCTTTTGTCCTATAATCACCCCAATTCAATGGCCAACACCAGTCCTTGTTTTTGGTATGCATGCCTTTTCCTTCGTGTTCTCTAAGTTCTATCCTTTCTTATTTATTTATTTATTTTTTTCATATAGCTTACATGAATAACATGATTCTTCTTTCTGTTTTCTCAATTATAGGTGTGTGTGCCATCGTGGTTTCGTGTTTTTCTCCCCCTTGTCTTTTTTAGAGCATTTCTTCGTGCTGCGATATGAGATATATGATATATCTGAAATGGTTCTCAAGTTTTAGTTTTTACATGCGTTTTAAAGCATCTACGTTCGTATCTCTTGATTTTTGAACACAGTTTGTTCTGGTTTTATGTTTAACCATGTTTATCCGGTTACTGTGTTGTGCGTCTTGCTGCATGCGTTTTGTAGTTTATGTGTCGTTCAGCCGTCACTGGTGAGCAACAGTGCAGACATGTCCGAATGTTCTTCCTGGGTTTTGTGTCCTGTCGAATAAAATAATATTAAAACCCTGCGTTATTGTCCACGTCATGTTGAAATGAATTTGCTCATTAAATAATGCCTCACAAGTCTGTTTCATTTATTATGCATATATTTATTTTTTTAAAACTGTTTATGTTGAAATTTCATCCCCTCGTAATAATTTTTTCTGGTTTGAAGTTATTGATAGCTTCCTGCTTTTAACTCTCTTTTTAATGCTGTCCATAATTAATTATTACAGATAAATTCATGTTACATTTTTTTAATTCTTTTTCATTAATTTTGGGTACTTGACTGTACTGTACTAATCTGTGTTCATTGACAATTTCTCTATAATTAATTCTTTATAATAATATTTGGAATGATGAAATTTTGAAATTAATTTTATTTAGATTGAATTGATTTATAAATTAAAATTTATATTTAAAATAATTATATAAAAATAAAATTTGAATTGATTTAAAAATTAATTTTTATATTTATAGTATTTTATATTATATTTAAAATGATTAAAAATAGAATTAATTTGATTCAATTTATACTTAAATTTTAATACTTGTTAAATCTTTTTAGTTTTAATAAATTTCAAATACAAAAAGTTTAAATCTCATTAAAATTAAAAATTAATTAATTTCTTATTTTTAAAATATGTATACACAAAATTTGATTTCTAAATTAAATGATTTTCATTTTTTTACATACCAAACACACCGAATGTGTCTCTTCTTTTCCTTCATTCTTACTCTCATCCCTCTTCTCCTTGTCGCTGATAGCAGGAAACACGAAACCACCGCACACACAACGAAAGCATGTTTGCTGTTGCTAATATTTGAGACTTACGTGTTTTGTAGGTATAACAGAAAAAGCCATGCCGACGCATCAAAGAAGTTCTCATTCGATGATGCCTATAACCCAGAACCCAAAAAGCGGGGCTTTTTGTTTTCTTCTCCTTCTCCATTGCGAGGTTCCTGCAATTCCATTGCTACATCCTTTTTTATAGTAACATTATTTATACTATTTTATAGTAATATTATTATAAATACCCAATGAGAGTAATAAATGTTAAAAAAAAGTGGCGGGCTATCATCTTATGTTTTTTAATTTTAAAAAATTTAATTTATATTTATCTCAGGGATTCATTATAAATACAAATTAAGAGAAAAATATACAAAAAGATAAATATTAAAAAATAAAAAGTAATACCTAACATTTTATATCTTTTTTTTTCATTATATATTTATAATGAGTCCCAAAAATATGAATACAAATAATATTATTTTTAATTTTATCTTAGAACAAATTTATAATAAATTCGTAAAATAAATATAAAAAATAACATTATTTATTTATTTTTGTGTGGTTGTAATCTGCATGTTCCTGTGCTTTTGATTTTCATTCTCATTTTATTCTTCATGTTTCAGGCTTGAGGCATAGGGGCTTGGACAGAGAGAGTGAATATTCCTCAACTCCAAGATTTGAGTTTTCCTCAACTTCAAGAACTGAATATTCCTCAACTCAAAGAATAGTCTTTGGAGGTAGAGACCATGATCACCCTCGCCAAACTCCTGAATTGCCCGTCACTTGTTTAAGCTTCACTTCCCGATTTAAGTGGACCAATATTTTTAAACCGTGGAAGAAAGGATCAACTAAGCAACAAGCGCCACCCTCCTCCCCTCCTTCTGATGAACCAAACGAAACAACAAACGAAGACATAATAAAAGGCTCAATACATTCTGAAGTACGTGATGGATACTTCAATCCTCCGCTCACCCGTTTCAGCTCCTCTGAATTAAGAAACGCAACCAGTGATTTTAGCAAAGGTTTGAAGGCTATACGGAGATGTTAGGTAAATTCATTTCACTTAAAATACTATGTCTGTTCATTCATTATTTATCATTGAAAATGATGAATAATAGATAAATTGATATAATATTTAACTTGAAATGAGTTTACTTTAATATTTTTCATATATTATTTATTGCTTTCTTTAAAATGACATCAGTTCGACTATACATATCATATTTTATTAATTGCATCTTTTAATTACTTGTAGATAATTTAATTGGAAGGGGTGGGTATGCTGATGTTTTCAAGGGTCGCCTCAATGGGCAGCTAGTAGCTATAAAACGACTGAACAAAGGGACTAAAGCGCAAAGGAACTCAAGCTTTCTACGTGAGCTAGATGTCATTGCTTATCTCGACCATCCTAATACTGCCAAGCTTCTTGGATGTAGCTCAGATGAGGAACTGTGCCTCGTCTTCCAACTTTCTCCGCTGGGAAGTTTAGCATCTCTTCTTCATGGTGAGTACTTGGTTTGCTTGCAGAATCCTTGCATGTGTGAATGCCATTTGCTTGCTGTTTAAATGTACTTACTAATTAATTACTATACTACTTAATTACTCTTTCATGACATATTATTCAGGTCCAGATAAAGACCAATTAGATTGGAATAGAAGGTATAGAATTGCCCTGGGGATAGCTAATGGTCTGCTCTATCTGCATGACCATTGTCACAGGCGAGTCATTCATAGGGATATTAAAGCTGATAATATTCTGCTCACAGATAACTTTGAGCCACAGGTATTTATCAGGTGTCATTATATTAGAGAATCATTAAAAAGAAATGAGCATTATCACCTTGATACATATAGTCCCACAAAGCAGCACCATCAAGCGTTTTTGTGATATAATATCTACGTAGTGCAACTTAGCATTTTGAATGTAAATCGTGTTACCGGAAAAGACCTACATTTCTTCTGATTCACCAACCTGCGATTAATTGAGAATTTCCCCAGATTTGTGATTTTGGCCTTGCGAAGTGGTTGCCGCCAGATGCTAATCACCAACTCGTCACAAAATTCGAAGGCACATTTGGGTATGCAATCAAAAGACAACACTAATACAATACTATAGTTCGTTAATTGTAATAAGGTTGTCGAAATGATTCAATACATACTTTCCCTTCTTTACTTGTTCGGCAGGTATTTTGCTCCTGAATATTTGTCTCATGGCATAATAGACGAGAAAACTGACGTTTATTCCTTCGGGATCCTACTGCTTGAGCTTTTAACTGGGCGTAAGGCTTTGGATTATTTGCATCAAAGCATTTTGCTATGGGTAAATCATTTTTCCTAAAAGCTTGGTATGCTATAAATTCTGAGTATCACTACATGCATGAGATGGCAAAGGGCATTGTGATTTCTTATGTTGTGTTGTAGGCAAAGCCTTGGCTTGACGCTCATAATATTAAGGAGCTCATGGATCCTTCTCTTGGTGACAATTTTGACCGAGCCCAGGTGGAGCGTGTTGTTTTGACTGCATCTCTGTGTGTTGAGCAATCTCCTCTCTTGCGCCCCCGTATGGTTCAGGCAAGTATACAACCTAGCACTTTCTCTTCAACTCGTTCATCCAAACTGAATCTTCACATTAACTGAACTAAGATTTTGTCGGTGACTGATGAACTGTATCTTTTCCTAGTTAAATGCAGTTAAAGCTTAAAAGTACTCTTTTTTATTCAACAAAAAATTTCTTATTTAATTACGCTGAAGCTTGAATAGTTCCTTGGATGAGTTCACCTTTATATTTCTATGAAAAGAGAAAAACATAAGATTAAAACAAAAAAGGAAAGAAGTAAAGTTGTAGAAAGTGTATAGTTTTCTTTATTTTTTTTGTGGATAAGGCCTAAAGCTATGGGCCAAGGTGTAGCTCTCTGGAGTTCACTTTTGTTATTAAAATAAGAGAAATGTTTGTTATACATTAAAAAAGTGGACATTCATGGGCTCCTATGAATTGATGTGAGGTAGATATAATAGAAAGATTTAAACCGTATATATTTAGTGAAGCTATCTTACACTGTGTTGGAATTGCAATGTATAAATAACACAACCCTTAAGATAATGCATGTAATTTTGTTTCAAAGGAAGATTGATCATATTTTTTGCGTTGGCAGCAGGCTGTGGTACTGCTAAGAGGTGATGACGTTGTCATGGAATTTGGAAACGGAAGCCCAAGGCGGATTCTGCCCAGGACTCACCCCGAACCGGAAGAACCACAGCTACCATAGAGATATAATGCAGCTCAACAACACAATCCAAGTGATCTAGTCGAGATAGACAGGTTGCCTTGGATTCTTGAGAGCTAAGGACATCATATTCAAAACCTATGTTGTGGTTATGTTCTTTATGTTTTTGGTTTCTTTTTTTTTTTTTTTTTTTACTAGTTGGTTATGTTTATAAATTTCAATTAATAAAAAGATGTGTAAAAATAAAGACATACTTTTATACATTATCTGGAATTATATGGAAATTAACTCTTGAAGACATACTTTTAAGGCGTTTTGTGAGTGATGGATCTCTGAATAACCATAATTATGCCATAAGCAAAGTCATCTTCTTATATACGTCGTGGCAGAGAATCACATCTGAGACCCCCCCCCAAAAAAAGAAATCCAAAAAACAGAAAATAAAATTCAAATATTAGAGGAGGATAGAGGCAATATTGTCAGGTAATAGCTGAAAGCAAAACAATTCCTCACAACAAATAATTCTACGTCTTTTTACAAGATGATAATTCACATGGTACAGTTTTTAGGAATACAAAATGGATAAATAATTATGAGGGCTGTGATTTTGATGGCTTTTGGCTAGGATAAAACCTAAAATAGAGTAATTAGAAAATGAATGTTAACCAATAGGGATTAGATTTAGTGGAAAGGATTAGTATCTGTGCACCATGATTTGAATCGAAGTTGAGAGAAATGCATTCATTGTGCTCGACTATGCCTTGAGCACTGCTTCTAATAAAAAATACATCTAAGAGACCAAAAAAAAGGAAACAAATGTTAACGTAACTATTATAATTACATAGAACTTGATAAATAGGGTTGAAAAGAGGTTATGCAGTCTATTAGAGGGCCTTCAGTTTAACGTACATTAACTCTAATATGGCCTAGTTTGTTTAATAAAAAAGTTAGGTTAAGACTTTTTAATAAGCCTTTTTAATAAAAAAGGTCAAGGTACATGTTATGATAAAAATCTATTGAATCCAGCAGATTGACCTATTTATACTATGATAATAATATTATTATATAAATCATTCAGATTATATTATATTGTTATTTTAAAAACTCTAATAATAATAGAAGTCTTTTATTTTATTTAAAAATAAGTTTTTTTATGATATTTAAGAAGATTTTGACTTAATTCAAAATAGAGTTTTGACCTATTTAAAAGTCTTTTGACTCATAAAAATAGATTTTTTGATTTATTTAAATATTTTATTATTAAATAGACCTGTAAATAAATTTTTAATTAAAACTATACTAGGCTTAAAAAAAAAAAAAAAAACACTATGACAAGTAATAGACTTAGATACATACTACATTTTTGAAATATATATCTGAATTATTTAAACCAAAATCTTTCCTAACCTATTTTCACCCCCACTATTACGGATGGACTATTTTTAGATTTTTCTCTCTCAAAACTTAAGTAGTCAACTGTTGAAATTTATCAGTATATACGAACGATAATTATAGCTACACATGTTTTTTCTTCAACAAAAATCATGTTTAGAAGTTTGGCTAAAAATACTTAACCATTACCTTATATCAATAAAAAATTATCGATCGCCCATTGATGCATCCGTGAAAAATATATACAATGCTTTTCTGGGTAACTATCTTTTTTCCGTACATGAAATGCTTGCTCCCCCCCCCCCCTCTCTTTCTTTTTTTTTTTTTTCGCTCTTTATTTTGAAGCGCAAGAGACTTTGAAAAGTAAAACTAATTGAAAAATGGATTTGCAAGTTACATTTGCAGATACTCTACGCGCAAATCCCGAGTCAATTATTATTATATTTTTTAACGAAAAGGCATGCACGACTTGCACAAGTGAAACTTTGAAGGAGCAAATAAATGGGATGAGATAGGAAGTATACCGTAAGCATCCAGTGTAAGATTATTCTGATTCTCAATCTCACGGCTTGTCGTTTCGTAACCAAGCCAAACTTACTTGCGTATAGGAATTGAGAATTGTTCCCCAAAACTTATTCATAACCTGATTGGGGTCCCCAAGCTATCCAAAATACCACACGACACCCACGTGGCCACGTGTACATTCAACGCGTTCAGGCTCAAAAGTCGAAACTACCCTCAGTTCAAAAATATGTGGAGGGGGATTAGCACCCGACATTAGCGAAAATGTGCTGGGATGTTAGTGACATTTTGCGAAACTTGCTTCGCAATTAGCACCAAAAACAGAGCACAACATCAAGCACAGAAAGAAGGAGAAGAAGCAAACCGTCTTGTGTGTTGTGTTGTGTTGTGTTGTGTTAAGGTCGGTCAAATCAACGTCGGAATCTTTATGGTATTATTATTACGTTAGTGTGGTTTTCGGTGACTCACCGGTGACCGGTTGAAAATCCCTTGGTTGAGCCGTGAGTATTATGAAGAACAACGACAATATCAACAACAAGAGTAATGGATTCATCCCTTCTTCTTTGAAGTTCATATCTTCTCGCATTAAGACTGCTTCTTCCGGTGTCCGTTCTTCCGACCACAACAAGGACCAGGTACGCTATTCTCTTCATGAAAATGAATAACGTTTTCAAACTTGACTGCTATCGTTTTGGGGTTATTATTTGTTACTTGTTATCATCGTCATGATTAGTGTGAGAAGTAAGATTATGCATTGTGTTTCGAATTTGATCATTCATTGTGTTTTGAATTATGATTAGGATTTGGGATTAATTGTGGAAAAAAGAAAAAAAAGAGTTACCATCTTATTGATTGGTATTAAGAAAATTATGATGTCAAGGTAGTATAGGCTAAGATTTTTCGATTTGTTTTGTTATGTAGGTGCTTTGGGCTTGCTTTGACAAGCTAGAACTTGGTCCTTCTTCTTTCAAAAATGTTCTATTGCTTGGTTATTCCAATGGCTTTCAAGTTCTTGATGTGGAAGATGCTACTAATCTCAGGGAAATTGCCTCAAAGCATGATGATCCAGTTTCGTTTTTACAAATGCAGCCCGTCCCTCAAAAATCTGAGGGTTGTGAAGGATTTAGAGCATCACATCCTTTACTCTTAGTTGTTGCATGTGATAAATCAAAGATTCCAGGTACAGTTCAAAATGGCAGAGATGGATTTGTCAGAGATCATACCGAATCTCAAGCTGCTACAGCTGTTCGATTTTACTCACTAAGGTCTCATACCTATGTTCATGCTCTGAGATTTCGTTCAACTGTCTACATGGTTAGATGTAGTCCTCAAATAGTAGCTGTGGGTCTTGCTATGCAAGTAAGGTTTTCATCCAATTATTTATTCAATTTACTTTTAGAGCTATGAATGGAAATGAACACCTGAATTTGTTGCGGAAATGGAATTTAGGATAATTTTGGGTGCAGCCTGGATAGGTTTTTGCTGTTTCCTTTGACATGTTTGAAAACCGGGAGGTTGCAGGATACTGATGATTGGCTTCTCATGTCACCTAATGGATGATTTTGTGTTGTTTAGATGTGAATTCAATGTTATATATTGTCATTGATTTTTCTACTATCATAGCTAAAACATGACTATTTTTTTCATGTTTATTGTGCTTGCAGATATACTGTTTTGATGCTGTTACTCTCGAGAATAAATTCAGTGTCCTCACTCACCCTGTACCTCAGTTGGGAGGCCAAGGAGTTGTTGGGGTTAATATTGGGTATGGTCCCATGGCTTTAGGGGCCCGGTGGCTAGCATATGCTTCTAACAATCCTTTGCTGTCAAACACAGGCCGGCTAAGTCCTCAGAGTTTGACACCTCCTGCTGTCAGCCCATCAACATCACCTGGCAATGGAAACCTGGTAGCCCGATATGCCTTGGAATCCAGCAAGCACCTGGCTGCTGGGCTGATAAACCTCGGTGACAAGGGGTACAGAACATTGTCTAAATGCTATCAAGATCTTATACCTGATGGATCCAATTCTCCTGTTTCATCAAATTTGAGCTGGAAAGCTAGTCGGTTTACATCGCATCCCAATGAAACAGATACAGCCGGTGTGGTGAGTCCTCTATTGTTAGTGACGACTTAACAAGTTATAATCTGATTTTCTTCTGCAGTGTGCTGACTGCTGACTAGATATTTTCTTTTTAAAGTATATTGGCATCTGTATTACAATTTGCATGAGATCATCTATTGGCTCAGCTTAGCCATAGAAGAAGAATTTTCTAAGGTAGTTAATAGTGCTTATTATTACATTGAAGTCTCTTCCCTTTACTCCCCCTTCTTTAATGGTATGGCAGCTGAAAGTAATCATTCTATTGTAGCTTCTCATTGATCTTTATCACTGATCTATTGCAGGTTGTTGTCAAAGATTTTGTTTCTAGAGCTGTTGTGGCACAATTTAGGGCCCATACTAGTCCAGTATCAGCTTTGTGTTTTGACCCAAGTGGGACACTTCTAGTCACAGCATCAATTCATGGAAACAACATTAATATATTTCGGATTATGCCATCCTCTTCAAGAAATGGATCAAGTTCTCAAAGCAATGATTGGAGCTATTCTCATGCGCACCTATACAAGCTCCACCGTGGCTTGACATCAGCTGTATGCTCCTATTCTCCGTGTTTCTTTAAGGCCTTAATGTTAATATATATATCATAAAGGTTTTACTTCATTGTGTATATTATGCAGGTTATACAAGATATTTGTTTTAGCCATTCCAGTCAGTGGATTGCCATTATTTCTTCCAAGGGCACTTGCCATATTTTTGTTCTTGCCCCTTTTGGTGGTGAGACAGTTCTTCAGATACATAATTATGAGACAGAGGGGCCTGTTCTTTTTCCAACTTTGCCACTTCCATGGTGGTTCACTCCACATTTCACTGTAAACCAGCAACAGTCTTGCCCAGCACCGCCACCTCCTGTTGTTCTCTCTGTGGTTAGCAGAATAAAAAATAATGCCAGATGGCTCAATATAGTTAGTAATGCTGCATCTTCTGCATCAGGAAAAGTCTCCATTCCTTCTGGTGCTGTTTCTGCTGTATTTCATAGTTCCATATCGTGTGATGCACGCAACACATTATCTAAAATTCATGCTCTGGAGCATTTATTGGTGTATGCCCCTTCTGGTCATTTAATTCAATATAAACTACTACCATCGTTGGGGTCAGAGCCTAGTGGAACTGTTCCAAGAATGGAGCCTGTTCCTTCAGCACAGTCAGAAGAAGAGGATTTAAGAGTGAAAGTTGAACCTGTTCAATGGTGGGACGTCTGTAGGAGAAATGATTGGCCAGAAACAGAGGTGTATATATTAGGGAATAATCTTGGTGTGCAGGAAGCTGCAGAACTGGTCTTGGAAACTTCAGATTATCAAGATAATAGTGTTGGGAACAATAATTCTGTTAAACTTCATGAGCAATGTCACTTTTCAAATGCAGAGGTACAAATAAGCTCTGGGAGGATGCCAATTTGGCAGAAGTCTGAGGTATTTATTGCAGTTTCTAGTCTGGATACTACTGCTTGTTACCTCTCCCAACATTCTTATTTTCTTTCAACTAAACTCTTGCCCCTCACTGTTTAGGTGTCTTTCTTTGTGATGAGCCCTTTGGAGACCAAGGAGCTGAATTTACGTGAACTTGGTACCAGTGGAGAGATTGAAATTGAGAATATTCCTATTGATGAGGTTGAAATAAGACAGAAGGATTTGTTGCCTCTCTTTGATCATTTCCATGGAATTGAGTCTACTTCGGTTGATGGGTAATGGTCACTTATCTGCCTTTTCTTTGGTCCATTAGAGACATCATTGTTATGGCTAGCCACCCGGATCATTTCCATTCTAGATATGAGATGTGCCTTCAATTCAACGCATTGCCTTTTAGCATTTACATGGTACTGGTGTGGAGTCTAGATGTTGATTGTCTTGTAGAGAGGGTTTAAATTTTTGCTTGTGCTAATTATTTTTAGGGGATTTCTTTGGTACCCCAAGTTTTTTATGGGTACTGGTGCCCTTAGGCCTCAATACTTATTGTTTTAACAGGTTAAAGTTTTATGCCGGTTTTTTCTTTTTCAAAATTTAAGATATCGTTCTCACAATTATATAATATTTTAGATTTTAGATTTGCCCCCAAATGACGGTTACTTCATTGTCATTTTTCTTCATCATCTTATGTGATTTTCATCTTTCTTCATCCCTGCAAAAGTGTATCTGTTCAAAAAGGAAAAAATAAAATTTTTTTGTCATAATATTGTCACCAACCCACTCCGTTATCTCTGGAATGAATTCTGCAATACATTATTTTCCCTTCCCATTTCTTCTATTCCTTTGTTTGATGTGCAGTAACCCCTACACCTTGCATTTCTTTCTTGGATTGGGACAAGTCCTTGAAGCGGTATGTGTGGAGAGGGAGGTGCATTGAGATGTAAATGTCAGGGAGGTTGTGGAGGGAATTTTCAAGGAGGGAGGCTTCGGTGTAGAGGGCTTAAATATTATCTAGTAAAGTGGGCACATTTCTGAAATTAAAGAAAAATTGGGAATAATGTTATAATTTTAACTAGATGCATTTTTTTTTACCTGTTCAGTAAGTTACCAGTTTATTTTCAAAATTTATATTAAATATATTTTATAAACTAACCAATTACTAAATGACACATATGCAAGGTACCTATACCCATATAACGATAAGGGTACCGAAGAAAGAACCTTATTTTTAATGACTAGTTTTACTTCTTGTTTCTCTGTTATGTGTAAATGAGATGGAGCGTGTCTTTTTGAGGGGTGGTATTTTATAGAGATAAATTTGGAGGGTTGCTTGATTGCCTTTTCCCTTGTGAGAGAAATTTAAATAACACTAAGCCAACCATTATTTGGTTTTCGTTTGTCTAAATTTCTGAAGTTTTTGGGTATTGTCATGGGAAGATGCTCTAGCTCTTCATCTGATTCCTATGGAGCTGAAGAGAAGTTGTCTGGAGATTCTGTAATTTCCCATTCAAAGTTGAAGATACCTGGCTCAGCTTTAAAGACAGATGTTGGTAAGATAAGCAATTCAATATGGCATCTTCTATTAGAGTGACCAATGTTAGTTTAACTTTGTTTTTGACTGTTCTCTCAGGCATGTCAGCGTTTTTTTCTTCATCAATTGACTCATCTGGAAGTGAGATTAATGGAAAGAATAGAGAGGAGGTTGTGTCGGAATCACCTCTTTCAAGCCTGAATACTGTTAACACGGATGACATTGCAGCAGGTGTCTCACATTTTGCTGATAGCATTACTCAAGTTAAATCATCAAAAGGTGGCAAAGCTAGTGAGAGTTTAAATTCGATTTTTAGCGGTCATAACTTGAATATGAACGTTACTCATGAGGAGCCAATACATGACTCACCTGACTTTGAGCAATTTTTTCAAGAGGGTTATTCAAAAGCATCAGTTGACTGTCCTGAATCAGCAGAAGTTGTTTCCGATGTGGAATGTGGCAGTCCCTGTGGGAGGGAGAAATCTGAGAAAGATGGTGATGATGATGACATGCTTGGTGGTGTTTTCGACTTCTCTGAGGAAGGTATGAATCTGAAACAGTTTCCTCCCCGGGAGTCGGGGCGGCTTTTTCCATCCCCTCTTTTTTAATTGAATTGAAGTTTAGCAGTTGTTACCTTTTGCATCTATGTGGTTTGTGTAAGCACTTGAAGATGTATATTGCAAAAACAGTAGTCATATTGAAAATAATTTTCCTTTTATCATCTTAATTACGAAAAGTTTCTGTTTTGCAGGTTAATGGCTGCTTTTTTTGGGTGCTTGCCTTTCTCTTCAAGTTGTTGTAAAGTGGTGGTGTAAAGGATTTTTAATTGACCAATGCGGGTGGTTTCCTTGCAACAAGCTAAACGCTACTGACCATTGATTGAAGGGATTTTTAGATTTTAATGTTCGCTCACAATATTCCTTCCCAGGCGAATGATTTTTCTTACCTTGTAGTTTCGATGTAAATGTTGTATATTGAAATTCAGAATTACAAATTATTTGAGGCAGGTTTTTCATATATTTCTAATATATTCTTTCTTCACCCGCTGTAGCAAAGTAGGGGAAAGCCAAATTAAGAATAGGAAAAAAAAAAAAAAAAGGAACCAAACTAAGAAATGGAAGTAGCTTGCTACGCTGCTCTCTTTTGTATTCATTCAAACAGGATTATTTATATTTCTCTTTTCTCGTAACACCCTTGTTGGATTAAAGAAATCATTTCCATTGTAAAAAAAGAGTGATTGTGTAAGGTATGACTGTTACTTATGACTTTGTAGCTCAATTGATATCAGTTTGTCTTAGGCAGGGGCGTGATTTTGATGTCGGAGGTCTCCATCAAGCCACTTTTTTACTCTTCTACCTACGTGCTTGCCTACGATGTAACCAAAATAATGTTTCTTTCCTCTTTGTTTTATACTTTCTTATCCATTAGTTGGGAGTAGATATGAAATATAAAGAATAGGATAGTTTCCAATTTCAGTTAACTATTCACTAAAGGAAATTCTAGCAATTATTTATTGACCATAGGTTGTCATTTTATAAGGTGAGACATCGTATCTAGTATAAAGGAAAAATATTGAGAAACGAATTTCAAGCAAGATTAATGCGAAGCCTCCCTGATAATTAGTTCATTACCCGTCGATAGAAACAGCAGAGATTCTGGGCCTGGAGCTGCTGCTCTTTTTTGTCTGGGGTAACCACCATAGATGGTACACAGTATGATTAGTTACTCAAATCAAGATCCAAATGGTATTCAAATGAACTTCTATTAAGCTTTATCATTTCATAAATTCCATCTAGCAAAGCAAAAATTTCTTTGCTTTCTGGATGTGATCTATCCTCTACAACGAACTTATGCACTTGACCTCCCTCTTCAATGAAACTGTGTCCAGCAGCCTTTGTAATTTGGCTGCCCTTCATCACCTTCCTAAGCTTTGCAACTCCATCCCATTGGCCAGCTGATGCATAAATGTTGGAAAGAATGACATAGTTTCCTGGGTTCCAAGGTTCAAGTGCAAACAGTGACTCAGCTGCTATCTCAGCCAGCTCCACATTACCATGGAAGCTGCAAGCTCCCAAAAGAGCTCCCCATATTACTGAGTCTGGTTTCGTGGGGATGCTTTGTATGACCTTGTAAGCTTCTCTTAATTGCCCGGCGCGACCAAGGAGATCAACCATGCAGCCATAGTGTTCTAGTTTGGGAGTAATGTGGAAGTCCGTTGTCACTGACTTGAAGATATGCCTGCCTTCAACAACCATGCCACCATGGGTGCATGCCAAGAGGAGCCCCACAAATGTGACATCATCAGGTGAAGTTCCTTCTCCCAGCATTTGGTCATAAAGCTCAAGTGCCTTGCAACATTGTCCATGGACAGCCAAACCCATGATCATTGAATTCCAAGAGCACAAGTTTCTCAAGCTGCCAATCTCATCAAACACCCTCCAAGCAAAATCAATCTTACCACATTTTGCATACATCTCCAACACAGCATTGCTCACATACAAATTCTTAAAGAACCCGTTTTTTCTTGCATAAGCTTCAATCCTCTGCCCAATCTCCAGTGCCCCAAGATTAGCACAAGCTGGCAAAATGCTTGCCAAGGTTACTTCATTGGGCTTTATGGCTTTCTCCCTTTCCATCCTCAGAAACAACCCCAAAGCCTTCTCATACTGTTTGTTCTGTGAGTAACCAGATATGATGGTGGTCCATGACACCACATTCCTAGAAGGCATCAGCATGAACAACTCCTCTGCTCCCTCCATATCCCCAAACCTCGCGTACCCCGCAATCATGGCATTCCAAGAGGGTACCTCTCTCACAGCCATTCCATCAAACAGCCGGCGTGCCATCTCCAAGGCACCCAGTTTGGCATACATATCAAGCAAGGCTGTGGCAGCAAAGGCATCAGGTTCAAAGCCTGATTTGATGAAATGGGTATGGAGCATTTGGGCAAGGGAAGGGGAAGAAAGGGAGGTGCATGCAGAGAAGAGGAAGTTGAAAGTGTGTTCATTTGGTGGGAAGCCATGGAGGAGCATGTGGGAGTAAAGGGAGAAGCATTGGTGTGGGTGTTCTCCATGGGTGGAGTAGGCTTGGATGAGCCTGTTGTAGAGGAAGACGGTGGGCTTGGGTGAGTGGTGAAAGAGGGCATGGGCATATTGGAGGTTTGGGATTTCAAGAAGCTTCTCAATGAGGATTTTGGTGTGGTCTATGCCATTTCTCAGGGTGTAGGCATGGATTTGCTTCACTTGGTTCATCACAGATTGGGTTAGTTTAGAAACAGTCCTCCTCAAAAGTTGGAACCTTGAAGTTGTTACCTAGGACACTTCATAGTACTGACACTGTCACGTCAAATAATGTCAATTCGTAGTACAAAAGTTGGCTTGCCCCTTAGATTGGCGGCACATTTGTATCCCAAAGCCGAAGATAGGGGGTTATTTTTATGGGTTATAAAAAATGGGCTTTGACATGTTTGTTGATAAGGCGTACTGGCCTTCTCTGAGCCCATATGAAGAATTTTTCTGCCATTTACGATGTCTCAGCCCTTTCTCAAGTCCTTACGGTTTGATTTCATTAGAGGTTGGGACTTAAATAAACCAATGTTTTATTTTGGACCCCCAGAAAAAAAAAAAACAACAGTGTCTTGAAATTTAGTCGATTAAATTGTAAAGCCGTCAAATTTTTTTGTTTGGATATTTTGAATTTAATGATAATTCAATTATAATTTTAATTAGTTAAATTAATTGAACTGTAAAATCATAAAATTAATTTAATTTTTATTTTATTTTTAAACCTTTAAAATAAGCATGGTTTGTTCACTTTCGTGAATTTCTCTGCATTTTATATTTTCTCTAGTCTCTTGCATGAAAGCTAAAGCCAATTCTCCTCTTTCAAATCTTATTTGAATTCGTTGCCAAATTAAAATCTTAGTTTGAATTCCTGTTGTAGACGTGCAAAGTATTAAGTTATAAGGAGTAATTTAATGATAAAAAAATTGGATAATATATATAAAATTAGTGGTTCAAACTTTATTATTATTTATATACCAAAAAATAAAAAAATGCAAAATATTATTTTACCCCTTTACAAGATATTAAAATATTCCATTGCTAGAAGAGGCCACAGGCAAATTGACATTCTTCTCTGGCCCAAGCTTGAAAATTCTCCCTTAAAGCGAAAACTTGTGATTTGATGTTTGAGCTTGTAGCCAATTATTGCTTTCGTTGCAGTTCTCGTCAATGTCAATAATCAATAATCCTAGCCTTAAAGAGAGACGGGAGAGAGCATAATATTCACATCAATGGCATGTTCTGTTTTTTTTTCTTGGTTTACTTTTGAGCATCTGAAGTGACTTCTGGTGGCAATGACGTGTGAATGCAAATTGGAATACACAACTTTTGTCCTTGGCTTGTAGGCGCGAAAAAGTTGCCCTTTAATTATGTTATACATCCAATTAATAAACATTTTTACATTCCCTTAATTAATTAAAATTAAAAAATTCAATAAAAACATATTTAATATTTTAATAATATTAGAAATGTCTACTATTTTCTCTCAATAATTGAAAGACATATAAAAATTAATCTCTATTTATAGATTCCTAGCTTATATTTGTTCTTTTTGGGCAATGCTTTTCCTTTGATAAATGGAAAATTCTTTGATAATTATTAAATTTTATAAAATATTATTTTATTATTAATTATAAGTATAATTTACATAAAACTTTAGAACACCCAAAAATTTCTCTTTGGTAAACTGCAGTAATGGCGCGAAATCTACCAAATAATGGCTCTGAAGTGGGTGTCCCCACTATCGTGACTTGGTATCAAAAGCCAGCGGTTCACTTCAAGTCCAAGATAAGAAGAAGAAATATTTACATAATCTATCAGTATTATATGATTGTATTTTTAAATTAATTATATAAATATATTTTTTATAAAATCTATCATTAACACATAATTTTACATAAAATATATTTATATAATTATTCGAAAATATAATTATGCAATACTTCAAAATTATATAAATATTTAATCCCTTTGGCAGTGTTCAAAGTCGCCAATTATTGGTTAACATCTACGGTTCCTGTTCTAGTACCTCTAAATCCCATGTTGGCATGTGTTGAGTTTGGTTTTTTTTTTTTAGAATTAATTTTATTAAAATTAATTCTAAAATAAAAAAATTTATATTTAATAATTTTTTAAAAAATAATTGGGATAAAAAATAAAAAAATCTTATTTATTCTATAATCAATTTTAAATATAAAAATTAATTTTAATTTTTTAAAACTAAATAATATCAAAATTAATAAAAATAATTTTTGGGAGGTTAAAACCAATTCTAACCCCTAAAGCACAGATTCAACCGTACTACTAGTTGATTGGTTGTAGTGCTGCATGCATAACCATTCTCCACTTTTCGTAGAAATTTTTGTGTGTCGTTGCCTTATTGATATGTCGTGATAAGTGATGGCGCTCAAAGAGACAGCTCGTGCTTCCTAATGCACGCGCCATCACTGCAGGAGTGTTAAGTTTACTGTTCAAAGATTGTCCCCTACCCAACACCGCACCCTATCTTCTGACACGTATACAAATGTAGGAATCGAATATAATGCAGTCACAACAAAATTGTGAAGAAACTAAAAGCTGCAGGCCTGTGGTACCGAGTCTATTAAGTAATTCACAGTGATTTGATTAATGATGGACCTCAAGGCTCAACGTTTTGTATGATTGCGTATAAAAAGCGGGAGGCGCTGCAGGTAAGATAAAAAGTATATATGCTTCGCAATAATTACAAGTCTAATCATGTCATAGCATATTACTATTAAAATAATGTTTGACAAACTCACAAAATTGTGACAGATATAAGATGTATAAAAAATAATAATAAAAATATTTAAATAATAAATTATAATTATTTTTATTTAAAAACATAACAACATAAATAATACAACACTGATAAATTTCTATATATAAAAAAATTTATTAGATAAGTTTTCTATATATATTCTATATATACATACAAAACTTTATATAAAAAATTTATTAGCACAAACAATTCAGCACAAATAGAGAATAATGCAACATTGGTAAAGAAAATTTACTAGCATTGTATTATTTGTGCTGGTAAATTTTTGAATTAAAAAATTAAATAAAAGTAATAATAATTATATAAAATTTATTATTTAAATATTTTTATCATATTTTTTACTTTTTCTATATACATATATATGTATTATGATTTTATACGTTCACATGTTATTAGACAGATAAAAAAAAAAAAAAAAGACAGGTAGGTTAATTTTTCAAACCACTGTGCACTTTATGCAACATTTCATGTCGTTTGGAAAAAGACAAAAGCTACCAAAAAAACCTAGAGAAACCCATGGAACAATAATTCATGCTGTCTTCGGGTTAACCGTTTTTTAACTGTTTTTGCCATTTGTCGTGTGGCCAACAAAATATTGCCCCATAATTGTTGTGTACAATTTTGAGGCAAGTTACTTATTATGGGTTCACATTAATTAGGCATCATTTAATCCTCATACATTCCCATAAGGCCATAACAGCATTGATTGTTAGATTATACTATCATATTAAGTAGCTTATTTGCTGCTAATAGATAAAAGAGTAATGTAGATATTAAGAATAATAGTGAGACTAACACTTTTTGTATCTTTTTTAGTGGTTTTAGTTTTTGATATTTAATTTTGATGTACAAATTAAAATAGCAAGACATCCTTGTGTTATAGCAAAAATTTACTGGGATTTTGGAAGTGAGAGGTCCACATGGTGATGTTTGGCCGACAGATGAAAATTCTTCTTAGGTGAAGGAGGAAAAACTTCTGCTAGTTCTAACTTTTAAGACAATGATAATAGAAGGATGTAACATCTAAATAAAAAGTGAAAGGAGGGGGAGGCAATAATCCTTGTTCCTAGTTCTGATTTAACCTAATTTACCATTTAATGATTAAATTAATTAAATTTCATTAATGTTATACAACTTAAAATGAATTTAAAAACATCATGTATTTTAAATTATTTTAAGGAGAAATGCTATTTTCAGGGTTAAAAACTTAAAATGCTAGTTTATTCTAAACTAAACTATATAAAGTATTAAGAGTTTAAGGTGGCCACAAACGATTGGTTGATGAGGAAGCTAATAACAGAAACGCAGGAGTGATTGACATTAAATATAGCCGGGTTTCTATATATTAAAATACTATAAGCAGGGTTGTGAGAGTTCTTCAGCGATTTTGACATTTACTAAAATCTTTAACCAAGCATTAGTAGTTGTCAGTTGACAACAAAAAATTACATTATATATAACTCGGTGGCAGAAAGAAGAAGAAGTGAATATCTAAGATCTTGATTGAAACTTGGAGAGATCAACAATGGACGATGTCATTCAGATGCAGACGCAGCTGGTTGAATACACTTCCTCCTTGTTTCAAGAGGTAACTATATATGCTATACAATCACCAATATACTTTTGGGTAATTAAGCTGCGCAACTTGTACTAGTTACTGCATCGGTTTTCAGCTTTGTCTCTCTCTAGTTTCTCACTGTTTGCGTTTTTGTGTAAAGGCTGGTTCAGTGGGTTGGTTTTTTGGTGATATGTTTGTTCTCTATGTAAAGGGATTCCTAGATGATCAGTTTAACCAGCTTCAGCAACTTCAAGATGAAAGCAACCCAAATTTTGTTGTTGAAGTGGTGACTCTCTTCTTTGACGACGCAGAAAGGCTTCTTAATGAGCTCTCAAAAGCACTGTAAGGGCACTAACAATTCCCTTTTTTTTAATTAAAAAAAAAAAGTCTTTGGACTAAAATAAGGTATCTTTAGGAATTTCTTTGTAAACTCCTTATGTTAATGCTGTTTCATCCCACACAGAAACCAGGAAAGCATTGATTTTAAAAGGGTGGATACTCATGTTCACCAGTTGAAGGGTAGCAGCTCCAGGTAATTCTTTATCACTAGTTTCTCCATATCTGAAGAATCATCAAGTTACTGGATATAAGATGCTCCTCAAACAAATTAAAGGTGAAAAAAGTTCACTAGGTGCGTGTTAGCTTGCTAAAGTGGTTGGAAACTTTCTTACCTTGGTGGAAGTTGTATCCATTTGTTGCACCAGAAATAGCTCCTTTTTAGCAAGTGCTATTCTTGCTTCACCCCAGTAGAATTAGTGGACTACTGTTACCAGGATTGCCACCGTGGGAAGCGCATCTGATAGAGTCAAACCCTTTCAAACAATCATTTGTTGTGATATGTAAATGTTTTGGTCACCTCACTCAGAGGGAAGCACATAAAATCAAAGACTGAGTCGTCTTTTGTTGTTCTAATGTTCTAAAAACAAGAGTGCCTACCAACGGACACATTTCCCTTCCTCTTTGCTTCCACTGCATGCTGTTTCTACAACTAGCATAATTTTCATAAGGTGATTTGGTTATTGGTGAATACAGCATTGGCGCGCAGAGAGTTCAGAAAGTCTGCATTGACTTCCGAAACTTTTGTGAGGAGCAGAACGTTGAAGGGTAAGCTTCGCAACAATTCAATATAAAAAGATTTTAGATACTATGGTTATGAATCTTGTCGAACTGTCAAGATATCACACCTAAGTGTCTATACGTATGTTTTGATATGTTGTAAAAAACATGACCCTAAGGTGATAAGAAAAATGGCTTGGTATTATTCAGGTGCCTTAAAAGCTTGCAAGAGATAAAAGAGGAGTATTCATTGGTGAAAAGCAAGCTTGAAACTCTCTTCAAGGTAAGGGGATGAGATAAGGCTCCTGTCTTGATCAATGCACTAAATGATGTTAAACCGTTTGTATCTCCTTCTAAAGTTGGTATTCTTCTACTTATCCGATTGTAGATGAAGCAGGAGCTTTTTGCCGCGGGGGGTTCAGTTTCTAGGTAGAAGAAAGCATCAATCAATCATGTCCAATGTGCATACAAAGCAAGCAACCACTTCTCTGTTGTAATTTTCTCTGTTTATGATTTTGTCCACTCTATCTCGGTCGTTGAATTGGACTTATCATGTAACCGGAGGTTGATCCGTTTATCCACAAGAAAAATGAATAACCCTGTATCTTTGAATAATATAAGCTGGACCTCTCGTTGTTGATGCAATATTAGTTGTCTTTTATCTTTGCCAACGATGCAAAAAATGGCACTATTAACAGTGTCTTTATCTCAAACAGTATGATTTTATTTCCTTAAGACGCCAAACTCGAATGCTTCATATACCTTCATGCACAAGGGATAAATTTTTCCTGCATAGTTTTGGTCCATATCTTACCCGTCCTAGCGTTGGGGCTTGAGTTTTGAATTTAATAACATGTGCAAAACATGTTGTCATCCCTCGAACTCAAATTGCAAATTCTTAAGATCAATTATTGACCATCTGCTCCTAGAATCTAGTCCAATTTAGCATGTACAAAAGAAGCACACCTAATTTGTCGGCAATGATATTACCCGTCAGAAGCAAAGAATACCCACATTGGTGGTGCTTTCAACTTCTCATGTGGTGTGGGCAATTTTTTTTGTCACTAGTAATTGTTGTGTTGGTCCGAGAAATATGTGTATACCTTCAATGAATGGGCGTATTTCGAGGTCAACTTCTTCCAAATAGTAAATAATTTGCAGACAAAATCACAACAGCAAGCTGTAATACAGATTAGCTTATATATTACAAATTAAAGACCACGTTACATTAAGCAGCGACTTCTCATGTTCATAAATGTTTGATATATATATATATATATATATATATATATATATATATATATATATATATATATATATATATATATTATCAAAACCACTATTATCCTCTTACTAGAGTAATTCTATTCAAGTCAAGTAGGATCATTTGGGTGACAAAACTATTCTTTTTAGATCGTAAATGTTTGATGATTTCTTAAGATCTTAGCATAATAATTTGCATCCACAAACTTGCTATTTGAATGCCTATGGCATCAGGCCATGATTGAACAATTATAGCTTTGTGGTCAGATTTCCACATCATAATGGCAAATATTGGCAACAGCTTGCAAGTTTAATCCTCACTTTGTGCCTAATCTCCCAAGATAGCACCTCAGAAGTCCATACCAATCTAATAAGGAACCTCACCAGATAACAAAAAAAAGGTCCTCTGGTAAGTGGATTTTACCCGGAAAGATCAAGATATCATTTTGAAGTTGGGATATGATATAATTAAATATTGCTTGGAAAATATTTTTAGACTTCTGCAAAGACGTTACAGCTGGGAAGATTCCACTTTCAAGTTGTTTCCCATATTTTATTTCTTTCAGATCACACCAAGATGAGAGAGTGTGCCTTGTGCTGCATTCTTAATTTACGATCATAATGTCCTAAACTTACTACAAGATCAATATGATTTGGTGCATGCATGAAGAGCCAACGGTGTCCCACGCAATTAAAATATACAAAGTTATCCATCCTATATGGAGTAAAATGACATCAGTCCCATGATATTCCATCTTATTCTTTTACTATTTAAAGCTTCCGAGGACTATCGATTACCTATTTCCACCTACTATTCAAGCTAAGTTTGCATAATATGCTGCTGCATCCAAAATTTCCACCACTTCCGCCAACTTTGACTGAGTACTGTGTCAATGACAACCTGTCCAGCATCTGGTATGTAATCATATGTGAAGAACTTCAGTGGCTTAGGCTCAAAATGATTGGCTCAAGTAAGGTCATGGGCAACCACAATCAGTGTATCAATGATTTCGCCCAAACATGCATGTCTCCTGCAAAGACGATACAAACAAATCAGACTTGACGGCCCAAAAAGGATGATGACAACTGTTGGCATGTCTCTGCGGAATATAAGTGTCACCAGAAATAATTATGATTGTAAAACTTTTACAATTGTTTGTTGTATATTTGATGTTCTGGCCGTACTCCATAGTCTTGAAATGTAGATGCCGGGCAAATTCATTTCCAGGAGTTTGATCACTAAGTTGCTGTTTCTCTAGAATAGCAGGGAAAGAGCCCACTCTTTGTTTACACGCACAATAGAATGAGATTAATGTACAGACAGTACTCTAGACTTGAAAAGAGGATAGTAACGTTGCATCTTATCAAAAAGACTGTTGTCAGCTAAATTTGTTAAGGATGGTCCATACCATTGATAACATGTACTATACAGTACTCTTAGATGCTGCATCCCGTGATTTTTACAATAGGACTTCCACTGAACTAAATTCAGGTGATTAAATGTCACGAGTAGTCTCCAGTTGGATATCTGAGGGAGAATTTAATAAGGCCTACGTTAAACCTTAGCCATTTCTATAGCCTGTATTTCATAATCTTCTTTGTTGCAAGACCATATTTCATATCTGAATATTATCTCATATATATATATATATTAAGAGATTGACAATCTTTATTCAGAAATTTATCAAACCAAAAACTGCAATACTGTTAATTTTTTAATATTTAATAGTTAATAGCAGTACATGCAGAAGTGCTGACAAAAGAATACAAAAGTAAGAAAAATTCCCAACTTCGAAGCCATCAGAATAATCACTTTTTTTAGAGTTTTGAAAGTCCCAACAAAGCAAAACAAATTCCGAAGGCCAACCCAAATATACCCCAAAGCCATTCCACTCGGGTTTGGGCCCAAAATTTGAATTTGAATTCTAATAGGCGAAAAACAATACATTCACATCCGCTATCTCTACATCAGCGGCGCAGGGTCACACAAAACAGCTACACTCGCTCCATATCCACCCAGCAGCAAACGTAAACCCTAGAAAAACCCCTAATCTTGTTATCTTCTCCATCACCTCAACTCAACTCAACTCAACTCTCAGATATGGCCAAAAAGAAGCTGTCCCACCAATCCAAACAAGAAAATCCTCAACCCCAACCACAACACATGACTCCCTCACAACCCCTCACAGTGGACGACGCCTCAGAGAAGCTGCAGAGCCTCAAGAACCTCAACTCCATGCTCCTCAAGGAGACAGCGCAACGCAGGCAACAGGTTGAGTCCCTCGTCGAGGCCAAGGAAGCTCTTGAATCTGCGTTCAACCGTTCCGCAATGCAGCAGAACCTCTTAGAAACTCAGCTCTCAACGGCCTCAGACGACAACGTCGTTTTGGAGATCGAAAATGCTGTAGCCTTTGTTCTCATGCAGGCCCATATGAGTGAAATGGGGCTTCGTTTCGGTGCATTGGTCGTAGAGAGGAACGAAATGGAGCGTGCTGCGACACAGAGAGGGTCGCAGGTACAGGTTCTCAAAGGGGAAGTGGATAGGCTCAATGCGAGCCTCGAAGGCGAGAGGGTACGGTTTGGTACGGTGATGGAAGAGAGGGACCAGTTGAAGCGTGATTTCGATGGTGTTGTCGCTGATGCAAGTGTGTTGAAGGAGAAGCTTACTGAGAGGGAGAACAATGAGAGGGAGCTCAAAGAGGAGTTGATGAAGCTGAGGTTGGAACGTGAGGAGCTGGTGGAGGAAGGGTGCGAGAAGGAAAGAGCAATTGGAGAAGTGAAGAAGGAAAGGGACTTGGCTCTGAGGGCATCTGCTGAGTCAGCAAGGGCGATTGATGAGCTGAGGAGGGTGGTGGAGGTTGTTTTGAGGGAGAAAAGTGAGATTTTGAAGCTGAATAATGCACAGGAGGCGAAGATCATTGAAATGGAATCGGAGTCCAAGCAATTGAATGAGTGTTTATGCGGTTTCCGTGAGGATGAGGCGGTGATGAGAGCAAAGGTTCTTGAATTGGAAGGGAGTCTTGGCTTGCATGCGGAGAAGGAGGAGGCAATGGCGATGGAGATCAGGGCGTTGGCCAAGCAGAAGGAGGAGTTGGAAGGGAGTGTTGGGATGTTAAAGGAGGGAAGAGATGGTGTTCAGAAGGTTCTGGATACGGTTCAGAAAGAATTGGAGGATAAGCGCCGCGAGATCGATGAAATTGTTAGAGAGAAGAATGAGATTGAGCTGGTGAAAGTTGGGCTGGAGAGTGAAATTGTTGAGCTGCAAAGAGAAGTTGATGGACTGAGGGATGTTGTGCATAGGTTGAAAGAGTCCTGCAGAGATTTTGAAGAGAAAAACAAGCATTTGATTTCTGAAGTTAATCATTATATGAATTCTATTGAGGAAGTGATGCTTGAGAGGGAAAACATCAGAAAAGGATTTGATGAGGAGAAAGATAAAGTGAAGAGCTTGTCATTGCTAGTTGAAGGAATGGAGGATAAAATTGAGCAAATGGCGGCTGAGTTAGGCCAAATGAGAAGTGAGCGGGAGAAGCTAGTTGAGAAAAATGAGATGATGGAAAGCCGTGTGGGTGTTTTGATGAATGAAAAGGATGGATTGCAGCGGAGCCTTGTGGAGGCGCGACGAGAATCTGATGATTTGAGAGCTAAGGTTGAGTTTTCTTGCAATAATGCAAGCCAGGCACTGGCATTGTTGAAGATTACTGCTTCACTTGTGTGTCAGTACAATGACAGTGAAGAGGAAGTGCTATCTGATGAGCAGAAGCCTGAGGAAGAAATTCAACCTTATGTTGAACAACTGGATGCAATCAAGAAGGCATTCAGGAGCAAGAATAAGATGGTTGCTGATATGAAGCAGCAACTTGTGTTGCTGCAGAACTCTGTGGCCTCAGCAAATAAAATGAAAAGCTTATGGACCGTGATATCCTCTGCAACTACAATTTTGGCTGCGGCATTGGCTGCGTACGTTGCTAAAGGGCACTGAATGCTTGGCTTTGTTCCTTCCCAGACAAGTTGGTTTGGTAGGAGGATCAAGATTTAACTTTTATTGTAACAAGTAGTTGAGCTATCTTGATCTTCAGAAAATGATTTGTCTTTATTTAGCCAGAAAAATGAGCAAATATGTCAACTAATTATCATGGAACGAGCATTATGCTGTTCGATATTAACGTCTCTGTAGTTTCTAATTGCTTGCGTACACTTTCAATCTTATTTGATTATAAAAAAAGTCTCCAAAAGCAGTAAGAAATGAGAATACATGCTTGGCCAACATATTTCATCCACCACTTCCATCAAATAAATGCAATTATTAGATGCTTTTCTCCATTGCTGTTTTCATGATTGCATCTTCTCAGCTGCTCTTATTTTGTTTTCTGCTTTTTTCCAATTTTTTTGGTGACAGCAATTAGAACTGCTGTATATGATTTGAGCGGAACTTTTCCTTTGCGGGGATGGGAATGGGGATGGGGTCAAAGATCTCTCTGCAGTGATTGTGGGGACGGGGATTATGTCCATTGCCTCGTAGAGATATTTGTCCCAAGGATTAGTTTATGCTTTTCTTTTTGTAAATAAATGGAAGTAGAATTCAAGCTCAAGCATAAAGATTATAAAAATATTTGATATTTTGTTAATGATGTGTAATGTTGTACTCTTTTATATTTCATTGTTGTTTATTGTAGTGTTCTTGTGATGGGTATGGGAGGAACATTAAAAATGTGAGGCACGATGTAGGAGACTACTCACTGCCCTGCCTTATCCCATTGTCATCCCTAATTGTAGAAGATCCTTGCATTGTTACTATAGATATACAGTAAACTTGTTAGGAAAAATTTCAGAATTTAGGAGGTGAATCTAACTGTTTATTGTTTAATCTCAAATTGCATGCTTTATTTTATCATCAATCCTGCAGCAATTGAATTGACAAACGAGCATATAGAGTTTTAATGTTGAAAATGTGAAAGAACAAAAGATTGAGTTACATTCGGTTCGAGTCATATCCACAGAACCGGCTAGATAGCGTGGTGGCGGACACAGATCAAGTGGTCCTTCGATTACATTACCATGTCCAACAATGTAAGCCAAGAAACATGTTTTTAAGTGGCAATATTAGGAGGAGCTACATAATGCCGAGGGACAATTAGCATAGGAGGTTGTGCAGCATCCAGTATAGGAGGTTCACAAAGTCTCTCTCCTTTCTACGTTAAGGCCCCAGATGACACATGACCCAAGAATTGCTCTCTCAATCACCACTCCCCCACCACTTAAAGCTTTCCACTCGTGCTGGTGCCTGTGCCCTGTGATTGATGCGGGGTACTTGGATAGAAAGGAGAAGCAGGGGAATGTACCTGCAGCAGCTTCTATGTGCTTTTTCTTTTCCAAGATAGACAATTCGAGTGGATTTGAATAGGCATTTCATTTGAACCGAAGTTTGCGACCATTTGTTTTCGACGATGGCCAAAACAGGAAAGATGCGGTACAGATATTTACCTCCCATCTACTTACAAGTTCATCGTTCCATTACTGACATAGGAGAAAGATTCAACCTTTGACACCAACGATAAGACTAAAAAAATTTGTCTATTCCCACCAAAAACTAAAAAATTGTCTATACTAGTTATAAACGGAAGCAAACATAATACTAATACAAGCCTTAACATTACACTGAAAAAATATATATTCCATTTACATTGGCAGAGACTGTCCATCGTTGAACTAGAAGGACAACCCACAGTACACGAACAGTTGAATAGTCTTAACAAACTTACATGAATATAGCACAGACGTATAATTACACAGCACCATAATATCATTTGATACTTTCCCTATCCGTGCTCCAAAACTAGTTATATTTATATATAAGACGAGCCCCATTGACTAACTATCACAAGGTCACGCCCACCTTCCTGTCTGCCTCCTCCTCCTTGGCTGGAAGTTAGACTAGGCAATCTTAAATTTAATGGTTCAACAATAGACATAGTCATAGCTCCCATTGTCCTAAAAACTTACCTATCCACATCACCTAAGCCCTGATGATGCGCGCTGGAAAACTTCATGCAGCTATATGCTGGTTACACAATATCACGATACATTTAATACTAGACCGGTACCAAATCACGGGAGCGGGGTCCTATAGTATAGAATAGAAACACATTCAATTAAAATGTAAGTACCATACCTACTGCCTACATAATCTTCTAACCTGCCCTTATGAATGGAAAAAGTTAAGCCTATGACCAGTCAGAGCTCACAAAATTTTTAATCTCATCCATGACAGTAGAGAAGTGCTCATTATTTGGCAACAGATAAAAGCCAATTGTTGCCTGCTCCAGGAACAGTAATTTCACATTTTGGCCAGCCTTCTCGAGCCCTTTTGCATAAGCCAATTGCCAGTCCTGAACAAGGTCTAAACCAGCTACCACTATGAGACTCTTGGGAAAGGGAATCCCTTCAATGTTTCTTCCTCTGGGGCCAAATGGGTTACATGCCTGGTGGTCTCTATTTTCCCCTTCTGGAAGAAAAGCCCTCCAATACCAGTCTCTGTCTTCAACTCTAACGAAATATTTTCCGTCCAGATGCTTTTCAGACTCGGTTCTTTCTTCACCACCAAACAATGGATTGAGCAGTACATTCCCCATTACTTCAATTCCAGATTCTACTGCTCTCAGGGCAACATGATGCACAATGTTCCCACCTGAGCTGTCACCAGCCAAGTATATATGAACTTTATTATCCTTCCTACTCTGAAGCCAAGATCTAGAACTGACCCATTTAAGAGCTGTCCAACCATCATCATAAGCACAAGGATACCTGTGTTCAGGTGCTCGTCTATAATTCACTGAGACCACAACGGCCTTACAAATTCCTACCAGCCGGCGGCATAGTGTGTCATATATAGCACTATTCACTGAAGAATGTGCAAAGCTTCCACCATGAAAGAATATGATAACAGGAAGAACCTCAGAGGTTACAGGCTTCTCAAGGTCCACAATACTCACATGGTGTTGTTCTTCCTCAGCAGGTCGATAAATTCTACTGAGGAGATTAGTTCCACGATCAACAATAACATCAAAAGAGAACACTCCATCCACAGGGTTGGCATTGGCAGGAACTTTCCTATCAAGGAACTCTGCCAAATCCCGGTCGAAAGTTCCATCAGGGCGGCGAAGAAGATTGTAAGCAAGCTTAAAATGGGAGATGAGAACCCACATATTTAGTGGAACAACCATCTACATCAAATAGGGAAAAAGAAAGTACGATCAGCTGACAGCTAAATGCAAATAAATGAAAGCTTTTGGCAAGAGCAAAACCCCAAACTTCAGAAATTGAGCACCCTAAGTGCAACACAAAAGTGGGAACTGCCAAAATCAGCACAGCACGTAAGTGACAAAACCCTAGCCTCAAAGAAACCCCACATCTCCCCCCCCCCCCCCCCCAAAAAAAAAATTCAAGGGTAAACCTCATAACGTCTAAGGTGTAAGAAGGATAAGAATAAACACCAGATTCATCTTGGAAACAAATCAGAAGTACAAGTCACAAATATAAGAGTGATTATTTTATTTGTGGACTTTATTAAAAAAGAAAAGCAAAACAATAATCAGGATTCAGATCCTGTGAACAATGATAATAAATTAATAATAATAATAATAATCAGAAGCATAACTAAACCAGCTGTATCATAGTAGCATAGTATCATTATATCCAAAATTACAAAAGAGACTTTCTATTTTCTAACAACAAACAAGCTCAGATTCTAAACCAACCAGAGACCGCTACAATCTGAAGATAGATTCAAGAAAAGATTTTCTTTTTCTTTTTCTTTTTCTTTTTTAAAAGAAAAAGCAAGCAAAAAGAGAAGAATGAGCATGGAAACCTTAGACTCGTTGAGGTTAACTTGGTTACTCCCAGCCATCGGAACGAGCAGATCGTGCTAGAAAGTCGTCACTCGCCGCTTCACATATTCATTCAAATGAGAACAAAAGGAAGGAAGCCCCCTAATCTGTTGGAGTTCGGACCAGTGAGTGAGGTTGATAAATGTGGAACTTCACTGCCCCAGAAAAAAACAGAGGAGAGGGGTGCGGGGTGAAGGATAAGGGGGGACACCATGCGCACTGTAGAAAATGGTTCGAGACAAATGCTAAAGTGCGAGTTGAGTACAGGACGGACAGCGAGAACGCGACAAAACGAGCAGCCGAAAGAACACTGTTGGGTGGGGTGGGACCCAGCCCATGAATTCGACTCAATTAGTGATTGTGTGTGTTGGTTTTTTGTTTTTGTTTTTACGTCATAATAACAATGGTGTTGACATTTGCAGGGAGGGAAAACTGGAAATTGGAGGACGACATCACAACGGCAACGGAGGGGGACAAAAATGCTTCCGTTCATACGGAGTGCCACTTGGCGCCACGGGACACGCTTCCAAATTCCATTTCCGGACATGACAGCGTTTCTATCAACTACAACGTCAGACTAGATCACCACAATTTTATAATATAGTTTGTGATTAATTTTCACGCACCAATAATATGAAATAATGTATTCCTGTAATTTTAATTTGAGTCTTGGATTTATTTGTTATATTATTTATTAGTACTTATGTACATATTTAATAAATTTAAAAATATGAATTTATTTGAGATACACTAACAGTAATTTTATACTGTGAATTAATAGAAATGCTAAAAAATTAGAAATTATAATAGATCTCTCATTATAATAGATAATTATTTATATGAGTTGACACTTTCTAACATTTCTATTGGCTGATAATATAAAATTCAGTATATTTAAATTAAATTCTAAAAATATGTCCTAATCTTAAACTTGAATGAATTTTTTTAAAATTAAGGACGAATTTTTTTAATCTAAATTTCATGTTAAAAAAATCCAGTATATAATTAATAATTAAATATTAATATAACCCGTATCAGAAATAGCAAGGGGAACCCAAAAAAAACGTACGGACATGACATTCCTCTCCCCATAATTAATCATGTATGAGCTTTTTATTACAGATTTATGAATTTTGAAAGAGGATATGATTATGAGTTGAACATAATGATTGATGCAAATGTTAAAATGTATTATGTAATAAACTTGACAAAATAATGATTCATAAGCTGAAAAATGAGTAATGATGATAGTGTATATATATATATATATATATATAATTGTAAATACCACCAATTGATTATTGTGCTGTGGATTTAGTCATAAACATATTGAATTATAAAATATTATTATTTAACAACATATTATATATTAATAAGTAAAGTGCAGGTCTTGATATTTTTCTAGGAGGTGCAAGTATTTATTTCCAATAGTTGCAAAGTTATTGAGGGGCAAATTAAGACTTATTTAAAATAGTGATTGATGGAGTTAAATTGAGCTAAAATCTTGAATTCTACCTATTTCATTTTTACCTCTATATCAGAATAAAGACTATCATAATCCAAGATTGTCTTCACAAATAAAAAATAAAAAAATATCTATAAATTATTTATACCTTATGATTATAATACAATTTTTAATTAAATGGAAAATACAATATTACCTTTTAGAGTTTAATTTTTATATAATAATAGTGTAGAGTAATTTTACACCATCATTTAATAGAAATACAAAAATTGTCATTAATCATGGGTAGTTAAATGAATTTAAATTTAAAACATATGACATGGTAGTTTTTTATAATTTTTATTGGATAACGAATAAAATCTCTTTACATTGTCAATATATAAAAATTCAACAAATAGTTCCTCTAACAAGTGTGTGTTGGACTTTAAAAATTGTTATCTAGCTTTATTAAATGATAAATATATCACCTATATTTTTATAGTTACTATCAATACTTTTTTAATTTAAGTGATTTGATATTTTTAAATAAGGTCTCAAGTTCAATTATTGTAAATAAAAAAAAATGTTGGAAGACTTTCGCTCTCATAGTAGTTTGGTTTAACTCGAGTTATATTAATTAGGGTCCAATACACTTCAAATGCTAATAGTTTAAACTGAAAAGTACTTGCAAATGAGGCTTGAGGCAAGTGATTTATATGTGTGTGACTTGTAACCACTGCACCATGGTTTGCTTTTGAGAATCGAAACCTTCCCTGGGTGGGTGTGTGTTGTGACAAAAACAAAAAAAAACAAAAAACAAATACTTCAACAGCATAATGAAGTGAAACAAAATATGGAGTATGAAGTAAACTATAATGAAATGACACAAATGTAACTTTACTATTTCCATGTCAAAAAAAAAAGAATATAAGCATAAGTTTAATTTTATATTTATTATTTGAAACCACAGTGAAAAGGGAGAAAATGATAAGAGATTTAAGTCATACACTCTTAATCAATCACATTTGAGGAAAATAAATGGAAAATATTGAATAAAATAGAATAAAATGAGTTTTCTCTAATGCTATTCTATCTCATTATACTTTAAAGAGTCTTATTATTTATACATATTTTTATATATTTTAATTAATTTATAGTGATTCATATATAAATAAGTGAAAAATTACTTACATAATTGGAAAATTAGATGAGTGTACTAATAGATAATAATATTGTCATTTAATCCTCTAGATATATACTTAAATTTTTTACTTATTTATATATGAATCATCACAAGTTAATTGAAACATATAAAAGTATATCTAAATAACATTTTTCTACTTTAAAATATCCACATAATATAACCAAATATCATTATACTATGATTAGGTTAATGATGAAGAATTTTAATAGTTTGTATAAAGTCATAAATTCAAATTCAATGCCTATTTGATTTATTATTGGACATGTGTAACCATACTTTTAATGAAAATAAGAAAATTATTACTTTGATATCTCAAAAAAAAACCTTTTTATTCTTAAAAAGTAAAACAAATCCTAAATCAAACACCCTATCACAACCCCCCCATAAAAAAGTAATAATACTATATTTTTAGGTTTATCATAAATTTTATATATAACAAATTTTAACTATTTAAAATATAATTTATAATTATAATATATAAATATTATAAAATTACTAATTAATATATTACTATATATCAAATTCACCGTAAATTTAAATTTTTATTATTATTTTTCTTTGTAAAAATATTAAAAGATAAAAAAAGCACCAAATAATCATTGTGTTCTGATGGAGTCACCATCCACACACAACCAAGGAGAGAGAGAGAAAAAGGACAGAGCTGGGGTCCACTATCATTATTGTGAGGAGCTCACGTTCGGCTTTGGAAGCATCTGCAGCAGCTGGCGTAACGATTATGCTTTTTCCCCCCATAATATTCCCATCAAAAAAAAAAAAAAAAAACTACGTTAATATATCGTTTGGATTTTGATCAATCAATGTTAGTACCATCCCCTTTTTTCTTCATCTTTTAAATGGCAAAGGAACACTAATTTTCCGTCCTAGCAATTTTTTGTTTAATTTTATAGTAAATCTGTATTTGATTATTTTAAAAAAACCTATTAATTAATTTTATTTCGTATAGTTATGTAATTTTCAGCACTTTATTTCATAATTTTTTGTCTCTTCATTTATTTTAAATTAAACTTTTTAAGACATAAAGTCTTGTCAACTTTATATTTGTAAATTAATTTTTTTAATTTAATTTGTCTCTAGTGATGAATAGCTTGATTTTTTTTTTTTTTTGGTTTAAACCATTTAAATGACATAATTTTCATTGTTATCAATAAAGGACCATAATCATTTAAAAATATAATTTTATTAATAAAAATGACAAAGGAGACAAAAATATCTAACTAAAAAAAAAAGTATTTTAGGATATGACAAAATTTATGGTATCTATGCCTTAATTTCTTTCAATTAATAATTATTAATAAGATAGTTTTTTATCCATGTTAAAGTCCGTCATTGGTGATAAAAAAGGTCCTTAATCGATAAGTTTTGAAGTTGAGGTCTTTAATGAGTATAAAAAGAAGTTGAGGTTTTTAATTATTGTCACATAAAATTGAGGTACTTATAGAATATTCTCTCTCTTTCTCATTGAACTTAGACACAAAAAAAAAAAAAAAAAGCTCTTCCAAAGCCGGCTTGTTTGTAAAATGAGAATGCAAGAATTTCTATCCATCATTAAGTTAAGTAATGAGTTGTTATTAGTGTATATATTTTGTTAATTTAACTATAGATAGAGAGCACATTATATAAGATGAGTGATTTATTAACAGAACTAGAGGATTAATTTGAGTTGTATAACCATATATGAATGATCAAGTTTTAAAGTTATTTTAAAATTACATGATCACTTAAAAAAATCATATTATTTTATATTTTAATGTCAACTATTCATGTAAAATCTAATGGTTAATATTTAGTCCTCTCATTCTCATAATAAATCACTCTTCTCATGTTATACGTTCTCACTATAAATAAACCTTTAAATTTTTACTTACATAAACATACTTTAAAAAAATCTTATCCATAAAATTGATATTCCACTATTTTAACTTAAATAATATATTCTACCAAAAGAAAACTTAAATAATATATGCATTCAATTTGTATAAAATATTTGACTCAATCACTCACTATTTTAAAAATCTTATAAATATAAATATTTTATTAAATGACAGTATAAAACTCTTTTATACGATCAGTATATAATAATTAAACCTAATATATATTTTGTAGAAGATGTACAGTGTACAAGTCAAATATCACACAGAAAAATCTATTGAGATGGTTTAGAAGCAAATTTGAATTAATAATTTAATTTATAAATTAAAAGCTTAAGCCTATATTAAAACAGAGGGATTGTCTTAATAACTTAGATAGATATTAATTTCACAATGAGAACGATGTGAACAAACTTCACAATATTAGGAAAAATAAAAAGACAAAAACATGTAAATAATTTGTACCAATAATTTTTTATATATGTAGACATGACATTACAAACACTCATCTCGGCTTTCGTTTACCATCTGTCCCCTTCTGCACGTGGAAATCAACTACTTCTCTTTTTTAGTTTGTTTAGAATTTTTTTTAGTAAAAAAATATTCTTTTTATTAAAAAATTAATTTTTATATATTTAGATAATTTTTTAAAAATAATTAAATTTTCAAAAAAATCTATTTTCAGTTATATATAAAATTTAAGTTTCAAAATTATTTTTTTTAGAAGATGAAATAAATGCACCCTTATTTTATGCTATTGTACCATATTCAATATGTTTGGTTTATTTTTTTTGTAATTAAAGATATTTTCCAAATAAATAAAAGTATTTTTGAAAAAATTAATTTTACAATTAATTTTTATTCTGATAAAAATACTTTTAAGATAAAATCTTATTATTACTTTGATACTAATAATTAAAAATAATTTTATTTTAACCTATTTAAATAAAAATTATTTTCTTAAATTTATTTTTAATATATTTAAATCAAATATAAATTAATTTTTCTAAAAATAATTCTTTCAATTTAATTTTTTTAAAAGTAATTATCCTATAAGTTAAACTAGACATGCTTTTTATTTATGTACAAAATATGTTATGTTGGGATTCACATAATATCGAGTTAGCCTTTTAACTAAAGCTGGAGAACTACACTTTAGTAATGGCCTTTTGGGTCACGCTGCTCGGAAAGGGTTAAAAAAGACTGCTCAAATAAAGACATGAATTTTATAAAAATTGTTCGTATATTATTTATTTTATTTCATTTTATTATCCTTCATGAATCTATAATGTTTTGTTTGGGTATGGCGAAAAAATGAAAGGAAAAGAATTAAAAGAAAAAGAAAAAAAAGTAAAAAATATGTTTCTTTTCTTACATCATTATTATCTGCTATCATCAACCACAACCCCTAATTACTATTTTATATATTCATTCACATATATTTTGTAAAATCCAGAGATTTTAATTCATTTATCAAATATTTTTAAAATATTATATTTAAAAAAATTATTCCTAAAAATAGCATTCATAAAAATAATATTTATAAAAATAAAAAATCAATCCATCTACCGCATGCCACTAACAAGTTTCCATAACCCCTTGTAGGTTCAGCAATAACATGCAAACCAAGAGCGTGGCCAAGTAACCAACCATTTAGCAGCCTGATTTCTCCTTCCCGGCGTATGCACCATCTAAGCGAATGTTTGGTTTGCTATTTGCTAGGTACAAAAATACTTTTAATAGAATTAAGAAAAATATTATTTCTTCCAAAAATGATATAGAAGATAAATATATCCTTTTCCATGTGCCAAAAAGTTAAGACAATCAAACACTTAATCACCCAGTTCACGAACATCATCACTTGGATATGCTTACTGGATGATTGTAAGAATTATATGACCTGATTCGTTTATGGTGGTCCTCGTAAAGGAAGGACCATGGATAGATTTTGTGTATTTTGTCGTTTGATAAGGTATAAAAAAAAAAAAAATTATCAATAGATGTTATGCTTCTCTTGTAACAAGATAAACTGATAAAATAAAAAGGGTAAATTACACTCTCCTCTTTTAAGAGATAATTTTATTATATAATCTGTCTTTCTATTTTTAAAATATATATTTTAATCCAAAATACTTTGTTGATTAAAATATGTATATAGATTTACTAAACTATCCACAATACAAAATACTTTATTAATCAGTATTAATTAATATTCTATTTAAATTATTATTATTATTATTATAATGATTCATTATTTAACATTATTAAAATCATTTCTTCTTTATAAATAATTGATTATGCTAATATTAATAACACTATATTTATTATGGTTATTTAATCCTCATTTAATGATTTCAAAAAGTACAAAATTTAATATAAAGTTGACATTTTATTTTCATTTTAATAAATCAGTATGTATATTAATATTCATATTTTAAAATTAATTTTTTTGGTACAATTCACATATTATAGCCTAAGAATATTAAAAGAAGTAAAAAGTAGACAATTCTTAATTTTAAAAAAAATTATAAATTATTGTTATTGTTAATAATTTATTCTAAGATATATATATATATATATATATATTAGAAGTTATATTATTATCAATCATATATCTTTTATTTTGTGAAAGAGATTTCAATATGTATAACTATCAATAAAGGAAATTTTGATTAAAAATTATAAAAAATAAAACATAAAATAATAAAAACTTAACAAAAAGTTAAAAATGGATTAAAATTTAATGTATATTTTGAAAATAGGGGAATCATTTTTTATATGACATTTCTGTAAAAAAATGAAAAATATTTTTTTTTTGACAAAATTATAAAAAATGCAGTATTTTCTCTCTCTTTTTCCTTCTTTCTTCCCTTTTTTTCTCTCACATTTTTTTATTTTTTCTCTCTCCTCTTTCTTCCTTTTTTTTTTTTTCTTTCCTCTCCTTTCTCCTCCCCTTACTCTTGTGCACGCTCTCTCTCACACTCACACGAGAAATACTTGTATAATTCGAAAGTATTATATAGTTGTACTCTTAGCCAATCATGTAAATATATTTTATATGAGATTGTGTGTTAGTAATAGGTTTTATATAAAATACACTTACATAATTTATCAGAAGTACATCTATATAGTACTCCCAAGTTATGCAAGTATTTCTCCACTCACATTCTCACACACATACTGACAAAACAAAACACAGACAAACATGCATAGAACATGCACACACAGTAAACATATAGAAAAAATAAAAAAAAATGAAATTTGTTGCATTTGTCAACGAATTTAGTTTTTTATTTTTTTAAATTCTATTTACATTTTAGCATATCCTTGACAACTCTTTTTTTGCATCTGCTATAAAATTTAGTGGATTCTAATTTTTTTATTATTATTTTTTGAATTCGTTGAGAATTTTAGCAAATCCTACAAAACTTCCATATTCTCCTAATTATTTCAAAAAGCCCATATCTCGTTAATTATTCCATCAAAATGCCATAAGTAAAAAAATCAGCCTTGAAAATAGAGAGAATGACTGCATAATAAGAGCACATTTCAAGGAGAAAAGTATGATTTACTCAAATAATAGATATAATATTATAGAATAGAAGTAAGCTTTCTTTGTAATCGATCATCTAAAATTTGTCCTTAATTTTGGAGGTGGATAAATCTAATTCAATTCAATCAAAATCGTTAAATCAATTCAATTCAAACAAAAAATTAGTTAAAACAGCAAAAGTTTAGATTGGATTTGATTTTGTTTTTTACAAATCACATAGATTTGATCGAAGTTTGGATTTAATTTTTATAATTGATCTAATTCAATTCAAATTAAATAATATTATATAATATAATTTTTTATTATTAAATTTATGTTTTTTACTTATTATAAATTAAATTTATTACATAAATTTTTTATATATCATTTTCACTTAAATAATATTTTATAAATATTAAAGGAGTTATTTTTACTTTTATCTATTCATTTTATTGATTTAAGTTACTTTTATTTTATAATATGCTAAACTTAAAATTTTATTTTGTAAAGAATCAATCAAACCGATTTAATCCAAACCGATAAAAATGGGAACATATTGGAATTTGTTCAAAATTTAAATTAAAATGATATAATCCATACTATAATAAATTATATTATTTAAATCATATCGCTTTTTTTATTTAAAATCAATCAAAATCGAACTGCAAATACCTCCTTTTAATTCTCAATACTAAAGCTAAAACTAATTGCATTTGTTGCATTGTCTTTTCTCATTACCATTAGCAATTTCACATGCTATTAAGGATCCATATGCCTCCAATGGCCATTCCATTGACACTTCAATCTCCACCCTAGATCCAACATCAACACTAGCAACACCTAATCATAGTCATCGATTGTCACATCTATGTTTGATGCCTTTTATCTCTTGTTTCTCCTATAGCGTGTTTGGTTCTACTTTTGTATAATTGATTCTAAAGAGAATTGATTTTATAGAATTAATTTGAATAAATTTGATTTTCAGGTAAAGTGCTTTATGTTTGATAGTTTCTTTAAAAGTGATTCTGACATAAAGTAAAAAATTCTCACTTCTCTAAGAATCAATTCTAGAGACCAGAATTAATTCTGAGAGTGGAAAACTAAATATGATCAAAAACCCCCAAAATTAATTCTAAGGGTCTAGAATTGATTTTGGGGAACTCGTTCTGAGGATCTAAAATTGATTTTGGGTTTGGGCTCCCAAACATGCTACCACTCTCTTTAGCACAATTTCTCCCAGCAATGCCCTTAGTCTTAGCAATAAGGTAGGGGATAGAGAGGCTGTAATTGGGGTAGTTAGTGCCTTAGTGGCCTCTGTGAGAGATAATTTGACGCAATTGTGTTACTTTAACACTAAAGAGAAGATTTAAAGGAAGCATTCAAAAAAGATTAATTTAAATGGTTTTGTTAACCAATGCTCTAAAAACAATGATTAAGGAATTAAGAGCCGAATTTTTTTATTAAAAAGTAAGATTTTTAAATTTTTAGTAAAAACTTTGAAAATTTTTTGCTCTTGAAAAAACCCCAAAGTTAAAATTATTGGGTCAATCCAATGTTAACTAGAGTTTACGTATTGGCAAACAAAGAGATTGAGTGAGAAAATTTTGTTGGAGACTAATAAAAAACATTATTAAAAATTTTAAAAAAATGATAGATTGAAGCATAAACAAAAAATTGAATTCAGAAAATTATAACAGATTTATATAATAATTTGAATGATTGAAGTTTTTTTTTCTTTTTTCTTTTTTTTTTTTCCAAAACTAAACATAGAATAATACGTAAAGTATAAAGCTACATTACTAATTGAGGTTTAGTTTGACGATAAAAGGTTAGTCTACTATAACGTAATAAACCACTATTCATATCTTAACTGGAAAAGTCATCCACAGTTAAATATACCGCAACATTCAAATAGAATTATCTCTAATAAAAGAATATCAATGAGAAGAAAAAAAATTCTACATTAATGGACTTTTTGATAAACTTGATAAATTATCATATGTATGGATTGCCATAGATCAAATTATAAGTTTTAATTCTAAAACTCAGATTAATTAAATGCCAATCATTAGAGCATTTAATTGAATCCAATTATACGATCTATATTATTATTGGGTTTAAATAATATAAAAGGATATAATATAGGTCCTGTGTATTAGCTTTGCTATAATGGGTAGCTTAGCTCTATATTTTGATGACACAAGGAAAGGTCCCTCCTCCTAGCCCCATATATAGGTGTCTATAGCCCCATTGAAATAGAACGTTCATTTTGCGAATTCATCGGGAATAGGAGGATTTTCTCTCTCTTCTTGCCTCTCTTCCTCTCTATTTCTCTTCTCAGATTTCTTTTCCTGCTTCTCAAACTCGAGAACAACATCAAGTTAGAGTCATGAATTCCATGACTTCTTCTACAACTCTAGGTAAATATGAACTTAATCTTGTTCTAACAATTGTATTGGTTGCATGCTTTAACCAGAGGAAATTCAAGATCCAAGGGGTTTTAAGTCTAACAATTGGTATTAAAGCCAGGTTTTGACTTTAATTATGGCTGTGAAATCAATTTTGGTAGTAGACTGGATGGTTGAGAAGCTAAAACCGCACATACTTCGTAACCCCTAAAAAGGGTTAATTTCGGATTTTATTTCTTGGATCGATTAATTCCAAATTTTGTAGAGGGCTCTTTTTATTCATGTTGTTGTGAATCTATTGAGCTAATTATTGTGTAATTTGAGGCTGGATTGAGTGAGAAAATAAAAAAGAACCATACAAGCCCAAGCGAACCCTCCCCTTTGATCGAAAATCCAACTTAGTTATTTAGACCGATTTAAGTTTGATCTCTATAGGGGTTTTGTAGCTCTCATCACGACGAATCTAACAGGACCAAGAACATAAATTTTCGTTGAGATTTGAGGGAGAAAATTACGAAAAACCGCGCATACCCTCGCAGAACTTCCTTGAGTGACTTTAGAAATTATAAATCGTGATTTTCTAAGATACTATCTATGCTTTGTAGAGCTCTTTCTCACGAGTTCATAAACACTGAGAATGCTTCAAACAGTGGCCGGATGAGGGAGAAATGACCTTCGATGCGTTTCAGCGTCTCGCCGGTCGCGCAACCCGGTTTCTTGACCCGCTTGTTGGCGAAGATGATGAATAGTGACATACGCATGACGCCCAATCGCGGCCTAGGAGTGTGTAGGCACGTGAAGGCCGAAAACTTAGCCCAAAATTTACCAAATTTTGTAGAATTCAATATTTAATTAAAATAAAAATATTGATGAATTTTATTTAATTTTTTGGGCAATAAAAATATTTATTTTAATTTATTCTAGATTTAAATTACTCAAAAATATATGTTACTCTCCAAATTTTGGCCTTAAAATTTTTGTGTATATTTGTGCTATTGTTGGCCATACTGTGTTTAGTATACTCTCAAAGTTGATTTACTTTGCTTATTGAAATAATTTTGCTCTTTTTATGTTTATATATATTGCACATTAAAATTGTAAAATGTCATCATTATTGAACATTGTGAAATGATACTTGGGGAATTGCTATTTAAAATTTATTAATGATATTGTGAGACATTTTTTGCATAATTATATACTCGCCTTCGCAGGACTAATTATGATGAAATGTCAATTTCAAAAATAATACTGTTGCTAGTGTTGCATTGAGAATTATGTTGATAATGAAATTATCCTTCGGTTTGTCTTTATTGACACTATTTTTGATGAGTTGATAATTATATTCTTAGAGTTTTCAGTATCCTTTTGATATTAGCTTTAAGGATATGATTCTATTGTTTATTGAGAATTTACTCATATAACGTAATTCGAGACCCTTTGATGGGACTACAATTGCATGAGGGAACTATACTATTGTTAATGGCTCAGTTTTATGTTGATATGCTCGACATAAAAAATCTCCTATTAATGTACGAAATTATTCCAGCTTTGCCTATGAATATGAGCACTTTGATAAAGCTTAATGGGATGAATTGCGAAGATTGACTTGAATATGTGAAACTGTATCTTGCTATTTCGAATATTAATGTTGCTCTCACTAAAGATGAGCCACCAAAGCCCACGGATCAGTCTTCTGATGCTGACAGGGCGAAGTATGAAAAGTGGATTCATTCTAACAAGGTTTGTTTGATGACTTTGAAGTACAGTATGGACAAAACTATCAAGGATAATATCCCTGAGATAGACAGTGCAAAGGAATTTCTTGAATCTGTCGGCAAGAAATTCAAGAAGTTTGATAAGACCGAGAAAGCTTATTATCTTGATCTGTTGACCAAGATCAAGTATGATGGCCTTTCCGGTGTTTGTGAGCATGCCATGAAGCTCGCTAGTTGGTATAACAAACTGAAGTCCATGAAAGTGGAATTAGGAACTGATTTTCTGGTCTGGCAAAAATTGGACTCTCTTCCATGTGAGTTTGATGTGTTAAGGACTTCTTATAATACACAAAAGGAAGAGTGATCTGTTGATGCTCCATCCTTACATAGGAAGAGCAAACAATGAAAAAAGGCAAAGCCCATGTTGTATAGTTGACTTCTCACAAGAACATTGATGAGAAGAAGAAATTTCCTAAAAGGAAGAGTAGTAAGCCTTGATTCAAGAAGAAAGGAAGGAAAAAGGCTGGACCTTCTTCAGCTCAGGAAGCCGGTGAGAATGCCGAAATCAAGCCAAAGTTCACTGGCAAGTGTAGATTTTGTGATATAGTTAAAGATAAATAGTATGACTATTATAAGTTTAAAAATTGGCTTGAGAAAAAGAAGAAAGGTAATCCTCTCGCTCTAGTGTGTTTTGAATCAAATTTAGTTGATGTTCCTTCTAATACTTGGTGGTTAGATACTGGGGCAAGTATTCATGTCACTAATTCCTTATAGGAGCTCCAAACCAAGAGAAAGCGAAATGAAGGAGAATTGGCAATCACAATGGGAAATGGAGTTAATGTCAAAGTGAAGCATATAGGAGTAGTTTGTTGAAAGTTACATAGTGGACATAACCTAGTCTTGACGGACACTATTTATGTACCTTCGATGAGACAAAATTTGATTTCTATCTCAGCTTTGGATGGTTGTGGATATTCCTTTCATTTTAGCGGTGGAAGAGTTTATATATATTATGACTCTGTTTTGGTTAGTTGTGGCATTTTGTCAAATGGTTTATATATGTTAAATGTTGATTTCTCTTCTGTTGACCAACAACAATCTGATGTTAATAGTGTTGTTGTGAGGAAACGTAGCAGAGCTATTAAAAGCTCTTCTAGGCTGTGGCATAAAAGAATAGGTCACATTTCTAGAGAAAGAATGGAGAGATTGATCAAGGAGAATATTCTTCATGATTTAGATTTCTCTGATTTTGAAACCTGTATTGATTGTGTGAAAGGAAAACTCATTGCTGGAGTCAGAAAGAATAAGGCTAATAAAAGTGAAGGGATACTGCAGTTGATTCATACTAATATTTGTGGGTCCGTTACTCATATTGCATTGAGAGGTTTTAGATACTTCATCACTTTTATTGATGATTTCTGTAGATATGGATGGGTTGAATTATTGCATGAGAAATCTAAATCTTTAGATGCCTTCCAAACATTCAAAGCTGTTGTTGAATTGAAATTCAGCACATAGATCAAGTGTGTAAGGTCTGACAGAGGTAGTGAATTTTATGGCAGATATGATAAAACTGGCAGAAATCTTGGGCCTTTTGCTAGATTTCTCCAGGAATGTGGTATTGAGACACAATATATGTTGCCTAGCACTTCTCAGCAAAATGAAGTTGCTGAAGGCAAAATCGTACCTTAATGGAAATGATGAGATGCATGCTTAGTCATTCTACTCTTCCAGAGTTCTTATATGGAGAAGCTTTGAGGACTGTAACTTACATTTTGAATCATGTGCCAAGTAAATCTATTCCAAAGACTCCATATGAGCTGGTGACAGGGAAAAGACCTACTTTAAAGCATTTTCGTGTTTGGGGTTGTAAAGCAGAGGTAAGACCTTATAACCCAGAAACAAAGAAACTTGATCCTAGACCCATCAATGATTTTTTTGTTGGATATTGCATTGGCTCGAGAGGTTCCAAATTTTATTGTCCTACACGTACGATCAGAATTATAGAATCTGATCGTGCTGTTTACTTGGAATGGGAATCAGAATAGGTTGCAACTTAAGAGCCACGTGTTGTTAGCTCCAGAGAAGAACGTGTTGTTCTTCCAACAACTATTCCTTCTATTTCGGAGTCTATACCATCTGTTTCAGATCTAATTGATCCTACTAATCCCATTGTTGGTGCTGATGCTAATCAGCATATTGAGGATGATGTATAGAATCAAGATATTGATGTGTTTCCACCAAGAAGATCTGAGCGAGTTCCTATATCTACTGAGTCGACTAGATTCAAAGATTATATTGTATATCTACAAGAACATGAGTTCGTATCTATTGAGGATTCTGATCCCATTACTTTGCAAGAAGCTATCTCTAGTCCTCATAGTTCCCAATGGTTGGCTGCTATGGAGGATGAATTGACTTCTATAAGAAAGAATAATATATGGGATTTAGTGAAATTACCAACTGATTATAAGATTGTTGGCTATAAATGGGTTTTCAAGATCAAACGTGATGCCAAAGGAGAAATAAAAAGATATAAAGCCAGACTTGTTACAAAAGGATACAATCAGTAGGAAGGTGTAGATTATAAAGAGACATTCTCTCACTAAAGATTCCTTTCATGTTGTGATAGCTCTTGTTGCTCATTTTGATTTGGAGCTTCATCAAATGGACGTTAAAACTGCCTTCTTAAATAGTGATTTATATGAGGACGTTTATATGGATCAACCTGATGGGTTTGTTGAAGATAGCATGAAACACATGGTCTGTAAGTTAAGAAGATCAATTTATGGGTTAAAACAAGCATCAAGGCAGTGGTATTTAAAGTTTGATCACATAGTCACATCTCTTGATTTCAAGGAAAATGCAATGGATCAATGCATTTACCTTAAGAATAGTGGGAGCAAGTTCATCATTCTTGTTCAATATGTTGATGATATTCTTTTGGCTAGAAATGATGTTCACTTTCTAAATGAGACCAAACGAATGTTGACAACTCATTTTGATATGAAGGACCTCGGTGATGCATCTTTTGTTTCGGGCATTGAGATTCATCGTGATCGATCTCATGGTATTCTTGGTTTGTCTCAAAAGGGATGTATTGAGAGAATCCTAAATAGATTCAATATGGGGTCTTGTAAGCCTTGTAAAGCGTGCATTTAAAAGGGTGAAAGCTCTCTAATGACCAATATCCTCATAATGATGATGAAATTGTAGAAATGGAGAAGGTCCCTTATGCTTCTGCTATTGGCAGCCTAATGTATGCTCAAGTCTGTACGTCCTGATGTTGCCTTTGTTGTTATGTACTTGGGAGATACTTGAGCAAACCTGGTGTGACTCATTGGCAAGCTGCAAAATGAGCTATGAGATACCTACAGAGTAACAAAGATTACATGCTCACTTACAAAAGGGCAAATCATTTTGTGGTGACCGGTTATTCTGATTCTGATTATGGCGGTTGTCCAGATGATTATAAGTCCACGTCAGGTTATATCTTTATGTTGGCAAGAAGTGCTGTTTCCTGGAAAAATGCCAAACAAACACTTACAGCTACCTTAACCATGGAAGCAGAATATATTGCTTGTTATGAGGCTACACGTCAAGCAATATAGTTGAAAAATCTTTTTGCAGAATTTGATATTGTAGAAAGTATTTCTAGGCCTCTAACGATATATTGTGACAACTCTGCCGTGGTATGCTTCTCTCATAACAATAAAAGCTCAAAGCAATTGAAATACTTTAACATAAAACTCATGTTTGTTAGAGAGAAGATTCAGGAGTTTCAAACACATGTCAAACATATCCCTACTAAGCTTATGATTGCTGATCCCCTAACCAAAGGATTGAATATCCAAGTCTTTGTTGATCATGTAACCCGTATGGATGGAGCAAAGTCTTTTGATATTTTGGAATAGTGGGAGTTTGTATTTAAAAGCTGTTGTGACCTCACATATTTTGTAATGTCTTAAGACAACTTTTAATGATTGTTATTGCCATTATTATTGTTGCATTTGTTTGTATATTTTGCATTGTTGTAAATAATGGAATATTTTGGAGACATTTTAGACTCAATCTCATTTGTTGTTGAGATATATATCTCATATGACATATGGGGCGGATGCTTGGGCCATTGTAATTACGAATTGCACTGGATCACATATTGGCATGCCATTTCATTGTGCTTTCCCAATAATTCATATCTTGCTTTTGTTTAAGGTCATTGGGATATAAAAGTCTTGCATGTATGATATCAGTACTCATTCGAGTGCAATCTTTTGCATTGCTAAGATCTCATAATCCTATATTGGACCTATAGTTGAAATATTGGCTCAAGTTTGATATTATATTGTGGCCACATATCGTAAATTAATCTGGAGTACTATTTTATCCAAAATTGTAGTTTGATTTTTGTTGTCCAAGTGGGAGAATGACAAACTTGATAAATTATCATGTGTGTGGACTGCCATAAATCAGATTATAAGTTTTAATTCTAAAACTCAGATTAATTGAATGTCAATTATTAAAGCATTTTATTGAATCCAATTATGTGATCCATATTATTATTGGGGTTTAAATAATATAAAACGATATAATATAGGCTATATATATTAGCATTGCTATAATGGGTGGTTTGGCTTTATATTTTGATGATATAAGGAGAGGTCCTTCCTCCTAACCTTATATATAGGCGTCTATGACCCCATTGAAACAGAATATTCATTTTGCAAATTCATCAAGAATAGGAGGATTCTCTCTCTCTTCCTCTCTATTTCTTTTCTCAAATTTCTTCTCCTGCTTCTCAAACTCAAGAACAACATCAAGTTAGAGTCATGAATTCCATGACTTCTTCTACAACTCCAGGTAAATATGAATCCAATCTTGTTCTAACAATTGTATCGGTTGCATGCTTTAATCAGAGAAAATTCAAGATCCAAGGGGTTTTAAGTCTAACACTTTTAACTAGACGATTTCATCCTAAACGCACCCGACATAAAATGTTATCCTTTGGTGATCAACTACACTGCAATTTTAGAGTCACTTTCCACATCCTTTTGTGATTTTCATAATTTTAATATTCACCTTACCATAACCTCAGTAATGTAAATAAAAAAAACACACACACACACACATTTCTGTATGCAATAATTCGAGTAATTGAAAAATCTATCACTTTAATTGATAATAAATTTCGATTGTTTTGTGCCAAAGTTAATAATATTAATAATTATTTAATTATAAAATAGGTGCATGTTTATATTATCATACTTGATATTAAAAGTATGTTTATAATTCGAACATTATTATTATTATTATTATTATTATTTTTTTTTTGGATATCGTAATTCGAACATTATGTAGGAACTTTCGGCATCGGGATAATTTTTCGTACTCAAAACCATCAACATTTGATAATTTTTCAATTAACCATTTCCCCTTTTTTTTAAATTTTTTTTTTTTTTGTTTTTGAGTTCAATTGCAGCATTGGAGCCTGAAAGGCTTTAGGGCGCGGGTTGTTCGAAAATGCTGAAACACGAAAAAGCAGTTTCCCGCGAATCTTTGTAGGGGATGCCACGCTGGCAATCCGTGTCTCACCATCTTGACCAATCAGCGTGTAGGTAAGGCCACTATATAACTCCGTTCCACCATAGGCCCCCAAATGTGCTTGCCCTTTCTCACAGTCTCCTTTCTTCCACCCACCGAATCACAAATCCTAGGGTTAGGGTTCCCAATTTCGCAGTCGATCACAGAATGAGTTCCACCGGTGGATCAACCAAGGGCGGTAGGGGCAAGCCCAAGGCCTCCAAATCCGTTTCGAGGTCGCAGAAGGCCGGTCTCCAGTTCCCCGTTGGAAGGATCGCGAGGTTCCTCAAGGCCGGAAAATACGCCGAGCGCGTCGGTGCCGGTGCTCCGGTCTACCTCTCTGCGGTGCTCGAGTATCTCGCCGCTGAGGTTTGTTTCGTTATCTTCAATTTTTTTTCATTTGTTTGTCGATTTAGTGTCACGATCTTGAATTTGATCGGTTCTTGTGTCCTCCTTGGTCTAATTGATCTGTCATTTGGTTCTTTTTATAGTGAATTTGTGTTTCTGGTCATTTTTTTTGTGAGATTGATTCCTTTTTTGTTGCGCGCGCGTTCAGGTTTTGGAGCTGGCTGGGAACGCTGCTAGGGACAACAAGAAGAACCGTATTGTTCCGAGGCATATTCAGCTTGCGGTGAGGAACGATGAAGAGCTTAGCAAGCTTTTGGGATCCGTCACCATTGCCAATGGAGGTGTTTTGCCAAATATCCATCAGACTCTTCTCCCCAAGAAGGCTGGCAAGGGGAAGGACGAGATTGGATCTGCTTCTCAAGAGTTCTAGGGTTTTGTAGGCTCTGATTAGGCTATAGATTTCATTTTCTGCAGTTGTAAAATACATGTTTTGTTTAATTTCTTATATCTAATGCTACTGAGGCTATCAGTGCGCTGAACTGGATGGTGGATGTTACTCTCTTTAAATGGATATGAATGCAAAATGGTTTTTGGTCAATCGTTTTGAAATGTTTATGACTGAAAGAAGGAAGGATTGCGGTGATACCAAGGCGACCCTTGTAATACAAGGTGCATTTAAGCCTTCAAATCTTGCATTCTCTTTGTCGCTTTTTGTTATACTGGGTTTCAGATATTGGCGTTTGTTTCTTGTTACGTAGATGATGGGTCCTGTTATTTGCAAGGTTTTGTTGACCATACATCTAACATGTTAACCGAACCGGATCATCTACCATGTCTTACTTAATCATATGCTCTGTGGTGCACATTCAATTTTTTGTTACTGAGTGTTGAGTGCATTTCTCTGAGAGTTATGGGTAGAATTCATCTCGAAACGCAATGTAGGAGTGCATGTGACATTGATGCCGGGATAAGGTTTTGAGCTTGTAAGAATCAGTGAGTGTTCCCGGTAAGAATTTTCACTTGCAAAACTATGGGGACTTGGAAGTCTTTTTTGACGGGCAATGGGGTTGCTCTTTCATCTTGGCCTCTCAAAAGCAGCACACAAGGGTTGCAGATTATTCTAGAAGAGCATGAATTACCTGATAGTAAACGCGTGTAAGTTTGAGAACTAATATCAAACTATATCCATTTTTCGTTCATGTCCAGCACAGATTGTAAGACTCATGATTCTTTTGGCTACTTAGCGCTGGTTCGTATAGGTTCACGAAGACTAAAGAGTAACACGCTGAGCTAGCATTCAGCTTTTAAAGTTATGAGGAATTAAAAGAATATTAAGTTTCCAGTGAAGCAAGTATGAGGATGTCGATATATGTTGTCCGGAACAAAACTGCTAGAGATTGAATTAATGTTAGGTCAATTTTGTCGAGAGCAATTTATATATAACTATTCCTCCATACTGTTACGAAAGGGGTCACAACCATTCTCAGGCTCATGACTGAAGTGGTAGCAAACAAGGAATTAGAGAGGTAAACGTACCGACAGGTTCAACTGCTTCACACTTGCGGAGGGCTATCTATGTCTATCTGCAATAAACGGCGTCGTTAAATGGTGTGGCGTAGCGGGTTTTGCGAGCTATAAGTATATTTTATTTTTTTATTTTTGCTTTAATAATAATTAATTGTAATATTTGACTTTTCATAATTTTTAGTCCTATTTTTTTAAGCAACTATTAGCAATATTTTTTTCCCCGTAAGAAAAGAAGTTCTTTTTCTTTAGTTTTCTGCTGAACCCAAAAAAAAAAAAGAAAAAAAACCTCAAGGTGTTGGAGCCTTAGAGGACAGATAAAATTATTTTAAATTGATTTAGAAAATGGGTATGTGTAATTTACGTGGTGAAGAACGCATGGAATGCCAACGCGACAATGGCCTTCAGATGCTGCGTCCGTAGAAAATAATCAAATGCGAGTAGATTTAGAGGTAATTTCATTGAGTTTAATTGGTATGCACGTGTAAAATTGTTTTATACTGTCAACCAATAGAAATAGGGGAAAGTAAGAATTCATGGTGGGTCCCTCATTATAATGGGTGATTATTTAGATGAGTTGACACTTTCTATCATTTCTATTGATTGGCAGTGTAAAACTATTTTACACTATCAGTGTATTTAAATTAAATTCATTTCATTTCATCCATCATAAAAATTTTGATTAAATGGGTGGTTTGCCTCTGATGTACAGCTACGTGGGTGTGGGTCTGACAGCATGTCCCAAGCAACTGAAACTAATACCTTGTGAACCTAGGGTCAGAATCCGATGCTCGTCCAACGTTGGGGTCAGTAGGCGACAGGCGCTGGAACAAGTGGACAGGGATCTAACCAACGGGGATGATAGAGCCGCGCTTGCTCTTGTCAAGGATTTGCAGGGTAAGGCCGGTGGGCTTCGGTGTTTCGGTGCGGCCAGGCAGGTTAGTCTTGTTAACTTCTTGTTTATTCATTTCTGTAACAGTGTAACCGCACACCATGTGGCTAGGAAAGATGAGGGTCTGCTTCATTCATTGAGTGAATGCATGTGCAGGTGCCTCAAAGGCTTTACACCTTGGATGAATTGAAGCTAAATGGAATAGAAACTTTATCTCTTCTTTCACCAGAGGATACAACTCTTGGTTCAATTGAGAGAAACCTTCAGATTGCTGCTATCGTAGGAGGACTTGCTGCGTGGAATGCCTTTGGGATTTCCCCACAGCAAATCTTTTATATATCGTTGGGATTGCTATTTCTGTGGACACTAGACTCGGTAGGGTACTCTCACTTTGACTGAAACTTGTGTGTCCATTTGACCAGATGACTCAATTGAAGTTCTCATTGAAGAGCCATATGTTTCATATTTGTTTGCATTTTCTGCTGAACATAACCATTTGTTTCCTTGTGTCATAAATAAGGCACTATACTTCTATATCTGGCTGAGTGTATCCACTTTTCTGATGCTTCGTCTGTCTGGATGTTAATAATTAGCTAACCTTTGTAAAATTGCTACCTATTTGATTTCTTTCCAATTTGAACCCTTTACTCAAAACATACCATTTTAACTGCTATCCAAGTGTTAAGAATTTAAGATTCACCTACCACTTGGTAGAAGTTCGGTGATACCTATTCAACTATAATCTTATACATCTCTCTTGCATTGTGAAAATCTGGACCACATTTGTCTATCATTCGTCATCGGTTGTTTCTTAGACTTCCATTACATTCATGTTTGTTCACTCACATACTGGTTGAATACTTACAGCAGAAAGATTTTATTGACCATTCTCTTTGAATTTGTTGTTTGCAGGTCTCTTTCGGTGGAGGTATTGGTAGCTTGGTTCTTGATACAATTGGTCACAGCTTTAGTCAGAAATACCACAATAGGGTTATTCAAGTCAGATCGATGCCATCCTCTTATTGCTAGTACTTAAATGTAAATCATCTTAATGACCACGAAGTGACCATAGCAAAATTTATTTATGCAGCATGAAGCTGGCCATTTTTTAGTTGCTTATCTAGTAGGAATACTTCCTAAAGGATATACTCTTTCTAGTTTGGATGCTCTGAAGAAGGAAGGATCTCTCAATGTTCAAGCAGGCACTGCTTTTGTGGATTTTGAATTTCTTGAAGAAGTAGGGTTCTTTCTTTGTTCCTTATATCTTAATGTTTGATATAGGTATGTGTTTTTGCATGATTGTTTGTCCTAGTAATCTGGCTTTCACCTTTGTCACGTATTACCAGTAGGGCTGTCTATTGGTGACTGTTTCGGTTGGGTGACTCCAAGTCAATTATGTAATTGAGACAATGCATTCTTATAACTCACATTAAACAGTTTGCTTATCAAGTATCCTGTGAACTGCATTTATTTGTCAATTACATCTGTTGATTGTTAGCATCCTCCATGTCTTGCAGGTTAATGCGGGAAAAGTAACAGCTGCAGTATGTTGCTTTCTTACTGACATCTAATTTTCACCACTTTTAAGTTTGTTTTGATTGACGCTCTATGATTGCAAATTTTAATTATGTCACAAAACACTGGCTTTATGTTGTTAGACATTGAACAGAGTTTCATGTATAGCACTGGCTGGTGTGTCGACTGAGTATCTTATATATGGATTCGCTGAAGGAGGTCTAGATGACATAAGAAAGGTTTATGCACTTCTTAACTTACTTTTCTTAGTCATGGCAAAGGTAAAGTTCGCAGGAATTAACATTTCTAATTGGAATTTTCTTAAATTGTAAACAGTTGGATTTATTGCTCAAGGGCCTGGGCTTCACACAGAAGAAGGCAGATTCTCAAGTTAGATGGTCTGTGCTAAACACGATCTTACTCTTGCGTCGACATGAAGCAGCTCGAGCTAAGCTTGCTGAAGCTATGACCAAGGGATACTCTGTTGGATCCTGCATTGATATTATAGAGAATTCTATTGATGTTTCAGACCTCTAATTGAAACTGGAATTGATGATCCTCCTCACTCCCTGTAAACTGTGCTCCAGGGTATATTGATTCAGATTTCCAACAACTTTCATTTGGTGTTGCTCTGCTCCATTCTCCTGGGAGCAAAATGTGAATATCTTACAAAGAAGAGCAGCAAATCAATAGTTTCTTGATTCTTCTGGATCCGGAGGCTTTATGTGTGAAAGATCATTTGTGTAGAGAGAAAAGGACAGGGTATAACCCTGCAAAAAAGGTTTACTTTACAAGGATGGACTTGTAACAGATAGCTATGTAAATTTTCCTTCTACAGGTTTGCTTAAATGACTTGACTCGAAATTATGCTTGAACATATTTAGATTCATGCATGGTATTCGTCAGCAGGAGCTTGACCATTCTTTGAAGATCTAAAACAAAGAAATCCAGTCTTTGACCCTCTTGCTGAGGCATCGTTATCACTGGCGTCTTAGTCGTATGTTGGATATATATATATCTTAATTTAGACCATTTGTATCCAACTTGATGGAGAAGTTAATAGTTTTCGTTTATTTACCAAAGAATGGTTGCATCTACTCCTTGTCGTGGAAGAATAAATCTGAACATTGAAAATTCCTCGGTAGACAACAAAATTGACTTTTTATTAAGGCATTCTTGGTCGTTTAGGAGAGGCTGTTTCCTTGAATGTTGGGCTAAGTCTGAGGTTTGAAAAAATTCAAGACAATAATTCTTGCTGGTGCGAATTACAATTTCACGACTTTTTATCCATAATTTCTGCCATTTCTTGATTTTGATAGGGTTACATTATTTTTTGTAATTTTGTTGCTTCTCTTTTGTATTTTGTTTTTTTTGTTTTTGGGTCAAAATCACAAGTATCCTTGGAGGCAATTCTATTTAAGTTAGGTAAGACTATTTAGGCAACAAAGCTCTCCTTTTTGAGTTTTAACATAGTTGTGTGCTTAAGATTAAAATTTGAGATCTTTGATTAAACAAAGGCAACCCTTTATTGGGCTGATTGTGTTCGTTGAATGTTTTTCCTTTGTATTAGATAGTACCACTCAATTAAAAAGATATTTTGGATGACTAACTTTCAAATTTTTTAAAGAGATTCACAAGTGCAAGTTATGATGAACTGTGAAAGATTGTTGAATTATTAAAATATTAGATGATTATATACAAAAGAAAGAGGTGATTATTTTGATGCAAAGTTTTTTTTTTTTTTTCATTGATATCAAATTGTGTGTTGATAAATAATTTAAAATATTTAACTTATAAAATAGTTATTACTATGATCACGTAAAAATATATCATAATTTGGTCACTAAAAGTGGTCTAATGGATTAAGTAGTATGTATAAAGTTAAGAGTTCAAATTTTATGTTGTTAATGTACCTAAAAAAATGTATTGTGATTTTTTTTTATGTTATTAATATATTAAAATTAAATATTATTTTAATATTTATCTTTTTAATTAACTATCTATCAATTGTAGATTTTCTTTATTAAAGTTTTAAATTTTTATTGTGAATTTAATTGTAAATAAATATTTAATAACAAAATCTGAACAAAATTTAACTTCAAGTAATTAATCCAAGTAGAAGTAAAATGTGATCTTAAATGAAATTACTATAACTTCATAAAAAAAAATACTTTATTTAACCAATATCTTGCGTTCAAAATCTTGTGTGCAATTACATAGTAAAACCCTGTCAAAAGAAATTGCAAAGTAAAAGGAAAAATTTTTCGAAATTCAATATATAATAATTACTAAAATATTTGGCAGCTGTTTTGTTAGAAGCAAAGCAATTGAATTGACAGTTGTAAATTATGGAAGCGAAGCTAAACTGTAAAAATGGAAAAAAAAAAAGAAGAGAAGAGGGGGTGATGACTATTGAGTAAGGTGGGATTGGAGGAGCGAAGTGATATTGGGATGGGGGTAGAGTGGGTTTTGGTGATCCACGGGTTGGTCACCGCTCTGGTGGTGGTGTCCTTGCTGTGCGGTCGATGGCCAATCTTTGAGGGCACTCTCATCCAACGCATTCACTCCTTCCTCACTTACGCCGCCTACGATTACTTCCTGTTTGTACTCTCTCTACTTCTTCTCTCCCAATCTCGAATTTCATTTCATTCCATTTCTCATTTCATTTTCATTTCCATCTCTTTGCAGGCGTTTCGTCGGCGCTGTTTTTGGCCCCAAGTGTAGGGACACGGTTCTCTCCGTCGAATATTTCTGCTGCGATCGCCCCAATCCTCTTCTTCAGGTTCCTTTCTTCTTCTTCTTCTTCTTCTTCGATTTCGATGAACTTTTCTCACTTGGATCGGGTCGGATCGGCTCAGCAATCACCGTTGCTTGTGTGGCACACTCACAACTAAGTTAACATAGCAAGTAGTTTTTCCTTTGGAAGAATTTGCTTCTCCCGATTTATGAGGGAAGGATATGATTTTCGTTTCTACTATCTAGGTTAATAATTTGCAAATTGTGCTAGGGGTCAGTGATTTTCTTCTCATGAAGTCTTAACATCTACTGAAACATCCTCTTTAAATAAATGGCGCTTTGTTCTCGGCTGGTTTGATGAGCAAATTCTTTTTATGGCAGATCATATATCTTGTGATAATCAGCATAACATATTATTTCATTGCCAAGTCGTGCTTTGCATATATCCCTGGATACTATTTAGGTGAAATTCACAGGTATTGAATTTGCAGGGCCAATGTTTTTGCTCTCTTTTCTTGCTTAATGGTTTTCTCGGACTTATTCTATCATGAATTTTTTTAGACATTATATTTTGTTTTAGGTACACAAGCTTGTTGGCAGTTGCTGTTGGAATTCTGCTCTTTCTTTTGACCAGCTTTTCTGATCCAGGGACAATAAGGGCTGAGAATGTTTCCCAGTATCTTTCTGCTTATCCCTATGATAATATCATTTATGAAGAGAAAGAATGTTCCACTTGCAAAATTCCAAAGTGAGTTTGCCGATAGTATAAAATTTTGTTGAAATCTTGGTCTTGGTTAAACCTATCTATAAAGTGGTGTCTTAATTTTTATGCAGACCTGCTAGGTCAAAGCACTGCAGCATTTGTGGTCGCTGTGTTGCACGCTTTGATCACCACTGTGGATGGATGGTTAGGAATCTTTAAAATCCCCCTTCCTCATAAGATTGTTTATGTGGTTCTCCTTGTAATGAATCACACGTTTATTTTATTTTATTTGGTTGTACTGAAAATTATTATGGTTGCAGAATAATTGCATAGGGGAGAAAAACACCCGGTACTTCATGGCTTTTCTTTTATGGTGAGTTCTGTGTGTTGTTCATAAGTTTGTTTTAGTTGAGAAAATGCAGTCTTACATGAGTATCTCTTTACAAATAGAACCCTGAGAAAAGTACGATATATTAGAGGTAGAAGGCTAAGCAGAAACTCAGAAAAATTCCTTTCCTGAGGATAAATATATTGAAACGAGGTTCACTATGAAATATGTTACACAAGAGGTGTCTTCTTGCACTTAACATAGAAACCTCAACACCCTGAAACGTTCTCTTACCTGTGTTCCAACCACATGGTTCATAATTGACCACGTGGTGTAACCTTTCATACCCTGTCCTTTCTTTTGGCTGGTTTTCCATTTAATGTTCAATCTTTACCTATGGGCTTGGCTCTTACAAATTTGGTGTCTAAAAGTATTTGCTCCATAGTTAAATGGTTATGCCACTTTCTACTGAGACTATTTGATGGTGGCACTGAGTTATTCAGAGCAAGCATGGTTTAGATCAGAATGGATCAGACACTTAGTTTACCTCTAGGGGTCTGGGGTATGAATCTTTCAAATCACCGCTTTTATTCAGTTTGGGTGACAGCAATTGTAATTATAAATTTGTGGTGGATACTTGACTTGGGTCAGAAATTTCTCATTTCTGGGGCTAAAGCTCTGACCGTGTGCAGTTTTTGCAATCTTTTTGTGCACTTTGTTAGAGCAGAGTGCAGGCATCTTCAAGGGTGTTTCTTTGCCATTAAATCTGCTATGGACAAAATTGTGCAAAGTGCAATTAGTCTCCCGGGGGTTTTCTGTCCCTTTGATGTTTCGAGGGTGTTTCCCTCTGATATGCAGATTGCAGAGAGATTGGGAAACGCTGCTGCATTCATAGTTTTTCTCTTTTTTTTCTTCCTTTTCTCTCCCTTTTTAACTTTTGTTTTAGATCCCCCCGTGTTGCACTTGTACCTTCCTACCTCCTTAACAAAACTTATTTCTCTTTTTAAATTAAAAAGTTGTATTGTTGCTCGTCTTACTTAAATGTTTCTGTAATAAAGTACTGTACCACAGTCTTAAACTTGTGCGGCAAATTATGAACATGAACATTTGAATATGCTATATTGGTGGCATAAAGTTTTCTTCACTTTAGCTGTTTTTCTTCCTTATAAGCGGCAGTATAGAAATTAAAATATCTAAGTTCATTTCCAGTCTCTTTATCGTAGTACTACACATATTAGTGGCTGATTTCAGCTTTACCACAGTGTGCAATAAGTTATACAACTTTTATTTCTTGTTCCATTTGTATATTTGATTCTTTCTTGTCTTGTAGGCATTTCCTTTTGTGCTTGTATGGCACAGTTGCTATTGGCTTGGTTCTTGCTGGAAGACTAAAAGAATTAAAAGTTGTCTATATTCTAACTGGTAATATAGATTTGCAAGCAGTATATATCTTAAGATTGAATTGTTTCTTATACTAATTTTGAGACTTCTTCCCTTGTCTTAATTTTGCAGTTTATTATGGAATAGAAAATTCTTTTTTGGATTTAGCTCCTCATGTTGTACAGGTGAGGGATTTATTTATTTTTCTGTCTACTTGTTGATTGTTTTATATTCCTATTTTTATTCCCTATTTTCCATTTTAGTAGTTAATGATCTTTTGTTATTATACAGTGGTTATTGGGATCCTACAACACTCAGATACTTCTTATGGTGTTCCTTGCAATTGTTGGAATGGTGTTGGCTGGTTTCTTTGGTTACCATGCAAAGCTTTGCCTTAGCAACACTACCACTAATGAGGTACTTTCTACATGTGACCTTGGAATAATTATTGAAGTTTTTGTATTAAATTATGAGGAGCGAGGAAGTGGCAATGAATCTTTTTTCTTTCTTCATCTTTTTTCTTCATCTTTAAACAAAAGTCCCTGTAAATGCAGGGATCAGATTACTATTCCTTTAAATAGTTTAGCTAAAGATGTATAGATACCACATCCATTATGTTAGAAGATGCTAAACAGAATACGTGATTCAGAAGTTGGCATGAACGTGGGATAATGTAAAATAACTGTGATATATGATATGTTATTGAGAGATATTTGCATTCACCATTCAGACAAACTGCCTGCGTTAGAGATTTTCAGATTTCATCCTGCTGCAACCAGATGGGTTGTGTTTCATACAATATATCTTTCATTAGGTAGCACTACAAGCATAATACAACTTAGTTCTAGACGGTAAAATATTTTGAGTGGTTTGCTCGCTCTATATAACTTTGTAATGGCTGCTTGTTATCTTTTTGAGAATATGATAATTAGAATCCACTGAATGTGGGTTTTTGATATGTTCATTTTTTGCTCTACGTGGGTTCCGTTTTTCCTTCTGCATCTTCATTTCCCAGTAATAGCTGAATCATTGCGTACACAATCCTGCACAAACCAGACAAGATGCTTCACCTATATTTAGAAGAAATAGTTCAGGTGTGGCCATTTGAATTCAGATGGAATCACCTGTATGGTGTCTGTTGGTTTGTGGATGCAGATTTGTACAAGTACCATTAGTCTATGAAACTAAGTTTCTTTGTGGTAACAGACCTTCAAGTGGCAAGAGTACATGGACTGGCAAAGGAAGCTAGAAGAAGCAAAGGCTAGTGCTGAAGCCCTAAGACAAAGCATCAGTGGAATGAGCAGTGAAAAACAGCCCGTGTTAAGCAAATGGAGATCCTTCTTCCGAAGATCACCTCTAGAAGATGTGGTAGTTGTTAAGAATAATGTTTATGATAAAGGATTCATTCACAATATTAGGGAGGTTATTTCCCCTCTCTCTACAAGGCGATCATTTACGCGATCCAAATTGAAGACCCGCTGACTAACATACGTGTCTTTTCAGTTAGTTACGGCATTGGTAGCTAGTTGCACATAAATTGAGTGGGTAGCTTGTTTATACACTTCTTTAGCCCAATAATAAATCATTGTGAAAACTAGAAATATGATATTTATATTAAGTTCAGGACTAGTTGTAGAATGAGAACTGATTGTTAGATAGCCCACCCTTATGCGTACGTGCATTTCTTTTGGGTTTTGTGTTGTAATAATTTCTATTACCCAAAGTATAAAGGTATCGTACATTTTTTTTTTTTGGGGGGTCAGGTTGCACTGTAGTGCAAAGGCTCATGGCGTTGCCATTCGTGTTGCGCCTCGCGTGCATGGTATAGTACTTTAGTGCTTTAAAAGTGGGGTTGTCCTGCAAATGTTGTCCTGCAATTATCAGCGGGTTGGAAGTTTGAAACAACCTTTTATCGGTTTGTCTTCTATGATATATATATTTTTTTGGGGTATCGTTTTAAGTTCAACGTGCATAAAAAATTAGTTGTCTTGATATTTATTACTACGATTTTCCGGAGTCTATTTATCATCTTCTCATAGTAACAAAAATGATGTCTTGTTGAAAAAATGTGCAATTTTATTCTCACTGTGTCAGGCTCTATAGCATTGGAAGCATAATTTAAATTGCCCAAATAAAAAAAAAATGGTTGACCGAGGGAGTTCCTGTTGACCAATTGCTTGCTTAGGAGTTTGTGAAGGATAAGGTAAGCAAATATTATTACTTACTCATAAAAACCTCACCGACTTTGATTACTAAAAGCGAAAAAAAAAAAAAAAACGTTGATCACCTTATCTTTACATACTCCAATAAGATATATATTAATTTAATTAGTTCGATTTAAATTATTAAATTCATCAAATCAATGGAACATGAATACTTCCAGATTAAATCATCATGCTATATTCGATAGGCGAAGTATGCGGCAAGGGGAAATAGGTTTATATCATCGTAAATTTGAAATAACAGATCTCAATGGCGAAGCATCATCCTTTACAACGAGTCAATGATATTTGACAGAGATTCATGCTTCTATTTAGTATATTGGCTAATGACGGGATTGGGAAGTAAGCGGCTTGATGTCCCTACTTCGCACGAACGCCAAAAATTGATCAGGTAGTTCTTCCAAAAGAGCTTGCACCACAGAGATCTGCCCACCTGTCATAAACACATGAAAGGAGGCTGGTTTAAACGGAATGGATAGAAAATGGATGGGGGCAAATAAGAAGCCAAGAGTCCTATTATTTGGACCTTTGTTTTTTTTTTTTTTTCTTTCTTCAATCGACCACCAATGATTCATGCATATAAATAAGTAAAGAATTTACGTATATAATTAGAGAAATATAATTAGAGAATTAAGAGAGTATTATAGTAAATGATAATATTATTATCTAATTTCTTAATTATATATGTAAATTTCTCATTTATTATATAAATCATTATAAGTCGGTTGAGACACAAAAAAAATATGTCCAAATAACACTTTCTAAAGCCTAACCAATGGAGCCACTGGGCAAGATGACTTCCGAAGCTAATAGTACTTACCATGTACTTCTCTCATAGGGACAAACTGCACAATATCTCGTGTAGCTACACGACCACTAGAACCCTCTAACCGGCGACCATTATCAGCATCCAGTACCTGCAAGCCAAAAATTACATGTTATTCTCTCTAGGCATTGGTTACTATCTCCCTCTGATTGTCATGAAATTAAAGCATTGCCATGCTACTAATAATTAATGGAGTCTAAGGAAAAATCTTGGACAAGGATAAGGAGGTAGACCTCCATGCTCGTGAAATCAGCACTTCCAACTCCAACTATAAGAATCGATAGGGGAAGATCAGATGCCTTCACCAGGGCATTTATTGTTTCTTGAAGGTCCGTAACAACTCCATCCTATAAAATGATGGACATTTGATTGGTTCTTCATAAGCATACCACAAAAGAAAAAAAGGGTTATGCATAAAAAAAACAACTTAGCCAATTCATTATCTTCTCACCGTTATGATAAGCAATACATAATACTTGGTGCTGTTATGCGATGAAAGGGACTCGGCAGCCATTTGTGCAGCCGTGTTGATTACTGGGCCAAACAAAGTGGGTCCTGACAGAGTGACATTGTGCAAAGCACTAGCATATGCATCCATTATGCCTTCAACTCCTACAACCTACAACAGTGGAAATCTAGCTCTTGATTCTTTTCCCCCTCAAAGGTGGGTATTAAAAGCAATGTAGCGTAAAACATGAATCATATATCATGGAGGTATAATATCATTGCTCATCATGGTAAATATTAAGTGATTCACTTGAATCTGCTTTTATCAAATAAGCATATAATGATAGGCTCAATGACTTGAAATAGAACTTATGTTTGATATATAGAGATGTTATTATCATTTGAGTTGATGAATGAGGTTAATAATAGGCTCAAACCCAGAAATGTTATTTTCAAGAATAGTCTTCTTAACTGCAAGATTTTCTACCATCTCTAGTGGAGAATGAAGAAAGAACCATTGTACCAAAAAAGAAGACTCTCACCTCGGAGCTACCTGGACTCCCATTCAAATTAAAGCAGTGGGACACAGCACCACCTGTGTGACCTCCAAAGCCCCAAGCAGGAAACCTCCTGTCAGAGTCATAGAACTGAATAACTTCCCCAACCTCCATTATAGCCTGCAAATAATTACTATGTTGATTAGGCCAAGACCGTATCAGATATTGTCAACCTATTATTGAAGTCAGTCAGTTCCAAAAAGACGCTTAAAAATAATGGGCCATGATCAGCGACGGACCAGAAATCCCACTCTATGGGGACAAAATACATATAAAATTTTATATGTAAAATACTCATATTTATATGGCACAATAATTTAAAAAATGAGCTATGTTACATAAACATAACCATCGACATTTTATCTGACATACATACTTTATTATTCATCGTTAAAAGTCATTTGTACTTATTTTTATTTTTTTTAAAAAAATATTTTCGTATTAAATCACACAACTATCAGCTGTGTGTCGCAACAAACCAATGTACAAATAGTATTTCTTTTTAAAAATACACAAATTATAATTGCTTTCTATCTGGTTTTATATTTTAAAATATTGTCATGTTTTCTTAAGCCTAAAATTTTACTGATTGAATGACACACGTAGCAATACCAAAAAGTTAATAGAATTGATAATATTAATATTATAAAATGTCAAGTTTGTGCCCCGACTTCCAGACACCTGGAGGTCCCTGATCTTGATTTTATAGAGATATACCAGACAAAATACAGGATCATAAGTCGTAAAACATCGAATGTGGTTGAATCTATTGTGTTTCGCAAGTTTATATGGTTCAGAAGTTCAGAATCATTCATCGAGAAGAAAGTATCAAGCTTACCCTTTGGTATGAATTTAACCGACCAGATACATCAATGTAATGCAAAGAATCTGGAGATCGAGGATTTCCATTTGAAGCTGGACAAATTTCGAAGCGCTTAGCATAATATAAATATGAAATTAGTAATCACCTTTACTAATACAACAAATGTTACTTACCAGTGAAATCTACCGCAACCATGAAGTTCAGCTCAAATCCGCTAGATACGTAGTCAATAAAACTGAACTGCTCCTTTTCACAATATTGATCCACAAAAAGTTGACCCTTCAGCATCTATATGGAAGAAATTCCAAGAAGTGTGAGATCAAGCAAAGGGGTAGAGACAACATGTAATTCTATTGCATGGGTTAATAAAATACCTTCTCTTTTCTGTGGCGTGTGGATGGCATGAAAAAATTTGCGCCTGTTCTCTCTTTGTTACGCCTTTCAAGGTCTGCTATTGACGACCTCAGTTTACTGATGATGATAAAATTTAATATCAATATATTTTGCATCAATGAACCCAACAAAAAAAAAAAATGAAAATGAAGGCCGAAAAAAGTTTAGGACGAACAAATAAAGCAATAAACAATAATTGCATAATTACCCGACAAGTACATGATCGCCACTGGTGTTGAAATCAAAACACTCGATAAGTAATGGATTTTCCTGCTTTGAAGTTACAAAATTTTGGAAGATAGATAAATATCTTGCTAGTGGGTAAGTAATTACAATATCATAGTAATCCATGATTTAAAGTCAAAGGTTAGGGCCAAAGATGACAGGCTTACTTTACTTCCAAACTGACGGGAACTAAGGGAAACTGGTTTCCATGTTGGGTTTAAATTGTTGTCAATAACTTCAGTCTTGCAAATTGGAACAGAACCTCCGCTCTCAACTAATCTTGATATTCTTATAAAGGGATCCTACAAGATTAAAAAACGAATATGAGAAGTTTTAGGAATGCCAAACAAACAAAAATAAACATGTATTTTAAATAGAGAATGCGTGTAGCTGGGCATCGAATACATACAGTTTTAGAAAAAACGTCCTTGTTATCCAAGCGAGAACAACGTAAGATCATCTCAACAGCAGTTCTTGAACCAACAGTCTCCTCAGCATGAACAGTAAGTGCCCCTAGGTTTCCTGAACCACCATGCCCGCTTTTGTTTTGGAGCCTTAAGGTTAAGCTCCGGCTATGTTTAGTCACTATCTGCCACACAGAAGCGACACGAGTGTCAACAAAAAGCACGCGATCTCAACAAAATAGAATTAGCAAGCAGCACTAATTAATGTGACTTGATAATGGGAATACATACTTATTACCAGGTAAGTAACTACCAAATCAGAGGCCTGATGGCAATTACTCAGTTGTGTAAAGTGTGAGCTGATTTTTTTTTTTTTTATAATAAAAGAATAGAAGAAAAATAGTGGGCATATTGCACCAAATTAGCATTCTTGTCATCAACGAATGTCAATGGATATAATGAAACTGACCTCAGATAACGTGCAACTGGCCTCCCCAAGAAAATCTTGATCTTTCAGATTTATTGACTGCAAGAACAAACAAATAAAACTTAGTTTTCAAATACAAAATTTACCATCATAAACCAAATTGGGCAAGAGAAAGTGAGAATATTGATTTAGAGGAATATCACACAAGGAAATCTCATATTTGAACCTTTGTTGTCTCGTGTTTATCACCTTCGTCTGCTGACCCCCTCCTAGTCTCATTATGCCATACTTACATTATACAAATCTTTTTATTACACAGTTTCTTAAAAATTGAGAGAAGCTGGAGAGGTCTTAGTTTCAAATCTAATCAAGTGGGTAGATGATTAAAATAACTTCCTTTCGCTAATAATTGGCATGATTGACAAGCATATCAACTTTTTCAGTTGTGAAACTCTAGTCCTTGTATAGTACATCTCTTTATGAAGGTGTACACAGTATTAGCTTCTTTCTTACTATTGTATGAGTGTATGATTTAGTGATTTTTGTGAAACCATTACTTATTTATGTAGATTTATTGTCAACTAAATTATCCTATTGTTGAAGATTTTTCTTTTCAATAAATTTGGCAGGCTGCAAGTTGGCCCTGTCTTTTTGAACCAAGTTGAAAATTATCACTGTAAAATCCTGATTTAGCGGAGAATAGGGGGAGAACTACGCACAAAATGTTAAAAGGCATTGTTATTTTTGTTTACAAACCGTAGTGGGAACACCATGATATTTTGTATCAACGTCGTACACATGAAATCTGGAAGAAAAGCCAAAAGAGAAGGAGTTATAAGTCAATATATAAGTCAAATCAAAAAGAAGGCTCATTGCTTATAGTGAACACACTGTTTCTAGGAATAGGCACAGGACGGATCAAGGATAGCTTACTCAAGTGGTTGCACAATCTCGAACTGAAAAGCAACACTAATTTTCTCTATCCACTCTGGATTCAAAGAATTCATTATGACTTCAGTGCGACCTAACTCTTCCAATTTTCCATCTCGTTTCTTTGCACATACAACAACCATGGGATCACTCTGAAAAAAATTAAAAGAAAAGGAATTAAGATAAACTATGCTAATGAAGCCGATTTTGAAAAACGAGCAAGTATCAAGCATACTTCCACAAAGATATTGAAACTTTCATAGATTGAAACCAGCAAAAGATATATATATATATATATATATATATATATATATAATTTCAACATGAAGGGGTTAAACTTGACATTTAAATGAATTTGTGGAGGAATTGTGGCTCTTCTCGTAAACTTTCTATATTCGAGTTTCCACTGTCTAAATAATAACTTAAAAGCATGTAATTGATTGGCATTACTTGCAATGATTTAGCATGTGAGTTTGACAAAAATGTTTATGAATATAAGGATGGTGCTGTTGTACTGAACTCTAATTGTTTTTTAGAGTAATAATATTTGTACATATATTATGGATATTAACAGTGGACATTTAACAGAGAAAGAGTGACATAAAATATTTGATTATGGTAAAACTTTGTGTCAACTCTCTCTTTTAAATTTCCACTTTTGATATACATAATCTATATTAAAAATAGCATTACTCATTTTTTTGAGGTGCCTTCACTACTCATGATCCCTAGGATTGTTACTAACAAGATATATATGATGGATAAGAAACAAGAGAAAGCAGAGCAGCGTATTTGGTTAAGCAGCAATTCAATTGTTCCATGTATTTGCAAAGTACTAGTCAACACTAGTTGCTTGCATTTGCGAGAGAAATTATAACCTAACTATGCCATACAAATGCCAGCTAAAAACAACTTAAAATCTTGAGAGCTTTTCTTAGCATCAAAGAGGTAAGGATATTAAGGCAAATGGGAAGCTGGTTCATGAATAAAAAGAAAGGTCACAGATAAATAAACAAAGGAAATAAAAAAAAAAAAAAAATTGAAGGTAGCAACCACTTCAGATTATCATATAATATATGCCCCCTTATCTAGAAGAAAATATACCTTTGATATAATATCCCGATCAAGCAAGTTAGATGCTGAAAGAGATAACTGCAGCACAAGATTAGAAGACCATAAATACTAGTCCACCTTGTAAAAGATTCAACAATAACGTACAGTTTATATGGTAAAAAGAATAAAGAAGTGAACACAAATAAATTGGAAGACAAACAAACGTCCATAAAATACTAAACATACTTTCAAAGTGGCAAAAACAACTATCATAAAAACAACGCTGGAACAGATTGATTTTCGTGGAAGAATTTACTCAACTTAATTAGGAAGAGATTTGTTGGCCAGCTTTTCTAGAGCCATTGTTTTACAATCATATCATTGAAAAATACAGCTTGGCAGCTTGAAACTTGAATATGCTTTTTTCTAATATTGTTCATACTATTTCAAAATAAATATGGTGTCATTTGTTTAGACTATTGGAAAAGATTTAACAAGCCAATGAAAATCTCGTCCAAAAATCCCGATGTTGCTGAAAACACATTACACTCTTGGTATATGCTCTTCTGTATTCTCAGCTCAACTCAATCGATTTATAATTTGTCAAATTCATCTTTACCTATATGAATACTAGTTGGTCTGCTTCATGGATAAGGGTAAGACAGTTTTAAGCAAGCAAAAGTAAAATAGTATAAATCTCGAAAGAAATAAAATAATATATACCTGAACATAAACTTATATATGATTTTCAAATTAAATAATCACTTTTAAAATAAATATTATCTTCACATCCTTGAATTTGCAATTTGTCACCCTCCCTATATTTTTTCTTAACACCAACTTTCATTTCTGGTATTGGATAATACCCAGATTTAACACGAGCGAAATAATTGATTTCTAGTTCCCACTTTAACTATCATTCTTGAATTTGTTCCAAAACAAAATTCTTGCTCTGTTGATCTCTGTTTGTGCCAAATATATAATGGGGAAAGCTATCCGTCAAACGTCCAAACCAGGTTGAAGTTGTTTCCTTGTTCGTTAATTAGTTGATGGCGAAACCTCAAATACACAATAACACAAGGGCAATACGGATCTTGAAAACAGGTCTACGTTGGTCAATAAAAAAAGGGAAAAAAATATTGATTACGACATCCAACTAATGCATAAATAATACGTTGGTTGACAAGACGGTCTACGGACTGGAAGATACAAATAAAGGATCAATCTTGTCCTATGTCTTCACTGGAAAAGACCCAGGGCAGAAATAAAACGTAAGTTTTAACATACGGATTGAATGGATGTACTGATGCCCTCTTTTGTAACTATATAACATTAATTATTATTTTGATAAATATGGAATTTTTTTATCTTTTATGTTGAAGGTATAAGCAGCAGATAAAAAAGTGGGTAAAGAAATAATTTTTTGCGCTGAGGCAATGGTCATGTAAAACTCTTCAAAATGATGACTTCAAATATTTTAGTTAACGAGACAAAATTTCAATTTTACAGGTTTCAATATCAGCAACCTAGTTAAATTGCAAATTAACAGAATAATATTCACAACCTTTTTTTTCAAGGAGTTTTTAGTGAAATTAGGGATGAAAAAAGGAATGGATATATAGCGATTGAACCCATGATATCATGATAATAATCTTTTGGTATAAGAATTAGGAGAGGTGTCACTTGATCAACATCTTATTTGCAATATTTACAATCGTAATAGGATTTAACTTACATCAAGTGATTAAAAACATAGACAAATCAAAAAAAGAAAGAAAAAAGAAATTTTTAGAGTGTGTTTGATATAAGAGTAAAAAATAAGTGAAAGTTTCATAAAATAGATCTATCTATATTCTTACTGACTTTTGAAACTCTAAAATCATAGTTTGAATAAAAGCGAAGAAAAAATATTTGCTGAAATCATGAATTAGAGGTATATCTGAACTAAAACCCAAAATCATTTTAAACAATAGCTAGTAGAGAAAAGCTTCCGTTGAAACCATGGCTTGGAACCTTTTTTAAATGGAAAAGCAATTATTGTGTGATAATGATAAAGACTGTTGGTTGTAGTAGTACGTACCTCAACCTGGGTGAACATTGGCTGAAAACCCTTGGTTTTATAGAAGAAATCGACGGCGTCGTTGTGGGCTCCATTGGTGTTGCCTGGAAGTTGTTGATGTTGATGTCTATGCTGCAACCCTCCCACTGCTTGTTTTCCTCCTTCCAAATCTGAAAAACACCCTCCCATTTTCAAATTATTAAGTCTTCTCTCTTTCTCTCTTGCTTATCGATCCCTTTTCTCTCCTTTTCACTTTCTCGCTCTGTAAAACTGCAAACCCCTAATTTTTACTTCCAACAAATGCCAATGCCCAATAGAACAGTTACCAGCGCGATTACTGCTTTTGCGATTATAATTTATATAAAAAACTTTTGTTACGATTATTATTACACCAATAATAATACTAATAATAACGTTTTTTTCTTTTTCTGGTCGCAAATTGTGAAATTGCAATTATAGATACAGACGTACCAAACGAGAATGCTGTTATCCTTCTCCGGATTTCAGGTTTTGTAGCTGGCTAGCTGCTTTATAACTGAACAAAAACGCGTCCTTCTTTTCTCCTTGCAATGGGAAACACTTGGAAGCTGCCTAAAATAAATCAACATCTATATATTAACTGCGTATAAATATCAATCAAATCCATATTAATTATATTTGGGATTGAACAAGAGCATAGAAGATTGAAAGTATTATGTTTGCGCGTCTTACAAAAACAGTAACAGTCTAACAAATTGAAAACAAGATGCTATTGTTGGAAAAGGAAATAATAACAAGTTTACAATGAAATTGAATTGAAAGAGTTATGTTTCAGTTTGACACGTTCTATGATGAGTTTGAATGCCTGTTTACAGCAAAAACCTTTCCAACGGGCAAGATCTTCAGAAATTAATTTATTTTTAACTACTTTGAGTTACCAAATAGCAAAACTCTATTATTCTGTTTTTTTTTTTCCTTTTTTTTTTTTTGGATACTAGACAACTTGGAAGGAGATGAGCCAGAAACTTGAGAAGCAATTCGTTTTGTTCACCTAATAAATGTACTAGAATCTGTCTTTTAATATACCCAAAAAAAAAAAAAAGAATCTGTCTTCTAATGTACAGTGTATAGTACTATATTATTAGCTATTGGTCAATGGAGAAAAACAATTTGCAATTTTGCATCAAATTTATTTAATTTTGACTTTCTCTGTCAAAGGAATTTAAAGTTGTTTATCACTTTATGTTAAGTTCGCCCTTCCAACGGGCACTAAATTATCCTATTTTATTGTAGGCAAAACTCACAAGAAAATTTTTTGACTTTCTCTGTCAAAGGAATTTAAAGTTGTTTATGACTTTATAATAAGTTCGCCCTTCCAACGGGCACTAAATTATCTTATTTTATTGTGGACACAACTCACAAGAAAATAGAGCCAGAAACTAGAGGCAGTATCATCGTTTGTTTGCCTAAGCAATGTATATACTACTGCCTGTTTTCTTCACGTAAGCATCAAACATATTATATTAAGAGAACATTGTAGAGTCAGCCATAAATAATAAATAATAAATTAATCATAATAAATATTTGACGTACGTTGTTCGCTGTTGGTTAAAGAGGATGACGAATCACGTATCCAAAATTTAACTTAGGTCAAGTGGGTTCTTTGCTAAAGGAATTCATAAAGCTGTTTATTTCATTTTGAAACGGAAGGTTTATAACAAGCCAGTGGCTAACTAATGAAAGAAATATATGATCAGATTTACTACGTCAACGCAAGGCAGCGGTCCTATTGCCCCAAGTTCATCTGCAAGCATGAGGAAAATGTTTGGTCTTTGTATAATGCAATGGATAAGCATAAAAAGTACAACTCCATGCAGAGTCGGCATCCTAGACTTCCGCTATGAAACTCCTAGGCTGACCCGCTCGTGTCGTCTTTGAACAATTGTGTCTCGGGTGACAGAACTTGGTGCTACACAAAGTATACAACGTACTGACGAACAAGAAAAAAAACAAAAAGGCTATAACGCGGACAAAGTCCGGGTCAACAATAATGATAAGAGCATCCCCGGTGGCAAGTCTCGATAATGTGTCATAAAAAATAAAATTAGGATAAAAGTGGGATCTTCTTTCTAATAAGAGGTCCCAACTTTAGTTTCAATTTTAGTGTCACATATTAATAAACAATGTAAAAATATAGCATATATATTACAACAGTAAAAGAAAAATAAATAAAAAAATAAAGTGGTATAAGTGTGCCACGTGTTTGTAAAACAATAGAAGAAAAGTAATTGGGCTCGGTTCCTCCCACTTGGGACTCGTCCCAATTCTTGGCATTGCTCCAATGGAGCTTCTATAGCCTCTGTCCCATCCCACTTTGTGGGCCCATCTGACAAAATGGGATTGGAGTTGTCCCGCACAGGAGATGCTCTAAGCTTCTTCCTGCTGAGATGGCATAGGCGATGCAATATGGGTGACGTATAAGTTGAGAATATTAGTGTGTTTAATTCTATTTTTGTAGGATTAATTTTAAATAAAATTAATTTTATTAGAATTAATTTGACTAAGATTAATTTTTAGATAAAGTGATTTATATTTGATAGTGTCTCTAAAAGTAATTCTAATAGAAAGTAAAAAAATTTTACTTTCCCCAAAATTAATTCTAAATACCAAAATTAATTCTAAAAATCAATAATTAAATATTATTAAAAATCTCCAAAATTAATTATAAAACTCCCTAGCTGGCTCCCAAACATGCACTATATAAAATTGACAAAATAAAATTGACCGGCATTGATATAACTCTAAGTAAATAAGTTTTTTAGTCTAATATTTTAAAATTAATATTAATTTAATTATTAATTTTTTTTAATATACCAATTTAGTCTTTAAAATAATTTTGACATTAATTTAATCTTAATATTTTAAACTTTAACATCAATTCAATCTTAATAATTTTTTTATACAGCTAAATTTTATTACCAATATAAAATTAAATTGATATCAAAATTTAAAATACCAAAACTAAAAAAATATTTACGCAAATTTCGCATGTGAGACAATTCTGTATTCATATTCATAAAGGCATAGTCGTTTACACTATCATACATCTTGAAAATGTTCACTTTTTTTTTAACCTTTTTTATTAATTTTTCATCTTTTTAACCTATTCAATAATAAAATAATATGATATTTAGCACAAATCATTTCAATGTGAAATTTACAAAAGATTTATAAGCAATTAAGTTTGCATTAAATAGTTAAATAAGGAGAGAGAAATCGTGGAATAGAAAATACATTTACATAACATTGATCATTCCTCATCTCTTTTTTTTTTTTCCAAACTAATATTTACAAAATTACCCGATGAATTGAATCCATTGAAAAGTCAAATTAGAAAACAGATGCATAGCATGTTTGGAACACGTTTGCCACCTCAAAATTGATTGATAATACTTAGTCCTTAACTTTCATAATTAATTCTTGCTTCTAAAATTAATTCTAAAAAATTTCTACCAAAAATATTTTTAGATAAATTACCAAATATAAATCACTTTTCTTCAACATCAATTATAATCAAATTAATACTAATAAAATTAATTCTATCTATAATTAATTCTATAAATTCAAAACCAAACACTCACACACACACACACACACACACACACACACACACACACACACAGAGACAATAATCAACTGGAGCACAACTACCAATAAATATAAGGAATAAGGATAACAAAAAGCTTGACCAGAAAAGATCCGGTTTCTTCCTGTCCTGCTGTTCTATCAGATTATCACCAAATTTATTTTCCTCTGGAGAGTGGTAGAGCAAAAACATCAAACTGAGGCAGGTCAGGACATCGTACGAGACAGACACTGTCAAGGAATGTCATTCTCAATACAAAATCAAGCGTCCTGTGTCAGAAGAACGGTGCTAAATCAAGCATCCACCAAAGATAACAAAAAGATGGATACGAGATAAAATAGCAGCTTCAACCAATGTTATGGATCGAAACATGGAATAGAGAAAATCCCTTTTAACACATTTCCATACATTGCTTCCGCAAAGAAAAGCGGAAGCTGGTTAAATCACATAAGGAAACATAAGTTCACAACAGAAGAAAGAGGGGGAGAGGGGAGAAAAAAGCTATACTTCAGTCTATTTGTATGACAAAACCAGGAATTGAGGAAGGATCAAGCACCCAACACCCTCTGAGATTAACATCGCCTTCCCCATTGTGCTGGAAAGCGGGAATCTGATGAGAAAATCTATCAACCTCTTCTCTTAATATTTCAATTACGCCAGTTTTAGATCTCTGGATTCTAGGAGCCTTGAAAAATGGCTGAGAACGGCTAAGAGGCACCAAAACAACAACTTGTATACTCTTGTCAGTATCAGCTAATACTTCTACTATATGACATTCACCTCGCCCCCGGATTGAAGAAGTCAGTTCATTGTTCTGGTCCTTATATAAAGCCCAGACCTCACCTTTTCTTGGGTAAATCTCATATCTATTATTCGCCATGGGTTCAACTTTTAATTGATGAGAGAATGCAGAGCACGAAAGGATCTGTGATTTGACTTTCTTAACTTTGAAGGTACCACAGGATACTGTTCTTTTGCCTTTTGTTGGCGTGCAGGGTTCAAGTAGGGACACGTGCAATCTAAATTCAGGGGTAGATTCAACCTTCTTAATTTGAGCATAAATTTCAGGCCTTTTATCCCTATCACTATATATTGCCCATATCTGATCACGCTGAAACCTTTCTTCAGATTTTTCCTTCTTAAAGTCAAAAGACGAAGCTCCCACAACTTTGCAATCTTTTTTCAAATACGCACAAGCTCTTCCTACAGACTGCGAAAAAATGTTGTCCATATTTCTTTTAGCATTTGACTGATTATCAGTCACCTTGTCTGTTGTGCATTCACCTGCATCTGCTTGAGCATTTTTCCTGCTTAAATCTCTAGGTGACCTTCGAACATTCAATGTCTCTCTTTCATAATTATTCTTCTCATGCTTCTGTGGTGTCTTGACCTTCTCATTAGCCTGACATGCAGCAGCAGTTTCCCCAGGTTGACTGTAGTCTCTGTGGCCAATGTCTCTGCCATCCTCTCGGACCATATATTGATTAGTGTTTTCTTGACCATTATCCTTACTTTTTCTGTTTGACCTTGGTGATCTTCTAAGGATTGATGAAACTCTTTCAGCATTATTACTATCCTTCAACTTTGCTTTGGGAATACTCTCATTAGACATCGCCTGTTCAACTTTACATTCAGAGTATTCATGGCGCGAACAATTGACTCCACTTTTTAACATTCCATCCTCCATCTTCGCATCACCAGGATAACAAACTTCAAAAAAATTACTAGGCAAGCCAGCAGGGTCAAGTTCAAAGGATCCCCTTGGAACACCTTCCCTCTCATCACCACTCATCTTATATGAAGGAATCCGATGTGAGAACCTATATAGCTCATTACATGGAATAAAAAATAGGCCAGTTCCATTCTGTACAGTTTGCTGAACAAGACTAACAAACCCATTCACTTTACCTAGATAAGCAACTTCAATGCCAACATTGTCGTCAAAATCAGATATGACTTCCACATATTCAAATTGAGGCTCTGAATGCTTTTCTGGATTAGAACTCCATACAATATCCCAATCTCTAAAAATCGCCCAAGTCTCCCCCTTCTTAGGATATACCAGATAAGAACCCTTGCTGCTTCCTTTTATGCAATGCATCTGATGAGAGAACATACCACGATTTGTAGTTTTCAGAGTACTACCAAGTGTGAACTTACCACAAGCAACAGGCAAACCTGCATCATACCAATCAATCTCACTTTGGTCGTCCGGATCAGCTTCCAGCCAACTAATCTGCAATTTGAAAGGGGAGAACACTTTCTTGACAAGAGCATAGAACCTTGGCATACTATGAGAATCATCATATATAGCCCAGATTTGACCAGCAGCAAAACAATCCTCTGCCTTGTCCTTCTCAAAATCACTAAAATCTGGATCGGGACAGCTAATCTCTGTATGGGAAAGGGAATTTGAATTCAGTGGAGAACAAGCGTCAGTTTTTGACTTTCTAACATCAAGATCTGACTTGGATTCACCCTTTCTTTGCAAATGAGACTGCTCAACTTTGGTTTTACTCCTAAAAAGAGCTTCTTCAGGTGGACCACTTGCTTCCTTCCTAACCTCTCCACCCTGACCACCTACACCAGCAGTGAAACTAGCATTGTTTTTGAACAACCCACCACTGGCAGGAACTTCCCTTTTATCAACTTTAGTGGTGTTAAATGATCCATATTTCCGTGGCCTTTTGGAAGAACTCTCAAAGTTACCATCTTGAGAAGTTTCTGCATATGAAACATGCTGCTTTTCCTGGGAAGATCTCCGACTCCAAGGGTGTACTCCTGCAGTACATCCAGAAGGATCAACATCATTTTCTTGAACATTGGTATTTTTCATGTGATTACCATTTCCAGCCTTGTTATCATCCATCAAATCTGATGCTGACTGCTTTCTTCTCTTACATCCAACATTTACCGAGGCTTCTGAGTCCTTGGCTTTGGATGCAGCAGGCTTGGATGTTCCAGCAGCAGGCTTGGATCCTCCTGCAGCCATGTAACTATCTTTACCACCAGCTCCGGCAGTACATTTTGTCATAGATACAGGATTTGACTGCCCAAACGTATCCTCCTGTCCTCTGCCAAAAGGTTTTCCACCATTTCTTGCTGATGCTGGTTTTGGTGGCATGTGCTTTGGAGCCTCTTTATAGTTATTAAATGATGTCCATGTATATCCAGGTGACACACCCGGGAACCCCACATCATGAGCTCTAAAGATCTTAGAACATTGTTGACAACGTAAGGTTGCATTTAAAATGGTTTTGTAGTACTGGTACCTAGTATTACAATGTTGACAAGATGTCCAGAATGTTTGATCATCCCGCTGATGGGAACTTGAACCATTAGAGTGTGAATATAAATTGTTATGATAGTTTCTTGCATTTCCATCACATTTAGTCCCAAATGAACTCGAATTTGAGTGATGCGACGAAGGCTTGGGTACCGCAGTTCCCACAGAGACACGTCCACGGTTCAAGTCATACTTAGAGCGCTTTGATTGGTCACTCAACACCCTGTTAGCTTCCCCAATCAACTTGAAAGCAGCCTCAGCACCAGCACATTTATTTTTATCAGGATGAAGTAGTAGTGCAAGCTTCCTGTATTGTTTCTTTATGGTTACTTCATCAGCCAATCGATCAGCCTGAAGAATTGCATACCAGTCCATTTCAGACCCAGGGAGTTTGTGCTGTGCAGCACAGTGAACCTCACAAACAGTAAGTACCTGCGCAATGTTCTCAGTGTCAGGAAACAGCTTTTTGGCTTTCATAGCAAACTTCAGCGCCCCTACAAAGTCACCACTTTGCATTCGACTCTCAGCAATCTGCTTAGCCCTCAGCGCTTCATCCTTGTTGCACTCCATGGGTGAACAGAAATCAAGACCCAATTACTGCTGTTCTCTCAATATCACAGCAATACACATACAGGGTAACTTCTCCTATCTATTCACAGATTCACATTCCACTAGCAGTGCAACATTTTCACCTGATTGACACAAGCCAAGCAAAGCTAAGCCAAAGCAACAATAAACCATTTAACAAGAACCTCAGATATCTTGCATAAACAACGCACAGTAAATATAGGCACGCTTGATGCATGCACATTAAAAGCAGCAGCATATAAGCAGCTAATTAGATTATGAAGCAGAGACAACAACGCACCTCGATACAAAAGCTACGTCTTTCAGAACACAAAAGTTCCAGCGTGCACTAACTAAACAAGTAAATCGAGGAAGCCTGAGATTTTCATTCCAACTCTCCACCAATTTTTGCAATGTCAGAATAAAAGTATGAGACACCTTTAATTAAACAGAGAACAGATCAGAAGCTTTCTAGCGAGCAAAACACGGTGAAACCAAACGAACACATGATATTATAACACCACAAGCATCTCGGTCTCGGAAAAAGTTTATGCATGAACATGAAGTTACCACAGCTAAGCCCTAAAATTCCAAGATTGGAACCACCGACTTAAGTCAAAAACAAAGAAGCAGCAGCACAGAAAGTTCCAATAAGAGAACCAAAAGCTCGAAACCTAAAACCCTAGAATCGGAATCTAAGTAGGAAATGAGATACAATATCGAAACAATAGGAGCAACCAGAGAAAAATGAGAGACGGAAATGGAATAGCAAAGTGTCGAGAAGAGGAACTTACGAGGAATGCGAGTGCGAAGAGGTTGTGGAGTTTGAGGCTCGAGACTCACACTCCCTCCGAGCTATATAGACAGAGAGAGAGATTGCTATGTTGTGGAGAGGGAGTGCGGTGAAAGCGGGAAGTGAAAAGGAGACAATATTTCAAGAGAGGGAAAAGGTGAGCGTTGGGACGTAAAGGGCGAAGGCTTGTTGTGATGGTTGAAGGAAGGAAGCCCCTGAGATTTCCCCAAATTGTGGTTTCAGCTGCTTCCCACGGTTCAACGAAACTTCCAGACTATTAGCCAGGCCAGTTGTGCAATTTTCATAAATATAATTTTTTTTCGACCATGCAATGATGTCTCCCTCAAAATTTTGCAAGGCATGTTTAGTTTTTTTTTTATTGAATTTAATTTTAATATATTGATATTATAAAAAAATTTTATACTATTATATAATCATATTTTATCACATTAATAAATATAATTAAATCTCACACTCATCATTTGAATAATTATACAAATTGAATGATATAATTGATTAATTATATAAAATTTTTATATTATCAATATATCAAAATTAAACTCTTTTTTATTTGAAAAAATGTGGTTGTTTGCGGTAAAAATTGATTGCAATTCTACCAAACTTTAAAAGCAATGTTAGTGGTTTAAATTCTAGAGTCATCACTTAAAAAGAAAAATTTGTTTAACCATCACTTTTAACTCAAAATTGCATGAGTAATTTTTAAAACTAATAAAATTATAATTATTTTAGTTAATATGTTTTGATTATTATCTAAAATTGTTATTTTATTTTTATTTTGCTTTGTGACGATGCATAACATTAGTGCGGATAATGATTTGTTATTTTAAATTCAATTGTTATTTTGTTATCTTAGTTGTCAGTTAATTTAAGTTGGAATTATGCTTATCCATTGCTTAGTTCTAGTATATTGTTATCTCTTGTGACAACTTTTCATTTAAATAAAGTTGCTGGCCATTGCTCACATTTCGAGCTATGTAGGCCTATTGCAATCATTTACATGGCATCAAATTAGCCAATAGTTAACCCTATCTGCAGGATGTCTCGCTCCTCGAGCTACTCCGCTGCCAACACCAACACCTCTCCTTATCTTTATCTTGCTAACTTGAATAATATCAATAATTTGGTCTCTCTTGACCTCAACTTCTCCAATTATGTTTTGTGCTGCACTCAAATGCACAATCTTATTGAGAGTCAAGACCTTGGTGGCTTCGTATTTAGTGAAACTCTGGCCCCTCTTCCGTTGATCCCCTCCCCGACGAACTCAGCATCTCCTGGCATGAGGTTTGATCTAGCCAATCCGAATGTCACTCACTGGCATCGCTTTGATCGCCTTGTTCATGCTTGGATCACCACCCGACTGTCTAAAGAAGCTCTTGCCTTGGTTGTTGATCTGGAAACGTCTAGGAAGGTTTGGCAAACACTTCAGGATGCTTATGCACATACTTCAATAGAGCGCGAGTTTCTCCTTAAGCAAAAATTGCCTCTCTTATCTAAGGAGCCTACATCATCCATCCATGACTACATTTGATACTTCAAATCTCTTTGCGATGATTTATCCCTTATTGGTAAACCTTTGTTAGATCAAGACAAGGTTTTTCACCTCCTTTGTGGCCTTGGACTCGATTATAACCCTTTTCACGACCACTATGCTTTGCCCACCCATACCTGCGTATCAATCCATTCTACCCCAACTCATCAATTATGAGACTCGTACCACAGAATTGCCCAAATCTCTTACACTTGCATTTTACACCAACCATGACTCTAAACAGACTTCCAAACGCCATTCTCAATCTTCCAAACCTCGCCTAAACCACTCTTCCTTCACATCCGATGGTCGTGGATTCACTACGCATTTATCATCTTTGAGTGTTGCCAAACTTACCCCTCATCCTATAGCTTCAGTTCGGTGTCAAATATGTAAAGGTGGCAATCATTATGCTCTCAATTATCCTTATCGATTCAACCATGCTTACCAACTTGAGTCAATCTCGCTGGCTTTAGTAGCACTCACTCTTCATGATTCCGACAGTGCAAATGCATGGCTTCTAGATACCAATGCAGGTGCCCATATGACCAAAGATGCAAGTACCTTATACAACGTTTGTCCTTATCAGGGTGATACTTGTATTGCTGTTGGCAATGGTGACATCCTAAATATTTCTTATGTTGGTGATACTTCTATCCCTCTCTTGAGTTGTGCTACTTTACCTATTAAAGATGTGCTTGTTGTGCCTGACATTCAGAAAAATCTTTTGTCTATAAGTCAACTCACATCATCTTTTCCTTACATATGTGAGTTTTCTGATGATGGTTTTGTGATTAAAGACAAGACAACAAGAATGACTTTGACCAAGGGCTCGAGGATGAGGGATGTGTATACTATTCCTCGGAAGATCTATGCTACCTTTTGCATGAGATTTCAAACTACAACCACTCGTGTTGGGCATGCTCGCTTGGGGCACCCCCACATGCATTTAGTTCATCACCTGAGCAATAAAGATGTCACCAAGATTTCCAATAAGGAGCCTTCATCTTTTATTTGTGATCATTGTATTATGACAAAATCATTTGAATTACCCTTTATTTCAGTGAATAAAAGAAGTAGTTTTCCGTTTGAATTAATTCATATTGATCTATGGGGACCATCTCCTGTTGTTTCTAGATCTGGCCTTCGTTACTATGCTTGCATTATTGATGACTTCAAATGGTTCACTTGGATTATTCTTTTAAAAGCCAAATCAGATTTTTTTCATCATTATTTGCTATTCGAAAAATTTGTTACCAAGCAATTTAACACTGAAATTAAAATAGTTTAAAGCGATGGCAGTGGGCAATTTATTAATCATCAATTCTTATCTCACCTCCAGTGGCATTCGATTAGAAGTCTCTTGTCCAGGCACGCCACAACAAAATGGCATAGCTGAACGTAAACATCGCCATTTGTGTGAACTTGGCTTAACTCTGATTTTTGCAAGCAAGGTTCCTCTCATCTACTGGCCAGAAGCATACCAAACATCATGCTTTCTTATCAACCGCTTACCATCCTTACTGCAGGGCTTCTCTAGTCCATTTTATCTTTTGTACAAGGAACATCCTGATTATTCATGCTTAAGGACTTTTGGTTCTCAATGTTTTCCAAAGGATTCTACTTCTCACAAGTTGGCTCCAAAGTCTTTGTCATGTGTTTTCTTGGGTTACTCTGATTGCCACAAAGGCTATAAATGCCTTTATCTTGCCTGGTAAAATGTTCATGTAGTGTTGTTTTTTATGAGACCCATTTCCTTTACTTTGAACTCAATCACTTGCGTCGTCTATCTTCTGATTTTTCTACAACCATTACACACTTTTCAAAGACTGTTGACTTATTTCCCTCCTCTACATTATGCGACCCATCCAAATTTGACCATACTTCTGATCCCTCACTCCCCCTGACCCACCCTTGAACACAACAACCTATCACCCTACCCCAGCTATATCATCTGTGAACTCATCCTCACTTACCCATCAATCAATAGCCCCATTATCCACATCTACTTCCTCACCAAGCAGCAACTCAACTTCACCTGAACAAGCCCCACCACCTTCCAGCGCTCACACTATGACCACCTGATCCAAAGACGGTATCCATTGCCCTAACAAACGGTACCTTCTTATGTGCGAAACTATTCCTAAAGAACCAAAATCAGTCAAGACACAGCAGTACATCACCCAAGTTGGAAACAAGCAATAGAGGCCTAAATTCAAGCACTTGTTGATCAGAAAACGTTTCAATTGGTTCCATGAACTCCAATCATGCGTGTTCTTCGCACTAAATGGATTTGGAAAATAAAACTCAAGTCCGATGGCACTCTTGATAAACTAAACGCACATTACATCGCAAAAAGATTTAATCAGGTGGCTGGAGCTAATTTTCAAGAGACCTTCTCGCCTATTATTTGATATAGCACAGTTTGCCTTGTTCTCTCTTTAGCTACCTTGAATGGGTGGATTCTTCACCAACTTGACGTTAAACACGTTTCTGCATGGCCTACTATAGGAACCTGTGTTTGTTTCACAGCCTCTTGGATTTGTCGATCCCATGCACCCGGACCACGTATGGAGCTCAACAAGGTGTTATATGGGCTCAAACAAGCCCCTCGCACATGGTTTAATCAACTCAATTCATTTCTGATTGATTATGGATTCAAATGCACCATGGCTGACCTCTCGTTGTTTGTGTTTCATGTCGACAATGTTGTCATGCTTCTACTTTTGTACGTCAACAATATCATTATCGCCGGAAATGATCAATCTGGTCTTCAAGCGTTCATTAATCATGTTAGTATTGAAGTGCATTACACTTCATATGGTTTGTTTCTCTCATAATCTAAGTATGCCCGTGAAGTTCTTGAATGAGCTAACATGCATGAGTGCAACTCCATTGCCATTCTAATGAAGGTTCATAGTTCTGAAGATGATGGCTCACTCTTCTCGAATCCACAACTATATCAGAGTATAGCTGGTGCACTCCAGTACCTAACATTCACTCATCCAAACCGCACATACTGTGTCAATTATCTTTGTCAGTTCATGCATCCACCAACTAACAATAGTTTTCGTGAGTTAAAACGGGTACTTCGATATGTTAAAGGATCTACTGATCTAGGCTTAAGAATCTACTCCACCTCTGCATCCAATCTTTATGCATTTGCCGATGTTGATTGGGCTCGCTACCCCCTGACCTGACAATTAATTCACCATGGGGTTCTGTACATTCCTTGGAAGAAAATGCATCTCTTGGAGTGCCAAGAAGCAACCCACAGTTGCTCATTCCAGTGCCGAATCTAAGTATCGCGCTATGGCCTCTGCAACAGCTGAGTTAACGTGGCTTAGTTACCGTCTTCAAGACATTAGTGTTCTATTTCTGGATCCTCTACGTTTTTTTTGTGATAATCTTTGTGCGCTTTCACATGACCGTGAATCCAGTCTTCCACTCTCGAACTAAACATGTTTAGTTGGGCTATCATTTCGTCAGAGATAAGGTCGCCCAATGTGCTTTGGTTAACCTGCTATGTTTCCTTCAACTGCACAGCTCGCTGACATATTTACGAAGCCATTACCACGTTTCTCTTTCTTTCAACTGCGGTCCAAACTTGGCCTCAGCATTCCCACACCAAGTTTGCGGGGTTGAAGATGCATAATGTTAGTGAGGATATGATTTGTTTTTTAAATTCAGTTGTTATCTTGTTATCTTAGCTGTCAGTTAGTTTAAGTTTGAATTATGCTTATCCATAGCTTAGTTTTAGTATATTGTTATCTCTTGTAACAACTTTTTGTTTAAGTAAAGTTGCTGGCCACTACTCACATTTCGAGCTGCGTAGGGCCTTTCCAATCATTTACACTTTAAAATTATGTAAAAAATAATAAAATGAAACTAATAGTAATGTAATATTTTTATAATTTACTGAAATATATTAGCCACAAAAAAAAACACGACCTAAGTATCATTTTTATCTTTGAAATAATTGTCAAATATCTGAAAGTATTTAATTAACCCAAAGTATTTGTTTGACAATTTTCAATCATATATATGGGACATTGTTTGTTCCGCTCAACTCATCCAAATCTATTGGGTTTGACCTCCCTAAAGGGTGCGTTATACTTTGAAAGATAATGATCTCAACCATTAATAGGAAAATCAATTGTTCAAATTGTCACATATTTATGATATGATATGTTGATATCTCCATCTTGTAAATTTCTATCAATTGATTTTAAATCAATAGTTAAGATGGTGTACTTTAAAAGAGTTAAATCGAAAAAATACTTATTGTTTATGATTGTTATATAAAAGTTTTAAGTTACTTTAATTGTCTTTTTTGTCACCTTTTGTTTATTTATATTATTATTTTTTATTAATAATTATCTATTGGATTGGAATATATATTCTAAGACTATATCTAATCCTATAGTCTCTTTCATTTGAAACATCTAGAAGAACTCAAACCGAGAGCTCTTCTAACCTATTAAGAATTCACTAAGGTCGAATAAGAAATGTCTCTCAGTTTGAATTATAGAAGCTCCTAATCTTGTGGAAACTGTTTGAATACCTCGAGATATAGATAAAACCTTGCGAACAGTCATTCTTTTTCATCCCTTTGAGTACAAGTTTTCCCTTTTCGCTTAGATATGCATAGAACTCATTTTTATTTATTCATTTCCAATTCTTACTAACTTAAGCCCTCTGTGTCCCTTTTAAAGTCCCCACCCATGTCGTGTAAACATCGTACGAGGATTTGCTGGACCTTAAGACCCAAGGTCAGAACATATCTTGGTCGACCTTTCTCAATTATTCACGGTAGTAGATAATCGTTTTAAAATTTAAGAAACATTTTTTATTATGCATTACCAAATATTTACATATAATTATATACATAAATCATAAATTAATAAATTATGATAAGTCCCTCATTAGAATGGATAATTATTTATATAAGTTGATATTTTTTTTATTATTTTTATTAGTTGATAGTGTAAAATTATTTTATATTATTAATATATTTAAATTAAATTCAATTAATAATTAAAAAATTATTTTTATATTTGCAAAAATTCGATTAATAAATAAAAAATCATTTTTATATTTGCAAAATGTTGTTTGGTATGAACTAGACTCGTACGAAACTGACGAACAGTGTACGGGATGCTTTCTTCACATTATTCTCATCTTGATTTCTGTATCTATTGGACTGGACATGCACTGGTTATTTAACACATATTTTTCGTGCTTCTTTCGTAATTTTTATTTTATACCAAATAGCTATATTATTGTTATTATAACCATAAATCAACAGTTTTTTATTGCAAATCGGTATATAACCAATCCCAAAGCCAAATGAAAAAAAGGAGTATTGTGTTCAAGAACTAACTATCAACGTAACACTTAGTTGAACTATAAGAGTGACGATGTTGTATGGAATTGAATATTGAATGATAAAAAATTTACAATTAAATAAGATCAATGTTGTAGAGATAACAATGTGTTACGTTGAATAAGTAGATATAATAGACAATATAGAATTAAAAATGAATGTAATAGAAAAAAACTTGATGTAAAACTTATTGTGCAAAAGATGGTGCAATATGGTTATAGATGAATTTTGGCGTGTGTAGAGAAGGTGTATAAAAGCTTCGGTAATATGAATAGATCAGATGAAGATTAGCCTAATGGTAGAGGGAGATTAACAAAAATACTAATAAAGTATCGATCTAAATTAAAGGGACACAGATGCTTTAGTATAAGATCTTATATTTGATTATGAGATATATGTATATTAAAAAAAAAATCATTAGATGGGATCCCCACTTAGGCATCTTATTATATCTCAGGAAATTAATCTCTTATCAGTTGACTGAAGAAATACTATAAGAATTTTTTTAAAAAAAGTAAAAGAGAGATCAACAAAAAAAATTTAGGTAAAATTATTAAAAAATATTTATATTTAATGCTTTGACGACATATATGATTTATGATGTGTTGTCTAATCTATATAATTGACCCATAAAATGGAACAAGACTTGATTATTATGTATGAATTATACTATTTGCTTTTAGATAAATTAATTATTATAAAACAATGATAAAATTATTAGATTGACATGTTATGCAAATCCAATACTTGTCATAACTTTGATTTGGTTTGGATATGTTAACCTTATTTGCTTCTTTAATAATGTTAGCTTAAATTATTTTAGCGGGTACGGTTGTGTAAAGTTTATTTGGGGAAAACGTGCTATAGTAAATTAAACTGAAATTCTGATTGGGTTATATAACACATAGGATACATCGTAATTATTAACCTTGGCCCAACAAGCCTTGCTGCAATAGTACCGTTCCCGTTTGAGCAATTACAAGAATCAAGAATAGCAGTTGAACGAGAAACTGAAATGCTAGTGGCTAGTTGCTTCTTTTCTATAGAAATATTAGTTTAAAAATGTACCAATTTTGCCAAATGACATTTACTGTGGATTGAAAGGAGTGATTATATTTAGATATATTAATTTAAAGATGTACCAATTTTATCAAATAATAATTATTGTGAACTGAAAATAGTAATTATATTTAGATATATTAAATTAAGAATGCACAGATTTTATCGAGTGATAGCTACTGTGAAATGAAGTAACTAGTAATGCAATTAGAAAGAGAAAAATAAAAGAATAGTTTGCTTTGATTTACCAGCAGCGAACACCGACGGATGTGCATGAGAGTATCCGGTGGACTCGTGTCCGGACTAGAAATGCCGTTCATCTGCCTATAAGACTTGATTTAATCATCGCACTATTAATATCTCTTTTTTGTCCTAATCCGATGACTAATCCTATCTGAAAGCAAGAAGTAATATCTTGGAGTACTACTAGATAGATCCTCTGCAATTGAATTGCGGGTGCAATGAGAAGGGGAAAGAAAGAAAAAAAATATACTTTTTTAATGGAATTAACAATATCTTAGTCTTATTATTAAGAATTTGATTAATCTAATATGATCTGATGAGGGTCCTTAAAAAGATAAGGGTCTTTCAATAAAAAAAATAAAATATTCTTTTTTTTTAATCTGTTTTATTAATTACTTGTTACATATCTTCCTGATTTATCTTTTATATTTTTAACTACTCACTATTGTATATCATTTTAATTTTTTTTAATTATCACAAAAAAATGGATGTAATAAAGTTAAACAATAATTAGTAAATAAAAATAAGAGTAATAACTTACTTCATAACACATAAAAATCTCTTAAGAAAGAGATCATATAGGATGCAAATGTGGAGTGAGACTCACACCTTCTTTCTTTCTCTTTTATTTTTTTTGACTCAAAAAAAATAAAAATAAAGTTTTTTTTTTCCATTTTAAGGCCACAAATAATCAACTTCAACGGGAAATCAACCCCAAGTAACTCTTATTTATTCTTTTCCGTTATTATTGCGCATCGAATTCCCCTTAATAATCATATACTACATGAATCTATCTATTTATGTATATAATGATACTCTTATATATCATTTGATAATAATGTTATAACATATTATTATTATTATTGTTTATGAATAAAATTCTACATTATCATCATAGATTATGTTAGTTAATCATTAAATTTTAAATGTATCAAAAATCAAAAAAAGGTTTGAATATATCAAGATAAAATGAATGATATGTGACTTTTTGTGTATATATATAATTTGAAGATGATTTATTTAAATTTTAAGTCAGAAGTTGTCACAATACATAATTGACTAAAAATATAATAATCAAATCGTGGAAAAGATTAAGATATATTATTTCAAAAACCTTAGTAATTAAAGGCAAGAAAATTATATAAATTTTTTATGTAAAAATTATTAATACAAAAGTTAAAAATATTAAATTACTTTTGAAAATAGAAAATATTGTATTATTTTATATTAAATATTAAATATATATTTTTTATATAAAAATATATAATTGACCAAAAACATATTGATCAAATGGTGAAAAATATTAAAATATAATATTTTAAAAACATAATAATGGAAGGTGCAAAATCTATCTATCTATTTAGTAAAATTTACTTTAACATGTCATTAATGACAAAAGTAAAGATAAAGGTCAATCATTGAATAATATCATATTATACTTGCCAAAAACTATATTTTATAATAGGTAATTATATATTATATTGTCTAGAGTGACCTTATCAAAGAAATTGAAAGATTTTATCACTTGGACAGATAAAGAATATGTGCATTATACTAAAGATATTATGTAGAATAATTAAAATATATATATATATAATATTATTATATTTAATATTTAATTACTATCTTATATTTCTTTGAAAAATTAATAAAAATAATTGTAAAAAATATTAATAAATCTGCTCACTAATAATATAAAGTATTTTTATATTGTCATTTAATAAGAATATAAGAAATTATTATGTCATATTTTTTAAATTTAAATGAAATTAATTTTGATACAGTATCAGTATAAAAAAATTTTATGCTACTATACAATCATATGCTTCTATTTATAAAACTTTTAAAGCTATGGATAGTTGAGTCAAATATTTTTATTAATATAGCAATATATGTGTAAAATTTCTTTTAGGTTGATAGTGCATCAAAATTAAATTCAATTTAAATTCATGCAATTACTCATAATGGTATGACAATTTTGTGCTTTATATTGTTAGTATATATAAATTAAACTTTTATTAAAAATGATGAATAATATCATTGAAAAAAAATCATGGTTACTTACTCCCCTATCCATTTTAACTCTTTAGAGCCATCCACTATCTTTGAAGTGCTTTTTTTTTTTTTTTAGTTACTCCTCTCAAAATAATATATATATATATATATATATATATATATATATATATATATATTTATATATATATTTTTATTCCTTGTAATTCTTTGGTAAACACAAAGTCTCTTTTACAAGTCTTTTATTCTATGGGTATGTTTGGATTGCTAGTAAGTAATGAAATGGAATAAGATAGAGTCTAAGAGAGTGAAATGAAATGAAATGAAGTGGAGTAATTATTTTACTCCATTGTTTGGATAAAATGGGATTTAGGGGTGGAAGCAGACTAGGTTAGGTCAGACTTTTACCTTAACAGGCCAGACCTATATAATAACAAATTGGCTTTAGCTCGGCCAATAATAGGCTTTTTCTTTGGCCTAAGCCTGTCCTATTCATAAGCCTATTTATAGAGCCTATAATTTAGAATAAATATTAGATTAACCAAATAAAAATAGTAAAGATTTGTTACCAAATTAAAATTTGGAGACTAAAAACAGCAAGCTTTTCAATCAATAACTAGATACTCAAGCTCATATTAGACTAAAACATTAGACTCATAGTTTTTTTTTTTCTTTTTTGGGTACAATCACATTGGACTCATATTGAAAGAACACTGATATAGTGATAATAACAATAACTCAACACAACAAGCTAACAAATAGCACTGAAATAGAAAAAACCAAAAACCCGATCTTAAGTGAGGTACAATAACAACTTTAATAGAAGATAATTTCCAATAGATTGTGGGCCTATAAAAAATAATTAGTATTCTGCCACACTACATACATAAGTGGTGAACCCATAAGTGGTGAACCCATTTGACTTCAAGAAGCAGCATTTGAAATGTCTGGATGTTCCAAAAACAAATTGATGCTATGCAAAAAATATATTTTGTCCAATTAGTAGCTGCCCATCCAGGCTTCTAGCAATATAACTAAGAATTTCACATTAAAAAACAAAAGAAAAACCGAGAGCTCAATGTAGACAATTTTAATCCCACAATGTCCAACTAGAAGCTGGAATCCGTTGCTTCTAAAACCAACAAGCATGTGGAACTTTTCATGGATCCTTTGAGATGTAGCAACAACTTTATTAAGATATAAATACAAAAGAATTGATACAATAATCTCAATGTTGAGTGAGAGTTGAGACAAATCCAATGTTGAGACAAATCCAAAAACCCAATGTTGAGTGTGAGTTGATATTGATCACAATAGGGAAGAAGCTCCGGCATGGTGAGGGCAATCTGAGCATGATAAGGGCAACTCTGGCGAGGCTCTTCACAGGTGCACAACGAGAATGCGTGGAAAAGAACAAATGGAACATGAGGCTCTATGCAGCGGTCGACAAGCCTCAAGGTTGCGGTGAAAGAACGATTGGGGTTGGCAAGAAAGGGAGTTGTGGTGTGGATGGAAGTATGTAACTCGAACTGTGGTGTGGGAAGCGGCATCTTCTGTTTTGGGAAGAGAAGAAATGAAATGCTAGAATTTGTTTTGTTTTAAATATAACAATATCAAAACATAAAAGTAAAATTTATGCATATTATTAGCAGAAGACAGTAGTGGCATAAGCGATAAGGAGACTGGGAAGGTATGTGAGGTATTTGAATCTCAACTTTGATATTTTAGCAAATCATACAAAATATATACATGCACATAATCTTAATAGATTCAGGCCGACTTGCTAGGCTCGATAGGTTTTCTATTGAGCTTGGGCATTTTATATTTAAATAGGCCAAGCTAAGCCAAATATATGTCAGGCCGCCTGACCTATTTCCATCCCTAATGGGATTCTATTTCAAACCTCCCAAATTGGAAGAAAACAAAAAATGAGGATTATAGAGGAATAAGATGGAATATATTTCCTTATTAACAACCACTTTACTTCATTATAAATTTATTAATATAAATAATAGAGGCTCATTACATTTCTTTGGCTCCATTCTAGTCCACCCCAAGTCACAGGATGCATTTATTTCATTTTTTGTTTATGAAAAGTGATTGTTCAATTATTAAAAAATGTTACTTTTCACAGAAAATATTTATTTCAACTTTACTCAAAAATTATAAATAGTTTTTTTTTTTCTAGTTCTTGAGTAAAAATTGAGATGAATTAGTCCTATAATAAGTAATTTTCTCAGTAACTTTTTTTGTTATAATCAAATTTATACCTCAAACTGAAATGCTAGTGGGTAGTAAGCTTCTTGACTCACTGGGGTTGGCTTCCATGGTTGCATTAGTTTCTTAATTAGAGACATTATTTAATAACTAGCAATTAATGCCATAACCAACCGTGATTGATAAAAAGTTAACGTTAGTATTTTGCTGAAATAAAGAGAGAAAAATAAAAGAATAGTTTGGTTTGATTTACCAGCAGCCAATACCAACGGATGTGCACGAGAATATCTGGTAGGCTCGTGTCCGGACTAGAAAATGCTATTCAATTGCCTACGAGACTTGATTTAATCATCACATTATTAATATCTCTTGTTTGTGCTAATCCAATGACTAATCCTACTCTGAAAGCAAAAAGTAATATCTTGGAGTATTACTAGAATTTGGACGCGCTGCAATTGAATTGCGGGTGCAATGAAAAGGGGAAGGAAAAGAGGATTTTTTTTTTAATAGGATCATCGCTGTTCAAGTTTTGTTATTAAAAATTCGACTAAGTCAACTTGATTTGACGAAAAATCCTTAAAAGAGGTAGAGGTCTCCTAATAAAAAGAAAAAAAAAATCTTTTTTTATCTATTTTATTAATTACTTGTTATATATCTTTTTTATTTATCTTTTATATTTTTAACTGCTCACTATTGTATATCATTTTAATTTTTTTTAATTATCACAAAATATTGATGTAATAAAGTTAAACAATAATTAGTAAATGAAAATAAGAGCAATGACATACGATTAGAGTACATAAAAATGTCTCAAGAAAGAGAGCATATCGGATACACGTGTGGAGTAAGACTCTCACCTTGTTTCTTTCTCTTTTATTTTTTCTATTTCAAAAAAATGAAAATAAAGTTCTTTTTTTTTTGTGATTCTATTCTAAGGTCACAAATAATTATCTTCAACGGAAAATCAACTCCAAGTAACTCTTATTTTTTTCCCGTTATTATTGCACATCGAATTCGTCTTAATAGTTATATACTGCATGAATGTAGTAAATAACAGTAACCTTGATTTCTTTTCTTTTCTTTTTTTTTTTTTTTTGGAAAATAAAACGGCTACCTTTGTTGGAAAAAAGGAAAAACCTATGTTTATAGCAAGATGATTCCAAGTTGATAGTTTCCTTTTTGTTACTTCCATTTCCTCCAAACCATCCTAGTGTTATTTATCGACAAATAAAACTTTTTATTAAACGATTTTTGAAATTTCAAAAATATGTTATTAGTTATTTTTTTTACTTTCTACGACTCTACATTATTCACAGATTTTCGTTGCAAATATGTTTTCACAACATCTATGCATTATTTTCGCCATCTTTATTTTCTTGGGAACATAATAATTTTATTGATTGAAAATTGAAGGCAAAGCGAACAGAGTGTCTGATACAACATAATCTAATAAAATATAAATTAAGTCTAAAATTATAATCAATGAATACTGTAGAGCATTAGATATTAAACATCAGAAGAAACAATGATTTTGCATCACTCCACATATACACATTATAGTAAAAGTGAGTTATCATCACAAAAAACTTACTCACTAAAAATTCATTCGGACCATCATATAATGAAAAAAATGGGAAGAAAAAATAAAACATATCTTCAGATAGGGGATTGTCGGAAACAGACCGGCTCCCCATACAGGTTTGAAGAGAAGAGGCTGAAAAGAGGGGACAGAGAGCGGCTGGTTTTTTTCCCCACTTCGTCGTAGCGCCACTGCCTTCAATGTGTTCATGCACTTTGGGCTTGGTCTTAAGAACAACATCCTTCATTTCTCCTCTCTCCGCACCCCCACCCCCTTTTTTTTCCTTCCTTCCTTCTCCCTTTTTCTTCTTCTGTTTTTTTCCCCGGTTAAGCCTTCTTTAATTGGGTTTGAACTTAAAACATACCAAGCACAAAATTCTCAAAGGGCCCGAAGCAAGCCCGACTCACTTGCAATGGTTATTGTCTAATGTCTAATCCTGGAACATAAAAGATTGTTACTAATGGTGCTTCAGCATTGATATTTCGTACTTATCGATGGTACGTATAATTCTATTTGTAGATAGTGCTGAAAGTGAATCAAATCAGTGCAGGGGTTATTTCTAACTTGATTTATTAATAGGTCAATAAGATAGACTTATGAACTTATAAATTAAATTTAAATTTATTTATTAAATAAGTTAAATTTAACCTTTATTATATTTAATTTATTAACTTTTGAATTGATTTGATATATATATATATCATGTTTTATTATTACTTTTTGGCATATTTTATTATTAGTATTATTATTATTATTATTATTATTATTATTATTATTGTTGTTGTGAGACTATATTTTTATGATTAAATATCCTAATTTTTTAAGTCAAAAAGACGTAACTTATATTTAATTTAAACTATGTTATTAAGTTTGAATAGGTTGTAAATTAACTCGAGCTCAAAATTAGAAATTAAGTTGATTTTGAGTTTGAATTCGAACTCAAACTCGAATTTAACCTAATATTAAGGAGTTGAGGCTTGTCTCATTTCCATCCATATTTGTAGCCTTTACCCATTATTTTTTCCAATCAACGTGAGGGAAGACCAAAGGCCCGTAGTACCAACGGCATTCGAATATAAATAACAGTTATAGATAAAGGGTGAAAAACTAAAGGTGTATTTAGTTTCATAAAATGCTTTCTATTTTAATTTTTAATTTTTAATATTAATTGCAAAACTATCACTTTTTTTTTATCTTATCTTTTGTTTTGAGGATTTTTTAAGTGAAATCAAATCATGTCACCTGTGTTCGTGACTCCTTAATAAAATGGTTTTCCCAAGGCTGCGCATCGAAAAGTAAAAGGGGAAAATGTCTTTAACTGCTCTAAAATTTTATGCCTTTTATAAATGGTCAATTCTTTGGTGGATTGGTCAAATCATAAATTATGTGGATTTTGTGTATAGTTATTAGTAGTTTTAATAAATTTATTAGTATTTTGGACAAAATTATTAGCATATTGTATAAAATTATCGATATTTTAAAAAGTTATCAATGTTGATTTTGTATAAAGTTATCAGCGTATTATACAAAATTATCAATATTAATAATTTTGCTAAAAATACTAGTAACTTTATATAATATACTGATAATTTTATCTAAAATTTACAAAATTTATGGTCTTTCAAGCCCATCATAGCAATTTCCTTTAAAAATAAGTATTTTAGGTTTAAACTTTGCCCTAATTTATTCTTAAAATTTTATCATTATTGTAATAAATTTTTCATATAAAGATCTCTTAATATAAATGGTGAACTAATCATAACCATTTATTTTTATTAATTCATGACCATTGATTATTTTTTATTAAAAATTCACTTTATATAAATTTTTAATTTTTCTAAATGAAAAAGAAAACCAATGGTAGTGGTTTAATTCTTTTTGCCTTTGTTGACTACCAGGAGAAGAAGCTCCATAAGTTGTTCCAAATTTTCTTCATCATCTACATGTGACGGGTGTTCTTGGCCTTGTCCCAGTCACCCCACTTGCAACGTCGCCATTGCTGGGTTGCCGTAATGCTCCTCTCCCTGGCCCACCTTATCTCCTGCGTGTTGGTGGCGCAAACCCTGAGGTGCATCAATGGCTTCAGGCACTAGAGGAGGTGCCACAAGCCCACCCTTGGCTTGGCTACGAAGAAGCTTAGGGAAATGAAGCTAAGGTTGAGCAGCAACATCAACGATGGTGGGGGCATTGACTATGATGGGTTTGTAGAGGATGAGGTTGACATTCACTACCGAGAACCCCCTGAGAGCTCCTTTGGTATGTTCAGGATTTGGGCTCTTTATGTTGGGTTCTTTTTCATTTAGAAAATTAAAAAACTTAGATAAAATGAATTTTTAGTAAAAAGCTAATCGATGGCCATGATTTAATAGAAATGAATGGTTATGATTTATTCACTGTTAATGTCAAGGGATATTGAGCAGAAGGATTTGTTATAATAATAGTAAAATTTTAAGAATAAATTAGAACAAAGTTGAATAAAAGTTGAATATGCATATTTACAAAAAGCATAAGTTTAAGGTGATTTAATGCACTTTACCCAATGTAAAAATTGCAAAGGATAGAAATGGAACGTCAAGATGAGCAATGGCCATAAATACCAAAGGACTACAGACGAAAAGATGAATGACATGAAGTTAATTTTTAGCAATCATATTATGATTTCTGTAAGAAGAATATTATTTAATGCCCAAAAAAAGAAGAAAAACGTACTAATCCCATATAAAACGAAGTGCCACCAACAAAATTTTTATTTGAATGGGGAATAAATTATCTCACATTAAAAATTTATATAATTTTGTTATATGTTATTTTTTATTATTGGTTAAATTTTTTTGTGAATCCCAAACTTGGTTCCATATTTTTACTCAATAATAAAAAATAACATAACAAAGTCATATAAATTTTTTATATGAGAAAATCCATCTCCATTTGAATGAAAATTATGGTGGGTAAATTGTAAACAAGTTTTCAGTATAAAATGGCAGGAATACATGCGATTGGTGAAAATTATTAGATTGGGTGGAAGTCAACCGGGGTTCTCACAAATCATGACAGGATATTATATATGAGTTATATAATTACACTTCATTCGTAAAGGTAAGTATGGAATTATTTTCATACTAAAAAAAATCATTTTTGAAGAGAAAAAGATGCTCTGCCTTGTATCTATTCGGGCAAAAAGTATGGAATTGTTTTCATACCAAATAAGATTTCTCTTTCGGTAAATTTTAGACCGTAAACCAATAACAATTGTTACTCACTATTTCACTGACAATTCGTGCTAGACATCCGTGCTAAATAGCACAGCCGCAACAAGTCATATAAAAATGTGCATCATATGGCTTGTGTGGTCTTTAATACGAAACAGCAATGCTATTTGATGCAAATCCAAATAGTATGCATTACAAAAGAGAAAAAAAAGTCCAAATGGTAAGAAGATGATACAAAGCAATTACAACTAATCATGGCTGGGTGGCTGTATAAAAGAGAAGAGTAAAAATAAAAACTGCCTTCTAAGACAAAACGTTTCGCTCCGTTTCCGTCTTGCTTTTTGTTTTTGCGCGTCATTTCAGAAAAATTGTTTAATAAATTAAAGCATTTTCCAGTACGAAATCATTTCGTGCTACAAAGCATTTGGGCCATCAATAATGAATTAATGATATTTAGTGCAAAGATGAATTATTATATTTATTACATTTATTATTATATTTGTCGTCCCAATTGAGAATAAGAGGCAAACACTAGAAAAATGTTTCGAGAGACGTAATTTATATGAATTTCTTAATAGCTGCAACCTCAATCAAGTTCCATGATCATTTATTATAGCAACGCCATCAAAACTTGGATAAAACGATTTCCCGCATAAATTCTTCAGGTGCTGCACAAAGAGAAAACAACCGGGAATGAGATCACTTTATAAGGGTATGTTTAGTTTAATTTTTGGAAAAATTATTTTTGAAAAAATTAATTTGAAAGAATTATTTTTAAAAAAATTATTTTTAACATAATTGATTTGTATTTGATTTGAATGTGTCAAAAGTAAATTTAAGAAAATAATTTTTGTTTAGATAGAATAAAATAAAATTATTTTTAATTGTTAGTGTGAGAGTAATAATAAAATTCTATTTTAAAAAAATATTTTTCTGAAAATAAAAAATAACTTTAAATATATTCCTCTCAAAAATACTTTTAATTGTTTGAAAAGTACTTTTTAATGGCAGAAAAAATAAACCAAACACAGTTGGTTACCGTGAATTCCATTTTCATTCCAAAAAAGGCTCGTTTGGGCTCCCCAAAACTGTAAAACAAGCGAGCTACTGAAAGGTACCACTAGTTGCATTGTTGCAGGGCAACCAGCATACCGAAAGAAAATTTTGAGTGAACTGTGGTCGACAAAAATATTTATATTTTCTCATGGTTGTCTTAGTTTTGGCATATAAACTTTTAGCAGTGAGCATAAGCAGCTTACTAAACAATAACATGTTCCAATGACAATTCAAGTGCTTCAATTGCTAGTGACAACATTTTCTTGGCCAGTCCTATAATTTATGATTCAATCTTTGTTGATGCAAACTTGAAATGACAAAGATTGTACCTTCTAGACCCGTGAAGAGATTGAACTGAGCAATAGCCTGGCGTAGGAACATTTCCACGCCACTCACGGTTATTGCTCCTGCAGCATCAGCTTCTTTCAATAGTCTGGTTTTTCTGGGTAAATAGACAGCATCAAAGACTAACTGATAGTCTCCCAAAGTCGCCTTGAAAAAGAGATCAGCGTTAATAATTAAGCTCAACATCAACCAAGTCTTTTACTGTTAGGAGGGGTCAGCTATATGGATCAAAAGAGGATACTGCATCTTATCATAAACCGTGTTGTAGACAAAGTATTAGTTATTAAACTCGCATTAAACATTTTTTTTTTTTTGAAAAAGATTAAATTAAGAGTGTATAACCTCTGCCACTGGAATTCTATCTGTATTGGGGTGCATCCCTATGGGTGTTGCATTTGCAAGAATTGCTCCTTTCTCTGGCTGAAAGTTGACTAAGTCTTTGTAAGGCCGAGCTTCACCAAATACAGCACGAGCAAGAGATTTTGCTCTGTCTTTTTAAACAAAATGAGAGAGTAAGGAAATATATACATATGTAACATTTTCCTCTGGAGTAGTTTGTTACAACAGTTAAATTCGTTAAGGCCTGAAAGGCATAACATGCAACATCAAGTTATGGGAAATTGATTTATCAATATCATGTAGAGTGAGGTAAGGATGGATTGTGACTGGTATGTTGGTAAAGTTTCTGCTCCAACATGAGAAAAGATCAAAGGAAAAAATGAAATTATCAAAGGAAAAAATGAAATTTCATTGTAGACATCATAAGCCTGATTTTTATACCAAAATCAATGTCAAAAATGACTACACGAGCTCCTCTGCTTTTAGCACCAAATCCCAGTGCTCTTCCAGCACCACCAGCACCAACTAGCACAAACAATTTTCCAGCAAGGGGTGAACGTAAACATGCTCCACCATCATTGCAACCATGCTCTACAATTGGTTCGTGGGTATTGGTAAATCAGTATTAGTTAAAATTACACCAATTATAATTTGATCTTGCTTGATTAATTAGGCCTTGGCCAAAGTAGAATTACATTGAAATTGCAAGAAAGAAGACTAGACAGAAGACTTACAGTAGATAAAAAATGGAAAATATGCTGACACACAATAGCTTTAGCTTTTAAGTCATCGGTTTTTTACAAATACATTTGACAAGTAAGGAAATTACCTATGAGAGCATCCTCAATTGCAGTGATTGAACCATCAGAATCTGTATTATAACCAACAAGTATCCCATCTCTTGGTCTCCTTATAATAGTATTAACAGCTCCTATAGACTGGTGGAGCACGAAAGAAACGAATTAATTATATCTATCACATAAAGATCATTTCATGGAAGAGGTACCACTTAGTCCATATTAATAAACCACCATTGTCATCAAGCAACAACAAGCCATACGGCACCAACTTCCCTCAAAATTATTTCGGGCACACTAATGTTCCTTCAGAATAACTTCAGTTGCAGATGATCAAAGTTCACCCCGAAAAAAAAAAAAAGGAAAAGAGAAGAAAATTGCGAAATTTTGACGCTATTGTAAATTTTGCAGGGAAGAATAAGCAAACCTGAGCAAGTGGATGGACTTCATCACAAAACCTTACAACTTCTTCCTTGTATGGAAACCCAACACTGCATTACAGAAGAAAGAAGCTGATCAGAAATTACCAAGCAAGCTTAAATACAAACACTTAAATGGATTAATAGCTGACACGTGGCATACCTAAAACCCACAAAATCAGGGCTTGTATAGGTGCTAAAGAACTCTTTAAGATCATCAACAAACATGGGGACATAGATTCCATTATATTTTACATGTCTGAAGGTAGGATTATGCAATATAGGGCCTTTGCTGTGGCCAACTGGTTTTGAGATGAGCCCAAAAACTTTAGTATCCTCATTTACATGTTCCAATTTATAGGCTTCCCTGAGACTGTCCAGAGAGGGCAAACCAGGAATTGGATTTCCTGCCAAAAATCCACACACAAAGAACCCTCCAAATTTTGGACACAGAAGCTGGCTTATTAACCCTCTTTCTCCAACGGAATAAGCAATTAATGGTACCTGCAAATTGTTACCGGAGCTGGCATGTTACTGTTGTTGACAGAAACTAGAAACAACTACTAAGGAAAAATAATGGGAAAAATTAATTTTGATATAAGATACGACATAATGCATCAAAAGGACCAGGAATAAAAGCAGCGGTCCTCAGATATCAGAAATAAAAGAAGTGGTCCTCAGATTTCCATCTTTTTATATTAGATATTATACATCCTTTAGACCAATAAGTAAGTTTTATCTATACAAAATAAAATCTCATGCCTGACAATAGGTAAGCAAACTAAATATTCTTGTGATTTCTGTAATGTCAGCTGCATTTGTGACAAGTTTGATGATATCCGCTCCAGTAGCTTGCATGAGCGCAACAAGTCGAAGGAGTTCTGCTTTTGGAGGGGTCACGCCATCCACATAGCACGAAACAATTATTTTGCCATGACTATTATGATTTCTCTTATGCTCCACCATGGCCATTAGACGAGAAGCTGCCTGAAGAACAACCACACAATGTAAGTAACGGAGATTTACGTAATAATATTAAAAAAATTTATATAAAGGGACCACTCTCTGCATACCATGGCCAATATAAAAAAGGCATATTTCTTATTCTCAATCTCAAATGGAACCCATCACATTGATGGATCTTCTTCACTTTGTTAATTGATAAATGATAAATATTTTTGGAACAAAAGCATAGTACACTCCTATGCAATTGAATTTCACTGGTGAAAGTAAAGTGTTACAACTTACAATTATGGGGGAAAATACAAACCATATGGCTGTGCATTCAATAACGTGATACTTTCTCCAAGAAACCAAAATGCCAAATGCTAAAAGAAATTTACCTTCAACTCAATGTCTATGAAATCAGCTCCTAATTCCATAGCTAGCTGTAATGCTTCCAACCGCATGTTCTCATCGCCTTCATACAAACCACCATCACTTGTTGGCCTTCAAAAAGAGAAATACAGATATATCAAGCACATGACTAAGCATCAGAAAGTAGATATTTAGAGCACATAATATAGAATTATAGATACTTCAGCATTACATGCTTTCCATCTCCCTCTATTCTTGTTCACAAATCACAACTTTTTATGCATATAAGTTTGTTCATTATAGCAAAGATAAACATGGGATGAGATGCATCACCTATAAGCAAAGAGTACAGGGAGCATCTTATTTGTGAGGATGATTTGAAGGTCACGGTGAGGGTGGAAGTTGGTGATATGGTCGAGCCTTACTTCCACTACATCAGCACCTTGTGCCTGTGCTTGATGCATGTCATTCACAATTTGCTCAACAGATTGGCTTGTGATTGGAGCACAAATCATAAGAGACTCAGCTGACACTTCGTTACTACCCATTTTGATTGAAAGGACCACAGAACCACCCCCACAAAACTACTGAAAGAATGAAGAGAAGTAAGGCGACTGTTGTATATATAAAGCGGCTGAGGCGAAGTTGCAGTTGGTATGAGTCCTTATCCACCATCCAACAAATTGAAGTTGGAAAGATTTTTGTTACTTCAACCATCATTTTTTATGCATAGCACGTGAACATTCGGCGAATCTGCTGATGAGAACTATACATTTAATAATGTAAATTTCAGTTTTATAAACATGTAGTAAAAAGATTTAGGTTTAATTTGTAAGCATTAACACTATAAAATTTTTTTATATTATTATTTACTTATATATAGCAACATAAGTAAACATAAGTAAATAAAAAAATGTGATTAGATGATATTGTAAAATAGTTTTACACTGTCAGTGCGTACAAGTTAAATCTAAAAAAATTTATATTTATTATTAATTACTTTGTCATATTTACTATATTCATTAATTAAAAAATACCTCCAATTATTTGTATCTAAAATATTTTTTGAATTGAATTGATAAAATGGCGTAACATGTTATCTTTTAGATGAATGAGTGGAACAATTCTATAATTTCTGCTAAAATTTTTGATAAAATTTTTTTAATTGTGTAGCATATCTCTCCTTTATATAGCGATCAAGCGTTCAAATGAGATATAAAATCATGGGTAAAAATATAATTTCCGAATTAGAATATACAGAGCATAGCTCGCAATGCAAGGGTCGGGGTCGGTGGAGTTGAAACTTCAACGGACCAACAACGTACAAGTATTAACATAAGAACCTCGGGCATAGGATGAGAGCGGACAAAATGGAATTTGTACAATAACAGTAGCGACAAGTGTGGCAGGAAATGGGCGAGGGTGAGGTTCAATTCAAGGCATTGGTCAAATTATAAGGGAAAGGATGACAAGTGAGAGTTGCATGCTTGGTAATGCTAAGCCTCGGGAGGAGCGGAGAGGAGCAAAAGTATCTGAATGAAACAGCGAACCGCTTGTGATGACTCTGACTGTGGGTGACGTGAAATGAAAATAAAGTGAAGTAGTAGGTTGGCGAATAAATAAATAAAAATAAAAGGAGGGAGTAGGCTGGATGAGCGGAACGACTACGAGACGTCGCAGTCAGCATGAGTTGGACTTGGAAGCTACCTCTTTATAGACGAACAGATAAGAACTTCTGACTCTGAAATGGAAAATTTTTTAAGACAAAAATCTTACTTCAATCTCTGGTAAGTAAGAATTGTGGAAGATAAATTAATTTTTTAAAAATTAAAAATTTAATAATAAATTTTTATTATTTAAAAATGTGGTAATTTTATTTATTTTTTTTGTGAGCTTTGCGTTAATTTTAAGGATTTTATATTTTATTTTATTTTTATTATAGATCAAATTGAAGCATATGTAAATTTTTTATAAACTAATTCATCCTTAAAATTATTTATTAATTAATAATAAATTTAAGAAAGGATTAACGTATTTTCTTTTTCTAAATAATTAGAGAATATTATTGAAATTTTAAATTTTGAAAATTAATTTATCTATTATTATTTTTATCAGGGATTAAAATAGAGTTTTTGGTCTTTTTTATTTTTTAATTTAAGTATCCAAGTTAATTTCTAATATGTTTAAAATTATGTGAATCGTATTAAAAGCATGCATATATTTTTTTAAAAATATAATTTTGCGTACTAAAATTATTTTGTTTAATTAAAATAATTTCCTACTTAAGAATTTATATATATAAGTAGTTTACATGAAGAAAAAATTTGCCTTGCAAATGTTATAAAAAAAATGTGCATTGTAAACTCTTCATCAATGAAATTGATTCTTCCTTTTTTTTCTTTTAAAAAAAAATCAATTGTTAATTAGTCATAAATGATAGTTGAATACGTCAAGCTATTCATAGGGATTTTATAACATAAAGTTATTTGAAAGATTAATAAGGAAATAAAATAAAATTTTGTTAATTTTATTTAGAAGTTATATTATAAAAATTAAAAGGTGTATTTGAAGAAATAATAGAAATAAAATTATTTTAATAATCAATTTTAGGTATTATTAATTTTTGTAAAATTAATTAGGATAAATTAATTTAATATTTAAATATATCAAGTGAAAAATGATTTTAAAGGTTTGTTTTGCTTGACTTATACAAAAACATGACTTGTGTATGATAATTCACTAAAAATGGTATGAATTAGTTTGTTTGTATTGTATAATATTTAATATTTATTATTGATTTAGTAAAAATATCATAACTTTAAAAACTCAACTTTTACTTATAATTAAAATGTGTAAATAATCTCATCTAAAAATGTTACAAAATATATTTTTGGGAAACTCTTTTTTTTAATATAAATAAAGGCAGATTCTATCGTACATCTCATAAAAAGTAAGATACATTAAATATTTTATAAAATTAATAATTAAATATAAAAACATAAAATAATTATATAAATATATTTTTATATTTAATTATTAATTTTATAAAGTATTTGATACACCCCATTTTGTGAGGTGTGTAGCTTTCCGATACATGCACGGAAGATGCACGTTCTCTCCTATTCAACTCGTCCCTTTATGCTGAGTCAGCGAGTGATTTTGCCGTCGCATATCTTCCTACTCCTCGCGTGAGCAAACTAGCAATGATGGTGAGTCTACGAGTGTGGTTGTTGGCTTGGTTAGATTAGGTTGAATTGAGCTTTTTACGTAACAGTGACACTTATATACTTTCCCAACAAATTGAAAACGAGGAGGCATTCTTAGATTTAGTTTGATATTGTTATAATTTTTTAAAGTTATTGATTTTTTTGAGCTTTTTAAAAATTATAATAATATTATTTAATAAAATAATCTAAAAATTATTTTAATAAATAAAAATTATAAAAATAATATTTAATAAAATTACTCTTAAAATTTAAAATAGTCATAATAAATGAATATTAATGACAACAATTTCTTGTTTCCTACCTTTATTATCATTTTTTTTCTTTTTGATAATTTACAGTACATAGCCTCAACTCACTCTAACATAGCGAGAAGCAAGTCTGAGAAGAAAACATTTGACAAGCTAAACTAAGAATTATATATTATATCCATTTAACTAGAGGTTCACGGGGTGAAAACAAAATATATTACTTCTCAATGATGGCCCATGCTATTGCCAGTGTGCCACCATGATGGCTATAACTAGAGGTTTATGGTGTACTTGGCAGATGGTGAATATATATATGCGAGATTGATGAAAATTGTGCAGGAATAAAAGAGATTAGAGGAAGAATTAGAGAGTAAAATTGAAAATTATATTAATCTTTTAAATTTTGGAAAGTATAAGCCAACTCCAAAAAATATTCTATAAGAGCTCTTGAGAGCACTCGTTGGCTTTCAAAAGGTAAGAACAAAAAACCCTAATATTTTAATTTATCAAACAAAAAAAAAAATTAACTTATATTTTTTATAAACTAGATCATCCATTCAGAGAACACTACTGAATTAGACACTAAAAAAATAAAAATATCAAATATTACGTAAAAATAAAGTATTTAATATATTAAAATTTCACTAAATAGTGAATTTGTTTCTTTAAATAAATAAAAATATTTAATAAGCAATCACATATTCCTTAATTGGTACTTTTATTGATAAAACTAAAAGATAGTTAAATTGAAAGCATGAGATCATTTAATTATATGTTCAGCTAAAAGAAAGAACACATAAATTTATGTAAACAAAAAAGTCGATGCCAAGTAAAAGAGTAGGAATTTTGCGTGTGCAGGAGGATTGATTACGTAGCGTTAATAGGTTTCTTTTTATTATTTGTAAATTATTAACACAAATAACTATGTGATTGTTTTTGTTTTGGTTACAAACAGTTAAACCTAGTATGGTTTACTCAGTTTTTATTACAAACAAAGTCACCAGATACGCTGAACCCATAAAACGAATTATATATAAATACTATTATTGTTTATTTTAGTTCCCAAATACTATTATTTTATTTCTAAGTATTTAAGAAATATTGTTTATGATGCAGCAAACTATAAATTTGCTACCAACAAAAGTTCGATAAAATGGTAAACGAACTTTAATTGCAAAGAGAAAACCATAATTATTGAAAAGATCTTTTAATTACAACTATTCAAACGGTTAATTTCACAAAATGTCTTTAGGGATATCCCTTAAGACTAAGAAAAGCTATAAATTTAGCAACATTCATACACAAACTATATAGTCAAAAATGTATTTTAACTCCCCGAATTATAGTTTATGTACATTTTAACCCTTTTATTTTAAAAAAATACAAATTGACATTGAACTTTCTTAAATATATATTTTAGTTAAAATAAATACTATATCCCCCGAATTTTTAGATTATATATAAATTAACTTCCTAAACTTTTCAAAACTTGCAATTCAATATCTTAAACTTTCTTGAATATACATTATTTTCGCTATTAATTGATAAAAAAGTTAGCAAAAAAGTCGATTTGCACATTCATGAAAGTTTAGGAAGTCAATTTGCACTTTTTAAAATGTAGATGTTAAAATGTAAATGGATATAACTCCCGGGAGTAAAACGTTTTTTTTCCTCCCCCCACCCCCCAAAAAAACAAACTATATACTTCACAGAAGTTTGCAGTTTATTCTAATATCAACTAGAGATTCATAAACAAAATTGGCTACATAATGAAAACATCGTACGCAATTAAACGGCCCAGAGAATAATGGGGAAAAACGAACAATATAGAGAGCAATATAACAGGGCCTGTGCCTTCTTAACGGGTTGGGAATAAAATTTTACCGCGTATACCTTTCACAACCCGACTTATGCCTCCAATCAGATGCATGCTAGCTTCAACACAGAAAAGATTGCTTTAGAAAATGGAAAGTTCGTCACAATCAATATTTCTAATGGATCAGTTTAAGCATGTCTTTAAAGAAACGAGGCTCTACCAAATGGTGATCGAATAAGGTACAAAGGTTTTATGGTTATAAGGTTAGCATTCATTCGATAAAGGATCGACATTACAATGACTGCATACTCGAACATCGCTCCACACAGCTCCATAATTTGCGAGGAAAATCGATAATATCTTAATCTCCATAGAATCTGCATCCGAACGAACAAGTCCTCGTTTATCAAAATACTTCCACAGGAGCCCTTGCTATACAACCAATTCAATAATATTTGAGAGTATAAAGATGGCGAAGAAACAATCCCCAGTCCAGCAAATTTATGCAAAAGAACTTGCAGACATCATAACATTGTTCACACCGATGCTAATGCTTCCACTCACATCATTAACACAACTGTGAACTCATCAAGCTTTTATACGGACCACAAATGAACCTGCTCAATGATGTACAAAAGGAGACAGATTATAGCAAATCACGCAAAAAAGGAAAAATTTCAGACACAAACACTACATATTACTTCACAACTTCACATTGAGCAGAAAGATTCTTCAGAGCTACATGTTCGACACAAACCAAAGGAATAAGCAAACTGCAATGACAATAGTTTATCATAACTAAATAGGGCAAAACATGCTTCACTATTAATGCAATGACAGCATCATGTATTCCAGATACAAATCAATTAAATGAATGATGTTAAAATCTCTGATCAAGCTAAATCAACAATATGTTGACCCCACAACAAATGCAACTCCAATAGTTAACTCATTTTCAGGGTCTAATGGAGCTACTAAGGACAAAGAACTGGCTAACTGAGATGCTTTTACAGATATAAACAAGGAAAGCAAGCTCAAATCAACCTCAATTTTGACGTCTATACTCAATATGTGAGAAAAACTAGAGATTCACATATGTTTTCTACAAACAAGTGCACAAACTAAACTTCCTAAATTGGAGCAATTATTGCAGGGGCAGTGGAATCAAAGTATTCCACTTTACAATCAGCACCCTTTCATAATTTTATTCCAAAATGGAAAGATTCACAGATCACAAAAATCTTAGAACTAACTAAGTGACATGATTATCAATGAGGAGGACCTTAATAAACTAAAACATTATAAAAATTCCAGGAAGTTGGTTTTTTTCTGCAGCTGGAGGCCAAGCCTTCGTGCAAAGGTACAAGGCAGCAGCCTCTCCACAATGGCATGAGGCCAGGATGCTGGGTACATAACCAAAATCTAAAAATGATAGTATGATACTTATAAGGTAATGATACTCACAATCTTAAAGTTGTCATTGTAAGCCATTATATATCAACTAGACAGGTCCCCATTTAAACTTTTCCCAAGCATATCAGATTATTCACATAACACCTCTCACACCCAATGTGAGATAATCATTACCCGACTTATAAGGTTATATAACCTGTACACACAGTAAACATTCCTAATGAATAGGGACTATTCCCTAAAGGGTCTTCTCTCATATAAGAAAGAGAGGGAGACAGAGAAAGAGAATTACGCACATGCTGGAAGGTTTGATATATCTGCAGAAACTGCACAAGGAATTCCCAAGTTTGAAAGAGCTCCCCTAATGATGCCACATGGGAAATAAAGATGCATGCTCATCGCATGTGCTGCCTTGTTTTCAGCTGTAGGGGAAGAATTATCTTCAGCTGTACTACCATTATCAGCCAATGGATCAACTGACATCCGCGCAAGCCATCGAAATTTATTATCTTGCAATACAAAGGTACCCTGCAGCAAATAGCAAATACCATGATCATCCTCCATCCCAAACTAAAACAATAAAATAAATTAATAATACGTGCCACCTCATGAGTTCAGCTCTGATCTGAACTCACCCTATGGTTTGTCTTCAAATTGTCAATCTGCTTCTTAAAGAGCTCAGACCAAAAATCCTTGCAGATGAACTTGATGGCCTCCAAATGGTCACTGAACCGAGGCCGCTCCATGGTGTACCTGACCAGAGTGTTTTAAAACATACACCATAATTTTCCCCAATTCATTAACTTTCATGATTACCAACTAATGAGAGCCATCATGTAGAATTAGATACAGAAACAACATCATGAAATGATGTTAAAGGCTTATTTTCGCATTTGATAGTTATCACTGTGTCATCTCTTTGTGCATCTTCATTCGCAGCCTAACTTTTCCAGATCGCTAATACTAAGGTTAGTGAATTTTGTTTAGTTTTAGATGTCTGGGCATAGATCTGCATCCAGAAATTCTAATCTAGAGAAGTAATAGCTTAAGGTAAGGAAATGGAAATGATGGAATGTAGAAATTAGGGTTAGAAAAACGACCAACCTTTCAGAGAGCTGGTGGCCGACCTGGTATCCAATGGCCTCGATCCTGCGAGCAGCGAGCTCAGGCTTGCTGGCGTAGAATCGGTTGCAGTAGCACGCAACCATCTCCGTCAATAGGCTATCCACGCAACTCTCTGACACTTCCCTCACCATTCTCTCTCTCTCTCTCTCTCTCTCTACGCTACGGAAATGGAAGAACCAGAAACATTATGGACCCTGAATCCAATCGCGCTTCGCTTCATGCACCCCGATCCACGCTAACACCTTTTTTCTTTCTTCCTTTTTGGTCAGTTGCAGCGTTTTTTGGGTCCTTTCTGGTCTGGGCGTGAGGCCCGTAATATTAATGGGCTTACATGAAGCCCAACATCCAAATCCAAAGGAGTGAGTGCTATTTGAGTTGGCTCCGACACCGAACAGAGGAGTCTTTCCTACACCCTTCAATCACGGGTCCCGATCCAGCGCCCATATTTATTCTCAGCGTTCTTCTCTCACTCACATCCTTTGCATTCTCCGCCACCCGCTCTCTCTCGCTCTCTGTCTGTTAATTTTCTTCTTCTTCTGCCCCCTTGCACTTGCGCAGCATCACCGCGATGGCGACGAATGCACTAACCGGAACGTCAATTTCCATGTGCTCTCTCGTCCCTCAGCTTAATAACAGACGGGTATCATTTTCGTTTCCTCTTCGAGCCTTCGTTTTAATTAATCGCAAGTGCTGCTGTGCGCTTCACTTTGATTCTTTACGTAATGACGATCTGTCAGTGATTTCGCTGCTGTTTTCGTTTTGTACTGTTTTTTATGATTTCTATTCAGTTATATGCTGTTTCGCTTTGATTTAGGTGTTTACGTCTTGTGTTATGGGATTTCAACAGATTTTACTAATTGATCTGTGAAAACATTGTGCGCTGGTGTGCTTTGACAAACGGATGCGTACAGTGATTGCATTCCTGTGAATCACATGCGTAAAATGTGTTTTTAAGGAAAATTTCGGTGGATTCTACATTTTGTGTTGTTTACTTGTTTTACCGTGTAAAAGATGCGAGGTTTATAACGTCCTTATGTATTGAGAGTATGCAACTTACTACACTTATAGAACGTGCTTGAAGTTTATAGTAATAGCATTGCTGCATGTGAAACCCTGCATTGGAGCCCCTATCTGGAACACTGGTGCTTCGATTGGTCTCTCTGAGCTTAGTGGGATTGAAAATTGGAATGTAGGAAATGAAGTAGTGGGTATTTACATGGTATCTGGACGCTATACGAGTTTCGATATATCCTTCATAAATCATTCTTCCATTATTCATCTTTTTATTTTCACTCTTAATTCTAAGTATGTACTGTTAGCACCCAATTTTGTCCCTTTTTTTTTTTTTTGTCAATATTGAACTATTAAAAAAGAACAAATTTACTGTTGAGAGTCCTGTGATACACATCCTTAAGCTTTGTAGCAAGTTACATTGCTGCACTTTATATAGTGTGTAGAAATGCCCATTCTGCAAGCTTATTCTGTTTATTCATGTTCTTATAAGACCACTATATTGTTTAGCGATGAGAGTCAAGTTAAAACTGAGTTTGGACAAGAATTTGTTTGTATTAGGCATACACTAATCGTGCTCTGTAATAGTTTACACTTTTTCCACCCATTTTAAACACAAGCAGCTTTCTTAGAAATGTATTCTCTTGTTTATTTTTCTTTATGCTCATTCTTTAATGAACTTTTCCTGAATGAATATGTTGAACAGGCATTTAGTTCAATTTCTGGCCCAAGACCTGCTTTAACTGCCAGCTTTGCGAGGAGTAATGTTTCTTTTAGCTTGCAGCAACGTTCAATTCGCCTCAAAGTTTCCTGTGCTGTAAGTAGCTAGTGAAGTGTTTAAGCTTTTATGTTTTAGAGATTAACCATTGCTTGCATGAACACCAAATCACTACATGTTAGACTGTTTGAAACTTAGTTATAAGAACTTTGTCATGTGGGTAGCACTTCTCTTGAAGTTATCTGTTTGAAGCTGAGAATTAATTGAAGAGAATTTGTGATGTGAAAGATGAAATGATATGCATAGTTTATAGCCTATAGTCGCAAATCTCAATTATGCTTTTCTAGTAAATTAGGGATTGCCCTTTTGTCTGAATTAACCTTGGCACTGAAGACTACTGTTACCTATATATATTCCATGCATGTAAGAGATGGTTTTAACCGAAGATACACTGGTGACTAGAACTTTTATATAGTAACGTTGGTTTTATGCATTGCTGTAAAGGTCTTTAACTGTTTTCTTAGAATATTTGAACTAAATAATGTTATGGATTCTTGAAACTTGTGTTATCTAAAGTTTCTAGAGGGTTTATCAGATGAAAAGTTTAGGCTGACACTTTGTTAATTGTCCAAATTAGTTCATTATCCATATAGATGTCCTTGTTCATGCAAGAATTTTGCTCTCTTTTTTTACTTTGGGTATATTTTCCTTTTTCATTCTTATTTTGAACCCCCTTGAGCAGGCTAAACGAGAGACTGTAGACAAGGTGTGTGAAATAGTAAAGAAGCAGCTGGCTTTACCTGATGGCTCTGCTGTTACTGGGGAGTCAAAATTTTCGGCTCTTGGAGCTGATTCCCTTGACACGGTAATCAAAAACATCATGCTGACATTTAACATGCTATTGTTTAATGCTCATTTCCTATATTCACCATCTTGTTTATAAATTAAGAACCATGACACTTGATTTAATTATTGTGTAACTTCATTACATGCCATGCCTTTTAGGTTGAGATTGTGATGGGACTTGAGGAGGAATTCGGTATTAGCGTCGAAGAGGACAGTGCACAGAGCATCACTACTGTTCAGGAAGCTGCAGATCTTATCGAAGAAATCCTTCAGAAAAAGTGATAATTATGTATTGGAAGATTTTGGTACACATGAACTCGTATTCTCATAACTGTTCAATATATTTATGTAGTGGGATAATTTTGTGTCTAGTATTTTGTAGCTGTGAACTCTGCCAACGCTTGTTTCGTAAGCCTGAGAAGAAAACAAACTAGCCAAGCCTTTTGTTCGTTGAAGTGAGCATCAAGTGGGTTAAACAGATTTATGTTATTGCTATTTTGTGTTAATTTTATTGGAGCAATGGATGGAATCTCGTAATATTGAGGAATTATAATGCGAATTCAACTGGCCTTGGCCGCAATTCCAGTGCTCTGCCTGCTGCTAGACTCGGGATAAGAACGTACCCAAAAAAAAAAAAAAAAACAATATCTATGGGATAAGAAACCTGAAAATTACAGAACAAAACACTTCAGGCGCGTACTGTCTACTAACATATGATAACATTATCTATGAACGTATATACTTTATTTACAGATTTGTTAATAGAGGATGCCGTGAATTTTTTATTTTAAGGCAACACTTATTTAACAGTTGATTCCTTGTCACTCCCAATATTCAAGCATCGTTCATCTCGGAATAATACTCATTTTCCAATTGAAAATTTTTCTCCTGTAATTTCAACACAAGAATGGTTAGTCAGACTGATACAAGTAAAGCTTTGAACAATGCCGAGTTTTGAAAAGTGAAAAATGTAGGTCAGAATATCAAGCGAAGGACATTATAACCTGGAAAGAGTCTGCCAGAAATGTTGTATACAGAAGATTAAGATGAATGACAACTGTAACATGATACAACCTGTGAACATTATGAAACCATACACGGCGGTAAGCTGCAGCTTGTTTACAACCCACAGGTTCCAATTCTGATAATGGGATCCCAAATCTAAATAGTGAAAGAGCCTAACAAGGAAAAAGTGCCGTGCCATGATTCTTCAATTACGTGATGCAGTGCCAGATTAATGCTAGTTCCGACAAGAAAATTGGAACCCCAATCCGTTTTTCTTTTTGTAAGCATAGATCCATATTCTTCCCAAATATTCAAGCTTGAAGATTTGTCACGAAAAAACAGAAGTTAATATGACTAACGAGAGAGGATTGATGTTATACATAGAAAAAGAGTTTTTTTTTTTTTTTTTCTCTTTTTGCCCCCCCTCCACTTAGTGCTGGTCACATTATGCGATCATAATTGGAAGGAGAGGCAGACTTATATGAAAAATCAAAGAAATACCTTTAACAATATATTCAAATCAACAGTGAGCGCTGTGATACCAAAAGTTCGTTTCTTTGCTTCTAAGCCGCTGCATGCCATGAAGTGAAAAAGCCACCAAGGTTACTTACAGTTCCAGTTCCATATCTGATAAACAAGGATAAGTTCTATGCCAGCTCTTTCCTGGACGTGCACTCCCATGCCTAAGTCACCAAAGATTGAAGCAGATTTACCTCTCAAGCATCAGGGCATCACTCTATTAAACAAGAAAAAGAGCATTAAACGGATCAAAGTCCAATGCATGTATGGCGCAACACAAAAGAGTAGTGTTACTCATCCTAATTGGTTGCGAGAAAAGTGGGACCTCTCCCAACTGATGGATAAAAAAATCCTAGTGAGCCTTTTATAATGAGTCTCATAATTGAGTATAACAATTTTGAACACAAAATATGTTAAAACAAGAGCTCGGATAACAATTCTATATCAACCGAAGTAAACATAGCTTCTCTACAATAGGAAGCGAACAAAGAATTTTAAAGCACGTTTCCTATGACAAAGTTCCATGGCAAATGATTAAAAGTGATCATTGAACAATATTAGAAACATATACTTGGTATAGACACATTATATTTTTCTTAATTTATGAAGCATGGTTGATATGTCCACGTGTCTGACGCAAATGGAACACCACCAGACATTCGACACTATTACGACATGTGTCCAATAAGCGGTCTTATGTGTCCCACTTAGAAAACATTAATTTTTGGTTCAGACATGGTTCGGATACAATCAAGTTTTTTTTTTTTTTTTTTTGCTTTTTTTCAATTATTTGATAGACCAAAAAAGAATTCAAATGCCTAAAAATTCAAGTTTATTTAAGAATTTTTTTGAGATGTCAATAGTAATAATGCCCTATATTTTTTGGAAGGTTATAGAAATAGGAAGTACATATATTAAAAATACTCTATGTTTTTTAAGAGGAATTTAGAAAGTAGTGAAAATTGGTAGTTTAATATCTATAAATATTTAAAAGTATTGTAAATCTTAATATTCATACCGATATTCAATTATATATTACCATATTAGTAAAAATATTTGACTCAACCATCCACAACCTTAAAAATTTTATAAACTCAAGCATATTATTAGATAATAGTATAAAACTCTTATATATATATATATATATATATATATATATATATATATATATATATATATATATATCTTATCCATATCCAGTAATTTATAAATTTGGTGTATCTATATGTCTCTATCAATGCCTGTGCTTCCTAATTCTTAACTCATAATTTCTGTATTTTTACTCTATTGTTTTAAAACCTTGACACATTATTCAAGTATATCATATTTTAGCAGGAATTTTGGGGCGTGTAGCATTGTTGAAAATAGAGATGATATACAGCAATAGTCGTATTAATGACATGAAGTTCGGAGACCGTTACAAAATGGAAGGGTTCGGGGCGGCATCCACGTCACACCTCCAAGCCACTAACTTGGTGTTCTGTTAACGAACGGATCCTCCAATGTCGCTCCCCTATAGCAGGACCCCAGGACGTCACCAACTCCAAGCTCCCCCCTCTCTTCTCTTCTCACCATTCCATTTCCTTCCATTTCTCTCTCTCTCTCTCTCTCTCTCTCTCTCTCTCTCTCTCTCATCTTTTCTGCTTCTCTGTCGTTTCTTCGCTTCTCTTGTAGCAATGTTCCTAACAGAAAACGCTCTCATAAACATTGTAATAGAACCATTAGGCCTCAGAGTTCCATGAATTCAGTTACCAATTTCTCTTCTTTCTTTTTACCTTCAAAATAACTTCTAACCTTATCTCTGAATCAATCACAGGCAGGTTCAACCAAATATTTACAATCGGCGACGATGTGATCACTATCTATTTTTTTTTGTTTTTTTTTAAAATTTTTTTTTTGGTTTTGGAGATGGATCGGCGGAGAGGGTACGATAGGCAGCAGAGCTCGACGGGGACGCCGGTGACGCCGTCTTCGCCGGTGGCGATGTCGCCGCTGAACCGCCACGCCCGTGCAGGTTCCACCGGCTCCGCCATGATGAACGTCCGGCGAGCACAGAACCACGCCACCAAAGCCGCCGCTCAGAGACTCGCGCAGGTGATGTCGCATCAAACGGGAGACGACGACGACGAAGACGAAGACGAGGTGTCTCTCGATTATTCCAAGCTCAGTAGCACCGGCGGCATTGGCCTCGGAGCCGCAAGACCAGCGCGACCTCGCTCTCCCATGGTAACCATCCACATCATACTCCATTCACCACTCCACTATTGCTTTAGCTTTATGTCCATAGCAGTTACGTTCCCTTTGAATGTGCTTCGAATTCGACCTTGTTTCTGTTCTATATGTTAGACAGTTCGGACTATTCCGGATAAAGTTCCATCTGTAAGATCGCGTTCACCAATGGTAATTTGGCTTCACCGCATTTGAATTGTTAGATTTAGAATTTCATGGTTTTAAATTCCATTGCAATTGCGATTATTGCTATTGCTAAAAATTGGAAGAATAGGCTGCGTATGCTGTAGTAATTGCTGTTACAATGTGGCCATAACAGCAATGTTGCAACTGCAATCTAAAACCATGATTTTAGATCATTGTTGAGTGTGATGAAGAGGTTGAAATTTGAAACCTATGTTTTACGTGTTGTCTCTATTAGTCAGTTCGCTCAGCTCAAGAACAGCCTCCATCTTCAAGATCACGGTCACCAGCGGTAATTGCTTTCTCTTCGTGGCGTTCATCCAATGATTTGAAATTTTGAATGCTGAGTACTTCGAAGGAGCTGAAAAGATATTTGGTTTTGTTTTCTATATTAGTCAGCTCGCAACGTTCAAGAACCACCGCAATCTCTGAGAGCCATATCGAGTGTTCGGTCGCATATTCCCGCTGCAAATGCTGCTGCTGCTGAGCAACCTCCGCCTCGACCAGCTACGCCGGTGAGCAGTGCGGCGGCAGAGCAACCATCTTCTGCTCGTTCAACAACGGGCAACAGAGCACTGGAACAGTCTCCTTCTGCTCGCACTATAATGATTAATCGATCGCCTCAGCCCGGTAATGCCAACAGTGATCAGCCTCCGTCTGCTCGTGCGACCTCAGTCCGTCCCAGTGGGCTCACTAAGGTTGTTCCCATGGTGCCCCCTAGTGTCCCCATCACACTCAGGCCTGCCTCTTCTGCTAGCATTCCTCCCTCAGAGACTCCTTTAGATATCAGAAAAGACAGGAGGTAAGGCCCTTTCTCAGAAATGAGAATGAATTTCTGGGTCATCATTATGGATTCATATACTCCCTCTTATTGGTTCTTTTCTACATCTACGTGGTATTCACAAGAAATTCTTAAATAAGTTATGTTATTTGTACTAAAATTTTTTTGGTCTTCTTGTCGACTCATTTTGATTCACCATTGGATGAGGTGTGGACCCTTCCGTATTAACTCGATTCCATCGACCATTGGATCGGCACATAAGTTGAGCAAATTTTAGTACAAATAACATTTCCCTTTTTAGATGCGTGCTTTGTAGGCTTGTAGCATTAACAACTCAACGTAACAACTATTGCACTAAAATTCTAGTGAAAGTGCAAGATAATGACAGTGCATGAAGCTTATATATATATATATATATTCTCGGAAAATATGTAAGAATTTCCGAGTATTTACTCTGTTTCTAGATAATAATAGATAACATAGGAACGGGATAATAAATCACATTCCACATTTTTTAGTAGTAGGTTCAAAATGCATGCCACAAAAGTTAGGGATGACTTTGAGGTCCAAAATTTACGTTCCAATTTCCGTAGCATGCCATGTATATAAAGCTACATGTTTCTGATGACTATGTAGATTGTCACTTGATTTGGGGAGTATGAAAGTAAGAGAACCTGCCAATCAGCCGCGTCCTACTACTGAGCTTGAGGATGAGGTATGTTCCGTGGTCTGGTTATTATATTCATGCCTTTGTAGTCCTATTACTTAGTTGTTTGTTTCATTTCAATGTCACCAATAAAGCAAGGCCATGTGTTTCTACTTCTTCCTCCCTTCCATCCTCCTTTAATTCTGCTTTACCTGCATTTCATAATCTTCAACTGCCTTGGCCTTGCATGGCTGCTACTTCTTTCAGAAATCTACTAATGAGACGTAAATTTCAATGCAGCTTGATATGCTACAAGAAGAAAACGACAATTTGCATGAAAAGGTGATAAAACACTACGGATTGAGTAATTTGTTCTCCTTATATATACATACTCTGGTTTTGGGCACAACATTTTGATATGTGTTTCCACAGTTTCGGCTTGCAGAGGAGAGGTGTGAGGAAGCTGAATCAAGGGTTAGGCAACTAGAGCAACAGGTACTTTGAGGGAGAAGCCAATGGATGCAACTTCGACAGTGTTTGTTTCTTCATTGATCTACTGCACAAGCATACATGTGATGTCCATGTGGCGGTCAAGGACATGCACTCAAAGTTTGCGAAACAAAATTTATTGTGATTACAATTATTTGTCAAAGGAAATCTGATTTAGAAAATGCTTCATTTAATGCCACTTCTTTGTAATAGAACGAATAAACATGACATAGGTCTAAACTGTTGATGATTTTGATGGATAACTGCTATTTTTAACATTGTTAGATTTCAAATTACAATATTATTAGTGCCCCAGGTGTGTCCACTACTTGTCCTGACTTTTCATATACTTTTCTGTAGGTTGCTAATCTTGGAGAAGGTGTAACTTTGGAGGCTCGCCTTTTAAGCAGGCAAGTTTAGCATTGAGACGAGTTGGTATGATACAAAACCCCCAGGCAGACGGCACACTTGTGGTTTGGCTAAAACTTCACTCCAATTACCATTTAGATATGGTTCAAAATAGAGTAAAACTCCAAATTATTCCTAAAAAAAGTTGGAGGATATCAATTTAGTAATCAAAATATATATGGCAGCAATTTGGTCGCTAAAAAACTTAATTCTCATTTTATATTAGTTCAAATATTAGCTTCAGTAAAAAAATAATTGATATCTCATGTATTATATTATTTGATAATGTGTCATGTTATTTGTTGAAATAATTTATAGAATAAAACCTCAAATTAGGTTTTAAAAAAGTTATAGAAAATCATTCAATTTTTAAAAAATTTATGATATCAATTTGATCCTATAAAAATTAATTTCCATTTCACGTTAAACTAAATGAAAATCTCGATACAGAAATCTTTAGCTGGATTGTGCGCTTCATAATCACCATAGCCTCCTCAAACCTATACCCAAGCTGCAATAAATGGCAATGAGGATGTGGAGGCTCATTGCAAGGTCGAGGCTGGATTCGCCATCGGCAACACAGTGCTTAAAGGACCTGGAGGTTCAAATGCCGTAGTTGAGGGTCTTGGCAAGGTCTTCGCGGGAGGCAAGGGTGTCACAAGTGAGCTTGAAAAGGAAAGGGTCAAGATATGGGCTGTCAAGGGAGGCATTTAAGAGAACCAGGTTGGAAGTAGGGGTTCTGAGTGCCTTCTTCTTGGATCGAGAAAGGGATGGGGAAGGTGGCTTCTTGGTGAGAGGCGATGGGGTTCTAATGTTGGTTTTGAGTTGGGGTTTCAAAGATTTTGAGTGGTGGAGTGTCCAATGGGGTTTTTACAAATACTAAACCTGGTATGGTCTTCAAAGGGAAATGAATTAAGGGCGTGGTATGGAAGAGAGAAAGGGGGGTCTATAAGGGTGGGTAAGCGTGTATGAAATTTGTAAAGGGTAAGGGTGATGATTGGAGGTGTGGATGAATCGGGCATCACTCTCAACTAAAAATTGAGTTTATGGTTGGGGAAGTTTGTAGATGAGATAAAATGCATTAAATGAGCAGAGCAGATCGGATGTCTTTGCTTTGTGATATGTATGCTATCAAAGTATAGGTTGTGAGGCTAATGTTTGAACTAATTTGAATGAAAATTAATCTCTTTAGGATCAATGTTGCAAATCTAAGACCAAATTGATATTTTGCAGCTCGTTGAAGAGCTAATTTGAGGTTTTACTTTAGAAAGATTATTATATGAGCATAAGTCTAACATCTCATATTTAGGCACACTCACAATAAAAGTAAGTCCCATTAATTTTATTCAAGATACACTCACTTATTTGTAGGTCCCACTAACTTTATTGTAAGTATGTGTAAATATGATATGTTAGACTTATCTAAGAGTTTTTCTTTATACTTTAAATTATCTCTTTAGATAACATGAAACATCATCAAATAAGATAAAATATCAAATATTAATTAATAGTTTTTTCACTGAGGCTAATATTTGGACAAATATGAAATGAAAATAATATTTTGAGTACCAACTTAATGTTACAGATATTATAAGAACCAAAATTAATGCCCTGCAACTTTTTCAATAATCAATTTGAGATTTTACTCATTTAAAATGTAAACATTGTTGTCCAATTGTAATTTTCTAAATCTTTTACTTTTCTGTCCATTATATTATCCATCTCCTAGATTATACCTAATCTGCACCATTTATTGAATCTATTTCAATGCATATATCGAAATTTGATTTACAATTTGATCAGTGTGTGGTTGACGACAAAATTATCAACTGCAGCAGAAAAATTAATTGACATTAACAAGAAAGACCAGAGACAACTCAAGATAAGTGCTTTTTGTAGAACATTGGATAACATCGTGAATTTAAGCAAAACCACAAGTGAAACTGTGAAAGGGTAAGTTAGTTTCCCTAACCATTTTTGCATTCTGAAAAATGATGTTCATTTTATTTCTTCAGGAAGGAGGCAGCATTGCAGCAAAGAGAGGTTTGACTTCGTTTCCTTTCCCTTGCTCTCTTTCTTCTTTTATTCTTTTCTTCATGCATTATGTAGTCCTACTCCTAGGAGAGGTTTTATTCCTCGTAGGCATACTTATGCTTCTGTTACTGGGACATAAATCATCAAAGAAACAGGTAAAATCATGGTATCTGTCTCAATAACGGTGTTTTGCTTCCTTTCTTTTTATTTTGGTCATCGAACGGTGTGTTAAATAGCAGTGAATTACGCACTTGCAGTTTATTCTATGTTGGACACTTTAATCATAAGTTCTGGTGTTAACCACTGAAATGTGATCAGCCCTGCAATAAAAATTAAAAAAAAAAAAAATGTGCTCAGCCCAGTTAAATATGATAAGTTGCCTTATTTGTCCAATATATACGTGAAATGTTAGTTTGAGTGCCAAAACAGAAATTTTCAGCAAGAGCGAAGAATTCAATATTTGAAAGCCTTTGGAAACTCAATAGTTATGATAAACAGGAGTGGAGGGGTTATACTCACTTTCACAGTTTCAGTTCCTCTTTTATCAAATTCTCTGTCTACTATATGCGCGATCAGTTTTTTTTTTTGTTAAAAGAAAAAATTAGCATACCCTTTGCCTGTATCAAAAGTATACCGTTTCTGAACAGTTGTGTAATTGTGTTTAATATATGAACAAATGTGAAAACGCGGCCAAGGAAACACATGTGAAAATCGATTGTGTTCTCAGAAAAAAAAAAAAGGCGATTATCAAGTTGAATGATGAATATCGTTTCCGTTTTCAGGCTGCTCTGAGAATTGCTTCAAGGAGTCATGGAGGTTTAGAAGCTGCAGCGCATCGGGCGGATGCTGAGGTATCCAGCATTTTACCTTGTACGTTTTATGGTTTTGTATCAACTTCTTCTGCCAATTCTAATAGGTGGTAACGTTGTGCTTATAGAATTTAATTTGAATTTCTTATATTTTTGCATCAGGTTGCAAGGGAGGAGGCAATGGCTGCTTTGGAGAAGCTACGGTTTACGACTCAACGAATGATACTTACACCGGAAGAAATGGTTAGGTTTATTATGCAGAGTTTTCATTTTATAACCTCCATAGTTATGTGAATTTTCCGCTTTGTCTCGTAGGAAGAGGTTGTTTTAAAGAGGTGTTGGCTAGCTCGGTATTGGGGTTTATGCGTTCATCATGGTAAAGTCATCTTACTATTCGTTCAAATATAAAATGAATTGTAATATTTTTTCATTTTTTGATTTCTGATTCGGGGGTAGGGGATTTTGGGGGACAGGGTATAGGGTGCGGAGGCCATGGAGTTCAAACTGATCTCCTTTCTAATTAGACTGTGTACATCTCCATTAAGCCATTGCCTGGTCTGCATTATTTCCTTTTGTTTAAATTTGAAAGCCTGAATTATCGGCGTGTAGTCTTCGTTGTGTTCTTTCATTAGGGATATTTAAGAATTAATTTGTCTCAGTAATTCAACTTAAAATAAGTTAGACTGAATCTAAGCTCAAATTCGATTAAATATTAGATAATATTTTGAGAATTATACTCCTGTCAAAAAAGAATGATAAAAACACATGTTTAAAGAAAATATACTTCATTCCATTATTAAGAACAAGGTATAATACCGGTCAAGTCTTCTAATGCAAAGCCAATTTTCATTGCCAAAATATTAAATATTAATTAAAAAGAAAACGAAACACAAATTAATACAGTATATGGGGAGTATAAAACAAAATACTATGTTAATCCCTTACAAATGTGTACATTTTTCTATGGTTCCTTGATGTTCTTTTTCATTTGAAAAATAGTACTTAATTGTTTAATCTAATTAAGGGGATTAATTCACTTGATTGATTATTTACTCAATAATATTGTCCAAACTTTAAAATTGAAATAACCTTTCCTTACCCTGAACATTTTTTCAATAAAAAATATAAAATGAAATGCAATTTCATCTCCGACATGTATACTTCCATTTTGTTGCAATTGCTTATAAGTTAAGATTTAATTTGAATTAGCGGAAAAAGTAAAAAGAAAAATTCATATTCCATTTAAATAATCGCCCCGAAATATATTTCAGGTATTCACGCTGAGATTGCTGAAGCAAGATACAAATACTGGTCTGCGCTCGCCCCTAAACCGGTTGAAGTTGTATTAGCTGCTGGAGAGAAAGCTAAGGAGGAAACAGGTAACATTACTCTGAATTTTTTTTTACTTTTTGTATTTTTTATTTTTTCCCTCAGTTGCCTTATGTACCTCTTGACAATAAGTTGAAGCGATTAACTGTCCTCGATTTTTTTTCTACACATAGATCTCGATTTAGAGGATGCAGAAGATCATCGTGACTTGAAGGAACTTTCTGGAGAGGGAAATATTGAGAACATGCTTTTTGTCGAGCAAGGTTTGCGGGAACTAGCTTCCCTAAAGGTGTCTTTTATATCCTTAGTTTAAAAATGTGCAGGCATGTCCTTTTTCAGAGTTTGATTTGTCTAAGCGATATGCAGTGAATGGAGAACCTCTGAAAATTGTTCCTAATGGCAAATGATAGTTCATACTGAAATTTATCTTTCACTTTTAAATACATGAAATCTGAGTTTAATGTACGTTATCTTTATTCAAAAGGAACGTTAGAGATACTTCTTCTTTCCGTCTTGTTCAATAAGATGTCGACTTATTGAATTTCTATCGTGCTCAAGATTTTACTGAGGGTCTAATCGAGTAATGAACTGATAAACCAACTGAGATTTGATCGGCTCAATTCTGTGCATATGGTCATGTAGGAATTTGCTGTGTAAGTTTACACGTTTATCAAGATATATACAAGTTTTGGAAATAATACTAACAAACCAAAGATTTTAAGCAGTGTTTTCATTATTATTATTCAATGGCAGTTATTAGTTACCAGGGAAAACCTTTTGACTGGCTTTGTTCTTTGTAATTGTTTCAAAGGTAGAAGAAGCAATGGCAGTTGCAATGGCTCAACATAGGCGACCAAATTTACTGAAAGCCGGTTTTTCAGGTGCAAATTTCTATAATATATGTACTAAAATTTTATCTTTAAGTGCAGCTGTCTTCTGTCATTCAGCAAGTGTTGCAAATTTAGCCCCCGAAACATGCAGTGTATCATTATCAATACTTTTTTACTGAGTGGCTCAAATTCAGCTTTTCTTTTTTAGCATTATTTTTTCACTTGATTGTGGATATACTATTTTTCTGTTTATGGTGGTGGATATACCTTTTTATTGTGTGCAAATTTGTAATTTTACTTTTATATCTATCTAGATTGATAACCTGCCAGTGGGTAGAGTATCACATGCTCACAATCTTCGGTACTATCAACCAGAAATTTTACATCCTTTGCTAAATAAGAAACAAATAGCAGTGGAGAATCTCGATGTCCTATTGTTAAGGGTTATTGAAATAGATACACGTCGGTTTTTCTCTCTCATAGATTGTTATATTATACATGGGGTCTGACTTCTGTCTTGATTTTTTACGTAGACGATTTGAAACTACCAATTGAAGGGCAGTGTGATGCATTTGGTAAGTTTTCCATGTCACACTTTGTATTTACCATGATGATTTTGTAAAAGGTTGAGATGAAGTGCTGGTGGAGCCATAAGATTACCTTATAGTAAATAAGTATTAAGCTCTGCTTTGCAACTTGTCATGAGAAGACCAGCTTGTGGTACTTGAGTTTATTATAAATTTATAGTTTGTTCTAAGTAAATTATCGCGATGTCAACCTTGAGGATCATCCTCACAGCTTGCATGTTGATGTCTATAACTTATTTCACATCTATACTATTATAGGACCTAAAATGGCATTTATTGAAAAAAAACTTAATTCCTCAGGGAGATTGATGTTGTATATTTCATTTAAAGATAATTTTCTTCGTATTCAGAATTGAGCCAGGAGGAGGCTGAAGATGTGTCTTTTAAACAGGTACATGCAAAATTATTTTTATAGTGTTGCTTTATAGTACATTTTAGATTACCTAATTGGGGTTTATTAAGAAGGATTTTAGATTGAACCTGGAAATTTCCTAGACTTTTCTTGATTAGACGTCTCCGCATCAGCTTCATTTGATCATCTGCTGGTTCTCGTCTATCATGTTCGTTTAGGCTTGGCTTACATATATTTGGAGGAGGGCAAAAAGGCATGAAATAGAACCAGACATAGCAGATGAACGTTTGCAGTTCTGGATCAATCGTAACTCTAAGACACCTACCTCACAAGATGCGGTTGATGGTACAGTCCATCCTTTTCCTTCCATCCACTGTAATTTACATGCAGAACTTAAATATTACAGTATTGGTTTAACCGGTTTCATTTTTGGACGAAAACTAAGACTGCTGTCGTGGTTTTGCCTTATGTAGCCAGTGCTATTGTGCATTTTAGGAGTAAAGACTCGAGAAAAACAGCAGTAGATCGATTTGTGATTTATTCCGTTTAAAACTGAAACTGAGTCAACCTTTATGGCGATGTCTTCTTCTATGAAGATTAAGAGAGCTACTCTAGTATATATTCTTCCAACTTTAGTGGTTGTACTTAAGAATATAATAGGCTATAGTATACTACAGACTCAGATTTATCATTTTACTACCGTGGAGTAACTAGCAAATACTGTTAAAATTTGCAAATATTTTGCTTCTCGATCGAATGTGAGTTTCTTCTTATTTTATTATCCCTTCTGCAGTTGAGCGCGGACTCGCTGAGATCCAGAAGTTGGGTATTGAATCGCAGCTGTGGGAAGAATCTCGCAAAGAATTGGTGCTAGAGCAAGATGATGACAATACTAAGCTGCCCAGTCGTTCTGACTTCTGATATACAGTTTAAATCACATATTTAGACTGTTCAAAAAATTATTCCTTTCTCACAAAGTAAACTATTCCAAACTGGACTTTCGTCGGTTACTCGCAAAGTATGTCGGAGTAAAAATAGGCTGTATTTTGAGTGTACGATTTTTTTTTAATTTCTTACAAAACGATGTTATTAATTGTTGTCATAGTGTGAAAAAAATTATATTAATTATAGATTAAATCTAAATTTTTATTTGCTCGCTTTTTCTGAATTGTGTTTGATGAAAACAATATCAATATTTTGTCAACATTTTTAGAAGTCCACAAATACTTATAAGAATCATCATAATTAAGTGTGTATTTGGTTTTATTTTTGTAGAATTGATTGTAGATAAAATTAATTTTATTATAATTGATTTGGTTATAATTGATTTTTAAATAAAGTAATCTATGTTTAGTAATTTCTCTAAAAATGATTTTGATAAAAAATAAAAATTTTTTATTTCTTTTAGGATCAATTTTAAAAGCAAAAATTGATTCTACGAAAATACTATCAAACAACCTAAAAATTTGTCAAAATCGATTTTGACCCTATAGAATTGATTTTAAAGCATTGAAACGGAGAATTAAACATAGGCTAAATGTGTGTTTGGAAATGCTGTAAGATTAAATTATTTTAATAATTGATTATTTGTATAATTATTTTTTGGTATAATCAATTCTATGAAAATTACTTTATGTTTGGATTGCATGAAAAGTTATTTTTGTGCTATAAAATTATTAAAAAAAATATAAAATAATTATTTATATTATATAATATTTGAAACTTAAAATCAGTTTGATCAAAATATAATATTATATATATTGTATAAATTTTTTTTTGAAATAATGTCTAAAATTTAACTTTCAATTTTTTTTTTCTCCAAAACAACTTTAATTTTTTGAATATTATTATATTCTAATTCAATAAAATTTATTTAAACAAGATTTTTTTTAAAATAGTTTTTTTTTGGGAAAATAATTTTTTATGCTGTTTCCCAAACATGCTATAAAAGAATCTCTAAATTATAATTTTGTTTTCTACTTTTAATAGTATCTATGATGGGATTAAATCAATGATTTCATTTACTGATCATTGTGTAATTTTTTTTTAGTGATATAGTTAAGAGATTATTTTTATGCACTGACAATATAAAATTATTATCAACCAGTAGCATTATAAAAAAATATCAAATTATGGTAGATAAATTATTTATATATTATATCATTAAAAGATATTGATAATAATAATAATAATAATAATAATTTATTAATTATTTTAATGATTCTACGATCACACATAGTATAACATGATGAAAAATTAAAATTTTAATGAACTACATTTTGAGTAATTTTTAGACATTAAAATAAACTAATGAACTTCTATATAGATGCTTCATCCAAAACAAATTAATGATAATACGATATGAAAGAGATCAGCAAATAAAAGAAATTGTATTGTATTATGTTACAACTTAATAAATTAATCATATGAGTTTTTTTTTTTTTTTTGGGTACAACTTCATTATATGAGTTTAAAAATACATAAGGAGAATAGCAGGCAAATTTTTTCATTTTAACTTTTTTGTCCCTCACTTTCTTTTATATACATCATTAATTATTTAAGACTTTTTTATTCCCTCATTACGGACCCCTCCTTTAAACTTTCAAAGTCAAACCTCGATCTTAATAAAAATAAATAAAAGAAATTAATCAGAGGCGTCCATTTTCTGTTTCTTTCTTAGTACAAGTATATAAAATTATACTTCAAACATTACCAAAAAAAAAATTATACTTCAATATTAGAAAATTTAATAAAAGAATAATTATTATGGCGATGAGGTGGCAGTTGGGTAGGTGAAGGTGGTAAGTACTAGAAGGGTAACGCTGGTGGCGCGTGAGAAATTCTTGCAGCTCGTGCTCTCGCTCACATCACGCGCCTCTGACTCTCACTTTCTATATATCACAAACAAACCACGCCTCTTCACTCACATCGCCTTATTCTAGATCCTTCTTCTTCTTCTCAGTCAAGGGGTACCCTGAGGTATGTACCTTCTCATCATGCTATCTCCCTCTTTAGTAATTCATTCATCTCTCTATCACTTCTTCAATCTCTTGTCCTTGGAATGCCAATTGCGTCTGGTATCCTTTTTTATGTTTTGCAAAATCTTTTTTATTTCCTTTTTTTTTTTAACGATTTACGATTATTCTCAGATAGCACGAGTTTTTGTTTTTTTTCTCCCCGATTTTGATTACTTTGGATGGTAGGTAGAATTGTTGAAGAACGGAGAGAAAATTTAAAGAAGAAAAAATATAATTTAAGAAACCTAGCAGTTGTGATATAACCTCAGCTTCTCCGGATTCGTCTTTTAGAAATTTTTATGTGATATATTTATTCTCTGATGGAGTGATGGATGCGTTTCAGTCTTGTTCTTTAGGATCAGAATAATTTTTGGCAATTTATTTATTATATGTTATTGATCCTATCTATGCCTGTGGAAGCTGGAAGAATTGGAGTCAGATGTTGGTTTGCACTTTTTGTTTGGTATTATTAGGTGGTTCGACTGAACAGCCAGCTATTTTGACTTGATAATCAACTAATTGGAGTCTTTCTCTTATTTTGATTTAACATGAAAAACTTGAGTAATTGAACATGTTATTATATGGAGCGAAAGTTTTAAACAGTTTATGTGATCTTTATGTTATAGATTGCTATGTATCTCCGTTGAAAAAGTTGTATTCCTTTATTTATTTATTTATTTGAGTGAGCTTGTGTAGTTCTGAATTGTTTTGTTATGAATTGATGTTTGTTCAGATCACATTGAAAAATGGTGAAGGCTGTGGCAGTTCTTGGCAGCAGTGAGGGTGTGACTGGAACTGTTTACTTCACTCAGGAAGGAAATGGTAAGTTTCAACAGCACTTTATCTTCGCGAAGATTATGTTTTTGTTTCCTTGTACTGTAAAGTGTGCTAATCAAATGACTTCTTATGTTGCTTATTGTACAGGTCCAACCACTGTAACTGGAAGTCTTGCTGGTCTTAAGCCTGGCCTCCATGGCTTCCATGTCCATGCCCTTGGAGACACCACAAATGGTTGCATGTCAACTGGTATGCTCCTTAGACAATAGCTTATAGCATTTTTTATACTCTGAAGCACTAATGTGCTCGAACCAGTTGTAAACCTTCACTCTGATTGAAATTCTATCAAAGTTCCAAGCATGGGAATGAAGTATGTTTGAAAGGTCGCTAAATATTGAAATTTTATCATGTAATAGTACTGTAATGCTCAATCTCTTAACTTTTTTTTTTCTAGGACCACATTTCAATCCTCTTAACAAGGAGCATGGTGCCCCTGAGGATGATAACCGTCATGCTGGTGATCTAGGAAATGTTAATGTTGGGGATGATGGTATGACTTTGTTTCTTTAGTCACCTGTTTATCAGGATTACTTGCTTTTCTTTTTTGGTGATGGTTTATCTTGAAAAGCATTTGTCTATTTTGCATAACATTCTACAAGCTTGTTTGCTCGTTGTTCTAAATTGGTTTTCTTTCAATGTGACTCAGGAACTGTCAGCTTCTCCATTACTGACAGTCAGGTATGCTATTCATCTCCTTGTCAAAACCTCTAATGAATTTTTCTAGATTGACATCCAGACTTAAAGTTTCAGTTTTTAATAAGTTGCTAAATATTTGCAGATCCCACTCAATGGACCAAACTCCATTGTCGGAAGGGCTGTTGTTGTCCATGCTGATCCTGATGATCTTGGGAAAGGTACTCACAAATCAATTTCTTATTTCTTGCTGTCTCAGTCATTGATCATCCATTTATTGTGCATAAATTAAATATTTTGTCACAAGTTTGTTTCACCTTCCTCTATTTCTTGTGAAAGCTTTCTATGTTTTTCGGCATACTGTGTGTTAATATTATTCATTATTTCGTGTAGGTGGCCATGAGCTTAGCAAAACCACTGGAAATGCTGGTGGCCGTGTAGCCTGTGGTAAGCATGTTCGGCTACAGTAACTGCTGTTTATGTTGACAGTCGATGTTACAGATTTAATTTCAAATTTTCCTATGTGCCTGTGATGCTACAAATTAAGGTTTCAAATATCTTTAGAGACTATCAAGTATCAACCACTATATATTTGATGACCACCTTTGTCTGCTGATTTTATATTGTTAGATTGTTGAATTATACTTTTAGGGTGTGATTGGGAGTTAAGGTTTTGGAAGGAAAGGCTTGGAAGAGTAAAATGGACTCATAATTATTGTTCAAATCCTTCTTTTACCTTCCTTCCTTTTCAAAACCTTATCTCACAAACACACCCTTAGGGTCTGTTTATGGGTTTTATTTTGAGAGGAAAGGAAAGGATGGGAGAGTTGTCTTAAAATTTTTAACCTTCCAAAACCACCCTTTACCTATGTTGTTCCCAGAATTAAGGATTTTAAACTTTCTTACATAGCCATGTTAAACCCTCTAATCTTTCTTTATCCCTTACCTCTCCTCCCCTTCCAATGTATTCTCTTTCCTTTCCTTCTGACTCCCAAACAAACCCTAATATTAACTTCCTTCATATGTTTTATCATCTCATCACAACTTACAATTTCTCCAGATTCGAGATTAGATTTGTCTGCTAATATTGACTACATGTTCTATTTTTGGTGTTGGTGTAGGAATTATTGGTTTACAAGGATAAACTGCGCCCTCTCAACCCCTGGAAGGTTGAAATCATGCGTGTTCATGTGACAGCTTTTCGAGTCGTGGAATAAACTTATGCCTTTCTACTCTTGATTAGGTCTGGTCCGTACTTGAATTCTGTATTTTGCTGCCATGTTATCTGATGGCTGTGTGTTGACACTCGGTGCTTAAATCGTAATGTTACATTGCCTGAAGGTTGCGACAGTGGTTAGTATTATACAATTATTTCCATGTTTTACCATCATGCTTTTTGGTTTTTATAATTATTTCAAAATAGATCGGTATTTCTTTATCCTGTAAGTCGGATAATACTGTAAAATACGTACGGACTCGCTTTAGCTCATAGATCTCTGTCAAGTCTCAAGTACCCGGTTGAAAACATGGCGAAAAATGATGATTGAAAATTCGCAATTCTTTAACCGGAGGCATTAATGCGCAGTAAACCCATCGAAGCAGAGGCATATCCTGTATGTATAGGCTCCACGATAATTTTATTTTTCTTTTGGTAAGCGAGGAGTGAGTAATTTGTTGTGATAGATACTGGCCTTGGATAAGAGTGGTCCCTAATCCTGAACTTGTCTTGCAATTTTTGTTTTCTGAGAAAAAATAAGGGCCACCAAATATGAAAACCGGTACTAGTGGGGCGAGTTTGAAAGAAAATTATAAATTTACAATTTTTCATACCTACCTAAAGAAGTTTAGCAGGAGTTATTCGTGTGGTGGTTATGCTCGTGTTGCTTGGTCTTAAAATATACGTAGTTTACAATACATTAAACATGTTTCCGGGCTTTTATTTCTAACGCCACTGATTTAGGCCGTTGCGTTCAGTTGGTGTGCCGGGATCTACCGGAACAAACCCCCTGCCACCAAATACTGGACGCATAACTGAATTATCGAACTTACGCCATAAGCGATGAACAGGGTGTGTTGGAGTGGTTAGTAAGTCACGAATGCTGCTTGGACCTTGACTTTCTTGGCTGTCAATGTCAGCTTCAGCATCTTGACCATTCGCAAGGAATGGTACAGTGACTGCCTTGGAAGAAGATGAATCCAAGTTAGCCATGCTGTTTTTGCGTTTAGGCTGAGGGCCTTGAGGCAGCAAAAACCTTATCAGTGGCTTAGTCATCAAACCGAACACCTGAGAAGTTGTAAATAAGTTGTTAGTACTACGTCTAAAGATATTTATAGACCGAAAAAAGAAGAAGAAGATATTTTGTAAGAGAGCAATGCACATGTAATTTGAGGAAGAAAATGATCAAGATTTACACATGATTAGATAACTTATTCTCACATTTTGTGGTTGGCTCCACCCTGTAATTTATGTATTTGTTACTTCTGTTTTAAAATTACTTCTTTCGTTTTAAAATAATAATTATTTAAAGCAATATATTAAGAAAACAAATTAACAAATTTAATTTTTGAAAAAAAAATTACAAAAGAGTAAATTACCTTTTAATTTAATGCAGAATTGTATTAATTAAGCTATGCTAATTGAAAAAGAAATAACTATAATTTGTCAACAAAAAAAGTGAAAAAAGAGAGAGAAAAAAGTTATAATTATTAAAAGTAAGAATTAAAGTTAGTACAAAATAATTAATTCTTTGAAATTTAAGGTTTATTAAATGATAAACTCTAAGCTCTAGAATGACTGTTATTTTAAAATGGATGGAGTAAATAATAAAGTTTAGATAATAAATATATATAAGTGAATGGTGAACCCTTGATATGTAGCTGAAATGTCAAGTTCTAATTGGAGTGTTCACAATCTTTTGTGGTACTTCAAGAATATGCAATAATTTCTTAATCGATGAAGTAGGGTGGCTATTTTTTTTGGTGAGATTATGACATCTTTTAGGTTTAACTCATTTAAATTGCATATGAAATTAATCTTTGTTTGATTACAAGAATTTGATGATTATATTCTCTCTTTACAATAAATGTTTTTATAGAGTTTGAACTTGCATTTTCATTCGACAAGATAAAAATTGTTTACTATCTCTTTCAAATTACTAGTATTTAGAGTTCACAATTTTATGGGGGTTTTGCTGAATAGGAATGAGTGCTAAATCATTAAATCAACTAAGTATCAATGTGTATTACCTCAACTAATCTTTTGTAAATAGAACAACTACTTTAATTCATTATATGTGAGGTAACTTATATTTTAGCGCATTATTTTACTTTGGGTTTTGTTAAGGGCACTTGTTAAGGAAGCTAAAATATAAACTTTTTAAATTTTTGATATATTCAATGTATTGAAAACATCAAAAGGGCACTTGTAAGCGAAAACTTTTTAGTTGTACCATTGATTTCCTGTAATATATGAGGTTATCCTAACAGTAATTATCACTGCTGCAGAAAGCAATGACAACATAGCCTCAATATTTTTGTTTTTTGGTTTTTTTTTTTGGGGGGGGGGGGGGGGAGATGAACAAGAAGATGTCAAGAAACCACAACAAAGCAGACGTCTTACCACTGTGCTGACAAGCACAACAGTGATGGTGCTGGTGATCATGATGGCACTGGATCGCACTTCAGTATGCCCCGACATGGTGAACTGCATTTATAGTAGTGTCAGTTTTTCACACATCAACTTATGAAGATCGTTTCCTCACTGACCACTAACTCAATTTTCAAGAATCACAACTCCTAATGAGCAATGTTGTTCCTACCTGATTATAAGCGAGTGCCATTGAAACAGCACCTCTCATAAGACCAGCCCACCAAATGATCACCTAAAGAAATAATGAAAACTTGTCAGCATAATGTGGCAGCCCGAGAAATCCTGAAATTCTTATTGGCAGAAAATCTAGCCAGACCTGCTGCCTGAAGCTTATTTTCTCACTTGGTGACTTTTTAGTCAGGTTAGATAAGAATGATAAGGGGAAAACAAAAGCTGCTCTTCCAGCAAGTACTAGACCCAATAATACTGAACTCACAGCAACGGAAGTTCTAGGCCTGCAGAAGAAAACGAGTGTGGCACATGAGTTGCTTTTCTATTATAAGAAAAAAAGTCTTGAGAGGAAAGATTGGAGAAATATGGATAAATTTTCCAAAAAGAACAGAAAATATCAATGTAGAGGTGGTCTTCATTCGGGTCCAGTTAATACAAGGGCCGTTTCAGTAATAGTAATGTTATTTGTACAATATAAGTGGACATAGTAGTAGACATTCGTGAAGTGAGAAAAATACAAAGTATTTTGTGGTGGTAGATGAGGACAAGATTTTGTATCTTTCTCTCTCTATAAATATCTACTACTATAGCCATATTATATATAAATAACATTACTCTTTCGGTAAAGCGGCTACATCATATTATTCGCTGACTAGGAGGTATGACTATTCATTAGTCTCTGATAGAACATATTACGTACCTGTCACTAACAAACCTCCATTTTTCAATGTCCAAGGCATCCATGCCAACATAAAGGAAGATAAAGGTCTCAGCAACAAACGACAAGGTTGCAAAAGCATGTCTGTAAAAAATGTGTAGCTTTAAATATGTATCGAATTGGCCAGTGTTGCTATATCAAATAGATTCATGCATAGCTTCAGGAAATCTCTTTAGAAGACATACTTGGTAGTGATTCTTGAGCCCTCGGTCACATTATGCCAAGTATAATGAGACATGACAATCCCACAAAAGAATACAGTGAGAATGCCACTCAGATAGCATAACTGCAGAACGTGTAGATGTAACAGCACATGCTAATGATTAATGTCAACCACAGAAATAGATGGATATAAAGCTCAAAAAGGTCATCCTCCACAAAAGCATTTCTGAAGTTCTACTTACTTCCGCCAGCATGTAGGAAAGGTATGCCATTAGCATCATAAGAGCAACCTCACGATCTGTAGAGTGCCTGCAGGAAATTTTTTGAACGTCTAAAAAAGTTGTTACAAATTTTTTTATCCCAGGTCTAAAAAACTCGGACTCAGGATAGAAACGGAGCCCAAGTTATTTGAGGGACTTCACTGAACTAGTGTACCTTCTTTTACCAAAAGCAGCCAAGACTTAAATTGAAAAGATTCCAATTCACGTGGGAGGTGCCAACAAGAATTCAGGAAATACAACAGGCTTTTTCACTTATACTATGATCCCATGCCCAAGAAGTCTCATGCAGTTTCATCTTTAACGGCTTATTCTCCATCAGGTTATTTGATTAAATTTGTTCCCTTTTGTTTTATGAATCATTTATTTTGGGAAATATCACATTTAAAACCTGTTAGTTAAATAACCCTCATTTTTTTTTATAATAGATATCATTGAACCCCATGACACTGACTTCAAGCTGCAATTAACATAGTTACTTCAAATAATCAAGCCAAGTTCAGTATAAGCTCCATCTATATACTTGACTTGCTGTCTGGTTAACAAATGTTGCATCAATTCAGATTGATTGTAATAAGAAATCTGTTTAGCATTATCGAATTGTGTATTGCGTAGTTTTAATATGAATTAATTGCATATATTATACAAAACGATGGAATAATATGATAGTAACTGCCGAAAGACAATGGGAATGGCAAAAACACTTAATTCAAGATGATACCTGCCAATATATAGCTTTTTAATAATGTAAGCACTAAGTAGACCAGCCTGCAAGGCAATGGGGACGCATTAGATTAGAGCCATAAACATGCATATAATTGCTCTCTGTTGATACAGATTGTCAGTGTGTGCTATGTAGTTGAAAGCATTAGAGGGAGCAAGACAGTTACCACAACCCCAAGCATAGTGCTTGCGGTAAACAGATACAAGAAGTTGCCAAAAAAATGTAACCCGATTGATGGATCAATTTGGTTGAGGTCAAAACTTTGGATTGCATTGAAAAGCACCACTGATGTCGCATCATTCACAACACCCTCACCAAATACAAGACTGTACAGTAAAGGTGTCTCATCCTGGTTTAGCACCTGCACCATCATATATAAGTTCAATACTCTGCATAGACTGAAAAAAATATATTGTTAATTGTTCCAAACCTGCAACGTGCACACAGAATCAGTCGCAGCAAATATCGCACCAATTGCTGAAAATTTTTGAAAAATAGTGAGCCGCAAACAGAATGGCAAGTTGCCAAATAGATGAGATTGAAAAATATAATACCTAGATAATCTCCCATCTCCAGTGAACCAATACCCATCCTCTTAAAAATTTGCGTAACACCTGAAACAATGCTTCAAAAAGTTTCAAGTAAGAGCTAGACAATTTCCAATATGGACAGTTTCCTTAGTGTAATTATCTAGCTTTTCTCCATGGGAGATGTTTTAAAACCATAAAAAATTCCATTTAACAAATTTAGGTTAGTAACAAATTACAGTAATGTGAGATGCTAAGTTTTTTGTTATTATATTAGAGAACAACATAAGAAATCCATATGCAGGGGAAAGACATACCATAAGTTATGATGGCACAACTTATTAATGTACCAACAGCACCAAACAGCATGATGGTGATGAAGTTAACAAAAAACTGCTTCTTTTTCACCTGAAACCTGGGATAAATTCACAGAACAAATTTACAACAAAATAATAACTGCAATCCATAGGCTAAGAATTGCAATCCACCACACAAGACGGTGAAGTGAAAAGATGAGAATACAATGTGAATTCTTAGGAAGACAGTGCAACATAAGTTTTTCATAATTAAGGCGAAGCACCATTTCATGTTCAAAATTTGGGTTAACAGAATAACTGTTTATCACATGAATAACAATAACTCAAAAGAGATGAACTTGCCCATGTCATCTGCAGCCATGAGCCAAGAAGACTGAAAAATTTATTTAAGTTGTATATTTTCCAATATTATTGAACTAGTGAAAGTGAAAAATCCACAGGCTAAGGATTCAAGAGTCCTTATATCAAAAAAAAAAAAGGGGGGGGGGGGGGATTCAAAAGTCCTAACTCCTAAGTCACCTATATAATAGCTGTTACTTATAATTACAAGCAAGTGAACATAGTACTACGGCCAGGTACGTTTGAAACACCAAGAGTCTTAGACCCTACCACCAATGCCGTATGCTCCTAAAATTTTCTGCCAATAAACTGTGCGACATTAATTATGCCTTGTTCTAAATATGAGAGCAACTGCTAATCAGAAAAATACAAAATTAGACCCCACCCCTAATCTCATAAAAATTTTAGAAGAAAGATAATTTTTCACCTAAAATGTTTTTTTTTTTTTTTTTGGGTTGGGGGGGGGGGGGAGGACTGAAGATGTGCATTATTCATAAGTATGCTATAGTATCAGGAAAATCTAGGCCTCTAGACCACTTTCAGATTATCTCATTGAGATGTCTGATGACAAATCTACATCTAGTTAACGGCGCAAAAAGAGGCAAAACACTCCACGTTTTTATTAATTAGACAGAGAGTCAAACATTTTATCCTTATTTGACAAATAGTTGGTGCGAAAAATTTACCCGGCATTAAATATGATAGGTGGCAGAAGGTATATAAAGAAAAGATCTTCACTAAAAACAAGAAGATGCGAGCTTTTACCACCGCTGAACAACAAAATGAAAACGCCAGTGCAAAGTCCCTGCGAGCAATCCACAATAATTTCAGTCCTAAACATTATCCACCGTAGTTTATTGGCAAAAACATGCTATAGAAAAGTGAGCACTTACTATCACAAGGGCAGTGATAGACTCATTCATCCACCGATTCTCCTCAAGAAGATGTCCAATGACAATACAAGCACACAGCAGTGCCACAAATAGGTTCATGGAGACAACGGAGGCATGATCAGAAGTTGATAATATTTGCAATTTTGAAAGTAAATAACTTATATCACCAGCCATTTTGTCAAATTCTCTAGAATAAACAACCGCAGAACCAGTTTGCACTCCAATTCAGATTATTATTGTTGAGTCACGAAGTTCAACGTCACTTTATAAGCCGAGTATATGTCTCGGAGCTGTAGAATGCAACATAGTTAGAATCTTATTTTTTTTGGATACAACATAGTTAGAATCATTAAATCACGATTTACTGTTTCATAATCATCAAATGATCATTCTGTAACCAGAAGGTCAACATGTGGCACCACAAACGCCGAAACATAGATTGTAACAAACATGCTTATTAATGAAACATAATCATTAAATAATCATATAGTAAAAAAAACGCTCACCTGAAAACGATTCGCATCAAACATGCTAATGAAGCACCGTTGTGTGAACGAAAGTTTGTAACAACAATGTTGTCGGAGACAAGATCAACATAATTCGAACAGAGAACGCAAAAGGAGCCAAACAAATCTCGTGTTCGAATTACTCGCAAATCGGAACAGTTCTTTTCAGTTTTTAATTAGTTTTCAGGTGCGTGCAATGATTCCGACCAGAGAGCAAGGTGTAAACCAAAAATAACAGAGAATGCAATTGGAAAGATGGTTGTAACAGAAAACGAAATGGGAAACAAAAACAGTTGAGAAAATGAGGAGCAGATAATTATTGTTTTGATCAGAGTGGAAGAGAAAAACACGCGCGACGAAAGCTCTGTGAAAAATGGAAGACAATCGTTGAGTTCACAATGAAACAAGCGTGCGGTGCGAGCACACAACACAAACCAGAATAGTAATGAGTTTTGCTAAACTACAACCAAATACACGTTGAGCTCAATCGAGAATACGATGCTAGCCGTATGCTATGCCTTCGCATTTGTTGTTTTGTGAATCGTGTGGTGCGGAAGATGCCACCTTGGATTTAGTGTTTGAAGAGAACGAAGATAATTAAATTAAATTGGTATAGCGACGCAGCTGCTGATGTTAATGTCATGTCCCATGCAAATTGCACTGCACTGTTCGATTATAGCAACACTTCCAAGTTTGGGAAGCTTTCCTTTCCTGAGACCTTAGATTATAACATATCTTAAAATGTGTTTGGAATGTTAAAAAAATAGAAATAATTTGATTTAAAAATTAAATTTTGTGTTTGGGTGTTTTAAAAATAAGAAATGAAATGATTTCTAATTACTATAAGATTTAACTACTTTCTATTTGAAATCCTACCCAAATTAAAAGGATTTGATGGAAATTGATTTGATTTTAAAATTTAACTACAAATTAAATCAATTTCATTCTTAATCATTTCAAATATAATTTAATATATTATAAACATAAAAATTACTTTCTAAATCAATTCAAATCCTATTTTTACACAATCATTCCAAATATAAAATTTAATTTATAAATCAAATCAATTCAATTTAAATCAAATCAACTTCAAAATTTAATTAATCCAAACACACACTTAGATAACAACATAATACGCTACGAAATTGTATTATGTATGAGATTGATTGGTCAAATGGCAAGATTCTAATACCTATTCGCTTTTTCAATTTTCTTTTTATTTCTTAAAATATCTCCTCATGCGATGTGTAAAACATTAATTTCCCAGCGTATAATTAGCGCCTAAAGCGGGAATTCTTGCCAACAATAGCGGCAACTATCATTTAATTACCTATACTAGATTTATGGTCGTGTGTTTGATTTATCCCATTAGATAATTATATTTATGTCATCATAATTTATAGGGTATACATAACTTAAAAAGTATGAAACAAGAGAATTTTTTAGACTGGTATGCTTTTCGAGTAAACACCGAAGTTTACAGTGAAAACTATTATAAGTTCATAATTTTTTTATGAATTTAATTTAAATATATTGGCTATATGAAATAATTTTATACCGTCAGTTAATAGAAATAATAAAAAATGCCAACTTATATAAATAACTACTCATTATAATGAAGGACTCACCATGATTTCTCATTTTCCCTATTTTTATTGGTTGACAGTATAAAACTATTTTACACTGTTAGTGTATGTCAATTAAACTCTTTTTTATATAATAATAAAATATTTTAAAGTCAGCCTCTCAAAAAAAAATATTTTATTAATATGTTTGCTCATCAGATTTGTAAAAGATAAATATTTTTTTCAGAAAGGCATGGGAAAGTGTACACAATAAAGCAGTAAACCAACAAAACCATATTATTATAGTTGATTATAAACTTTAATGTAATAAATTAATATTACAAAAGGAAATAAAAAATTAAAATTTTACGTTGAACATTGATCCTAAGCTTAAATTCTTTATATTTATTAAAAAAAGTCAAATCGAGAAAAATGAAGTAAAATGAGTAAGATTTTTGTTTATACAAGAAAAAGCCAATATAACTCGTATAATTGATATTTTTTGAAAAAAGACCAATAAAATATACTACTTTTGTGGTAGATAGCAATTATTTTATGACTTTTTTGGGTCTTGGAATTATTATTAATTTTTATTTTATGACTGAATTCATCAATATTTAGTTTGTGTTTGACTTTTTGGTTTCATAAAGGGGATAAACAGCATTCATTGAACGGGGCACACAAGCCCCTCTAAGGTCACCATTGGCAAAACAAAAGTGTTATTACAATTGAAAATCAAGAAAAAAAAAAAAAACAGGAAAAAAATGCTGTTGCAAATTACAGATATGGTGAAACTCATGAAGTCTGAACCCCATAAAAATTCTATGATTGTCAATCAATTAGCACATTGATTACTTCATTATATGTAGATATGCGAAAACCTGACTTTGTGATACTGTATTAAACTAGCCATTTCCAAATGCTACCAATGTCGCCGGCTCGTTTAGTTCTTCCTTTAGACCAAAAACTGCTACGAAAAGAATAGTCACTTTCAATCAGAATAACAATCACAGAACCCCAGTTCACGAATAAAAGAACAACCCCACACCACGCAGAGGAGGAACAGGTTCCTAAGTTATCATTTGTCAGCATATCCTTTCAAGTTCGACCGCGTATTCTGGTCTCCACAGGAGTATTCCCTAGTGCCAGCTGTTCCTATCGCATGCAAAAACAAACATTCACCGATTATATTGTATGTGGTTATAATGTCAGAACTAGTTCTGATAATTGTTATGTCTGTGCGGTCATGTTCACTTTCTTTATCTGATTGATTAGGTAAATTACTTAATTTTTGAATGTTCATAATTTAGATTAACAAGGTCAACACTTTTAGAATTCCAAATGTGTTGTTTATGACGGTTATAACCAATTCTCAAGGGCAGTTACCTCATGTATATCATTCACACTACAGTATGCTCTTTGTAGTGAAGGATCTAAAATTTTGGCAGTAGAAGCAAAGGCTACAAACGCATAAGATAAATAGACTCGTCAAAGAGTTTCAAACACTTAATAGGCAATTAATAGTCCACTTTGACCGTTAATGGAGACAAACCTCTTAGAACCGTGAAAACATGGACAAATTAGTGCGTGTTTGGCTTCGTTTTTGTAGAATTGATTTGGTTAAAATTAATTTTGATGTAAAATAATTTATATTTGGTAATTTTTTTAAAATTGATTATGATATAAAATAAAAAAATTTTACTTTTCTTATAATCAATTCTAGAAACAAGAATTAATTTTACGAAAATACTATCAAATAATCCAAAAATTTGCCAAAATCGATTTTGAAGCATTGAAACGGAGAACCAACACAGGCTTAGACTCTGAGAAATTTAAAAAATTTTGGTAATTTCTTACTATATAAAAAAAAAATATATTAATCTTTTTATATAAAATTTTTTAATAGCATGAATTTGTATGGAAGAATTAATGTCTTCCCTTTTTTAAATGATGAGGGAAAAATTTTAAATTTTGAGAAATTAATTTATCTCCCAAAATTTTTTTCAAAAATCAAAATAGATATTTATTCTATTTTTTATTAAGAAAGAACAACATAACAATTGTGCTAATAAAAATTAATAAGTGAGATTATATAACCTCACATACTTGTCTTATAATAATATTTATGTGCAAATACGTTTTTTCAAAAATATGTGCAGATATCTATATTTGTAAATTGACCGGTCACACGACGTAAAAGAAAGAAAAATGCAAATTTTGAACCGTACTGCAAGTGAGACTTCTATATTTTTCTTTAAAGCTAATATTCGTGTTTGTTTTGTTATTTGATATGGCAGCTAACAAAGTCTATATAAGTCGGCTTGTATATCATCACCCACTGGCGTAACATAGTTGTTCTATATTGTGTTCATTACCAAAAAGAATCCAATTTTGACCATATTCACAATATCTTGCACAGCTGTCTTTTATTTTGTTTTCTTTATTATAAATGTAGCTGCATCTTTTTCTAAATTATTTTAGTGTTTATATTTATTTTATTAGAGAGATATTTGAATAACAAGGATCGTATAAATAACGTTTGGAAGTCATGTACTTGTTATGTGCTCTTTTTTTTTTTTCTTTTTCCTTTTATTATTATTATCAAGGAGTATTTGAGTTAATTTATGGGTATATCGTTTAATTAGTATTTTTTATGTAATCAACGATAAATCTTTTGACCCAATTTTATAATAAATTTACAAGATTCATAGAAAAAAATTCACAACTAATTATTATAGCATATATAAAAAAAGTTTGTCTAATAAGGAAGTTGGCATAGTAGTAGAGACATACTATAATCTCAAGGAGAATCCTAATTTTGATACCTAAAGAAAACTTCAGTTGAGAGGATAAACTTAATTATTCTTGAAAGAAATTATTCTCCTTCCCAAATAATAAAATGGGAGATATCCTTGAAATAAAAAATCTATCCATTTTATCATTTTTTTCCTAGATGTTCATTTTCTTCTATTTTATTAACTTTCCAACTTCCACCACCGTAATGGCAATAATATTCAAAGACGATAATGGCGATTTATAAATTAATAATTATTTAAAATTTAAAATATATTTAATAACCTGAATAATTTCATGTACTGCAGTTTAATTTAAAATAAAATTCTCCTCAAATGTCTCTCAGAAATTTACGTTTTCATCCTAGTATATAAGCTTAAATATATTTTTGGTTCCTGAAAATATTGCCAATTCTAGTTTTGTTCCCTATAAAAAATAAATTTTGGTTTAGATTCAAACATTTTAAAAAATATTTGATTTAAGTCCTTACTATTATTTTGTTTATGTACCAAAGTAATATGTTTGTTTTAAATTCTTAAAAAATTATGATAATTTAGTTTAAGTTATTTAGAATATTAGTTTAAACTTCCTAAAACAAAATTTTCATAATTTTTCAGTGATTAAAATTAGATATTTTTAAAAATGTTTGAATCTATGTCAAAACAAAATTTTTATAAGGACCAAATCCAAGTATTTTTAAAAATATTTGAACTTAAATCAAAATATTCTTTTATAAGGACCAAAATTAAAATTTATGATATTTATAAAGGACCAGAAATATATTTAAGCCCAGTATATATATTGAAATAAACGGATTGCTCAATTGATCTTAATGCATATTGGGAACAGAATTGCCTTGCAAAGCTGGAAGTCAATGAATCTTTTAACTGTTATAAGAATTATTTAAATTCCCATAAAGCAAATTTCAGACTGTTATAACCACTTCTTTATTGATAATCTTTTTCATAAAAATAATAACACCGAAAGTCTGAAACGTTAAGCTGAAAGGTTAGTGCCAAAAATTATCAGAACGAAGAATCGGACTGATGTGCCTATTATAACACTTCAATAATTTTATCAAAAAAAAAAAAATTATAACACTTCTATAATTACGTTATAAACACTTGTGTAGGCAACAATTCTATGATATCTATAATAACTAATAAAAAATATTAATTGAAACGATTCGTATCCACCTTTCTCCTAATTCATATATATTTCAAAAGCTTTAATAATCTTATCAATTTAAAAAAAAATCGTAATAAATTTTTACAAAGACTGCTAAATCTGATTCCAGGTTCGCAGTAAAAGGAAGTCCATTATTTATTCTGGGTCCATGAAATGCACCGGACATTAGACATAATCAATCGTACAGATTCTTGTTGTTTTCCCTGCAGGAGAAAACAAAATAATTCAGATGGTATTTTCATTGTTTTGTTTGCAAGTGTGGATAGTTCAAAAGGAACATGGATTAGCTATAGCAAACGGAAATGGATTAAAGATCATATTTCTTTTCTAATGAGGTAAAATATAGTTTGCACTTCTTTTTTTTTTTTTTTTTGGGGTAAAATTTGCACTTCTAGTTTGTATTCTTACCCCTCCCCCCCCAAAACAAAAAACCCAAAAAAAAGGGATTAACCTGCTTTCCCTTTTCGATAAGGTAATTAATTCTCTTGCTATTGCCTCAAAACAGGTTAGTTGTGCTGGTTTACCCATGATATGTAAGCAATGATGTTAAGTTAATTATTTAGTTGAGACTAATAGAGACATAATCAGTGATTACCGAGTGACAACAACTGAAATATACGATTCAGCATATATTATATATATTGTAATGAGTCGCCGTCTTATTTAGTGACGGATCTAGAAAATTCAAATAATGGGCAAAGGTAATACATAAATTTAACAAAAAATTATATATAATTTTTATTTTAATGTGAGGTGAAATATAATAAAATAATATATATATATATATACTACTACTAATAAAATTCTTAAAATTTAGTGGGGCATGTGCCTCACCACTATACATATAGATCTGGCCCTCTCAACTTAGTTTTCAATCTTATAAATAAATTATTTTTTAACTAAAAAAAGTATCCATAATTTATTGGAATCCAACCAATTAATTTACTTTGAATTGGTGGTTCACTATAGAATAAATTCCTCATAATAATAATTCTTTTCATCCATATTAGTCAAAGTCAAAACATTATTTATTGAGAACAAGTGTCAATCAATAGAGCTGACCCTGTAGCAAAAAATCCATTTTTCATTTTACAGCATACGCACCTAAATCAATGCTAAATAACATTCATTTTTTTTGGGAGAAAAAAATGTGTACAATGTATATCTTTTTTACCCCCATAAATCATCACGGACTCTGCAAACCTCAATCAAAGAGGAAAGCCTGAAAACAGTAAAGTAACCAGTACACAAAGTCATAACAATAAAGCAAAAACAACAACAAAAAAAGTATAATTATGAAGGCCTATTTTAACCATCTACAAACAATGTCTCGAAACCATATACTATCTTTTTTTTTTTTTCAACTGCTTACCTATAAAGTTTTATTATTTAACTATCCATAATATTTAAATTTACATAATTGTCTAATTTTAGGTTAGTTCAATCTCAATTCAATCATTAATTAAGTCATTTGGACCAAATATGTGTTTCAAAAAATTTCTTAATCAAAATATTTGATCAGAGTTAGCTAAGTTAAATCGGCTCATGTGCATTCCCAATGCTACACACAGAATGTAGAAGAGGAATGAATCATCTTATATTAAAATTTTATATAATTTAATTATATATAAATTTTTATTATTGATTAGGCTTCTTTTATGTCCTTTCTAGATCCCGTCTTCTTGATAAACAGCTAAAACTTAAACATACATAGGTTACAAAAATTTTAACATCAGATAATCCATTTTTTAGCCATACGGTATCCCAAGTCACTCTAGGTTGGGTTTTTTTTCCTAACAACCGGACCCTCCGGTCCCAAGAAAACACAGCACAAAGATCAAGAAAGCACTCTTCGGCGACGAGGCCCGTGGGCCGAGCCTAACATCAGCTTGAAACTGCTTGATGAATTATTGGGCTCGTCAGCTCGATCCAATTCCTTCACTCACCGAACGGGTTTCACGCTGTCCGTCTCTGCCGCTTGTCGCCGATGACGGAGTGAGAAGCAAACATCAAATCAAATTCATTCTATACTCCATACTCGCATGAATATATACTAACCACTGCGGTGAAATAGATGCGTTTTGCTGCCATTGGACTCAACTCACTCCACTCCTCAGCTGTTTAACGTTTCCTCTCTTGATGCCGCTGAACTTGTCGGAATCTTGAGCTTTAGGTATTACTGCTGTGACTGCCTTTGCTGCTGAGCCTGAGTCAGAAGAATCGAATCAAATCAAATAAAAATGGGGGCACCGAAGAAGAGTGGCGCTAGGGTTTCAGAGGACTCGGACGAATTGATTCGGGTTCCGTTGCAGGCCATCCTCTTAGCTGATAGCTTTAACACCAAGTTCAGACCTATCACCCTCGAACGCCCCAAAGTAACTACCCCCCTCTCTCAAGGCACTTTTTCCTATGTGATCATTCTTCTTACAATATAACATGCATTTTATTTTATTTTATTTTGGGATTTAATTGAAGGTGCTGTTGCCGCTGGTGAATGTTCCGATGATAAATTACACGTTGACGTGGCTGGAATCTGCTGGCGTCGAAGAGGTCTTTGTTTTCTGCTGTGCTCATTCCAAGCAGGTCATTAACTATTTGGACAAATCTGGGTGGCTCTCTCAACCCAATTTTGCTGTAACGACCATTGAATCCCATAACTCTGTCAGCGCCGGAGATGCCCTCCGCCTAATATATGAGCGCAATGTGGTACGCCTTATCTTCAGCGTATCAATCTTTAACTGCTTGTCATAGAGCATGAATGTTTTATATTTAAATTTATAATGCTTTGCTTCAGGCATTTCCTTGGCTACAGCTTATGTTTGGAAATATATAATTTAGTTTTTGTTTTCTAAATTTTCTTTAGTAACACTTTTGGATCATTTGTTATTTTGAAGATACATGGAGACTTTGTCCTTATCAGCGGAGATACTGTAAGCAACATGTCACTTACTCAGGCACTTCAAGAGCATAAGGAGAGGAGGAAGAAAGATAGTAACGCTGTAATGACCATGGTCATTAAACGGTCAAAAACTAATCCAGCTATCTATCAGTCTCGACTTGGTACTGATGAACTTTTCATGGCAATTGATCCTAATACCAAGCAGCTTTTGTATTATGAGGAGAGGACAGACCATTCGAAAGGAATTTTGCATCTTGACAAGTCATTGCTTGTTGATAACCCTTCCCTCTCTCTGCACCATGACAAGCAGGTTGAACCCTTACGCTTCAGATATTTCTGATTTACATTCAGATTAACTTTTTGCTAAAATGGAATTGGATTGCTGTGCTTATACATATCAAAATGTTAATTTCAGTTGCTGGTTAGCACCTAACAAGTTTCTCAAGTAACTCATTAATAGACTATTTACTGCATTTATTATTGCTTCATTTATTATTACTTTGTTTGGTTATATCTCTGTTGCCCAAAGCAACCTTATTAAATTTTTTGAGGTCAATGATATCTTTTCTTCAGGATTGTTACATTGACATCTGCTCCCCCGAGGTCCTTAGCCTGTTTACAGACAATTTTGACTACCAACATCTACGGCGTCATTTTGTCAAGGGATTGCTTGTTGATGATGTAATTTCTCTTCCACGTGCTAAATTGAGTCATGCTATTGTTTTAGTACTCAGGTTTATGCCATTCTTTGTGAAGTTCTTCTTTGAGTCCTTACTGGAAGAAAAAAGCTTAACCTTATGAATTTATTTCTCTCTGTGAGAGAACAGCTAAATTGCTATCACTTAAGGACCTTCTGTATTGCTTCAGAGGTGCCATTTTTGATGGACACATATAAACGCTGAGTGCTTTTTGTCTTGGTTATGTTTCTGCATGTGTTGGGACTTGAATAAAATACCACTTCAGTAATGAACACTTTTCCAACACAGCAACACTACTTCAGTACAGAAGAAGTCCCATGCATTTCTTGCACAATTCTTTTGGTATATAACCTCATCATTTATGTTGCCAATATATTCTTCTATGGCTTATATTCTCAAGATTTTAGCATTCTGTGTATACAATCATTGCTTCAAAATTAATCATGTGTATTACTTTCAGATAATGGGGTACAAAATTTTTGTTCATGAAATCCACTCAAACTATGCTGCAAGGATTGATAATTTCCGAAGCTATGACACTGTTAGCAGGGATATAATTCATAGATGGACATATCCATTGGTGCCAGATGTTATGAATTATGGCAATACAGCTACTAAACTTGAACGACAAGGAATGTATCGTGCTTCAGGTATGAATGAAAGTCTTTGATCCAGTGTGCTGGTGAAGATTTCTTACATCACCTGATAGTATGGCATGCTCATTGGTATTAGTTTCGATCAATGATTATGTTTGCCTGTTTGCTTGATTGCATGGTTTAATCATCAAGTAAATTATAATATTATGGCTCTTGTAGATTGTTGGGTCTAAATTTTTTTTTTTAACCTATTTTCTTTCTTTCAATTTATTTAAGGTATTTTTCTAATCAATTTTTTCCTCCCCTTTCAGAAATATCACAATCACAATCTGCTGTTATTGGCCAGTTCACTGTTATTGGATTTGGCACCAAAATTGGCAATAACACTAAAATTTCAAATTCCGTTATTGGAGAAGGATGTAAAATTGGTTCAACTGTTCACATAGAGGGTTGCTACATATGGGACAACGTCACCGTAGAAGATGGCTGTAAACTTAGGCATGCAATTGTATGTGATGGGGTGACTATGAAGTCAGGAGCTGTTCTGGAACCCGGTGTTATTTTGTCTTTCAAGGTGTGTGTCATTGTGCTATTTATACCATTTCAGTAGCCAGAATTCCATCCTTCATGTTTCTGATATATTTGGACTTGTTTCAACACTGTTTATGTGTCAACACAATAGTTATGTGGTCATTTATCTCATTATTCATTGTGAGATGGAAATGTAAGGAGTTTGTCTTTTGTCAATTATTTATTATGTTTGCAGCTTTGATGCATTCAGGAATTTTATGCTTCCAGGTTGTAGTTGGGCAGGAGTTTGTTGTTCCTCCTTATTCAAATGTATCTCTACTGCAGCAGCCAGTTGAGGAAGATAGTGATGAGGAGCTCGAATATGCTGATAGTACTAGTGGTATTGCTGAATTTTCATAAAACTTCTTTGTTCTAGTTATTTAACTTGTATGGTTATTGGTCCTATTGCCACCATTTGGCAGTTAATCTGGTCGACATATGTGCGTGGAATAATAATTTGATTGATTTCTCTTAAATTGCTCACTTGCATACTTTGCATTTTATTTACCTTTTTTTTCCTGCAAACATACTATTTGACATCATTAATATGAAAAAAATTATGTTGAGGGTGGTGGTGATGCACAAAGTGATTGAGAAGTATGCCTTCTTGGAAGTTAGGATTATTTTAGGGGTCTATATATATCCTTATCCTTTATTTTCTATTATTTGATTAAATAATTAGTTATAGATAATTCATCATTGTATGTCTCAGGTTTAAATCCAGGATTTCCCATTGGTAGGTATCTATAATCCCATTGTAATCTTTGTTTAGGTCAGTTGTTTTTGGCCCTGGCCTTCAAATGGGGAGAGCCTCCCCCTCACCCTAAACTTTTCAGTGCCAAACAATAACTAACTTTTGAAAATGTAGTGTTGCTAGCATATGAAATATTGCCTGGAGTAAGCAAAACCAGTGAAAAAAATTGTTTAGGTCCTAAAAGCAACATTATAGCCACAAATGATTTCTTTCCAGAGAATTCAATTTTGTTGCTTGCTTCTAATGCTTCAAATGTGTATTTTGAGCTTGATTATTTGTTTAATTAGAATATCGCTTTATTTGATTTTAATAATCTTGAAAGAAAATTCTTCTGATGCATTAGAGTTTGCTAGATATTTAATATAAATTACTCTTTGGATTGGAAGGTATTTCTTTGATGTCTGCCTAAACATTGTTTGTATCTAAGATAGTGTTTTGATTGAACTGTTGCTGATTGACCGGTAAGTGCATATTGTTTTCCTTCAAAATGCTAGTATTTTCAGATAGTAATTTGATTAAATAATAAACAATTTTCTTTTGCTTTATGCAATGTTTTGATAGGTTAAATGCACATCTTAAACCTTTCCATTACCAATTTTTTTGTATGCAGTCATCACAAGCAAAGCAGATAAGTCAGATGAAGAGACTGTGTCCCAAGGATCGGAGGCGCAATTTAGCTCTGCTTTGGAGGTTGGTTTTAGAATATGGCTTACCAATTTATGATGTTTACCGTATTAACTTTTGCCCCCAACTCAATAGTGCTTGAAAGTATAAATCAGAATGTGGCTGAATTGCATGAGACCATGGCTCTCAGCAGAATTAATTATACACATGAAATAATACAAATCAAATCAAAGACAAATCGCCTAGTTATGTGCAATATCAAATCTTTATGATATGATACATTCTAAAACAAGAAACTATGATGAAACTAATGATAAAAGGCAGACTAAAGATATTTAGCAATATTTGACACTCCCCATTAAGCTGGAGTATATAAATTATATGCTTCAAGCTTGTTACATATAAACTGTACCGGAGGACCTCATGATAGACGGTGAAAATATCTTAAAGTTGATCACTTGAGTTATCTCTCACAAAATGACGATCAATATGAAGGCAAAATGTAAGGCTGCCAGATTGTTGTCGATATTTTCTATCTTGCCTAATTCACACAATTTGAGTTCTTTGAATAATTGTTTTGCCCACATGTCACATGTTGCAAGTGCCAAAGCAACTTCTGCACTAGATCTAGCCCAACATTTTGTTTCATACTCTTCCAAAACACTAGGTTTCCAGCAATAAGATTTGGTTTTTACTTTTGTCACACGAAGATTGGTTGATAAAAGTTTCATTTTCTAGGGAATTTATTGTTTCTCATTACATGTTCTTTTATTGATCAGTTAGGTACAGGTGGGGTTGGGTATGTTTGGCCAAAATGTGAAGGAGGCCTTGAAGAAGAGTGGAGGCATTCAGTGGCGCCTATTCCTGCACATAAAATTTCTGAGGCACTGAAAACTATGGAAGATGATCCGGAGTTAACTCATGATGGCAGTATTCTTCCACCTTCCGGAGAGCTGAAATCTGATTTTAATGATTCAGATGATGATGATGATAATGAAGATTCTAGGGATGACTTTCATTTCTTTGAGAAAGAGGTGAGGATTTTGACCTGTAAATTTTCTTCAGATGCATTTTATAGATATCAGTTTTAAAGTAGTCCATCATTTTCTGCAGGTTGAAGCAACTTTTCTCAGGGCTGTGCATGAAAACATACAAGGAGACCATTTGATCTTAGAAGTTAACTCTTTGAAGTATGCAATATACCTAGATGTATTTTTCAAAGTTGAATGTAGATTGTAGGAGGCCTATGTTTCAAAGTTGTTTTTGCATAAGTACCTTCCATTCTATCAGCCTTCTGCTTTCCTCTTTTTCAGCCTCTTGTTAATTTTACGTGTTGGTCTCTCAAATTTAAGCATTTGGTCAGTTGTTTTTTTGGGTAAAAGTTGTTTTTCTGCTATTGCTCATTGAGAAATTAGAAATGGAGGTGGACACTGATTTTGTGTTGCAACAAGTTCTTGAGTTATGTGTAAAAGCTCAGGGGAGGAATCAAATGATAGGACTAATTACTAGGAAGTGTGCTTTTTACTTGACCATACAACTGCGAACTGCTCTTATTTTAAACATGTCAAAGAATTGGCGCTCCATTTTGTCTAGAAGACATGATATCTTCATGGAATACGTTTAGACACTTTTGCCAACTGCCAACTCCATTTTTCTTTATGCAATTCTTTGCCACCAGCGTTTGCAATATATGCTTTGATTTGGATATTATGACACTTTCAATATGCATTCACTGGACATCAATTTATAGAAACATTGCTTTTCTTTGTGGCAGGTTGTCATGCAATAAGCTAACTGCTGATTGTGCGGGAGCTGTATTCTATGCTATGATGAAGTATGCTTTAGAAACCCCCCATAGTTCAGCTGGTGCACTTTCCTTCCTTTCCCTTCTCTCTATATCTACCCGATCCTTTTAATCTTTTCCACTTATTTCTTTGCAAGCCATTGCTTTCTTATTAGATCAAAATTATTTTTAGAGTTTAGTTTTAGAGCTATGAACATGCTTGGAAACTTGGTGTCTAGCCCCTGTCAGAGATACCAAGTTACAAAATCTGCAGAATGATCAGCACAAATGAAGCAACTGGAGGTTTTGGCAAGAAAAGTGACTCAATTGGAAAATAGTGCAATTAAAAGGGCTAGGGGAAGAACTAAGAAAATATTAGGAGAAATCATTGAAAAAGAATATGCTGTATATGGTTTGACTGAAGTTTTGTTTTTTGATATAGCCCAATGGTCTTGGTTGATCCATGGAGCTGACACCTCCTCATGGACTAATGCTAGGTGGCGGTTGTCTGGCTTGTTTGATTTTACTTTTAGGACTTTGTACTGGAGATTGACTTAGCAACTAATTCAGTCATACAATTTTTATTTTTTATTTTTGGTATTCTTAGTGGTTGCTTACTCATTTTGTTTTTGATTGGGATGAATTTTTCCAGAGAGCTTGATTCAGAATGTTCAGGCTGTACTTACAAAATGGAAGAAGGTTCTTACATCCTATCTGACGGACGTAGATGAGCAGGTGCATCTGGCAATTCTTTCTCATTATGTTGAATTATTCATGCTCTCTTGTGTAGTGTTTTTTCTTTTCTTTGAAGCCTTTTGGAGAATGTGCACTTTTGTGCTTGTGATTTCATTATCATCCAATATCCGATTGTAAGGCTTTAGGAAAATACTATCTATCACAAACTCAAAACCTACAATGTTGTCTTCTTGCTGCATGTTGGGTGGAGTAATCAAGAGTATTATTGCCTTGTTCTCATACTAATTGTCTAAATTGATATGGCATTATTTTTCATTCTAGGTTTAGTTCTGTAGACTATCTTGGAGTATAATAACTATTAGTTCTCTTTGCCGAAGAGAGGATTTCTCTGGCAGTATCAACATAAATGACTGACATTCTCTGCTTAGCATTGTTTGGGCTTTATCACCATTTCATCTGATAGCTACATTGCAATGGTCTTTAAAAACTATTACTTATCAGGGAAAGAGAGAGAAGAGATCTTTGATTGTGTGAAACATGGTAGCACTTTAAAGAGAGAGAAGAGGCAAATAGATCAATATTTTCCACCATATGTGGGAAACCAAGTTCAGATCCCCCTCCCCTGTAGCTTCCCAAAGACTCCCCTCCCCTTTCCTGAAAAGAAATGGAATTGCTATGGTGCATTGCATTATGCTTTTGTCAATTTCAAAAACAATTTGGCCATTTGCTCCATGTTTCCCGATCAATTCCCATTTCTTAATGTTCTGCCCTCTGCTCATTTGCTTTCAATTAATTTACTCCAGATTGAGATCATCCTGAAATTTGAAGAAATGTGTTTGGAATCTGCTAAGGAGTTTGCTCCATTGTTCACAAGGGTATGCTTCTTTTCCATGAGTTAGCCTTACTGATGTGTCTTCATTCTGTTAGTATGCACATCATAAATATGCATTGAACTATAAACATGGCTGAATATCTTCTATAATTATTGAACATACTTTTATATCTTTCATAAGTTAGGTTTATTAATTTGTGGTGTTTGTATGCACATCAGAAAGGAAAACTATAGTGGTGGACTAACCTTATACTTTGGTCAAACCAAAATTACGTTAAGATGAATCACAAGTTATGCTCTGCCATTCTGTCTAAAAGCCTCTGTTAACAACGTTATGAAATGGATTCACATTTTCGCGCTCAATTTGTTTTCTTTTCCTTCCCTTTGTTATGACATTTTAATTGTTTTCAGATTTTGCACTACATGTATAATGAAGATATTGTAGAAGAAGATGCTATTTTAAGTTGGGAAGATGAGAAGAGAGATGCAGATGAGGCAGATAAAATTTTTGTTAAGCAGGCTCAAAGATTAATCCAAGTGAGTATCATTATCTATTTTTATATGCTTATAAAACTAGGTCATGATACCTGGTTTTCTTAACCACCCTAATGAGATGCATTACTTTCTTTTGTCTGTATTTTTATCCTTTGTTGTGTCTGTAGTGGCTAAAAGAGGCCCCGGAAGAAGACGATGACCAGGAAGAATAGGAAGGATTTTGTGAGGCTGGATGCTTCGTTTATCTTTTGCAGGTTTTGTTATATGGGGAGCTAAAAGGTGTTTTATGCAGTCATCTACCCTGGACTTCAAGTGGGGATTAATTGTGACATGTTTCCGTGTGCATGGTTCTGGAGGAATTTAGTCTAATGAAATTCGAAGGCTTCAGAAGAACGTAGCCCCTCAAGTCTCAAGTTTGTTACAACGTGTGATTACTCATATGTCAATTTTGCCCACGCACCACGTGAAGTGGTGAATTTCTCAAATTAGAATTTTGAGACCTTGTTCTAGCAGGGGAAAAAAAAAAATGCTCAACACCTCGATCATTGTTTGGACTTGCTGTTGAAATACATGGGCAATCTAGTAATAATCATATGCAACGTCATTTGGTATGAAATTCTTTGTACTGATGCTATAATGAGTGCCTAATATCAGTCCTGACTGGAGAGAAAAAACGCGAGATTGAAAAATAAGAAGGTAGTTGATAAACGGCCTTTCTATGGTAGTCAAAAAAATTTAAAGGATTTAAAACATGTTGAGTTAGGACTAACAATGTCATATAATTTAGATGGATACTCTAGTGTTGATTGTGAAAAAGCATTACTGTGCAGATGACATTTTTTTATATATATTCTAAATGACAAAAAATGTTGGGTGTATTTGGTTTGTGAAAATATTTTTTATTTTTATTTTTTGTTTTTATTTCTTGAAAAGAATTTTTATTTTCAGGTTTTTTGAATTTAGAAAATATATTTAGTTTATAAAAGTAAATTTTGTTTTCAAAAAATAAAAATAATGAGAATATATTTGGTTTGTTTGTTTTTAAAATATATTTTTAAAATTAAATTTGAGATAATAAAATTATATTTATTATTAAATAATAAGAATTATATATATTTGATTTATACATTTTTTTCATCCACTAAAACTTCAACTAGAGACTTGTAATGACAAAATATGTTTCAAATATATTTGATTTATAAGTAAATTATAGTCATACTAAAAAGAGATATAATAACAAAATATTTTGTATTATGTATAATTACAATCTTTATTATACTTTAACTTATTAACCAACTAAAAAATACCAAAAAAAAAGACATCACCCTACAACAAAATATAAAAAGTGATAGTCATCAATCATCTATAATAATTATTCCACATTTGAATAGCAACTATCTTTCTAATTTGTACTATTTGAGTTGCTTCAGTAGCATTAATACTAACACCTTTTTGATCTACACTTAAACTTTGTCCAAGATGATAATATGAAAATTTTCTTCATATGATTATGAATGGTAAAAAAGATTGATATGTTTTCAATTTAATTATGTTTTTCATTAAATCTTAAATGCAAGATGATGATATAAAAAATTTCTTCATATAATTATGAATAATAAAAAGGAATGATCCAATGACTAGTTTTTAATCACTCATCAGATCAAGTCTCTACACAATCAGACCAAGTTTTTAATAACTAATAGCAATCACAATTTATTGATTTAAATATGTAATGAAATAACTAAGACTGTAACAGAAGGCATAGCTCAATAGCAATTTCTCTTGCAGTGTACAGGTTGTTGTGTGTTCAATTCTTAGATTGGACAACTTCAAATTTTTGCCGAAGTTTTAAATAGGTGGCGTGAATAGGGATGTCAATGGGGCAAGGGATAGACCCCCGTCCCCCACCGCGCGAGTAAATATCCGTCCCTATCCCCGCCCATGTTAGGTGTAGCCTCATTTTTTATTTACTCCAATTTACGGTGCCGTGGATATCCATGGATACCCATTAAAATATTAAAAATTTTAAAAATTTAAATTAAATATAAAAATTATAATATTATAAAATACATAAAATAATCATAAATAATAATCTAATTTAACAATTCAAATTCTAACAATTTAATATAATTAAAATAAAAATAAACACTAAAATAAACAAAAAATAAGTATAATAATCCAATTCTACAATCTAAATTCTAACAACTTAAAATACTTAAAATAAAACTAAACATATAACAATAATCCAATAATTAGTCTAATATATAATAAGTATAAATAAATCTAACTTATAAATTTAATCCTTAGTCTAATTAACTTAAATAATAATAATATTAGTTTAACTAAGTTAATAATTTAAGGGTAAAATAGTAATTTCATGGCAGGTACCTGCGAGTATGGGGATAATGATCCTCGCCCCTGCCCCATTTAATATGCTGATATTTAAAATCCCCATTCCATTACCCGCAAAGGCAAAATCTTCCCCCCATATCCATCCTGTTGTGAGTATTATCCGCGGGGGCGGATTTTTTTTTTTGACATCCCTAGATGTGAAGCATTGGAAAGGGCAAAAAAAAAAAAAAAGAGGAATTTCTGCCATCAGGTTCGAACACATCACACTGGAGTAGAAAAGACAAAATTTGCTCTAATTTACTATTATGCCACGACATTTCTAGTTGAAAGCATTTTCAATATATATATATAAAATGTTGAAAACGTATACAAAATCTTGAAAACATAATAACAACGTTTCAAAATCACAAAGATTTCTAAAAATATTTTCATCAAATATTTTCAACAAAATTTAACCAAATATATTTTTATAACCATTTTTCATTTTCATTGAAAATGAAAATAAGACATAGGCAAACCAAACACCCCCTTAGTGTTCGAGCTTTCGATTTTCCATTTTCAATAGCGCATATTGTGATGCACCAACTTAAAGTATAGTGCATCTATGCACCATTTTTCCGTCACTCACTCACTTTTTTTTTTTTCTCTCTCTCTCTCTCTCTCTCTCTTCCCCTTAGCATTCTCCATTCTCTGTTTCTCAGCCTCTTTTTGCTTCCCCCATGCCACGCCTGCGCCACCCAATCAATGGTCGCCACTTATGCCTTCGCCATTGCCTCTTTGTGCTTCTTCCATGGTTATTGCCGATCAACATACACCAGCATGTAATAGAAGGAGAAGGGGGATCTGTATCTTAAAAAAGAAAATAATAATAAGAAATAGGGGAGAGCATGACTGGAAGCATTGCAAGTTTGGGATAAAATAAAACTTGTAGCATGCAATATGTTGGAGAGGGGGGATTTGTGCCCAAAAAAAAAAAGAAGGAAGAAAGACGATGCAAAGATGGAGAGAGAAGGGAGAACAGAGTGACAGTGCATGGATGCACATACATGGGTTGGTGCATCTTAATATGTGTCATTCAAAATAAAAAAATGAAAAGAAAGGGGAAGAGTTAAAGTTGAAAGCTGAACCTTAAGCTTGCAAGGCAAGGACATCAACCAATCGAGCCAGAAGACACGTCAGTGTTATTTGTCATTTAAAATATATTAAAAAAAACCATCAACACGGTGCAGATTGTAAAAAAATTTGCACTGGAGAATCCGCCTATAATTTATACATTTTGCATAAAATTTTATAAATTTAATTATTAATAATTATAAATCAACCCTTTTAAAAAGTTTAATATTTGTTATAAATTGGTTTGACTCATTTAACTAATAAGCCTAAATGCGTTAGATCTAAATGGGTTGGATCAATATTATGTTAATTAATTAATATTTATTATATGTTGATATAACCCATTTAATTAATGGGCCCAAATAGGCTTATGTCAGGCCTAAACTAATCAAATCAAATGGGTTTAGTTGGCCTATTTAAATTTATGGGCTAATTTTAAATGGGTCGGATTAATGCTATGTACCTCGTTGACATTTGCTATAGGTTGACATGATCTATTTTAATTAGTAGACCTAAATAGGTTTAGCCTAAACAATTTAGGCCAATATTGTATTAATTCGTTAATTTTTGCTTATGTTAACCTAACCTAATTTAACTAGTAGACCCAAATGGATTAAACGTAAATAGGTTGTGCTAGTTTATTTAAGTCTATGGATTAACTTTAAAGAAGTTGGGCTAGCATTATGTTGGTTTGTTAACATTTTCTATGGATTGACTTGATCCATTTAACTAGTAGGCAAAAATAAGCTGGGCCTAAATTCCCCGAGCTTATATTAAATTTGCTATAGGTTTACTTGACCTATTTAACTAATTGACCCAAATAGGCCGAGCTTAAATGGCTTGTGTTGCTTTGTTTAAGTTTGTGGGCTAACTTTAGACAAGTTTCGTCAACATTATATAAGCTCATTAATATTTGCTTTATGTTAGTCTAACTCATTTAACTAGTAGCTCAAATGAGCTAGGCCTAAATAGTTTGAGTCAATATTATGCTAACTCATTCACATTTATTATGAGTTGATTTGATTTATTTAACTAACAGGCCCAAAGGAGTTGGGTCTAAATGGGTTGGATTAACATTATGTAAGTTTGTTAACATTTATTATATGTTTGATTGACCCGTTCATTTAGTGGGGTCTAAATGGGCTTTATAAAACTAAATATTAATATAAATATAATTTACATGTCATTATTATAAATCTATATGATGTTTTTTATTGATCTATGTATGCAAGGGTTCCATAGAATTTCCCTTGATAAACCGCAACTAAATTCTTCCACATTTTCTCTCCCGCGAGTCATTTTACGAAAATAGATTCATATAATTTATCATTTTCAATTATTGTTAGGGTTGAATGTAAAAGAACAGCTCCAATTATAGGTCTTGTATAAGCTAAATGCTAATACAGAACTCATTCTGAAGTCTAGTTACAGTCTAGTTATATTTTGTTATTGGTCCCCTAAAAAAAAATTTGAAAAAAGAAGTTTTAGGTATCATTATCATTTTCCTAATTTCTGTTATATTGTTTTATTCAACAGTAAAGGAGTAACTTTTTCGTTAAAAAGCCTATATATACCATTTTTTTGTCAGATTTCTGTTGTTTGTATATTAGAATTTCACATCAAATATAATATTTCTCTTGCATAATCATACAATATATTTATTTAACTTCAATACACATTTTGATATTCACGTACATTCACAATAGTAAGCGATAGTTATGTTAAACATTTTCATATGTCAAATTGACCAATACTATGTATAAATATGCTTTCCTCAGTGGGACGGAATTCGATGTCTACATATTGCATGCATATGCCACATTACGATTTCTCTCTTGCATATTGCAAGCAGCTTTACTGTATTGGCAGTGTCCTAGATATTACATCTACAAATTATGTCACAAACTCATCGGGCAATTCTACTGTTATATTCAACCTTAGTATAATTGCATTAAAAACATCAAAGACTTAGATTACACTGGGGGGGAATGCTTTTGCCAAACGGCACCCAGACATCAGAAGTAGCTGGAAGTGCTTGTGATTCACATTCCCTCAGTCATAGACCCAACAAACAAATGGAGTAGAAACTACTGAGGCTGCCAGTAGAACAACCCATCACACTAGCTGACGCTTTTTATTTCACTCTTGGATCAACCCATTGGCATTGCACATGGATGGATGATCAGAAGCCAGGGGGGCCAGGGGGCCCAGGAGGATGTCCACCAAACAATGGGCCACAGCAGCTCTCTAGGAGACAGCAGCAGCAGAGACAATACAAACTGCCATCACATAAAATGAGGTTCCCATAATTTAGATCGAATCAGTCAAAAGGATTAGCATATGTGAATGATTATGTATAAAATTAAGTTGCTCACAAGACCTTAATCTCTCATTCATCCCCCCCCCCCCCCCCAAAAAAAAAAAACAGATGCTGCATATTTCCAACATTTTGTGATTTATAAAACACCCTACAGCAAATAACTACGTCCTATGTTGTTCATCATGTCATGTCAATCCTAAGAAGCTCTACATGTAGCTCTCTTATATTAATTTGTTGAAAATTGGGAAGATTCAACGGGGCCTAGGTAGTTTGAAAATTGAAAATCTAAGTTACTTGATGAAACTACCTTCAGAAGAGTGATGAATAGGAGAACTACAAAAGCATGTTACCGGTAGAAGAGAGAAACTATAATAAAAGAGATCACATTCACATAGAAGAACTCACCAAGAAGATAGAAGGCTACATATACAATCGCAGATACCGCCGGGAGGCCCAGGCGGTGGACCCCATGGTGGAGGCATTTGCTTTCTGTCCCTCAATTTCTTTCTTTCTTTCTTTCTTTCTTTCTTTCTTCACTTCACTTCACTTCACATTGAATGTTGTCATTCGTGGCCTTATCCCAACATTTATAAGTATTGTCAGTGAGCCCCCTCCTGGTTAAGGGATCCAGAGAAGAGAGAATTTGGGGTAATTAAGTCCTCATGAAGTTTCTTGCACCGAGCAAAGCAGGACTAGTAAGTGAAAGATTTGTTGGGAGATGGCGTTTCTACTCTCAACACCAACTATCATTCTTCTTTCCTTCATTCTAACTACCATTCTTCTTCGCTTCAAACTAAAATTCAACAACAAAGACATTAACTAAAGTTCCACTATTTGAGTGCTGTTGGTCCTATTAAATGCTCAACCGTATGTTTTTGGCTTATTTAATGTAATCTTGTTCTTACTCTCCCATTAACTTGTTTAATTTTTATACTTTTATTATCAACCAAGAAAGGATAATGATGGTAATGAGTCACAATAATATATAGTTACATTTGGCATTTTGATTGACATTGTTAACGAAGTTGCTTGTGTCTAGCCATCACAATCAAGTGAAAATGAGAGAAAACGAAGGGTGATTTATGTAGGTAGAGTAGAAGCCAGTTAAATTAAGGATCATTACTGATTCCCGATTTTGAATCCATTTTGGATGATTAAGGATGGCGTTTCGAGGCATAAATGCTTGTCAGGAATCTAGGGATGCATACTTATAAAAATGTTTCCAAAAGTTACGTGTTGATATTTGAGACAGACATATATAAAGAGATCATATCAAGTGATAGGAGTAATAATTAAGAGCAGTAAATTTTGCATGTACTATCAATATTAAGACATAAGTCATGATGTTTTTAATCGATCATGTAATTTATAAATAATTTTTAATCTTCACTCTCTATATATAATTTTAATATATATTAATGTATCAATACAAGAGAAGGCGCATCTGAACGTGGTCTAAGACCTTGCATGCTAGATAGGTCTTGCTTACGTATGAAGCTTTCATTTCATCGATGGAAGTTATTCAATGCTTTGACATAGGTTTTTGGTTTATATATCCAGGAAGAGAATTAAACGATTGTATATTGAATCCTATGCCCAATGATTACCTAATAATGTCACTAACAGGAAAGAAGCCTAGTTTTTCTCGCTTCCGTGCCTGGGGTTGTAAAGCACTGGTAAGGCCATATAAGTCTTCTAGATTGAAGAAATTTGATTCCAAGAAAGCTTAATATTTTCTTTATAGGAAATAGTTTAAACTCGAGGTTACCAGTTCTACTGTGCTTCCCCAAACTATATTAGGTCAAGCTTGGTGATTGAACCCATTAACTTAGATTATCTACGACTTTTCTTTCTCACTTTGGATTCATATATTTGGTTAAAAATTGTATTACATGTAAAATTTTTATGTATATCTTTTCTACGTTGGTATTACTTTACTAAAATTAATAAATAAAACTATTTGATAACTCGTTTGAGTTGTGCGACTGTCAGTGGGATTTACGATTATTGCCTGTTATTTCCAATTGAAGCTTGTTTAGCTCTGTGATTAATGAGATACTGCAATGTAATGCAATGTAAAAATATCCTACCGAAGCTAGATTGCTAGATAAAAATGATAATGGCTCAACATTCGGAACGAACTTGTAGAAATTTTCATTTCACCCGCTTGGGACAAAAGTTTAAAATCATTCACAATCATGCGAGGTTTAAATGCTTTAGTCAGTCATAAATTTAATACTTGAAAGGAGTCCAAAAGTTAAACAAGAAGACATACTATTAATGTCCAAGCCCAACAAATCGGATTTCTTTTTCCCTTTTTTTTTTCGGAATATCAAATGATGCAGTTCGCCCGATCGTGCTATAATTGCAATTTGATATGAAATCTTTAACAATTAATGGATGATTATATTTGTCTAAAATGCTCATTCAATAAAGCAGTTTACCTTTATTTTTATTTAAATGTTCATTTCTAGTTTATGCCACCAATATATCATCAGATTTATTCAGTTTTCTCGAGAATACGATACAATATCAAATAAAGATGCCTTCATGTCATAGGGTAAAGCTGTAATCAGTTATTATATTACATAGCATAATAACAGAAGCAAATCTTCTCTTCTTTTGAGACACAATTCACAAAGTAAACGCAGTGAAACTAAGAATCTTAAAAGATCGCGTCCGGTTAACAAAAGAACAAGATAGCATCCAGAACTGTGTCAACTTGGGAAACTCATGGAGGCCCAGGTGGACCGGGAGGCCCAGGAGGACCAAATGGGCCCCCAAAGCAATCTTGAAGCAACCCGCAGCAGCACAAAAAGCTCAGGCTGTCCATGTCCAATAATCATGAGAAGGAATGCAAAAATAAAAACAAAATAATTTTTACAAATGGTAAAAAGTTAAGAATTTAATTTAAATACACTGACAGTGTAAAATTATTTTACACTGTCAATCAATAAAAATGGTGGAAAGTGCCAACTCATCCAAATAACCACCCATTATAATGAGGGACCCACCATGAATTCTCACTTTTCCCTATTTCTGTTGGTTGACAATGTAAAACTATTTTACACTGTCAGTGCATACCAATTAAACTCAAAAGTTAAATAGAAAAACGAAAATATATTTCCTGAATCTTTTTTGGATTTAATTTGTTCGGATTTTTGATACTTTTATGAAGATCCAATGTAAGTAAGACGCATCCAAACTCTAACCCGTATAACTGAACAAATCACCCGTTTAAAAATAAATCCTCGACTCAGACCAAAAAAAAATCCTTGACCATTTCACGCTGTTATCTCTTGGTTAATATTACACGAAAATGAATAAAAACATATTACTCACTAGTTATTATTTTTCAAAAGTGAATAAATAGCAAATGATAAAGCAGAAAATATTTTTTATCTACTTTTCTTTTACCTATTTCTTCTCTATTTAACCATTCTATGTCTACTTTTATTATCACATTTTTTTCCCCTAAAAGTTCCTATCACTTTTTTGAAAATTTTACACAAACATCTAACTATGTATTGTCATATTATGAAAAATGTTTAGTTCAATCACCCACTATATTAAAAATCTTATAAATAGAAATATGTGATTAAATGATAGTATAAAATTCTTTTACACTGACAATACATCAAATTTAATCTCTTTATCTTTTATCTTTTCATCACTTTCTATTTGAAAGATATTTTTTGTTTTATCTTTCGTTGTTCATGCATTGTTTTTTTTTTTTCCTGGTTAAGTCCTTTGTGAATAATGTAGATACTCTAACACACAATAAGGTTCAAGTTTACTTACCAAGAACCAATGACATCGCAAAACCCACCGAAGAATCCCGGGCCTGTTGGGCCAGGTGGGCCCCAACCAGGAGGGCCTCCAGGGCCAGGGCCTGGGCCTGGACCGCCGGGTCCCATTTTGTAAGGCTATGTGTTTCTCTCCGGTTACAGAAAACGCAGGGCTCTTTGAACCGAACCTTTGGGAGTGTCTTCAAGTCCCTGCAAAAATATATATCAAATCGAGAGTTGAAACTGAGTGAGGACTTCAGATCCTTTGGGGGAATTTATACAACATCAAATGAGTTAGCTTAGCCTAGAAGCACCGATTTATCTACTTGTTCAGCTTCTCCCTCCCCTCACCTAATCTTCCACTTCAATTCAACCTTACATTCAAACCACTTCTGTGTCCGTAGACCCCTTTATTTTTATTACACTTCTAGCCGAAGGTTACTACTCGGTGCTATAATTTTATAGATTTCAAAAAGATTTTCTTTGCCTGATTTTAGCGGAAAGAAAATTGTTAAAGTATATGAAATTACATGACATTGTTATATTGGTAGTTATGTTTTATCCATTTTCTACTGTATATGGTTGTCCATTTTCCCAGCTATCTTTATCTATTTTGTAACTTCCCGTACTAGAGTATATGCTTTGTAACTTCCCAGCTATCTTTATCTTTATCCATTTTCTACTGTATATGCTTTTAGTCACTGTTCTTAATTCTCTCAACTCTTATAGCTATTTGCTCTAAATCGAAAAAACAAAATGACCCCTCTCCCTCAATTATTTCGAATTGTGAAGTATATTAAAATATGATATATAAACCCCCAAATTTTATTTTTTTTTTCAAAAAGTGATGAATCTTCTCAATTTTTCCATGATCATATTATCTGAAAGAAAAGATAAATACAAATACTTTTTAAAAAATAAACTCCCTTAAAATTTATAAAGCCTATTTAAGCTATTAAATGCTCATGTCTACTTTTATCCTTATATAAGCATAATCATGTTCTGTGTTGCTTCCTCGTCCTTCCCTATTGTGTGGGATGGTGTGTGGCTAGAGAATTTCACTTCTAACAGAGGCTTGTGGCAAGGAGACCCGAGGTTGCCTTATCCGTTTATGCTTTACATGAAAAGATTGTCAGCTATGATCTCTCAGAAGGTGGAGAGTGGTGATTGGAATGGTCTGGGTATATCACATTTGTTATTCGCGGATGATATTTTACTCTTTGGTGAGGCCAAAGCTTCGCAGATGAGAGAGGCATCATGAAAGTCTTGAAGGATTTTGAAGAGGTCTTGGGCTTAGTGGTGAATATGGAAAAATCCAAGGTTATAGTCTCAAAGAATGTTATCAGAAGAAAACGGGAGAAGCTTGCTTCCATGTCTTCCATTGCTTTGGTAGGGAACCTCGACAAATATTTGGGTTTCCCATTGTTCCAGGGAAGGGTTAAGAGAGAAGATTTCAACTTCTTAATTGATAAATTGAAGCTAAGACTTAGTGGTTAGAAGGCTAAACTTCTTAACAAAGCTGGTAGATTGACTTTGGTGCATTCAGTGCTTACGGCAATGTCGGTTTATAACATGCGAACTTCTTAGGTGCTACAGCAGGTTTGTGATGATATTGACATAGTCATTCATAATTTTATCTGGCACCACAGTAGTAATCGAGGCATGAATCTTGGGTGGTGCAATGTGGTGATCAAACCTAGGAGGCTTGGAGATCTTGGTATTTGCCACGCTCGGTTAGCTAACATGGTGTTTCTTGGCAAACTATGTTGGGAACTCACACGCCCATCTCCTAAGCTATGGGCTACATTACTGAAGGAGAAATATGGCTGTGATGAAGAAGGATCTAGTTTTCAGTTGCGTAGTAATGGGTCTCCCACTTGGAATGCAATGGTTAAAACTTGGAATTTTTTGAAATCGGGTTATAAGTCAAGGCTAGGAAAGGGAGATATGTTATTATGGTTTGGGAATTGGCATCCTCAAGGGCCATTGTGGAATTTGGTTCCATATTTTCATATCTCTGTTATGCAATTGGAAGTTCGAGATGTGCGGAGAGATAGCGAATGGCGTCTTGAAGTGTTGGCAACCACGGTTACTGAAGAAGTGAGAAGCAAATTGAGAAACATTTTTGTTTAGTTGCATGATAGAGTTAGGGACCTCTTGGTATGACAAGGCTCACAATCTGGAAAGTATATGGTTGCTTCGGGGTATACGTGGCTCCAAAATTCCTCTTTACATGTCAATAGTAATGGTTTGGGTTAGTGGAAATGGATTTGGCAGTCTCCAACAACTGAAAAATATAGATTTCTTATCTAGTTGGTGATGAATAATTCCTTACCCACTAACCTTATGCATCACAAGTGTGGTTTAGTAGCATCAGCAATCTGTTTGAGATGTAGATGCAAGGAGGAAGCTATTCTTCATTGTCTTTGGGATTGTAGCAAGGCAAGGAATGTTTGGGATCAAGTGGATGCTTCAACAGCATTGGGGATGGATATCCGAGATCATAAAGCCTGGGTCAAGCACATTGTTGCTACGCCCAGTAACATGACCTTTTTGTGTTGAACTTTGAAGTATTAGAAATGATGAGATGATGGCTAATAAGGAGCACCTGCGGATAGGATTGTGGGGGCCATTAATTATGGTGGATGCTTTTTGCATGGACCCTTTTCAAGTTGCAAATCTTCCTACAATTCCTTGGTGGTTTTGCCGGGAATGGCCTCATGGTGGGAAGGTAAAATTAAACATGGATGGTTGCTCTAAAAGTAACCCGGGTTTGGCAGGTTATGATGGTTTGGTGTGTAATGATCATGGAAGAATTAATTTGCTAATAACCTTCTGCCTGAATTAATTGCTATTTGTGTGGGGCTGAAGCTGGCTTGGAAACATGGGTTCAGGGTAGTTTCTTGTAAATCAGACTCCTCTAAGGCCTTGCGGCTCATTCACTATTCTGAGGATAGTCACTTGTATGGCACGATTATAGCTGAGACTCGGGATTGGCTACAAAGGGATTGGAATGTCTCTATCTCTCATGTTTTGCGAGAGGCAATGCCTGCACAGATTATCTGGCCAATGCTGGAGCTGTTGGGAATGATAAGCTGAGGTTATTGTAGGAGGCACTAGCAAGTTTGCTTCCTCTTCTGCTGGAGGATTACATAGGCACTTTGTTTCTACATTCCTAGTTCTTTCTTTATTCCCTAATGTACCCAGGAAAAAATAAAATGTAATCATGTTAATGTACCAAAAGCACATAATCATGTTAAAAAAATATATACATATTCATATTGATAATTCCTTTAAAATGTCATCAGATCTATGGCCATACCGAAGCACATTCGTCTCTAGACTGAAATTAAAAAATTAAAAAGAGTAGCTTCGTGAAAAACTTTATTTTAATTGTTCTTATTTCACAGAAAAAAATACATTCATTTTCATTATTTTATCTTAATGACACAAATAATTAGTTCTCCATGATGCATATTTGTCAAGTTCAAATGCCAAGAACACTTTCAACGAGTTTTATATATTACCAACCCCTTCGAAAGCCAGCGTTCCGACAGTTGCATTCTGCAACACTTCACTCAACAACGCTTCACTCGATCACGGTCAACCCCTCCGCTGGTAACTCTTTCCAGTTGGCCAGCTCTCAATGAAAACACCATTTATTTATGAGTCTTACATCAAGAAGATCACCTTAAACAGGAGATTTTATAAAAACTTAGACTCTTCCACTCCAATAATTAGCTTTTAAGATATAATACTCTTAAGGATTTATACTCGTAACACAAACCCCATCAAGGAGTCGGTAAACGGCAACTCCCACTGCTCCCAGTTCCCTTTTTGCTTCAAATTGGTGACAAGTTTTCAGCAATTATTATTATTATTATTAATAATTTAGGTTGCAACTTGCAACATATATTCATTTTATTTAGCTTCAAAAGTGAAATAAAAAAAATAAAGCAAAGAAATCATAAATCACGGCGAAACTGATCATAAATCACGGCGAAACTGAGTTCTGGCAAATATTAACAGGACTTGGCATGCCAAAAAATAAAAGACATGCTGCAATAACTGCCAACTGTGGTTCTGTTCTGCTGATTTAAACTACAAATTCAGACCCCCAAAAAAAACAAAAAATACAAATAAAGAACTTTGCCTACAATAAACTTGATTCACATGTTGCTATAAGCCGGAGAGGAAGGACATAAAATCTAGTACTCCCCCACTCGATTTCCCTTTTGCTAAGGTTGCAGGGGGGGAATGTTTTCTCACCCCGTGTTAGTAAATAAGAAAACCCAAAATCTTCTCAATATGAGCTCACTCCTGTACACAAAACCTTCATGAGCTCAGAATAATATCAGATGATGGCTGCCAACCCCACAGCATCCCCATCATCAACTTTGGATTCAGGAGCATTGGCTGAGCTGCGTGGTCTCACTGAAAAGCAGAAGCAGAAGAGGTAAAATTAAAATATTACCAGCCAAATAGATATATCCTAATAACAAACCCTAGAATCAGAAAACAAAAGATAAAATAAAATAAAATTAATGCATATTCTAGAGATGTAGGTACTCAACATAGTTCAGAAGCATAGCAGTATATGGAGAAACTACTACCCTGGTAGCAGTCCTCGAGTCCTTACAGTTTGTAATGATGTTATCGCAGAGTTTACAACTACTACCAAGGCTCTATAGCACAACTACAGCAATTTATGAACTGCCCATATGCGCCAAACAAAAAGTTTCCAGAAGTCGGAGGAGTTAAAAACAGAGAGCATTATAAGTCATTGCTTACTTGAAACATTTGTAATGATGTTTACACTTTTCTGAGCTGCAAGTGCTTTCAATTTGTTACCAGTTGCTAACATAAGCAAGCTTCTCATGTGCTGCTTTTGTTCCTTTGGACTCGACGTTTTTGTTAAAGATTCCTCAAAAGCGTGTAAATCATGAGGGCTAATACAGGGAAGAGACAGCAAAACCTAAAAAAGAGTAAGAAAACATATTACTCAATAGCAATGTTCTAGTGTCATCTTCTCTCCAAGGGTATACCAAACGCCAAATGCCAAATGCCAAATGCCAAATGCCAAATGCCAAATGCAGCTTGAGGAAAAACGACTAACCTGTCTGGGAGCTGGGTGTCTATCACAAAGATATACAAATATTTCACGGCAGAGGCCAACTAGATCAGCACTGATTATTGCATTTGATTCAAGGGCTAAACCTTGAATAATGGATGAAAAAAGATCTCTGGAAACAAATTCTATGAGTTCTGAGTGATTTGATACTATCGAAAGAACTACCAACACAGAGCAATAAGAAGAAATTTTTGTCATGGCTTCACCATCTGTCCATGTAAAAGCTTCTAGACACATTCGTAGTGTTGGAAGGGCCAAATCATGGTTTAGAAGGAAACTGTCACACATAATACTTATTAGGAAAAGAAAATATAAGCTCACAAACTAATTCATAAATGATAAACATTCTATGACAGGTAGAAAGCATACCCAACCATAGAGCTTGATGCAAATGAATCGAAGCTTTTCAGAGAAGACATGTCTAAACGACTAACATGCCCAGATTGTTCCAAAGAAGGGATTCCAGGATTAAGGGGTGGAGAAGCAATGACAGAGAAGAGTGAACATATCTCACGTGTGAGATCCCTCAGAAGCTTTTCCTCGATCACTTCTTCTTTCAAGTCTGATCCACTAAGAATTTCATGAACATCTGGAACTTTTGCTCTACCATCTTGTAGAAGACTGGACCATGAACAGCTGAGAGCTTGCTGAGCATGGGCAAATAATGGGTGCAGAAGCTTTTCCAGCCAAATCTCCCACATATCAAAAGGACAATTTTTAACCAAAGGAATCAAAATGGAATGAACAAGCTGCCTTATATGCCTGAACTCCATCGACTGTATATTCTCCATTAGTGCAAACGCAACAGAGTGCACATTCAAATATTTGAAAAATGAATCCCCAATAGTTGTTGACAACCCCAATACATTATATCTGTCCATTTATAAACCAAGGATTAACTAATGAAATGGAAATGCACACACAGAACAATAAAGAAGTCATAGATACAGAACTTTCTTCTTTTCACCAGGAAATTTATTTGGTCCTTTTAGACACTTAGTGCAAAAACTTTATTGAAGGGGAATATGATTCAAATTTTGGCTTACAAATTATAAATTCTAAATGAAAAATAAAAATTGGAAATAAGCATTCTTACCCACTGTCTCTGATGCCTTTCAACCAATTTCGTATATCTGATTCATTAGGTTCACCATATCCTTCCTTACTCTTGTCAATGTTAGCCAATGAAGAACCCTTTGGCAACTTAGGGTTCCCTTCTCCAAGAAGACTGAACCTCTCAGCATCAGTTATGATCATTGCAGCCTGGATCTCTCCAGGTAAAGCTTGACGTATGGATGGAGACCAAAGGAAATGTATGGCTCGAAGTAGCTGGGAATTAAAAAGATGCAACACTTATTAATACAAAGTACTCAGTGAACATGCTTGAAAACATTGAAACTACTGCAGAATACTAGAGGAAACACAACATGGCCAGCCTCATTTAGGGCAGTACACATACTTTCAAGAGAGGAGTCAGCATCCATGATAAATGAGAAGCCATTGGATTTATAGAAGTCAAATTCGGTGCCGAGCTGTTTTCTGAATTCCAATTAGCTTTCTTCATTCCACTCCTCTTAAGCGCCTTCTCAAAGAATGTCAGTGTGTGAAATATGGACCACATAACTTGTGGTTCTGAGAACAAGCGAACCAAGCCTTGCGGATCAGACAAATACTTATCCTGCCATTCCGACTGTGTCCACTCTTGGCTCAAAGGTTCGAGTAACCATGCTAAAACTTCTTGCTGCTGTTGAATCCTGTGCCAAATTAAGAAATAACTAGTAAGAAAAGGTTAAGCAGAAACATTAACCAAGTATCTATCAGAATGAAAGAAATATTAACAGAATTATCTGTTCTATTTGATCATTACCCAGCAGCAGAAGCCATCACAAGAAAAGCTTCACCTAGAAGATTATGCTCTCCCCGAAGCAAACAACCCTCCTTTTGCAAACATGAAATGGTATCAGCAATGCCCTGCACATATAATTGCAAAAGTGAATAAACACACTACATCCTCCCAAACCATACTCTGGGCACCAGGGCACTTTCAAGTTGAGCATATATGAAGTGCACAAACATGAAACCTTGGCTGGTGATTACAAAGTTACACCAATTTCAAAAGTATAACAATTCAAAGAATCAGAATAAACATTGAGCTCTTGACATTATGGTTCCTCTCCAGATAGAGGAAACAGAATTAATTTGCTACTGAAAAGACATCATAATGGTGGGCCGATGCTAACATCTAACTATCAGTAGCACCTAGAGATAATGGCCTTGGAGATGCATATAGTAAGAAATTTGGGCATCACCTGTATTATATACAAAAGTAATGGATAAAAGAATAGTTGTTAGATAAAACCTTAACTTCTGTTATCTACTCAGCACATCTAACAACAGAAATAAAAAATAAAAATCCTGATCTTTTATACAAATTATTTCAAGTAAGCACAATTATGCATTGTTAATATTCAAAATATATTAACACACTTTTGGCTTTCTTGTCAACTTTTCCTTTTGGCCACAATAAATCTAACAATTTTGACAATTAGATTAAATTAATCTATTGTTCCTATACTATGAAAACTTTCAATTAAATCCTTATACTTTATGAGTTTGAAATTGATCCCTATAATTTCAAAATTTTCTGATTGTGTCCCCACCATTATAAATTCTTGAAGATGCCCCATGACAGACTGGATTCAAGGACCCATTGCAAACTTTTAGGGTCCCTACAGTTTCAAAATTTCTAAACACATCTTTGATTCCATCCACCACTAGAAATTTCTAACAGTGCTCTAGCAATAAGGACCCAATCATAAATTGTTGAAACTTAGGGATCCATCTTGCCCACATCCAAATACTCTTTCAGTCTGTAGTTTAAACATCAACTTCAAGATGTATATGTAGTTTAGCTCTTCATATGCCTTAAAGAGGACTAAAGTGACAAAAAAAGGGTGGAATTGAACAAAAGAAAGACAGCCACCTAAGCACAGTGCACAAAAATTTGATTTCAAGAACAATTTTATGGTGACAGCTGACAACCCAAATCAGAAATTCAATTCGTATATTCAAACTAGTTGCATTTATTTTAGACAGGTGCACTGCCACTGATGCACCAACATAACTAGGGATATCAAAGATACCCTAGCTAATTCAGCAACGCCCCTAGAGTAATTGCTTTCAATTGAAGCCAGCTTATTTAAGATTAGTTCATAAATAGACCAGGGTTACTTGGATTGCAGAACAAGCTTTCTCTTCCTCCTTTATATATTTTATATATAAGGTCATTCCCCTCTATATATTGTCCGGCTCAGGTAGAGTAAAGCCAGTTCCCATTTATTTTGGCATGACCAGCAAATTACATTTGTTCAACAACTGGTGTTTAAAGAATGCACCTTCATATGAGGCAGGATGCTTTTGTCAGCAGCTTTGGCGATCCGAATAAATGATGTACAAATATGCAACCTCGCACGCCGTGCACTAAATGTTGAAGTATCCTACCATGAGAATATACAGTTTTAAACCTGCCAAAGAGTTTCCTAATAGTTGGAAGTAAAGTTGAAAAGGGCTTGTAGAGGGAACCTTGACTGCAAAGGGAAGGGATGTTAGAAGTTCAAATAGCTTATTGATAACACTGCCAACTGCATCTGAGGAGTACTTCAAAAAGGGGCCCATTGCATCCAAATAGTGACCAAGTACTTCCACAAGTGCAGGTTCCGTCCACTTCAAGGAAAGAAATTGCTGCAGTAAACCTTCAAGACACAGCAACAAAAGATTACTAAGGAGGTACACGAATCTCAAAACAGCACAATATGCAAATTAACTAACCTTCAAATGTTCTACGTAATGCAAACTGAACTTCAGCATTTGCCTTGGCAAAATCATTGGATCCATCAAAAACGGCATTCACAACATTCTCTAAAACCAACTGCATGCTTTCCATCACAGCTAAGTCCTGAAGTGAGAACAGCACAACTCATAACGGTCAGTTACACAAAAGCATGAAACGAAGTTGATGAGCAGACAATTAGAGATTAAAATATCAACAATATAAGAGTCCATTGAAAATTCAAATAGAAGGTATTTAAACCTGAGTTTGTGTTGGCGAAACCAAGAGATTGTTGATGATTGCATCGATTTTTTCAGAAACTTTAGCAGCAGCTACCAAGGGTTTGTAAGAAGAAACAAACCTAATCAACTCCAACTGTTTTAAGAAACCAGTCACAGGTCAAAAACATTTTGAAAAAGGTTAACTTGGATTAAAACTAAAAGGAAAATGAAGGATAGAAGTAGAATTGAAACAACAGAAAATTAAAATAAGATTAAAATAACAATGCAGTATATTTGAGTTTACTGAAACTAGACCTACAACTACAAGTTTTTTATTCATATGCAAACTAAAGACAGTTAATGCTCCCTTTCTTAGGGTATTTATCACCTCCTTTATCTAATGTGCGAGATTTTTCTGGTTTAAAAAGTCAAAATGTTCAATTTCACAAGATTCTTTCTTTGCATCTTTTCATCTTAAACAGTCCAACATTTAAGGAATATTGAAAGTCCACAACTGTTCTAGACTAGTAACTCATGCAGTAGGAACTCCTTAAACCTAAGCTGAATAAAGGTTTCCTAAAGATTCACATAAAGTCAATGGAACATTCCAAGCAAGAAGTTGCTATTTCCAAGTAATATCTTGGAACTTCCATATTAATAAATCCAGCAACATAGGAATTTCCGCACAATAATTCGTTGATGGAAATTTTTACAGCAAACATAAAAATCATTTTTTAGCAGAATATTATATCTGACGTCATACATGCATGTCAAAAGTCAAACATACCAGCCTAGAACGATATTGGCTGAAATCACCCTTGCCTTCAAAATTATCACTCCACAACTCCAATACCCCTAACGAAAGTGCAGTTTCTGGCAGAATTTTTTCTCTCTTGAGCATGTGAGGGAAAGATGTATCCAAAATTGTACCACAAAAATCATCATTCACAAAGCTTAGAATCTTTTTCTTCTCATTTTCAACATCTCCAGAATCTGAGCTACTAACAGCTGAACTGTCTACAGCTGAATGTGAGGAACTTTTTGGTTTTAACAGTAAATCCCTCATTAGCACCTGCAAATAAACGTTTAAGGCAATAAATAGGAAAGATGACCATTTGATACACTGTTGGCTAAAAAACAGCACTAGACAGCAGTTTTGTACCACATTCCAACATACCAGCCAGAAGTGCAGGGATTGGAAATGAATTGCAAACTTGAAATGTCGGAAAAACCCCAGCATCTGGATAAAAAAATGAGAAAAAGATGAAGGGTTAAAGTAGTAGTAAACTGAAAAGGCAAACTTTTCCATTCACGTATACAATAATAGCAACATGAGCATTAATTAGGTTGACATTTGGAAAACAAATTTGTGCGAAAAATTTTGCAATATGTATTACAAAACCAAGATACTCTGTTAGATGCAATTATCCTTGCCATGGAGTTTCATAAGAAATAAAGTCAAACAGATGTATGATGATGTTGAGATTAAAAACAAGAATCTATGACAAATTTGCCAATGAGAAACTGGCACAACAACTAATATTATATAACTAAAAGCTAATTACCTGTTCTAGGTAAAGAGGAAGTATGTTGCTATCTCCAGCAATACTTTGCAAGTTAAAAGAGCCCAGCAACACCATATTTTCACAAATATATTCAGCAAACTCGTATTCACCCTCATCTATAGACCCGGGATTTGAGCCAGATCTGTACAAAAACTCTCTAGATATGTTCATCAAGATTTGAAAGATACTGCTCATAGCTTGGTCAAATTTAGAAGCAGATGCATCAACGGGCCTCTTCCTACAATCACAATTCAGAGTAAACCATGATATTATTGATCAATGACAAAGTAAAAATAATATAATTAGAATATATCAGCCATTAGAGAACTATAATCCATACCTGGGGGAGACAAGTTTGAAAAACTCACAAGCATGAAGACGAAAATCAGGAGCAGATAGTAGGAAACCACAACTGTTGGGAGTTGACAGAAAAACAAGATGGGGGAAAAACCAGAAACCAGAGCATGGTTATATACCAAGATTATTGCAATGGGCTTGATCATAAAGGAAGAAAGATACATACCCATTAATGATGCCAGAATCAGCAAGATCAGACAATGGAGCCCACTCAGCATATGCATTTATTGCATTTAGTGTAGCTGTTACTGTAGCAGCATGCAGTTTTGCAATGTCCATCTGTTTTCTACCAGCTTCGTTTAATGCAGCTGCAAAGTGCGTTTCTAGTAACTGCATGAAGCTTCACAACATTAACAATAATACGTAGCAAAGAACTTGTAATAAGGTTTAGGGGTGAGATTTACAGTGTATAATAGTGGCAAAATTTCAGGCAGTGATTCAGTTAGCCCACGCAATAGTAGCCTTCGGCGGTCACCTGAGTACGTCAACATTGCAAGTAAGAAGGGCACCTAACACTTCACAAATGGAGAAGTCACTCAAGACCAATTGTGTTATCTACAAGTGTTAAAGAATAATATTGTGCTGGTTTGTGTTATGAGTGTTGGGTTGGGATTGTGGTTTTCATGCTCCACTTGTATAATAGCTAGTTTATTAGTATAAATGCACACTCAGGGATCCTAAAAATCACCAATATAGTGTATCCCATTATATACAGCTCTCTCTCTCTCTCTCTCTCTACACACATTTGTATGCACCCCCCCCCCCCCAAAAAAAAACACACACACACACCCACACACCCCTACGTGAGAAAAATCAAAGCATTATAAACCTTCTAAGTCTTCATTATGAACCGTAATGTCTTCAGGAAGCCACCGAAGCATCATTGAAACCAACTCAGCCTGATACGTAATTGTGAATCATAAAAAACAAAGTAAGTATTTGAAACAGAATCAACTCAGGCAGTCAAGCAGCAAAAATATTGCAAATACAAAAATGTGAAATTTACTTGTATTGGACCCTTGCTGGATAGAGAAACCAATAATGGAAACATTTCCTGCCATAGATTAAGACCCTCTCTTCTAACTATCTGCAAAAGAGCCACCAAATATAGTTTATGCAAAGCAAAACTGCAACTGTGATACTAACAAGCAACATAAATCAAAATGAAGAGCATCACGATGAAAACCTCAGCAACAAGGGCAGCTGTCTGGCTTTTGAGAGCCCAATCTTCACAAGGATCTGCAATCTCAGACATTAAATCAACGGAGAGATTTGCAAAGTTCTTGTGCTCTGTGGGGCTTAATTCCTCCCACCTTAAACGCACCAAATGCTGTATACAGATATGGTTTTTATAAGCACAAGGATAATAACTAAATAAACTTATCATTGAAAAGCGAGATAAAACCCCTAGAAAGGAAGAAGCTACAGCATATGATCTTGAACCTGCAACATTTTAAAAGCATGCAACCGGATTTCAGATGACCAATTCCTTTTTACCAAAAGGAATGATGTGTTTGCCAATATCCGTATATCACCTGCCTTGATCTGAAGAAATTTTAAATTGATTAGTATTGGGTGAATGTCTAATAATAAAGTACGACTATTAATCACCCTAAGGTAGCAGTAATAATAATAGGCTAATAGTAGCATTAGTAGCAGAAAAAATGCTAAAATAGCAATTACAGCAAGAATTTTATTTTGATCCATCGGTGGCAATAAGGTTTGAACCTATAACCTAATGCATACTACCCAAACCCCTCGTCACTATCCCATCCTAGTGGCTTGCAATTACAGTAAGAAAGCAATGATAGATAAGTTATTGAACTACACAAGCTGCTTCGAAAAAAAAAAACATCAAGTAAAATCAGTTAGGTTATTTTCCATGATTAAGACTTATGCACAGAAGCTTCTTTCTCTATCCTTTATTATGTTTTAAATTGCAAAAAAAATATTCTGTTTAAAAAAATATGAATGAGGCACAATTATTACAGTCCAACTGAGGACACTTTGAAAATCATTATCATTATTATTATATATGTATAAAAGGACTGCAATTTTTGCCACGTGTCATTCCGTAATTTCGATTCACTAATATTATTCCCGAGTCGCACATTAGCCGCGCTGGCTTCTTTTCACAGCTCAATTTCCTTTTTCTTTTCTGTTCATATTTGTAGTTTCATTGCTACTTGAAAGCTTAATTTTGATACTTAATGAATTGTTATACCCGGAGACAGAGATAATCTGTATAATAAAATTTTAAAAGTATAGAAGAATGAAAAAGAAAATCACAAATCACCAAAAAATAAAGGGAAATAGAAGAAAGAAAGACTGAAAATCCAAACTATATAACATACAGACACATGGACTACTAACCTATAATTAGATAGCAATTTATGCTGGAAAAATTGAGAAGCTGGATGATTTTCAAACTAGAGAAGAATAATTCCAGCTGTGTGCTTAGTGTGTAAGTGGCTCAAAGAGGGATATCTGATTGCCATTCATCCGAATGACACTGCACAATCTATGACTGTTTTTCTAAAGAGTGTATACACTATAGTATAGAGGCATATGCTATTGTCTTGGAGAGGCATTTGCGTATACAGCGCTGATTTGTGTGCTTTATAATCACTAGGGTTTTCTTGTGCTTAAAGTTCGCAGTTATTTGCGAACAAGCAACAACCAGAGAATACGAAGTATCACATTGCTTAACCGATAAAAAGCGCAGAACAATTGAAGCAGTTACAAAAATCGAGCGATGATAACAAACATTGAGATTATCTTTACTCAAAACTGAATTTTGACCAAAAGAATAAAAAGTGCAGGCATATGCTGTAATGCATGATCGGAATGATAAAAGTAGAATCGAAGATAGAAGGAATTGAGTAGCCCTAGGGAACAGAAGAAGCATGAAGAGTAAAGGAGAGGAGAAGAGAGAGATTACAGAATCGAGAAAAGTGACGGCGGCTTTGCGAGCGTCGGGAGTACTAGTCCAGTCGAGGGCGGTGGCAATAGCTTGGGCCACATTGTTGGCTATGTTGTTGCTGTCCTCCATTCTTCTTTAACTTTAACTGCTACTACTTCTATTCTCTTTCCTCGCTTGCACTCCTTCCTTCCTTCTACTTCTTCTTCTTCTTCTATTGAGAGAGAGAGAGAGAGAGAGAGAGAGAGAGAGAGAAAGGGATTCGGCTTTATAGAGAGACAAGTCTGAGTTGGGTTTAGTGGTGAGTTGAATGCAACGCCACAGCCCCCTCTGCCGGGTTTTTATCTATGTTTTACTGACTTGTGCGTCACCCTTCCGCGCTTGTCTTTTTTCTTCTTTGGGATTACTTCTTGTCTTAGGTTGTCTCATTTTCTCTTTTTAATTGAAAAAGGTGGCTAATACCATTTTTTTAACACCATGTTTAAAATGATAAAGGTATATAGAATTGAATTTAATTTTATTATTTTTAAATTTTTATATTTAAAATAAATTAATAAATTATATAATTAAATTTATTTTTATGATTTGGATAGTATATAAAATTGAATTAAATTATTTATTTTGATTATTTTATTTTTTATTAATAAAAAAGGGAAAAATGATGAAGTTAGAAAAAAGAAATATTAAATAGAATTGAGTGATATTTTTTATATATTATTTTTTAATATAAAGTTATTATGATAAAAATTATAAATCAGCCTTATTTTGATCTAATTTACTTTCAAATTTTTTAAATAATTGAATTCTATTTATATTTCAATTCTATGGCATTAATCAATTCTAAATCACAAAATTGAATTCAATTTCTTGAATGAATTCAATTCTACGAGTTTTTAAACAAACTGTAAAAAAATCACTATCCAAGATTTATTATTAAAGTATAACTCTTTTTCTTTAGAGATGATATTATTATATTTTTCTTCCATTTATTTCTAAAATATATACTTCTTTGGCATAAAATAATTGATTAAAATACAACCTCCTCTCTTGAAAGTTGACATTACTACACTCTCCTCTCCTTTATTTCTAAAATATATATTTCCCCTCTAAAAAAATTAAGATAAATTACACTTTAATCTATTTTTAAATTTTTTATTAACTTTTCATCATCTTATATTTGTTATTTTATATTTGTCCAAAATATCATTTAATCATAGTAACGCATATTATTTTTTTCACAAAATAATATATATATATAGCCATATATATTTTATTTTATAAAAAATTAATACATATAACTATTAATAAAGGGTATGTTGGTAAAAAAAATGAAACAATAAAAAAATTAATGAAAAAATTTTAGGAGTAAAATGTAGCTTATCTTAAATTTTTTAGGGGCTGAAAGTTTATATTTTCAAAATAAAAAATAAAAGAATATAATAATATCATCTCTCAAAAAAAGAAATTATATTATGTTCTTTATCTTAATTTTTAAGGAAGGAGAGTATCTATTTTAAAAATAAAAAAGAGAAAAACATAATAATATTATTTTCCAAAAAAGAGAATATATTTTACTACTACTACTACTATTATTATTATTATTTACGTGACTATGAGCATAGAAATTAACCTCTTACTATCGTATCTAAAAAGTTATACTTTTAGATAAAAGAAGTAATAATTGTGTTATTAAAAATATAAATTTACCGTTGGAGTATTTGTTATATTCATAATGATATAAATTAATAATATAACAGAAGAGTTACCACCGTCTAATGGCATGTTTGAACTTTTGTTTGAAAACTCTAGACAATGGCAAAAGCTATTCTCTAGTTGCATTTTGTCCAAATCATAGTTTTGAAGTTCCAAAAAAAAAAAAAATCTAAACATATTTTAAGTATACTGACTACACAATGTTTAAAATCTAATAAATATTTTTAATATGATAATTTTTGATACTATAACTATAACTTTTCTATTATAAAGTGTAACTTTTACAAACTAAGGAACAAAAGAGTTTACTTTTAATACTCCCTCTAAAAGAAGAAAAAATAAAGTACCGGCCTTGTAAAATTATTTTTACTAATGTTAGCTTTCAACTTACATCGCCCAAATTTGAACCATTAAGTTTAACCGAATTTATCATTTCAGTTATTGATAAATTGTTGTTGATTTAATTTAATTTAATTTTTTATGAATTTTTTAAATAATTTTCATTTTTTTATGGAAATTGTTTTGATTTAATTTTCAGTAACATAGCTATTTAACTTTTATATTATATAATAAAGTAAGATTTTAATTTTAATTATAGTAAAACAATTTATATTACTGATAAATAAGGTTAACAACTAATTTTAAAAATTTATTATCTCAATATCTTTAGTTATAAATTTATTTTTATTACTATCTAATAAATTATTTTTGCAACTTGTATTTTTATCTTTGTAATATTAATTTCTTTAATCTAATTTATAATTGAATTTAATTGACCTTTATTTAAGTTCAAATTCTAAAAAAAGTTGCTTTTGTGAAGAGACACCCTTATGTCCAGTTTGGCATCTGGAATTGGGCATGGAATTAAAGTTTGGAACTGAAATTTAGCTCCTCAATTCCAATTTTCATACTTGGAGTAATATATAGAATTGAAATTATAATTCTACGATCTGATTCCATACAATCGAAAAACAACTAAGATGAGTTCTTCCTAATTCTTAACTTAAACTTTATGAATTAACAATTCTAAAACTTATTAAATGTCTCTCTACTCATTCAAGTGTATATGATTCTCTCCTTTTTTTCATTTATATACTATCTATCATGTTTATTAAAATATAATATATTTTTAAAAATAATATAAAAATTTTCCTAAATTTTAATTTATTATTTTATATATCCAAATCCAAAAAATTATTTTTACATATAAATAATTTTCATAAAAGATTCATTTAGTATAAAATTGTTGTTTGTTTGTATTTTTATTAATTTTAAATTTTGAATCATACATTTAAATAATAAAGCCAAAATCAACCTCAGAATTAAAATTCATGTTCTAATTCCTTAACAAATCCAAACATAAACTTTAAAATTTTAAGTCAATTGAAAATCTATATAACAATTCCAATTCTAGTATCCAAACGGACCATATATCTTTACCGTCAAACAATTAATCTCATGAATAATTTAAATAGGCCGAATCTATCTCGCAAAAAACTAACGTTTATTCAGAAAGTTTTCATAATACATCAAGTCAAATCCGATATCAAAATCCTCAGTGGCTTTATTTAAAAACTCTGGTGCTGAATAACAAAAGAAGGTTAAACAGGATACAAAAGCCTTTTTCAATTACGAAAAAAAAAAAAATAAAAGTGTCTACAAAAGACTAGTGCTTCGCCCATTATCTACCTTATCTTTTTATGAGCACCACCTAGGTCGGTTTCCAGGATCAATACAAGATTCCGGGCTCCAAATAGTAAACAAATCGGACTTAAATTAGTTAAAATTCACTGAGTTCCAAAAACCGATGATGATTTAGAGGAAAAAGAAAAAAATTCCGAGACTAATACAAGATGGATTTTATTGTGATACCCTTTTCACCCTTGCCTATTTCACTCTCTAGAAAATTAGGAAAAAGGACATAGCTCACGAATTTATTACAATTCTAAACAAATTAAACAGAACTCAGATATTAACACGGGACTCCTTTTGAAAAGAAAATTACGATTCACGATGTACATCATGGTAATTCTCTCACCATACCAACAGATTGAACAGGGAAAAAAAGACCTTCATCTTAATAAAAAAACAAAAAGAAATAAAAAACTTATGAAAAAGAAATTGAAGCTGTAAAGTTGGTGAAAACAAAGATTTTACCCCTTGCTGAGAAGCAATTATACGCATTGCTCAGCAGTTGGTCTTCACCCAAAAATGAGGCAGCATTGGCATATTGATACTCTTAATTTGACTCTATAAGAATGTACTAAATATCTATTCTACGATTTTCTTTCCTTTAACCTTATCCTTGTGGGCACCTCTCTGTGGTTTGGATAAATCCATTGCATCACTTGCACTGTGTTTCCTCTGCTTTGGCACTCCAATTTCAGCAGCATTACCAATGGGACCCGACCAAGCTTGGAATGGTTCCTTTGAATAAGTATATGAGGTTGAGGTGAAAGAGACATCAGTAGGAACAGTATCTGGATCAATATGATGCGAAGATCCCAAAGGAAAGCCAAGCTGTCCATCTTGATGTGGTGGTGGGAACTTTTCACTCTTGCTCTTAGCATTTGCATGAGTGATTAGACGTCTTCTCTGCTACATATGAGATCATAACAACAAAATCCTTACAATATAAAGGAGCAGAAAAACATAATGACATAAATGCACAAGAGTTCTCTACTCCCCCTGCATGTTTATCCTAAAAGAAACCATTTGTTGAACACCAAAAACAAGCCATTACCAAAACCAATTAACTTAAAAGATATTGCACCTAAACATGCAGATTTTTGAGCAGCAAGCACTCCAGGATAGGAGAGATGAGCCCAAGCTGCTTCAAAAACTATGATATAGGAAGCCATTTAAGTTCATTCAGAAGTAAGACAACTTAGTGCTTAGCTGTAAATTCAAAGTACTAGACAACTTCAAGTGCCTTAAGCACTACATTAACCATCTAAAATATACTTAAATATAGGGGCATAGTCTAGTGCTACTTCTTAAAACAAATTGAATACTGAATATTAATAATCTACTCGTTGAATTGGTATCATTGCCAGATATCCATGTTAGCCTAAGAAACATCAACAAAATTCAGTTGCCAAATCCTAATTGTCCTACTTACTTGGTCTCATCTCAATCATTTCATTTTTGTTAAGCATTCTTGAAACTTGCATGATATAATAATCTCAAAGCACATCTATTCAGTGATTTCACAAACCAAAGCATCACAGATATTCTAGCAATTATTAATGGAAGCAATTTTATTGAACATACATCAATATTGGATTGAATCTCAGCATTGGCTTCAGGAGCAGGAATAGCTTTCACAGCACGATCACGGGTACGATGCTTCTTTTGACCATTAGCCTGAGCTTTGCTTGCAGCTCTTAGTCTGAAAATTCATATTGACAAAGTATTTTGCAGCTGGTCAAACATAACAGGAAGGCTAGATTATGACTAGCAGACATTAACCAAAAAAGAAAATTTTTCACTCCAATAATCCTTACAAATTTCAGTGTGTGCAGACTGTAGGGTGTATGATTTTTGGGGATCTGTTAAATAGCCTAATAAAAGAATTCCTTAGGTAATATCACAGTCAATGCAATACATTTTGTTCTCAAATTCCTTATCTTCCTCAGTTCCTCCCACTTTCTCTCTCCCAATCACTTTTTAAACTTTATTATTGTTATTATTATTATTATATTTCAAATATGCAAACAGTTCTAGTAACCAGAAAGGCAATTTAAGAGCAGAGATACCTCCTGGCTTCATCATCCCGCCGTTTAGCGTCCATTTCCTTGCTTGGGGGATATTTTGGAAGGCTAGAAGGATCGCAAGCATAAGGCTCTGTGGTAAAGAACTGCAAAATGTAGAATAGACTAGCAAAGTGAATGTATAGGGGATTGATATTTTTTTTTCTCCAAATAAAAAAAGAGAATCCAAAATCAACGAGGATAACATCTAAATCGGATTCAAGATGGTTTCATTTTATAATTTCATATTCCTAATTGCATTAATTTTGGACTGCCTATGTACTTTATTGTGGCCATTTAAAACATGCCATGAGTACATGCAGATGTAGTGCTTTAATTTAGTTCTAGTTCCAAAGAAGAGCTGCTGGCAATCATTGTTAATGATTATATTGCTCGAGGAAACAAGTTGCACTCCATGAAAATTGCAGGGATTCATGAAGTGAAATATGCAGCTTATTTTGTACATATCACAAAACTGAGCTTCAACTATCTGGTTTAGCCTTTTAGGAAATCTATATACCCCAATAATATATCAATATAAGCGGCAGGAAATAATAATATCACTAACAAGGCAATACAAAATCTGAAAGCAGCACATAGCATTTTAATGACAACAAATTCAGAAATTTTCAAAAGCCCACCTCACTTCTTAAAGCATCTGAGGCAGTTTTCCGTTCAGCAGGATCAATTGCAAGAAGAGTGTCGATAAGGGGAAGTGCAGAAGGTGGAAAATCCTTAAATGTCTCTCTTATGCATCTCTTGTATGGCTCTCGAGGTTTAAACAAGGTAGCATTAGGCAACTTTGACTTCTTCCAATACTCATCAGAAGGTGAACCACATAGTTTGTATATCTTATGCAGTTGCTCCACCTATGTAAGTAAAGGATCAGAAGAAAAAGAAAAAAACTTAATTGATATATCCTTAGAACTAAACTATGCTATACAAACTTGCACAGACTATGCAAGACATATTAGAATTAAAAAAGCATACTTGGATGTTTACAGAACACAGACTTGGAGATACGCTTAAATAAAGCAAGAAACTTTGTAGGCATTGTAGACAATGTAATTGGATAACTGAAGACAGATTACTATTTATATCCTCATCATCACTAGTGGCTCTAAATCCTCACAAATGCATCGTATAAGACAGAGATTTGTAGAATTACCATAAATACTTGTGATGCAGAAAATCACAAAAATAAAAAATCCTACTAGCAAGCCAAGATATGTAAGTTGTTACCTCTGTACGACCAGGCATAATTGGCTTCCCAGCCAATAACTCTCCTAAAATGCATCCGGCACTCCATAGGTCTACACCCACACCATAATCAGTGGCACCAAGAAGCAGCTCAGGAGGCCGATACCAAAGGGTTACTACACGACTAGTCATGGGATGCTTATAGTTTGGGTCAAACAAAGATGCCAGTCCAAAGTCAGCAATCTTAAGTATCCCTTCATTGTCAATAAGAAGATTTGATCCTTTAATATCACGGTGAAGTACTCGACGGTTATGACAGTGCTCAAGTCCAGAAAGCAGCTGATGCATGTAACATTTGACCTGCAATTGAAGGCACAATATCTGGCAACTTCAAATACTGCTGCTTGAAAAGGAAGTGTACCAATTATTACAGGATGACTAATGAATCCTTAAATTATTAAGGCAAACCTGGTCTAACCTGTGGCTCCGTGAACCTCATTCCTGGGCTTGCACCAAGTCCAGCTAAATCATGCTCCATGTAATCAAACACCAGATACAAACTACAGGACATCCTTGATGTAACTAAACCTTGCAACTTTACAACATTGGGATGATCCAATCTCCGCAAAATAAGAATCTCTCTAGCCATGAATTTTACGCTCTCAGGTTCCAAATTATCAAATCGAACCTTCTTCAGAGCAACAATTTTACCTGTCAACGTGTCTTTAGCTTTGTACACATTACTATATGTTCCTTGCCCGATCTAATATGACAGGAAAAGGAAAGGAAACTATGAGAATTGAAGAAATATGGTCCCAAGCAAATGTGAGATTCGACACTACATATGTTCATCTGACTCAAACAAAAGCAGATTCAATTTCTGTTAATTCTACCAACAAACAGATCAATAAATAACCATGAGTTTTACTTTGGATAAGATTATCATAGCATCCTTCACAGCCTGCATTGATGAACTTCAAACTCCATCCACAAATCCAGAAATGGCATGATCCATCAAATACTTTTCTATTTCAAGTTAAAACACAATGCATGCACAAACACTCAAAATTAACCAAAAAAGTCGAGCAATCTTCCCAGCAAAATAGAAACCAACCTTATCAATCTTCTCAAACGTGTCAGCCTTCCGAGGAATCCAGCCATTAAGCGCTTCCCCGCACACTGCGGTGAGCCAGGGTGGCCACCCAGCTGCAACCTGCTCCCCCCTCAAATGCTTGGGAGGATTACTCAGCCTCGGGTTCGGCTTTGATCTTCTCCTTTCACCCCTTGGCTTCTGAACCTGGACCTGCTGGACCCCATCATCATCACCACCACCCTTGCCTTCCTTCTCCTTCTCCTTCTCCTTCTGCTTATGGTTCCCACCATTCTGATGCTGAACCTCTTCCTCAGCTTTTCTAGCACAGACTCCATCAACCTTCCTCTTTGACTCAGCACTCAAACTCTTCTCCTCTTTCACATCTGATATTATCCCAGAAGACACTTCACGGCTAATCACACACCCCATTTCTCCAATCCAAGTTTCATCACTCAAACATGATGCCCTCTTTCTAGTTGTCAAACAATCACCACATTAATCCAATCTATGCTTCGCTATAATTAGCTTGGTAATCCTGCAATTGAGGAGAATGATCTGAACTTGAAATCAAAAGCATTCAAACTTGACCCAAGAAGCAGAGGAACTACGAGCACAAAGATAACGAGAATGCGGGATTCAGTGATCTGGTCAGAAGGTGAGTGAAAACGAAAGACTTATTAGGTACACGATGTGATGGATTTTGGTAAAAAGTAAAAAATAAAAAAGGAAAATAAATTTAAAAAGGAAGTTATGGTATGCTATGTTATGAATCAAATACAAGAGAGAGAGAAAGAGAGAAATTCTTACAATAACAGTAAGTGAAGCAGAATTCCAATAAAAGAGAGGACGATTGTCTTGTCTGTGTGTTGTGTGCTCTGTGTGTGTGTCTGTTTGGTGGTTTACTGTTTTTGGACTTTTGCCGTCTTTTCCGGCTCTCAGACAACAAACAAGAGGAGCGGGAATAGAAAGAGAGAGAGAGAGAGAGAGAGAGAGAGGATGAGATCTTTCTTCTTTCTTCTCGTTCTCACAAGTCAAAGCCCCACAGCTCTATCTTGCAAAGCCCATTTGGACTCATCTCATATATCCTCTTTTTTTCTTTTTTATTTTTTTAATTTCACGTAGGCTTCTATTAAAAATCAGTATTTTATAATTCTTCAGCGTTTCGTTACTCGTAAGGCATGGACAATAAATCCGTAATTCATAATCCATATAGTTCGATTTTTATTTACTTTGTTATTATTGCGTTAGGAGAAGGACAGTGCCTTTTCATATCCGTTTCAACAACTTCTACGAATTTGTCTCCTCTATAATCTATGCGAAAAACTCCTGTTGTCTAACGGCAAGGGTATTCAAATTACGAAAATGGAACTTCTCGTATTAAAATTATATATGATCTTATCTCGTAAATTTTTATCATTAATTAAATAAAAAGGTAGAGCCTAACCTAATACAAGACCGATGAAAAAGTCTAATTAATAATGAGTTTAATTTATATATATTGTTAATATAAAATTTTTTTATATAAATATTTAATTATATACTATTATATTAATAACAGTATTTGGCTCAATTATTTACTCCCTTCAAAATCTTACAAATACAAACACGTGACTAAATGATAATATGTATATAAATTAAACTCATTAATAATATATGTAAAATTTTTATACAAGATTCATTCATTAACCGTCTATGGTATGGACCACATTAACAGGACGTGAACTGTTTATTATATAACAGAAGCCAACCCATGTGTTGTTGAAGTTGGAAATCAGAAACCCTTTCTAAATGAAATTCCCTTCCTTCGGCCTTTTCATAATTTTGCTTTATTTGACCATGCTTATGATAGTTAAGTAACGTCTTTTCTATATAAATTTATTATCATGTGTGGATAACCTTTTATGTCTAAAATGTATATTATTAATAAACTTCAAAAGTTATAATAAAATTAAGTTACTGACACTTTTATAAAATTATTAATGAAATTTTAATTACCATATAATAGTAGTGTGATTGACTGATTTCTACTGTACCCCAAGTTAAAGGAAACCAGATTAGTGTAAGCCTAATTGCCCACAGTTTAAGCATTGTTGGGACTCGGAAAATGGAATAAATTCACTAGCCACCTTTTGGAGTGGTAATGTTGGAAATGCAAAGAGTAATACAGAAGTGACCAGGCCTAGAACCCCGGCATAATTTACTACTCTCCAGTCTTCATATGGTTGCAGGAGATTTCTTGGGCTTTAGTTTTCAATTAATTAGCACCAAAGCAACTTTTACACCACCAACAAGGCAGCAAGTTATAATTAGCTGGTGTGTTTGGCTTACTCTCTGACCATTTGCGGTTAACAAGCTCTAGTCCATTCTTTTTGGTTGAAAACACTCACTGAGTCTGATTCAATAAATTCTAATAACATATATATATTTCAAACTTATTACTTCACATAAAATTATCAAGGAAATGCCGATTAAAAAAAAATAAAAATAAAAGATGACTCCAAAAGCACCATATTATTATTTGACACAAACTTTTCATTGTTCAACTTAAACATCTATCTCTGGTATTATACTACTCATATTCTAAGATTGCCAAGATCAGAGCTTGCTCTTGACACCTCTTTGTCTTGTGGTTTTAGATCATCCTTTTCCTTGATTATTTTGGACGACTCTGCTATGGATCTCCTTGGAGGAGCTGAGCAGACTGGAACTACTGATCTGATCCTCACAGGTGGGGCCACGAAAAGAGGAGTATGCCCTCTTATCATGCCAAACCTTTCAGAGTTGGCCATGCCTGGACTTCTTGGGACTCCAGTTCCCATCCTTGAAGCCAGAGGTACTTCCCCATGTTGTGGTCTGGGGCCCAGAGATGAAGTGGTTCTGGGCCCCATGGTTCTGACTATGGAAGATGCAGTTGCTGGTGGTCTAAAACTTCTGTTGGAACTTGCTTTTGAATGTGCCCTGAGATTAGAATTGTCAATACCAGAAGGGTTTTGCAGCTCAATATTAACTGGCCTGTGTAAAGTGCCCATGCTCCTGTGACAAGTCCATTCAGATTTTCCACTTTGTTCTCCTTCCAGCTCAGTATTTCTGCTTCTGCTTCCAGAGCCACCATGCTTCTGTCTCTCGTCTTCTGAAGCTAGTGTTAGGACTCTGGTCTCATTACTAGGGCCACACGCTGGGGGATCTTCTGCTTTTTCCTCTTGTATCTCTCTAATGGTTACTGTTGACCTGCCTCTACTTAACTCAGGAACAATTTGATTTGATAAATAAAATGAAGGCCTTGGTGTAGCAATAGGGAACTTTGGAATAACAGGAACTGATGCTAACTCTCTAGCTGGAAAATAAACACAGTGATCTGGCTGGAGCACAGACTGCATTATAGGATAAATCTGTGGAGCAGATGGAATAGTTGGTTGAATGGCAAGTGCCAATAGGCGATTTTGCTGCTGTATAATTTGTTCTTGCTGCCAAAAATGATACAGAGCCACCTGAGGGGAGAAGCTAGAGATTCCACAATGCTGCCATTGCATAGGATACATGCCTGGAGTTGGCGGAGTTGACACCAAGGATGTTGTAGTTGACTTTTGCCATCTATGTTGATTATCACTTTCTAAAAAGTTTTTTGACTCAGATAGATTTAAGCTTGCAAGAACCCGAGCAATGATGACTTGTTCCTGTTCTTCACCGCCTTTAGACTCTGAAGGGCATGCAAATGAAGCTGACGAAGATAAATGATGCTCTGACACTAGACAGAAATTTAAAACAAATGGAATTTAAGTCAGGCCCTGGAAGGGAAAAAAAGAACCACAAGCCAGATAGTGTTGAGAAAGAGTATGTTGAAAAGAAGACCGGTTGCTGCTCTACAGAGAATGTTTCAAGTGTAGACTCAAAATTGGAAAAGTACATATAAGATAGATATAACTACAGCAGCAAGTGCTCACATTTTCTCAATGCAGACCAAGCAGCCATTGCAGCATTTTTCTGAGCCTGTTTCTTGGTCCTAGCCAGATCTCCCACAAAATACATTCCTGCAATCTCAACTGTACATGAGAAGCTAGGAACATGACCTGGTCCAGATCGAGTGGTCGTATAAACAGGAAGATTGAGTCCAGCTCTATGAGCAGTTTCCTGGAGCAAATTCTTGTATACTCCTGTTTCATCCTGTCAATATCCAAATACCAAAAGAAGAGATGATTCAAAGAACCTTCTACATTGTAAGGGAAGAACTTCAACAAAAGTGAATAACACAGTTCATCCCAGTCCACATCTTCTTCATCGCACCCCAAAAAAAAAAGGAAAGAAAAAAAGAAAGAGAAAAGAAACGGAGACCACTGCAATCATATGCAATGAGCAAATAACCAGGATTTCTTTATATTCCTAACAAGAGGGGGAAAGTTATATCCTTTATCTCAAATTCTTTTATTTATTTATCCCATTTGCTTGTAAAATTAAGTTCAATGAATCAGAATGAGGATCAGACATCCTCCTAATCCATTGGGAAGAAAAAGCAGAACACTATAAAAAAGGATAAAAAGTGAACAACAAAATAATATATTTGTATTACAATTTTCATCAACAACATGATTGGAAAATGCAGCAAAGACCTAAATGACAAATGACAATGTATGTTTGGCCTTGATGTTGGTCATTTAGCATTTTCCCCAGTAAAGAGAGAGGTGCAAGAACTAATCTTATATGTAAAATATATAAAACCATGAAGAAGTTTATAATTCAAACTCAAACATCTGATGCAATGATGCCATGCCAGTATAAACAAAAATCAATTCAATTTAAAATGTCAACCCGGAACTTTAAACCTGCGACTTCATATCAACTGACATAAAGCTGAGGGAACTTATTATCATTTGCTCTGGCATTCCTATGCATCACTCATCCAATGACAATAGATAAGCAATTATGCAATTAATAAATCAAGCAAGTGATTGCTATTTTGAAGGAAAGAGAGAAGCACAAATTAAATCTAGCAAAGAGGGAGGGGGATGATAAAAATATCCCAATTGCTCACCAGAACCCTAGCAGCCAAAGCTCTAGAAGGGCCTCTTTTTGCAAGAGTGTTAAGAGCTACCTCAGCTGCTGCATGTTCTGCCTGTCTTAAGGTAGAGCAGAATGAAGGGCTTTCAAATGTCTCTCCATTGAAGTTGACAGTTGCCTTGAAACGAGGAGCATGATCTGGCCCTTCGCGGATGCATGAATAGGCTGGCAAATTAAAACAGCTTCTTTGAGCCAATTCTTGCAACCGGTTCTTGTACATGTCTGCATTTAAAAGGAATTTAATTTCGTATAATGTAAAAGGCGATGGAGAGAAGGAAGCAGCAAGAAACTTCTGTTAATTTAGGAAACAGTTCGGTGGTTGAACAATTCACTCACCCCACATCAGATGCTTAAGAGAAAGATAAAATAGAACGTTTCAATAGTTCAAAAATAAATATCAATGGGCAGGGTAGTCAAACAACTTCTGAAACATCTCATATTCTCCATATTTTTTTTTTCAATAAAAATATCATATTCTTCAAAATTGTCCACCACCATTACACCAAAGACCAAGCATATTCTTCATACAACACAAGTGAACATACTTGAAGGTGGCCAATCTAACATCAACTCTGCAAACTAACGGAAACTAAAGAAATGTTTATTGCAGGACTGATAAGCTGAAGGCAACAATGAATTTAACTAAATAACAAAGCATTCTTTGGTGAAACTCAAATTGGATTTCGTTTCTATATAAATTTGGTATTTGGTACTACCGAAAGTATAGAAATTTCAGAAACTTTCCACATATTGCAGCAAACCTTTTGCAGAAATAATTCATATAGACAGAAGTAGAATCATAAAAAGCTTCAATAAATGTCAAATGTAAAATCAAAGTCCCACATAGAGACTCTAAAAACACAAAAATGAAGTAGCTATAACTGAAGCAGCTCAAGAATCAAACAAAACCGATCATAAAAGCGTTTCCGTGCATCTATTCAGCATCCACCAAACTACCCCATTGGTAACATCCAATAGGAATTCACCACAATCAAACCCCATTCATGAAAAATTTATGTTGAAAAACAGCTCAGAAATCGCATTGATGAAATTCAAGGAATCCTGACAGTGACAGATAAGTAAGAAAAGCATCAAACATCCAATCAGACCTTTTGGAACAAGTGAACAAAGCCTAGAGCGAAAGGATCTGGGTGGTGTAAGTGAACAGGGTAAGCCAAAGTTGGGGGGTGGAATTGGAAATTGGAAATTTGATATTGGTACAAGGTACTAAACCTTTATTAATCAGTTGGGAAAATTTTCCCGAGAAAGTGACGGAAAGCTAGCTAGGTAGGAAGGAGGACACTGAATACTTAGTAATAGCAAAGTGGGGTTTCGTGCCCACAACAATACAGTGATTCACGTTTCTGTGCTGGGAAGCAAAAGCAAGCTCTAATTGTATGGTTTGGTTGTGTTGTGTTACTGATAGACAATGAAAATGATTGGTTTTCCCTTGTTTTTTTTTTCCTGCTTTCAGAGGTTAAAAGATCTACACGCTGTCGTTTATTGCACTCAGATGTGGGTTTTAAAATTTGTTACTGTGTTTTTAGTTGTTAATAGGAGTTTTATTGTGTTTAAGAAAAGAATTAGAGAAATATAGTGATTTCAGTCCCATACAATACTGAAATAGCAACATATCACACCAAATTGGTCGAATTTAGGGTGATAACTTGCAACACATCACCATAAGTTCACTAAATTTGATGTGATTCAAGATTAAAATGGGTTAATTTCACCCTTTTTTTTAAGAAAAAATTGTTTCACACACTTTCAAATATTTTCAAATACTCCCAAACAAAATCAAATACTCTCGAATATTTTTACAGAATTGTTGTGATATACCACTCTATTTATAGATAAGAATCTGGATAAGTTGCCAATTCTTTTTTTTATGTTTTTGGTTGAAATAGCAATAAAATATAACAAAATTTGTTTTTCTTTTTTTATTTTAAATATTGAACTCGCAACACTATAAGACAAATTTTGCATCATTGCGAGTGGTAGGTGATTTCTTTTTAACCAAAACAAATCTGCTAAAACACTATATTCTTTTAAGTATGTTCAAATTACTATATTTTTTATTTAACACATAAAATTATAATATTGATCTGCTTCGATCCTCAGATGTCGAGAGTTCAACCCAGCAAATTTTAAAAGAAGCTTTTCTTTTTCTTTTTTAATTTTCTTTGTAAAACCATTTCAGTGTTGAGCAAATCAATATGAGAAAACTTTATTAGCATGGGTACTTTAAGTGGTTCATGTGCTTCATTTTGGCCATTCACGGTTACATCTGGCCACTGAGGGTTAATGCCATATTAGAAATTCGCATTTGTAAGAAAGTAAAAACAATTTTAATATCCTAAATGAGTGTACGGAAAATATCTCATAATATATGTTAAGAAAATTTATTATAGTACTTTTTTTTTAATGGGGATGTGAATTTATAGAAAGGCAAGTCTCATGTGCTAAAATATCCAAAATACAACTAGGGCCTCATTGACCCAAATTTGGTTATCTCTAATTCTGGTTAATATTGCTAACTTATCAGCAACTAAATTACAATATTTAGGAACAAATTGGGCCATGAAAAAACTAAATTTAGAGGCTATATCATAAGCTTCTAATAATATGATCCCATTGTAAGATAGAATAATTGAATCCTATTCAAAGCTTTTTAAGACAATTTTGACATCGCCATTTAAGACTAAAGCCCTAATTCCCAAATTTTGAGGTAAGAGCAGTCTTCACGACCAAAACCCTCATGTAAGTGCTTCAGCCTCGCCAAGGAATTTCTTGAATGTTGCCACAATAAAACTTTCCTTTCCATTCCTTGATCATCATTCTTATTCCAATCGCAAACTCATCCACAAAGGTGGCTCCATCCATATTCAATTTTAGAACCCATTGCAGTGGCACCATCCATTTCTCGAGGAGGTGATTCTCATCTGGTATGAGGGGTTCTTGTGTCAAAGCTCGACAATAGCAACTCAACCTAGTTGCGGTTTGGAGGAAGACTTGCATTGGACTTTCTATAAGTTTGCCTTGCCAAACTTGATTCCTCTATTCTAGTTTCCTTCCCACACAGTTGTCATCAATTCTTTGTCTCTAATTGCCTGGTGATATCAAATACTTTATGCCTTTTTATATGGTATTTATTCTTTATATCAAAATAATATTATTCTACAAATTCACTATACTGAATCAATTACAAATCGTTGCTCATCATTATGCAAAACAACACTTCGATACCCGACGCATGTTTGTCCCATTTTCTTGTTTATCAATCCTAAAAAGCTATAGATAATTGCATAAAACAAAGACAAAATGTATGGGCAAATCAAAGACTTATCCCATCATTTTACATTCACACTCCAAAATCCAGCAAATTGCAACTCACCAATGACACGGCTAATTATTACAATTAGCTTGAATAGGAACAATACATGTATTTTGTCATGATTATTTTTACCGATTACTACACATCTCCGGGGCAAAAGAAATTGTCTTTTGTCGAACATCAGTCAGGAATCTATAATTAACCATCTGATATGCACCCAATAGGCTTGGCCCTTCATCATCACCCAGAGGCAATACAATCAAGCAGAACATATTATCAAAATCTTGAAACACTTGGCTAGGATCCACCACCAAGTCTGCACCTGCAGCTCCTTCAAAATGGTATGTCATGGATGGCTTTGTGTAGCTAGTCCCAGGAGGTGGTTCTTCATAGCAAAGGTCATAAGGCACCTTCCGTCCCGCAATGGGATTCATATTGTACTTCTCAAAGTAGGAAGTTACGTATGACCTTAACACTTGATAAGCACTCTTAACCAGAAATGTTTGGCCACTACCCGTATCTAAGGCAAATCCACCACTCCTATCTGGTTTCATTTGGAACAATGTCGGGTTTATTGGAAGCTCAAGCCCGGACAAACCGATCTGAAACAAGTTAACATAGTATCTCGGCAAGCCGCGTTCAACCAGCGGCGTTATCTTGAATTCTCCACTTATTTGCGCATCATCGCCAAACCACAAGTAACTATAGGGGGCCTGTGATGAATATGGGGTGAAGCAATAAGAGAATCGCAGATTGGTAGCAGGCGACAATTGATCTAGGATTGATCTCGGGCCGGCGCCTAAACCGATCACTCCGGCTATGAAATTGTGCTCTCCTAATGGCCCTCCAAACATGATGTTCCGGTTGTCAAACCCGCAACCAAAGAGCACGTCTTTGAAGCTTATGAAGCCTTCAGTGTCGGGGAATGTGAAGTTCTCGGCCGAAACAATGCCTCCACTAGTGGCACCTCCTGAGTATTGTACTCTGTAAAGACACAACCCTGCTGGGGAGCACATTTTGGGTATGCAAAGTGGGTGATCACATGAAACTGCTGTGTAAGTTTTGGATTCATGGTACTTGAAACTGCCCCCACCAAGTGGGAAACAGTTCACACAACCATCACATTGCAACCATGTGTCATCAGAACCTGAGTCCATCAACAAGAAGGTTGAGTACGGCTGTGTGCCTATCATCATTTGAACAACATAGAGGCTTGTCAAGACGTTTATGACCCTTGGTTGCAAGGTTTCTGGGGTTGCTTGGGTGTTGATGGACCTGAAAGAAAGGGCACGAGTTCTTGAGAGTTGGACCAACCTTTGATGTGTTTCTAGTAGAGAAAGGCTTTTGGGAAAGAGCACTGAATCAATGTCTTGTCTTGGGATGAGTTTCATTGTGAAACCAATGGTGTCATTGGGAATGCGGGCGTAGCCAGAGGGAAAAAGGTGGATGAGAAGAATCAATAAGAAAGTATAACCAAATGATATATCAATGGTTATTTTGGAACCCATTTTTTAGGAAGCAAGCTCTGCACTGCACAACTGACACAAGGCAGGGGTTTATAAGTGTGACTGTGTTGACATTGGCTGACAAAGGTTGCATTGACATCAAAGAAAATAAACTCCAGCCTTTCTAGTCAAAGTTGCCATTTAAAACAAAATTAATTATTTAATCATTCTATTTATGATAGTAATTGATGCTTTTTATTGGCATCAATTTTTCTTTATCTTGATGGTACTATCTGTATTCGAATCCTGTTACTAAAAATTCAACTAATATAATTCAATCTAATAGAAATCTTTAAAAGAGGTAGGGGCCTCCAATAAAGATTTTTTTCATTATCAAAGTTCGAACTCAATGCCTCTAATTAAGGGATTAAGGCACATATTATCTTGACTAATCCCATGTTGGTTGGTGGTGTCATTTAATACAATAAATTAGTTTATACTTTTATTTCATTGAAAGAATCAATATTAAGGAAAGGTTTAATTAAAAAGAGTGACCAAATAATTTTAAAATGTAGGTAATAATACTTTTAAGGGATATTTCTTAACTTTCTTTATTCTTTTTATTTACTATATCAAAATGTTAAAGCACCGATAATTGGAAAGCTTCACCGTTTTATTTATTTTCAATTCTATGCCTTCAAACTTTTAATGAAATTAGAAATGTACATTTTCTTTTTAAAGACATAAATGCAGCGATACTATGTGTTTCATAATGAATTTGACATTTGATATCTATATCTATTGTTAATGGCTATTACTCATTTATATTTAGTTCATAATAGTAATTAGATGGTTATTTAAAGGGAATTGTTAATCTTCATGCATGAAGGTTAGCAAGTTACACATTTTATTTTAGATATAAAATTCACTGTTCTCTTTTCTTAATCACTTTACAAATGTAGGCAAATTTATAATTTTACTTGATTTATATTAATTATTTATTTAACTTTTTCTTTTCTTAATTAATATTATCTCTTTTATTTTTTTCTATTTAAATAATATTATTTTTTTATTTTTGCTTATTTAAATAACATATAAGTGATTAAAAATTCAAATAATATTATTATATATTGAGTAATTTATTAAAATACTTTTTATAAAGTTTGCAAAATATTAAAATATTATTAAAATTTACATAAGGCGTGTTCTGTAATACACCTTACAAAATAAGGTGCATGATGCACCCTATGCATACAATAGGATGTACGATGGGGACTGCAACAATTCCCTCAGCCATATTCCATGGAGATTCGAGACCGAGCAACGGATCCACTCCTCCAAGCTCGCCAACGCTCTCCGCCACATCCTCCGCCACAACCGGTGAAGCCTAACACCAGCCACGAGGTCCGCAAAGGTCGCCGACTGAGTTCTCGCCACGGCGACAAAAGGCCGAACTCGGTGGAGCAGCACGATTTTGGCAAGTCCGCTCAGCCTTTGGAAGCTCCAGAGGCTGCACAAGAAGGCTCACAAGTCCACCATCGGATTGCCGAAGAGGCCACCAGAGATTCACCGCAAGCACCCACTCTGAGGACCTTTATGTCATCTTTATCCCTCACAGACCTATAGGCTACAACATTGGAAGAAACCTTCCTTGTTAGAGGGCATGTGTGGTTGTTCGGGAGAGGGAAGAAGTCGATGCAGTGGAAGAGGCTCCACCATGCGGAGGATGCCGATGTCTTGTTGACATTCGCCCAGCAACACCTCCGATTGGTGCTGGTTAGTCGTGCCTCCACCGCTGCCTTTGCTGGAGCTGTCGTTAACCAGTGCAGAGGCCACTGATGGAGCGAGAGGAAGGAGATAAATGGGGAGATCAGTTAGCCACATGCTTTTCTTCCTTTAGCCACATTTTTTGATTGTGGATAAAAATCAAGTGCAGCTGCTGCACCTTACTTTAGATAGAGCATTGCAAAATGTGCCTTTACCTAATATTTAGCCATTTAAGTAATATATTTCATAATTAAATTTCAAGTAATATATTCAATACTAATTTACGTGTTTAATATTAGTTGAATTAATTTATAAAAAAATATTACTTGAGTTAATATCTTTTTATATTACACATATCTTGAATATCTCTTAAAAAAATATTAAATTTTAATTCACGCAAATATTATTTGAATTATAAAAAGATGCATGAATTATAGTACTTATTAAATTTATATTATTTAACATCTCTCTAAAATATACTTGAGCAATTAACGTAAACAATTCACGTGTTTTTTATTTACCTTTTTAATTATATATTTTATTATCTAAATATATATTACTGGAATAAGAGAAAAATGAGATAAAAATAATATCATTTGAATAAAAAAATAGTGAAGAGAAAATATTAAATAACAAAAAGAATAATTTAAAATAATAATTAATATAAATGGAATAAAATTATAGTTTACCCCTATTTACAAATAGATTAAGAAAAGAAAGGAATGGATTCTATGTTCAAAACAAAATATGGAACTTGCTAATTCTCCACATAAAAATGTAAAGGTGAGCCGCTCTTGCAACCAAAAAAAAAAAAAAAGTGAGCCGTCCTCATATTTAAATAGTTAATAGGGTGCCAATTTGTTAGTCCATCCCATCTTTGGAACTAATGTTAGTCCACCCAAATTTTACCGTTAGATGTGTTTTATTTAAAATCTGATAGATGAGCTATAACCCGTGTTTTTTTGCTCTGAAATTGTTAATAAGTATCGCGAACGTTTAATTTTGCAGTTCGATCCCAAATTTTTCTAATTGCCAGCGATTTGCACCGATGTTTTTTGGTGTTTTCTTTTTTATGGGCGAGGGGGGTGCGTAAACAAATGATCAAAGAACTGGAAGTGATTGGAGGAATACGTTTGTGTGATGATCGAAGAATTGGAAGGGAAGAGGTGGTAGATAACCATGTTGATGACTAGTGGTTTGATTAGAAACCCTAATCCCCCAATGAACATCAGATGGTGGGAGACCATCGGTAAGTGAACAGGAGTTTTCGAACTTGAAATATTATTTTGTGCAACTATTTCCCCAAACTGCTCTAGCATCGTGTCCTTGTGTGCCATGAAGTTCACGAGCAGCAAGGTTTTGTGTCAATATGTCGATGGTATGTTAGCTTCTTGAAAGAAGCCAGTTCTATGTGCTCTATTTTGCAACATGTCGGGACCCAAGGTGGAATTTTTTTGCTTATTTCTTTATGGCTATTTGACTTGTAACGAGGATTTAATTGAGTTTTTAAAGAAATTGTTGTTCATCTGTTGATATTGTGCAATTAGAAAATTATTTTTTTATTTTTTTGATAAAAAAATTAGAAATATTATTAGAATTATTGATTGAGAATAATGATGATGATGTAGTGTAAGTGCCATCAAATACAAGAAGCAAACAATAAGGCCAGCTTGAGGTGAAATCACTGCACTAAAAATTGGCAATGCAAGGCACATTATGAACTTCGAAGATTCTTGGGTAAGCTGTTATGTACTATCACTGGGTTTGACTCCTTCTCTTTGCAACCTAATGCTAGTGCTGCTGGAGAAGATGTTGGACTCTTGGTTATTCATGCATATAATTTGGTATGGTGACTTTAGTTATTATGAACATGTTTGCTTAATTTTGGTGCATATTAGTAGACAATATCAGTTACTTGGGTTGCTAGTTTTGTTGATTTATTGGGGCAATTCATCGTTTCTCTTGATTCACTTTTATTATTTAGAAGCTTTTCAGTTATTATTTAGTTTTAACAACTTGTATTTTGCAGTTCAATCAATAACAGATATCCTCAATTGTGTTATTTTCTCTTGCTGCATATATAGAAGAGATGCAGTGCCTTCCCCTACATTACTGCCTTTGATGAATATTATTAAATTCCTGTGACCCTTAATTCTTTTGGCAATTGCACACTATAGGCAAGAGAAGACCATCACCGCCTGGTACAAATCCTGCTAGTGCTGCAATGTGTGGAATGGAAATGCCAAGGGAAACATAAATATTGAAGAGCTAAGAAAGGCTGCTGAAACATATAAGGACAACTTATCTCACCTTGTGCTACAACTTGCTTCCTACATTGGAATTTCACTTGCATTATTTGGATAATATACCAGTGGATTGGGGGAAAGGGTAATTTCGAACTTGGATAATTTTGTTTAATATTTGTTTGTGGTGATTTTGATTCAAATTGTGGGTAGCATATCCTTCAACCCATGAGCGTTTATGCATGCCGAATTGAAGTATTCTCCCAAATATGCATATGGCAATTGTCTAAACCATCTTTTGGCCATGTTAAAACATAGTACTTAATGTGGTATTAGATTAGTGTGGCAATCTTAAAAATTCAGTGATACTCTTTTTATTTTATTAAGAATGCATGAATTGTCAAGGTTTTTTTATTTTATTTCCTAAACTTTGGATACTGTACCCCACATTTATCTTTTCATAGGTCGATAATTTTGGTCTATCGCGGATGAACACCATACTTTGTTGTCATCAAAGTCTTACACTAGAGCGGTTATTCTTGACAGCTTGCCCAGTCACCTAGTCAGCAGCATTCTTACCGCGGCAAAAATTTCCTCCATTTTGTAGATTAGTCACCCTCCGTGACCAACCTCAACAGATGAACAGCCAGAAATTTCCTCTTACTACTTCTAGGTCCGGTCCATGAACACTATCTTCGCAGCTCAAAATACGAGGTGCGGGGCCACCATGGCCACACCAATTCCTCAAAGACAAAATGCAGAAAAAGAGCAAGGGATCTATTTGCAGAAAAAAATTACACCGGGCCCTATTTCAAAAACACACGAAGGGGTCATTTTGTTATTTTGATGGGGCGACTAACGTTAGTCCACAACTGCAGGTGGACTAACGAATCGATCACCTAGTTAATGATAGTTGTTGAATGATTATTATGAGATATGTGAAAGAAAAGAGTTATTTATGATTTACATACGATATTACTGACCTTTTTTCACTAAAGAGACGAGTGCGATCATGGCAAGGACAAGCGAGATGATGGGGAAGAGCAAGACATAATCAAGGGAACTCGAACAGCAATGGTTAGAGCAGTTATACAAAAAGTTTAGTTTTGAGGTTGAATGGCAATAGTGAAAGTAGTTGCAGAACCGTTGAGGCAACAGAGAGGATAGCAAAAATTTCAAATATATATATCTTAAAAGTATGAGTTTAATTTAAACTATTGATAGTGTAAAATAATTTTATACGGTTAATTAATTATATCATTTTATTTATATAGCCATTCAAATAGTAAATTGAGACTTAACTATATTTATTGTTGTAATAAAATATAATAAAACAATAATATAAAAAATTTATATTGTCAATATATTAAAATTTAATTATCAAAATATTATTATCTAATTATTAAAATCTGGCATTTTCCTGTAAATATTTTTTATTATGTTACTCTAATACTTTTAATATAATTAATTATTCTCCTTAAAAAAACTATTATTTATCGCGCTTAAAGTTAATTTTCCCTATTTTATTTCATTAGTTTGCTAGTTTGGGGTAATGCACAAGTTTATATAACAAAAGGTGGGCCTACTGGCAATTATTTTTTATCTGCACTTTTTTTATAATCGTTCTAAACTTTTTATTCCTTGAACTACTTTTAAGTAGTTTTAAAGTTAAACATATTTTTATTTATGCTTTTTGTATTATTATCTATTTATAATTTATATTACTTATAATTTGATATTTTTTATAACAGAATATGAAAATAAATTTTTATAATATTCTTATATAATAATACAATTTTCCATAAATTTTAAAATAAAATTTATTATCAAATTATCTATTAAATAATTGATTATTTCATGTAAACTACTCAAATCCCTCACCGACAGCCACTTCAAATGACGTGAATTGCATCCACGTTTGAACTTTGAAGAAAGCATAATTTTTGTTATCATAAAGATTATCATGTACATATATACCTGAGTCCAAGTAATTATGAATACATTAAGATCAAGAATATTGTAGTATATCTACCAACTTTCAGGGCTTGAATGTTGGAGTTTGGTCAGTCTCAGCAGGAGGATAAAGTGCCTGATATAATTTCCTATCGATAAAACTCCTGTATGGATCCTCCTCCCGTTTCTTGAGCAAATAATCTAAATTGTGCTCAACTTCAGACTTAATTTGCAGGTACAGTTGGTTGGCAGCTTCTTTGTCTCTAAGCATATTCTCCATGCCTTTTGTTTTTATAGGCTTCCCAAATAGATAGTAAAAGCGACCAGGTATTTTGGGTAGAAGCGCCGGAACAATGATTTCTTGGCTTGCCACCTCGCCACTTATCTCATCTCTGAAGAAACACAAGAATTGCTCGTGAATAAAAGGTCCACAATGGTGATATGTTAACTATATTAATATTAATGTGTTTATTCCATGTTGGTACTCACTTGGCAAGACTTTTTTAAATAATTATATGACATTTAGATGACATTTAATTTTGATCATTCATATATAATTATATAATCAACATTTGCTACTCTCACCTGTCATATAAAAATAGTCCTCGCTTGATACACTTCAATATAAAAAATTACACAATTATTTAATTATATATTATGGCATTACTAGAAGCATTTGACTCTTTTTTTTTTTTGGTATATTAAAAGTATTTGACTCTAACAATTATTATCTTAAAAGTCAGCTATTTTAATAGTATATAATATAATTAGATAACAGTATAAAATTCTTTATAATACAAAAATCACAAAAGAACTCGTATGTAGTTTTGAGATGGAGAATAATTACCTAAACTTAACAGAGTCACGCTGCAATTCTCTGATGTAATCCTTGACAAAGGGGATCTTTACTAAGTCGTTGTAGTCAAGAAGTATCTGTAAGATTCAAGTAGCAGGAGATGAGTCCAATCAAAAGGCCAGCACAACTAACCAAGTTCAAGGTTTGCAAGCAAAAAGAAAGGAAAGATAGCAGCTATTTTCTTCTCATTCCTCTCCTCACCCCAACAACACGCGTCTGACACAAGGCTGTGAAATGATGATGAATGGAGTATTTATGGAAACTAAAATTATGCAACATTGGGTTCAATATTTAACTCAATATTTCTTAGAACCAAAATCAAGATACTCAAAATAAGCATTTCCAAGAGATAAACAAAAAATCTACAATTATCCCGGCTCGGAAAATGAAAACAAGAAGTTCGAAAAGAGCTAGAGAGAGAGAGATGAAAACAAGAAGTCAGGGAAGAGCTAGAAAGAGTAAAGTTATCCCCAAATTCCAATTGATTATTAGGCTGATTCTCAACATGGGAAGGAAGTTCCGCATATGATAAAAAGAGATTATTAGTTGAAGAGGAATGATCAATGAACCGACTTTACTACAATGTTTACCATAAGAAACACAGTGCAACCACTTTTGACTTTCCTAACTTTCACTTGGTGTATCGAACACATTCTGTTAAGTATTTACAATTTGCAAACTACAGCAACAATGGGACAGAACTTAATTCAAATGTTTCACTGCTGATGACAAGTCAAAATTCCTCCGGTGACTATGTCACTATGTCACCTTTCAATATTGAATGTTATCTACTCTAATCAAGCATTATATTCTAGACTAGAAGAGATTCAAATCACTAGAGCCAGGATTTTCATCTCATTTGTGGCTGACATGATACCTGTTTATTATATGATATATCACTTGACTCAAGCAGAATGAACAGCCTAAACTATTATGGGTAGAAAAGTAAAGAATTTTCCCCATAAAGAGAGAGAGAAGAGGGAAAGGGAGGGGGGCTGTTAGAGAAAAGGAAGAAAGAAACCTACTTCAGCTATATCATCTTCGCCCACAGCTCCGAATGGCACAATTGTAGCACCAAATCGTGCTGCCATTCTCACAAATTCTGGATGATCAGGCCAGATTACCTTGTATTCTTCCCCCTGACAATTATAGGAACAGTCAATGCTGCTCTCAAAGGAAAGGTGAGAGCATAAAATAACTGTGAATCATAAATACTACACAGGAAGATAGTAGTGTCTTTCTTTCTTATTTTTCCTTTTTTTCCCCCCCTGGATAATGACTAATCTTAGATAGAAACTTGATGCACCTTATAATGGAGAGCCTCACGTGCACCACCAGGATATAGGAGAACATGTGATTTTGTTGAAAGCAATTTATAAAGACTGCTTGCTGAAACAGGCACCGCACCAAATATCTTCACCCAATCAAATATAGTAAACTCAGAAGAAGTGCTCTCCGTTTTTCCGGTAAACAGCTCAGGATGGGCTATTCCACGAAGCAAAATACCCTTCTGACTTAAAAATTCGTCTACAAGTGGGGTAAGCTCAAACCCCAACAACATGTGATAACCAACGTATAAGACAGGACCTTCATCTGGAACACCAGAGAGACCTTTCACAATCTTTCCATCCTCCAATGTTGAGAACATAACGGATCCAATCACAGAACGAAATAATCTGCCATGCACGTGAGCAGCATATGCACTTTAATCCTATTACTCCCATTTGCTTGGGAACAGGTACAACTCAAATTCTTGAAGAATAATATGAAAGTAAACTAACAGATTTCCAGCTAGAACAATACATGGCAAGCATAATAATTGCTAAATCAAATTACCCAACTACTTGATCCATTGCATATCTGAATTCAGTCATACTGGGAGGAATGTAATCCCTGACCAAATCATGCCTCCTTGAAAGACGGTACATGCAAGTTCCCCTGATGATTGTCAGCAGACCAACACCATCTTCCTGCACCACCATGGAGAATGAACAACAAATTAATTAACTAAGATTGAGCTGCTATCACAGAAAAATACATAAGCAGTAAATCTCCAACAAAAGTTGTTAAAACGGCATACTCAAAAGCTGATGAGTTCATCCTGTAATGCAAAGTACAATGTCACATTTTACCCAGAGTATAGAAAATTTATCAAAACAGCATACTCAAATCCTTCTATTTTAATGGATGACCAAGAGTACAAAACTTAAAATGCTTGTTCTTTACCATGAGTTTTGTAGTTAGAGTTTTATTTTTTTCAGAAAGTCAAACACATAATTTCCATCAGATATTGAGAAAACAGCAATGGAAGATGAATGTTGCAGCTTTGAAGCAAATCAACAATTAGGTAGAGGAGCAATGAAAATCGAATAAATAGAAGCCAAATCATTCAGTGAACAAATTGATTGTCGCCTTTTGGTTCAATTGAGAATAGATTGGACCGGACTAATATGATTTAACAAGTTCAAATATATTTAGTCTTCAAGCCACCAGAAGCTGCAGAAAAGTTTCTACAAGAGCCTAGGAAAAGTTTGACGATAGTTGCAAGGATATCTATTCATTTCACATACCAAGAGAAGGGTGTGTCCGCTGTCCTTGAAGTTACGAACTTTGCAGTTTTGCAATGTGCGTGCAAGTCTTTGAGCTTCATCTTTACTGGGAAGCATGTTATCCTTGCCACTAGAATGGAAAATTTTGTCAATCTCAATTCTCAACAACCAATTAAGAACACAAACTTGAAAGTAACTTATACACAGGTTATATGAACACACATCTCAAAGAATGGAATGAATAAAAGCTGAAGTCCTACAAAAGATCACCATTGATTCAGTTAATAACACAATCCAAATCCAATACATTTTGCAGAAGAGATCATAGTAAAAGCAAAAGATAAAAACCAGTAAAGTTAGGTTGAGGAAAAAATACAGGGAGAACAGAGATAATTTGACCCTTCCTTCGCCCCTACCACGCATGTGAAAATTTCATATAGAGATTATTGACCTCCAAGGCTTACAATTCTATAGATTATTGTTGCAGAACTCCTGCGGTACATAATACGTACAAATCTAGATTGGAGTAGCAATTATGAGCTTCTTTATGAAGCATGATAAGCAACAATAAAATACCAGCCAACCCACAAAAAAACAAAGGATAAAAACACACACAGTCACGCATTATTATCATATGAGACATCAAATCTAGAGTAAGAACCTAGCAAGCACAAGCACTTCAGCTTTAACAGCATGGAGACGCGAATTAGCATATGCAGAAGCTGATTTAAGAAGCTTCAGCTTCCAAAGAAGAGTGTCCCTCGGTATAATATTAGCCAACTCCTGAAAATAGATCAGACAAAGTATAATATTGATTGGAAGCTCAACATGATTCCATACTGTATGAACTTATAAGAATTTGGGAACTAGAGCAAGGGAAAAAGATAGAGGAAAGAGACAGAACATATCACAACCTTGAAAACAGGAGGGATACTTAAACAGTTATGAGGGTAAACAATAAGGTGAGAAACCTTTAAAATTTTGTAATTATTATAGAAAAAATTTAGGAGGTGAATCCATGCCACAAGCTTGTGATTCTTGTCAACTAACTGAAGTTAGAAACTATGTAAAACCTAGAAAAAGACAATGGAAAAAAAGGGGCTACCAAAAGGACAGAATATTAAAATCTTCTTACTGGAAGACATGGCAGCAATGCAGTAAGGTTGGATGACAATTTTTCTATTTTCTTTGAAGGTGGAAGCCTATTTCCAATATTGACTGATGCCATCTTCATTGGTTCACCTGATGTCATTAAATTGTATCACAAATCACAAATTTTTTGTATAACAAAAATATTATTGGAGAAAGAAGGAAAAGTAGGATAAGATATCATCCCAAACAGAAAATTCTATACACATCAAGGAACATGACAGTTACTCGACATGCTGCAATGCTGCTCAGTCTCACTGCATATCGGAAGTAATGACTCTTTTGAAACAGCTTGAGCAGAACAACAAGGAGAACACATATAATATATCCTATTTATTTCTTAGGTGCCATCCACACAGTATACAAAAAGCAAGAAGTGGACAACATGCATCAATCACATTTGAAATTGAATTATAGTTCCATGAAAAAATGTAGCGTAACAGTTGGGTCTTGAGAAAATAGATTATTTACCCATAATAAAACTAAGAAGAAAAGGAACAGCAACATGCAGTTCATCGGGCAAAGCCTCCAAGATAGGAAACAAAGGTTCCAACTGAGATCTGCCAAAGGATGTAGCTAGGTTGAAATGTATATTGTCAGATTTTAGTACAGGGTTGACAAGACATGACCAAATAAATTCATGAACAAATTTGGCAAAAAGAATACAGCAGGCATTGGCACACCTGGATTGGCTAATATCAGAACCAGGTCTACTGTTGGATTACGAGCAGCAACAGCAAGTGCTAGGCACCCACCAAAGGAATCACCTACCAGATAAATTGGCTTATTTGGAGATGAAGCGTACTCAACCTTAACAGCTTCTTCAACAAGTTTCACCAGTCCTTCATAAAATTTGAAAAAAAAAAAAAAAACAAATGTTAAAAAAGTACAGACAATAGAATTATACACCATGCTCATAAATAATTTAAAGGCATGAGCAAAATAACAACTTAAATTTCTAAAGAAAATCAGTAGTCCTTGCCTTGACAAAAGCATATTGACGGTGAAATCATTTTTCAATTCACAGACAAATCAGATCTCAAATGAAAATGATTTGAAGGATGTGGATTGCTTGAGACTTACCTATACTCAGTAATACACAAAAGGCACACAATGTCAATGTTCAACTAGAAAATGTTTGATGTGAAGATGATTTGAAGGTTTTTGATTGTTGGATTTGAGTATAAATGAGCTGCATTATATGAACTCTCAACTCATCAATAAGGCAAAAGTCTTGCTATTATGTTTCAAGAGCATTTTAAAAGTGAGAAGTTCAAAATGATTCAATATAATGTTTGTCCCCTTTTAGTCCACACAAAATGTGCTGTGAAAAAATCTTGCACAGAAGGTTAAATTGATTCATTAATATAACGAACCGCTCAAATTAAAATAAAATAAAATGATTCACAATGATTCCTTTCTTGTCACACTAAGAAACTAAGTTGATACTTTCTAAAAGCAATTATAAACCTGCAGTTAGTATCAGTTAAAAGCATAAACTGTAACACAGTAGAACCTCCAATAGTTGACAAGAGCATACATTAAAAGACAAAACTACCTTCAAACGGTGTTCGATCATGAACAGGAATATTCAAGCAGCGAACTTCGAAAGCCCTGTATAGCATAAAGTAAAGGTGAAAAGAGAAAACAAAATAAAATTACTTAAGGGTATGTTTGTAAGTTGAAATTCTGGAGGGGAAGGGAGAAAAGAAAAGGGTTTGAAAGGTAAAATAAACTCGTAGAATATTCCCTAAAAACAAAAAAAATAGTATACAAAATTTTTACACTGTTATCTAATTATATACCATTATAAGTGAAACTTTTAAATTAATAGATGTGAAAGTTAAATACTTTTACTGATGTGACAATACATAATTAGATATTTATAAAGGATTGATCAAATTAGTTATTGAAATATGAATAACACAACGTACTTCCCAAGAGCTTTATGGTGCAAAGTTAGGCCTAATCCTGTGCCATCCATCCCTGCACATATTTGACATTCGATATATAACATTATAAACAGGAGCCAACCATAACTGAAAATTTGAATACAATAAACATCAAAGAGAACCATTCATTCCTCCAAAATCCTTATCCAAACTTATCTGGACAAACCTATCCACCAAAGTATCAGACACACATCAAAGAATTACCAGGCAGAAACAGAAGAGTGGGAGAGTTTTTCAAAGGAGGGCCGCATTCAACTGGGCAAAACCACCTTGGTGGGCCACCATCACCCTTGCTTATCTCCTTGGCTGCAGCAAAGTAATCTTCCACAGTCTGAGTCCCATACCCATCATCCCAAAGTGGTGCCAACCCTTCCTCCAAAACCATATTATTATTGCTTATGTTCTCTTCAACTCTCAACTGCACATTCTTCTTGTTCTCTCCAATCAAAGAACCATTTTGGCGCTGTGTCTCAACAACAAGGGAAGCTCCATTCACTGATGCAACTGAATCTGATTTAGAAGAAAACACAGTGGGAGGGCTTCTTGGAGCATCCAAGCTCTGAGCTTGGAGTCGAAACCGATGATGCCTTACCACGGGGCTCATTGAAGAAAGGGGTGAGACCCTGAAACCCATTACGGAGGCCATGCCAAAGGTTGAAACTGACCCTTCACTCTTTACTCACAAATGCTTTTGGATGAAGTAGCTTCAAGCTGGCGCTGAAATAAAATGTCCACCGTTCTTTTGGCTACGTTTGTTGTTGGTTTCAAGTGGAACAGTGGAAGTTCCACGCGGTCCTTGCCTATGTTTAGATCCTTATAAAACTGATGTCCTTGCATATGCTAAGAGCCTTAAACTGATGTCTCAAAACGAAACTGTCAGGGTCACAGGTTTGGCGTTCGGCTTAAAACAGAACAGAGGATGAGAGACCCAAGCGAACATGCCGCAAACCACACAAATAGCAAAATGTTGTGCGATAAGTGGTTAATTAATAATATATAAAGTTTCAATAATGTATTTAGTAATTCATGTGATAATCATAAATTTTCTTAATAAAATTACCAATTCAAGCTTTATGCATGAAAAAGGCTAATGTTAAAAAAGCTTTAACATGACTAAAGTTAAATTAGTTAGAATTTATAATAACGAGTCTTTTTATTGTTAATATTTTAAAATTAATATTAATTTGGTCCTATATTTTTTTTACATTAATTTAGTTTTAACATTTTGAAGTTGGTATCAATTTGATCTTGAAAAAAGTTGATATCAATTTAATTCTAATATTTTGAATTTTGACATCAATTTAGTTCTAACACTTTAAATTTTGACATCAATTTAGTACTAACAAATTTTTTATAAAATCAAATTTTCTATCAAATCATTAGCATGAAACTAAATTGATATCAAAATTCAAAATATTAGGATTAAATTGATGTAAAAAATTATTTTAAGATTAAATTGATATCAACTTTAAAATATCAACTTTACTCATGCTAAGGCTTTTTAAACGTTAGTCTTTTTTATGTATAAAACTGGAATTTAAAACCTTATTTAAAAAAAAAAAAAAGGAGAGTATCAAACTACTTAAACTAAGTGAGTGTTGGCACGTGAAAATCATAAATTTATTACAATATAACATTAATGATGTATATCTTTTAATAAATTACATATATTTTATAGTTAATACAACAAAAATTAATATTATTATATTAATCATTAAATAAATATAATTAATCGAAATTTTATGCATAATCAATTATATATAAAAGTAGTGAATGTTCTTTTTGAAAAAAAAAAAGGTAAAAAGAAAGGTCACCCTAATTCAAAATCAAGATATATCTTCAAATTCATTAAAAATTTATAGAAATACTTATAAATTAATTACAAATAAAAAAATTTGATAATTAATTCTAAATTATAACGATATATAAATGAACCCAACCAAATAACTCAGCCCCTGACATATAATAATGAATAAATAAGGGTGCGAGATTATAATAACCCGCCACCCATGTGCCCTAGTGCACTGCATCAGCACCGCGCAAATTATGTCATGCTAGAGTAGCGTCAAGTGTGAGTAAGTGGAATTTGATTGGGAATATACGTTATGAAAATAAGGCCAGATTAGATGATGCTGAAAAATAAAGTATCAAATGATGTAATACAAATATTCATATTAATCTTACTTCTGCTCTTATTTTTATCATTTTTTTTTTACAGCTATGCACTATTATTATTTTATTTTTTTGGGTACATCACCATTATTATTTTAAATTCTTCAAAAAATGAATGAATGACTAATAATTTAAGAAAGGCAAGGAAAATGGTATATTATGTATAAGAAAAAAAAGTTAACAATTAGTGTATGTTTGGTTTTGTTACACTTAAAGCTTTTTCTATAAATTAATTCAAACACAAAATAAATTAATTTAAATGCATATTTAGTGTTAAAAGAAAAATGGCAATGGAGAATAAATTTTTTGGATTCAATAAATGCCTAAAAATTTTAATAGGAAAAACAGTGAAGTTATAGTTTTATTTTTTCATAGCCTTTAAGTAAGAAATTGAATGGTTTTTCATTTATGTTACAATTGTAATTTAATTATTAAGCCATTAAGAGTGATGTAGTGATGAAAGGTTTAAATAGTTTATATAAAATTCTAGATTCAAATGTCATTATCATTAATGTACCAAAAAAATTGTAACTTAACTATTTGTCTAATATCAGATTTTTTTTTTTTCAAAATCACAAGTTGATTCTATTGCAATATATAACTATTTCAATACCAATTATTTCATATATAGGATTCGAACCTAAGATCATCAGACAAGAAAAAAGAGTATTTGTCACTTCAATCAAATATATATTAGTTAATATTAGATTAATTTTATAAGGAAATCGCAATTCCGAATCCAGCTAGTAATTATACTTACTTATACTTCTTGATTGTACCGAAAAATTGCTTATTCCTTGATAAGTCATCTCCTGTCATCCTTTTCCTAAATTAAAGAACATAAATGCTTATGATCGCGATCCCCTGGCTGCAAGTGGGCCACATTCACCGAGATAGGTGAGAATTTCGAAAATTTGTTGAGTGTTAGTACTCAATTAAGAAAAAGACGTTATTTTATTTTATGTACTATTTAATATTGTCTTTATCGATATTTTTTATTTTTTATTTTAATTACATTTTTAACAAAATAGATTAAATATTAAGTAATATATGTAATGAAATATTATTTGAATGTGGATATCCTTATCCTTGGTCTAATTTAGTTAAGATTTGATTAGATAGACTATCATACTCTTTAGAATATATTATCTAATCTTATTTTCTATCTCTCACCATTTGGTTATAAATAGCTTTATGGGTGCTCCATTTATGGCACATTTGACAATATCGATAATATAATTCTCCCTTTCTCTATTATCTCTACTATTATTTTATAACACGTTATCAATACAAGACTCTATCATTTATGTGAAAAGCTTGAGGCAAGATACTTTAACAAAATAAAGGATTGAGGTAAAATATGTTAACCATTTCAAGTTTTTTTCAATCTTGAATTTGTGGTTCTTGATATTTTGAGAAAGAAATATTTATCTTGAATTATAAATGCTAAAATCATATTGATTCAATGGGTCTTAAATATATCATTAGTCAATAAAATATTATATCCTAACATGATTGCATAAAATTCATCTTGATTCAATAGGCCTTAAAGACACCATTAAACAATGAAACATCATATATTAGAAGGATTGCGTAAAATTGGTCTTAATTCAATAGGTCTTGGAGACACTATCAAAGAAAGAAATATCACATCATAGTAGGATCACACAAAATCTGTTTTGATTCAATGGATCTTGAAGACACCATTAAACTAAAAAATATCATCACATAGAAAAATGTTATCATATCCTAGTATGATTATGCAAAATCTATCTTGATTCAATAGATTTTGAAGATATTATTAAATAACAAAATGCTGCATCTTAAAAGGATTGCACAAAAGTATTAAGTTTCCTTCATTGTCACTTTTACGAATGATTAATATTTAAATATTTTACTTAAATGGATCCTTTTGATCTTTAGAGTTTATTTGCAAGTTGCAAGATTTTAAATCTACTAGTGAATACAATTCCGTAATATTATAGAATCATCTCCCAATTTAAATTATGGGGGGAAATATTATTGATAGAGATATGTTAGGAAAAGATATTCTCAGTTTTTTATGCCTTGAATGTGCTTTTGTAGTAGCAATATCAAGTAAAGGGCTTTACAAAATATGTTGAATTAATCTCATCCCTTATTATGGCTAAATAAAATAATAAGTTGCTCATAAAAAATTATAAAATCATCTCAGTTGGCTTTGCTCCATTCTCTAAGGTGAATGTAACAAATCTTAACCGCAGAAATGGCAAACGTCATGGTTTTAATCAAAATCATGATTGAGGTGGAAGAAAGTAAATGCTATCATTATGACATCAAAATATATTAGTTACGTATCTATCATATGTTAAAACATGCATTTGATCTTTATCAAACACACTAAAAAAAATAAAAAAAAATAGCCAACTAACTTTGCTTTGTTACTATATTTAAATTTCAAGTAACTGATATGCTTTTAAATTCAAGTTTATGTTACCAATTTCAAATTGGCATGTTGCTTCTAAATCCAAGTCAATAAACATGATTTGTTATTGTATTTAAATTTATGTTGATTTGATCATGGTTTCAATTTACATTGACTATTATACCTATTGTTTATTATTCAATATCTATGTATATCAATTTACATCACTTGAGTTTTGAATCTCAATTTACGAAATGAATGTCTTGTTTATTATTTATGTGAATATATCAACTTACTTCAAATAATATTGATTATTATATATTATTTTGTTAACATAAATTGATAACATTGAGGGTGTGTTTGGAAGAAGGAAAGAAAGTAGAAGATAGAAAGTTGAGAGGAAAAAAGTTGAGTGAAAAGAAATGGAGTGGATTTGTATTTTTCATAGATATGTCTGGTTAAAAGGAAAATAAAAGGAAAATAATTTTTCCTTATTTGTTTGTATGGAAAAGTGAAAGGAAAGAAATAGGTAATATTGTCAAATAATAATTTTACCCTTATATTATTAGGGAAAATATTTAAACTATATTAAGTAATATAAAATAAAAAATTTCACTATTTTTCACTTTAACAATTTAAAATAATATTAAAATATTCACTCAAATTGATATTAATAAAAATATATTAGTCAAAATTATTTAAAATAAAACAAACATTTTTAATTAATCAATATTTCAAAATATTAGTTAAAAATATATTTTACCAACTAAATAATAGCAAAAATATTATTCAACCATTATTTATACTTATAACATAATACAAAAGAAAATCAAAACTACAATGCCAGTTTTATTACAAACTAGCAAACAAATTGATTATACTATCTACTAAAGATAAGCACAAAGAAAATATCCTCATAATCATGTTAAAATAGTAAATAATAAAATGCTTTTTCCATTGATATTTTACTTTTGCTTCCAGTTTATAATAGCTTATCAATGAATCCTATGTATATGGCGGCTTAAAAATATAATTGCCAAGACAATCTTCACATACCAAACGCAAATCTTGTTCAAGCTACAGAGCTGCAGAGCATTAAAAATAGTCCTAAATTGCTTTTGCTCACAATCCATAGAAATCAACAATTGAACAATCTATGGATAATATAATTTCAACAGGAAGCAACATGTTATAAAATGAAAAAAGAAAAGAAGGATTCAGGTGATGTGCAACTTTAGTCCAATAGACGTTAGAAAAATAAACTAACAAAATCTAAAATACTAAAAATAAACTACAAAAAACTTTGACTAACAAGGGTCGCTGTCAAAGCAGAAATATATACAATAAAGTTAACAAAATAAAATCCAAACTTATGCTAAGCATGATCATCATTTGCAGCATCCTCTCCATCGTCAATAGTTAGATCATCACAATCATCCAGGTTTAAACAAGGCAACAACATTTCGGCCAATCAGAAATGCCCACATCACTACAACATCACTTTCGATTAATTGAGCAAGATTATGAAGCCTAGGACTAAGAATTCACACATAAATGTAGTGCATTAAGCGATTATCTAATCCCATAGACTCGACAAGTATTCTACGAGAAAGGTTGGCACTCTCATTACATATCATTCTCTTGGCATCCTCAGAATTATAATCTATTTTCTATTCATTAGGTACAACTCCAAAACAAGGACCTCCCTCAGATGTTAACTCAGTCAAATAAAAAAACAATCTAGCATCAACAAAAATAGGAATTTTCTTAACTTCAGAGATTATATAATTATTCCTAATTTCCAAATTTGAGTAAAACATCCTAACCAAACCAGGATAAACTTTTTTCTTCAAACTCATAAACTTGACCAATCCCAAGGACTTGAATGTAGCAAAGCAATCAAAATTCTCATATTCAAAGAAACGTAAATCCAAATATTTAGGCTCAATAATATCCCTAGTTTTGTAACTTGTGAAATAACTTTATTCCTAGGCGACGGTTGAGAAGTAATTAGGAAGCCTGATTGGTAGAGAAGAAGAAAGAGCATTGGATGGATGTGCAATGGCAGAGCGAGTGGCAGTGGAGGCGGCGGAGGAACCCTTGGCCGTGGGCTTGGATCACTTCTTTTGGGGGCGATCAGATTCAGTCATTTTAGTTATTTTTTGTAAGATTTGTTTGGTGGGATTTGTAGAGGAGGGGAAGTTGAATATTTTGGGAGTTGAATAGGTGAATTTGGTTGAGAGATGGGAGAGAAATCGAAGAGAGAAGTTGGAGGGAGAGTGGGTCATGCAGAAGAGGACAATGAGAGAGAGTGTGAGGGTGTTTCTAATCGTGTGAGGAAACAACTAAATCTGAATTTACTTCACATTTGTAATTGATTACCAATATATGTAATCGATTACAAATGTCAACCCAAAACTATGTAATTGATTACTATAAATTGTAATCGATTACACATTATCTTCCCAGCCTTTTCTACGTATAGCGTTTCTGTTAATTGATTGCAATAGCAATTGTAATCAATTACAATTACGAAGATGTTGGCAAATGTAGGCAATTCACTCTTATTCGTCAGGCCAATAATATTGACAAAGAAGGATTATGGCTATGATAACATGACATACATAATATTAAACTCTGAAATATCACAAGTACATATATTAATGTATCCCCATTAATCAAATCTTAAATAATATCCAAGTCATAATAATGTCAGTCAAAAAATATAAAGCATTACAGGCACCTTGTCGCACCGAAGTCAGTCACAAAATATAAATCATTACAGGCATCATAGTTCCTAAAGCCAGTAGCTATATCAGTGATAGAATACCCTAAACCCTACTAGCATGTTTGATCCTAAAGTGCACCGGCCTTTTTCATCGACTCGTACAATGTGTTCATTCGTAGTTCGAAGGGAACACCAAAAACCTCACGTTTTGCTTTGTCTTCTCTGCATAAGAAGTAGTAGCACCTCATATGTAGTTCAGGCACAAGCCCCAATTTCTTTAACTCAAACCACACCTCATTCTCAGAGTAATATCAAGGCCTACTTTGTTCAAGAATTGCAAGCCCTTTTTTAGCTATCTTGGCTTGCTTTGCGGCTATCATAACATTCTTTTCAGCTATGACAGCCTGCTTTTCAGTTATCATAGCTTGCTTCTCAGCAATTTCAATTGATATGTGATAGTAATAATTCCCATCCTTCATGACATTTGTCAAATCTCGAATATCCATACTCATCCTTTCTATTTCTGCCTCAACTAAATCATTCATTAGACCTTTATGCTTAGCACCTCTTGATGATGTTCCACAGGACCCAGTTGATTGGTTTGAACCATCAATGTTAGGACTATAACCCATAGAATAGTTAGTTGAATGAGGAGTATGTTGCCTGTTATTCCACTCAACCCAAAAATTTTGGCAACCCTCATCATCATTCAAATCAATTGTTTATCTATTCTTCTGCCATCTCTTGAGCTTTTCCTTGGCACTTTTAGCATGTTTTCCCGTTGCTCTGTCTATACCATATATCTCAAACAGCTTGTCATAATATTTGATTAGAGTTCACATCCATTTTTTTGCATCTGGTTTATATATATAGAATAATTATTCAGGTTGCAAGGCTCTAAATTTAAAATAAATGAATAGAAAAGAATTACCTTAACCAATTCTTCCCATACTTCAGGTTCAGCCTCAAACATCTTTGTAATTGGATTCCAAGAAAATCCACTAAGGCTGTGAAATAAATCATAACAGATTGCAAGGTGATCCTTCAAGGTCTTTAGCTTATTCTTACGAAGGTGGTTTCCAAATGCAGATCTCAGAACTGCAAGTATATTATCGTATGCAGATGTAGTAAAGGTACAATCCACTCTATTTCCTTTACCACATTCCTCTACCAAAGCATCAAGGAAAGCTACATCCATCTCACCAGTTCATCTTAATATGTCCTTACTTGAGGTATCGCCTTGGCTTGCTGTTTTCTTTGACATTGCTACCCGTCAATCTACAAAATAATGCATACAAATAGAAGACAATCTTTTGTAAAACAATAACTTAATAAGTCAAGTAAAGACAATTGAATTACTAATTCAATAATTACACAACAAGTCATGAAAATGAAATACACTGAATAATAACACACCAATTCATTTATTTGGCACATTACAACTCAATTATGTTCAAATAGAATCCATAATAATACATCAAGGCAAACATTTTACACATTACAATTAAGTTCACATCGAAACCAGAATAACACATCAAGCCAGTCATTTCACATATTTGGAGAGGAGCCTTAACGTCCCATTTGATAGTCCGCTCACATTTGGCCAACCATATTATCCCTTAACACTGATCCTTGCCTATAGTCTTCATCATGCTTTTGATAAAAAATGTCATGCTCTTCTGGATCATTTTCTTGTAGTTCTCGATCCACTTAAGCTATCAAATGTGGATCAGGATCTGCACCCATTAAGAAATTGTGCAATATAAAACAAGCAAGCACAATTTCAATTAGTCTCCAGCTCATAATGTGGTTTAGTACCACTTCAATTATTAGAAATCTCTTCTTCAAAACCCAAATGACCTTTCAATTACATTTCGTAAGGAAGCATGACGAAGATTAAATAGTTCCTTTTTGTTTTTGGGACCACATCAAGCATACTCTTTTAGATAATATCTAACACCTCGATAGGGTGTAATTAAACCACGCTTTAGCATGAATCCATCATCTCCAAGGTAAAATTTACCTGCACAATTATTCATATAAATTGATCATTAACAAATATATAGACACCAAGATAAAATCTATATACTAAACATTGATGATAATGTTCTTTCATTAATAAGCTAACCTAGTGGATTTTTAAGGCGATCATCCCTCGATGATGCATTCTTTAGAATTTTTGAGTCAGACGCAGTTCCTTCCCACCCCAATAATACATACATAAATCTCATATCAAAACCACACGCAGCCAATATATTTTGTGTTAGCCACTCTTTCCTTCCCTAAAATCTGGGTTGATCTGTTATTGGCATTTTGACACAAAAATGCGTCAATCCTGTATAATAGTATATTAGTTTATAAAGTAATATGAAATTAGTTATATCTGACAAGATCAGATATTCATTCAAATGTACAAGTATGCCTACCTTAAAATAGGGGTAGAATCTATGATTGTGAAAAATCTCTAGAGGAATAATTGATCCTAAAGGTTGTTGAAGAAACTCATCCTCAAGCGAAATAATAGCTCATAAAATAGCATGAAATTGGTGGCTAATTGTCTTTCCAGATAGGTGGAAGAAAAAAGAAATTGTTCTATTCTTGACATTATGTGCTATAATATGTAAGAATCTAGCAACTTGCTCCTCAACTGTAACATGTATAGTATATTTCACATGATCGGTTACCCTTAGTTTCTCACATAATTCATGAAATGCATGAGGGCCCATGCGTAAGATATCATGACATCTATTAGTTTCACCTAACAATTGCAATAAAGCAGCTCGGATTTGTTGTCGCCCAACAACTTAGTCTTTTGTGGGTTTGTCGACTCTTGTATTCAGCAATTTTAATAAGTGTAACATGTGCACAATATAACAAAGCATTTTTATTGTGCACAGTCGCCTACGCCTTTCTCAATCCTCAGTCATAACTGTTAATATATGTTGTTAGTTTTCAACCCCTATATTTTCAAACCCAAATTTGGATATTTGGTTTAGTGGAAAATCACCATCAAAGATATCTTCCATGTTGTTGCCAATAGAATTTTCTTGATGATTATCCTCGTCGACTTAAGAAGCACTTTCTTGTTCCAAATGTACACATCATAGAGATACAACACAACACAGGAGAAAATATATATAAAACCATTTGTGAAGCACAACTATCTAACAAATTTATAAATAAATAAGTTAAAGAAGCTTTCCTTCAAAAAATGTTGAGCTATAATTGAACTCCAAAGCCATTACTCAGCCTAAACTAATACATCCTATTTGCTAAATACAATTTCAAGAGACATACTATCTATATACAATATAATTTCAACACATATACAGCATTCATGCTCTGGCACCATTACATTACATACGTTCATATAAACATCAAAAACAAATTCACCTCTTCCTTCGTAACCCAGTAACTTTTCATCACTACTTCAACATTTGCAATCGATTACATACCCTGTGATCAATTACAATTTGCCCGAAATCCACCTCTCCTCTTCCTCTTTCTCTCGTTTGCTCTCTCTATCTCTCCACCCCTTGTCATTCTCAACCACCAAAGAAAATGAGGAATGTAGAACCCCTGGACTACAAACAGCCGAGAATGTGCCAAAAAGGGAGAAGCTGAAATAACCACGACCAACGTAGTAGAGTATAGCCAGTAAACAGTACAATGCAATCAGAAGAAAGAAGAAAGGCAGCCAAGGCAAACTAACCTGATGGAGCAGCAGTGGAATACGCGATGGTGAAGGCAGTGGCGAGATGCGTACCAGAAGGAGTTGAAAGGGAAGATGAGATGAGATACGAAAGAGGGCAAGAAGGGAAAAATGCAAAACCCAACTCTTCCCCCTATATTTCTGCCCAGTGTAGGGGGAAAAATGTTGCACTGTTCATGCGATCCCCACATAAAAACCACCATTGTTTAAACTATCCATCCCACAATATCACTCAAACCAAACGATGGAAATTTCCCTTCTTCTTTCCCATTTCCTTCCACCCCAAATCACTCCATCCAAACATAGTGTGATAGTGCCATTGTACACATATATAGTTAATAAATATGAACACTCATGTATTTGTGCACTTAATATTTATTTATTTATTCTTCTTTATGATAATTATCATTTACAAATCTTCATATTATGATATGTTTTATTTGATTTCTTTTTGAAAAAAAAATTATCAAGATAAATAATATAGATATCTATCTTGTGGACAATGCAACTACACACACTATTCTTAAAAATAAGATATATTTCATCCATCTGGTAATATAAGAAGCAAGTGTTAATACCATTATTGATAATACTAAGATGATTGAAGGCTGTAGAAGAGTTGCTAATTTGTTTCTTGAATAATCTTTTTTAGTTTTAGAGATATTTATAAGCTCCAGAAGAGCTGCTATTTTGTTTCTTGAATAAACTTATTAAGTTTTAAATATATTTGTAAGCTCTAAATGGGCTACAATTTTGTCTCTTGAAAAAATTTGTTGAGTTTTAAAGATATTCGCCAAAATACATATCACATTGAGACGATGAGTGAGGGAAATTATGAGTACTTCCATATCATAACTTGTGCTCCAGAAAAGAAAGTTGTAGTTAGGAAATTACTTGCACTTTCTTCCTATATTATAATGATAAAAGTACAATTGAATCACATGCTATAGTAAACCAGAAGTTTACTAACCCAATTGATTTAATTTATCATTTGGCATAATTAGTTACGACATCGTGGCGTAATAATGATGTGAAAAATTATTGAAAACTCATACGGGCATTCATTAAAAAAACTAGAAGATTCTTCAATCTAACGAGTTTTCTTATGATATGTATTCTCAATGTAAATTAATTATAAGCCCATCACTAATAAAGATTAGATTTGAATTTGATGAATTCGTAGAAGGGATTCAAGGTGATATAAATGGATTAATTCATCTATCATGTAGAACTTTTAGATATTTTATGAATTTAATAGATGCATCTATAAGATGGTCACTTATGTGCTTATTATGCAACCTGGAGTTTGCAAAATTACTTGCACAAGTAATTTGACTAAGAGTACAAGATAATCCAATCAAAATAATTTGTTTTGTTTGTGCTGGTGAATTTACTTCTCAAGCTTTCAAAGCTTATTGTATGACCAATGATATAAATGTTGAACATTCAGTTGCTTATGTTCATATACATAAAGAGTTACTAGAATCATTTATAAAAATGCCTCCAAATGAGAACAAATCTTTCAAAGCTTTCTTGATTACATGTTGTTTTACATGTTACAACACTTATGTATATAAGGCCACCCTCTATAATTAGCTTTTGGCCAACAACCAAATATTTCCTATTTAAGAATTTTTTATGTGCTATATATGTTTCAATTGTCCCACTTTATCATACCAAAATGGGACTCCAAAAAAAATTAGGAATATATGTTGGATTTGACACTCTCTCTTTCTGGTCAAGTATCTTGAAACACATATGTGAGATGTCTGTAAGGTTCAATTTGTAGAAGACCGATTTGCTGAAATAATGTTTCCAACATTAGGGGAAAGAGTAAATAGCTGAAAGAGAAAGTAAATTGGAATACATCATTTTTGCTTTATACAGATTCTTGAACAAAGAAAAATGAACTAGAAGTTCACAATGGTATACATTTGCAAAGAATAGTAAATGAATTGTCAAATGCATTTACTAATATAAAAAGGATAACTAAATCCTATACGTCAGCTGAAAATGTCCCAATTCAATTAATATCCTTGTTGGATAGTCAAATGCTAGAAGTATGATAGACCAATCGATTTCAAAAATAAAATCCTCAAAAAGGAAGAAGGGTGGATGATTTTATGGAGCAAATGATTCAAATGGTAATACTCTTCTTGATGAATAGGATAGAGACATAGTAAGTATTCTTGTTACAGTCCAAAATTTCTGATATAATCAAAACACCAGAAAACCTTTTGGGTACTTGAAATAGTCAAGATATTGGAAATTATGCGATCTTAATAAACTATGTCTCTGTAGGAAAATATAGAACCGATAAGAAATTATTGTTGACAGTATATTTTGCATATAATTAAGTGCTAAATATTATGCATAAAAATGAGGATCTTAAACCAAGAATCATTGACTGAAGTTGACGTGAAAATGATTGGCCAAAATGGAAAAAAGCCCTACAGACTGAATTAGACTTAGTTGTAAAATGTGAAATCTTTGAACTTGTAGTCCGAACACCCGGGAGGTGTAAATCCTATAGGATACGAATGAGTATTTATGAGAAAGTGAAATAAGAAAAATGAAGCAGTGAGTTGACAGTTTATCTATAACATGTTTTAAGTTTTTATATTCTTGAATATACACTATACCTATTTCTGTTTAGTTAAATATCAAAGGTTTTGATACATCATGTTATAGAGTATACCACATTTTTTGTTTTGATCTATTATATTATTTTATGTTGTGAAATTTACAGATGGATTCGTTATAATTGCTGTGTACATTAATAAATTGAATATTATTGAAAATCCTGAAGAGATTCCTATAGTCATAGAAAACCTAAAGAAGAATTTGTGATAAAAAGTCCTCGAAGAACAAAATTTTACCTTGACTTATAGATCGACCATTTGACACACGAAATATTTTTTCATCAATTAACTTTCACAGATAAAATCTTTAAGAGATTTTATATGGATAAATTACATCTATTAAGTATCCTAATAATTGTAAGATTGTTGGATATGAAAAAGGGCTCATTTCATCATTGGGAAGGCAATGAAGAAGTTATTGGCCCTAAAGTACCATATCTTAGTGCTAGAGGAATGCCTATATATCTTGCTAATAATACATGACTTGATATAATATTCGCAATAAATATATTAACATATATATTTCCTCTCTAAACTAGCTAGAGAGACATTGGAATGGAATTAAAATATACCTTCATGGAATGATTGATATGTGGTTATTCATATGACTTCAAGTCACAATTAGTGGGCTATCAAGATGCAAAATATTTGTCAGATCTACATTAATGCAGGTCTCAAACAAGTTATTTACATGTAGAAGACAATGGATCAACATGTTCAAATATCGTGTAAATTATTTTATAAGAAAGAAACTCTCACAACTTTATACGAGGACAATGCGGCATACATAACTTAGCTAAAGAGATAATATATTTCTTCAAAAGTTTTTCTTTATGCATAATCTTCTGAGATACTATAGTCTTTTTTCTTCACTAAAGCCTTGTTTGGATGAACTTTTTAAAAAAATATAAGTTATTTTATGTTTGGATATAAAATTAATTTATGTTTAGATATAATATTAAAAGATCTTTTTTTATTCTTAAACATATTTTTTAATGTTATAAAAAATATCTTTTTTCTAGAAAATAAAAATTGTAACTTCTAAAAAAAGATCTTTTTATGGTTTTTTTCTAGTGTTTCTACTTTTATTAAAAACTTTCACCCAAATGTACCAAAAAACATTAAAAGATTTTTTTAATCAAAATAATAGCACCCAAACAAGTATTATGATTTTTTCCCAATGTATTTTTTCTTAATAAAGTTTTAATAAGTCATATCTTTGATGGATATTCAAAGGGGAATGTTATAAAATATTATTTGAATATAAATGTTCTTATCTTTAATTTGATTCAATTAAGATTTGATTAGATAAATTATATCATTATCTTTAAAATCTATTATCTGATCTTATCTTATATCTCTTATCCTTTAATTATAAATAACTTTTTAGATACTCCATATATCCATATATGACATCTTTAATAATATCAATAACGTAATTCTCTATTTCCTCACTTTCTCTATTATCTCTCCTATTATTTTACTGCAATATAAAATATAATTTTTCTTCGCTATAATCTTCTCGGCAATGTGATGCTTACATCGTTACGGCTTTTGATTTGGCCGTGCCGGGTGCACATACGATTGGAAAGTTGGCTTGCGTGCTCCAACCTAAAACATTCCTATACCTGTCTTTTATGATGGAAATATAAACAAACCACCAATACGACATAAAATCTAAACCTTAAACTAGCTTTTATTTATAATTTTTTCCCCATAAAAAAAACTTTTATGTATAAATTATATGCTTATTGTATTACCATGCATTTATTTTAGATAATTTCACCATCGTTATTATGGGGTTAATTTTAAGAATCATTTTAAATTTAAAATAAAAACTATAAATAAAATCTTCTTAAAATTATAATTTATTGTCATTACGATATTATTATTAATTCATTATCAGGTATTTTAATAAAATTATAGTAATTTATTACTATTTGCTTTTAAAGTTACGGTTATTTTCATATATGCAAACTTATTTGAATAGCTTATACAAGAAATTAAAGAAAAATTATATAAAAAAAAGGAATTAAAGAAAAATCACTTGATAAAAAAATTAAAATATCGTGTAATTATCTTCTATTAAGAATTTTGAATCCGATGCGTGCTTCACTTTTTTTTAAAGAAAATAAAAACTGGATTTCTTTTGGAAAAGGTACTTTTATATGTATGAGTTTAATTGGTATGTACTGACAGTGTAAAACATTTAATTGGTATGCACTGACAGTGTAAAATAGTTTTACACTGTCAACCAATAGAAATAGGGGAAAGTGAAAAATCATGGTGGGTCCCTCATTATAATAGGTGATTATTTGTGTGAGTTGACATTTTCTACTATTTCTATTGGCTGACAGTGTAAAACTGTTTTACACTGTCAGTGTATTTAAATTAAATTCTATATGTATTACACTTTATGAGCAAACTGGAACCAAGTGTCAAAAAGTGTGACACGGTTGCTCGCTAATTGCCAAACCCAAAATCACAATATCCAACAGCATGACTAGACTATTTATACACACCTCTCATCGTGTTTCTTTGGATGAGCGGATATAAAACCATTGAGTAGATAGAATTTGAAAGGAGCGTTTTTAATTTTTATTCTTCGAATTTCCTTCTACCCCATTTTTTCTCTTTATAGTTAATTAAAGGCTAATGTTCAAATGGAATAGACAATTAGTATTTTAATGAAAAAATATCAAATTAAAACGAGCATTAACATCATTCAACCCTTTTTGCTATATACGCATAATAATAGAACGATTCACTACAAATGATATGAAGTAACATAATATTTTTAATTTAGAAATAAGTTCGCTTCAAAGGAATTTTTTTATATTATTGAATAAATCTAATGTCTCATCTATTGTTAAACTCATTAAATGATATAAAAATACATCATTAATAATAATGTACAACTCCCTTAAACTAATAATACTTCTAATTAAATTCAACAATAAACAAAATCTCATAATTATCTATGTTTTTTCCCTGCCTCATCCCTACCAATGAAAATAACAGGAAGTTTCTACAATTTTTTTTCCAATCAAATTCACTTCTTCCTCAACATCCAGTGAAAAAGGGAAAAAGGAAAAATCACTTTCTCATCCTATTGTCAAAAAGAAGTATGATAGTCACTTCCTCAACCTTTTTCATCCTTTGGTTGTGATAACTTCCTCAACCTCATATGCATTGAAAAGGGAGGGACCCCTCCAACTCCACCTGCGAAGATCCACTGTGCCGCATCCAATTACCGCGCCTGCTTTTGTCCATTTGTTGTCCATGGTAGGCTAAATTAGGGTTAACCAGTAGCAATGGTAGGCTAAATTAGCGGTAGCTACGTTACTAATAGGGATGGCAACACGGATCTCTAAACAGAGATATCCACAAATACGGATCCAAATGTGAGAATTTTTTATATGTGACGATGGGAATAGAGATTATACCCCCGTCCTGTAAAAATATTCACTTAAAGAGTATATTGATAATTTTATATATAAAATTGATATTTATTATATTTTAAATACAAAAATAAAAAAATACAACCTTAACTTACTTACATTTTCACAATCTCATAAATTTATTGTTATTTATTATAATATTCTTATGATAAACTGATAATAGTGTCTTGAGTTAAAATTTAAAATTTTGGTAATAATGATATAATAAGACTATGAATCTTAAAAATTGAATCAACTTTGTATTATTATTTTAAAGTTTTCTTTTCTTTTTCAAAGAAAAATTCAAATTAATTAAATTATTTAGACATATTTTCTTAATTTTTTAAATATTTTTTAAAATATTTGTGAATTCAGAATCTGTGAGTAATGGGAATGAAAAGGAATTTTTCCTCCATCTCATATAATAGAGATGGGAATAGGGAGAACTCTAGAAACATAAATGCATCTACTAATATGAATACTGATCCCCATTTTCAATATAATTTTTTGAAAGGAAAATTCTTTACACATACACCCATGCAATATAACTTGAACAGGGGTACCTGATAAGTCAGATCAACCGCAGAAAACCTGCGAGTTTCAACTAACCCAGCTTACAAGTAAGATCTTTCTAACCTGGCAAGTTGTTAACAAGGACCAAGTTGGTTTTAAAAATCTAATGGTTGATCAAAAGAGTATTCATATACTTTTTTTTTATATGATATATTATAATTTTTATGGTTTAGTCAAATTAAAAAAATAGGTTAAATATATTTTGAAAATTATCAAATTTTTTTTGTGAAATCAAAAAATTAATTGTAAACTTTTAAGTATCACACAGATAAAATTTAATATTTTTTTAATATTACAGAAATAAAAATTTAATCATTTCTGAAATACAAAAAATATTATACAGATAAAATCTAATCACTTTTTACAAAATCTTGAAATTAACTGAAAATTTTTAAATATCACATAAATAAAATTTGATATTTTTAAATATTATAGAAATAAAAATCTAGTCACTTTATAACTTAATTAATTTTTATTTATATGATCCTTAAAAATACTTCTACAATTAAATCACCCCGACCAACATAATCCATAATTAGTCAAGGACCATGTTAGAATAAACCCTTACAAGTATGAATTGAATAAGTTCTGCAAGTTGGACTCGATTGCGTTTCAAATTCTTCCAACTACAAGGCATATATACTTTTTTTATATAAATTACTTCAATAATTTTAAGTCAAAAATAATAATTAGATAAAATATTTCCTAAACGTTTTCAATATTCAAACTCTCAACATTATGCATACATTTCATCTTGGGTCATGATTTATTTTCACTATGTTACCACTTTTAGATCCACAAGATGCATATATTATATAGTGTTTAAAAGGTTTTAGCCCGTACAAACTCAATCCGTGAGTAAATTTTTATTTACAAAACCTTTAATGTTTTTTCCAAAAATAATAACATGACAGCTATTCTTATTTCGTTGAGACATAATACTTATCTATGAGCGTAACCCAACCGTATTTAAGAATGCTCAAGTGAGCAGCCCAAAATGGAGACACTCCTAAACTTGTTTCCTTCTAATACGATGTTAAAAATGAATCAAGTGTAAGAAGCACCCATAGTAACAGTAACTATCGCAGGCAAACTACCATTCCACTGTCTACTACGCGAGCTTCCATATCTAGGTATCCACATTTACTAGCTCAGAAAATATACATAAAATGATGGCATAGAATGGTAACTGAATACATTTTTAGTACAAGTTGAATATGTAAACCACAAATCAAATCAGGCTACGAAGCTGAACACATGCATAGCTAAGATTAACGCTAATGCTTACTTCAACATTGCCTCATTCTTAAGATTCTCAAATATAGATACATATGCAAGGGAAAAGCAGAAAGAACCCAAATGGAGGGTGGCTGAGAAGAGAATCTAGCAGTAGTAGTAGATATCAACTGTCTAATTTGAACAAATGAGAATAATATTATTAGCATTTAATAATTAACAAAATTTTATAAAAAATGGCAGGAGCTGAATGGGAAGATACACTTTTGAGAACAGAATTTCTATGGCTAAGTACTTAATGCACAAGTCACATTTACAATGTTTTCGTTGTCATCTCTAAATTAATTACCTGATTCCCGAGAAACATCCCCCGATATGCCAGTATGATCCCCCCCCCCCCCCCTAATTATCAACAGAGTCAATTAAAAACCATCATCTTGCCAGATGCAGACATCCCATGACTCCGCCATGTGCAGCAAAAGTATGCACGCAAGCATATAATTCAAAATTTATAGTAACAGCTATCTGCTAAAGAGAAGAACTACCCAAGCGGGTTTGGAGAATGCCACGAAATTTGGTGATCAACAAAAGCTCATAATTTACAAACCGATCAATGCAGGCATCCCAAGAAGAACCACTGATCAGAAGTATTTTACACAGTCACAAGAAAACCTGCAAGTACTAATAATAATAAAGTCCGGAAACCTTGCTGAGACAACATAGATCAGGTACATATTTTTCACACACAAGAACATTATATATAATTTTTTCCTTCCAATTATTTTTCTGTCATTCATAAAACTTGAACTGGGGACAAAAAAAGAAATGGTTATGCAATACGCCCTAAACCTTTGAAAATTATTTGTGATACCAATAATGGCCATTCAGACACTGACAAAACTCAGTCCAGTTTTAGTAGAGAGAACAAATTATTTACAAAATTAGGCTTTATCACCTGAGATTTCTTTTCACAACATTTACACCAATAAAAAAAGAAATACCGCCTTACCCTTTCAAGTTGGCAGTTTATAAAAAAAAAAAAATTTAAAAAAAAATACATGTACCAAAAATATGTGTACAGGAATAAAAGCATAAAAGCATCAATGTATTGTAGCTGAGAAAAACTAAGCAAAGTGCAAGATAACCCACCTCTGACACATTTGCAATTTGTAGTCACCTGCCTTGGACCACTCTGTAATTTAGGACAAGGTCATCAGATTTCTTCCATATATAAGCTCGCACAGTGGCTAAGCTCATTTCAGGAGACAGCACCTGTAAAGAATCGAAAGAGTTGGCCAAATGCACATTATTTAAACAAAAACTAATTTCATATTTAAGCAAAGAGAACTGTAAATCAAACAAAATACAGTCCAATTAATTTGGGTAAAGCAATATTAAAAGAAAAATACTGTCATATCAAAACCAATCAGAAGAAGTTCAAAAACTACATTAAAACAAAAGTTTTAAAACAAAGTTAGTAGCACACCAAAGCTACAGTTAGGAGAATATAACATCTGGAATTGAATTTTATGATGAGGACAGACCAGCAGAGTACAGTAAGCATTTACATCTGACGATGTAGCCGTCCTTGCAAGTCTCAGTATCTGTTCATCTTATTCTTATCACATCAAGTGAATATAATCTATACCACAGCTACCAATTTTAATGCTAAAAGAACATCATTATTGTTGTTTGAATTGAAGCACAAAAATCCCTTCAAGGTATCATAGGCATGAGGTACACTAAACTAATTTTTAAGGACAATCAGAGCAAAAACATTTCAACCACATTTAAAGCTACTGACCAAGATTTCATCAACTCTTCCTACATCATGGAATTGGAAGTCAGTCAAAGTTGTAACATTGCAAATGCAATATAATCCATGCAGAAGGAAGTGCATAATTCTAAGGACATAAGATGTCTTTGAATTCTAGAAGACATATGCATGAATTGAGAAGTAGGCCAAGTATAGAAAATAAGCCATGAACTTGCTCAATCTCAGCATCTGGAAAACTATACTATATTCACTGTCATTAGACTGCCTATAGAGGACATAAAACTTGCCTGATTGTTGCATAATATTTCAATAGAAGGTCTAAGCTTTTGCCAGGGCTTATATCCAGATCGGAAGGATCCATCGCCAACTGCTTGATGCTGCAAGTGCGACCCAGCATGTCCAGGGGCAAAACTACCATCGGCATTTAAGCTATCCAAAGGTTTGTCGAGGACCATCTTTTCTATTACATAATTAATAACCTAGAACAACAATTGGGGGAAAAGAATTTGAATGCTTTTTAAGCATTATCCATCTAAACAAGACATGTAAAGATTTTTAATGAAATTATTCCTTCCCAATTGTCAATTAATACAAATATCAAAACTTACTTTGTGAATTCTTAATATACGGGGGGCACTTAGCTTCCCCTGTGTGAGGATCTGGGCTGTAGAACCTTCGCATGGGTGCAAATAGAAACTGCATCTGCCGAAGTTATCACAAAAGAATCAATATCAAAGAGAAAATTATAATCATGCTCAGACAATCAAATTCATAGGCAATTTTCCATTTGTTTTTTATACCAATACCAATAAATGTAAGAAAACAAATTCAATAATTTCATGGCAAGAAATGTTAGAAGTACAAAAAATGTTCAAAGATGCTGTGGTCAAGACATAGAACCAAGGAACAGATGCTGCTGTATTAATAGGAAGAAAGATTCCAATGACTTCTTAAGCGTATAACAGTTGATTTCAGTTGTAACAGCTATTTTAAGTACCAATATATTATTTGGATGTGCATGTAAAGTACTTCCATATAACACTCTAAATTCAAGTTCCCTTTCAAAAAACAAGCATAGCACCATTGAGTCATCAGAACATGCCTAAAATATGAATGTGAGCTATAAAAGCAACAACCAACGACAATAATAATACGTTCATCATGGCATCAGGCAATTATGCTAGATTAAAAAGATATGCAAATTATTATAAGCATGGTTTCTTCCTTTCAACTACAACCATGTGTTAATGCAACCATTGAGGATAAAATGAACAGGAAGGCAAAAAATTACTTAGTATTTTCTCTGGGAGGTAACCGATTATTCAAAACACAGTCCAGACACCACCATGGGAAGTCTTTCTCATCCTCGGTTCCATCTAAATCAGTAATTTTTTTTCTCCATGGACCTCCCTGTGTGCCCTCAGTAATAATGGAAGGAGGGGAAACAACTGAGAATTCAAAAGGAGGATAAACCATAGCATCATTCTCAGAACTACCATCAACTTCGATTCTTGAATGGGTAAGACTTTTAGTAGCAATATCCTTTCCAGATAATAATTCCCCATTAGCTGGAGCTGAGGATCCCATTCTTTGCTTTCGTTTTATCAACCAATGAACCAAAAGCCCTTTAAGGGTTTCTCGAGCCAAATTAACCTGCAGAATAACACACATTATTTTGGATCATTGATGATAAACTCCCGAAAACATCATCATTATGCCATTGTATGCATGAAACTAACTTCTTGAAGCACATAACAGAATTCAGCCAATGTCAGTTTAACAGAAATATTTATAAATACTTTGATGGCCATGATACTACTAACACCATGAGAGGAATCATTCCAGAATTCATATTGAGCAAGAACACCGACTAAAATAAATAGTGGGTATGTGCCACTGACTGTATTGAATCCCGTACAGCATGCATGAAGATGAATGTTGTTAACAATTATATAAACTTAACATCAATTAGTACAGCTTAACAAGCAAATAGGGGCACAAAGTTGATATTGTTGTTATAGCATGCTGAAAACTAGGAGCAAAATCAATACAACAAGAAATTTAAGATAAAGGCTGGTAAATTGCTTATGACAATAAAGCCATTTACCTTGTCATCTTCAGGCTTGCCTACAATGTTAAGATCTGCCGAATACATTTCTGCAGAAAAGCATTGGGGTGTATCCAAATGTACAGACAAACTTCCAAGCCTGGTATCCACAGTGAACCATGCAGGAATGCTAACCTGAGGCAGCAAGGAAAGAAAATAAAAGTCAGCCAGAATTAACAAACTACTATAAGTCATTAACGTTGTCTTACCAAATAAAAAGTACAAATAAAAATGAAATTCATGATGTAAATCAGTAATCATACCATCTCAAATAGCTCTTCCTTTTTCTCCTCAAATGAAACCTAGATAGTCCACAAGTAAAGCAAATGAGCCTATCAGCTGTGATTGAAATAATCACTACAACCCAGCTCCTTCCTAGGAAACAATATTGCCATGCAAGTTACCAAATGGAAAGAAAATACCAAACAATACACCTTTCCATAATCTTCAATCACAGCACCTCTAGTAATCTCCCACAGTTTGACCGAACCAGAAGTATCCTAAAGAAAGAGCAATTTGTCAGTTCAGAAGATAATAGAGAAAATTATAACTTAACAGCAAAATGGATTACAAGATCAAATTGTGTAGCCTAGTATCATTAACAGAAAACACCATGATTACCTTCGTCAGTACATGCCTCTTATTATTTAAAACTTCATGTTGCACTATTCCAGGGGTGCCAGGGATAGTTAAGCAAGGCTTTTTATATACAGGAACCTATTAACATTTGTAATTTAGGCAACAGAGCAGAAAATAATTAGTTCCCCAGAGCAGAAAGAAGCAAAAGAAACTTTATTTTCTAACAAAAACTTCTTTAAAAGACAAAACCTGTCTTATTACCAAACAGGAAGAACTAATATGAGATAAATAGACTAACATACTTCATCTTTGAAAAGTACAAAGGCAACTGGTAGTATTGAGTTCCAAGATCACAACACAACACTTTGCAAATAAAATAAATAAAAAAATTAAATGGTGATCTATTCAGAAATAAATGTAACATACAGGGGTAGATCCTTCTAGCGACACCCTTGCTCTTGGAAAGGACAAGTTTCCAGCTAAAAAAGAAGTGCCTCGTTGGAAAATATTTTGAGGATTGCAACCTTCAGCAGGCCATCTGTGAACTGAAGAATCTGTTGATGCAATCCATATATTATCATCATGCAAAGCCACTTGACGAATAGGGTGTTCGCCTGTGCAAAGCAAACTACTCTCTCTCGTTTGCAAGTCTGTCAAGTATAGCTTAAGGTAGACAAAAATAGGGCATTAGAAAGATGAGCTTCACAAGTTAAACAGAAAAAGATGTCACATAAGTTCAAGTCATAAACATAATAATAAAAAAAATAATATTGATGTCATTTTTAATGGAAAGTTGCACTCACTGAAAAGTCTCTCCCACCACTATAAACATGACTAAATGTTGGGGTGCTGTCAAGTGCCCAAACAGAATCATAGTGAACTGCATAAGAATGCACACATCTCTGCTGGCCTATATCCCAAAGCCTATGAGGAAAGATGGAGAGATTACTGGTCAACCACACGACAAAACAAATAGAAACACTTATAACACCACATGCGTTAGTTACCTTATCATAGAGTCTGAAGATCCCGATAAACAATACCTGCAATAATGATTGTTAAAAATATTGCAGCTGACTTGTAAGAAAAAAGTTATCTATATGCTGTGGGAAAATATAGAAATGCCATACAAGAAAGATTAAAGCAAAGAAAGGGGGAATTTTATGATAATCGAGAGATCATAAATAAATAGGGGGGAAAAAGCAAGTACTGACTTTAAAATATAAATGTCAATTGAAAATATGCAACTAAAATTAGATGTCCACTCAACAAACCTGCCACTGGAATCCAGAAGCAGAGCCCTGATGTTATCTGTATGCCCTTTTAGCTTCAGAGTCTTTGATCCAGATCTTGTATCCCAGACACGCACAACCTAGAGAAACCAAAAAAAAAAAAAAAAAAAAAAAAAGAATTCAGAAATGAAGCATGCTCTAAAGTTCAGAGACAGAATTCCTCAATCTAACTAATGAAGTTCAAGTTACTATAGCTCAAACAGACCACCCCTAAAATTCCAAAGATACTAATAACAGAAGCCTCACGAAGCCAGAACATAAATATGAACATCAATTCCACATTGTACCTTTTCTGTGCCGCCAGATACAAGAAGTGTTCCACCTTCATTCATTGCCAATGCATAAACAGACTCCTTATGGCCTTTGGCAGCAATTGGAGTATACCCCTGAGTCTGAGTAGTGTGCATGGATATGCTGTTGCTTGGGCCGATGGTACGTAAGTTAGTCAATGGTAGTGAGTTGCCAGAGCCATTGATACCATTTGAAGAATCATCAACCATAACATCATTGCACTTGGATAATGGAGCAAGCGCAGCTTCAATATCCCATATAAAAACCTCCCCACCAAGGCCACCAGAGGCAACAATATTGCTCTAAAATGCATGCCACTATTAAAGGATCAGAAAATGGATTTGATAAAGACACAAATTTTTAATTCAAACAAAGTATCTAACATATTCAATGCGGAACATATATAAACAAGAAAGTGAACCTTTTCTGGATGCACATAAACTTAATAAAAATTGTAGAAAGTTTGAAGTACATTACATTTTTTCCTGCTGCAGCAAGGCAAGTAACATAGTCAGCGTGTTGGCGAAGCGTCCTAGTACAAGTTCCAATGGACAAGGCATTCCATGTCTGGCACAAGCATACGACAACCAAGTTTAAAAACCACATATTAAATAATTATATTAGTACTAGCACCAAAGTCGTACTAGCACCAAAGTAGAAGAGCAAGGATTGATTAAGACAAATAACGGCTAGCAATCAACAAACCTTAAGAGTTGTATCTGAAGAGCAAGAAACAAGTGTATTATCACCAACAAGAACAGCATCATTAACCTGCCAGAATAAAATGACATTTAACTCATGCTGTTATGCACCTGTTATAAATGGGTGGGTGTCATGTTTTGTGGGTATGAAGGACTCACCATTTCTATTTCCTGTTAATGTAGTATATATAAATGAAGTGCTTATGCAACAGAACTTTTGAATTTAGGGAAAAATGTAAAAGTTGAAGAAAGATTATAGGCTCAAGAACATTAACAAATTGAACACAAAGGATTGGCTAGACCTCAAGAAACTATCTACTATCTACTACAATTTCTAGCAACATAAACAACTGGGCAAAAAGGGAAGAACAAGAAGAAGATATTTCAAAGGAGATGACTAGGTGAGAAACTTCAGTGGATTAGGAAGAAAATTGGGAGAAAAGACACCCTTAAAAAGAAGTTCAAGAATACAGTGATAACTTGTCTCCCAATATTCAATCAAATCTAAGTTGCACTTGCAGTTTTAGAAATTTTTCTTAGTACAAGAGAAGCTAATGGGTATTTATTGCCTTTTCCTTCTTAGCCATGCCTTTTCTACTAGAATTGAGTTCATTAACAACACAAAGCAAGACACCACAAGCAATGTAGTCTGCAAGTATCAATGTTTCAGGAAGTACTCTACAAAATAAATAAACAAAATTTTAGATCAAAATCCACATCTTCTGTAGATGAAAGACTGAAAATACAATATTCATCTCAATCGAACACCACATACAGGTCCCACATAATCAATACCAAGCATCCCAAGAATGAAATGTATTTTGCACATAGCATGGCAACGACTTTCCCATGCCACATCCACATATTCTTTCTTACACCTTTTGACCTCAACACTGAGAATGGGTATTAATGTTATTAAAAAATGCATTATTAACACAAAATCCACTAAAATGCTTATCATAAGGAAAAAGAAGAAAAAATCCATCACAGATGTAGCTTCATCGAGTAACAGTAGTACAGAAACATTGCCCAGTTCCCAAGGTTATCAAACTAAATGTCACTTATCAAATGGAGGGTTGAAAAAAAAAAAAAAAACTAAGAATTACCCAATCCACATGAGATTCAAAGGTAGCTGAGCATGTTGCTGCATCCTCAGCTAATGCCCATCGTTTTAGCCTGCCATCACGGCTCCCAGTGAAGAGATAATCAGACCCATCAGATACTGCAGACTTAAGTACAGCCAAACAATTTATGCCTGCACAATGCTGCAGAAAAGAGCCAACTCTCAAATGAAAACTGACAGCAGAAAAAAATAATTGAAAGAAGTTCAACCAAAAGAAGAAATACTGATGCAAAAATAGAATCTATGACATAACACCTTTTTAAAGAAAAATGCCGAGTATCTAGCTGAAAGGAGTCAAGTACCAGTGTCCTAGTCACTATTGATGAAGCTTTGATTAATTAGAAGATAAAATAGTGGATAAATATTAAAAATAAGGAGGGGCCTACAAAAACCACCAAAGGATCTAAGTCTAATATTAAAAGAGACAAAAAAAAAAAAATATTAAAATTCGGAGGAAACCCAACTTCATCCATGAAAGATTTTGGAACGTCAATTTGGTTCTATTTTTGCAGCAATTTGGTCTTCAAATGATAAGTTTTTGACATTAAGTAATCCAAACGTTAGTGTTTACTAGGAATAAATTAATGTCATTCAATAACCAAAATTTTTCATCTGGTAACCAATTTGACAGCACTAATCATTTCAAGACTAAATTAATGCTCCAAAAATCTTCCAAAGACCACATTTAATGCATGTATTTTGCATTTAGGAACAACCCAATCAGCCTCAGATAGTCAACAGGTTTAGAAGCTCAATGTCAAAGGACGTGTTTGTAGGGATAAAGATGTAATTACAACAAGCAATCATGAAATTTGGCCGTTTTCCTAGAATAAATAAGATAAAGAAGTAATCAGCTCACCCTTGTGTCATCAGAATCATTCAACACATATGTTAATCTCTTCTCCTTACGAGGGCGAGACGAATTGCTTGTGTTCCCCGCACTACCCACGCGGTGCATAGCGAAAACTATGAGAGCACATAAATGACATAGCATAAAGAGTAAACTCATAAGTAAATTAAAGAAAACAACCACAATTTAAAAACTCTACTAAGGGTCATTCCCAACCATGTAAATGAAACACCCCCCCCCCCCCCAAAAAAACAAGAAAAGTAAAGTCTCAGATAATGTGCTTTATGAATGATGGCCATTTATTTAACAAAAAAGGTTCACAGTACGGGACAACTCTCTCAAAGAAGCAGTTGAAGACATATCCAAACATTTCCAGAGAAGCCATACAGTAATGCATCCAAGGAGCCAGCTGGCGCTCAGATTAAAGTAAAACTAGCACATAGAGTTCTCTATAACAATAGCAAAGTATCATAAAAAAATTCTCCTCCATCATATGAGATTGACCTTAGTCTTCACAATAGTCAAGATCTCAACTATGCGCACTAAAATCTAAAATTCCTTGTCTATCAACTATTTCGTCTATTACAATCATAATACGGTAAGGTGTTAACCTTAGATTAGTATCCAGATGAAGTTCAAGACGATTCTTTCCACACAATCTGAAACTACCAGTCAGAGCATATATATCAAATCAAACTCATCGAGTTTTCAATGTGAATTAAACCCAAAGCCAGAGTTACATAATCAATCAACGAAGACAGCTGAAGATATCGAATACCCCAAAATCATTTCCAATACGCGATGACACCAACGAATGAGGTAAAAAAAAGCTCCAAAAAGTGAAAACATAAATCATCATACGAATTAACTATCGCGATCATAAGAATAGTCACTTCGCAACGCGATTCTGAGCTAGAATCAACCAAATAGTTAAGATGTAATCTTCCTTTTTTTTTCCGGAATCGAATCCAAACAAATAATCGAACAAAAGAAAATTAACTAAGAGAAGGAGATGATGATGAAACAGTGAGAGTCCTAACCGCGATCAGTGATGAAGAAATCGAAGCACTCTCGTGTGCTTGTTTTCTTCTTCTTTCTACTGCCGAAGTTTCAACTCTAGAGAGAGAAAGTGTGCTGTCTGAATTCTAGAGAGAGAGAGAGAGAGAGAGAAAGGGAATTGAACATTGGGAGTAAATGGGCTTTCGATTATATTCTGGTAGATCCTTTGACCCGGTTCGGCCAATTTTAATTAAGGGGCAGGGTGGTCTTTTCACTTGAGGGATAAACTTTGGCAAGAGGAAATTGCAGCTGTGGCCGTTCATCTACGCTCATGATCCGTGCTGGCTTTGATGACCGTTTTTGATCAAAGGATGGCCCCATTTTGGGCCGAAGGGGCAATCTTTCATGGCGTGGCACTCAGACAGCAGCGGCGAGCACTGCGTGCGGTATCGTTTGTCTGATTTCATATGTTGTCAAATCACTTCCCAAACAGAGGCTAAGTTTTTTCTTAATTGGTTTGATTTGTTTGAAGATTTGAGAATTGAAAATTTATTAAAATTATTTCATTATTTAATATTTAATTTGTTTTGTTTTCTAATCATTCCATAACCATTTGTATTTAATCCTAAGTAAGTTCTATACATACATACGCCAGCACTGCACTATTTGCGATCTTTAGTATGATTAAATTCATTTCATTAACAAAATTTAATTCTATTTAATCAATTGAATGAAAGAAAACCATACTATATAAGTTTGCAGAGAGTTGGCTAAGATAATAACCAATCTTGACCTCTATAAAAGAATAAAGCAAATTCATCCGAATTTTTTATCATCTTGGCTCAAGTTCACCTCATCATTTATATAAAAAAAACTCCCCTATTTACACCTTAATATATGCTTTAATTAATAATAAGTATTATTTTTATTTCATATAAATACTATAGTAGGAGTTGAATAAGATAGCTTCATTTTATCCCATATATCAGTCTCCACTCTCTATCTCTAGTTAAGATAGCAATATTGTATAAGCTTACAAACAATGCTTTGTTTTAAAACTTTTGGAATTCATCAATTTTGAATTTCAAACAAAGAATGTTGCAAGTCCACAACCAATAACATCAATTTGAGACAAGCAATCATCGATAAATCTAAGCTTGTTCTTCACAAATAATGCAACAAGCATAACTTGGCTCCAAGCATTTTAATTGTTGCCTGTTTGGGGTAGAAAAATAAATGGTGGAGAAAGAAACAAAAGCCTCAAGGTATCTTTCTCACTGTCGCATAATGTGTCTTACTAATTATTCAACTTTCACGCTAACCAAATATATAAGGTTAAAGTGTCAACTAACTCAATTGATAATTTGTTTTACTTGAATGGCAGAATTTCAAATCAAATTTCACTTTCATGTTTTATCTTCTCTTAAGCCTGTGAATCAATTATTGCTTGAAATCTAAAACGCATTCCCGAATCTGTTAAACAAAATATAATGAATAGTTGCAGCTTTGGAAATGCCACGGTCTTCTTTGGCATCAGAATATAAGATGTAATGTGCACGGGGTTGTGAGTGGCCTCTAGACTTACGTTGCAAGTTGTTTTAGCAAATGTGTGGATTACCGTCACTCCACGAAGGTGAAAATGTTGCACATTCGTAAACCAGACGACGAAGGTGTCAACAATCATATTAAATGCTTGCTTGCTTTCATATTTTTCTACTGAAAAAGTAAAAATTTGCTTTCCAAAACACTTCTAATAAAAGCAATTCCTCAATCACTTCGATCAATGGAAAAAGCAAATGAAACATAGAAGTTGGGGGTGTTTATCAGTTTGGATTCATTCGATAAATTTGAAAATCCAAACCAAATCAATGATCTTGATTTGGGTTGATTTAGGTAATTGATTTATTTTAAAGGAAATTTAACCCAAATCAATTATTATTTATTTGATTTTAAATTTATAATTTTTCAACTCGATCACTGAAATACTTAACCCAATCACCGGGTCAATTATATTTTTTTATTTATTTATAATATTTTAAAGTTTTTTACTTAAATTTTTTGTGATAAAATAAATTTTTATCTTATTTCTTTACATTTATTTGAGAAATTTTTCTATTCACAATATTATTAAATATCTCATAATCAAATCTTACATTATTGTCAATTGTTATAAGAATAAAAGCTTTATCATTTTTTTTTCTTTGAACCTGATTATCTGAATCAAACTATGCCGATATTGATTAAATTGATTAGGATAGTTTGATTCAAATTTATTGAAGATTTTTTTTAATTTAGATGAAATCAATTTAATTAAATTTGACCGATTTAAATTAATTTTCTACTCAAACGTGAATTAAATCAGCCCATTTACACTCCTATACGAAAGTATAACACAAGATAGAGTATGTGGATTTCATCTAGGCAATTGCTGATAAATCATCGACTTAGTATCAAAACAGACAATTTAATAATAGTAAAGCAGACAGTAACTTCTTTAACAATCCATCTATTTTAAAAATAATAATCATTTTTGTTGACAAACAAAAATCATTTTTAAAAATTATTCTATATTTTTTGTTTTATTAATATTCATTTTTTATAAAATTTTCTTAATATTTGTGTCATTATCTTAAACAATTATTATTATAAAATAGAAGAATTTTTTTTTTAAATTATGAGCTATTATTTAAACTCATGGATAGGTAAGGTAAGTGATATCTATTTGGCAAATGCATTGAATTGTTTAAGTAATAAACTCGATGAGTGAGTATTATCCCACAAGAATTGATGTTATCCAATAACAATTCACTAATTCAATTTCTATATAGATTATAACAACTATTTTGGGTTGAAGAAAGCTCTAAGCTAAAAGTTAAAACATGTAACAAACCAGCAAAATAGAACAAATAAGATTTAAACAAAAAAATAACAAAGGTTAACAACAATATAAAAAATGCTAGAGGTTTGAGGTTGTCTAATTTTTCTTAATATCAAATGAATTATTAATTACTTGAGTTGAAAATTACTAAATTAAAGAAAGGATTTAAATGATTAAATCCAATTTCTTGGTAAAATCAACTCTCCTCGTCTCATTAAAACATGTTAATCCCTTAATTGTGCCTCAACAAAAAGAGGGTTTATGCACAAAAATGAATCCATAGTTTACACAATTTTAAGATATATTACTAAACCTTGAAAATCATGAGGTTAATCCCTAGAGCTAGTTGACACATACAAAATTCCCAATTTGAGCATGAACCCTAAATAAATTTATGAGAAAACAACTCACAAATTTGCAATAATACAAAGGAATAACCTTTAATCCAACAATTCCAACATCAAGTTATCAAAAATTCATATACAATTCAACCATATTAGAATTCACCCCATCTATAGCAAAAGAATCTAATAATTTATGCTATGAAAGAAAACAAAGAAAAAAAAACCTTCAAAAACCCAACGATTTAGAGTAATGATTCCTCAATCTCTCCTCCTTTAGTTATCTCTTAACCTCCTTCTAACCTTAGAAATGCTTCTATGTGTTTTTCTAACCTCCGATGTCCCTAAAAGTTGCATCTTTTTCTATTTTAAAACGCAATATGTCATGCAGTTTCACTGCCATCGCCTAGTTGGTGGTTCATTAGAACCATATCTCTTTTTTCGCGTGGAGTGCTTGGGCAATATATTTTGAGTGCTTGTGCACTTTCATGCAGGATGCAAAACTCCCCTTTTTTATTCAATTTAAGCTACCTAAAAATGTGAAAATATAATTAAAACTCAAATTAAGATTAAAATAAATTCAAAACAAATTAATAAACATGTAAAACTCAAATATTAAAAATTTAACAAAAAAACAATTATCAAATATTCAAATTATCATAATTTTTGGCAACTTTTATATTTAAAATTATATACATTAATAAGAGCTAAGAATGAGATAGTGGAGAGACAAAACTATTTTTTTTTTTTTAATACAAGCTAAAGATTCTTTTGATTTGTTCCCAAATTTATATGATACATCACAGTGCTATTAGAAACAAGTTATTAAAATTATTAAACTTAACACTGTCTTTAACTCTAAAAATAGTCTCATTATTTATGCATCGGAATTTAGACACTCAAATTAATATGAGATTATCACAATTTAAATAAATATAGATTATGTAAGTATTGAATTGACATATTACTTTTATTAACTGTATAGATTTATTTTTAGTTAAAACTGTGTCTAATATTTACTTAGCTGAAATTCATGTTCATTTTAATTATAATTATTATATGTTGATTGGTGTTTATACAACTATAAAAAAAATGGCATATGTACCCAAACAATTATATAAAAAAATTCCTTCTTTAAAAATTAGATAAAAGTTAAATTATCTATATTATTTTCAAAAAAATACTTTACTTGACGTATACCATCAGATATATGACCTGTTTTGTTAAGATTTTGGAAAAAGTATTTATTTAAAAATAGAATTAGAAGCAGAAGTAAAAGTAGCAGTAAAAAATTATTTTATATTTGGATACAATTATATAAGTACTTTTTATAAGAATCAAAAGTTGTTACACTATTTGGATATGTAAAAGAAAAGAATTTTTTTCTTATAAAATTATAATATTAGTAGATAGAAAATAATATTTTCAAGAAAAAATTAAGAATAGAATAATAAAAGTGTAAAAAAGTAGTGGTTTCAAAATTTAAGAAGCACTATTTTCTCCCTTTACTGCTTCTATTTTTGGGAGAAATAGTTCCTTATTTATTTATCAAAAAATTAAAAAAATTGACTATTTTTACTTCTATTTTTATTTAGAAACACAAATAAATAATACTAAAAATATTTTTTTTCAAATATTTTGAAAATAAGAACTTTTCTCCATTGGAGACGCCCAAATAAACGGGCTAATAGGAGTTGACAACAACAATGTTTATTTTTCAAGAAATATTATATGAACAGAAAATGGATCACCATAATATAAACAATATATAAGTCCATATAAATATAAATTATTTCAATTTTTGTCCCCCTTAAATTTTTGTTGACTTTTGGTCTATTTTTTTTTAATATTATGTTTTGGTTCATGCCGCTACCTAATATTATTAAATAGTAATATTTATAAGTATTAAATTTTTTAAAAAATATTTATAAAGATAAAAAATAAAATTGTTAATATTTGTAATAATTAAATATATATTCTAAATATTTATAAGGAGCAAAATTTAGAGTGATAAGAATTAAAGCTATAATATTTTAAAAAAAGGGATTAAAAGTTAATTTTTTTTAAATAATTAAAATCAAAATAATCATATTTATATAAATTAAAAATATATCTGAGCCTTTATATTATAAAAATTAATTTTAATATATTATTAATATAAAAAATTTATATTATAATCTAATTATAGATCAAATATTTAATATAATAAATACGAAAATTAAATATTTATATAAAATGTTTTTATATTAATAATTTATTAAACTTAAATTAAAAAAATTGTAATATGTGATGCTTCACTCTTTTCTTCCATGTCGGATATGTAGCCTGGAAACATCCCATCATATATTAGTCACTCCCCGATACGCGGTGCTTAGAAGGACGACATTCTTGTGTTGTTCATCGTATCCACATCTATCGACACGACACGCTCGATTTCCCGTAAAAACAAACAAAAAGATCCACAACGCCACCTTGGAAACGCTGTCCTTGATGTTGCTGGGCTGGGAAATCGCCATGGAGCATAATCGTACACAGTGACAGAATCACAGCCACAGATGGCGCTCCAAGCGTCGCCGACATCGTCCAAGGGCATAGTAGTAACAGTGCCAGCTCTCGTTCTCTCTGCTTTAGCGGCCGCCGTTTTTCTCTTCTTCCTCTTGTCCACTCTCTCCTCTTGCTCCTGCCCTTCTTCACCATCCGTTTCTCCCTTTGCAAACGGCGTCGTTAGTGGCTCCCCCGTCTCTACGAATGGCAATAGCGTGCCCTTGAGGACCACGAAGGAGGACATGGAGTGGGTGAAAGATCAGATCCGTGTGAACGGGCTTCACATGCGTGACAACGTCCTCCGCAAGGGCATTAACCCTCGCACTAGGGCTCAACAGCTCGACGATCTTACACAGTAAGCCCCGATACTTCGTACAACGGGGACAGCCCTGTTTTATTTTGAACTTATTTTAAGCTTAGATCTCTTTTTTTAGATGAGATGTCATGTTTCCCCTGAAATCTATTTGTTTATTTTGCCAATGCTGTGTTTTTTCTTTTTTCCTCTAAACATTGTGTCATGTGATGGTGCTTTATGGTTTAAACTGAAGTTAGTTTGCATGGTTTTCTGTCTAATAATTATGAAATTGTTTGTCAACGTTGCTTCCATTTTCAAGCTTTTTATTAGTTCCTTTTTGGCCATTTTCAATCTGCAGTGCATTCTCGCATAGGGTTCTTCTCTTTCTCACGTTCTTTGGTTGTCCTGGTAATAATGACATGTGTCATACAAATTACACAGCATGGTTCAAAGCTATATGTTGTTCTCCTTAGTTTGATTTGCATTATTGTTAATTGTTATAAGTTATTACACTTTCATTAATGAACTCTAGTGGGTGTATGCTCTTTTATTATCATGCCCAATTCAAGAAGCTTAACATTTTCAGCTTATTGATCCATGTATACACTTTGATGCTATTGGTTGCAAATTCTAATTTAGATTTTCTGCTATTTACAGATTTAAAGGTATATCACACTATGAGGGAGCTGATTCAGGTAACCATACAGCCCTACCCTGCCCAGGCGAGCTACTGGTTGAGGAGCACCATGGCAACTATGGGGAACCTTGGGCAGGTGGAAGAGATGTGTTTGAATTTCTTGCTCAGTCCTCTAAACTCAGACCTGACTCACGTGTCCTAGAGATAGGTTGTGGCACTCTCCGAGTTGGTTTGCATTTCATACGGTACTTAAATCCTGACCACTACCATTGCCTTGAAAGGGATGAGCTCTCTCTTATGGCTGCATTTAGGTATGAGCTTCCTTCCCAAGGCCTATTATATAAACGGCCTTTGATTGTGAAGGGGGATGATATGGATTTCAGTAAGTTTGGTTCTGGAACTATGTATGATTTGATATATGCTAGTGCTGTATTCCTTCATATGCCTGATAAACTTGTGTGGGTTGGACTAGAGAGGTTAGCTTCTAAATTGAAACCTTATGACGGACGAATTTTTGTATCACATAATATAAAGTTCTGTTCACGGTTGGGAGGAGAGAAATGTACAAAGAGGCTTACGAGTTTGGGGCTTGAGTATATTGGAAAGCATACACATGATAGTTTGCTATTTAATCACTATGAGATATGGTTTGAATTTAGGCTGTCCAAGGCTTAATTTAGACAGGATCATGGGAAGCTACTCGGAACGGTCTCAGTTCCCTTATTTTGTCTGTGCAGTATGCTCACAATGTCAAGGATCATCTGTGGTATTTTGGTTTGGGGAGAGTGTAGAGATGGCAATTATTTAGTCAGTGGTTCATTTGTGCCAGAAGTGACAATTTTTTGGATCGTAGTCTGCTAGATAGAGAAGGATCATCTGTGATTTTGACGGAGGACTAGAAGCATGGAGACAGGCATGATTTATTGTTGTCTTACCCTAAAAGGATAGCCTAAATTTTCTTTTGTCCAAATTTAATTGCTGTAACAGTTGTATTTTTAGCATCCTATGTTGCGACTACTTGTTGTTATACAAAACATGATACAGAGTGACATTTTCAACTAGGGATGTGTTTTGCTATGCACCTTGGCGAAGATGGTGTAAAATGTACCTTGTCATCTAATGGTACCCACAATATATGATAAAATTTTTCATTCTCTCACACTCCCTTTCCCCATTCCCTCTCCCCAATCGGCCCCTCTCTCTCCCACCTTTTGTCTGCCCTCAGTCACTCTCTCCTTGTCTCACCAATTGCACATCTGGTGCCACAACCACGGCGATACCTCCTCCTTTGAGGACAATGGAACTGCTCCCTCCATTTATCAACATTATGTCGGTCTTTGAGCAGTTGAAGCCTTCTTTGTCTCTGAAATTTTTTTTTCCCAATTTTTTAAGTTGTAAAGTTTGTCTTTTTTGAATTATGAGATCTGCCCTAGAGTTATTTTCGCCTATCTCTCCCCCCAACGTGTGTCTTTGAACAGCCTTCCAATGGAAAGAAAATGAAATTTGACTTGTCACTGGAAGACCTTAAGACCATCAAAGTCATTGGAAAAGGAAGTGGGGGTGTAGTACAACTTGTTTGTCACGAGCCGGTTGGAAAATTGCTTGCCTTAAAGGATGGTAGTTTCGTATCGATGGATAGCCTGTAGGTTTATTTTCATCGCCCATTAGTGTAATTATTTGTCATCTCTTGTTTAGAGTTTGACGTAGTTTTTTGATAACATGGAGTTAAGAAAACACTAACCACAATAAAGTTTTTTCAGTTTAAGTGTTAGGGTTTAGGATTTAAGATTTAGAGCCATTATTAATGCTAAAAGAATCTGAAACAAGCTTTGGTACTAACCGAATTAGTCTAACTAAAGGACATATTAATTGAATTAACCTAATGCAAGGAAGATGAACTAAGACCAAGAGGATTCATTCATAGCGGAGAATCAGATGGTCTAGGAGGAATTCCCATTGCCACGGTGGTGCCGATGGAAGCAGCGGCTAGTCATAGCCGTGGATTCCAGTCGTTGGAGCTGGTTTGAAGGAAGAGAGGCCATGAAAAGAGTGGACATAGGAAGTTATTAGGTGAAATAGTATCCATGGCAACAAACAAATTCTATGGCTCAGATTCAAGATGCATAATACACTACAAATTGGGATATGCATTATAGATAGTATCTTTTAAGTAGTAGTATGCTTTTTAAGATTAATTTTTTTACACTTTAGTTTTGATACACGTGTAAAATACTTTATATTGTCTATCCATTATATATCATGATATGTACGATTTTCAAGATAATTATTATAAGAGAAAAAAATATTGAAAACATATTAAAATTAAATTTATTGTTTTAAGTTGTTTACACTTTACAATTTGGTAATAAACAAGCTTTTACCGAAGCTTGAAGTTTGCTTTGTAACTGATCGCGGTAGTGAACGCGTGATAATGAAGGGTTGGGTGCAAAACGATAACTCCTATTGGCTTATGGCTTACTAGGTTACTATTTTTTTTTCCCCTTAAAAATTAGGTATTTGCATTTTTTATAACAATAACAATTTCCATTTTTTTATTTTTAAGTATTTGCATTTTTAATGTAACAAAAAATGTTGCTCGTATCAAGAAAATTTTCTTTTTAATGTGAGCTCGTATCAAGATTTGAGTCTGTGTAATGGTGTCAATTAAATTACAGAATTGTTGGTGATTACTTAGTAAAATTAAACAAAGATTCTTAGGTAATTTGAATTTTGATGAAAATAATAAAAAGAAAATTGTGGCGTGGATATAATATATAGGATTGAAACGACGTCGCTGTGAGTCGATTCTGGACAGTTTCTTTTAGTTTACCCTGGTTATGAGCCGCGGGCTGTATGTGAATTGTGAAGGCGTGAAGCGGAGAGAGGGAAGACGTGAATAGCGAACAGGCAGCGGAGGTGAGAGACAATCAAATCAAATCAAGGAACGATTCGATGCCTGCAGTTCGCACAGTGACCAATATTATTTGCTCTTCCTTAAACCGAATCCAAAGGTCACAGTACCGTTCAATCTTCTCTACAGCGCAGCTGCAGGGTTCATGGATGGACAAGGTCAAAAACGTCTTCACAGGCCAAAAAACCGCTACCCATGGCCAGCAGGGAGGCGCCTCGGACTCGTTCACGCTGCTTCGTCAGTTCTCTTAGCTCATTCGTGAGATTCTATAGTTTTCTCTATTTTGCACATTTACTGACGAAGTTCACTCCCCTTAACATCACGTGACAGGCTTTGCGGATGAAATGAAGAACGCAAGAAGGATCGGAGCGTTCAAACAGTATATGGTTGGACGAAGCAGCGAAGTCACCTTTGCAACCGCCTTCGAGAAATACGAAGCCATCATTCGATACCTTGGGGCTTTGGACCCTACCGGAGAGGTTCTAATCTCGAATTTGAATTTTGTTTGCGTTATGATTTCATTAATTATTATTATTATTATTATTATTATTATTATTATTCTTTTACGTTGGTTGTTTAGTTCTTTAACTTTATGTTTTTCGATCTTCAGAATCTCCAGAGCGCTCAAAAGCGAGAAGCGGCGAAACATTGTAATTGCACAATTGCTGATGTGGAAAATGCGCTTGCAAAGTTTACTTGGGCGAAAGAAGCACAGAAGAAGATGGAGAAATTACAAGAAGAAGGAAAACCGATGCCAAAAAGCTTTGCTGATGTAATGCTTCTCATCGTTTGTTTAATGACTCACTCTGCCTAGTTGGGGGCTTGGGGCTCAATTCACCATCTTGTGATGTAATTTTAAGTTTACTGACTGATAATAGTTATACTGCTTCTCACTTGATAGCATTGAATTTGAAGGTCCAAAAGCTGGTTGGTTCAACGCCATTGGATCTTGCAAGGTCTAATTTGGCTGACACTGGACAAATTAGCAGGAATGCATTCTGTCCGTGTGGTTCAAAGAAGAAATATAAAAGGTTTATTTTTCTTCTTTCATTTTTTTTTTCCCCAAAAAATTTTAGACACCAAGCTGATTCCTGACCCTTCCTTATTTTTTTGGGGTTTTGTAGTAGTTGTTTGTTCACCAATTAGACAAGTGAAATATTACGTTCTGTCTATACTTGCTGCAGACTAGGTTCTAAGGTTCTCTCTGCATATTTTATTTGTATGCAGTAGCTTAACTTAATGATATATCTATACATGGCTAGGTGAATGGTTTCCATAATTCCTTTCCTACCTATAGTTTACTACTTTTTAGTTTGCTATTACACTTCTATTGGTTATAGTGAAACTTAATTTCTTACTCAACGTGTATGTATAATCTTTTTGAAAAATGCATTTGGTGTTTAAATATGCATTATAGCGTGGAAACTATTGCATGCCTATTTGTAAAAAGTGAACTCCTTGACATTTCTCTTTCTCGTTCATTCCTTTTTGTTGAACAACTAAAATACCTTTTCCCTGCTTATTGTTTTGAATTTTTAATATACTATAATCTTTATGAACAGATTTTCAAAAATTGATCAGCTTATGCTTCTTGATATTGGTTTATGAAGGTGCTGTGGGAAGGATTCGAGTGATTCAGGGATTAAATATTAAACTGCGTGGAAGGTGCTCACAAATGGCTGAATTGATCTGCAGTCCTACTGTTTTATTTGGTTCAGATGTAGCTGCCATTGCACTAGACTGCAAGTTCACTTACAGTGAGCTGCCGTTAGGATGAGATATTTTGCCAAATAGTTGCATGGGGTTAATTTAGCTTTCAATTTTGAGGTGTGCATATGCAGAACTAAACAAAATGTTTTTGCTCACTTTAAGTGTAGTTAGGACTCTTCTTTCCCTCACTTTCGCCTAAATGAAAGGCAAGAGAATAAGAAAACAAATGCTGAAGCAATGTATTATTTTTTTGCTATGTCCGCTCACTTTCATCTCTGGTGGATCCACTTTGTACTCTTGTTTAAAAAAGTTAACATGATTCAACCCATTTGTTTACTGATTTACATCAACATTTTAATGCATATCTCAAATTCAGGATTTGGTACTCAAGTTGCATTAATAGATTCAGGTTTAAGATATATTTGGTAAAGGTGAAAAGAAGAGCAACATAAATTGACCGCGCTTCTAGATAAGATGTTTGTTATCCTATATTATTGTCTTGCGCACTTTCTTTTTTATTGTTTCATTTTCATTTTAATTAACTATGAATTATGCTTGTGGAGAATATGATTCAAGGATGGTATCCAAATGACATAGTGAGGCAAAGATGACCTCACACTCTAGTTATTGGAGTCAGACTGGAGTAAAAAAGGTAGAACATGGATGTCAAATGCTCTAAATGGTTTTAAACTGTTGTAATGTGCATCTTCGCTGCTTTTCATCTAGCAAAACTAAACAAACTGTTGTGCTAACGTTCTGGTGTTCCCGTGACTCGTGAGAGTTAAGACACAATCTGAGCTTAGTTTATTAGTTAGAAATTGATCTCTGCTATACACACAAACACAAGAGTCGATCATCTTTGTTGGAATGGAAGCTCGTGCTTGTGGTGCAAGTTCACCTCTATGTCGGGAAGACTAATAGTTCGAATAAATATCCTGTTTGTCGCTGAGCATCTCAAATTGTTCTCATGTTTTGTGGGTAAAGATCCTCTTTTTTGGGGTCAATTGTAAACTTTCAAGAGGGGTGATGTCTAGGCTGGTTGAGTTTAAAAACTGGTAGATCTTCTCCCAAAAACCACCAATACAGGATAAGGTTACTAATGAGTGAAAGCAAATTATTCCCACCTGTAATACTATTAGGCTTTCATGGAGAGTCTCATCATATCATCTGATTGCTCCTTTATCTCCTACATGCCTATGTTTTAAATTCTTGAGTCATGGTACGTACGCAACAGTGAACTTTACGACTGACATGGTTATGTAAGTGGCTATAACTTTTACCTATTAACTAAAACAAGCAAAGGTAGGTCAGTTTGAGTCTCCCTTATTGAGGAAATTTTCCGATTTAATGAAACAGGAGCTTAAGATGATCATTTAACAAAATGTTAAAGCTGGACGCTTAAAATATATGCATCCGAATGCGAAATTAAGAGTACAGAGGGAATACATATGTTACATTAGATAACATTATAACAAGCCATTTTAAATATTTTTCGATAAAGAAGAAAATAATGTATTTGGCATTTTCCTTTGTAAATTATAATTTATTCTTGGCGTATTGGCATTTCAAGACATTTCCAATAAATCATGCTAAAGATACACTTAAAAATCGTAATGCAAACTCATCACCATATTGTTGCGGTTAATCCATCTTTTTTGCACACCCACACTGTTAGCAGACTGAGAGGAAGGTTTTGTGACAAAATTGGTACGGAATTACGGATGTCATTCAGCAATTCTCGACCTACCTTCCAAGCTCTTCTATAAAGTAGAATTACTTGCATGTAAAGAAAATAAGTGCTTTGTATATTCTGCGTTGGGCTTCCTTCCTAAGAAAGAATCTCCTGTTCTATTCATTGGAATTCTGGGATGTGACAAGAGAGAACTCAATAATCCTTCATGGTTAGCAAAGATGTTGAGCTCATCAAGAAGCTCGTAGAAGTAACAGGAACAAATGAGTCTGATATTGGGGTAACCACACCTTATCGGCAGCAAGTTTACAAGATTAAAGCGTGCTTGAGAAGTTGGACCTGCTGGATGTTACGGTTGGGACTGTTGAGCAGTTTCAAGGAGAGGAGAGGGAAGTCATCATATCTACAGCCATATATACAATCACTTTGACAAAACTCATTGTCTTGGATTTCTTAGTTAGCAACCCAAGGAAATTCGATGTTGCAATCACTTTTGCTAGATCAGTTCTTTTCATAGTTGGCAATCCACATATCATCTGTAAGGTGAATTTTCACCCGCCCTCCATCATACAGGCACAAACTGTGGGGATAGATGATTCACTTGTATTCAACAAAAATCAGCATAGTTCATGGAACACTTGAAGTATACTAACATCATAGATAAGCATTTTAAAAAAAAAAAAGAAAAAAGACAAAAAGTAAAAAAGAAGAAAGTGTCATCAGTGTATAGTTATCAAACAGCATCTATCTTTAAGTTAATAATAGGAACTCATACATGTTGCTTTTTAAATTTGTGAGGGATTGTATCCTTCCTTTACGTAGTTTGGCACTGCTAGACCTTTTGTAGTTTACATCCTAAGTGACTGACACATAGTTTATGGTGAGATTTTTTATTTGCTGCAGGACGCTTAATAGGATCAACTTATGAGGCTTTGCTCTGACTATAACTCCTACCAGGGCAGTCTTCTTCCTGAAAGGAAAGACTGAAGAAGACGAGTCAATTTCTTTGAGGAATTTGAATTTATGAATAAGAGGTCAGTTACCTTAAAAACATGGGGAATGAGTCAGTTGTGAGTTGTTTCTGGCAGGAGACTACACATCATGCGTAAAAAGAAAGCACTTTATTGTTCTGAACAGGTTATCACTTATCGTGTGTTTTCTTGCACTAAACAAATTGGTAATATTTTAATACAGTGTCTTCATTTTGCTTTAATCCCTCTTCCAGTTACCACATTATACCAGTATTTTGATGTAGGTAAGAAAATGAAGTAGCACCATTACCAATTTCCGTGCTTTATAAGAGCTCTAGTGTCAACTCTAAGCTTTAGAGTTTTCCTCCATGTATAACACTCCAACTACAGGTATTTTGATCTCCCAAAAAAAATTATGTTTCGAGAAAAAAGGATCTCTGGTTCTCAACAAATGGTTCATGGGTTGTATGCCTATTGATAATCATTTACTGTTAGCACACAGAAAGACGCTTGGTAACCCAGAGAACAAAGATAAAAGAACCGAGTATGTCAAGTTAGTCCCACATCGCTTCAAGGAAAGGGAAGGAACTATACAAGCCTCTCTAAATAAGGAGCAAGTAGCAGCCTTTTAGCATACTTACCTGGACGGGGTCAATGGGTGATCTCGAAGGCCTATGACCTAGGTTGGTGACCTCCATTGCACCTGGGAGGGGTGCCCGCCTAAGGTCTCCCCAAGTGGGAGAGCCTGCGTCATAATTTGTGGCGGTGGGGGCCTGCGTTCGCGCGGCCCTTGCCCAATCCTAGTATGGAAGTTTAGGTGGCCCAATGAAGCCTGTTTGATTTGAATCCAGTTTGGTGACAAATAATTCTAGGCGGCCCAACATGATTACCAATTCTTGGTGGCCTGTTTTAGAGTAATTTTTATTTATGGCCCGAAGCCAGGCCCCCCAATCCTACATGTGTACAAATTTTGTTTGTGGCCTATTTCGCAATCAGAAGTCCAAAATATTTCCCGCCCCATTATAGGCAGAGTTTGAATCGACCCCATTGTCGAATTCCGGTATTAAGATGAGGAGAAATGATATACTTTCCTTTATCTAGATTTTAAAATTATATCTACCAACATCCTTTATCTGCCAACCTCCATTCTCACTATCGTCTTCCACCAAATTCCAGCTCTCTCTTTTGCTCTATCTAGTTGCTGAGACAATGCAGGAGGATAAGATATCAATTTTAAATTTTCAGAGGTTGTTCATTCTTTTGATGGGGTTTGTTACACCGATTTAAATTTGGGAGTAATTTAGTTTTTTAAAAGCATTAAAAAGTATCCCAAAACAATACTACTAAATGGATGTTGTATATTTTTCTTTGCAAATAGTTACTCCCTTGGTTTTAGATTGCCGGAGGGGGAATGTCATCCATCACAAAAACTTCCTCGTCCACCTTCACTGGCATTCTGTTTACTGGCGGCGACATCCCCTAACAATAGAATAATAGACCCCATCACTAATATAGCTTTAAATCCTCTCTTTCTCTCTCTCTCTCTCTCTCTCTCTCTCTCTCTCTCTTATCCTTCCTTGTCCAACTTCCATACTATTCACAATTCTATTATTGCAAAGTCATTCAAGCAGAGGCACACAACATAGCATTCACACTCTTCCTTTGTCATTCTCGAAAAAAAAAAAGAATTTTTTCCTCATAATTCGACACAGATCCACCACTATCCTTAATTTCTCTAAGTTATCTCAGTTCCTCACTTCTTTCTCCCAAGTTTCCATCTTTTTTTCTCGTGTGTCACACATGGCACTGTTGGGTGCATAGATCTATGGCATGTCCCCATAAAACTAACACCTTTCTTTCATTCCTCAAACCCATCACCCCAATGCCCAGATCCACCACCACCCCCATAACAAAAGTTCACACCTTTCTTCCTTTTTTCAATTTAAAAAGAAACCAAGTAATTTATAGCAATAATCAAATGATAGCGAAATGGACATAAAAGACTTAATCCACCAAAAGTGATTATTAAAACTACAACCCATTTAGCAATGCAGCCATGGAGGACAGAGTGTTGAGAGGTGGAGAGTACTTGTGGTTGGATAAGTTGGGACATAACTCTATTTGCAAAGAAAAAGTACATGACACTCATTTAACAATATTATCTTAGAATACTTTCTAACGTTTTTAAAGGGAATAAGTTACTTCAAAGTTAAATGGGAGCAACCTAACACGCCCCTCTTTTGATACATAGTAACGAAACAACAAACTCACCTTGTCTATTATAGTTCAAGAGGTGGACGAAGCAAATTCTCTACTTTATTGGTTGATCGAGACCACCATCCACTTTATTTGAAAATGAACAAGGATGCTAGACATGATATACTGGGATTGGGATAAAGTAAAGGCCAAACTAAGAAAAAAAAAATCATCTTTCCACCTCCACCATCAATAATCACTTCCAATCCAAAAATCCTAGGCGTAAAATAAAAAATAATCATCAATCAATAACAATAACTCCAATGAAGAAGAAGGGCTTGTATTATGTTGGTCCAAGGTATGTTTGGGAGTTATGTTAGTCCCTTGCTTAAAATTATAAAATAATCGCATATAATTATTACAAAAAAAGTGTCTTGAAATTTTATTTGCAGATCTAGACTTTGCTCGAAACCCTTATTTGTTGTGTTGCAAAGAGGAAAAGGGATGAATAGTATTCCTTAATACCATGTTAGCAACTGAACTCTTCCTCGTACCAACAACACAGACACCCTCCTCTTACTATCCCCAGGAGTATGAATGTTGGTGAAGAGAGATCAGCATCGCACTTCTTTTGCAAGCACTCTATTGGTGACAACAACGAGAAGGTTGGGGAAGAAGAGTTGTGATTAGTGAAGAGAAATAAAAAATGAGAGAGAAAGAGAAAGGTGAACGACGGGTTGAGGGTGACACAGAGGTAGCTAAAGGTGCCATTTGCAATGGGCATGTCAACGGCTAACTCGGTGTAGCAAAAAGCGGAGAGGAGGGCATAGAGGTTGGCAATGGCGTGGGAGAGAACAATGTTGTGGCCAACATAGAGGCGGGTGGTGTGGCCGGTGGTGACGAAGGCGCTAGTGCCGACCATGCCGTCGATGCAAGCACGAACATGTCGAAGCTGGAGCAAGCATGAACATGTTACAAATACTACATCTGATGGAAAAGGAGTCAAGGATTGATTTGCAAATATTTTCTCTTACAACATTTTAAATTAGTCTCTTCACAACTAATCATGGAATTGAATAACAGCCATCCGATTTTGAAAAATGGAATCCAATGACTATGAATATGTATAAAGCATCACTTAATATATGGGACTAAGTCCCAAGAAGAAGAAAGAAAGAAACATGTAAGCTCATGATGTGTTGCTGTTGATGTTCCCCCCAAACAGAAGAAAAAGGAAGCTCAACAAGAAGAGAGAGAGAGAGAGAGAGAGAGAGAGAGAGAGAGAGATGAGATTTGGTTAGAGATAGAAAGGGATACTGAAGATGGAAGAAAGGACAAAAGAAGAGGTAATATTATAGTATAAAATAGTAGATTAGAGATTGAAAGCGGAAAATAAAAATGGAGGTAGCCCTTGCATTTGCTTTGCTTTGGTTATGTTGAAGGGAATGAGTGTTCATAGAGGTGGGGGAATGGGTGTTGATAGAGGTAGGGAGAAGTTTTTTTTTTTTTTTTTTCATAAAGGATAATTTGTGAATTTGGAAAAATTATTTAGAGGTAAAAGAGGTAATTATAATTTTAAAATTTAAGAGAGAATAAGTGTATTTTCTATAAATCTAAGGGGAGGTTAATGTAATTTCCCCTTAAAATTATGGTGAGATGAATTTTGTTAGCTATAGTTGACATGTAATAGTAGGGCTTACAAATAGATTTTGGGTATATTTGTTTGGAATTATTTTGACAAAAAATTATTTTTTTCATCCAAAAAAATGAATTTTCATATATTTAGATAATTTTTAAAAATAATCAAATTCTCAAAAAAAAAATTTAATTTTTTTTTGTAGAAGTTGAAAGGAATAACTTCTAAAAAAAATTAATTTTTAATTTTTTTAATTATATATAAATTTAAGATTCAAATTCATTTTTTTCTTTTTTTAACTAAACGCACCCGATATAATGGTTATTTATATAACGAGTTTACTTGCAAGCTTGCAGTTGTAGGGCTTATAAAATGATTATATATGTCTGTGGTAGGTATTTCAAATGGTTATATAACGAGGCAGACGGCAAAATTAACATATATTTCATTAACAATGGCGAATTTGGATCTGTCGAGGATTTCGCTGCGGCCATTCAAGCTAAGTGATGTTGACGATTTTTTGTTATGGGCAGGGGATGATCAAGTCACTAGAAGTATCAGATGGAAGACTTGTAGTTCAGGGGAAGAGGCCATGGCGTTCATCAAGGACGTGTGCATACCTCACCCTTGGCGACGGTCAATCTGCCTTGATGACCGTTCCATAGGCTTTATTTCGGTGTATCCATGGTCAGGCGATGAAAGGTGCAAAGCTGACATAGGCTATGCCATGGCAGCAAACTACTGGGGCCATGGGATAGCCACCAAAGCAGTGAAGATGGCTGTGCCCCAAGTCTTCAAGGACTTCCCACATCTGCTGAGGTTGCAGGCTTTTGCTGCTGTGGAGAATAAGGCTTCTCAAAGGGTCTTGGAAAAGGCTGGGTTCCTTAAGGAGGGTGTGCTCAGAAAGTACACTTATCTCAAAGGGAACATAAGGGATTAGTTGTGTTCAGTTTTTTGTCAACTGATGAATTTCCTCTTGGTGACTAGTTGCAGTGAAAATAATCCGTGGTTTGCTGTATTTGGTGGTGCAAATAATGTTAAAATCCCTTGCAACATATCTCTGCCTAAGGGATATCTATGGGATATGCTTGTATTTTTTGTTCTCTCATGTTTTCTTTATGTTTTGGAACTAAACTCATGGCGTACAATTTTGTCACCGCTAGCCACACGTTATACGCACTTTCAAAGACAAAGGTCTCATGGGGGGTTTCAAAGGGTATTTACTTTAGTCCTTACCGTGAATGATTCTAGACTATACTCAAGACTAGTGACACGTTTGATCCTGATTCCGATTGTTAGTGTCATTTAATCCATAAACAACTCAAATTTTCTGCAGCAGTGCGTTTGAGTCTTAACTGGGTCCATATAGTTTACTGTCTTGCGCGTTCATAGGATTGCAATCATGTTTGCGGCATGCACATCCTCTGTTCTAGTTTGATTGCTGATTTTATTCGCACTAATTGTAATACGGATACAGATATATGGGGTTGCTTCAATTGATGCCCGCTCGGCTATTGAAAATCACTTACTGTTAATACAGATACAGGTTCGTTAATCCGCAGATACAACAGTAACAGAAAGTCAGAAACCATTTGAAAACTAGAACAAAATATTTATTTTCCTGAGGCACCATGGGACCAGGTTAATCCCACTTTGCCCAAAATGTACATGCGGAAATCTGCGGGCATTGTTCAAAAACAGTGGAGCGAATATTAAGAAACTACTTGACGATCTGCCAGTTTAGCATTGGCAAAATCAAGGATCTTTGTACGACCGTTCAAGCTAAAGCCGATTTGAGGATTAACTATCATGATATACCTCATACCATACATGCCTATATTATAATCTTGACCGAAAAAATGTGAGAGACACGGATATATCTCATTTTTTCTATAAACATTGCATGCTTATCGAAGGTGGCAACTTTGGCAACAAAATGGACTTGATGCTGCTCATATTTTGGTTTCAATTTACATGAAGAAAAATCATGTATTTCTACTTCAATATGTTGCCACTTACCAATAATTGCCTAGCATAAATTGCAAAGTTTGACTGCACATAAGACCACAAATTTAACTCGGATTTTGCAACACTTAAAAGGGGGTTTCACTTTGATTACGACTTTCCAAATTTGGACTCTACAATCTCTTATCAAGTTAATAGATTGAACTTGAAATTTGTTACTATCTACTTAGCTTAGAAGCATTTCTCTTTAATCATATTTTAATATAATTCTTTGCCCATAAATAGGCTATCTTTTGTACCAGAGAAGTATAAGTGCGTGAAGAAGCAATTCAAAGTGTACACCAATATCTCTTCTTGCAAATCTTATTTCCTTTCTCTCGTTAAATTTTTGTGCCAACGATACTTTAGATTTACACTTGGTCAATATGTGTTTGGGGCCGACTCAGATTATGGGGCTAACTATTGACTATTCAGTCCAATAAAAATATAACCCTCCGAAAGAACTTGCATCTCAAAGAAGCAATATCGCGGCCTTGGTTGCCCTTATTTTCTTGTCGACAGATCAAATTCCAATTATAACATGACTTTGTTGTGTTAGTTATTTATTATTTTGTGTAGAATAAAAGTTTTTCTAAATTTTTCGAGCCAAGATAAAACATTGTCCACTCCATTTCTAGTCCACGAAATTGCTATATACAATGCTGTCTGTTGGTTTAATGATTGTCCGGTGCTGCATATAAAGATACAAGCTAATAAGCTAACCTTTTAACGTTTTAACAACCTATTCGATTTGTATTCTAAATGTGCATTTCGATTTTCGTGTGAAACTCTAGACTATGATTTGAGTAAAACCAAACTTTGATTTAAAGATTTTCACACGCAAAAATCAAACATACTATAAAAATATCTCCCGTTACCTATCATATGGATGCGACGAGAGACGCCGACAAACACACTAGAAAAACATATTTGGGTATGTCTTTCAAAATGGCGACCGACTTGTCAACAATCACCCTGCGGCCATTCAAGCTGAGCGACGTTGAAGATTTCATGTTAGTGGCAGGTGATGATACAGCGAGTTACAATACCCGATGGAACACTTTTGGTTCAAGGGAACAGGCGTTGACTTACATTAGAGATGTGTGCATTCCTCACCCTTGGAGTCGGTCCATATGCACCGATGATCGTTCTATCGGATTTATATCCGTCTCTCCTGGATCAGTGATGATAGGTGTAGGGCAGAGGTTGGCTATGCTCTAGCCGCCAAGTACTGGGGCCAAGGGATATGCATCAAAGCACTCAAGATTGCTGTGTCGCAAGTCTTCAAGGAGTTCCCTGATTTGTTGAGGTTACAAGCGTTTGTTGATGTAGACAACTTAGCTTCCCAGAGGGTATTGGAAAAAGCAGCTTTGCGGAGACAAAGTAGCTCTGCACTCGTTCTTCGGCTGCATCTGCAATTGATATATGTTCCTTTACACAAATATTTGCCCTACAAGCTCTTAATTCTTCTTTTACTGTGGTTCCTGTTCCCTTTGATAACTCTACACTCAAATAAGTACATATTCACAATTACGAAAGAGAGACATTTCAAGGGGTAGAATTTACAGAGATCTCTTGTGACATCGGAGAAGCTAGTTGGTCTTGATGAGACTGGATAACTAGATGTTGAAGGGACTTTAAAGCCACTGTGAGCTGTGCAAATGACGGACGCAAATTTGGATCCCTGCCAGAAACAGGAAAAAAACCATCAATGATGGGGGAACAGAAAATGGTCATCAATTAAATAAAATAATAATTAATAACAAATCAAACTTGACGTTGTTCGTGCTTACTGTTGCCAACATTCCCAGATTATTCTTGCAACTATAGGGTCAACTTCCTTTGGGATATCAAGGCGACGGTTTTGGAAACCAACAGCACCAACAACTTGCATTGGATTCATTTCACTCCACGGCAACCTCAGAGTGGCAAGCTCCCATAGGATGACCCCAAAACTATAGACGTCACACCTGTACATTTGAAATGACACATGTTAATAGAGATGTGCTAAATAGACATAGCTTCTGTTGCGCGCGACATAGAAATTGACATATATCTTTGAATCTAAATTGCGAGCAGTAGTCTTGTCTGCCAAGCTTTAGCTTTTTCAGCAGAAAAGATATGGAAAAATGAAATTGCTTATTTATTAAAGATCATTTTGGCACTGACAGCCATAACTGTGCTGCTATTAATTGACTAAAAGAATTCAATAAGAGACACCAACCAAAATAGGGATTCACTATTAATTGCTAAATGCTTAAAAAAATTTACCAGTAGACCATTGCAGGTGTCAAAAAGTGCCTTTGACATACCAAAAGACTGCCAGTGATGACAATTTGATAAGTATTCATTGGTTATGGGTGACGGAGGCAGCTGTGACTAGCTGCCTGGGGACAAAAAGCTATACAACACCTTCCACAATTTTAGAGGACAGTAAAGATTCAGGCACTGATTATGGATGGATGAACATCGAATACAAAAATTATATAATTAAATGACATCTAAAAGCAAGAAAAAACAAAGGCAATTTTATCATCAATTAAAAACAACTCACTTCTCATTTGAGGGCTCGTTGCGGAGAACTTCAGGAGCCATCCATTCGGGCTGACATGTTGAGGAAAAACCATGTCAGAGTTTAATATTGTAAAAGCACATTATGACACAAGCTGCACGTGCCTAACCAAATTATCACCCAGAATAATGCACAATTTTCTCAAATTCTCACCGTTCCAGCAGTTGACTTGGATGACAAAAATGTGTTGTGTTTCAAACGTGACAACCCGAAATCACATACCTGTAGAAATGTAAAGATAAATACCACTAAAAGAAACCAGAAAAAAGAGCAGCTTAACAACTGACAGGCTTAGCCTAGAATATTAAATGAAAATAAAATCCATAGTCCATGGTTCATAAATGTTTGACGCATCCATAGTTCAAAATCTATGAGGCACGGATACATCAATTTGATGGTGTGTCACCGTAACATAAGTAGGATACCGACGCCAGTACGACGCGCGTTTGACACGCAATCTTATGTATCTCATTTTAAAAATATTATTTTTCAGTTTGGACACGCATCAAACACAGTTAGATATGGCTTGGACATGCGTTAGACATGGCTAGATACAACTCGGATACGGCTAGAGCATGACCTAGTGCTTTTTTTTCCAATTATTTGATAGACCAAAAAAGAATTTAAAGGCCTAAAAACCCAAGTTCATTTAGGAATTTTTTTTTTTTTTGAGATATCAATAAAAATAGTACCCTATACTTTTTAGGAGAAGTATATATGATATATATTAAGAATACTCCATTTTTTTTAAAGGCATTTAGAAAGTAATATAAATTTGTAATTTGACATCTATAAATATCTAAAAATATTGTAATATAATATTATAAATTATGAATTTTTCTTAAATTTTATATATATATGCCGTGTGCGTGTCTTAAAATTTTATGAATTTGATGTGTCTCTGTGTGTTTCGTGTTAAGTGTCCATATCAATCTGTGCTTCCTAGTTCAAAACTCTTTTTTTTTTTTTGGGAAAATAAATAAATCCATTAAATGCACATTTTCCATGTCTTGTGAATGTTCAAAACCCAAGCAAACTTGACCAAATCTGACCAAAAAAGTTACAGTTGAAGCCGGTTCAGGTTAGTAAAAAATATTCAAACTAGGGTGAACCAACCAAGCCCATCTACTGTATTAAACTAAACAAATTTACAAGAAGGTATAATAACGACACAGAGAAAAATGCTCTGCCTGCCTCTTACATGCAGTCATACACAACCTATTTCAATATGTTATCCTAACCTCAAATACAAACTTGCCTTCAGATTTGTGGTTGAACTTGTATTCAGAATCATTTTGTTTACTCTTCTTTAAATTTATTTCTTTTTATCCTCTTTGACCATGCAGTTATTTAGAATAAATTATATTATAGCCAGCTTGATGGGCGTATACAATACTAGGCAAAAGAATTATCTTAGATTTAGTCTACACAATTTTTTAATAGGTTATTTCAGAGTTAACTTTAATTTGAAAAGATAATATGTATATTGTATTTTTTCCTTTAAAAAGGTCGGTTAAAAAGGCCCAAATTGATAAACCAAAACTCTGGATAGGTCATTTTGCGACCCTTTCTGTTTTTGTTAGTGTACAGATGTTCTCAGTTCAGGTTCAGGTTAGGCTTCAAGTCAAGTTCATCCAAGTTTAACTTAACATAGAAAGACAGCAGGGACCATCTAGCTGACAATCAAATTTTGCATCTACAAATCATAAAGATCATAGAGTTTGCAATCAGTTGTTAGAACAAAATCCTCACTGCCCATGTATACATAAATACATAATCATTTGTACAATTTCCGAAGACCAGACTTTAAATATAATGAAAATGGCATGCAAGTTTTATGTAAAAACAAGATCAGCATGGTACCCAAAAAAAATGCACCTTGCACCAAATGACAAAATCAGATAACCAAAATTAGCACCATATTTTCCAGGTCATCAACCTATTTGACTTCATTGCACTAACAAATATATACAGTTACAATGTAAAGAAGGAATTCAGGAGCAGGTATCGATGAAAGAAATGACAAACAAGGCACATTGACAACAGAAGTTTCAATAATACCTTAACATTCCAGTTCTTATCTACCAAAAGATTTGGGGACTTCAGATCTCGGTGAACAATTGTAGGTGTACTGGTATGTAAGCAATTCATGCCTCTGGCCTGTAAATTGGAGAGTCTTAAAATTAAAAGTCTGCTGAGGTAAATGTTGGTTAGAAAGGAAGAAAGGTAACCTATTTCATACCACATCCATAGCCATTTTTATCCTCTGTTTCTCATCAATCTGACAGTTAGGATGATGAAGAATTCGATACAAGCTTCCTCTGTAAAATGTAACATCACAGTGAAAATTAGATATCGAAGGAGTAACATAAAGTTATGCAACTGTTTGCAAATACGCCATCGGTGCTTAAGTTGCAGCAGTTACCATTTACCAATATCATGCTAATATATAACAATAAAAAAGTGAAAAACTACTAAGATATGGAAATAACACCAAATGTGCATAAATATACCTTGGAAGAAACTCTGTAATGATTGAAAGATTGGGAGGACGAGTAACAGCACCAATAAAAAGAACAACATTTGGATGACGCAGTCTACGCATTATCCGTACCTTGCAGCAAAAGGATGGAAAGTGGATTAATTTTTTGGTCTTCAAGAAAATAATGATCGTGTACCCTTACTCATGTAGCTACTTCCTTCCACTGTGTTCTTTCATTTTGCACACATCATCTGGTTCACTTCAAGTTAAATTATGATTTTCCCTCAACAATATTTCCACCTAAATCTTCCAAGTAGTTTTCTATCAATTATAAAAGTCAGGGAATGAGTTTAATTTTCACGTGTTCTATGTATTTATATTTAATTCTTTTTATGCAAATCATAATAGTGGATGTGTGCTAAAAGGAAAAATTAATGCTTACTTCTCTTTTGAATTCATTCAAGGCATCGCCTGAAAAATCCTGTTCCAAAAATTTCTTCACAGCAACCTCCTGATATTTCAACAACAAATAGCCAGTCAGAAGACTAGGACTGCTTATGTCCTGGCTAAGAAGTATTGAAATTAAGCAAACTGAAGGAAGTAAAACTGAGGATTTACTCATCTAGTACAAGATTATCTGCTTTTTCACCTTTTCATTTCTCTCATTGTTTCCTTTCAGACTTACAAAGAAGTTAAGAAGGTGAAAAAAAAAAAAAAAACCAACCACTTTAACTAGTAGACTTAGTACGAATTTGACAAAATAAGTATAGTGCCATAGGCCAATAAGAGGATCAGATTATCCATTAATATAGAGAGATTCAAGGATTACATAATGGATATATAGTACACAGAAGGGACATCAAGACATTCAGCAGGCCAAAACTGAGTGTCAGTAACAAATTATGCACTGATAGTTAGTAATATTGTTGTGTTCATTAAATCATCAATGATCAATGCCTATAAACATCTAGCAGTTCAATTTATAACAATAATTGTCTAGTCACAATAATACTCACTGTGCCGTTCCAGTCAGCATGGTATACCTCGCCATATGAACCTGTTTGCAAGAAAGGATGAACTCAAAAATTAATAATCAAGAAGCATACCTATAGACATGGAGAGCTTAAACACACCAAAAGTGTCCCTACCAATCAGTTAATTTTGTTAAATCCTAGTGAAGGGTATAAAATACATGAAAATAGCAAAATTTGAGAGGATAAAGGAGCACCTACAACCTTGGGATCATGCTTGCACGAATAGGAACAGAACATCACATTAAAACTACTATGATTGCTTAAAAGTCAGTACAATTTAATTAATGCTAGATATGACAACCTATCAATAGTTGATTTACATTTGTGGTGCAATAGTAAACCAGTACTACAACACCAAACTTATAGTGAATGTATATTAAAGATATAAGATATTCCAACAAAATAAATACAAGTTGAGCACAATACCTAGACCAATTCTTTCACCAATAACCAGATCCTCCCATGGAATCTCACATTCACTGACATCTACATCATCCAACATTTGATCAGCCCTTTTTGTAATGGAATCACCTGACAAGCTATGACTCTCTGGATCCCTTAATTTCAGATTTTTCCCCATGAATCTGTGATGCGTGCACTTCCTCGGGTCCAGTTGACCACTTTCAATGTTTCCATGTTCTTTAACCACATCAACCATGTCATTATGAGAGTTTTCCAAATTCCCTTTGTTACAATCAACGTTGAGATCCTCACCCCTCTTCAGTTCACCTGCACTGGATGGTGAAGCTGAACCAGTGACTTGAGCCGATTTTTGAGTATTTCTATCATTGTTTATGTTTGAATTGTATGGCAATTTGTAACCATTGAGATCAATCTTTTCAGATATGGAAGAACCATTGGAAATTAATAAAGATGGGCCATATTCATTAGGATCATGATTAATGTTCCTAAGGACTTCATTGTAAGCATAACGATTCTCCCGCATTGATGGGATAGGTGGTCGACCAGAAACAGTATTGTTTCTTGTACTTTGAAGCTCAGGAGCTTTATTTGCTACTGTTTTGTTATGCACAGAGGTCTTGCCAATTCCTTTTATCAGGAAAGGGTTAAGATCTGCAAAAAGGTTCTGAGAGTCATCGGGCCTATTCTGGCCATATGGCACAACATTGACATTCAGTCTAGTCCTATCGACAGCCACATTTACTCCATGAGTCCCCTTGTACAGCGAAGCACTGGATGGTTGTGCAATATTTTCTAATTGGTTAGGAGTCACACTGTTAGGCATTTTAGAAGGACCGACACCAATGTCTCCATTCAAACCAAAGCTTGAAGCTGACTTGTCAAAATATGGTTTTCCCTTCCGTCGTGGCAGACCACCTTTTATCACAGAATTTTGACTAGTACCTTCACCATGAGATGGCATTGGCCTTATGTAAGAAAAATCAGTTTCCTTAGCGGAAGGTAAACTTTGCAAAACCTTGGGATTGTAAGGCTTGAAGGAAGTATCCTTTGCACTTGAAATATCAGCTGGGATAAGTGTGCCAGGAGCAGCCATAAGATCAACCAAAAACTCCCTGAAAGCAGAACAGGAAATATCAGTACAATGGGATCACAACAGCCGCCCAAAATTTCTGGGCACAATTAAGGAGGTTTCCAATACTTGCATCAGCAAAAATACCTATACACATTAAAGAAGATAAACAACCAAAAACCATGAACAACAAGACATACACATGCACACACAAATTATTAAGTTATCATCTATCAACAAATGTATGAAAAATAAATGGATAGTAAAAGCCATAACCTTTCATCCTCCAACTTTATAATGTTGACAGCATCATCCTCAACACCAGTATAATGACTGCCCTTAACCAGTCTACAAGGCATATTGATATTGTCAGCTAATACCTACATCCAGAGAAACAAAAACTATATTGCACAACCAGCAAATTGATAAACAAAAATGTTAAATCTTGGTAAAATGAAATCTACACACTTAACCTTATCAGTATCATCTAAAGTCTAAAATAATAATAATAATAATAATGAATTAAATTAGAAGACTTATTCTTCACATGCAAATTGAGAAAACTTTGCGATTACATAACAACCTTGGATCCTACAGGTTTGAAACTTGTAATAGTGTTCGAAGAAATATTACTGGACTGAGCCAGCCAAGAATTTAATGATTCAATCTAAACTTAATCGGCTAAGCTTTGTCAGCTCCCCTTAAGCAAAGTTAGAGCAGAAAATTTAATCCTGAATTCAAGCCCAGGCTAGGTTAACAAAGCAAACTTGCTTAGTGGGAACAATTCTATTCCAATAGGCATACTTATCACCTGACTTTTATTAATTTATTATTTCTTTCTTTTGCAAAATGTTTTAATAATTATTTCATGGATCAGGCTCACTAAATTTCAATTATATTTTCATGTAACCAGCTGCCACCTATTTGTGCAGATTAGAGTAGCGTAGCATCATCAAATTATGAACTACAAGCCTTCAATCAGCAACAACAGCCTGACCTTGAAAAGCAAAGCACGATGTCGGGAGAGCCCAATATTTATGGACCCAAGAGGCAACACGCTTGTGTGTAGAATTGTCCTTAACTCTGTACTTCTTTCTGTCCATCTTGCCAATATAATACTAGCATCCTTTACAGGACCACCCATGTGGCTTGTAACAAGTTCAGCCAGCCTTTGTACCAAAATACCAACCCCGGTGACAGGGCAGTCTAATGCAATACAATGTGCAATTTGCAACAGCTCTTCGAGAGCAGGATCAATTGTACAATCAACCATGACAACTTCAAAGCCAGAACTTTCAGGTTTTGCTTCAAGATCTGCTAGACATGGCATCTTTCCTTGCATTGCTGAATCGTTTTGAAGCCCATATACATCATAAAAACCATCTACTACTTTCTGCTCATAGTCAAGCACATTATATCCCTGGTCAAAGGAAAAGAAGATGCATCAATGGTTATTGGTGCACGATCAATAAAATACAAGTGAAAGTGAACATGCTCACTTAGTGCAAATAACAATGTGCAAGACAGTAACAAAGTTAACAAATATCTGATAGAGGTTTTTTTTTTTTTTATTTTGTTGTTTTGTTTTTGGGGGGGGGGGGATCTTAATAGGATAATTACTTTTATGTACAGGAACAATGAAGTATAAAAACATTGAGAAAATCTACAAAAAGTATTTATATATGAGAGACACAAAATTGGCAATACAATTCACACAAAACTATTGAGTCAAAATCCCAGAAATAACAAATGTACCAAAACCAAGTGCTAAATCTGGGGCAGACATTTCTGCTACTTATATAGTGGAAATTTAAGTTGTCTAAGTAAATGTTTGGAAACGTACCAGTTTAGTAAAAATTTAACCACAGACGTTTTATCCTTCTATTATTATTATTATTATTATTATTATTTTAAATCAAGCATACAAACGTACAGGATGGTTATTGAACTAGTGATCCACAATTCCACATTGCTAACTGCTAAGGATGTAATGCACTTCCCAAAAATGCACAATCTAGTTTGATCTCACTTGCCCAATCGTCATTCAAGGCTCCCGACCTATGAATGTAGAGACATTCACATAAGTCTGAAGATAGTACAGGGCACAATAGCTTCTGTTCGTACGGTAACATAACATATCAAAAAATCCCAAGACTAAATTGAAGGCGATAATTGAAAATTCAGATTCTTTCAAAGGCTCAGACTAGGCTACTGCTTTCTGCAATTCAACCTAATTACTTGCTAGCCCTAGTCGCACGCATAACCTCGAATCTGTAAGCCCACTCTGTAGAATTCACCACATGAACAATTCAATTGAAGTTTAAAGACTTAGAAAATGTATTAAACTATTAATCAACTTCATTACCGTGCATAAAACCCTAGTTCATGCCTTAATTCCAATTAATCAAGAGACGAAACACCCAAATACTGCGAGAAGTGAACTTGTCTTGAACCATTGAAGGAACTTACCCAGTAATGCCTAGACAGCGCCTCCGCTACACCATCGTCGTTCCTTGATGAATCGATTCGGTGGCCTCCCAAGCTCAGCAGCGTTGCCGCTTGGATCTGATCCTTCTCGGGATCATCGCGGCACTCCGAATTAGAGGAAGCGCTTATGGCGAGCGCCAGCTGAACCTGAAACTCCTCCTCCGACGAGAAATAGTCTTGCCGGTTGGCCGCGGAAGCTGCCGCCCGAGGGGTAGCGGCGGAACGCGGAATGGTCACCGGAGACGGCGATGAGGAAGGAGAAGGAGTGGCCGGAGAGGCACCGGAATTCAGAACGGCGCGCTGATCGGTGGCGCATGACGGCGATGCGACGGAAACACGAGTTTCGTTGGAGCGGTTAGGGTCGTGGTTGGTCCCTTTGTGAAGCTTCTTGAAAATGTTCTTCATTTTTCTCTCTTCTCAATTCTGAGCTTGCGATTTCTTCACACAGTCTCAACACTCAACAGTGGAGTGTGTTTTTTGCAATTTGGGTAATTCATTTTCCGTAGTTATCTGTGTTTTTTTATTTGACTTCTTTTCAACCGAAACTGTGGACTGTGGTCTGTGGTGGGGTTTGCTTGTCTCTGGTTTTGAGGGTCAAGCAGGCAACGGAAAGGAAAGTGTAAAGACTTGGGAGGGAAAACTGGAGGCTAGTAGGATAAGGAAGCGTTGGCCGGTAATCAAATGGGGACGGGTTTCTCCTTAATTACGAAAGTGCCATGAATACTTGCATGCGTTAACATTGCAGCGCCAAATAAACGCGCAAAGCCGCAAACTACACGTCGTTGACAAGCTAACCTACGTGTCAAATGAACAATCTACGTGGCGATCATCTCCACCTCATGGGCGGAAGCTTTTACGAATTGTTTGGGATGAAAAGATAGATAGAATTTAATTTAATTTTATCAATAATTAAATTAAATTGTATTATAATTTTAATTTTTATATTTTGAATAAATTCATAAATTTTATAATTAAATTCAATTATATTATTAAAATATATATAAAAATAAATTAAATTTTTTATTTTAATTATTTTATCCTTTATTGATAAAAGAGTTAAAGAGTAAAGAGAAGAGAAAGAAAAAAAATATTAAATAGGATTAAGAGTATTTTTGATATATTAATTTTTAATATATGTGTTTGTTTGTATTCTTTGGCAAAAAAATCACTTTTTTATTAAAAAAATTAATTTTCATATATTTTGATAAAATTTTAAAAATAATTATATTATAAAAAATTCAGTTTTCAACTTCTTCAAAAAAATTAAAAAGAGTGATTATGAAAAAAAAATCAATTCAATTTTTTTCTATTATATATAAAATTTAAATTTAAAAAATTACTTTTTTTAAAATTTGAAACAAATATACCAAATATTAAATCTATCAAGTTACTGTAATAAATCAAATCTATTTTGATTTGATTTATTTTTGGATATTTTTATATAATTAAATTTTTTTTAAATTTTAATTCCAAATCATTAGTTGATTTTAAATCAAGGAATTAAATTTAATTTTTAAATAAATTTAATTACAAGACTTTCCAAGCAACTTGTTAATCTTAACATTATATATATATATATATATATATATATATATATATATACGAAATCGGAGTTTTAAACAAGTATATTTCTGTACCAAAAGAAAAAAAAATAAACAAGTAGATTTTAATATGACACATCTTTTTTATTTTAATTCTTTAATTAATGCTCCAAAAGTACTTGTTAATAAATTCCTTAATGTTAAATAAAAAAATGTTGTTAACTTTTTCAGTAAAATAAGAATAACATTCGTGTGTATATGAAAAAATAGACGAGACACTGCCTTATTAGCCGTTACACTTCGTTATACTATAGGAATCGGCTTCGACACCTGAAAAAAATGTTAATTTTCTTTATCTATTTCGAGAAGGATTAACTTTCATTATTGATTAACTAAATTTTAGTTAAATTATCAGTGAACTCAAGTAGTCCTGAATTCTTGATCTTGATATTTATTGATTAACTAAATTTTACTCAAATTATCAGTGAACTCAAGTAGTCTTGATCTTGATCTTAATCTTTGTAAGAATAAGCTCTTATCTAATTTATTTTTATACATAAATTCTTATGCGTTCTAAAAAGTGTTTGGCAAATTACAAAAATCGGCTAACTAATACAATGGACCTAGTTTTTAATAAATATTTTTTATTAACTACCTAAATATTTTAAAATTAATTTTTATCTGAACTAATTTAAACCTTAAACCAGATATTAAAAAAACCAATTTCATACATTAAAAAACTATGGACATTGTTAACAGTCCTCCGCTACCATCCACCTTCGTTCACCATCGTTGTCCACTATCATTCGCTGATTATTGTCACTATCTCCAACGGCGCCGTTTGCCACCGTCTGTTGCCACCGGTTGCCACCTTCCATCTCTTGCCACCCACCGCTAGTTGCCACTTTTCGTCGCCGCCCACAGCCATTGTTCGTCACTACTGATTGCCACCACCTGCCACAATCTACCACTGCCATCTGCCCCCGCTGTCACCACCATCTGTCACTACCACTGCCACCATCTACATTGCTGGCCACCACTGTCCGCTACCATCTGCTGCCGTTTGCAAGGTTGATTTTTTAATAACATAATCAAAAAGAGAGAGGTGCAAAAGTAGAAAAAAAAAATATTTAATAAAAAAATAGTTCATTTTTATAATCAATAATATAATTGGTTGTACCATATTAATATTAACTTAATTTTTGAGATTGTTAAACACCCTCATAAAAATGAACAGACAAACCAGATTAGTTTGGTTTAATTTACTATAAACAGACAGGTGTGTTTTCAGTTAGTTCTGCAACAAGAGCTGTGATGGCTGAGGAGGAGTAGGCTATGGAAATAAACAGCTTTTTCACAAAAGCTGTTTGGAAAGGATTGGTACCTCCAAAGGTGGAAATTTTTGCATGGTTTCTTCTTATTGGCCGGGTAACACAAAAACCAGATTGCACAGATTTGGCATTTTGCAGCAGAACCAGACTATATGCAGCTTCTGTACCGGGACTGAGGGGAGCATGGAACATCTGTTTTTTCACTGTGATTTTGTGTGGCAGCAATGCTGGTTTCGGTTGAAAAAGTGGAAGATATTTTGGGTATCACCATTTGATCAGAAATGCTTCTTTAAATCTTGGATGGGGGTGAGCTTTGAGGGTGAAAAAAGAATTTTGGTGGACAACCTTTTTGGCTGTTATCTGGACTGTTTGGAGATGTAGAAATATGTGTTTTTGAGAATCAGAGGAGGCAGTCAATATGGCAATTTGTTTCTTTGAACAATGGACTATAGTTTGGTCATCAAACAGTGAAGGACCGAATTATATGCAAAGCAGGTGTATATCAGTGATCATTAGCCATAAAGGAGGCGATTTGTGCTGCTATTTTTTTGATACACTGCAGTTATTAGGAGTGGCTCTCTGAATATCATTTATTGCCTGTTTTCTAAGGATCTGATTGTGAGATCTCTTTCATTTTGTGTTGACATGTGTATCCTGACTTTCCCCCCATTTGTTTCGATGGGGTGTTATCTTAATAATAAAATTATCTCCAAAAAAAAAAAAAGTAAACAGAAGTGTTATTTAGTTCGAAATGAAGTAGGGTTTTGGTCTGTAACTTTAAGCCTTCTTCATGTCGTAAGAGCTTGCATGAAGTTTCCCCGTATGGCACGCTCAGATGAACCATGGGGTGCTCCCCCCCAAACCATGATTTCAGATTATATTGGCGTTGTTTTGGTCTAGTGGGAGAAGCACTGACGAGCCTGAGCTTGCGTAGTTCCGAGGGTCGCCACCTGGGATAGGAGGAAACTCTCTGTCTTTGACAACAAGGCTTTGGTTATAGTCAAATAACACGGAACGGGCATCGGCAAATGGCGAAAATGAATAGGTTTCCATCTAGTAAAAGGTGCACAAAAGGTGACAACACTCTGGGATAACGCTGGGACTTGAAAATTTGGAATTGAAACTGGTATAAAGAGAATAAGGATCGTGACAACACACTCATTATGGGTAGTCAGAGAGAAGAAGAAGCGTTGGAAGAGTGTAGCTCAATTTACGGGTAAGGAAGTTGATGGGATTGGGGGTTGAGGGATAGAATAGTAGGACAAGGATATTTGCACAGAATAAATACAATGTTATGATGATAATCTCGAAAGAGAAAAAGTAAGGCATTTGTGAAAGGAAGGATGTATTTGGCAGCCAAAAGGGCACAACTCAAGGAATGCAGCTTTAAGGCCAAGCAATGAGTATGAAACCTGCACAAATCAGGTGGTTAAAAATCATGCAGCAATGAGTATGAAACCTGCACATATCAGGTGATTAAAAATCATGCTGTTCATATGTACAGAAGATACAGGGCACCGGACTGATGGCAACTTTTAATTTTTATTTTTACTTTTTTTGGTTTTTTCTTTTTTTTTTTGTTTTTTTTTTTGGGGTATTTTGGTAACTGACATCACTGCCTGCAACATATTTAATTAACGTTATCTAAACTCAAGAACCTTTTTCAACCGAAAAATAGAAAAGGAAAAAGAAAATGAAGAGCCTTTTTACTTTAGCAACCCGAAGCTACTGCAGACCCATAAAAAACAGAGTTTTGCTTTTGACCATAGACCTTAGGGGAGTATATTAAACAAAAAAATGGTTCACATATCAGCATTGAAGTAAGGTCGATGAACCGTTAAGAGTAAGTGGGAATCACTCCGCTGCAAGATTTCGCAAAACTTTCAATGGTGCAACATACAATGTCTTAAACAGAAAAACTTGTGTAGTATTCCAAATTAAAAATATTATGCTTGAAATATATAGTCAATCCCTAGAAGAAGAAATAGAAGCTCTGCAGACAGACATGAGGAAACAAATAATCTAGGGGTTTCACGTTAGCATTCAAAGTGTACTGAATTCATGTTTTGTATTAAAATCCTATATATGTGCTCAATTTGATTCCTTTAAATAAGTAAACAAAAATGCACTTACATGGCCAGACGAATTAAAATTAAAAAAGATTTGCAATACCTCAAAAAGCACAAGAAACCAGAGGAAGATTACACAATCTAAAAGGAAAATTTAAATAATACTTCATCTAATTTTTTCTACCCTTATTTTTTCTGTTCGAAACTACAACCCATCCATCATCTGCTTCAACAGCAACATTCGGAGGAGGCCCATTAACTGGCAGGTTCACTGAATTCATGTTTGATTCAGATTTTGGAATGTCCATATTCATGTATGAAGAACTATCATGCCAAATAACGTTCTCATCATTTTGACTACCTTCCTCGTCATCATCTTCATCAACATTCACAACCTTGCACAGCATGAAAGTCTAATTAATATCATTACTCCTTTCAAATTCAAGGTGAACGATCATCTAATTGTTACTTAGCACATATGTAAACAAGGGAAAATGTGTATACATCAACAAAAAACATATATAATAAACTGACGAGTACCATCATCTAGTCCTCCATTGATATAACAGAAAATAATAATATTCCCCCATCCTATACTACAATTAATTTTGTTAACAAGAATAGAAAAATATTACAAAGAGCATGGAAAATACCTAAACGTCTCTCACTCCTAAAATACCAATCAAGTAGAACATGGAAAAGCTAAATCAATCATATATAACCCTGTGATTTGATATTATGAATATAACTGTAATACAGTACCAGTTAAGCTCCATTTCCAAAATATCATGCTGTCATTTACCTGTGCTACGTGAGGCTGAGCAGCTTGGTTAAGATTGGCCTCCCTGAGAATCTCAATGGACCTAAAGTTTCCTTCTAAGCATGCTTCGTGCATAACCATTAGATTTTCAGCTACCTAAATTAGTACATAATCACGAACATGAATATGGGAAATAAGGACAAGCAAACATTGCAAAATACATACATATATCAGAAACAAGTCACTAGCAGTGGCATATACAAAAGCTGAAATTCTATTTGACTAGAGTTTCATGAAAATGAATATGATGATATGATCTACAACCATCTGGGGCATAATTCAACTTTAATCTATCTTGCATGGATATGGACACCGGATTTGCATTTAAACTGTTTCTTTTTCTAATATATATATATATATATATAACATAACCTTTTTTTTATGAAATAAAAGTCTAAAACACAGGCACGCCAGGCAGGTTTTTAAAATAAAATAGCAATATATGATATGCACGTGAGAATTTGTAAATGATGATATCTTTCATTCCAAAAACTAAGGACGGTAGAGAGTACCATGAATTATGCTTAAGATAGATAAACTTAAAAAAGAAAACAATTAGCATAATGTCGAAATAAATTTCATTTTCCACTCTACCTCATGGATTTACAGTAAATTAAGAATAGCTACCTTTTTGCCGTGCAAATACTTATTAGAAAGATATAATCAGGGTTCAACAACAAATATACTAATGCAATAATTTGACCTCAACAAATGCCAAAAAAATTAAAATAAAAAATAAAAAATAAAGAAGAAAGAAGTACCTCTTCAATGCTGCCATCCTCAACTTCTACATTGAGAGAAAGCATGCCTTCATCGAGTATGTTTTCCAAGTCATCAATATAAAGCGGCTCTGGGTAGTACAAATAACCTAAATCAGTAACAAAATATATAAAAGGAACAGTTTATTTGGATCCACAACAGTGAAGATTAGGTTTAGCATTTATTTTCTTTTTAGAAGCTCCGTTACATTTAGAAAGGTAAGCAATTACACAGAGACAAGAACCTTTGGATTGAGTGAACCAGGAGAGTATGTTGGCGGCAAGTTGATCGGCTTTACGGCGGGAGTCACGGCCACCCCATTCGTTCTCGACTGCCGTACGAAAAGCGGACCACCGATACAGAACCAAGTCAATCCCTTTCACTAAAAGCAGGGATTGAATCTCCTTGTAACAGCCACGAACCATCCATCTTTCTGTGTGTTTCTCTCTTTTGTGCGCGTCAGCATGTCACCAGAATACAATAATCCCTTTAAAACGAGCTGCGGGAGCGCGAGTGACCCTCAAAATTGACAACAGTTGGGTCTAAGCGGGCCGGCGCTTTCAGCGAAGAATAAATTTGAGTACGTCGGCCACAGGCCCATTAGAAAAGTCCAGGTTCAGTTAAAAAAAAAAAAAGGTCAGAAGTGAGTTTGTACAGTTGCTGCTAGTCGGCGCTGAGTCACTTAAAGTGTGTTTGGATGCGTGTTGCCTTGATCGAAACCACAGTTCGCCTCCTCGAATGTAGTGCCAAAGATAGGTTTTCGGCTCCCAACTCCAGTTGAACCAAAGCAAGAAATTGTTGCCTTTCTGTTGAAACTTTTCACGTTTGAAAAATAAAATTTTTCAACTATCCAAATTAATTTTTTACTTTGCTGATTTAAAAAATCTCATTTGTAAAATTATAAGATAAAACTTCTGTCTTTTCTTTAGTAATTATATGCTCAAAAGTGATTAAGTAATTTTAATCAATATTATTCAAATAATATTCATTTTATCAAACTCACTTTTAACATAAAAGTTTACAAATATAAATCATATTATACTAAACTACCAAATTAATTTAAAAATAAGTTTATAAACTCCAATCCAAATACACCCATCACTATCTAAACCAGATTGTGTCATGGCCCAAAAAAAAAAAAAAAACAAAACAGACTTTGCCTTGTTAAGCAGTGCTCAACATAAGTTAAGATAGTATTCATTTTAGTCTAAATACCAGATAGCGATATTCATAAGAAAAATTAAAATAATTAATTTTTTAAAAAAATCATTTTATTTTTCTCATAAATTAAAAATAATTAATTATAAAATCATAAATAATTTCTAATATTTTCTCAAATATAGTATCATATAATTGGATATTCGTATAAAATTCTTTCATACTAATAATATATCAAAATTAATATCTTATTTATATTTTCATGTCTTATGATAAACTTACTAACATCCTCTTCAAACTTTCTAGGAATATATTTTTCTGACTTTATAGTATTATTTTAAAGTTATTTATCTTTTGGAAAGTATTATACATTTATACTGCAAAAACACTAACCAGTATATTCTATATTAAAGCGAGATGTATTAAGGAAGTTATTTACTTCACTATCCACGAGATATAGCTATAATAAAAATATAAAATCAAATCTTCGGTCCCTTTTCTTTTCATTTTTTCAATTATATTCTAACAACTTTGCAAAAATATGAGACCTGTGGTGCTCCACAAACTTAATATGAGATAAGTATTAAATTTTCAAACTTTGTTTTATGCAATAATATTAGACCCTTTCCCCATAAAATGTTACAAAGAAATTGTACGGGAAGTGGTAACTTAAAATAGGGATAAAGCTATTCATCAATTTTCAAGCAACAAGCTGTTAGGTGGACAGAATAAAACTAGGTATTGATAACTTCCTATAGGTTGGTTTTCGTTCCAAGCATATCATCCGACTCTTCTGTGAAACTCCTCATAACTTTTAGTATCCATTTGGTTACTCTTCTAGGAGATTTAGAAGTCTTTTTATTAAAATGAGAATAAAAATATATAGTAATTAATGTATTTGGGTATATGAAGATATTCTTTTAGAAGATTTTTTAAAATTTTAAAAAATCTTTTGGAATAAGTATCTTTGAGATTACTTTTTATTCTAAAAAATGTCTTTTAAAAAGAAATCTTACTATTATTCTCATATAAACAACCAAAAGTAATTTTACTTTATCCTATCCAATCAAAATTTATTATCCTAAACTTACTTTTAACATATTCAAATCAAATAAAAATCATTCTTTTGAAAGTAATTCATTTAAAAGACTTTTTTTAAAAGATTTCCTTTCAAACGACCTTCTCTCAAAAGTTAAATTAAACACATCCTTAAAAGAATTACTTTTAAAATAATAATTTTTTTTTGTTTGAATATATTAAAAATAAGTTTAGGAGAATAATTTTTGTTTGAATAAGATAAAATAAAATTACTTTTGATTGTTGATATAAAAGTAATAGTAAAATTTCTTTTTAAAAGGTCTTTTTTCTAAAATAAAAAATAATTTTAAAAATACTTCTCCCAAAATATCTTTTAAAATTTTAAAAAATCTTCTAAAAGATATATTTACATACCTAAATATATTAATTATTATGAATTTTTATTTTCATTCTAATAAAATATTTTGGACCTCCAAAAAATATAACCAAACGGATTTTTTCACAGGTTGAGAAAGGTTGTTCCAAGAAACACAGTACTAGCTGTGCAACGCCACCTGTGGCTGGACCACCAAACACTGCCTTGCCCCACCCAAAATCCGACGACTTCTCCAAATCCATCATGTTTTACATCTGACATAAATGCATGACCCCACGATTATAAATAAGAGATACTCTCAGGTATTCTTATAGTAAAATATTTTTTCTTGCTCAGATATATAGACTGTTTGTCATATTGTTAAATGTGGATCATTTTTATTTTCTTAACAACCAACTTTAAAGTGATAGATAAAAAATATGAGTTTAATTGGTATATACTGATAGGGTAAAATTGTTTTACACTGTCAATCAATAGAAATAGGGGAAAGTGAGAAATTATGGTGGGTCTCCCATTATAATGGGTAGTTATTTGTATGATTTAGCATTTTCTATTATTTTTATTGGTTGACAGTGTAAAACTGTTTTATATTGTCAGTGCATTTAAATTAAATTCAAAAAATATATAAGAGCAAAAGATTTTTTTTTTATTCCAAAAACACTTAAAATTCCTATGTAAATAAAGGTCACCCCTTAACCAATATTCATTAATGTGATAAATAAAGAATAGATTTGAGCAAAAACTTTCTCTCGTTCTAAGAGTACTTGATATTCCTCTGTAAATAAAAGTCGCCCCTTAATTACTATAGGATCTGCTATAAAATGCATATAATCCTCCGTTACCTTAGCCTTTGCTTTGTTTATTAACTCTGCAGTGTAGCCAAATGGGTTTCCACAAAGCTCTCCTGCGGTGGCGATCGCCGTTGAGAATGCGCTGCCATAATAACCAATCGGTGGCGGAAGGTTAACCCAAGCACGTGAGTTTACTATGCACAACATGCGAATATCTTCTGCTGGGTTCTTTGTGGCTCTAGTTTTTTGCTTTTGTGCAACGGCACCAGCGGCATGCCATGGTGACCTCAAATTTGGTGCATTCACCGATGTGATTAGGAGCCAAGCCACGAATGACAGCTGTCTCGATGGGTCCAAAAGAAGATGGATTGATGAACCATGCCATTCTCGTGCGGACCCTTCCTTGGTACCTATTAATTGCTTGTATTCGCGATGGTTTCCATTTTCTTCTGCGCCGAGAAGTGCCTAAAATCTTGGGTAGCCCATAGAGCTAATAAAACCAAAAACCCAAAAAGTTACACCCACAAAACCGTGATATGATTTTATACGAGCGCATAAAGCAAGCCATGTAATGCTAAATAGAATCTCATCCACTACCGACCAAATAACGAGCGATCCAGAATATTTCTAAATTTGCAGAAGGAAATGGAAATAGACCTACAGCGACAGAGTTTCCCTCTATTTCCTCGCTCCTTCCTCACTTTATTGTTGCGGGTCCCACTGCTCCATGTGCACTGCTTATCTATGTGACAAAGGAAGATGAAATGCAGAACTAGCATGAAGATGCAATATCCTGTTTAATTATTCATAGTCAATCATCTTTTGGGTAGTTAATAATCATTTTTTCAAATATATTAATTTAACAATAAAATACATATAAAGTGAGTGAATAATAAAATCTGATATTATAATGAAAAACAATAGCGATTTGACTTTAAAAAATAACTGAGTTATTCATTAAATTTAAAATAATAGATAGTTTATTATATTTGTTAAACAACCATACATTAAAAATACTTAATGTATGTTTATTATTTAAGAATCATATAAATTTAGTTATTCGTTATAAATAAGTCAGTATATTAAGTTCTATTGCGTTTATGAGTTTGTACTTTTTTGAAAAATACAAAAGTAACAAAAGGGAAAATAACAAAGAAAGACTATAAAACCACTGCTCTGTCAAATGGAGCATGACCTAACCAAAAATAATTGGTTACACTAGAAGTAGACAGTAATTACAAACAAAATTTATCTATAAAAATCGGGGCTTGAATTTTAAAATTGTGACTTGAGAGAGAGTTTTACTTCACTACCACCCTAATCCAAAATTACTTGAACAATTTCTACCCAAAAAAAGAAAAGCTATACATGTCTGCTGACAAATAACCTCAAAACTCAATTGGAAGGGCGCCAGTGTAACATGGATGCTGGCGGGATAGCGTCCTATGCCAAGCTCATGGGTTTCTTAATATACATACTTAACAAATAGTTTTATTTATAAAAATAATCTATATTATATTATTATTATTTGTTCTAAGGATCTCCTAATGAAGCTAGAGAGATAGAGGAAATGATAGGTATGCGGGGATCGAATATTTGACCCAACACCAACAACCCCTTTACACAAGGATTAAGGAAGATGCAACTTGAGTTATAATTCATTGGCGTGAAAATTTGATTTGCAAAGTGGTGAAGTAAAAAGCCAATAGAATTATTAGCCAACCCCTAATCCCTTTTTTTCCCTCTTCTTTTTTTCTTCGATCTTCCTTTGTACGAGTGTTGTTGAGGGGGTTGTTATCTTCTTCTTTGGTGGTAACTCCACCATTTTCTTTCCTTTTTTTTTTTATTGTTTAGGATTTTGTCTCTTTTGTGTGTGTTTTTGTTTGTCCCCTATAAGAGTGTTTTCAATATCCAGTCTCTTTGTGTTATTTTTGTTGTCCCATTTGTGGATGTTTTATTTTTCTTTTGTGAGTGTTTCTATTTTAATGATTTTATAGATGATAAAGGTGTTTAGATATATTTTGAAATGAGATATAACATACATTCTTCAAGTTGTAACATTTTTCATAGTGGTATTCAATGTAAAAGATATTTAGACATCGATAATTTTTAGGTAGGGAGTAGAGCCACAATTCTTTGATTAGATCAAAATATAGAATATATTTGTTTCTTATCAAATTTGAATCTAATATATCTTTTTTAATTTGTAAGTGTTATTAGGCTTTTTCATGAATGAAATTTTCTTATAAAATAATATAAATTTATTTATTAAATATTAAATATTAAAATCCTCTAACAGTTATATTGGCCTTAAGAATTACTTATACAAATTTGGATTAGGATAATAGTTAAATAAAATCTTCCTCAAATATATATATATATATAAACTATCCTTGAGACTAATATTCATTTCACTGTAGAAGCAAAATGATTATCCGGTTTTCCTATAAAAATTATTTTCCAAAAAAATTGGCCTCACATTACCAAACTTTATTACATAATATTTATTTTTGTTTTAATGGCGCATAAAAATAAATTGATTGTCGCGGGTATCAATTTATTTATAGTGCTGACCACTTCAACTATGCGAAATTTAGTTTTAAAAAAGTAATAAATTGAACTTGTACGATGAATACATACCCATGTTCCTCCCCTCCTCCTTTCTTTCCCCTACACTAGGCTCACACTATCTCCACTATCCGCCACGGACGCCAGCACGCATATCTGCACAATTTTGTTCAGTGGCTAAAAATTGTTCTATCACGCATAGCCACTCACAACGTTGCGCAAATTAATCCCACGATGCATTTTCTTCACTTTCCCAGAATCCCAGCAACCAAATAGCATCTCTCACCCTCACTGACTGAAACCGATTCGTTGCGCAGGTAATTAATCAGCTCAATAAACAAGAGCGGTTCTTTGCAATTGCAAAAGGTGGAGCCTGAAGCGATGGTAATGGAGCAAGAGAAGAACGCTTTCTTTGTAGTGGAAAGGGGATGTTGTTGCCTTGTGTACTTGGAAAAGCGCAATGGGTAAGGGAGGTTGCTTTGTGATAAAGTGATCTGCCATTAGATGAATTTGCTTTTGTTAAAACCTCTAAAATTCAATTCCTGAACCAATTTCTTAAAATCAACTCTTTCTCATACATTAGATGAATTACAGCGACACAATACTATGAGCAAGGAAAACGCAATTTTTTGACAAGAAGCAAGTTAATTTTTTAATTGATAAGGTAATCCCATTCATACAATTTGATCCAATGGCTGAAATATTTATCCTCACTACTTATATCTTCTGGGATTAACTTAGACCGGCATAACTTTAAGCACCTATTACAACACTTAATAACTTTATATTGGTGTAACTTTTTACAAAACTCACTATTAAATTACAAGTTTATATTTTATAGACCATGTCTAGAAATTTTCATATTAATCTAAAACCATTTAACATACTTTTTATATGCATCAAAATTAATATAATATATACGTTTAGATTGTATATGAATAATTAAGAGCTATTTAATTACATTATTAATGATGTTTAATTTTTATAAAATTTAACATAAATAATATTTATGATAGGTAATTGTAATTCAACAGTTTAATTGATAAAATATATATTATATAGAGAGTTATAACAATGTTTAAAGTTACATTGGTGTAACTTGATCCTAACCAATGGCCCCCCCCAAAATTTTTCTCCAAAAATTATAATTTACATACATATAAAAATTTAATTTATATGGAAAAATTTAAGTTATATACACATATATTAACTCAAGTCTATTCATCATACAAAATGTCTTTAGATATATAGATAGAAAATTTGCCTGATAAATAAGCTCGAGTCTAAAGATGTTACTCTATATAAATTATACTTCTTCAATTTAAAAGCTTATCACCTCAAGTTTTGATTAAAAAAACTAAAAACTAAAAAAAAATCATAATTGAGCATCATTTTAAAATGAAAATAATATTTGTTAAAATAAATAAGTAATCACAAGAGTTGAATAGTATATTCAATAATCAAATAATAGATTTGTTGACTAAAATCTGTTTTAATTCCTAAGGATACTTACAAAATTTTTTATATTAAGTGTATATTTGAGAATGCAAGAAAAATTTTTTTCAATAAAAATTATTTTAAAATAATTTCATATGTTTAAGTAAATAGTTTGAATGGTTTATAAGTGCCAAAAAAAAAAATCTAATTCTAACTTTAAAATCTACTTATAAGTGAAAGCAGATTTTTAAAATTTTTTATTATAAGTAAAAATTGCTTATTTTAGAATTATAATATTTTTACTAAAATAACCATAAATATCAAATATTATAAAATATAAATAAATTATTTCATATTTTTTTAGTAATTTGTCATACAAAACCAATTATTTTCATGCAATTCAAATAAAACACACTACTTTAAAATTTCTTTAAGTCAATATATCTAAACATAAAATTTATTTTCAACTACTTATAATCTCACAACTAATTTAAACACATTAGCATTTGTATTTTTGTTGACAAATATTATCCTATGAACTTCACTAAACCATAGAAGAATAATTTTCCTTTTAATTTTTTTTTTGTTGTGTTAATTATTTGTTTTAAAGTTTATATATATGATATACACTTAATTTTAATTTTTTGGTATATTAGCAATAATAAAGTTTGAACTTAGGATATCATATACTTAATTTTAATTTGATTATTATTATTTAATTTACATGTTAAATTTGTTGGCCTCCTAAAAAATTTTTTTAAGCTCCGCCTTTGATCCTAACTTTATATATATATATATATATATATATATATATATATATATATATGTATGTATGTATATAAGAAGTAGTCATGTTTAAATACAATTTCTTAAATCTTCTAAATATACAGGGTACAATTAGAAAATATTTTAAATAAAAGACTAGTTTAATTCAAGTATAGGTTATAACAGAGAGTTTATTAGATAAAGATAGTTGTTACAAAAATAACTTATTGGATGACCAAAAAAGAAAGATAAATCTTAAACTAATGATAAGATAAAGCAAAGGAAATTTAAATTCTAACAAACCAAATCTAAATCCTAACTAACATATTATATTATTCTTACATTATCACCGTATTCAAGCTCGACATCATCATACAAAGGCTATTTTAAAATCATGACAACAACGAAGATGAGTTGCAAACCTAGATTATGATGAACATGCAAGAATTGATCTTAATTGGAAGATATATCGTCAATAATATAATAATATATGGTCTTCAAACATCAAATATAGACATAAAAGTATGGTGGAATAATAACCAAACCTTCTCATAAATTTCCACGTCATTGGTCACACAAAGGAGAGTCTTTAAATAAGATAACTTTGTGAACTATATTTGAACAATATGATGACATACACCAAAAATCATGAATAAGGTGATAAAATCTTTTATCAATTGACATGTGTCCATCTAAGAGGAGGGATCACTAACTAGAATGGATACTGGAGTTTCTTATATCGAACAAACTAAATTTAAATCCTAACTAACATATTATATTGTCCTTGCTTTGCATGTCAGTGTAATGCAATATAACTCTTAAGAGAAGTTGATTTCATTTATTTTGTAACGCTTGCAAGCTACGAGCTAGCTATAAGGTGGACATGATAAAGGTAGGATATTGACCACTCTTTGTAGGTTGGTTTTGGTTCTCGAGCATATCACCCAACTCTTTCGTAAACCTCTTCATGGCTTTAGCGGGCAAGTAAATTGAAAATACTGTACCTTCTTCTCTTTTTGCATTCTCACAAGGATTGAGAAAAGTTACTCCAAGAAAAGCCCCGGCGCCAGCTTTGGCCGGTCCACCAAACATTGCATTGCCCCACCCAAAATCGATTTCTCTTAACCTAGCGCTTGTCACATCTGACACAATAATAGACCTCACGGTTGTAAATAAGGGTCGACCCTTAATCACCATTAGATCTGCCACAGAATGCACATACTCCCCTGTTACATTAGCCTTTATTTTCTTTATCAACTCTACAGCATACCCAAATGGATTTCCACAAAGTTTTCCTGCTGTGGTAACTGCCGCCGGGTATACAACAGCATTGCCATAATAACCAATCGGTATTGGAGGGTTAAACGTAGCACGTGCATTGACAAGGCACATCATGCGAACATCTTCCTCGGGCTTTAGCTGCAATGCTTTTGTACGACAATACCAGAGGCATGCAGTGATAAGCTCAAATCTGGTGCATTCACTAAGGTGATGAGGAAGCAAGCGACGGAGGGCAGCTACCTCAGTTGATCCAAAGAAGAAGGATTGTTCAACCATGTCATCCTCGTATGAAACAATGGTTCCTTCCTTGGTATCTATCACTTCCTCGTATTCGCGATGGTTGCATGTACTGCGTGGTGGGTCTCTTGCACTTAGGAGCTCCCTACGCCACACAGGTAGAGTGGAAGGTTGATGAGCACCCTTAGCCATTTCAGCCAAGGTGTTCAAGAATTGTTTTATACCAACTCCATCGCTCATGGTGTGGTTCAAACGCATGGCAAAGATAAAACCACCACATTTAAGGCGTGTGACCTGTCATTTATAATCCAACATGAAGAAAAGCAAAATTGTTAGGTAATTTCCAATTAAGCAAAACTTCTTACTTTGTAACATTTAATGATCAAAACATTAGTTGTTATATGAGTAAATATCATTTTTAATCTTAATATTTTAGAGTTAATATCAGTTTGGCCGTAAAAAAAATTTTGACATCAATTTGGTCTTAATACTTTAAATTCTAACATTAAATTCATCATTTCATTAAATCATCACTAACTTCCACTATAATTAATCCTAGTTGGCATATTAATGTATTATAGTGTTACTTATTTATCTTTCTTGATTGATGAGAAAAAAATAATTTTTACCTTATCAATTTGAAAATAAAAAACACTAGAGAATAAATAACTTATAAATTATAAATTAAAATTTTTTCATCTAAATCCTTAAATATCAAAGTAGATAAACCTTGATTCCTTATTCTCTTAACACCAAAATTGGTAGAAGTGAAGTTAGGAAGCTAGTATGATGTTAAGGATGAAAAATTACTAATTATTTGACAAAATGATGATCTTGATGTCAAAATTTTTTTCGAAACTAAACTGATTATGTCAATTTCAAAATATTAAAAATAAAATAAATATTTAACCTTATTATATTAAAAGATATATAGTTAAAGTGAGAGATAAAGATAACCCATAAAATTAATAAAATTAGGGTGCACTTATTTTAACTTTAAAAAAAATTTAAAACATAATTTTTTTTATAATAGAAAAAGCTGAAAATAAATTTTTTTAGAAGTTAATTTTTTTAGTTTCTACTAAAAAATTGAAAATAGATTTTTTTTGAGAAGTTTTAATCTTTTCAGCTTCTACTAAAATGTTGAAAATATATTTTTTTATATTTTAATTATTTTTAAAAATTTATTTAAATATATCAAAAGTAATTTTTTTGGTAAAAAAAAGTGATTTTATTGGCAAAAAAAACTTATCCAGACACACCCTTAATGTGTTGAGCATTCAATAGTAGGAAACAAGCTCCTTTAAGTGAAAGTTAATTTTGTTTTAGTTTTCTAGTTAGACAAAAAATTATTTTATTTTATTTTTTGTGTAAAATTAGATAAAGATTTTATTAGACTCAAATTAATTTGATTTGAATTGAGTCTGGCGGACTAGTTAACAATTATAGAGTAATTTTTTTTTCTTGTCATAATTTGTCAATATTCAAGGAGGTGGTTGAAGAAGTTGAAGAAGTTAAAGAAGTGAAAACGACTTTTCCATCTAATAGTCAGAAGCAATCTCACGTCCATATGACAAAAATTTAGGCAACAAAATTCTGTGACTATAGTACGTATTTTCTTTGTTATAATAGAAATATTCACCTGTTCAAAAATTTAAAAAAAAAATCTATAAAATTTACAATTACCAAGAGGATTATGTTCTATTCTAGGAAGTCAAGAGCCCTTTCGAACCTGTATGAGTAGAAGGGGACAGTTGATAATTCCTTCAGAGCCTGGAACATCGTAGAGGAGTTCTTCGAAGCATGGGAATGGAGGTTGAAGAGCGCCACCAAGTTCATCAAGTGCCACGTCAGCATCAGCCTCAATGAACAAGACACCCTCCCCAGTGCAATCCACCATCAACTTGCGGTTAGGACCCTCCCTAAGCCTACCCGCAAATGGGTAATAAAACACAAGTGTCTTCGCGAGTGCATGTCTAATGACTTCAACTGGGTCTTTCCCTTCCATTGATGGCTCGTGACGATATATATGGAAGACTGGAATTTGGAAACGGAAGGCTTCTTGATCATCTATGTCGGATAGTAGCTTAACTTCGCGGGGAGTGGGCGTAGCTGGAGCCACCAGCTCTGGTTGGCACCTCCGCACTGTAAACACTAGCGAGGGAAATGATGATGATGAAGCCATGTTACGAGAGAAAGGCGACTATGGAGGAACAAAGAATGAATAAGAGTGCTTAATAATAAGCGCTCTCTATCTAGTTTGAGTTGAGTGATATAAGGGAAAGTAGTTGTATATAGGGATGGTATCAGCTGTATATATAAATGAGGCAGTTGGAAATTAGATAATTAATTTATTGCTTGTTCAAGTAAGCCTTTTCTTTTGGCAGTTCAACGGGGCAAAAGCCCAAAAACAACTTGTTGAAGTAAGCTAGTGTGCAGCAGTGCATCACACTTTAAATGTTTTTCTTTAGGTGAACTTGCCTCACAAATTTCTCGTGGGAAAAATGTAACTAAGTTGGTCCATTTTGTTGTTTGTGGTCTAGCTTCAATGTTAGTGCTAGAACAAAATCTACCGTCCCTTTCGTTCTCTTGGACATTTGTTTTTTGTTTTTTTCAAAACAAAATGAAATTGGTTTTTTTGATCTGGTAACAAAAAGAAAAATTAGGTTAAAAAAAACTATGATATCAAATGCAGTTGGAGGATTAGTGACCACGATCGAATTCTTCTTTTATTTTTTTGTTTTTTTGGTTTGGGACCACTATCGAATTATATTGATTTGTTGTGGTGCATATTGGGTTTGGGACCACTAGCGATTTTGTTCTCTTATACCTTTTTTTTTCGGTTTCAACAAAGAGGAAATTTTGATTAAAAACCATAACATCAAATACAGTTGGAGGATAAGTGATCAAAATTTCTATTGATTCCTTTTGGTGCAAATTGGGTATGTAGTTTGAAGGGAAATATTTAGGTGGAAATTTTCGCTTTAAACACTTTTAAGTAAAAATGTTTTGTCCATTTTATCTGTTATTATCATTTATTAATAAATTATTTATTATTTATTTTATAATTTTATCTTTTGCATAACTCTAAGCATATTATTAATCGAGAAATATAGTATGAGATTAATAAAATTAATTAATTGAATATTAAAAATTAAATTAGAGTATTTTAGTAAACATGTTTCATAGTTAAACCTTAATCTTGAATTTATTAATTCTTGTGTATATAATTAAAGTGACAAATAAAATGAACCAAAAGTAATATTTGATGGTCCAAAATCCAATTAATGTTGATGCTTGAAAGGAACAAGAGTTGAATTAGCTGTATCAAATTTGGTGGTTTTTCTAGTACCCTTCTAATTTAAAGTGGTTTTTATAATATCTACTTTAAAATAAGAGATTCGAAACCCTTCTTAACTAGCTCAATAAACTTTAATCATGTGTTTTAATTTTATTTCACCTAAGCACCTATATGTCACAACTTTTTAATTTATGCTTAGACCTGCTTTATACTTCTTCTTTTTTTTTTTTTTTAATTTTACCCAAATTTTATTCCCAAACACCTAGGTGATAGAACCCTAGTTTGATTAGTTTCTATTGGATGTTTGGAAATAAGCTTTCAGTAAAATTGTAACCCAAAAAAAAAATATCAAATGGGTCTAAACATAGGTTAAAGAATAGTGACAAGTGGGTACTTAGATGGATTACAATTAGACAAATGACCAAATTTCATTGGGTTAACTAGGAAGAGTTTAAAATCCCTTGTTTCAGAGTGGGATTTAAGGGATTTGAAATTTTTCTTGTATAATCCAATTGTATTTGAACATGTATCAAGTAATTGTCCGTATGGACAATGGCATGACAACATTTCAAATTTGAGATTTAAGCCCCTTGATTTTTTTTTTTTTTTGGGTTACAAAATTTGCTATATCTCTTTAAAAAATTAAAAGCTTCTCAATCCCAAACATTAAATCAAATTTATTACTCTGATTTTCAAATATCTGAGCAATTTTATTAACGAAAAATCTTAATAACCTTAACTCGTCCCCCTAAATCTGAAAACCAAGAAAATAAAGGACCATTATTGGATGGTAGTTAAGCCAATTCTCGTCATCTTTTTGATAACTTATAATACTATGGTCATTATGGAATCGCCATTGAAAAGTAGAAAAGTAATACAAGGTATTTTTGTTCCATGTGAATGTGCCGGACATAGACTGGGACTGTCAGCCAATAACATGTTCCAATGGATGATGGGGTCTCTTCGACCCATGTGCCAACTAAACTTATAAGCTCCTCAGATTGGGTTTATGAACGATACCATTCCAATTCTTTTGGGTTAGAGTTCTTCGTTTAGGGGGAAGAGCAAAGGTTTTCAAAATTTGTAGGGTTTTAAAGATTTTTGGGTGGAAAAAATTATTTAAATGTATGGAAATCAGACTAACAGACTTGATTTGATGTTTTAAATTGAGAGAGTAGGGGGCTGGGGTTCATAATAGGGGGCTAGGGTGTTCTTTCCATTTTGTAGAGATAGGATAGCTTATGAGTGAAAAATTCGTGATGTTTGGAATAGGAATAATGGTAATAACGATTAAGATAAAATTGTAATCAAAGAAAACTTATGGAGTCTAAACATAAAATATGATGTATTATCAAGTGAGTACTTAAATATAGAAGCATTTAAATTCAATTTAATCCAATCAAAACTATTAAACTTATCAAGTCAAAACCAAAATTAGATCAGAATCACAAAAATTTTGGATTAGATTGGTTCATTTTTTTTATAAACTAATTGAATTGGATTTAATTTTTAAAACTAATTTAATCCAATATAAATCAAATAATACTATATAATATAATTTTTTATTATTAAATTTATACTTTTACTTATAACAATTTAATTTATTTCATAATTTTTTTATTTATTATTACACTAAAATAATATTTTATAAATATTAAATGAGTTTTTTTATTTTTTATTTTTATTTATTTATTATATTAATTTAAGTTATTTTTATTTTATAATATTTTAAACAAAAAAAATTATTTTGACAAAAACCAATCAAATTCGATTCAAAAAATTGAATCGTATTGGATTTAAAATTTAAAATAAATCAATCCAATTTAAATCATAATAAATTATATTATTCGAATTGGATTAATTCCATACTCAAAATTGATTTAAATCAAGCCATAAACATCCTTACTTAGGTAAATTTAAATTAAATATGTGATCAAATTTTATTCAACCAATTAAAAAAAATTTAGAACCCTTTATTTTAAAGTGAATATGATATAAACCAACGTCAAATTTTTCATGTACGATTACATCTCCAAATCAGGTGGTTTCATTTGACTGGATAAGACACATGTTGAGTTGTTGACAAGTTCAGTCAAAGAGAAATTCTTAAATATTTATAAAGTACTATATAAATATACTCATAATCAATAATATGTCATATTTAAAGATAAAATTTATTATTAATTTATATTTTTATCTAAAATATTATTTTATTATTAATTATAAACATAATTTATATGGTACTTACCCAAAAATTTCTCTCAATCAAAGGCAGAATTGATAGAAATTAAAATAGGTTTAGATGGAAATATTGCCACCTAATTCGTCAAAGTTTTCATTTCATAGTGTGTACCTTTTTAGACTATCTGAAGTCCAATATAAGTAAAAGTGTTGAATAAATCGTTAGAGTGCTCTTTATTAATTTTTATATTGAATAAATTAGTTCTTAATAAAAATAATATAATAAATTAGTTCATAACAAAACAAGAGTAATAAGTTAATTCTCAACCTTTTAAAATATTAGATAATTTAGTTTTTTACTCAATTTTTTCATTAAACATTATGGCATGATCTATTAAATAGTTGATATGGCATTATTATTTTCTATCATGACATTTTAGTCACTTTCATTTATTAAAATAATATCATTTGTCGTGGATTCTCAAGCTAATATATTAAATATTATATTTTAATATAATATACAAATAGAAGAAATTTTGCCAAAATGACATAATTTTAATAAACGGAAGTTACTAAAATAATAAGATAAAAGATAATAGTTTCATATTAATTATTTATCGGATCGTATCATAATATTAAATAAAAAAATTAATTAAAAAATTAAATTATTTGATATTTTAAAAAAATTGAGAATTAATTTATCTTTTTTAAAAAATTAATTTATCTAATATTTTAAAAAATTAAAAATATTTATCTATTTATTTTTGTTAAAAATTAACTTATAAAAATTGGTAGGCACCGCTTTCCAGTTTATTCAATAATTTTTCAACCCATACTAGACGCTAGTTGACACAAATAGAGCCACGTGTATCATTTCAGTGGATGCATGTCGATTTGTTGGGTGGAAGTCAAGTCAGAATTGGCAGAAATTAAAATCGCTGGAACATGTGACGGAGAATGGGGTGAAGACCCATTGGCACTAACTTGACTAAAACATCATTCTACCAAGGCGATGTCTGCTATGGACCCGACTGAAGTTGGGCGCACCACGCACCCATGTGATTCAACGGTGAAAATTGATGGTGCATCGATATCCGAATAACCTAGGATGCACTACATGCACATCTCACTGTCTCTCTCATCCCCATGCCCCTTCCTCACCATTCCGGGCAACATCTCGCCCCTCCTCCGCACCCACAGCCGCCCGCCGATCTCCCACCCCGGACTCCGGTCGCCGCTTACACGGCTGGGTACAACGAGCACTGTGCCCAGATCTACAGCCGCAGCCCTCTTCGACGTCTCCATCGAGGCCTTGGAGCTCTCGCCGCCGCTGCCGGGCTTCAACTTGCCTCGCGAAATCGCCAGCTTCAGCTTTAAAATCGTATGCATCACCAAGTCATGTACCAGCATTTGCTTGCAGCTTTATTGAATGAAATAGCTAGCTAGTTTATTTGCCGTTTCTCGACAGTACACAAAACCAAGAGTGGGAGAGGGACGTTGGCGTCTCCATGCTGTTTTATTATTAATTAGTATAGACATTTAATAGAACACTAGTTTCCATTGCTCCTCTGGGTGATGCTATCTTTCTTGTTATTATTATTATTATTATTTTGGGTTGAAGGAAAACGTGCTGCAAGCGAGATTGGGAAGGAGGAGATCATAGGAGGGAACCGCAAGGACAACCAGTGCTGGAGATTTTTTTGGGGTGGGGAACGACAGAGAGATATATATAATGCATAAACGTGGTTGGAGTATCCATACACCAACCACATCTTGCCCGTTAGATGACACAGCGAGAAAGATGCCAAAACGAGCACGCAAAGTTTACACTGGCATTTCTTTAAATGACGCCATTGACGCATAAGTAGGATGAGAAAGAAGTAAATACAGGGCGAAGGTTCTCCAGCGCCTTATTTAAAAGGTGTGCTTGTTTCAGACTTAAAAAAAAGTGATTTTAAAATTTAAGTTTTGGGTGTGTTTATTTTGGATTAATTTATTAAAAAATTAATTTTTTATCAAAAAAATTATTTTTTATATGTTTGGATAATTTTTTAAAAATAATCAAATTCTCAAAAAAATCTGTTTTCAATTTTTTTGAAGAAGTTAAAAAAATAGCTTCTAAAAAAAATTAATTTTTAACTTTTTCAGTTATATATAAAATTTAAGTTTTAAAATCATTTTTTTTTCAAAATTTGAAAAAAATACACCCTTTATATATAACTAAAAAAGCTGAAAATTGATTTTTTTCGTAAACTACTCTTTTCAACTTCTCCAAAAAAATTGAAAACATATTTTTTTGAGAATCTGATTATTTTTAAAAAATTATCTAAGTATATAAAAACTAATTTTTCAGTAAAAATATAATTTTTTACCCCAAAAAAGTACAAACAAACACACTCTTAATAGAATGCTTCAAACACCTTGTGATTCAATGGCTAAGAGACTATAGTGTATTAATACATCAATTTCATATGGTTTATTTTAAAACTCCTCTTTCTTCTCCAAACTCTCACTACACCCTCTCTTCTATGTCCAACTTTGTCACCCCATGGCTACTACATAGCCCTTGCCCTTGCCCCCTGCCTTTGCCACCCTACAAAACTCCCAACCATAAATGAATTGACTTTCTCTACTAACCCCCAAAAATTTTCTTAGCAACCAAACACACACATAGAGACACAAACGAGTGCACGAGAAGCGAAAATGGGGAATCCAATCTCGGCACCACCCAAATCTGCCACAAACCTCTTCTGAGATCCATTAGATGCCCCACCCTCCCTAGTTCAAGCTAGCGTTGTTCCTATCCCTTGACTTCGACTCCAAATTGTACTCAATCCGGTGACTTCGACTTTAAAATTTTAGTGATGCTCTTTGGTACAACTGAAGGCCCAGTGCTTCGCGGTGGCACGAATTATGGCTTGTGCGGACGGTGACGATTTAGAGTGGTCGTGCTGATGCATGTGAGGGTTCAATAGTAGGGGTGATGGTCACGGTGATACAGACTCAAGGGCGGCATCGTGGTCGTAGTTGTGTAAGTTCAATGGCAGCGTGGTGGCGGACAGTGGTTTGGGCCAAGGGAGAAGAGGAAGCAGAAAAGGGTTACGGTGGAAGGACTGTGGGGGTGGTGTTGTGCTTAGGAGAAGAAAGAGAAAGAAAAAATTTATAGTGTATTATGGTTGGTTGACCTATTCATACATCATCACATCTCTGCCTGTAGATTAACAAGGTGCTTTAAACACCTTGTTAAGTAAGGTATGTCAGAGCCTTTGTTGTAAATACAAATTATGATCTTGCCATCTGTTTTCTGTGAAGGGAATGTGCCAATGGTGGTAGCTGGAGAATTTTCACACACTTTTTAGTTTTTCATTTTTTATGTTTTACATAATTTTTATAACTTGATAAGCTTTGTATCTCTATCTGTGCGTCTTAGGTGGTGACTAGCAAATATTACAGGAAAATTGATAGAATATTCAATATAAAACCTGTCAATTTAACTATCTTCAATTGTGCCTTGTTAGTCACCCTATTTGTACTAGTAACAAGTTTTATTTGTTTAAAACTAGCCTTAAAGTTACAAAGACAACATTGCTTTTTGGCATGAAAGCAGTTTTGTCAAATCCTAGCGAAGTTCATATGGGTTTCCAAGATTAAGGGAAGAGAGAGAAAGTGGTCATTTTGCAAAATACAAATAAACTATACATTGAAATTCTTTTCTTATATCACCATTTCACGAAATTCTTTTTGTAACATTTAGTGTTTTCCTTAGAAAGAAAACAGAGATAAAAATAGACGTGATAATATGCTCCATATCTTCCTTACTTGGGTTTGAATATTAATACTATAAATGCACCCAAGAAAAACACAGTGAAAATATCCTAACAAAAAGATCATGTAAATGTCCTTGATAGTTTGTTTGGAATTAAGAAAAAAATAGAAACAATTTGATTTACAAGCCAATCATGTGTTTGGAATTGAAATAAATTCTTCTTTTTTTTTGGTCATGAAATTCTTCCTAATGATATGGACGACTCTAAGTGAGGGGCATAGGAGGAAGGAAAAAAAAATTGTTCTACGAGCTTGGGGTGGGCACAATATGCTTGACATCATCTTCATCTATGAATTTTCTCGAAACTATTAGCTTTGAGTTGGAAAAGAAAGTACGATAAGGTTGTTTCCCCTTAGCTCAACACATTTGAAGAAGGGCTCTATTGAGACAAACCTAAACCAATAAATAGGAAGAAATAGAAGCAACTACAGATCTGCGCGGGACATTGGAGAAGTTAAGCTGTGACTGATTTTGGGTTGTGGAAGTGTAGCTGACTGTTCCCTTCTTACATCTTTGAAGAAGACTCTGGCAGAACATAGCTATGAGGGGATGAGATTGGAGCAAGGCTTACATGACTGTTTGTAACGGGCCAAGTAATGGCAGAGTAATGCCTAATTTGGCCTAAAGCTGCTGGTAGGAGTAGGCGTGGTGAACATTTTCTGGTTTGGAAGGTACCTATTGTTAGCTCCAATACCCTTCAGAAACTATTCTATAGTTGTAAAGCAAAATGAGAATTAAGGTTTTTATGAATACCAAACCAGAGTTAAGCTAATCTTGCTATATATATGAGCAAATTGCTTCTAGAAGTGTTTCTTTATGAATTATGTGCATTATATGCTTGAGAATCATCAAAGTTAGGGTATATATTGGTACTTTAAATTGAATATACTTTATATGAAATATATACTTTGTATACTTCTCAAATTATCACGAAAGAAACAAGAAAGAAAGTTCAGAAGGATAAAACTACAACATCAAAAGGGAAAACGGTGCCTCAAGAACAAACACTATTCATTCAGAAAGATGACTTAATCCAAAAGAGAAAATCTCGAGAGACATGCTTCTCATGATTAGCTTCTGTCATATAAGGAACATTCTGAACATGATTAGTTTTTAAATCATTCATATTTATTGCATCTGTATCCCCCTCTTTCTTGAGCAAAAAGTAAATGTTAAGATTGCCGCATCCTACTAGATTTGCCTTTTGGAGAAAGTTCTTCAATTCAAATATATGGGTTAGAAAGATCACATTCGAGAAATGATTCAAAGAACCAACATAAGATATTTGCTTGCAATGGTTCAGAAAGTTAATTTAGAATTGGTGATCTACCTAATTGAGAAAGTTTGAAGTCAAGTTCAAGTTAAGATCAGATGTACTTCAGAAAGATTTCTTCAGAACATAATAAAGATGGGTTTGAGAAAAATAGTTTCAAATTGATTTATTCAAGAAACAGATCTTCTCATTGGGCACAATTTTGACATATTTCTCTAGAAAGATGATCAGAGGTTCTCATCTATGTCTGGTTTCTGGAGAAATAAAACTATATTGTGATGTGCATTGTTTTGGTTATCTTCACGATTACACATTTGCCACAATCTCTAGAAGTGGGAAAACCAAAAGACTCACTTAACTTAAAATGGTAGCATTTTATTTGAAACCTTTCACATACTTCAACCTTTTGTCTCACCCCAAAATTATCCTCATTTATTATGTCAACTGTCCAGTTCCCTTTATCTCATCAACTCAAATTTTTACCTACTTTCTTCTCATTCAGAAACCGTCTTCTTTAAAATATTCCTCAAGTTTTCTTGAAACCTTTCATATTCTTTTTCCTTCACTTCCTTTCTAATTAAATCTTAATCCATACACTGTGTCCAATATTGTATATATAATCATTATCTATTTCTAACACTTCAAGATCGGCGCTTGTTTTCTTTACACTATGACAAAAAGGAGAAAGAAGAACAAAAAGAAAATCATAGATAAATCAAGAAAAAATCTATCTTGCTTTTCCAAAAGGAAGTTCTAAAATAAGAAGAAAAAAATGGTTTCTTCTAGTGTTAAAGATACAACATCTGCAGCTAATATGGACTTGGTGGAATCTTCCTCTAGTAAACCTGAAATAAGAGTCTTAAGACCTCTCGAACAATGAATTACGATCAGAGAGCCTCTTCCTCATACTCATGCGGTGCAAGTTGATGAAGAAACTCATGGTAGAAAAATATATTTCGACTACAAAAGAAAAGGGAAAAGGAAAATTTCTGCTACTAATCCTGCAAAAGACTTAGCTCATTCTACTTTAAAAAGAGCAATAAGAGAAGTTGCAGAACATAAATTTAGAGAAGAGGAATGGTTACAACAGCAGAGAGATAGAGCTGATGGAATAGGTGTTTCATCTAAAGATTTTGGAAGGATCACTACCTCATTGAAAATCAACCATCAGAATACTCAAAGATATTTACCAGAAAGATCAGGTACAGACAAAACCCTTGTTTTGGAACTTGCATCTGAAGACAAAGAGATTGTACCAGAAACTGGACTCCTTCCTACTTCAACACCTATTCCTGCTTCAGTATCTGCTCATTCTCTCTTGATATCTCCATCTAGAGTGGAAGGAACTCCTACTCCAATCCAAATTCAACTGGAATAGCTTTAAGAAAACATGATCACTCTCATGTCAAATCAACATTCAATCTTGGTAAATCAAAGTAACATGGAAAGAAGATTGGCCAAACTAGAAAATCTCATGTTACAGATTTTGAAGACTCTTTAGAAAGGTAAAGGCAATCAGTGATAGTTTTTCCATGATCCCACATTCTCATTTTTTTGATGATGTCAAAGGGGGAGAAGATATTTCAAAAAAGTCTAAGCTGAGGGGGAAGCATACGCTAAGGGGGAGCAAGCATACAAAAAAATTTGCACACATTAGTTTTTAGGACTCATTTCTTTTTCTTTCTTTTCTGCATCTAAGAAACAGTTATTTATTCATTCCGAAAACATCCCTTTATTTTATTCCTGTTTGAACACTTTATCATCAATTTACAGTTTAGTTACTATTTATGTTCAGCTATATTTATTTCTCTATCACTCATGCTTTCATATCTCTTAATCAATTATTTTTCTTTTCACTGAAACTATATTATGTGTGAGCCTTTATATGATCTGATATGTGTATTATTAAATACTTTGATAGTTGCTCCGATACCTACTCTGATATCTAAACTAATTGATATGAAAGTTGCTTAGGTACTTTGAGATTATTCTGCTAAAAGATTATGGAATATGTATGAATATAATTTATTGCTACATATTCTTTTTGATTAATTAAATCTGATTTAAACTATCTGAACTATTGCTCTGATATTATTAGAAATGTCATTCTACTTCAATGATAATTTTATATGATAAAAGAATCCCATGTACTATTACTTAGAATAAAATCAAAGGAATTTAATCTTTCTGATAGAACGAGTGTCATCACTCTTCAGAAAGTTATTTTTTCTAAACAACAATTCATACTTGTTTTTCTTTTAACAAGAACTTTTCTTAAATATTGATTTGCCATCAACAAAATGGGGGAGATTGTTAGCTCCAATGCCCTTCAGAAACCGTTTTGTGGTTGTAAACCAGAATGAGAATTAAGATTTCGATGAATACCAAATCAGAGTTTAAGCTAATCTTAGTATATATATGAATGAATTGTTTCTAGAAGTGTTTCTTTTTTAATTATGTGTATTATATGTTTGAGAATCATCAAAGTCACGGTATACATTGGTATTTTAAATTGAATATACTTAATATGGAATATATGCTTTGTATACTTCTCAAATTATCATTAAAGAAACAAGAAAGAAAGTTCAAAAGGATAAAACTGCAACATCAAAAGGGAAAACAGTGCCTCAAGGACAAACACTGTTCATCTAGAAAGATGACCTAGTCTAGAAGGAAAAATATCCAGAGACATGCTTCTTATGAAGTGTTACACCTTCAAAGCTTCTTCTGCATGCTTCAATTGACAAATTCAAAAAATTAAAAAGGTGATTTGACAAGATGCAGAAGAGACGTTGACAAGTCTGAATAGTTGACAAACCAACAAACGATTACTTTTCTACTTCTGTATAAGTTTTGAAGAATGAGAAAAAGGAAGGCTATTTCTTCTCTATCCAGTCATAAACTAGCAGATCAAAAGGATCACAAGGATCAAGGCCTACAAGCTTCAACGGTCATATTTTAAAGTCTATGTAAGACTGGAAATCGAGGAAAAAAAAAGTTAGACTGTTTAAATACTTTTTATGTAAAAGGAGCTTCTTTTCTTCATCCTTCTTAAGTTTCTCCCTTCGCACAAGGATCAAGGGAAAAGCCACTTGAACTACAACTCATTGGCATGAAAATCTAATTTGCGAAGTGCTAAAGCAAAAAGCCAATAGAATTATTGGCCAGCCCTTAATCCTTTTTTTTTTTTGTTCCCTCTTCTCTCTTTCTCCAATCTTCCTTTGTGTGAGTGTTGTTAAGGGGGTTGTTGTTTTCTTTTTTGGTGACTGCTCCACTATTTTCTTTTCTTGCTTTCTTTTTTTTATTGCTTAGAATTTTGTCCCTTTTGTGTGTGTTTTTATTTGTTCCCTTTGAGGGTGTTTTCGATATCCCCTTTATGGGCGTTTTTGTTGTCTCATTTGTGGATGTTTTATTTTTCCTTTGTGACGGTTTCTATTTTAATGGTTTTATAAATGACAAAGGTGTTTAAATCTATTTTGAAATGAGATGTAACATACATTCTTCAAGTTATAGCATTTTTCATATTGGTCTTCAATGTAAAAGATACTTAAATATCGATAGTTTTCGGATAGGAAGTAGAGTCACAAATCTTTGATTAGGTCAAAATATAGAATGTATTTATTTTTTATTAAATTTGGGTCTAATATATCTTTTTCAATTTGTAAGTGTTATTTGGCTTTTTCATGAATGAATTTTTTTTGTAAAAAAATATAAATTTATCTATTAAATATTAAAATTCTGTAACAATTATATTGGCCTTAAAAATTACTTATACAAATTTGGATTAAGATAATAGTTAATTAAAATCTTCCTCAAATAGACCACTTTAGAATTTGAACAATTGACATTACATACATATATATATATATATATATATATATATATGTATGTGAGACTAATATTCATTTCACTGTAGAAGCAAAATGACTATACAATTTTCCAGTTAAGATTATTTTCCAAAAAAAAATTGGCCTCACATCATCAAATTTTATTACATAATATTTATTTTTGTTTTAATGGTGCATAACACTAAATTGACGGTCGTCGGTATCGATTTATCTATAGTGCTGACCACCTCAACTATGAGAAACTTTGTTTTTAAAAAGTAATAAATTGAAATTGTACGATAAATACATACCCATGTTCCTCCCCTCCTCCTTTCTTTCCCTTACACTAGGCTCACACTATCTCCACTATCCGTCACGGACGCCAACACTCATATCTGCACAATTTTGTTCAGTGGCTAAAAGTTATTCTATCACGCATGGCTAATCACAACGTTGCGCAAATTGATCCCACAACGCATTTTCTTCACTTTCCCAGAATCCCAGCAACCAAATAGGATCTCTCACCCTCAGTGACTGAAACCGATCCTTTGCGCAGGTAATTAATCAGCTCAATAAACAAGAGCGGTTCTTTGCATTTGCAAAAGGTGGAGCCTGAAGCGATGGTAATGGTGCAAGAGGAGAACGCTTTCTTTGTAGTGGAAAGGGGATGTTGTTGCCATGTATACTTGGAAAAGCGCAATGGGTAAAGGAGGTTGCTTTGTGATAAAGTGATCCCCCATTAGACGAATTTGCTATTGTTAAAACCTCTAAAATTCAATTCCTGAACCAATTTCTTAAAATCAATCCTTCCTCATACATTAGATGAATAACAGCGACACAATACTATGAGCAAGGAAAACGCAATTGACAAGAAGCAAGTTAATTTTTTAATTGACAAGGTAATTCTATTCACACAATTTGATTCAATAGCTGAAATATTTATTCTCATTTCATATTTTTTCTGGGATTAAATTAGACTGGTGCAACTTTAAGCAACTATTACACCACATAATAACTTTTTATTGGTGTAATTTTTTATAAAACCCACTATTAGATTACAAATTTATATTTTATATATCATATATATAAAATTTCATATTAATCTCAAACCGTTTGACATACATCAAAATTAATGTAATATATACATTTAGAATGTATATGAATAATTAAGAGCTATTTAATTACATTATTAAAGATGTTTAATTTTTATAAAATTCGACACAAATAATTTTTAATTATGATAGGTAATAGTAATTCAACGGTTTAATCGACAAAAAATATATTATATAAAGAGTTATAATAATGTTTAAAGTTATATTGGTATAACTTGATCCTAGTTTTATATATATATATATATATATATATATATATATAAGACACAGTCTTTTTTAAATTTAATTTCTTAAATCTTCTGAATATATAGGGTACAATTTGAAGATGTTTTGAATGAAAGACTAGTTTAATTCAAGTATGAATTATAACAAAGAGTTTATCAGATAGAGATAGCTATGACAAAAAATAACTTATTGGATGACTAAAAAAGAAAGATAAATCTTAAAATAATGATAAGATAAAATAAAGGAAATTTAAATCCTGACAAATCAAATCTAAATCCTAACTAATATATTATATTATCCTTACATTATCACCCTTTTCAAGCTCGACATCATGGTACAAAGGCTATTTTAAGATCATGACAACAATGGAGATGAATTGCAAGCCTATTATGATGAATATGAAAGAATTGATCTTGATTGGAAGATATATCATCAACAAGATCATAATATATGGTCTTCAAACACCAAATGTAGACATAAAAGTATGATGGAATAACAACCAAATCTTCACATAAATTTCCACGTCGATGGTCAAACAAAGGATAGCCTTTAAATAAGACAACTTTGTGAGTTATACTTGAACAATATGATGACATACACCAAAAATCATGAATGAGGAGATCAAACCTTTTATCAATTGACATGTGTACATCTAAGAGGAGGGATCACTAACTAGGATGGATGCAGGAGTACTTTTCTCGTATCAAACAAACTAAATTTATATCCTAATTAACATATTACATTATCCTTGCTTTATCACATTAGAAGTTGATTTCATTTATTTTGTAACGCTCGCAAGCTACAAGCAAGCTATAAGGTAGACTTGATAAAGGTAGGATATTGACCACTCTTTGTAGGTTGGTTTTGGTTCTCAAGCATATCACCCAACTCTTTCGTAAACCTCTTCATGGCTTTAGCGGGCAAGTAAATTGAAAATATTATACCTTCTTCTCTTTTTGTATTCTCACAAGGATTGAGAGAGGTTACTCCAAGAATAGCCCCAGCCCCAGCTTTGGCCGGTCCGCCAAACACTGCATTGCCCCACCCAAAATCCACTTCTCTTAACCTAGCGCGTGTCAAATATGACACAATGCAAGACCTCACGGTTGTAAATAAGGGTCGACCCTTAATCACCATTAGATCTGCCACAGAATGCACATACTCCTCCGTTACATTAGCCTTTATTTTCTTTATCAACTCTACAGCATACCCAAATGGATTTCCACAAAGTTTTCTTGCTGTGGTAACTGCCGCCGGGTATACAACAGCATTGCCATAATAACCAACCGGTATTGGACGGTTAAATGTAGCACGTGCATTGACAAGGCACATCATGCGAACATCTTTGTCGAGCTTTAGCTGCAATGCTTTTGTACGACAATACCAGAGGCATGCAGTGATAAGCTCAAATCTGGAGCATTCACTAAGGTGATAAGGAACCGAGCGACGGAGGGCAGCTACCTCGGCCGATCCAAAGCAGAAGGATTGTTGAACCATGTTATCCTCGTATGAAACAATGGTTCCTTCCTTGGTATCTATCACTTCCTCGTATTCGCGATGGTTGCATGTACTGCGTGGTTGGTCTCTTGCACTTAGGAGCTCCCTATGCCACACAGGTAGAATGGAAGGTTGACGAGCACCCTTAGCCATTTCAGCCAAGGTGTTCAAGAATTGTTTTATACCAACTCCATCGCTCATGGTATGGTTCACATGCATGGCAAAGATAAAACCACCACATTTAAGGGTGTGACATGTCATTTATAATCCAACATGAAGAAAAGAAAAATTGTTAGGTAATTTGCAAATTAAGCAAAACTTTTTAGTTCATATCATTTAATGATAAAAACATTGGTTGTTATATGAGTAAATATTATTTTTAATTTTAATATTTTAGAGTTGACATCAGTTTGGTCATAAAAAATTTTTTGACATTAATTTGGTTCCAACACTTTAATTTCTAACATTATTTTGATCTTTCCATCAAATTATCAGTATTTATCTTTCTTAACTGATGAGAAAAGATAATTTTTATCTCATCAATTTGAAAATAAAAAATACTAGAAAATAAATAAATTATAAATTATAAATTAAAATTTTCTCATCTAAATCTCTAAATATCAATATAAATAAACCCTGGTTTCTCATTCTCTTGAGACCAAAATTGGCAAAAATGAAGCTAGGAAGCTAGTACGATATTAAGGATGAAAAGTTATTAATTATTCGACAAAATGATAAAATTGATATAAAAACTCAAAGCATTAAGACTAAATTAATATCAAATTTTTTTTTGAAACTAAACTGATGATTTCAGTTCAAAATATTAAGAGTAAAATAAATATTTAATTTTATTATATTAAAAGATATATAGTTAAAGTGAGACATAAACATATCCCATGAAACTAATAAAATTAGAGTGTATTTGTTTCAATTTTTTTAAAAAAAAATTATTCTAAAACTATAATTTTTTATATAATAGAAAAAGTTGAAAACAAGTTTTTTTAGAAGCTATTCCCTTTTACTTCTACAAAAAAGTTAAAAATAGATTTTTTTAGTGAAAAAATAATTTTTTTGGCAAAAAAAAATCTTATCCAAACATATCCTTAATGTGTTGAGCATTCATTAGTAGGAAACAAGAATTTTTTCTTCTTTGATAATACTTAAAAATTTCTCATAAAAAAAATTCTTAATTAAACTCCTTTAAGTGAAAGTTAATTTTGTTTTTAGTTTTCTAGTTAGATAAAAAAACATTATATTTTATTTTTTGTGTAAAAGTAGATAAAAATTTATTAAACTCAAATTAAATTGACTTAAATTGATTCGGGCAATTATAAAGTAAAAGCTCCCGTCTAGTTAACAATTATAGAATAATTTTTTTTAGTCATAATCTCTCAATATTCAAGGAGGTGGTTGAAGAAGTTAAAGAAATTAAAAAGGCATATCCATCTAATAGTTAGAAGCAATCTCACGTCCATATGACAAAAATTTAGGCAACAAAATTCTATCACTGTAGTACGTATTTTCTTTGTTATAATAGAAGAATATTCACCCGTTCAAAAATTTTTTTAAAAAAAAATTCTATAAAATTTATAATTACCAAGAGGATTATTTACTATTCAAGGAAGTCAAGAGACTTTTCGAACCTGTATGAGTAGAAGGGGACAGTTGATAATTCCTTCAGAGCCTGGAACATCGTAGAGGAGTTCTTCGAAGCATGGGAATGGAGGTTGAAGAGCGCCGCCAAGTTCATCAAGTGCCACGTCAGCCTCAGCCTCAATGAACAAGGCATCCTCCCCAGTGCAATCCACCATCAACTTGCGGCTAGGACCCTCCCTCAGCCTACCCGCAAATGGGTAGTAAAACACAAGTGTCTTCGCGAGTGCATGTCTAATGACTTCAACTGGGTCTTTCCCTTCCATTGATGGCTCGTGACGATATATATGGAAGAGTGGAACTTGGAAACGGAAGGCTTCTTGATCATCTATGTCGGATAGTAGCTTAACATCACGGGGAGTGGGCGTAGCTGGAGCCACCAGCTCTGGTTGGCACCTCTGCACTGTAAACACTAGAGAGGGAGCTGATGATGATGATGATGAAGCCATGTTTGAGAGAAAGGCGATTATGGAGAACCAAAGAATGAATAAGAGTGCTTAATAATAAGTGCTCCCTATTTAGTTCGACTTGAGTGATATAAGTGAAGATAGTTGTATGGGGATGGATGGTATCAACTGTATATAAATGAGGCAGTTGGAAATTAGATAATTAATTTATTGCTTGTTCAAGTAAGTCTTTTCTTTTGGCAGTTCAACGGGCGCAAGCCCAAAAACAACTTGTTCAAGTAAGCTAGTGTGCAGCAATGCATCACACTTTAAATGTTTTTCTTTAGGTGAACTTGCCTCACAAATTTCTGGTGGGAAAAATGTAACTAAGGTGGTCCATTTTGTTGTTTGTGGTCTAGCTTCGATGTTAGTGCTAGAACAAAATCTACTGTCCCTTTTGTTCTCTTGTACATTTGTTTTTTCAAACAAAAAGGAAATTGGTTTTTTTGATCCGGTAACAAAAAGGGCAATTAGGTTAAAAAAAGAACTATGATATCAAATACAGTTGGAGGATTAGTGACCACGATCGAATTCTTCTTTTATTTTTTTTGGTTTGGGACCACTATCGAATTCTATCGATTTGTTTTGGTGCATATTGGGTATGGGACGGCTATCGATTTTGTTCTCTTATAACTTTTGTTTAAGTTTCAACAAAAAGGAAATTTTGATTAAAAACCATAACATCAAATACAGTTGGAGGATAAGTGACCAAAATTTCTATTGATTCCTTTTGGTGCAAATTGGGTATGTAGTTTGAAGGGAAATATTTAGGTGAAAAATTTCGCTTTAAACACTTTTAAGTAAAAATATTTTGTCCATTTTATCTGTTATTTTCATATATTAATAAATTATTTATTATTAATTTTATAATTTTATCTTTTGCATAACTCCAAGCATATTATGAATCGAGAAATATAGCATGAGATTAATAAAATTAATTAATTAGATATTAAAAATTAAATTAGAGTATTTTAGTAAACATGTTTCATAGTTAAACCTTAATCTTAAATTTCTTAATTCTTGTGTATATAATTAAAGTGACAAAAAAAAATGAACCAAAAATAATATTTGGTGGTCCAAAATCCAATTAATGTGGATGTTTGAAAGCAAAAGGAGTTGAATTAGCTGTATCAAATTTAGTTGTTTCTCTAGCACCCTTTTAATTTAAAGTGGTTTCTATAATACCTACTCTAAAATAAGGGGTTCAAAACCCTTTTTAACTAGCTCAATGAACTTTAGCCATGTGTTATAATTTTTTTCCACCTAAGCACCTACATATTACTACATTTTAATTTATACTTAGACCCACTTGATACTTTCTTTTTTTATAATTTTACCCAAAATTTATTCCCAAACACCTAGGTGATAGAACCCTAGTTTAATTAGTTTCTATTGGATGTTTGGAAATAAGCTTTGGTAAAATTGTAACCAAAAAAAAAAAAATATCAAATGGGTCTAAACATAGGTTAAAGAATAGTGACAAGTGGATACTTAGATGGATTACAATTAGACAAATGACCAAATTTCATTGGGTTAATTAGGAAGAGTTTAAAATCCCTTATTTTACAGTGAGATTTAAGGAGTTTGAAATCCTTTTTATATAACCCAATTGTATTTGAATATGTGTCAAATAATTGTCCATACGGACAATGGCATGACAATATTTCAAACTTTAGATTTAAGCCCCTTTAATTTTCTTTTTTGGGTTACAAATTTTGCCTAATGTCTCTTTAAAAAATTAAAAGCTTCTCAATCGCAAACATTAAATCAAATTTATTACTCTGATTTTCAAATATCTGAGCAATTTTATTAACCAAAAATCTTAATAACCTTAACTCTTCCCCCTAAATCTGATAACACTAACCAAGAAAATAAAGGACCATTATCGGACGGTAGTTAAGCCAATTCTCCTCATTTTTTTGATAACTTATAATACTATGGTCATTATGGAATTGCCATTGAAAAGTGGAAAAGTAATACACGGCATTTTTGTTTGATGTGAATGTGCGCTACATGGACTGGGACTGTCAGTCAATAACATGTTCTAATGGATGATGGAGTCTCTTCGACCCATGTGCCGACTAAACTTGTAAGCTTCTCAGATTGGGTTTATGAACGATACCATTCCAATTCTTTTGTGTTAGAGTTCAAAGAGCTAAGGTTTTCAAATTTTGTAGAGTTTTTAAGATTTTTGGGTAGAAAAAATTATTTAAATGTACGGAAATCAGACTAACAAACTTGACTTGATGTTTGAAATTGAGAGAGTCGGAGCTGGGGTTCATAATAGGGGGTTGGGGTGTTCTTCCCATTTTGTAGAGGTAGGATAGCTTATGAGCAAGGTTAAGAAAATTGGATCGGATATCGAATCGGTCAAGGGTTTAAAGGTTTAGAGGTTTAATCAGTTCAATCGGGACATAATAAAATATATGTATTTAATTATTTATATATATATATATAATTAAAATACAAAATTCTAATTATTTATATATAGAAATATCTATATATTATTTAATTATTTATTTATTTATTATTTTAAAAAAAAAGAGAAAAACTACATTTTACAAAAAAAAAATCAACCAAATCAGTGAAGCGGTCCGGTCCGATTTTCTTTTCTATGCTTATGAGTGAAAAATTATTGATGTTTGGAATAGGAATAATGGTAATAAGGATCAAGATAAAATTGTAATCAAAGAAAAGTTATGAGGTCTAAACATAAAATATGAGGTATTGTCAAGTGAGCATTTAAATATAGAAGCATTTCAATCCAATCTAACCCAATCAAAATTGTTAAACCAATCAAATCACAATTGAAATTCGATTAGAATCACAAAATTTTATTAGATTGGTTTATTTTTTTTGCAAACCAATTGAATTGGATTTAATTTTTAAAACTAATCTAATCTAATATAAAGCTAATAATACTATATAATATAATTTTTTATTATTAAGCTTATACCTTTCCTTATAATAATTTATTTCATTACATAATTTTTTTATTTATATATCATTATCCCTTAAATAATATTTTATAAATATTAAATGAGTTATTTTTATTTTTTATTTTTATTTATTCATTATATTAATTTAAGTTATTTTTATTTTATAATATTCTAAACCAAAAATTTTATTTTGACAAAAACCAATCAAATCCGAATCAAAATATTGAATCGGATTAGATTTAAAATTTAAAATAAATCAATGCAATTTAAATTATGATAAATTATATTATTCGAATTGGATTAAGTTTTTACTCAAAATTGATTTAAATCAAACCATGAACATCCATACTTAGGTAAATTTAAATTAAATATATGATCAAATTTTATTCAACCAATTAAAAAAAAAAATTTAGAACCCTTTATTTTAAAGTGAGTATGATATAAACCAACGTCAAATTTTCCTTGTGCGAATACATCTCCAAATCGGTGGTTTCATTTGCCTGGATATGACACATGTTGAGTTGTTGACAATTTCAGTCAAAGAGAAATTCTTAAATGTTTATAAAGTGCCATATAAATATACTCACAATCAATAATAGATGAGGTTTGAAAATAAAATTTATCATTAATTTATATTTTTATCTAAAATATAATTTTATTATTAATTGTAAGTATAATTCATGTGGTATATTAGAAACATCCAAAAATTTCTCTCAATCAAGGCAGAATTAATAGAAGTTAAAATAGGTTTAGATGGAAATATTGTCACGTAATTCATCAAAGTTTTCATTTCAGTGTGTACCCTTTCAGACTATTTGAAGTCTAATATAAGTAAAAGTTTTGAGTAAATCCATAGAGTGGTCTCTATTAATTTTTATATTGGATAAATTATTCCTTAACAGAAATAAATTAATAAATTAGTTTATAATAAAAAAATTAACAAGTTAGCCCTCAACCTTTTAAAATATCAGATAATTTACTTCTTTCATCAAGTATCTTCATTAAATATTATGGCATGATCCATTAAATGGCTAATATGGTATTATTATCTCTCATCATGTTATTATAGTCACTTACATTTATTAAAACAACATCGTTTGTTGCATATTCTCAAGTTAATATATCAAATTTTATGTTATGATATAATATGCAAATAAAAGAAATTTTGCTAAAATGATATCATTTTAATAAATAGAAGTTACTAAAATAATATAGTAAGAGATAATAATTTCATATCAACTATTTAATAGATCATATTATAATATTTAATAAAAAAATTTAATTAAAAAATTAAATTATATGATATTTTAAAATATTAGAGATTACTTCATCTTTTCTTTTAGAGATTAAGTTATTTAATCTTTAAAAAATTAAAGATATTTATTAATTATTTTTTATTAAAAATTAATTTATCTTATATAAAAATTGGTAGGCACCACTATCTAATTTATTCAACAGTTTTTTAACCCATACTAAACACTAGTTTATACAAATACAACCACGTGTATCGTTTCAGTGGATGCATGTCGATTTGTTCGGTGGAAATCAGAATTGGCAGAATTAAAATGGCTGAAACATGTGACGGAGAATAAGGGGGCAGACCCGTCGGCACTAACTTCACGAGAGAGAGAGAGAAGGGTGTACTATTTGTACATAAAAAAAGTGGAGATATCTAACATTTTTTTTTTTTTTAAAATCAATTATTTCACTTATTTTATTTTTTTATATATATTTTTTTCTCTCCCCTTTTTAAGTGTCGGTATTAGAAAAACATTTCTCTTCACGAAAACATCGTTCTGCCAAGGCGATGTCTGCTATGGACCGGACTGACCCATGTGATAGAACGGTAAAAATTGATAGTGCATCGATATTCGAATAACCTAGGATGCACTACATGCACATCTCACTGTCTCTCTCATCCCCATCCCCCTATCTCACCATTCCCCGCAACTTCTCGCCCCTCCTCCGCACCCACAGCCACCCACCGATCTCCCGCCCCGGACTCCGGTCGCCGCTTGCACGGCTGGGTACAACTAGCACTGTGCCCAGATCTACAGCCGCCCGCAGGTCCTCTTCGCCGCCTCCATCAGGCCTTGGAGCTCTCGCCGCCTATGCCGGGCTTCAACTTGCCTCGCGAAATCGCCAGCTTCAGCTTTAACATCGTATGCAACACCAAGTCATGTACCAGCATTTGCTTGCAGCTTTATTGAATGAAATAGCTAGGTAGGTTATTTTCCTTTTCTCGACAGTACATAAAACCAAGAGTGGGAGAGGGACCCTGGTGTCTCTATGCTGTTTTATTATTAATTAGTATAGACATTTAATAGAATACTAGTTTCCATTGCTCCTTCTGGGTGAGGGTATCTCTCTTGTTTTTTTTTTTTTTTTTTCTCGTTGAAGGAAAACATGCTGCAAGCGAGATTGTGAAGGAGGAGATCATAGGAGGGAATCGCAAGGTCAACTAGTGCTGGAGTCTTTTTGGGTGGGGAACGAGAGGGAGAGATATATAATGCATAATATGTGGTTGGAGTATCCATACACCAACCACATCTTGCCCGATGACACAGCGCCTGGTGCACTATACTTCGCCAGGTGCACCATACTTCTGCCAAAATGCTTTTCTCCAGCAAGGGGTGGATAGCAACAGTGCCACATCATCTGTGATCCCGGGAAGATTTTTGTTCCGTAGCGTCCACCTTTTTAATTTTTATTGAATTCACGGGAAGGAATATTATTTGTATATGCATTTTTTTAGTCTCTACATGTGTTTGAAAAAATTGAAAGATTAAATTTATTTTAATAATTATTTATTTGTATAATTATTTTTTTATATAATTATTTATATAATAATCAATTTATATTTAAATATTTTAACTAAAAATGATTTTAAGATAATCTGTTTTATTTTAATCGTATATAAAAAGTTATTTTTGTATGGTAAAATTACTAAAAAAATATGAAATAATTGTTTATATTATATAATATATAATATGTAGCGTCAATTTGGTAAAAACATAATAATTCTGAAATAATCAACTTGTATTTATAATTATAAGTTCCAAAAATTTGCTTATGCTTATAAATTATTTGCTAACTTAAAATTATCAACTTTAGATAAATAAGATTATATTTTAAAAACAACTTTTTTAAGAAAAAAAGTTGTTTATTGGGGTTCCCAAACATACATTATATCGGTGCACTCCTAACCACCGTTGTATGAGGTAATCCCACTTGATTTGGATCTTGTACTCCATCCAATAGTAGATAGAAAAAAACACATATATAAATAATATAACTTATTCACAAAATATCTACTTATTAACAACTTATTACTGTTCATATTCTTTCATATATAGAACTATCAATTATACAATTAAAAAATTATTTATAGTTGTAGGTGATTCTGAGTGTATTCCAATAGTATCAACAGAAATGTTGTTCAAATATATGGCCCCTGAAGGAAAAAAGCCAAAAACGAGCACGTAAAGTTTATATTGGCATTTCTTTAAATGATGCCATTGCTGCAGGAAATAAGATGAGAAAGAAGTAAATACAAGGCGAAAGTTCTGAAGCACCTTATTTAACAGAATGCTTCAAACATCTTGTGATTTAATGGCTAAGAGACTATAGTGTATATTAGTACATCAATTTCATATGATTAATTTTAAAATTGCTCTTTCTTTTCCAAACTCTCGCTGCGCCCTCTCCTTTATGTCCAATTTCGCCACCCCATGGCTACCACACAACCCCCGCCCTTGCCACCCCAACAAAACTCCCAACCATAAATGAATTGACTTTCTCTACTAACCCCCAAAAAATTTCTCATCAACCAAACACACACATAGAGACACAAACGAGTGCGCGAGAAGCAAAAATGGGGGATATAATCCCAGCACCACCCAGATCTGCCACAAACCTCTTCTCGGATCCATTGGACGCCCACCCTCTCTAGTTCAAACCAATGTCATTCCTACCCCTCGACTTTGATTCCAAATCGTACTAAATCCGGTGACTTCGACTTCAAAATTTTAGTGATGCTCTTTGGTACACCTGAAAGCACAGCGCTTCATGGTGGCACGCCCTGTGGCTTGCAGGGATAGCGGTGGCTTAGAGTGGTGGTGCTGATGCATGTGAGGGTTCAACAGCAAGGTGATGGTCAGAGTGATACAGATTCAAGGGTGCTATCGGGGTTGCGATTGTGTAAGTTCAACGGCAGCATGGTGGTGTACAATGGTTCGGGCCAACGGAGAAGAGGAGGCAGGCAAAGGTTACAATGGAGTGACTATGGGGGTGACGTTGTGCTTAGGAGAAGAAAAAGAAAGAAAAATTTTACAATGTATCATGGTTGATTGACTTATTCATATATCATCACATTTTTGCCTCTAGATTAACAGGGTGTTTGAAACACCCTGTTAAGTAAGGTGTGTCAGAGGTTTTGCCATAAATACAAATTATGATCTTGTCATCTATTTTTTGTGAAGGGAATGTGCCAATGGTGGTAGCTGGAGAATTTTTCATTTTTATCTTTTACATAATTTTTGTAACTTGATAAGCTTTGTGTCTCTATCTATGCACCTTAGGTGGTGACTAGTGAATATTACAAGAAAATTGACAGAAGATTCAGTATAAACTCTATCAATTTAACTATCTTCAATTGTGCCTTGTTTGTCAACCTATTTGTACTACTAACGAGTTTTATTTGTTTAAAACTAGCCTTAAAATTATAAAGACGACATTGGTATGAAAGCAGTTTTGTCAAATTCTAATGAAGTTCACATGGGTTTCCAAGATTAAGGGAAGAGAGAGAAAAATGGTCATTATGCAAAATACAAATAAACTATACATTGAAATTCTTTTCTTATACCGCCATTTCACGGAATTCTTTTCGTAACATTTAGTGTTTTCCTTGCAAAGAACACAGAGATAAAAACAGACATGATAATATGCTCCTTATCTTCCCTACTTAGGTTTGAATATCACTAGTATAAATGCACCCAAGAATAACACAGTGAAAATGCCCTAACAAAAAGGTCATGTAAACGTCCCTAATAGTGTGTTTGAAATTTAAAAAAAAATAGAAATGATTTGATTTACAAGCCAATCATACGTTTGGAATTGAAATAAATTCTTCCTTTCTTTTTTCATGAAATTCTTCCTATTGATATGTACGACTTTAAGCAAGGGACATCAAAGGAAGGCAAAAAAATTGTTCCACTGACTTGGGGCAGGCACAATCTACTTGACATCATCTTTATCTATGAATTTTCTTGAAACGGTTAGCTTTTAGTTGAAAAGAAAGTACTACAAGACTGTCTTCCCTTAGCTTGACATGTTTGAAGAAGGGCTCTATTGAGACAAACCTAAACCAATAAATAGGAAGAAATAGAAGCAGCTAAAGATTTGTATGTGACATTGGAGGAGTTAAGTTGTGAGTGATTTTGGGCTGTGGAAGTGTAGTTGACCGTCCTCCATTTCATCTTTGAAGAAGACTCTGGCGAAACATAGCTGGCAAGGGATGAGATCATAGCAGGGACTTTTTGTGACTATCCGTAAGGGCCCAAGCAATGTTAAAGTGATGCCTGATTTGGGCTAAAGCTGCTGGAGGGAGTAGGCGTGGCAAGCATTTTCTAGTTTGCAAGGTACCAATAGCTTGGCAAGTGTGGGACATTTGGGTGTATTGGCATGAAGGTCGGGGAATTAAATGGGTAGTTTTTTAAAGTTATTGTGTTAGGGGTGTTGGCATGAATGTTGAGAATTTGTTTGTTTTATAGTGATTACAAGAGGGTGTGGAAAAGGGTGGAGGTGAGGTTGGTTCTTAGTTTTGTGTAAAGAGGCATGACATTCGGGCCCAATTGTAAGAAAATAAAGATTAACCATGGGGAATTATTATTGTCAGATATATAAGGTTAATTAAGTTGAATTAAAATTCAATAGAGTTAAGTAGTAGTTATAACAAACTATTTTAAACAACATAAAACCAAACATTGCATACTATTCTAATTCTCATTTTTAAGTCATATTATTAAGTTTTAAATAATATTATTACAATATTTTTAAGTTTTACGTGTCAATATTTTAAACATATCTTATTCTTATTATATTTATTATTTATTTTCTTATAAATTGCAAATTAATATAATTGTTGACATATATTTTTTTCGGTTTCGATGGAACATAATAGTATTATTCTTTAATTATCACATATAATAATCTTAATCACAAGAAAAATATTTAAAATTCAAAATATAACAAAAAAAATAATCATTAAATATTTTACAAAAGGTTACAACTTATGATACAATAGCAGTTTTGTTAATTACATATTTATTCATTTAAAATATGTATTACTAATTGAATATTTTAATTATTCCTAAGAATAATTAGTTCATTTTTAATTTAATATATTATTTTTCGTTTCCAGTAAACGTGTTCTATTCACTTAAAATATGAAATTTTTAAAAAATACCAAATATAATTTCTATTTTCTACTTGACTCAAAATATTTTTCTTTTTTAAAGTATACATCTTTTACAGTTCTCACTTACGAAAGAACAAAAAAAAAAAAAAAAGGTTGTAGCAAATCATTTCACAGACAAATGTTATATTTCCACCCTATTTCACCGTAGTGCTCCAGATATTCAAATTCCAGCGCCAACACCTGCGTCTGTTTAACAAGATTACCTGAATTTCAGTTTTTAGGCCCAAACACCATTTCTCCTTGTTGCTTCGCCTTCGAACAAACAACAGCCCTAAATCCTACCCAGCCAACACATTAGGCCCACAATCATTTCACTGCATAAAAATAATGCGACCTGCACATTGGCCCGCGACCCTAAACCCACATCCATCGCCCCACCACGCTGTCTTGTTCAATAAAATACTCAACTCTTGAAAACCGGCTACAGAATCTCCCCTTCACAATCCCAACCGTCCAGTCATTGTCGACCAGATTGGTTGCCTCCAATCGAAGCTGTACTTACCGTGCACACAAGGTGTATCATACTGCATCACAGAATTTGCCCAGACACACATAATTTCAAACACGAGGAAAGCGCAGTAGAGAGCCCAAGCGCTCAAATGCAATACGTGTCAAAGGCTTTTTCTATTTTTTTTTTAAAAAGAAAAAGATAAGAGCACGACAGAGTACACATCTCAAAATAAAACTATCATTTGAATGGTAAAAATGCTCAAGCGTTAAAAAATGCACATGATCATGGGTCGAGCATTTAACAACATTCCCATAAAGGAAAAGGGAGTGACTTTTTTAATGGTAAAAAACTGAAAACTGAGATATAAATCTACACTACTTATAAAATAAAGGTTGTTGTATATATGAAAATATTACATGTCAAAACTTGGTGAATTCTACACATTTTTATATTTAAAAACATTCAAAAATTTCTTTCAGTTATGTGTCATTGGTGTAGGGAGCATATAAAGGATATAATTAAATAAAATTGATATATTTTATTTATTTTTCATTTAATTAGTCAAATCTGTTTTACACATCAATCAAAAATATTTTAAAGAAAATAGTTTAATATTTATCTATTCTATTATGAAATGGATGGAAGATGGAATGAGAGGCTTTTAAGATATATTTGATATGAGAGTAAAAATGGGAGGTAAATTTTCATAAATTATATTAATATATAAAATTATATATAAATTAATGTTTTTTACTCGTACAATATATGAGATTTTAAAAAATAAAGTTAAAATATATAAACTTTTAAGAATGCAAGATAAAAGTAGTTAACTTTTTTTTATGGATGTATAAAATTTTTAATATTTATATAATAAGAGTAGAAGAATGAGAAGTTAAAACATATTCATAATATTTGTTTACAACTTTTTGCATAGAGATTTCAACATAATAAATATTAAATATCCTACTAATCAAAATCAACTAATAAATTTATAAAAGGAAATTTTTATTTAAAAAATTTGAATTTAATCTTTTTAAATATAGTAAATTTAATTTTTTCAAAATTTGTCCTTATGTAAAGGTATTTTTTTTCAAATAAATGAATATATTTTTTTTGTTCCTTTTTTGTTAAACTTAATTTTATTTTCTTTTTTATTTTCAAAATGAATGCATTTAATGTAAAATTAACTTGATTGTGACACGTGTATAATTTTTCACATTAACTTTTTCTATTTTATTAATAATATAGATATATAATCATAAAACTTATTTATTTTATTTTTTATTCTAAGATCCATTTATCTAATAATAATTGTTGCTTTTAATTTTAATTTTTAGTTTATAGTTGAACATTATATTTAGTTATTTTTTTATAAGTATATTTATATGATGTAGTATAATATGAGAAGTTGAAGATTTTAAATGAATGTGAAATGATAGAGACTTATTCGATTTATAACTTTTGCTTATTAAGTTCCATACTATACTTTCTCAGTTAATTCATTTGATATGATAATATATATCAATTTTGTATATTTTGTATTTAAATAATAATTTGTTACTTTATATTAAAATTTTATCTTACAACTTAATTAAATTAATTTTTTAATTTTTCTAGTTAGAGAAATATTTTTTAATGCATGCATTGTACATGTCAATCCGAGACGTGAGAATTATAAACACAAGATCAAATCTCATTTAACTACAGAAGGCTGACTCATTTCACATCCATTTATAATTCTGCTTCATTTCACATCACATCGAACCTGCTACCATGAACCTTCAGCACCTACAGTTAGATTCTTGAAAGCAAAGAACTCCCAGTATGTCTTCAACGAGAATGGTGGCAAGACAGTTGCACCTTCTTCAGTAATTTTAGATATCTGAAAAATTAAACATTACATATAATATACTAAATACAATGATGCAAAAGATAGCACATTCAATTAAACTTAAGATTATATCAAGAATAAGAATACAATGACGATAACAAAATTTTTTCTCACTTGGTAAAATCGGTTATGTAGATCAAATAATGCTATTGTTTCTCGTGATAAAAAACCATGCTGTGGACAAGCTATTTTCTTTTCTTAATATATATATATATATATATATTGAACATGTTATGTCTGCAGCTCAAAACTCAATAGGAAGGGCACCAAGATGGATACTGGCGTGATAGCGTACTATGACAAACTCATGGGTTTCTAAATATACATACTTAATAAAAATAATTTGTATTAGATAATGTAATTTAAAAATGTAGAAATATATTTATTAAAATATTGAAATCTTCTAACAATTATATTGATCTTAAGATTTGCTTACACAAATTTAGGTTAGGAGGATAGTTAAATAAAGTCATTCTCAAATTAACTCACTCTATATATATATAAAAGAGGATTTTGCGATTAAGGAAATGCTGACGTGGCTTTACAAGAAATAATTGGTTTTCCACCTAAATTTTCATTGACCAATCATTTTTTTATTTTTATTTTTCTTTATATTTGCTAATTGAAACAATGATTTTTACTGCTTGCAAACCACATTAATTGCAAGATATTTATATTTATTCAAATGCACTTAATTTTAGCAATCAGTTTTAACAAAATGTCATGTGGCACTATTTCAGCTACCCTAATATTTATTATTCCAATTTTTAAATTATTTGATTTAAATATTCTGCCTAAAATTTACTCCTGTTATTTTGATTCTTATTGATTTTCATTATTATTGATTTTGTATGTAGACATTATTATTGATTTAATTCCACCCCAAAATCTGTTCATGTGATTTCTAAATTATCATTACTCTTTCTTTTTCTGATTGATATCGTTGCTCTTTCGAGAATATAGAGAAATGATAAAATTAATGAAAATATAATGATTACAAAAAAAAACCTTTTTAATTATTTCTTATCAACCAGTGGAAAGAAGTAGCAATATTTTCTATGGCTCTGAAAATCAGATTGGACCGGCCGGTAGGATCGGTTGAATTGGGAATCGACCAGGTGTCTAGTCCGGTCATAACACCAAAAACCGTTTTTGAAAAAATTGAGTGAGAATCGTTTAAATCGCCTGAAAACTGCTGAATTGAGCAAACCAGACCGGTTTTAGCGGTTCGGCGGTTTTGTTTTTTTCAAAAAAGACATCCCAAAACACATCGTTTTAGTCAATTGTTAAAAAAAAAAAAAAAGAAGAAAAAGGGTCTGATCCTAAAACCTAAAACGATTTCATTTTGCAAAGGGAAGTGAAGTGGGGAAGTAAACTAAACAAGCTGCAGGGGGTGGGGGAGCCCTAACTCAGCACTACACCCATTGCTACTCAATCATTAAACTGCGCCTTCGCCACAACTTCCCCGGCGCTGTCCTCCGTTTGTTCACCACGTCACTCCATCCTCCACATCACCTTCGTTGCAGTGCGGCAGCCATTGTTGAAGCTTGAAGGTAGCTACTGCATTCAGTTTTTCTTTTGTTTTCTTTCTTTAGGGGAAAAATCTATTTTGTGTTTTGGAAAGTTGCCTAAAAATTGTTATTGCTTCCTAAAAGTTGCTGCATTCAGTTTTTAAAAATTGCTTGGTCATGTTTGATTTGTCCTGTGCTCTGCTACCTGAAGTGTATAATAAACTAAATTAGCAACTCAAATCTTATATGAGTTATATTAATGCTTTAATGATTTTTATTTATTTTATAACATACGATTATATATATATATATATATATTTCGATTGAACCACTGAATCTCTGAACCAGTAGTTTTTTCGATTTGATATGCGGTCTGATTTTCAGAATCTTGGTATTTTCAACATATATTAAGAGTGTGTTTATTTCAGATTTTAAAAAAAGTGATTTTAAAGCTTAAATTTTGGGTGCGTTTGTTTCAAACTTTGAAAAAAATGATTTTGAAACTTAAATTTTATATATAATTGAAAAAGTTGAAAACTAATTTTTTTCAGAAGCTACTCTTTTCAGCTTTTCCAAAAAGCTGAAAATAGAATTTTTTGAGAATCTGATTAATTTTTAAAAATTATCTAAATATATAAAAACTAATTTTTCTGTGAAAATGGTGATTTTTTACCCCAAAAAAGTATAAACAAATGCACTTTTTATATATAGTTGAACAAACTAAAAGCTGATTTTTTTTTTGAGGTTACTCTTTTCAATTTTTACAAAAAAATTGAAAATATATTTTTTTGAGAATATGATAGAGGTTAGCAAATTCCATATTTTATATTAGATATAAAACTCACCCCTCTCTTTTCTTACTCAATTTATAATTTTAGGTAAATTTATAGTTTTATTTTATCTATATTAATTACTCCTTTACTTTTTTTTTCTTTCCCCTATTTAATATTCTCTCTCCATTATTGTTTTAATATTTAAACAATATTATTCTTTTTACATTTTTCTCTTATTGAATAATATATAAATGATTAAAAATTTAATTAGTATTATTATACTTTAGATAAATATATTTTAATAATTTAATGAATTTTTTAAATAAAATTTGCATACAATTAAATTAATATTCTAATAGCTTATGCTTCACATATGATAAAATTAACGTTAAGTTCAAGGTAATACTAGTAGGAAGATTTAGTATGAGATTTGATTCACTAAAACTCAATTTGTACTTTAAATAATAAAATATAAAACTAAAAAGGTAAATTCAAAAATACGTGAACTGTATACATGAGTTGCTCAAGTATATTTGAGAGAGATATTATATTATTAAAATAATACAAATTCAAGTAACATAAATCATGCGTTTTTAGTATTTAATAATATTTTTTAGAGATATTTAAAAAACATGTAATATAAAAAGTTAATGCTAATTCAAGTAATTTTATACACATGAATCACTATTAATTATATTATGTGAATAGTTAAGTATTACTTGAATTTTAATATTATTTTAATACTTTACAAACTCTACCCAAAATATTTTGTTAAATTATTATAAAATATATTTACCCAATATATAATAATATTATTTGAATTTTTAATCACTTATATATTATTTAGATTTAGAAAAGAGAAAAATAGCAAAAAGAATAATATTATTCAAGTAAATAAAAATAGTGAAGAGAGAATATTAAATAAGAAAGAGAAAAAGGTAAAGGAGTAATTAATGTAAATGAAATAAAATTATAGATTTTCCCAAAGTTATAAATTGATTAAGAAAAGAGAGAGGTGGATTTTATGTTCAACATAAAATATGGAGTTTACTAACTTCCATATAAAAGTATGGAGACTAGCAATCTCATATTTAAACTATCCTAACTATCCTCGAGATTAATATTCATTTGACTAAAGAGGCAAAATGATTATACAATTTTCCTATAAAAATTATTTTTCCAAGAAATTGGTCTCACATTGCCAAACCTGATTGCATAATATTTATTTTTGTTTTAATGGTGCATAACAATAAATTGATTGTCGTTTGGTATCGATTTATTCATAGTGTGATTGATCACTTCAACTATGCGAAATTTAGTATTTAAAAGGTGATAAATTGAACTTGTATGATGAATACATGTCCTTCTTCCTCTTCTCATCCTCTCTTTCCTTAACGCGAAGCTCACACCATCTCCACTATCCAACACCCACATCGCCACAATTTTGTTTCGTGGCTAATTTTTTTTTTTTTATTATTACGCATAGCTAACACAACGTTGTGCAAATTGATCCCACAATGCATTTTGTTCACTTTCCCGGCAACCAAATAGGATCTCTCACCCTCACCGACTGAAACCGATTCTTCGCGCAGGTAATTGATCAGCTCAATAAACAAGAGCGGTTCTTTGCAATTGCAGAAGGTGGAACCTGAATCTGGTAATGGAGCAAGAGAAGAACGCTTTCTTTGTAGTGGAAAGGGGATGTTGTTGGCATGTATGCTTGGAAAAGCGCAATGGGCGTAGCAAAGGAGGTTGCTCTGTGATATAGTGATCCCCCATTAGACGACTTCATTGCTATTCTTAAAACCTCTAAAATTCAATTCCTGAACCAATTTCTTAAAATCAATTCTTCCTCATACATTTGATGAATTACAGCGACATGATACTATGAGTAAGGAAAACGCAATTTTTTGACAAGAAGCAAGTTAGTTTTTCAATTGATAACGCAATCCCATTCACACAATTTGATCCAATGGCTAAAATATTTATTCTCACTTCATATATCCCTTGGGATCAAATTATACCGATAGAACTTTAAATAACTGCTATACCATTTAATAACCTTTTATTAGTGTAGTTTTTTTTACAAAATCCACCATTAGATTACAAGTTTATATCTTACAGATAATGCGTATGAATTTTCACATTAATCTAAAATTATTTGACGTATATTTTATATACATCAAAATCAATGTAATATATAAATTGAAAATGTACATAAATAAGAGTTATTTGATTACCTTCATAATGATGTTCAATTTTTATAAAATTTGGCATAAATAATATTCATGATAGGTAATTATAATTCAACAATTTGATTAACAAAAAATATATTATATAGGGAGTTATTAAGTAATGTAACAATATTTAAAGTTACATCGATATAACTTGATCCCAACTTTATATATATATATATATATATATAAAAGTGATGATAGAGGAAGCAAATAGTAATCAACTTAATATGTTGAAGGTAGAATTTGTGGTAAAATCACATATCTTATAGAGAAGCAGTCATGTTTAAATATAATTTCTTAAATCTTCTATATATATATATGTGTACAATTTGTAGATGTTTTGAATGAAAAGCTGAGTGAATTTAACTATGAGTTATAATAGAGATTTTATTATATAGAGATAGCTGTTATAAAAATAATTTATTGGATAACAAAAAAAAAAGGATAAATCTAAACCTAATAATAAGATAAAACAAAGTAAATTTAAATCCTAATAAACCAAATTTAAATCCTAACTAGCATATTATATTATCCTTACATTATCACCCTCTTAGAACTTGACATCATCATGCAAAGGCCATTTTAAGATCATGACGATGGCAGAGATGAGTTGCAAGCCTAGATTATGATGAACATGAAAGAATTGGTCTTGATAGGAAGATATATCATCAACAAGATTATAATATATGGTCTTCAAACACCAGATGTAGACATAAAAAGCAAGGTGGAGTACCAACCAAATCTTCTTGTAAATTTCCACATGGATGGTATATGATGACATGCACCAAAAACCATGAATGAGGTGATCAAACCTCTACCATTTGATATGTATATCCAAGAGGAGAGATCATGAGCTAGGACGGATGCATGAATTTCTCCTATAATACAAACTAAATTTAAATTTTAAGAAACTAAATTTACGTCCTAACTAACATGTTACCTTGCTTTATCACACTTCATTGTAGTGCAGTATAATTATGAGAAATTGATTTCGTTTATTTTGTAACACTCGCAAGCTACAAGCTAGCTATAAGGTAGACTTGATAAATGTAGGATATTGGCCACTCTTTGTAGGTTGGTTTTGGATCCCAAGTATATCACCCAACTCTTTCGCAAACCTCTTCATGGCTTTAGCAGGCAAGTAAATTGGAAATATTATACCTTCTTCTCCTTTTGCATTCTCACAAGGAATGAGAAAGGTCACTCCAAGAAAAGCCCCAGCCCCAGCTTTGGCCGGTACACCAAACACTGCATTGCCCCACCCAAAATCCACTTCTCTTATCCTAGCGCGTGTCACATCTGACACAATGCAAGACCTCACGGCTGTAAATAAGGGTCGACCCTTAATAGCCATTAGATCTGCCATAGAATGCACATACTCCTCTGTTACATTAGCCTTTATTTTCCTTGTCAACTCTACAGCATACCCAAATGGATTTCCACAAAGTTTCCCTGCTGTGGTAACTACCGCTGGGTATACAACAGCATTGCCATAATAACCAACCGGTATTGGAGGGTTAAACCTAGCACGTGCATTGACAAGGCACATCATGCAAACATCTTCCCCAGGCTTTAGCTGCAATGCTTTTGTATGACAATGCCAGAGGCATGCAGTGATAAGCTCAAATCTGGTGCATTCACCAAGGCGATGAGGAACCAAGCGATGGAGGGCAGCTATCTCGGCCGATCCAAAGAAGAAGGATTGTTGAACCATGTCATCCTCGTATGAAACAATGGTCCCTTCCTTGGTATCTATCACTTCCTCGTATTCGCGATGGTTGCATGTAATGCATGGTGGGTTTCTTGCGCTTAGGAGCTCCCTACACCACACAGGTAGAATGGAAGGTTGACGAGCACCTTGAGCCATTTCAGCCAAGGTGTTCAAGAATTGTTCTATACCAACTGCATCGCTCATGGTGTGGTTAAAACGCACGGCAAAGATAAAACCACCACACTTAAGGCGTGTGACCTTTCATTTATAATCCAACATGAAGAAAAGAAAAATTAGTTTTTACTTTATATCATTTAATGATCAAAACATTAATTGTTATATGAGTAAATATCATTTTTAATCTTAATATTTTAGAGTTGACATTAGTTTGGTCATAAAAAAATTTTTGATATCAATTTAGTCCTAATACTTTTAATTTTAATATTAGTTTCATCCTTTTGTCAAATCATCAGTAACTTCCATTATGATTAATCTTGGTTGGCACATTAATGCACTGCTACTTTACTTATTTATCATTTTTGATTGATGAGAAAAGATAATTTTCACCTCATCAATGTGAAAATAAAAAATGCTAGAAAATAAATAAATTATAAATTAAAATTTTCTCATCTAAATCCCTAAATATCATTGTAGATAAATCTTGATCCCTCATTCTCTTGACAACAAAATTGATAGAAACAAAGTTGCGAAGTCAGTATGGTGTTAAGGATGAAAAGCGACTAATTATTTGATAAAATGATAAAATTGATGTCAAAATTTATAATATTAAGATTAAATTAATGTCAAATTTTTTTTTTAAAACTATATTAATGATATCAAATTCAAAATGTTAGGATTAAAATAAATATTTACTCTTATTATATTAAAAGATATACAGTTAAAGTGAGAGATAAATATAACCTATAAAACTAATAAAATTAATGTGTTGAGCATTCAATAGTAAGAAACAAGAATTTTTTCTTCTTTGATAATACTTAAAAATTTCTCTTAAGAAAAATATTATTAATTAAGCTCCTTTAAGTGAAAGTTAATAATGTTTTAGTTTTCTCTAGTTAGATAAAAATATTTTATTTTATTTTTTGTGTAAAACTAGATAAAAATTTATTAGACTTTTTGACTTGAGTTAAGTCGGACAGTTATAAAATAAAAGCTCTTGTCTAGTTAACAATTATAGAGTTTTTTTTTTTTTTCGGGTCATAATCTATCAATATTCATAGAGGTAGTTGAATAAGTTAAAGAAGTGAACATGACATATCCATCTAATAGTTAGAAACAATCTCACGTCCATATGATAAAAATTTAGACAACAAAATAGTATTAGTACGTATTTTCTTTGTTATAATAGAAGAATATTCACCTATTCAAAAATTAAAAAAAAATTCTATAAAATTTATAATTACCAAGGGGATTATGTACTATTCAAGGAAGTCAAGAGCCCTTTCGAACCTGTATGAGTAGAAGGGGACAGTTGATAATTCCTTCAGAGCCTGGAACATCGTACAGGAGTTCTTCGAAGCATGGGAATGGAGGCTGAAGAGCGCCACCAAGTTCATCAAGCGCCACGTCAGCATCAGCCTCAATGAACAAGACACCCTCCCCAGTGCAATCCACCATCAACTTGCGGCTAGGACCCTCCCTAAGCCTACCCGCAAATGGGTAGTAAAACACAAGTGTCTTCGCGAGTGCATGTCTAATGACTTCAACTGGGTCTTTCCCTTCCATTGATGGCTCGTGACGATATATATGGAAGACTGGAATTTGGAAACGGAAGGGTTCTTGATCATCTATGTCGGATAGTAGCTTAACTTCGCGGGGAGTGGGCATAGCTGGAGCCACCAGCTCTGGTTGGCACCTCCGCACTGTAAACATTAGAGAGGGAGCTGATGATGATGATGATGATGATGATGATGATGAAACCATGTTTGAGAGAGAGAGAGGCGATTATGGAGGAGCAAAGAATGAATAAGAGTGCTTAATAATAAGTGCTCTCTATTTATTTTGAGTTTAGTGATATGAGTGAAGATAGTTATATAGGGATGGTATCAACTGTATATAAATGAGGCAGTTGGAAATTAGATAATCAATTTATTGCTTGTTCAAGTATGTAATTTTCTCGTACAAACACGTCTCGAAATTAGGTGCTTTCATTCGAGTGGATACGACACATGTTGAATTGTTAACAAGTTCAATAAAGGCAGAATTGACAGAAATTAAAATAAAGCAAATATTTAAATTAGTTTCTGATAATATTTTAGGTAAATAAATTGGCCTCTAATAAAAATAAATTAGTTAGGAGGTCCTTAACAATCATAGAAATTAGATATTTTAGTTCCTATAGTTTACCTGTAGTTAGTAAAAAATGTGATATACATCCTATATGACATTGACACTCACAAAATGCAAAATGCAAAATGCACAAAAAAACTCTTTTTGCTAATTAAGTTATACACTTCACATTTTAAAATTTTTAAACTCTATTTTTTTTAATATTTTGATTAAAATAGTGATAAAAAAATAGATTATTAAATGATATAGTACTTGATAAATTAACATTGAATAGAACAATACTACTACTGTTAAATGCAAATATTTCTTAATCCTTTTATCTTTTATATTGAAATTAAGATTACTTAAATATTTATACTGAAATTGACATTATATGCTGCACAAGTTTCTTATCAAATGACAATTAAACAGCATGCCCTTACTGCTTGAAATATAGTTTTAAATTTTTCCTGCATTCAACCGTAAACAAGTTAACATGAACAAATGCACGTGGCCGCTCAAAGCATATCCGAGGATCTCATTTTTAACCCCACTATTTGGCAAATCAATAATATGTAATATGTCATAAAAGATAAAATTAGATAAAAATTGAAATATTCTTTTCAATAACAGGTCCCAATTTTGATTTTATATATTTTTTAAATTTAGAAAGGATATCAATATATTTATTAAATACTTTGTTATAAATATAAAATTTTATTTTTAGACGTTATAAAATTATAAAATTTGATATTTTTGAATAATTTTTATTAAAATTAAAAATTAAAAATATAAATTATAGATAAAAGTCTTGCACATTTATTTTTTAAGAGATAGGAGAAAAGATAGTAAGTGCATATAAGATTTAAAACTTTTAACCTAAAGAAGAGGAAAAATATTATGAGTCAATGTGAAAATAGTACTTTATATTTATAAGCTAGTTTTTAAAATATTAAATATAAATATAAATTTAAATTCTTAGAATAATGTTTTATTAAAAGTTTGTTTTTTTAAAAAATTATATTGCAAATAAAAATTTAAACCAATTTTTTCTTTAATTAAAACAAATCTTCAAAATACTAAAATAATTTGACATGATTAATAATAAGGATTTAATTAATATGCATTATTAATGTAAAATTCTTTTATATTGACATCCAATTATGTGTTACCATATAAGTAAATGTGATTAACTTTTATACCTACTACCTCAAAAGAAAATTATATTTATATATATATGATAATATATAATTAGAAATAAATATAAAAAATTTTATACTAATAATATATATTAATTAATCTATAATAATAATAATAGTTGCGTAATATTATATCTTAAAAAAAAAAAGAAAGGAAAAAGTGGCTGCAGCACCACATGTTTGTCAAATATTGGGGATCACAAAATTGGGACCGAAAAGTGGCTGCAGCACCACATGTTTGTCAAATATTGGTGATCACAAAATTAATAAATTTTGATTTTAATTTTTAAAATTTTTTCCTTTGATCTAAATATTTTAAAAATTTTTAATTTTAATTTTAACTATTAATCTATCTTTATTAAGTGATAAAATAAATAACAAATAATTATATATAGGAGTGTTCAAATCCAATTCAATCCAATTAAAATTATTAAATTAATCCAATCCAAACAAAAAATCGATCAAAATCACAAAAATTTGGATTGAATTGTATTTTATTTTTCACAAATCGCTTGGATCGGATGATATTTCGGATTTAATTTTCAAAACCGATCAAATCCAATCCAAACCGAATAATATCATTTAATATAATTTTTTATTTTATACTTTTACTTATAATAATTTTAATTTATCATTTAATTTTCTATATTTGTATATAATTTTTATTTAAATATCATGTTATACTTATTATATGAGTTATTTTTATTTTATTTTTATTGATTTATTTTATTAATTTAAGTTACTTTTTATTTATAATATTCTATATTTAATATTTTCTTTTATAAAAAATCAATTAAACCGATCCAATCCAAACCACAAAAGATTGGTTTAGAATGGATTAAATTTAAAATACAAACTAAACCGATTTAATTCAAACCGTTAAATATTTTATTGTTTGGATCAAAGAAATTTTTTTATTTAAAACTGATATAAACTGTATTGCGAGCACTCCTAATCATGTCAACATCATCATATTCAAATAAGGACTAAAACAAATTTTTTTTAAAAAATATTTAGATAAAAAAAATTAGAGACTAAAATCAAATTCTTTTATAATGTTTGAATTAAAACCAAAAAAAAAATAATTTTTTATGGACTAAAATAAAAATTCACTAATTTTATAAAGACCAAAAATATATTTAAGTCTATCTTTTTTATCATAATTTACATATTGATGATATATATATGGGTTAGGATCAAAATATATTAGTGTAATTTTAAATAATTATTATATTATTAAATAACTCTTTATTAGTATAATTTTTCACAAAATTTGCTGTTGGATTAGAAGTTTATATTTTATATTTTATATATCATCTCTACAAATTTTCATATTGCTTAAAAATAGTTTGGTATAGTCTTTATATACTTCAAAATCAATGTGATATATATGTTCAAAATGTACATAAGAGTTATTTGGTTACATTTTCATCGATGTTTAATTTTAATAAAATTTGGCATAAATGATCTTTATCATAGGTAATTATGATTCAATAGTTATATTGATAAAAAATATATCTTATAAAAAGTTACAAACAATATAACTATACTTAAAGTTATATCGGTGAAATTTGATCCTAACCCATATATATAGAAAGAGGATTAAGTAAGAAGAGTGTTAATGGTGAAAATGAGAGGAGCAAATCTTAATCATTGAATCTTATATAAATGGTCAAGATTAAAATATAAAATTACGTGACTCTTTTAAGTGATTATATGACCTTTAAACAACTTTAAATCTTGACTATTTATGTATAGTTATACGACTCAAATTTATTCTTCCCACTTTCATAATAAATTACTCATGAGATACGTATCTTATATATATAAAACCTAGTTAATCAGACTGAATAAAGCGTATTTTTAAACAAAATTTATTTATAATATTAAAAACTTGAATTTTAATATCGTTATTTTTTTAAAATAACTTATTTAATTATTATTTTAAAATTTAATACAAAATTTTATAGACAATTATAATGATTAAAAGAAATATATTTCATTATAATTAATCATTTATTTCGCTTTTTCCTCTTTCGTAATTTTTATAATTATAATAATTACTAAAATGTAAACCTTTAATTAATATTTGAAAAAATTATTACTAAATAAATCTATTCACAAGTAATGAAAGCTTTTAATATGACCTCCTGTCGAAAAAAAAAAGACCTCCGATACCTAAAAAAGCAAGTTTTGCTAATTTTTTGAATAACAAATATTTCCCAAAAACTATTTTTTATTAGACATATTAATTCTTAAAAAAAACTTAACTGATATTTTTATTTTCAGAATTATACTAATTTTTTTTTATGTGAATTATACTAAAAATTTTTATTTCTCAAAAATAAATAGATGCCAATATAAACGACCATCAAATTTTTCTCGTACAAATACATCTCCAAATCAGGTGCTTTCACTTGGGTGGATAAGAGACACATGTTGAGTTGTTAACAAATTCAGTCACACAAGTTGAGTTGTTTAGAACTTCAGTCAAAGAAGAATTGACAGAAATTCAAACATTGCCACGTAATTCATCAAAGTTTTTATTTCATAGTGCGTACCATTTCATACTATCTAAAGTCTAACATAAATAAAAGTTTTTTAACGCTATAAAAAATCTAATTTTATTTTTTTAAAATATTTATATCTATTATAATTATTTTAAATTTTAAAAATAATTTTATTAAATGTTACTCGTATTATTTTTGTTTATTGGAAATAACTTTTATATTGTGCTACCAAATAATACTATTATAACTTTTTAAAAGTAATTTTTAATAAATTTAATTTAAATGCACTGACAGTGTAAGATAGTTTTACATTGTCAACCAATAGAAATGGTGGAAGTACCAACTCATCCAAATAACTACCTATTATAATGAGGGATCCACCATGAATTCTCACTTTCATCTATTTCTATTGGTTGACAGTGTAAAACTATTTTACACTGTCAGTACATACCAATTAAACTCATTTTTAAATAGTCTAGGGAGCTCAGCATCTTTATAAAAGTCACAACATTACTAAATCAAGTTTTACACTATCATCCAATCATATATTTCTATTTGTAAGAATTTTTAAATAATGAATAATTGAATTAAACACTTTTACTCATATGGTAATATATGATTAGATATTTATATAAAAAATTTTACAATAACAATGTATCAAAATTAAATTATTGTTAATATTATTATAATTGTAATTATTAAAAATGTCACTATTATTATTGCCATTATAAATGATAAATAATATTATGATTATGATTATCATAAATAAATGATAAATAATACTATAATTATAATTATCATTGTTAACATTATATCTTCATTCATTTTGTAATTAACTGCGTAAAAGGAATAGAATAAATGTACAATAATTTTAAAATTTTTTTTGATTTAATAACACCATAATAACTCCAAATCCAAAAAAAAAAAACACCATAATAACTAATATTACTGCATGTGAAATAGCCATAAAAATGTATTTGTCATGGCTGTGAAACTGTCTTTATTTAGAGGTAATATTTATAATACCTACAGTAGAATATGAACATTGAATGTTTACATAAAATTAAACTGTTGATGTAAAGCTATTTATAAATCTAATGGTAGAGAATAATAAAATAAATTTAATATATTAATATATGATATTAGAATATTGTAGTCTATCAAATTGGTATCAGATAACTTGTTGTCAATGTCTAACTTGGAACTTGAAACTCGATGTCTGTATATTTTTGTCAATGTGAGACCCAACTTAGAACTCAGAACCCGATATCCTTACATTAATATTTGTTAGTGCAAGACCTAATTTTTAACTCGAAATTTAGTATCTATAGAATTTGAAACTTGAAATTCAGTATCAATTAAATAGTTAAAATAAAGTAATTATCTATAATAAATAAAAAGATAATAAATATTTAATATTCATATTTAAAAATAAACATTCTATAACTTACCTTATTTAGAGGATGGGTTATGGTATCTTTTTATACTGTCAAAAAATTTAACCACTCACCGGAAAAAATTCTGAATACTGATGTATCATGGACCATGGTAGACATTTCCCATAATAGATACTATTTTATATGAGCATTAATGTTCGTATGTAAGTCTCCGACGACTCATGCCTGATGCACACAGACATCGAATTACGGGATCCATCTTTGGGTGGGCAGGGAACTTCTCTCTCGCTCCCCTCCCTTCGTGTCATTTGGTATGTGTATCGGGCAGGCGATTTGCGTAACCCATCATTTCCCATTTCATACAGATACATCAGGCAACCACGTGGTATCATTCACGTCAAAAAAAAAAAAAAAACCACGTGGTATCATTTTCAATGGATACATTGCAATTCGCTCAGCGGAAGTCAAGTCAGAATTGACAGAAATTAAAACAGCTAAAACCCGTGACGGAGAATGAGGGAAAGACCCACTGGTACTAACTTCAGTTCACGAAAACACCATTCTACCAAAAAGCTCCAGCAAGGTGTGGAAAGAAACAGTGCCACATAATCCGTGATTCGGAGAAGATTTTTGCTCCGTAGCGTTTGCCTTTCTATTGAATTCACAAAATATCTACTTATCAATATGTAAAAGAAAAAATTATTTTCCATATTCACAATTATTTGTAGGTGATTCTGAATGTATTCCAATAGTATCAACACAAATGTTCAAATATATGGGCCCTGAAGGGAAAAAAACAAAACGAGCACCTAAGTTTTACACTTGAATTTCTTTAAACAATGGCATTGTCGCAGGAAATAAGACGAGAAAGAAGTAAACACAAATTATGATCATGCCGTCAGTTTTCAGCGAATGGAATGTGCCAATGGTGGTAGTTAGAGAATTTTCACACACTTTTTAGTTTTTCTTTCTTTATCTTTTACCTTTTTGGGAAATTTTTTTGCAATTTGATAAGCTCTGTGTCTCTATCTGTGTGTCTTATGTGGTGACTAGCAAATATTATAGGAAAATTGACAGAAGATTCAGTATCAGCTCTGTCGATTTAACTATCTTCAATTGTGCCTTGTTAGTCACCCTATTTGTTCTAATAATGAGTTTTATTTTTTAATTGGGAGCTTGAATTACTAGATCAGTGTCAGCAAGTGTTGCAACTAGGCAAATTGGCTGATAATCAGATTGATCGATCCTGGTGGAGGTTCCATTACTCTGGTAGGTACTCCATGCAATTTTTTTTCGAAGAAAGTTTGAGCAAAAAGGTTTGATGTCTCACAATACTAGTTTTCCAGCTTCTGTGTGGAAAAGTGTAGCCCCTCCAAAAGTGGAATTATTACTTTGGTTTATTCTTCTGCTTAGATTAATTACTAAGGAAAGACTTTTCAGATTGAATATTTTGAGATCTGGCAATAATAGGTGTGTCACATGTGATGAGGCAGAAGAAACCAAGGTAGCTAGACTCGTGATATACATCATGAAATTGCACGATGTCACGTTCTTGCAACAGGTGAGCAATCTCGATTCCACCCCTCGAGTCGCCTCCGTGGGATCACTGAGCAAATGCGTGGAAGTGGTGCCATCGTGTTCTTGCGTCTAGGACTGGGTGGGCTCCAACCTGTTTTAGCAAGTGAACCAACCAACCATCACACATTAACTTGCAATGGAGCCCGAGGTGAGTGCCTTTCCACGCGATTCTCACCCTCTCCCTCTCACATGCCACTCTGCTTTTGCTTCTCCATCTCCATCTCTCTGCTTCTGCCATAGATCTCTCTCCCTCTCGCTCTGGTTACAATCTATTTTGGCTCCCCACTCTCAAGCTCCCTCTTTCAACCCCTGCTTCTTAGTCTCGTGGAGCTCTCTCTTCTTTGCATGCTCATTCTACGACCAACCATCATCATTTTCTATCTAGTGAATCCATGAAGGTGGTGTTCCTCTTTCTTCTTCAAGTTTTCGTTCTATTTCTTTATCAGGCAGCACATTGTCCCCTTTTTTTTTTCTTATTTCTCTTTTCTGGTTGCTGTTGGCTGCTTGTTGGTCTTTTAATTAAATTATCATTTAGGGAAAAAAAATATCTTCAAGTGCTGCTAGTGGTGAGGGTGATATTGCTCTTGCATTTACTCCTCAATCTGAGAATGGAAGTGTTGCCAGTGGAAGCGGTTCAAGTAAGAAGCTTCTTAGGATTGCTCCTAGAAGCAGAAGTGATATAGTTTGGAATCATGGAATTTTTGTTGATGGAAATACTAAAAAAATAAAGTGTAAATATTGTAAGAAGGTCATAATAGGGGGTGTCTATAGACTGAAGCATCACTTGGCTGGAACACAAAAGAATGTTGGAGCTTGTAGAGCTGTTAGTGATGAGGTAATAAAAGAGACGTGGGATGTTGTAGTTGGTTTGCAGCAAAATTTGATCAAGAAAACAAAAGCTAGTGGGGAAGTAGGAGAAGAAGCAGCCAACAATATCAGTGTTGATTCTTTGGTTGGTGAGAAAAGAAAAGGAAAAGAAGTGGAGACACCTGGTAATCTCTTCAAGAAGAGGTGTATTAGCACTCAAGCCACAATCAATACTATATTTAAGAAGAATTTGAGGGAGGAAGCATGTGAAGATATTGCTTTATTTTTCTACAACAATGTAATGCCTTTCAATGTGGCAAGGAGTGAGGAATATAGTAGTATGTTTGAGAATGTTGGTTGTCATGGATTAGGATTCAAGCCATCATCTTACACGGAATTAAAGGTCAAATATTTGAAGAAAAAGGTAGATTCAACCATGCAAATACTAGAGGAGCATGGAGCTTATTGGAAGAAGATAAGATGGACCATTGTGATAGATGGGTGGACGGACAAGTTAAGGAGGACTATATTTTTTGTAACATTTAGTATTTTCCTTATGAAGAATATATAGAGATAAAAACAGACGTTATAATAAGCTCCTTGGCATCCCTACTTGGGTTTCAACATCAATACTATAGACGCACACAAGACAAATGCAGACGTGAAGATACCCTCACAAAAAGATCATGTAAACGTCCCTGACGGTGTGATTGGAATTTGAAAAAAAAAATGATTTGATTTATAAATCAATTAGGTGTTTGGAATTGAAATAAATTCTTCCCTTTTTTTTTTTTGGCCGTGGAATTCTTCCTATTGATATGGACGATTCTAAACAAGGGGCGTGGAGGAAGGAAGGAAAAAAAAATAATATTCTATTGGCTTGGGGCAGGCACAATTTGCTTGACATTGTCTTCATCTATGAATTTTCTCAAAACTGTTAACTTTTAGTTGGAAAAGAAAGTACTATAAGGCATAGAACTTGTCAGCAAATATTTAGACATGATGGACAAATAATTTCAAACACATGCATCGCATTAAGTCAATGCAAACAATGTAAGATAAAGGAAAGGAGAGCGCAATAGAAAGCCCAAGCGCTCAAATACAATATGTGTCAAAGACTTTTTCTGATTTTTTTTTCAAATAAAAAATAAAACCTGAACATAGTGCACATCTCAAATCAAGACTATCATTTGAAGGCCAATTTTGTGGTGTACCGTGGACTTAAAACATCAAAATTTGTTGGGATATATTTATATTGGACGGATAGGATTAAAAACTGGTGACCAGTGGTGTAATAATAAATTTTTGGAGTAAATAATCTTTTTGGTCCTAAGATTTTATAGTTGACATCAATTTAATTTTGAAAAAATATTTGACATTGACTTAGTTCTTATATCTTAAAATTTGACATTAATTTGGTCTGATGGTCAAATCCCACTAACTTCTATTAACCTTTGTTAGTGTGCGTCCCCTTGATGAGCTGGAATCTGGAATTCCGAGTTCCTAGTTCAATATGAGAGAGATCAATTTTTACTTGTCCAAGATTTTGAGTTCCAAGTTCAACGTGAAATATATCACTTCTTCTTTGTCAAGTTTCGAAATTTCGAGTTCCAAGTTCAACATGAGATAGTGCACTTCTTCCTTGTCTAAGTTTCCTAGTTCCGAGTTCAATGTGAGAGAGATCACTTTTTCCTTATCCAAGATTCCGAGTTCAAAATTTAATGTGAAACACTTCTTACTTGTCAAGTTTACGAGTTACGAGTTCCAAGTTCCAAGTTTAGTGTGAGAAAGTGTACTTCTTCCTTGTTCGAGTTTTCGAGTTCAACGTTCAAGTTTCCGAATTTTGAGTTAAATAATGAGATGTATGCTAACCGAAGTTAGTATGATTTGACCGTCAGACTAAATTGATTTCAAATTTTAAAATATAAGAACTAAATTGATGTCAAGTATTTTTTCAAGAATAAATTGATATTAACTATAAAATTTTAGAATAAAAAAGGTTATTTACTCGTTTAGTCCCCCCCCCCCCCCCTTCTCTTCCCCCTAACAACAAAAACTTCATCCGTGTCTCTCTCTTCCAAGTTCCAAGTCTCCACTGCCACTTTCACTCGTTTTCATTATTGAGTGGCGTCACTTGAACAATTTTTCAATGGTGGCCACTCTTTTCTATGTTGGAGCTTGGAGGACCCGTTTTATAGCTTTTCCGACTTCTTATCTTAATATACATAAATAAACTATAGAATGATTTAGTGATACTAACCATCCATCCACCATTTTTATTTTCTTATTTGATTGAATACTGATAAATGTTGATTGGGATAACAAGGTTGGGCAAATCTTCAACAATATATTCCAAAACAGAAAAAGAAATGAAAACGTAAAGAGGATGATGTGTGTGGGGGAAGGGAATGGTTGGGAAAAGATGCAGAAATGCAAGTGAAGTTAATTGAAATGAAGAAAGTTGCCAAAAAGACATATCGTAAGAAAACAGTTTGTTAGATCAGGCGCTGGGGTGGTGCCGTCCAGGCAGAGGAGCGGCTGCAGAGTGGCTCGTGGAGGGCGCTTCAACACCCATTTGATCAGATTGGTTCGCAATCCAGATCTGTTATCCTTTAGAGAGTTGTTTTCAAAGAGAAAGGAAGAGGGGAAAAAAAAAACATAAAATGCACTGTTGGAAAGTTCTGTCATGGTGCTCTTTCACGGTGCACAATCAAAAACCTCTAATTAAAGGTACTTTTCCATGCTACATCCTCAATTTTAAATGATATACTGTATGGCATACTTAATCTGATTCATTATAGAATTGGCCTCGTTTGAATGGCAAAAATGCTCAAGCGTTAAAAAATGCACATGCTCACGGGTTGAGCATTTAAGAACATTTCGACAAAGGAAAAGGGGGTGGATGTTTTAATGTAAAATAACTGAAAGGTAATGTGATATTTAAACTTCTAACTAACAAATCAATGGGGCTTCCTAAACAAGGATAGGAAGGTAGAAGAAACTAAGAGTACTGCAGACAAGATCACCATTCAAATCAGAGTACTTCCCTTCGAAATTCCATTCATACAAATTGAGGGGAATGTTGTCAGAAATGTAGCCGCTGGCCCAAGGGCATGCCAGCACTAAGCAAAGAAGAACCGTTAACAGCTATAGACTTAGGACAACTCATTGATATTTGAATTATATTACAGTTTTGATTAATTGAAAGAAGGGCAGGGGGAAGAGAGGGGAAAAAAAAAGGAGGGAGGAAGGGGAGCAAAGCAAAGCAAGAAAAGGAAACAGGAAAAACCTAAATCTTGTTGACAGCAGACCTATCACGATATAAGAGCACACGCATGCACTTTTCAAGTAACTGGACGTCTTCTTCAAGGGTCAAGTTTTCATGCCACTCATCACGTAGAATTGGTCTAGCAAGATGATTTCCAAGCCCAGTCGCTGTGGTTGTCTTCGAAATTCACGCCAATCATTTTAACCTGGATATAAGATTCGCAGTTAAAAAAACTGAATAAACTTTGCAGGTAATAAAACTGTTGAACTGAATGAAGAAGATAGAGAAAGGCATACCATGCCAAGGTACTTCTGCCCGTTTATCATGCCACCAAGTACAAGTGAGTTCCACAACGGGTTGAACTTGTTGCGTCATACATCACGCGAGTTAAATAGTCGTGCACCTCCTCAGGCCCTAGAGAATATGCCCATTATCCCACATGTTGTCATAAAGGCTGCATCAGTCAAAACTCAACCAACAGTTACTTGGGAATGTTCAAGTTGTAACATTGAAAAGGTTAGGGGAAAAAATACATTCCTTTCCTCAACGTTTGAAACAAACAAATAAATAAATAACCAAGCAAGGAAAATAAAGCAGATGTAAAGCATCTAACTAAGCAGACCCTTCTGTTCTTCGCTAATTTAAAAAAATCCAGTGCATACTTGGTAACCATATATATATATATATATATATATATATATATATATATATATATATATATATTTTTTTTTTTTGTGAAAGAAAAAAGGTGCTCACATAAGCTCATCAAGGTAGCGTAGAATCTCCTGAAAGTCACTTATTTCCCGGCTGGCACTAAGAAAAGAATGTTTTCCATCAGGCTTCAAACGCTCAATGCTCTTGTACCGCAGAGCAGATCCATATGAACCCATCATTATATCCATCATTGACGTGAGATGCAATGCAGACTGAGGCCAATACCTTAAAAAACACTGTGATGAACTTTGCAGAGATGGATAAACATGTTTATCAATCCGAAGGCAAATACCATACTGAAAAGCAATTTGTCCAGAAAAATTTTAAAAAAAATCTTAAAAGCAATTTCCATAGGATTATAAGAATCACATTGAGAGTATTTGGCACGAAGAGAAAGCCCAACTAAATAATACTAGTATACTACAAAGTACCAGAACTAAAATACAAGAGTCAACAAGAAGAAAGACACATATTTCAACTAAAGAATAAAAAAGGATTGCAACTAAGAAGCTAAAAGTTGACTAAAAGAATTAACGAGATTTAGCATTAGACCTCCTGTATCAGCTGCCATAAGAATCCATCTTTGTATTTGATGGCAACAACAGGGGATCTAGTTACATATGGGTACCTAACGATGAAAACAAAATTAGTGTTTAAACCAAGATTTGTAAAAGAAAAACAAGCAATGAATATGAATGCATTAATGTGTGGAAACCCTAAACTGTAGAAGTGAAAATAGATGTGCGTTAAGGAAGGAAAGAGGGAGAGAAAGAGAGCGCATACAGAGTTCTCTCGGTTTCACCCACAGGGCCCCCCATTGTCTGAACTCTGAATGAATTTGGATCGTAATCGCACTAAGTGAAGAGCAAGTCTAAGAACAAAGGAAGAGGGAAGTAACAAGAGCACATAGAGCTGGGCTCGTTTACTTAAAATTGCTTTGATTACAAATGAGGTCAGTTCCAAGTGTTTGCTTTGAGAAGCCCCAACTTGAAAGAAGAAAAAAAAAATGGATGATTATTATAAGAATAATAATTAATGTGTGTTTGAAAAAGTTATATGATTAAAATTACTTTAATAATTGCTTTCTTGTATAATCGGCTTTTTATATAGTCGATTATGTGAGAATCAGTTTATATTTAGACATTTCAATTGAAAACTATTTATTTTTTTGGATATAAAGTATGAATATATTTAATTACAAGCCTCAAAGGCTAAAATGTTTTTAATACAAATTGGAGCCTCCATAGTCCAAACCCTGGTATCCCAATCCTTAGCTAATTTAATCAATCTAGCTAGCTACACTGTTACAACACTTGAGAGTATATTGGGCTTTAAAATAGTTGAGCCACAAAACTAGCCTATATGCTTTTATCAGGATGGGTCCATTGTGAGAGAGGTCATTAGAGTTAGATCCAAAACTCTCAGTCACCATTTGAGCATCACTCTCCAAAATCAATGCCCTAATCCCAAAATCCACTGCTAGTTGCAACCCTTCTCTGGCTGCCATAGTTTTAACTCTTGAAGCCTTGACTGATCTTGCGAACTTCAAGGATTTCCCAATGATGAATCTACCTCTCTAGTTGCAGATCATGATTCTGACTCCAAACGTGTTGTCTTCCTCAAAGATGGCTTCGTCCATGTTCACCTTGAAGACTCCTAACAATGGTGTTTCCCAACTATCCTGTGATGCTAGCTCAGATCTTCGATGGAGGTTATTGCTAGTTTGCACTCGTCTAAAGCTCCTCACGTTAGTAGCAATTTGCAGGAACAATTGAAACAGGCTTAAGATTGGTTTTTGAAGCCATGCTTGGTTCCTTCGGCTCCACACTCCTTCCTATATTGCAACCACTAATTCTTTATCTTTAACGTTCATTGTGTTGAAATTGTTTTGTAGCTTCTCTAGCCATGCTTGGAGGTCTTGGATGTTTGGGTCGACCTGAACTTACACTTTAGAAACACCCACAACAAAAAGGAAGTATGGACAAAATTCAATAAGTGCCAAACCTTTTCAGTGTTTCCTTTACAAAGGTAACACCCGTTCCCTACCTGAACATTTTTTGATAGAAGTCTGAATCTAGTAAGAGGAATATTCCTTGTTACTCTCCATGTAAAATACCTTTGTTATTGGTTGGATTTTCATCTCCCATAGAGATTTCCATACTTTCTTATATTGAGATAATGTAGAGAACTCTTGGTTATACTCTTGATTTTCCTGTCTCTGCTGTTTTATGTGAGAGTTCTCGTATGTTTTGTTGCCACTTTTCACAATACATACTCCTCTCTAATCAAAATTCTAAGCTACAAAACCTAGTATGTTTCCTTGTGCTAATGGAATTTGCTGGATAATGTTAGCTTCATATGAGTTAAAGGCCATCTTAATTAATTCCTTGTTCCATCTTGTGGGGTTATGGAGCAGTAACTCATTTACCTTGTTAACTTTCAAAGATGTTCCCTCTCTCATTTGCACCTCGAATCCTAGCATGTTAGGCACCCTAGTGTTTGTTATGTTTATATTTTCCCTATTCCTAACTCTCCATATAAGCCCTTATTTTGAGACAGTCCTTTCCTTAATCAGGCTTCTCCATGTAAACGATGGATTAAATCCTAGTTCTATTGACATAAAGTTTTCTTCTGCATAGTATTTCGCTTTTAGGATCCTTGCCACTAAAGAATCTTTCTTTTGCATGAGCCTCTACCCCTATTTTGCTAACATAGCCAAATTAAAGTTGTGCAAGTCTCTGAATCCCAATCCTCCAGCTTCTTTGGGTCAGCACATTTTTTCCCAACTCCCCCAACGAATTTTCTTTGAATTTGTTTGGTCTCCCCACCAAAATTTGGCCATAAGGCTTTCTAGTTCTTTACATAGAGTTGTAAGGATCTTAAAACATAACATGATATAGGCGGAAATGGCTCATGCCATTGCTTTATAAGAACTTCCTTCCCCCTTTTTAATAGTAGTTACTCCTTCCACCCTTATATTCTTTTCCAAATTCTTTCCTTTAAGGATTGAAATGAATTATTCTTAGACTTTCCTACTATTGAGGGGAGACTAAGGTATTTTTCTGAGAACACCTTTGATTGAAAATCGAAGCTGTTGATAATTTGCTGCTTCTCTTGTTAGGTCATATCTGGGCTTAATATGATTGATGACTTCTCGAAATTTATGCATTGCCCTGAAGCTGGCCCGTATTTGTTTAGAATCTCCAAGATTCCTTTGCATTCCTTTATATTTGCCTTGGCAAAAATGAGAATGTTATTCGCAAAAAATAGATGAAAGACTTTAGGCATAGCTCTACAAACGCTAATACCTCCTATAACATTTTGCATTTTTGCCTTTGATAATAATGTGGAGAAACCCTCTACACAAAGGACAAAGAGGTACAGATAAAGAGGGTCCCCTTGCCTAAGGTTTCTTTGAGGGACAAAAAGGAATAGGAAACTGATGAGATACATTGGTACACTAGTTGAGTCCACCTTTCCCTGAATCCTAACTTTCTTATAATGGCTATAAGATACTGCCACTCAACCCTATCGTAGGCCTTACTCATATCTAATTTAAGAGCAAAGTAACCTTTCTTATCTATTCTTCTATTTTTATGGCATGGATTAATTCATATGTTATCAGATCATTATCTGATATTAATCTATCTTTGATATAAGTACTTTGTGACTTTGAAATTAATCTAGGTAAAATAACCTTTAGTCTATTAGCCAATGTTTTGCTAACCAACTTATAAACAATGCTGCACAAAAAGATTGGCCTAAAATAAGTCAAATCCTAAGGAGCTTTAATTTTAGGGACCAGTACTATATATGTATGGTTTATCTTGTATAGAGAGTCATTACCATTCAAGATATTGAGGGTTGCTCTGACTATATCATCTCCAATTATGTGCCAGTACCTTTGGGGAAAGAAAAAATGCAGGCCTTCCATCCAATCCGAGGGCTTTTTATTTCCAGATAAGTAAACGGTAGATTAAGGAAAAAGTCCATTTTAGAGTCCATTTTGCACTCTATCTCCATAATTTCTTCCAAACCCATGGGAGTAGAAAAGGTGAAAAGTTCCAAGTAATATCCCATAGCCATTCTCTCAATCTCGTCTTGGTCATACACCCATTCCTTATTGCTATTTTTCAGCTTTGATATTTTATTTTTCCACTTTCTCATAGAGGCTCTCCTATGGAAGAAACTTGTATTCAGGTTTCTCTCCCTTAGCTATTCCACCCTTGATCATTGCCTCCACATAATCTCCTATTTTTCAAGTAAATCATTCACTTTTTTCTTCTGTCCATGAAGTTAGGAAAGGTTTTCAACAGTAGGTGATCTATTTTCTATTCTTTCTATCTGTTTTGTTTCCTCCTTAATTTGAGTGTTGAAGTTGCCGAAAACACTCCTATTCCACCTTCTCACATCTTTGCCTAGCTTATCTTTAGCTTCTGCCACTTCACCAATCCCTTATTTTTCCCCCATTCTATTTGAGGTAGCAGCAACAATATTTGAGAATCCCTCATCACAACTCCACATTTTCTCAAAATGGAAAGGTTTTTCCCTTTTTAACCCTCCCTGCTAAGCTGATTCCTTGAACTCTAATATAATTGGTGTATGCTTCGAGTATGATGACTATAGGTGGGATACTTTAATGCTAGGCCATGTTTGGATACTTTGGACATTTCCCAAAATTTGTCCAGCCTGCATTGAATATTATTGTTTCCTTCCTTCCCATTAGGTAATGTAAATCATTAAGGCCGCAGTAATTCACTGCTTTTCTGAATGCTTTTATTTCCCTTGTGCTCTAAGTATGCCTCCCTTGTTTTTTCTCCTCATGCAGAATTTCATTAAAATCCCCTCCTAGTATCCAACATATTCCATCTTCTTGGTACAGACCCTTTGTAACATCTTCAATTTTCTGTCGTACTAAATTACCTCAATAATCCTGAATAATTAGGTACTTAATGAGAAATTATGGAATTAAAGTTTAATTGAGTGAGTAATGAGGTAATTATGAAAAGAATGGTTAAGAGAATGCTTAATTAAGATTAGAGACTCTCTAGTTAAGTAGGTCAAACTCTTAATAGTTTAATTAAGTACTAATCATCCATAATTAGCTTCATCAAATTTAATTAAGAATAATTAAGCTTAATCAAAAGATTAATTTTTGTTAATTATGATCATATGAGTTAATCACTAATCCTTGCTTAATCATGTTAATTAAGTTATATGAGTACTTAATGACATCATTAAATTTCAAATTTAGTCAACTAAATTATAAAGCACTTAGTGATATCACTAAAGCATAAAGCACAAGAGAAGTTTGCTTTTTGTAAGAATAGTACACTCTTTGTCTTCGTTATCATCCATTTTGTCCCTTTAATCCTTAATTAACACAAAATAATAGAAAGTGAAGCAAAAATATCCCCCCAAAGCCCTATACATGTTATGGCCACAACAACACACATATACACATCCATTTTCATTTTGTGTCATCCTATTCTCCCTCTAAAATTCAAATCCTCCAACTTCTTTCTACAATTTTCTTCTTCTTCTCCATCATCTTCTTCATCATTCTCCACCTCCATAAACAAACCTTCTTCACTGAGCCCTTCAAAGATTACATTTTTTAGTCTTTGGAGATAAGAATCAAATACTACAACCTCTATTTCATTAAGAACTCAATAGCTCTCTCATTTTCCATCCAAGGTCGACATCTTCACAACCTTTGAGGAGCCACCATCTTCTTCATGTTCCACCTGAAGAACAAGCCATTTTCATCCTAGGTAGTGATCATTCTTTTTTTATTTTATTTACTCAAGAAAGCTTGAAATTTGGCTCTTATCATGACCAAAAACTTGAAGTGAAAACTTGAAAAAAATCTCATACTCTTCATGAGCAAAAGTTTCTAATTTTTTTAGCAAAATATGTTCTTGTTCTTGTTTATGAGTTGTTTCTTGGTTATTTGAAAGTTTCTATTCTTGAATACTTCAAGTTTCTATTTGTCTTTCTTGATGCATGAGTTCTTGACGTTTCCTGCGAATTGTTGGAAAAGAATGATGATTCTTAGTGATTTTTAGTTTAAAGTTTGTTTCTTTCCTTTTTATGAGCTTATGATTGAAAAAGTTCTCATTTCTACATCTTTCTCATGATTTTGATAAGACTATGAGTATTCCAAAAATATAAAACTTTACAGAGTTTGTCTCTTGGTGCATAAAGTGGCGCTACATTTCATGCTTCTCTAAAGTTTCATTTTGTCCTTCTTGAAGATAAGAATATGTGTAAATAGTCCAAACTTTTTGGAATATGAGGCTTTTTAAGTTATCAAAATGAGAACTTGTCACTTTATGTTTTAAAAATTGAATCTTGAAGACAAGACCTTTCATAAAGTTTCAAACTTTAATCAAGATTGTAACTTTTAATTCACAAAGATGTAGATTTACACTTCAATCTTGTAAAGGTTAAATCTTGAGATACAAATGTTGAGTAAAGTTCCAATCTTTCTTCAAGAAAGAATCTTTTAAGCTTTAAGGCAACTTTAAATCATAAAGTTGGAGTCTTGATGGTCTTATAATGATTAAAAGTGTCAACTTTCTTAAAGAATAAAACTTTTAGTCACAAAGCTAGCATCTTGTATCATTCTTCTATAAAGGAGGAAACTTTAAAACATGAATATAACTTAGAGACTCATACTTTCATAAAGATTGAAACTTTATACTTATTTTTATAAAGAATGAAAACTTTATAATATTAAACATGGGATCTTGTTGTAGTAATTATAAAAGTTGGAATCTTGCAACTTGAATAAGTAAAAAAAGCACTTTTTGATGATGGTAAACATATGGTATTGTTGGGTTCATCATGACCTAAGGGACTAGAAGGATCTCAAAATCCTTTGAGAACATAAGTATGATTAGGGTCCCTGAGCATGCCATGAACCTAGGAATTACTTATGCATTACCTCAAGGGGAAATGAAAATTTTGAATGAAAAACTTTGGATAAAAACTCTATAATATGGCTTCGGCCATAATGGAGTAGGTAAGAGACAAATATGTGTTAAACTTTAAATCTAAGAATGTGTTCTTTAATATGTGATAAAAAAGAATCTATTAAGCTTAAAGCAAAGCCTTACTTGAGGACTTATAGATTAAAAATTTATAACATATATCCTCTTTAAGTCATATGATTCTCTTATGAGAAACATAAGGAGTCTTACCATGATTTATAAGACATTACATAAAGTACAAGGAAACCCTAGATACCAAATAGGGTATGAGTATATGTCACTCTCATATATGATTATTGATTGGTGTGATCAATTTGAGTATGGATTTGTGGATATGATAGAGTATTGATACTTGATGAGATATTTTATAATGATATGAGATGGATATTGGTTGTTGGTTGAAATTTCCATGTTTGGCAAATTTTGGGGAAGCTCTGGTCTAGCTTTTATATTGTCGAATTTCCATCAAAATTATGGATTTAGTCATGTTATTACATATCCACAAGTGTCTTGCTAGTAATTTCAATGAATGAAAGATGTGACTATAACAAAAGAAAAGAAATAATTGAATATGATCCTTCAGTCCTTTCGGTAAGGGAAGTAAGGGAAAGTGACCTACTAAGACTTAAAGACCCTCTATTAAGGAGGCAAGGATGCAAAGAAAGACCCTCCAACTTAGAGACACGAAAAGTCCTTATCAGCTTTGTCTGATTTGTTTTCGTACTACATGATGCCAATCACAAAATGAGATCAAGTCCAATAGTAGTCTATGCCAAGGAAAGAAGTAAAGAATGTTAAGCATGTGCTAAGTATAAAAATAAAGTCAAAGTAAAACTATGGTCAAGTTTATGAGATTGCATAAAAGTGCATGTATCTTTATTTCCCATATGCCTTATGAATATCTATTTTATGCTTTAGTCTGTATGTTTTTGCTGATGTTATATTATGTTATGATTATGATGCTAAACTTAAAAGAAACTTGCTTTTGGAACTTATATTTTTAATATTTCTAAAATTAAAGCTATGCATGTTCACTGTTTTTATAATTAAGTCTGAAGTAGCTAGGACGATGACGATAACACAGTAATTGTTTAGTCGCGATCCTATTGAAAAATCTTGTATTTCTCACTCCTACATTTTTATGTTGTCTTCAGAGGATGCTGACATCGGGCATGGTGGTGATTTTCATTGAGTTCCCTATATGGCATTGGCACTTTGACCCAATGCTAAATGCCTCTATGATGTTTGTGAGTGCAATCATAAGGGTCTACATCTTCCATAGCCGTTTATTCCAAGCATCCATTATGCGTCTGTTTTTCCATCCACACCAGCCATACGATGATGTCATCTTAGATGATATTCGTCCCTACTTTCAATCGCCAAGGCACCCTACCGATGGAGAGTCTAACTTGGATACCCGTCTGACACCGACTGTTTTTTTGGAGTCCAATCCCTCCGAGCCATTCTACTTGAGCTACTCTATGGAGTCCAACCCATCCGAGCCCTCCTACCCTTTAGTGATTCCCTTGACTTTTGATTCATCTTCTTCTTTTGCAGCTCTTCATCACACACCACCCTCAGTTCATGGTCGTGGGTTCATTTGTATCCATGCTGTGCCCTGTGGACATGGGCGTGCCTAAGGAAGAGGACATGGCGATGATGCTCTTGGTGGTTTTGGGGATTGGTTACCTCTCGTTTGATGATTGACTTGGATAGCGCATGTGGAGCCGAGCACGAGAATGACCCTTTTTGGTTGGTAGTTATAGAGTTATCGTTTTCTTTTGGCATTGTATGAGTGGATTAGATTTCTGATGTATTCTTTTGTGATGTATTTGGTTAGGTTTCTTTTGTAGGGCCGACAATAGATATCGAACCCATTACTTATCATGTATAACTTGTTACTCTACTATTAACTATGTTCAACTATTTTGCCTATAGAATGATATTACGATTACCTTAGATGATTATACTTTACGTTGCGTTTATTTGTTTTATCACACCACATGTATGAGATAGTGACATTCAATATTATACGTTTACGATGTGCTCATGGCTCTTGTTTTCTAAAAGGTTTATTTTGTTTTCATTCTTCAAAAAAAAATTTGCCCCCTATTTTCTATATAAAGTAATTTCAAATGGTAAAATTAGTTCTGCGAGCAAAAGTAATAACTAGTAATTCCATAATATGACTTAAACATAATATGAGACTATTTGGGTGTTACACCCTTCAAGTGCCATGATCTTTCTCTGTCTGCAGCATTTGGAAACCCATAGAATCTAGAGAATTTGAAAGAAATGCCACCTTCATCTCTAGTAACCTTCATATCTATAATATTGCTATTATATGAGAATAATTCTATTTCCAAGTCTTGTTTCCATAGCAATCCAAGTCCTCCTCTTCTACCACTACTACTAATTCCAATACCATTCGGATAAGCACTTTTCTCTTTGTTCTATCAAATTCCTGACTCCACAACTTTATCTCATTAAGGAACACTAAATTGGGGTCTTGTTGCCATATTTAAAGGCGTAAAGTAGGAATTGCCACAAGGTTCCCAAGCCCTTGGCAATTGCAAGCTAAAATTTTCATTATTTTCAGTAGAGTTGGTTGGTCAACTCCACTGATGTCTTGCTTTTATCCTTTTCATGAGACACTTTTTGACTTTTAAGCCTTTTTGGGTTCAGGTCACTCTCTGATATATCTTCTTTATTGCTGTCATTTTGGAATGGCTTTTTAGTAAAGACTAAAGTTTTACCTTCTTGTGAAACTATCCTAATCTCTCTGGCCATTTTTTTCCCCATTTTTTATCCTCTTTTTAACCTTTCCTTCTTGTTGGATTAGATTTTGTTGCATTGCTAGGACTTAATTCTGCTTTCCCCTCCTCCAATATAGTCTTTCCATTGGTTTTCTCCTTAGCTGTGTCCTCCTGTAAGCTCAGAATTCTCTTTTCATCTAGTTTAGCTATTGTAATATTCTTTTGGTTCTGGTTTAGTGGCCTTGTAGCACTAGTCTCCGAAGACACCCTTTTTTCCTTGGCCTTTTCTTACCGGTTATCCTTGTCTTTGCCATCTTTTAGCCTTAGGACCTCAAGTTTCGTTGTTGTTTCACTTATTCTATTATTTCCTATGTGCTGTGATTGATTTATACTAACACTTGAGCTACAAGGATATGTATTATAACTTCTGCCTTCTGTGATCCAAGAATACCCATTGCTACCTTTTGCTCTTAGCCAATCTCCATATTGTTTAGGTTTATCTTCAATATATTCTTTATCACAGTCCTCCACAATATGACTGAGAACTCCACATCCATAACAGAAGTTTGGTAATCTTTCATATTGAATTTGAAACCATTGATCTTCTTTGCTTGATCCCACCTTTAGCTTTATGGCTCTCCTTAGTGGTTTCCTTATATTTATCATAATTTGTAGCTGCATGCTCCTACCCTTGGCTATCCGTCTTTCATCTGCATCCACTTTAAGACATTCGCCAATTGTATCACTGATCATTTGATCTAATTTCATTATCATTAGAGCTTTTGGTAGGTCAAGAATGCGTATCCAAAAAGGGGATTTATCAAATGACACCTTTGAAGGTCTAGTTTCTGAATTATATTCTTGAATAACTAAGAGAAATTTGTCAAAGCTCCATGGCCTCCTTATTAGAACTCGATCATAATCTTTTCTACTAAATAACACAAATTGCATGTTATTCTCTCCTAGTTTGCTGAATTCCTTACCCTCTACTAGCCTCTACACTTTCTCCATAGTTCTTCCTAAAGCACCTTGGTTAAAAGGTCCAGCAAATATAAGAGATCCAATAAGGCTAAAAGATTCATTTGCCACTAATCCTTCCCCTTCTTGAATAATGATTTCTGCTAAAGTTTCCTCTTCTTCTGATAATTTTAGGTCCTTCCAGCAATTGACTAAATCTTCTGCCATTTCTTTGTAGGAGAATACAAAGATTGCAACAAGAACCCCCTGAACAAATGGGTCTTTGCGTTACCAAGTGTAACTCCAATTCGCCTAAGCCACTGTCTCAGACGTTGATGAAAATGACTGCACCACATTAAAGATGGCGGCAATCTCCAGTATCAATTCCCACACTAGGATGGGAAACACAATCCCACATAGGAGATCCTACATTCTTACATTTCTGGGACTGTTTCTTGGAGAACAAGTTCTTGGAAGGGAGAGACAAAGTTTAAGTAGCTGGAAACTAATTTTAAAATAATCTATTTTGTTTAAATTGTATGAGAAAAAAAATTTATGATAAAATCACTAAAAAGAGTATGAAATAATATTTATATTATATAATATTTGGCCTCCCTGAAAATCTCAATGGACCTAAAGTTTCCTTCTAAGCATTCTTCGTGCATAACCATTAGATTTTCAGCTACCTAAATTAGTACATGATCATGGACATGAATATGGAAAATAAGAAGAAGCGAACATTGCAAAATACATACATACATCAAAAACAAGTCAACTAGCAGTGGCATATACCAAGCTGAAATTCTATTTGACTAGAGTTTCATGAAAATGAATATGATCTACAACCATCTGGGGCATAATTCAATTTTAATCTATCTTGCATCGATTTGGACACCGGATTTGCATTTAAACTGTTTCTTTTTCAAAAAAAGAAAAAAAAACCAGAACAGTACATATTACGGTTACATAACCTTTTTTTTTTCTGAAATAAAAATCTAAAACATAGACACGCCGGGCAGTCTTTTAAAATAAAATAGCAATATACGATATGCTCATGAAAATTTGTAAATAATGATATTTTTCATTCCAAAAACTAAAGACTGTAAATAATATCATGAATTATGCTTAACATGGATAGGGGGGAGACAAAAAAAAAAAAAAAACAATTAGCACAATGTCAACATAAATTTTGTTTTCCACTTTACCTCATGGCAATACTGTAAATTAAGAATAATAGCTACCTCTTACCCGTGCAAAAACTTTTTAGGAAGATATTAGCAAGGTTCAACAACAAATAATTACCGATGCAATAATTTAAGCCCAAAAATTGGACAGTAGCCTTTCTTTCTTTTTTTTTTTGAAAAAAAAAGCAGGTAAATATATTGAGCTAACCTGTTTAACCCATAGATTAAATGGTTTAAGTTGAAATGAGTTAATTTAAACAAACTACCTTAATGAATTTAGCCCATTTTAACACTCTTACTAGTTAGACCACCAAACTCTACTTTGCCCCACCCAGTATCCAAGGACCTTTTCAAATCCATCATGTGTCACATTTGACATAAATGCAACACCTAACAGTTATAAATAATAGAAATTCTTAGGGTCTCTTATAAGAGATATATTATTTGTACATCCAAAAAGGTGAACACCTCCAACACTTTTTCTCTATTTTTTCTCTTTCCATCAATCATTTCACTCATTTCATTTTTTTTTTACAATTTTTTTTCTCTTTTCTCTTTCTAAATATCTAAAGATGTCTACCAACCAAGTGATACAAAAAATATTTCTCCTCTTATAATAGAAGATTTATCTTTTATGATCTATATACCATTTGCCATATTAGTAAATGTAGATCATTTTTATTTTCTTAACAACTAACATTCATTAACATGATAAATAAAGAATATATCAAAGTAAAAGAGTTCTCTTATTCTAAAAATACTTAGAATTCCTATATAAATAATGGTTGCCCCTTGGTTGCAATAGGATCTGCTACGAACTGCATATACTCCTCCGTTACCTGAGCCTTTGCTTTCTTTATTAACTCTACAATATAGCCAAATGGGTTTCCACAATAGCTTTCCTAAAGTGGTGATCGCCACTGAGAATGTAGAAGCGTTGCCGTAATAACCAATAGCTAATGGAAGGTTAAACCTAGCACGTGCGTTGTCTATGCACAACATGCGAATATCTTCTTCTGGGTTCTGGCTCTAGTTTCATTGCTTTTGTGCAATGGCACCAGCGGCATACCGTGATAACCTCAAATTTGGTGCATTTACCGATGTGATTAGGAACCAAGCCACGAATGACAACTCATCTGAACCAGTTTTCTCAGCTAGTGTTCTTGAACACTAAACCAAGACTAAGAGATTCAAGATATATAAGCTTGAGAGGAGATGCTATAATAGCCAGACCAGAAAGGAGTACCTCCTTTGGGTGGTTTTCAGTAGTGAATACGTATAACCACCACAGAGATATGAGAAAGATGATAAGGACCAAGTTTTGACTTCACCCTGAGGACGCTCTACAAACATGATGGCTCTTGGGTCACTCAAGTTCAAGGGCGATAGGCACTGTTGGTGATTCTAGGTTCTTTTTGGTGGTGAGAATTGTGGAATCTGTCTGTTGCCTTAGTTTTTGTTAGGGTTGGCTTCGTGGACTGCAAGTTTTTGGGGTTTCCTAGGTACTCTAGTAGCAGACAAGGACGCTGGGAGTATAAAAGTGACTAGTCATGGATCTTGGTCATAATACTTCGCCTTTTCATCAGCTTTTGCCTATAGGTTACGAGGTAGCAATGTTTGGGAATGGCAAAAAGGCTGTAGGGGCTTCATCTTGGCAGAGAATCATTACCAACTTGGTGTAATTCTCGGACTTGGCTTAAACTGAGGTATGAGAGGGCGGTTTGACCTTATTAGAGCATCCCAATAGTGAAGGAGATTTTTTACTCTATATGGATCCGAATAGTGTCCTCTATGGGAATACACTTCCTAAGGCCGCATTATTCCTAAAATCCTACCAATTCATATCAAAGAAAATAGTTCTTAGAAGATGTTTGGTTCATTTTTTAAGACATTTTTTAACCTAGTGTTATCCCCATACTAGGTCTCTCAAGAAGATCCAAACATTCACTTTTCTGTCCATTACTTTATCAAACCATCTCTTAATCATGGATTTAACCCATAATCTAATTTTAGATTATCATCAACAACTATCTCAGTGAGTCCAAAAAGAAGAAGATTAACGAACCATGTCATCCTCGTGCGAACTGAGGGTCCCTTCTTCAGTATGTATTAATTGCTCATTTTCGCAATGATTTCTATTTTCTCCTACTCAGAGTATAGCCTAAAATCTTAATTAGCCCATAGAACTAATAAAACCAAAAATCCAAAAAGTTACTACCACAAAACCGTAATATGACTTTATACGGGCACATAAAACAAGCCATGTAATGCTAAACAGAATCTTATCAACTCCCAACCAAATAACAAGCAATCCAGAACATTTCTAAAAAGCATTGCTATTCATTCCGATTAGTTTCCAGAATGCATTTTACCCGAACGATGTGTGAGCCATTTCAGCTTTAATTTAAGTATTATTATGTGTAATTAATTTTTGTTTAAACAAACTCAAAATTAAGTAGCTATGTTATATATCAATAAATGAAATCATTGGCAAGAAAAAAGAGTTTACTGTTTCAACTCCGTGAAAGCAAAAATCAAGCAACGTTTCCTTTTTTGGGCTCTCTTTTTTTTTCTTTGACATTGTTCTTTCTCATTCCTCATTTCATTTTTTCAAAGGAGCAAATAAAAAATAATGCCACAGTAAAAAAGTTATGGGGCTCTCAAATGTTTGCAGCAAAGCCACTGTTACTGTTTGTTTGTGATGGCATTGCAACTGGCATAAGATAGAGATGAGACGTTATCTGGGTTAGATTTGGGTGAACAGCATTGACAAAAAAAGTCTCAAATTTGAGAGTTTTGATAAACCCTTGAATTGTGTCACAAAGAAGAAACTAGATAATTGTTAGAAAAGAGATCGAATTTTCATGTATCCTTAATGCTAGGTAATAAGTTTTTTTTGGAAAGTAAAAAGAAGTGGCTTGGTGATGTTGCTTCAACCAGAGCAAAGTATTTAAAGGGTCAGGCTTTGCTATCTCTTCCGCCGTAAGGTTGGTGTGCCATTGAAATGTTGGTGCAGCATGGTATACGGGTTGATGATACACATGCTGACAATAACAGAGGTTGGGATGTTGAGAGTTAAAAGATAACATAACATGTAAGTACCACTTAAAATGCCAGCTCGCAGTAAAAGAGGTTGGGATTTTGAGAGTGAAAAAATAACATGTCAGTGCCACTGAAAATGCCACCTATGTCAGGCATGAAAAATTCGGGTAGATTTTCAGGTCCATTTGTATTTTCCCATTCTAAATTTGCACAAGATAAAGGAAATAGACCTACAGCGACTGAGTTTCCCTCTACTTTCTCCATTCTTCTCCACTTTATTGTTGCGGGTCCCACTGCTCCATGGCACCCCCCATTGGTATGACAAGGGAAGATGAAATGCAGAACTAGCATGAGATGCAATTTCGTTTTTGGGTCTTATTCTACATTTATTTTAATTTTTAAAAAAATAATTTTAAAATTTAAATTTTATATATAATTAAAAAATTTAAAAATTAATTTTTTTAGAAGTTATTCTTTTTAATTTCTATAAAAAGTTTGAAAATAAATTTTTTTATTATCTGATTATTTTTAAAAAATTATCCAAACATATAAAAACTGATTTTTGTCGATAATAAAAGTGATTTTTTGCTCAAAAAAAATTCCAAACAAACATACCAAGTGGGTTTAATTATTCATAGTCAATCATTTTTTGGGCAGTTAATTAATCATTTTTTCAAATATATTAATTTAACAATTAAATACATATAAAGTGAGTGAATAATAAAATATGATATTATGATGGAAAAAAAATAACGATTTGATTTTAAAAAATAACCGTGTTATTCATTAAATTTAAAATTCAAATATAGATTGATATTTTATTATATTTGTTAAACAACCATACGTGTGTGGGAGAATATTTAGAAGCAACATAACAATGTTTGGCATGGTAAATTAGCTCAAGCCCCACACCTAGTTGCTCACTATGCGGTTCTAGCAATTTCTAGTTTCCAAGGAGCCAAAAGGAAGGACGAGATAATACAACCTCATGTTTCCACTATGCCAAGCCATTGGTTGAGGCCCCAAGTGGATTACTGAAAGTGAATGTGGATGCTGCAGTCTTTGACGATGAACATGCCTATGGAGTTGATATTGTGATCCGTAATTTAGAGGGAGCAGTCATAACTGCTAAAGCTCAAAAGAATCTAGGCTATGTGGATGCGGACGAGCTGAACTCTTGGCTGCTAAGGAAGCTCTAAATTTTGCATGGAGCATTGATATAAAAAGCATAATTCTGGAAGGGGACGCAAAGAATGTTTACTCATGCTTAGAGGAGTCATTGTTTGATTTATCTCCTAATGGAACCATTATTCGTGATATTATTTTGTTAGCCTCTTGGTTCAATATATTTAAAGCTCATTTTATTCTTGACAATGCAATAGAGTAGCTGATGCACTGTCTAAATATGCTAGGCATTCTGACTATGTTTGGTTAGAGGATAATCTTTCCTCTGACATTGAAACTCTTGTTGCTTTGGATTTGTCATTTGAATAAATTCACTGCTTCCATAAAAAAATATGTATTTATTATTTAAAAATATATTTAATTATAAATAATTCTGAATATTAAATTCTATTATGTTTATGAGCATGTAATTTTTTTTTTGAAAAATACAAAAGGAGCAAAAGGGAAAATAAGAAAGAAAAACTTTAGAACCACTGCTCTATCAAATGGAGCATAAGCTAACCAAAAGTAATTGGTTACACTAGGAGTAGATAGTGTTTCAAGCAAAATTTATCTATAAAAATAGGGGTTTGAATTTTAAAATTGTCATTTGAGAGAGAGTTTTACTTCACCACCACCCTAATCTAAAATTACTTGAACAATTTCTACCACAAAAAAAAAAAAAAAACCTATATATGAATGCAGCAAATAACCTCAAAACTCAATCGGAAGGGCACCAGCATGGATGCTGGCGTGATAACATACTATGCCAAGCTCATGGGTTTCTTAATATACATACTTAACAAATAGTTTTATTTATAAGAATAATTTATATTATATTATATAATTATTTTAAAAACATATAAATTTGATTTGCAAGGTGGTGAAATGAAAAGCCAATAGAATTATTGGTCGGTCCATAGTCCTTCTTTTTCTCTCTTCTCTCTTTCTTTGATCTTCCTTTGTATAAGAGTTGTTGAGGGTGCTATCATCTTCTTCTTTGGTGGCAGCCCCACCAATTTTTTTTCTTTATTGTTTAGAATTTTTTGTCTTCTATTTTATTTTTCTTGTCTCCCTTTTGATATGTTTGGAATATAATAAAATGGAAAATGATTTCATTTTTAAATTCCATGAAATTGACGATTGTTTTTTTTTTTTTTTCAAATCCCTTCATTTTTTAGAAGATTTGTTAGGAAATGAGTTAATTTGGATTTTTAAATGTTCAAAAAGATCATTTTGCCGCTCATAATTTTCCAAATTCCTAAAATAGATCAAGTTTGTTTTCCAAGTTTGTCATTAATAAAACAATTATAAGAGTGATGATAAAGGAAGTGAACAATAATCAACTTAATATATTGAAGGTAGAATTTGCAGGTAAAATTACATATCTTATAGAGAAGCAGATATGTTTAAATATAGGGTGTATTTGTTTGTGTTTCTCGTTCAAAAAGAAGTACTTTTTAAAAAAAAATTAAAAAAACACTTATAGAATTTTTAATGTTATTTGTTTGTGCTTCTAAAAAAAATAGAAATAGAAAATAATCAATTTTTCTATTTTTTTAAGAAGCAGAAAAGAGAGTTATTTCTTTCAAAAGTAGAAGCAATAGAAGAGAGAAAATATTGCTCCTTAAAATTAGCAACTGCTTTTTTTCTCGCTCAATTATGATTTTATTTTTAAATTTTTTTAAAACTATCACTCTCTTCCCACTCTTATACTCTCTCTCTTTCTCCATTTTTTTAATTATAATTTTATTAAATAAAGTACTTTTATATTTATCACATCCAAATAATTCAATAAATTCTAATTTTGATAAAAAGTACTTATACAATTATATCTAAATATAAAATAATTTTCTACTTTTGCTTCTACTTCTGTTTCTGCTTCTTAAGAAGTATTTCTTCTAGAATCTTAATGAACCCATAATTTCTTAAATCTTCTAAATATATGGGGCATAATGCAAATGTTTTGAATGTAAGGTTGGTTCAATTCAAGTATGAGTCATAACAGAAGTTTATTATATAGAAATAACTATTACAAAAATAATTTATTGGATAACCAAAAAAAAAGGGATAACTCTAAACCTAATGATAAGATAAACGAAGTAAATTTAAATTCTAACAAACCAAATCTAAATCCTAACTAACATATTATATTATCCTCATATTATTACCCTCTTCAAACTTGATATCATCATGCAAAAGCCATTTTAAGATCATGACAACTACGGAGTATGGTCTTCAAATACCAAATGTAGACATAAAAAGCATGGTGGAGTAATAACCAAATCTTGTCATAAATTTCCACGTCAATGGTATACGATGACATACACCAAAAACCATGAATGAGATGATCAAGCCTCTAACAATTGACATGTACGTCTAAGAGGAGGGATCATTAACTAGGATAGATGCATGAGTTTCTCCTATAATACAAAACTAAATTAAATTCTAAGAAACTAAATTTAAGTCCAAACTAACATATTACGTTATCCCTGCTTCATCACATTTCATTGTAGTGCAATATAATACTTATGAGAATTTGATTTTGTTTATTTTGTAACGCTCACAAGCTACAAGCTAGCTATGCAGTAGAGTTGATAAATGTAGGATATTGACCACTCTTTGTAGGTTGGTTTTGGTTCCCAAGCATATCACCTAACTCTTTCGCAAACCTCTTCATGGCTTTAGCAGGCAAGTAAATTGGAAATATTATACCTTCTTCTCCTTTTGCATTTTCACAAGGAATGAGAAAGGTTACTCCAAGAAAAGCCCCAGCCCCAGCTTTGGCTGGTCCACCAAAAATTGCGTTGCCCCACCCAAAATCCACTTCTCTTAACCTAGCACGTGTCACATCTGACACAATGTAAGACCTCATGGTTGTAAATAAGGGTCGACCCTTAATCACCATTAGATCTGCCACAGAATGCACATACTCCTCTGTTACAGCAGCCTTTATTTTCTTTATCAACTCTACAGCATACCCAAATGGATTTCCACAAAGTTTTCCTGCTGTGGTAACTGCCGCCGGGTATACAACAGCATTGCCATAATAACCAACCGGTATTGGAGGGTTAAACCTAGCACGTGCATTGACAAGGCACATCATGCGAACATCTTCCTCGGGCTTCAGCTGCAATGCTTTTGTACGACAATACCAGAGGCATGCAGTAATAAGCTCAAATCTGGTGCATTCACCAAGGTGATGAGGAACCAAGCAACAGAGGGCAGCTATCTCGGCCGATCCAAAGAAGAAGGATTGTTGGACCATGTCATCCTCGAATGAAACAATGGTCCCTTCTTTGGTATCTATCACTTCCTCGTATTCGTGATGGCTGCATGTAATGCGTGGTGGGTCTCTTGCGCTTAGGAGCTCCCTACGCCACATTGGTAGAATGGAAGGTTGATGAGCACCCTGAGCCATTTCAGCCAAGGTGTTCAAGAATTGTTTTATACCAACTGCATCGCTCATGGTGTGGTTAAAACTCATGGCAAAGATAAAACCACCGCACTTAAGGCGCGTGACCTGTTATTTATAATCCAACATAAAGAAAAGAAAATTTTTTAGGTAATTACAAATTAAGCAAGTCTTTTTACTTTATATCAATTAAGCAAATCTTATTTAATGCCTTATCAGCAATGGTATACAGCACGAATTGATTTTCGTGCAAATGTAACGAAAGGTTTTATAACCAATCATGGATGGGTAAGGCATTAAATAAGGAGAGAGAAAAATGTTTATTAACCAAAATGCAAAACCCATCACTTGTTTTGCAAGATTCGCACATCGTTTCACGAAAAAATATTCGTATTATTTAGCATTTTTGTTATATTAATAAAGAAAATGCTATTTAGTATGAAACGAAATTCGTACCAACAGCTTTACATGTACCCCCAATCATGTATCCCGTAAATGGCACAGCGTACATCCAAGTTAATTAACATTTTATCCAATCTTAAACTGCCATGTGTTTCATATTTCTTTTCATTAAAAATTTTTTTGTACTATATAGCAGTATTATATGAATAAATATTATTTTTAATCTTAATATTTTAGAGTTGATATGAGTTTGGTCATAACAAATTTTTTGATATTAATTTGGTTCTAACACTTTGAATTTTAACATTAATTTCATCTTTCCATCAAATTATCAGTAACTTCTGTTGTAATTAATCCTAGTTGGCATATTAATGCATTGCTACGTTAGTTATTTATCTTTCTTAGCTGATGAAGAAAAGGACAATTTTCACCTCATCAATTTGAAAATAAAAAAATACTAGGAAATAAATAAATTATAAACTATAAATTAAAATTTCCTCATCTAAATCCCTAAGTATCAATATAGATAAACCTTGATTCCTCATTCTCTTGGCACCAAAATTGGCATAAATGAAGTTGGGGAGCCAGTATGATGGTAAGGATGAAAAGTTATCAATTATTTGATAAAATAATAAAATTGATATCAAAATTTAAAGTGTTATGATTAAATTGATGTTAAAAACTTTTTTAGAAATATAGTAATAATGTCAACTTCAAAATATTAGAACTAAAATAAATATTTACTTTTATTATAATAAAAGATATATCATTAAAGTGAAAGATAAAGACAACCCATAAAACTAATAAAATTAATGTGTTGAACATTCAATAGTAAGAAATAAGAATTTTTTCTTCTTTGATAATACTTAAAAATTTCTCTTAAGAAAAATATTCTTAATCAAGCTCCTTTAAGTGAAAGTTAATATTGTTTTCGTTTTCTAATTAGATAAAAATATTTTATTTTATTTTCTTGTGTAAAACTAGATAAAAAATTATTAGACTTAAATTAGTTTGACTTGAGTAGAGTGGGACAATTATAAAGTAAAAGCTCTTGTCTGGTTAATAATTATAGAGTAATTTTTCTTTTTTGGGTCATAATTTATCAATATTCAATGAGTTCGTTGAATAAGTTAAAGAAGTGAAAATAATATATCCATCTAATAGTTAGAAACAATCTCACGTCCATATGAAAAAAATTTAGACAACAAAATTCTGTGACTTTAGTATTAGTACGTATTTTCTTTTTATAATAGAAGAATATTCACCCATACAAAAATTAAAAAAAAAAAAACTATAAAATTTATAATTACCAAGAGGATTATGTACTATTCACGAAACTAGAAAGTCGAGCCTTTTCGAACCTGCATAAGTAGAAGGGGACAGTTGATAATTCCTTCAGAGCCAGGAACATCGTAGAGGAGTTCTTCGAAGCATGGGAACGGAGGTTGAAGAGCACCACCAAGTTCATCAAGTGCCACGTCAGCATCAGCCTCAATAAACAAGACACCCTCCCCAGTGCAATCCACCATCAACTTGCGGTTAGGACCCTCCTTAAACCTACCCGCAAATGGGTAGTAAAACACAAGTGTCTTCGCGAGTGCATGTCTAATGACTTCAACTGGGTCTTTCCCTTCCATTGATGGCTCGTGACGATATATATGGAAGAATGGAACTCGGAAACGGAAGGCTTCTTGATCATCTATGTCGGATAGTAGCTTAACTTCATGGGGAGTGGGCGTAGCTGGAGCCACCAGCTCTGGTTGGCGCCTTCGCACTGTAAAAACTAGAGAGGGAACTGATGATGATGATGAAGCCATGTTCGAGAGAGCGATTATGGAGGAACAAAGAATGAATAAGAGTGCTTAATAATAAGTGCTCTCTATTTATTGAGTTGAGTGACATGAGTGAAGATAGTTGTATGGGGATGGATGGTATCAGCCTAATACAAATGAGGCAGTTGGAAATTAGATAATTAATTTATTGCTCGTTCAAGTATCTAGTGTGCAGCAGTGCATCACACTTCAAATGTATTTCTTTAGATGAACTTGCTTCACAAATTTTTTGTGGGAAAAATGTAGCTAAGGTGGTCCATTTTGTTCTTTGTGGTCAACTTCGATCGTTAATGCCAAGACTTTTGCAAAAGCTACTGCCCCTTTTGTTCTCTTGTACATTTGTTTCTCTGAACAAAAAGATTTTTTTTTTGATCTGGTAACAAAAGGAAAAATTAGGTAAAACAAAAAAAAACGTGATATCAACTGCGGTTAATGTTACAATCTATTAGTTAGTTAATAGTTAAGTCCTTTAGGTAGATTTATAAATAGGGGGATTATTCTCAATATAAATTAGTTAGTTAAATAAAGTGAATTAGTTTTTTTTGGAGTTCCTTATATTCAAAGTTAAGAGAAGTTGTAAGTGATCTTAAAAATATATCATTAGTATTTTCATTGAAAGACTCTATAATAGAGAGAAGAATTGTAGGGATAACCAAAATTATGATTGATCCAAATTATATTATTTGGATCAAATTAATTTTTAACTCAAAATCGATTTAAATCAAACTACAAATACCGCTACTTAAATGGATTTAAATTAAACATATAGCCAAATTTAATTGGATAAGACACATGTTGAGTTGTTGACAAGTCAAGGTAGAATCAACAAAAATTAAAATAGAACAAATTTTTTAATTAATCCCTAAAATATTTTGATGAATACTTTGATACTTGATAAAAATAAAGTAGTCTTTTAATCCTCAATAATTATAAAAATTAGATTTTTTTAATTCCTAATTTACTTGTAATTAATAAAGAGTATGTTTTTTGATATGTAAGTTATATATTGACTAAAACATTTTTACTCTATTTTATGTGATATCAATACTCTTAAAATACTTAAAAAAAATTTATCTTTTTTATTATTGATCTATAAATCTGTTATTTCAAAGTTCTCAAATTTTTACCTCTTACTATAACTGAAATGGTGACAAAAAAAAGAGATTATTAAATGATATATTGACATTCAATAAAATAATAATATTATTACTATATATATATATTTTAATCCTTTTATCTTTTATATTGAAATTAAAACTCTTAAAATATTTATATAGAGATTGGCATTCCATGCCGAACAAAATTTTTTAGTCAAGAGCAATTCAACAGCATGTCCTTGCGCTTGAGATCAAGCTTTTGATTTTTCCTGAGTTCAACAGTAACCAGTTTAACACGAATAAATGCAGGTGGGCCCTCATCTACGGCCCCCAATAACCTGGCGGAAATCTCGAGAACTCCTTTTGGATGAGCTGAAGAGAGAGAAAAATAAAGAGTTTTGAAGTTGAAAAAACAGAGTAGAGGAGAGAGACAGAGAACGCGAAAAAAAATAATCAAAACATTGGTGGCGTGGGCTCCACCGGCCTGCGTTGATAGGTCACCATCAACTTTGCTTTTGTCTAATCACCTCTTCTTTTTTTTTTTAATCATAATTGATATATATATATATATATAAAATAGCTTTTTTATATAAAAAATAATTAAATACAAAAATATTCTGTTTTAATTTTATTTTCAAATATATACTATTTTGGTGATCTATAGGTAAATCGTGTAATAGTAACATAATTTTGGCTGTCTGTATACTTAATAGAAATTGTGCCAACCTCACATAATTTACAGCTTACAGAGCATACCAACAATAAATCATAGGAGGGTGACACGATTTCTATGCAATTAACTGCATAGAAATTGTGTCAGGGTGGCATGATTGAGTCCTACAGAAATCATGTTATCCTCCCACTATTTTTGCTTGTTTTGCCTATAAAAGTGAAATCACGTGAACCCTGTTCATTCGTTCAAAAATCATGGGAAGGTTATTGCGTAATCGTGTGAGAGTGAAGGAGAGAGAAAAACAGAAATTTTGACACAAATGACACAAAATAACTTATACCAACTAGATGAAGTTTCACATATTTCTGCATATCTGCATGAAAAGGTAATTCTCTACTATATTTTAATTTAATTTTATTCAAAAAAATAGATATTTAGTTTAACTTAACTTAGATTAATAAAAAAAATATTTGGTTAGTTTAGTATGGATTACTATTAAAAATATTAGTTTAGATTAGTGGAAAAGAATTTGGTTAACTTAGTTTAGTTTTGATTAGTATAAAAAAATATTTGATTAGTTTAATAGAGAAATCATTTGTTGGGTAAATATTTTTTTGTTAATGAAAAATTTAGTTTATAGATTTATTTTAATCATTTTTAGTGTATTTAATTTAAGAGTATTTAATATAAAACAAAATTATTGATTTAATATTATTTGATTTTTATTGATATTACAAAGAAAAAGAATATAAGTTAATTTATTTTTTTTATAAATATTAATGAAGATTATCATTTTAAGGTTTAGTTTAATATATTTAAGTTAATTATACATAATTTAGTTGCTATTATATTATAAAGTTGAATTTTAGTATTTATTTGGTTTATTATAGTGTTATGAAGTTTAATTTAATTTATATATTTTTAATAAATCTAGTTTACTTTGAGATAATTTTATTTAGCTTTGTTTCAGTTTTTTAATGCTAATGATATTATGTTCATGCTTTTACAGTCACATCGAGTGCTGACCACTAGGCGTCGTCATATACCTGCTCCACATCTTCTTATGGAGCCACACTTGAGGCAGACAAGTTTATGGTATGCACCTCAGGTCCAATTTTATGAGTACGATAACACGCTGATCAGTGCGTTAGTGGAGCGTTGGCGACTTAAGACCCACACGTTCCATCTTCCATACGGAGAGTGCACTATCACGTTGGAGGATGTTGCATATAAGTTAGGGCTATGTGACGATAGACAGGCAGTTAGCGTATGCACAGGATTGTGGAGGAGATATTATGGCCGAGATATATGGACCATATGTTACGACTTATTTGGCACAGTGCCAAGTCTAGATGAGTGGGAACGATATTCAGTATTTTTGTCTTGGTTCAATACTACATTTCGTGATTTGCTGGTAGATGCACCCGTGGAGACTGTTATACGCCACACTCAGGCTTATATTATGATGATGCTCGAGGGTTTTTTGATGGTGGATAAATCAAGGTCTAGAGTTTATTTGAGATGGTTACCGCTATTGCACGACTTTGAGTACTTTGGGAGCTTTAGCTGGGGGTCTGCAGTGCTTGCGACTCTATATCGCAATCTTTGTTGCACGATCAATATGAGAGTGCGCGATATTTCTGGGTGCTTGGCCCTTTTGCATTCATGGATTTGGTTCAGAATCTTAGCATTGAGACCTCCTCCTATTGAGCTCACCTTTTCACTTGTTGCGAGGTAGAGTTATAAAAAAAAAATTATTTGTACATTTTTTACCTTTTGCATTTGAATATTGTTAAGATGAATGGTTTATTTTGTTCCAGGTGGGGGGATTATCGTTGCACCTCTGACAACCACAAAATATGGTTGCTGGCGTTACGGAGACGGCTTAACGATTTGACCATCACAGGGGTAAGAAGCATTCAATTATCTTATATTTTGCTTGCGAATTTGTTACTTTTAGATTGAATTGTTGTTAAACGTTGCAATTTAGATGGACTCAGTACCAGGACCTGCATTTAGCCCAGATCACACCAAACTTTATTTTTCGAGATTTCCCTCTTTGGCCATCAGTCACAGCCTTGATCTGCTTCACTACGATTGAGTTCCAACAGCTGGATCGTGTTATCCGGTAGTTTGGAGGACAGCAGCCTATACCAGTTAAGCCACTGATCCTTGATAAAATTCACGGCAAGGATGCTCGTGGGGCAGATTATTGGTGACATGATTAGTACAAGGCATATCACGATTTTTGGGATGCACAGACGGACCAGGTAGTTCGGTTTCAAGGCTCTTCCAATGATCATCCATCAGCTGAGCACATGAGATGGTACTGGAATGTTATGCAGAGATTTTTATGTTCAGACCAAGTCCTTCGTGATCCTCAATGAGCTGAGATACCTTAAGATGTTCCTAAGCATGTTCCACCAATGCCTTTTGTGGCCCTTCCAGCTCATGCTCCAAATTGCCATCGACGATAGTGCCATTTACGCGTCGAGACATTCGCTAGCCGTCGCAAAGACGACGAGGATGATGATGATGATAATGATGATGATGATCCTTGCTAGTTTGGCAATGATGATGATCAGCATCACAGGCACCCCCACTCTTCTACCGGCGGCCTGAGTTACCAGCCCATGCCTAAGTATAGTACATCCAGTTAGGGACGTATGGCGGCCACCACTTCGCATACGATCAGGGGGCCTAGTTCGCAGATGATGGGCCTTCTTAGTCAGCAGTATATGACTGGGTCTAACTCTCAGTTGCTATCCAATCCTGGCCAGCAGTTTAGTCCCGAAGTGGATGTGATGTGTGCTGAGCTTGAGACTTTTCTTAATACTTCTATTCTGGTGAGTACACCTACGCTACATGAGACAATGTCACTAAATGTGTAGAGGCCATCATTAGATAGTATTGATCTAAATGTGAACCCATCTACACTAGTGCCTTCTTATCAGAGTTTGTATGGTTTTGATTTACTTGACGAGACTCCACCATCAACATTCGCAGTTGGCTAGATTGACCATGAGGCTCAGCAGGATCAGCATAAAGAGCCAGATCAAGACCAGGAGCAGCAGAGACACCCTAAGCTAGAGTTAGAGCTAGAGCCGGAGTAGGAGCAAAAGCACGACCATGGGAAGGGTCGGCCTCCACAGGAGATTCGTCCTCGTTAATGCCACACAGGTTGTCATTTATCGGCCCCTCGATGGGATAGATGAGACTAGATGTCCGTGTATAATGTGTATAATATTTACTTGCCTTTTTTAAGTTTCTATTTAGTAGTGACTGACATGTATATAATGTTTATTTATCGATGGACATTTTCTATGGCAAACTCATGTATATGGTTGTTTTCTATTTATTTAGATTCTAATATTTTGTTATGATGGATAAATAAACAACTTATAGGTAGAATATGTGAAAAAGTGACAAACTCCAATTGGATATAGTCTAAGTGCATATTTATATTAAAAAACACACATTCGAAATTACATTATCTAAGCATTTTGAAAATTAACAGCAGCCGATTAACAAATCAAAATCAACAATAGGAAACTAACAAAATAATACCCAATAGCTAGAAACTAACACATAAATAAACATAGAAGGTTAATTACCTTCACTAGGTTAGCTAGAGGATGAAGAAGGTTGAGTAGGGCATCTTCATCTAGTGTGACCCTCTTGTTTGCAAAAGCCACACCACTTTGATGGTCTGGATTCAATAGCATCCATTTCATTGCGGATTCTAGTTGAAACTGGACGTCCCTCAGCGGTTTGTCGTAGTTGTGGATTTGGACGTATTTGAGGTCCACTATACTCAGGACAATAATATGCATTTGCAATAGTTGAGAACTTAATTCTTTATATATTAAATATAGTGTGCATACGATAAACATAATCAACAAATGAGCCCCAGTCAAGTCGTGCATATGCACACGTAGTAAGTACATGATGACAAGGGTAGTGAAGTGCCTGAAAATACCCACAGTCATACCAACGATCTATCAGCCTCACTCTATAACTTCCTTCACTGTAGTTTCCTATTCATGCATGTTTCTTCACCACAAAAGACTCGTTTACCCGAGAGAATGTAGAAACAATCATAGTGCCTATTTGCTGCTTGTTGATTTCAATTGCTCGTAACAAGGCCTGTAAATATGTTAGCACAGATAGCATTAATATCCAACTTAGAATGGTCCTGTGAAAGCGATGCAGATAAATACGTGTGTGGTCCGTTGTACTTCCGAATTTCCCACACTCCCTTTTTCTAGTGATAAGTCATATGTATGCTCCAACTGCATCCATTCCCAAATTGCTTGCATTTGTTATGGTATTTTATATGATTAGATTCCAAGACCTTGTACTCAACTAATCTTCGGATACTGTAAGTTTTAACAGCAAATAATACAACCTCCTTATCAGGAAATTATAGCCCAACTTGCAACTTATTTTCTCCTACCAAACCCAAAATATCACCACCATGTACCATGGCTCCAATCCCTAGAAAAGTACTCCCATGCATGGCTTTCAAATTTAAAGAATCATAATGAGACACATGCACATATGATTAAGATTGAGAATGGGAATCGAACTGAGATTGGCTGCTCCTGGTTGGCTATGAGTCGCAGGCACTGCCTCCTAGTCCTCACCGCTATCGCTATCACCCAGTACTTCATCTGGTTCATCTTCTTCATCTCCATTATCAACAATAAAGTCATAACCTGCAATGGAACCATGCTGTGAGAGTGGTGCTATTATTTCCATTGCAAATTGCACACAACTTGGCTCGCTTATCAAATCATCTGCATCTTTTGTATGAACATTTTGGTACTGCACAGGACTTTGTGATGCAATCGCAAAGGTAAGCGAACACTCAACCAATGACAATGCAATAGACGCTGGATCGGGAACAGATCCTCCGGAGCTCAGCGTTGAGTCTTGTAAAACAATGAATAGCCTCATAATGCGGATCTCCGGAAACTGGGTGTGGTAATCAAACACCACCCTGATATCTTCATCACAGCTAATCTCAAGATTGTTGTATCGAATTAGATCTTTCCTAATCACTATAGGCAACCGATACACCATTTGTGTTATGTGCTTGTTATTTTGTTGGCGTAACTTCTGCAATATTCTGCTCTGCAACTCTAATAAATTAATAGAAAGATGAATATTCAGACAAACTAGGTTTGAACTGGAAAATGTTACTCCCTTATTTATATTTGTGATTTCACCATTATGGTGAGCAAGAATGTAGAGTCTTCCTGTTTATCACTCAAATTTTTTGAAAAATACGTACTCTACTTTTGTTGGAAAATAACATTAGATGGTTGAAAATAATACTGGATGGTGGAAGCTGACTATATAGGGAGGGGGATCCTACGAAAATCATGTGAGGGTCACACGATTTATGTGAAATAAGCAAAAATCGTGGGATGATGACACGATTTCTGTGGGACTCAATTGAACAGAAATCTTGCCACTCTGACATAATTTTTGTGCAATTGAGTTATGTAACACCTTACTAGACAAAATACTTAAGTCATAATATGTTACCCGATAAGTTATTACATGTGACTAGTTGATTTAACTCCATCTTCGATTTCAATATTAATAAATCGTGTACCAGAAGTAAAGTAACATAAATAAAGAAAATGCGAAATGCACAAAATTACTAAAACTGCATCATATGTATATGAACACATATACATCTGTTACTAAAGTTACCAAAAGATATATAAGATAGTATATGATGGTAAGAATGAGGCTGTTAACACAAAATAAAGCGACCTATCTATATGAACCATACCCTAATGGGTCCTTATGGGATATTTCATGTACAACTACTACCTATGACCCAAACTACCAAAAGAGGGTCATCATGTACATCTACTGTTCCTACGGTGGTGTACTCCAACTAGATGGATTTCGAAGAAAGGAATCCATTTGCCATGCCGGCATCTGCAAGGGTGTAATCCATGCTCGGAGCAGAAGACGAGGAAGATGAACTCGCAGTCTCAGATGGATCTTCCTCAGATATCGAGACTGAGGGTATCTGCTGTGGTGATGAGGTTGGCGGAGCCATGGCTGGTGTTGCTGCTGGTGGAGGTGGAAAGGGATGAGCCATGTGGAGAGGGATGGCGATGTACGGGACGGTAGGGTCAAACAGCGGGTGCGTAAGGGGTACAGCAAAGTCTCTCTAGAAAAAGAAGTCAAGACGGAACTAGTATCTACCAGATATGTACACGGAATCTATGAACAGGTCAAGATGGATGTGGAGTTCAAGAAACTTAATGAACAGGACGCCAGTAGCTGTGTTCTCCATGCTCTGAGAATGATGCAAAAATGTATAGTAGGGTGAGAAATAAAAATTTCTCAGTAGGAATCCTATATATATATCTGTTATCGTTGTTATTCTCAGGTGTTTCAGATTTTGGTTAATTGAAAAAAATGTTACATCAACAGGATGCTCTACTCAATTAATTACAGAAATCATAGCTCGAAGCACAACTTGGTTTTACTTAAGAAGATAAAGGAAAATTAAACAGAAAATAAGCAGTAAGACATATATTCTGAAATAATTAGGTGGTATCTATAAAGTAAACCAAAGTATATATATATAGCAGATAGTAATGCAACTAGCTCAAAACATAGTAACAGAAATTATGGGTATGCAAAAATGATAATGCACTTGACTTTAACTCATATTTTCTATATTTGGTCCCTTGGGAGTAAATTGGCCATAAGACTCCTGGGTAATGGTCCGCTTTTCAAGATCAACCTCGTTCCTATACAGGGTCGCTAGGTTTGCTTTCTTTGACTTTTCCACTGACCTATTCCCCTTAAATTTATTCAGGGGCTGGCCCAAGTCACATGGAAATCCTTCCTCATTCTTATAATAGTAGCATTACTTGTCTCATGCTTATAGGGTAGCATTGCTTGGCTAACCCTTTGACTCATACATGCATAACTTGCAAATTCATATTAATTGCATTTTCTGCTGAAATCTCTACATAACGGATCATGTTCGCTTCCAATGAATAATGCCATACAACCAGGAAAATGTAATTAACAGTAAACTCGATACTGAACATCATATTCATACCAAGAATATAACAATATCAATCAGTACAAGATTTAGAATCTTAAGCATCAATTTATCTTGCAAACTTTTAATTTCTAATGAGGTCCCCGAGTTCACTTTCAAGGTTAAATGAGTTCCGAGTTTCGATCTTATACAAGTTCTGACTTCTGGGGTTATATTCAGCTTTTCAAGATTATATGATTTACGACTTCCGGGTTTATGTTTAATCTCCCGAGATTGATTCTGGGTTGAGTCTCAGAATTATGTGTATAAAGATTTTATGTGCCTGTGATCCCGACCTCCGACCTGAACCCACAATTTGGTCTTTCCAGACTTTTGAGTGTTTCCTAAACTCTAAGTTCCTAACCTGAACTACATTCGATGTAATTTCCTATTCACTAAGTTTTGAGCTCAGCCTTAAGTATATCTCCCGAGTTCAATCTTAAGTATAGCCTCCCAAGTCAAAACTTAAGTGTTCTTTCCGAGTTCAATCTTAAATACACTCTCCCGAGTTCATCCTTAAGTACACTCTTCCGAGTTCAACCTTAAGTACACTCTTCCGAGTTCAACCTCAAAGATCCTCGACCTAGCTCTCTATTTACTAAATCCTGACTTCCGATATTAACTCAAGTTGTTTGTGTCTTATCCCAGACTTGTTCTACTTCCAGCCAGAATTGCACTCTTGTAAGGGAAAATTCACTAAAAATAGAAATCTGGGTGAAATTATGTGAAATTTATATCCATGTAAAACAAACAGAACAAATGAAAGAAGTTCATATCATTTGAATAAGTATATTTCAAGATATAAGCTCTGAAACTTGACTTTACTAAACTACCCTGTTCTAGCCAAGATTGGACACAGGGCAACTTTCTCAACTCACTAGGAATAAATGGGACCTTATCTAATTCGAAAATTTTTATGGGATATTCTCCTATATGTAAGTTTTCTAACAAAGTTAGTTTCACTCAAATTGGAGTTGTATAGAGTGAGTTACATCATACTGCTCGGGTGAAAGTCCTGATTTTTAGGTCAAATTTCGAAAATTCATAGCTTCCTCTATACTAACCCAATGGCCTTATATTATATATGTATGGAAAATTCTAGATGTCTAATTTCATATAAAAATAGATTCATGGAGTTTAAATAGCTGTAGGTGGAGCCGTACACTCTGCCGTATGAACCGCCGAGGAAAAACTCTAACAGCTTCTTGAGTTTTCTCTTCTCTTCAAGTTCTTTCCTACTAATTTCAATTTTAATCATAACATACATGTATAATCAATTATAAAACATCATTATCAATCCACATATCATCAATAGCATAAAGTATCAAAACCCACACACAACTCCAAACTAAGGGAAAATAAGAAGAAAAGTAGGATTCCTACCTTTTTTAGGTATGATTCTTGTTGAAATTGTGGTTGGAGTTGAGAAGATTTTGCTATAGCTTGAAGGTTTGTGGGAGAGGAAGAGGATATGAGTTGAGATATGATGAAACAGTGGAGAAAAGGATAGAGAGGGATCAACATTTATGGACCAAGTTTTTGCAAGAGCAGAAAAGAAAAAATATAAAAACTTCTAAAGCAAGTTACATGTGATTGATGGATTTCAGTAAGTTATGTAACTTGGTTTGGCAGCCTATTTGGAGGGCTGAGATGGTGCCACTTACATGGATAAGTTGGCTAAATCTTGGCCATCTATCCTAAGGTTCTCATAATATAATTTCTATTGATCTGGTTTTGACAGTTTAAATTACCGAAATCTTACCGATTTCTTTAAAATTGGTAAACTGGTTTTTTTTTTGAAAAATTTTGTGAGATTTCCTATGTTTCTAATCTAATTCCATTAAGCCTAATTACTCCTAAATCACACTTAATTAGCTTTAAGTAAATGCTTAATCGAATTTCGATTAAACCCACTTATTCGATAAAACCGAACAACTCTGCTGTTAACGATAAAATTATTTTTTGGACGTTACAAGTTACACAGAAATCGTGTCACTCTTCCACGATTTATGACTAATACGCTATGCAGACTTGAAATCGTATGAGGCTGACACTATTTTTGTTGAGTATGCAGACAGCCATAAATTATGCCAGCCTCACACAATTTACCTATAGACCACCAAAACAGCACATTTTCGACAATAAAATTGAAACGGGAAATTTTCATATTTAATTATTTTTTTATTTTATTTATGTAAAAAAGCCTATATATTATAAGATAAAACATAATTAATCATACTAAATAAAGCATGTTTTTAAACAAATTTTATTTATTAATTTTAAAATCTTAAATTTTAATATCGTTACTTTTTAAAATAACTTATTTAATTATTATTTTCAAATTTAATACAAAATTTCAGTTACCGTTATAATGATTAAAAGAAATATATTTCATTATAATTAGGATAAATGACAACTAGTCTCTTTGTGATTTGGAGATGTACTTCACCCCATTCTTCCTGCGAGGTAGCAGTCCACCCTAAAACATAAATGCCGCTTGCGACTCCGTTAATGTCTCCGTCTCCAGTTTCACCAGTTCCTCACAGTTCTCATTCTCTATGGATTTTTTTTCTCTCACTTCACCACCCTGACCATGGATTTCCTCTACTCCCATCTCCCCCACTGGCCCCACCACCACCCACAACACCAACAACCTCACCATGACCATGCCCACTCTTCACCATTTCTTTCCCCTTATGCTAACGTGACTAGGGGTGGTTGCGGTGCGGTTTGGATCGATTTTGAGTAAAAAATTCATCTGGTTCAAACAATATATTTTATAGCGATTTTAATTGGATTGGTTTACTTTAAGTTTTAAATTCGATCCAATCCAATTATTTGTGGTTTGGATTGGATCGGTTTGATCAGCTTTTGAAAAAGAAAAATTTTTAATTTATAATATTATAAAATAAAAGTAACATAAGCCATTAAAATAAATAAATAAAAAAATAAGTCACTAAATATTTATAAAATATTATTTAAATAAAAATAACACAAATAAAAAATTATGTAACAAGTTTAAATTATTATAAGTAAAAGTATATAAGCTTAATAGTAAAAAGATTATATTATATAAGATTATATGGTTTGGATTAGATTACATCAATTTTGAAAATTAAATCCGAAATTCGATCCAATCCATGTGATTTGTAAAAAATAAGATCTAATTCAATCCAAACTTTGCAGTTTTGATCGATTTTCAGTTTGGATTGGATTGGTTTGGCAATTTTGATTGGGTTGAATTGAATTTGAATACCCCTAAATGTGACCCACTTGTTCCTTTTCTATCTCCACTCTTTGGATTTCAGCATAGGACTGAAAAGCAACGTCCTTGCAACCATAGAGTAAGATCCTTGCAGCAGTGTGATGTGGCCCGCTAGCAAAAATGGCCTCATGGGTTGCTAAGGAAACCACCAAAACGTGAAGGTGGCCAATGTGAGGAAGTGATTGTGCTGGCCAACATGAAGCTCACCAAGGCTGCAACCAACGATGGTGTTGCAGTCGGGGAGGATCTGGTTTGATGCATGCCAGCATGAGGAAGTGAGGTTCCACAGGAGTTCAACCCAGTCACAGGGGTTGTGTTGCGGGTAAGGGAAAAGGTGTGGAGCTTGTTGTCGCTGTCCTTGAAGTCGCCCATCTGGAAGAGGGTGCCAGAGGAGCACCAAGCGTCGGTTGCTCGATGCATAGCAGTGGAAATGTTCCATGGCACTTCATCTTCTTTGAATTTCTTTTGCACAATCAGAATAGAAATAGAGAATCATTAACTAAAAACTAAGAGAAGATAAGGGAAATGGAGATGGAAGAGTTAGAGATTTGTTACGCCTTGGCAGAGTGCCGACAGCTCCAACCCACCACCAACTCAAACGATTTATGGGGGGTCTTTTGGAGGTTGATAATTATGGAAGGAATGGATAGTGTAGTCGAACTTGAGGGCCATGTCCACAAAGACGGTGCCAAAATTGGTGCGGTGCAGTGGAAGATGGCCACAGATGCCTGCAAATTGATTTTTTTTTAAAAAAAAAAAAAAATTTAACGAGGGTGTATAGGGGCTGTGGATAATTATTTTTTATATGAAATTTTTGTAAAAAAATTTAAAAAATATGATATTTTTGGTGGTATTAAAAAACTATAATATTTTTATTTATTATTATTTTTTCTTTCATTTTTTCTTTTTCACTCTTCTCTTTTCTTTTTTTCTTTTGCTTCTCTCACCTCTTTCTTTGTTCCCCCTCTCTCTCCTCTATCTTCTTCTTCTCTTTTGTCCCACGCTTTCTCTCTCTCTCTCAAAAACACACACATATGTACGACACACATAACACAAAAAAAAAAAAAATTCGATTTGAAATATGTCAGATTTCAAAATTTTTTATTAAAATAATAAAATTTGGCTAATAATAAATCAAAATTTCTTTTTATCTCTCCCATTTTTATTAAAATAATAAGATCCGATTGACAGTAAATTGGATCTATTTTTTTTCTTCTTTTTTTATTAAAATAATGAGATTCAACTAATATCAAATTGAATTAACCAAATTCCCAAATTTTTCAAATTTTACCAAAAATTTCATATATCTCCAATAAACCACTTAAAACAAAATATAAAAAAAAAACCCTAAAGCCGTTAGTAGCTTTCATAATTTGGGGCATACTGCTATTTTGCTGGAAAAATAGGGTGGAGGGCACTTTCTCCGAATCTCAAGGTAATATTTATTATTTATCCTTATAATTGATTATTTATTTCACTTTTTCCTCTCTCATAATTTTTATAATTTATGATAATTATTAAAACATAAACTTTTAATAATTATTTAAAAAAATTATTACTAAATAAATCTATTCCCAAATAACGAAAGCTTTTAATGTGACCTCCCGGCAAAAAAAACAAAGACCTCTGAAAGCTAAAAAAGTAAGGTTTGGTAATTTTTTGAATAACAAATATTTCCCAAAAATTATTTTTTACCTAACTATTACACTTTTAAAAACTAATTACTAGACTGTAGTAGTTTAGAAACAGTTCTACATCTATGGTCGTTTTTGCCAGGTTGGATTTGTCCTTGTAGTATGGCACAAGATCAACATGCGCCACCAATCTAACCTAGTAGAGATTTCGTTAGAGGTTCCTAGATGGCATAGCTTCAACCAATGCTTCCCAGAGACTGACATGACAATTCCAGCATGAAGCGAATGGATGGCGCTGCATCAAGTCGTGCCACCATGGGAAAATGCCACGTGCCCTGGTGGTAGAGTGGAGTAGGTTGAGTGACATGACAAGAGCATCATGCGCAGCCAGACGACGCTGGCTCAAGTTGCACCATTGCTGGCTAGTGCCACCTGTCCCGTGGCTGGCAAGGAATGACATAGCGCCATCAGACTAGCCTCATTTACACGAAGCTCTTCTCGCCTCCCCCCGCTCCCCTTCACCCAAACGGCTCCCCCAAACTCAATTTTGTATCTACTTCAATTTTTTTTTCCATTACAAATTAGGTAGTTATGATATAGGAAGTTCAACATTTCTTATAAAGGTAATTTAAATTTTATATGCTACTTATAATTTTTAATTAATTCATTTTCAGTTCAAAAGTATAGTAACATTTTGATATGAGCTTATTTTTCTATTTTTTAAGATTAGATTTTGATTTTATCAATGAATTTAATTTGAAAAAATATTTTTAATTTTTTTAAGAAAATTATAATAGCTTGTAATGAGTTTTTTTTTTTTTTAGTTTTCTTTTAAAAGGTTTTATTAGGATATTTATAATCTTGTTTCTTTTTATTAGAAATACTAGGCTATATAATAAAAAATTCATTAAAAAACTATTAGGATATATTATTATTGAATATTAGGCTTTACTTTTTCTCATGAGTTAATTTTTTTTAAAAAAATTATTATCTTAAAAAATACTCTATTTATTTATCTATATGTTTATTTTTTCGTTTAAAGATTAGATTTTTAAAAAATTTATTAGACCAAATATAATTATTATAATATAGACTATAGACAATTATAACTTTAGCAACATTCTTATTTTTTGACATGTATCATCATGTAATATTTTCAAAGTTTTGTGAAATGTGTAACAAGTGAATTTTAATTTATTTTATTGAACAAATAAAGTAGTAAGGAGACTATTTGATAAAATAATTACATTACCATTGCATGTAGAAAAGTACATAAACAATTGAATAATTAATACCTTTTTTTTTTTTTTTTACAGATGGCATCTAGCTCTTTTTCTTCATCATGCATCATTTGTCCTGGCCCGGAAGATGCATCGTTGTTGACAATGGAAGAAACACATGTTTCAAAATATATTTGGAATAGATATCTCAATCAAGTGTTAGTTGTTAAGGGAAAAATCTTTTTGTCGAGATTATTTCGTACTTGGAATAGGCAGGGTTTTTTGAAGTTGCAAAACTTGAATTTTTGCAAATTAAGCACATGTTGATGTCAACTTTAGTAGAACGTTGGAGACCGAAGACACATACATTTCATTTGCCTCCGAGGGAATGCATGATTATGCTGCAAGATATTGCTATCTAAACGATCTTTTGTATTTATAGGATACCAGTTTTTGGCAATACTTTTGGTCCATGGCAACCCATTCTCAAAATTGTATGGGATACCAGATTGTATGGGAACCCTATATCAAAATTTATGCTCAGCTCCCACCTATTTGCCTTAAAGACTCTGATGTTTGGAGAGTTGTTGTGCCACTTATATTTTTTCATATCTTGGAATGACATCAATCGAATCGAGTGATGCATTAATTTGGCTTACAGCAAGGTATTCCAAATCCAGCGCATTAACTTGAAAAACTCCATAATCTTACTCTTCACGGCAAGGAGATCGATAATTGGATGCTTTTATATGCTTTGGTTATCCAAATATGGTAAGATAAGGCACAATATGTGGTAATTAGTAATCAGTAGATGGGGTTATTGAGTGAGAATGATCCATACATGAGGTGGTATTTAAGGTACACTCATCATTAGATCAGTAGGGATGGTGTATGCAAAATGCAGACAATAAGTATTATTACCTTTTATTGATTAAATTATTTTTTGTTATTAGCACTCTATAAAATGTTCTTATCTATTTGAATAGTACAATCAATTGGAGCGGATTCATCATTTATCCTTTATTAACAATTTAGGTTTTTCGATAGAGGATATTAAAGGTGTGACAACAGAGTTATTGCAGCAGTTTGAGGAATCAGACACGGTCACTGAACCTGTGGCAACTCATGTTCAACAGCATCCCCTTCCATAACTTGATATGAATGTGGCAATACCATCAACTTGGGTGGAAGGTCATGGACTTCAGCGAGACAAAAGGTGAGAGGCAATTTTCCTCCACTTCTTGAGCATTGTCACGGCCAATATTATGTTTTGTCGATATCATTAGCCCACCCTATGGATTTATGTCCAGAAAAAAGCTATTATTGGCCACCTTAACATCAATCAATAGCAGGAGCATCATTTTCCCATTCTGCATATTATTCATACAGTCGAGATGAGGTGCACGTCCCTTTCGTACCAAGTTCGTCACAATTTACACCACCTGTGTATGTGCCACTAGAGTTCACACCTAGTGCACCTATGAGGTTTATGGATTTCTTATCATATGAAATCCTTTACACTCCACGTAGTATAAATATTATTTTCCACAGGGTATTGACCTGAATAAAGATTTTTTATTTGTAATTAACCCTATCGATGATGCGGCTGACGTGAGAAGAAACTCGTATCATAGAGCGAGAGATAAGCAACGTGGTTGTATATTATCGCCTAACTATCCACACGAATGATCATGGATGTATCTTCTTATTTATTTGTGTAAATTTTGAAGAAAAATGTATGTGTGTAATGTAGTTTATTTAAATTTTAATCCATTTATCTTGTAATTTTTATGCACACCTTTTTTAAAGTTTTTTCTTCTTAAAAAAATTTAAAAAAAGCCCAAATTATTATTATTTAAAATAATTCTCGAATAATATGTTAAGTAAATATTTTATTTTTCTTATTCCTTATTTCTTCAATTATTTACTATAAAAGAATATTTTCTAAAGCAAAGTTTATATTAATTTTTAATGTGGTAAAGTATTTTGTGAAAGTAACTAATTTTATTTAAAAGTTTGATGCATACAAAAAGTGAGAGTTACTAATATTATTTAAAAGTTAAATAGATAAATTAATAGTAATATAAATTAATCTTAATTTGAGTATATTTTAGTTAACTAATATAATTTAGTTAACTAAGGGTAATTTAGAAAATGATCACCAAATAAATAAGGTAATTTACAGAATTACAATGACAAGAAAATAATTAACAACCATACAAAAGTTTTTGTTTTTTAAAATAAAATAAAATCACACCAGATGACTTTGTACAAATTTGGCATAATTTAAATATCTTCGTCGTCTACAATGTCAGTATCATGTTGGGAGCTTTGACTTCTAGTAACACGAGAGCAAAGACATCGATTATGACCTTCTTTTTTGCATATTCCACACCATTGCCTTCGTTGCAACTCTCTCAAATCTATTTCATTCCTTATGCGTGTGGACTTCGACTTATCCTTACGATGAAAAGTTGACAAATTTGGAACCAATGTCCAACATAATGTAGTTGTGATGCAATCCTCATTGCCAATTAGCCACCATTGTTCACTATATGCATTGAAAATATTTTGAATGGAATAAATAAGATCAACTAATTGTAAAAGTCTATACTTACAACAGCATAAGCAACAATGACATGAGAGCATAGATATTTATATGCTTGAAATTTTCATACTGACAAGTACTTCTTCTTAAGTTTATGGCCCATGTATGACCACCACTTTGTGTCATAAGGTTGAATGCTGCTTTAACCTCAAACCTTGTGGTCTCTATGTCATATCTGCAAGCTTGGTGGGAACAAGCATCCTTCTAATTCTTCCTAATTGCATCGACTAACTTCTTACAAAACCTATTTCCAACACTTAGCTCCTCCCTAGCCTCCGCACCTTTTTGCATAAAATACTCTACTATCCTCCCATATATGCACTTAACCAATGCAATTATTGGCAAATTTTTAGCACCTTTGAAGACTTCATTCACAGCCTCTAGTAAGTTTGTTGTCATGTACTCGTATCTGCGTCCTACTGTATTATACACCTAACTCCATTTCTCCTTCGGTATATTATCAATCCATCTTTGAATTTCAGGACTAGTGTGACAAAAATTTTCCAAATTCTTATCAAATTAGTGCATGCAAGTCATATACCCTACATTAACACAAGTTAAATGTTAACTTTGAAAAGAAACAAAATTTATATATATAATATTAAAATTATGAAAATGTACTTCTTACTAAGTTTCACTAGGTCTTGCTTCAATTTTGTATGCTTGAACTTGTGGTTGAAATTGTTGGCAGTGCGACGAATACAATACACATGATACGCATATGAAGATTGCCAGTCAAGGTTTTCATTTGCCACAGCTCCTTTTATACTTGAATGCTTATCAGAGATAAGACACAGACCTTGCTTCCTTGTCACATATTACCAGATATTTCCCAAGAGCCATGACCAGATGTCTAAAGTTTCTCCTTCAACAATAATAAAAGCAATATGTAAAATGCAATTGTTGTCATCCTGTATAGTGGCAATTAAGAGCGTACCATGATACTTTCCATAGAAAAATGTGTCATCCACTTGTAGAAAAAGCTTGCAAATTGAAGGTATCGTAACATTGTTTGAATGTCCAAAATACTTGATGAACTGTATGAAACTGAATATATACTTTATTATTGATAATAAATTCAGTTGTCTCACTTTTATAGACAGAATCTGGTACAAATAACTGCATGTATGCAAGCTATCTGGGAAGCATTGTAAATGATTCATCTTAGTCACCAAACATCTTTGCTAATGCCTTTTGCTTTGCCTTCCAAGCTTTATAGTATGATACTTAAAATCCATATTGCTTATTAATTCTTTCTCTGATCAAAAGAATTGGAATTGATGGTTCTAATTTAACCAATCCTATCATAAATTAAGCACTCAAATTATTACCACCAAATAAAGTTAATAACCATAAAATACATAATTGATATACAGTTTAGTGACATACCTAGTATATTTACGCAAATAAAATTTGAATCTAATTTGCAATGATCTTAAGATAGTATATGATTAAAACAAATATGATGACCACCCATTTAGTGATTTGCCACTTGCTTGTCTTCTTTCCTAAAATTGCCCTTATTCTTCAAGGGCAACCTTCTTTGTGTCTTGTGCATTTTGTGCATAAAATTGTCGGTGCTAATTCGACCACAATATATGTTTGATGAACCTTTATAGAGTAATATTTAACAGCCATTTGTACAGCTTTTTGCTATCAAATCGTAAACCAACATATAGCTCATCTCCACTAATATGCCAAGACCTAAGCACATCCAACCCAAAAAATTCATCTATCTCTTGATCAGGGTAGTTCCAATTGATCTAGTTATAATGTGGAGACACTCCAAAATGGAAACTACATCAAATGCGTTACACCTATAAAAATATCATCAAGTCATAAAAGGGTTCTATTAAAATCACAATATATAAAAATACTTATTTGAAAACTAACTGTCTTTGTCGTTGAAGTTGTTCTCTAAGATGCAATGAGAATGCAATAGGATAAACTGTAAAAGCTGGAGAATCCAATTCAGCCTTAGAGTCAGAAGAATTGCTATCAAAAATCTCACCTTTGTCATCATCTTCATTTTTATCTGGTGATACATCCCTCATCTTCATCTGATAGCCTATATCAGCACTATAATAATCACCAAATGCAGCAGTAGAATGAATAGAAGGGGCAACAAGCACGAATGAACTGCCTACAATATCAATCTCAACATATAGTTCGAGCACCATCAAAGAAGATCATTGCTTAAAGATGCTGATCATGCAATCAATATTGTCATCATCAACTTTCTCGAGAGCAGTATATGTATTACTATCTCGAGCAATTGAAAATTTATAAGTAAGACTAGAAATTGTTTGATGGGTTGAAGCTTCAATTTGATGGCAATCTTTTTTTTTTTTTTTCCAGTGCATTATAATTGACACTTTTATTTATTTTAATTGATCTTTTATTAACTTCAAAAGTACATCATTGAGGCCCATCAAATTTACTACCATTCCAATATACAAATATAATAAAAGTAGTCATTTTTTTTCAACTAAATTAAAAAAAAAAAGAGTGTAAAAAAAGTTGACAAAAAAATAGAATGTAAAATATTCAAAGACTACATATAGGAAAAGAAACTAAAAATTGTGAAATAAAAAAACTCAAACACTGTAAAGAGTAAAAGAAACTAAAAAATGAGGAATTTAAAGCCTGAAAAAGAGAAATAAAAATTTCAAGCGAGAGTTTTGTGGAGAAGCTAAAAACTAAGAGACTATCAAAAGAAGCAAAATATAGTATATAAAAGCTGAAAATTTGAGAATGAGAAGAGTTTGAATCGTAGGTTAAAAATTGTATGGAAGAGTAGGTTATGTAAACAGGAGGGTGACGCAACTCCATTCTATACCATGTGTTACACCAACAAGATGACACACCTCCATCCCACGCCACATGTCAGAAGCTAAAGGCGACGCACCTCCATTTTGGGCCACTTATTTGACCCTGTTTCATCCGTGATGCTCTTGTCATGTCGCTCAGCCCGCTCTACTTTGCCATCAGGACACATGGCGCTTCCTAACGGTGGCACGACTTGATCTAGTGCCATCCATTCAGTCGGTGCTTGAGTTGTCATGTCACTCTCTGGGAAGTGCTAGTTGAAGCTGTGCCATCCAGGATTCTATGACAGAATCTCTGCTAGGTCAGACTTGCGGCTTATGTTGATCTTGCGCCATGCTACAAAGACAACTCCAACCTAGCAGAAAAAACCATAGACATAGAAATTATTTCTAAACTGCTACAATGTAGTAATTAGTTTCTAAAAGTGCAATGGTTAGGTAAAAAAGCCAATCAAGCGCTTTCACTTGCTACGTAATTCATCAAACACTACTAGAAATTTGTTAAAATAGCGATGGATTTTATTTACAGCTATAATCCATCAAAAATACAATGGATAATCTATTGGTAGAATTAAATAAATTATTGACATGAAATTATATAAATTGTCTAATATTCCATCTATAAAATCGCCGATAAATGTTTACTCAAAATGGCAGCAAACCATTATCTACAGACAAACCGTTATTAAGTAATTATGTTCTCATTTTAGTTTAATTAAAAAACTTCATCCATTATCGACGGATAATCTGTCAATGATTTAGAAAATAAATATTATTTAATTTATTTATTTTTTTCAAAATTAAATTTTAAATATTACCGATGAATTTTTTGACAATATTTGAAATTTAGGGTTTACCTTCAGATGCAATCCAGTTTCCATATTTTTTGTTGATAATAGATGATTAATGAAATGATTCGTTTCATTATCTTTTACCGACAAAAAATACGTCAATAATATGTCATTATTGAAATGAATCATTTCATTAAATTGTTATCAATGAAAAATCTGTCGATAATAATGAAACAGAACTTAAAATACAAGTGCCCCCTTCTTCTTCCTCATTCTCGTGATTTTCCCCTCTCTTCCTCTCTTCCTTATTCTTGTGATTTTTTTCTTTCTCTCCCCTTCTCTCTCTCATCCTCCATTACAGCCCTAGGCTATTTTCTTGCCATCAGAACTTCCATTTTATTATCGGAGATCATCAATGAGTATTTTATTCAGTTTAATTTTTTATTTTGCCTTTTTATTATTCCATTTCTTTACACAAAGTTTTTAGTTTCTAAGATAATTAACTAACTTAATTTGTTGTGTTGACTATTAAAGATCTTGTTTAGAGCACATGGAGCACTTTGTGATTGGTGTATTGACTGATTGGCTTGAATTGGGAAGTTTTAGGTATGTATATTCTTCTCGTTTTTAAAATATATGTTTTTTTAAATCTTAGAAACTTAAAATTTCTAGGATAAAGTTGTAGGATGAAGGAAGGAGAATATAATTGCATGATTGGGGGAATGCTTAGAATTCTTTCCCATTATTTGAATTGTATGCTGTAATATTATATGCTTGCATAATGTGAAGTAAGAGGATGTGCTCTAGAACGATTTTTAGGATTAATTAATTAATTTATATGATTGCATGTGTTTGTTATTTTTGTTTAACTGATAAAATAATTTTTGTACAAGCTCCTAAAATAAAGGAAGACTCTAGCCAAATTTTGTTGATTATTTAAAATATTATTTAATTAAATAATAAGTAATTGTTAGGTGTGTTTAGAGGATGAATTAATTTTTGTAGAGGGTCCTAATTGAAAAAGAAACTTTGCCTAAATCTTTTTTAACGTTATTTAAAAATATTAGTTGAATTAAATAATTTTTGGAAGTGTGCATTAAAATATTATTGTGGATTAAAAAATTAGTGAGGACTGCTAATTTATAGGGAAATTTTGCCCAATTTTTTTTTATTGATGTGTTATTATATTACTCTATAAGTGCATAATATTATTGAGATACAAAATATTTGCTCCAAATTGAGTATGGATGTATGATAAATTACACCTAAATCAAGGGGGGATTAAACCAAAATTTTATAAAGGAGTTGAGGAATTTATAATAGTTTGTGTTCGAATAGAGCAGTTTACATGTGAAGAGACGATTAGGTATACTTGTCATAAATGTAAATGTAGGATATTTTTAGACATAGAGTCCATTAAATATCACTAGCACAATGATCAATTTGAGCTTGATTTTTGGGTTTGGATTGAACATGGGGAAGCCCTACCACTAAAGAATCAATTTGGTGTCGATTATGTTAGAAGTAGTTCAAGTGGAGTCCATGTAAGTAATGAAGATAGTGCTAATGTCACTTGGGAAGATAATTGTAATCGTTATCAAGGAATGATTTTTGATGTTGTTGGCTACAAGTTTGGAATGTATTTCAAATCTTCGTAAGAGATTCTCGATCCGAATAATGAGAGATTTTATATTTTGTTAGAGAAAATAAATAAGCCTTTATGAGAAGGGTGTATGTAATAACCTATTGGTTGAATCAGTGACCCAGTGACCTAGTACTTTAGTTGAGTCAATTATCAAGTTGAGTTTTATAACTATGGTGATTGATCACATCCATGTTGTCACAATTTTGTTTAGTGGCTAAAATTTCTTTTATTATGCATAGCTAACACAACGTTGCGGAAATTGATCCCACAATGCATTTTCTTCACTTTCCCAGCAACCAAATAGGATCTCTCACCCTTACTGACTGAAATCGATTCTTCACGCAAGTAATTATCAGCTCAATAAATGAGTGGTTCTTTGTAATTGCAGAAGGTGGAGCCTGAAGCAATGGTAATGGAGCAAGAGAAGAACGCTTTCTTTGTAGCGGAAAGGGGATGTTGTTGGCAGGTATGCTTGGAAAAGCATAATGGGTATAGCAAAGAAGGTTGCTTTGTGATGCAGTGATCCCCTACTAGACAAATTCATTGCTATTGTTAAAACCTCTAAAATTCGATTCTTGAACCAACTTTATAATTTTACACATTATACATATAAATAGGCTGGTCTAATAGATTCAAAAGACTTTTAAAAGAGCCTAGGGCTGGACTTTTTGGATAAAGAGGCTTTTAAAATGGCCTAAACCTGATTTAATTATTAAAAAAGCCAAGACAAGCAAGGTGCAAAATAGGCCAGTCTGCAAGCCCTTGGTAAGCAGTCTAATCTTTTTCCATCCTTATTCAGAGCTTTCGCCTTGTATTTACTTCTTTCTCGTCTTATTTCCTGCGGCAGTGGCATCATTTTAAGAAAGGCACCATCTACCGTGCTCTTTACCGATCAAGGAGTATGGTACATCTTGCAATATAATGGTGAGATTATGAAGTATATCGATGTACTAATCATTTATGATGTACTGTAATAATATCTAATTTTAAGAAAATTTTTAAATATAATTAAATATATTTTAGAAATTAATTATCATACACTGATAGTGTAAAATTATACTGATAGTATAAAATAATTTTACACTATCAATATAATCAAAAAAATTTTATCAATGTAATGATGTAATTTTACACTAAAAATATAAAATTATTTTATACTATTAATATAATTTTATATTATTAATATATAAAAATTAATTTCTAAAAATTATAAAAATTTTATTAATATAATTTTATTTTGTCTAGTATAATTTTATATTATCAATATATAAAAATTAATTTTTAAAATATATTTAATTATATTTTTAAATTTTTTTAAAATTAATATATTACTATAATATACCATAAATGATTAATATATTAATACACTTCATAAATTACCGCTATTTGATATGTCACAGCCACAAAGTATATTAAGCACCTTGTACCGCGAAATACATTGCACCCGGCGCCTTGAAGAAATGCCAATGTAAACATTACGCGCTCATTTTGGCTTTTCTCCTTTAGGGCCCATATATCTGGACAACATTCACATTGATACTATTGGAATACGCTCGGAATCACCTACAACTATAAATAATTGTGGATTTTAATCGTTAAAGGAATATGAAAAGTAATAGGTTGTTAATAAGTAGATATATTTTGTGAATTGAATAAAAACTAAAAAGGTACACGCTACAGAACAAAAATCTTTCCGGAATCACGGATTTTGTAGCGCTGTTTCTATCCACACGAGAAAAGCATTTTGGTAGAAGTATGGTGCACCATGCGCTGTGTCGTCGGACGGGTAAGATGTGGTCGGTGTATGGATACTCCAACGACATATTATGTTTTTTAAATATCTCTCTCTGTCTTCCCGACCCCAAAAAACTCCAGTACATAGTTGCCCTTGCGATTCCCTCCTATGATCTCCTCCTTGACAATCTCGCTCAGCATGTTTTCCTTCGACAGAAAAGAAAAGAAAAGAAAGATACCCTCACCCAGAAGGAGCAATGGAAACTAGTATCCTATTAAATGTCTTTACTAATTAATAATAAAACAGCACAGAGACACCAACGTCCCTCTCCCACTTTTGGTTTCGTGTATTGTCGAGAAAAGGCAAATAAACTAGCTAGCTATTTCATTCAATAAAGCTGCAAGCAAATGCTGGTACATGACTTGGTGTTGCATACGATATTAAATCTGAAGCTGTCGATTTCTCGAGGCAAGTTGAAGCCCGGCAGCGGCGGCGAGAGCTCCAAGGCCTTGATGGAGACGGGGAAGAGGGCCTGCGGCTGGAGATCTGGGCACAGCGCTAATTGTATCCAGCCGTACAAGCAGCGACCGGAGTCCGGGGAGGGGGAGCGGCGGGCGACGGTAGGTGCGGAGGATGGGCGAGGAGTTGCCCGGAATGGTGATGCAGGGGGCAGAGGGATGAGAGAGACAGTGAGATGTGCATGCAGTGCATCTTAGGTTATTCGGATATCGATGCACCATCAGTTTTACCGTTGAATCACATGGTGCACGCGTGGTGCACCCGACTTCAGTCGGGTCCATAGCAGACATCACTTTGGTAGAATGATGTTTTCGTGAAGTCACTGGTCTTCCCCTCATTGCCCGTCACACGTTTCAGGTATTTTAGTTTCTGTCAATTCTGACTTGACTACCACCGAACTAATCCACATGCATCCACTGAAATGATACCACGTGGTTGCCTCACGTTTCTGTATAAACTAGTATCTAGAGTGGGTTGGAAAACTTTTGAATAAACTACAAAGGTACCTATCAATTTTTATATCACATAAAAATAAATAAATTAATTCCCAATATTTTAAAGCATTAGATAATTTAGGTTTTTTATTTTTAATATGATGAATGAGTATGATATATATAAAAATATGGATTTATGGATCAAAATACATGGATATGGAATTCAAAAATCGTCAATGGGGATTTTTACCTTTTCAAAAAATGCCAATGGCGGTTTTTGCTTTTTTTGGTATGGTGCATGGAAATACATGATTTATTTTTTGGTTTTTCAAAAATCGCCAATAACGGTTTTTGTTTTTTAAAAAAGCTGTTGCATTCTAAAAAACCACCAATAGCGATTTTTCTTAAATTTCCATATTTCCGTAATTCGCTCCAAAATCCCATATTTTGATATAAATTAATTTTAAATACCATATAAAAATAAAAGACCCGATAATTTAACCCTTCAATTAAGTATTTTTATTAAATATTATGATATAACCTGTTAAATAGTTGACATGAAAATGTTATCTTCTATTATGTCGTTTCGGTCATTCCCATTCCTTAAAATAGATTTAAATAATTTAAAGTAAGTATATTTATAAAGTGAGAAAATGAAGGGTTAATTATCCTTAGATTAATGAATGATATCCACATATAATGAAAATTATTGATTCAAAAGTGGTGAATCCCTCACTTTATTATTTTATAAATATACTCACTTTAGGAAAATCAAATATTATTAAAATAATATCATTTTGATAAAATTTCGCTTGTTTTCATATTATTTTAGAACATAAAATTTAATATATTAACTTGAGAATTTCCAACAAACTATCTCATTTTAAGAAATGAGAGTAACTAAGATGATATAGTGAGTGATAATAATATCATATCAACTATTTAATGAGTCATGTCATTATGTTTAATAAAGAGATTTGATGGAAAAATTAAATTGTTTGATATTTTAAAATGTTAAGGAATAATTTATTTTTTTTATTAGGAACTAATTTATATGATAATTTAAAATATTAAAGACTAATTTATTAATTTATTTTTGTTAAGGACTAATTCATCTGATGTAAAAATTAATAGGGCCCACTCTAAGGATTTACTCAAAACTTTTACTTATATTGGAATTCAGATAGTATAAAAGGGTACACACTATGAAATGAAAACTTTGATAAATTACGTGGTAATGTTTCTACCCAAACCTGTTTCAGTTTCTATCATTTATGCATTTGACTGAGAGAAGATATTTCTTAGATGCCCATAAATTGTGCTCATAATTAATAATTAAATAATATTTTAAATAAAAATATAAGTTAATTATGGATCCTATTTTCAAATATTATCTATTATTGATTATAAGTACATTTACATAGTACTTTATAATCATTTAAGAATTTCTTTTTGGCCGAACTTGTCAATAACTCAACATGTGTCTTATCCAATCAAATGAAACCACCTGATTTGGAGATGTATTCGTACGAGAAAATTTTGATGATGGTTTATATCACACTCACTTTAGAATAAAGGGTTCAAATTTTTTTTAAATTAGTTGAATAAAATTTAATCACATATTTAATTTAAATTTACCTAAGTAGGGATGTTCATGGATTAATTTGAATCATTTTTAAGTAAAAAATTAATTCAATTTAAATAATATAATTTATTATGATTTAAATTGGATCAATTTATTTTAAATTTTAAATCTAATTCGATTCAAATTTTTTATTTGAATTGGATCAATTTTTTTCAAAATAAAATTTTAGGTCTAGAATATTATAAAATAAAAGTAACTTAAATTAATAAAATAAATAAAAAAAAATAAAAAATAAAAGTAGCTCATTTAATATTTATTAAATATTATTTAAGTGATAATGATACATAAATTAAAAAATTATGTAATAAATTAAATTTATTATAAGTAAAAGTATAAGCTTAACAATAAAAAAATTATATTATATAATATTATTTGATTTACATTGGATTAGATCAGTTTTGAAAATCAAATCAAAAATTTGATTCAATTCAATCGTTTTGTGAAAAACATGAATCAATCTAATCCAAACTTTTCTAATTCTGATCAATTTTTGGTTTTGATTTGATTAATTTAGTGGTTTTAATTGGGTTTGATTGGACTATATTTAAATAGAGGTGTTCAAATTCAATCTAATCCAATCAAATCACTCGGTTTGGATTGGATTGGATCTTATTTTTCACAAAACACTGGAATCGGATTAAATTTTAGATTTAATTTTCAAAATCAATTCAAACTAAATAATACTATATAATATAATATTTTATTTTTAAGTTTGTTCTTTTATTTATAATAATTTTAATTTATCACATAATTTTTTGCATTTATATGACATTCTCATTTAAATATCATTTTATACATACAACATGAATCACTTTTATTTCTATTTATTTATTATTTATTTTATTGATTCAAATTACTTTTTATTTGTAATATTCTATGCTTAAGATTTTCTTTTATGAAAAATCAACCCAATTCAAACTACAAAAATTTGATTTGGATTGGATCCAATTTACAATCTAAACTAACCAATCCAATCCAAATCGCTATATATCTTATTGTTGGATGATTTTTAATTCAAAATCGATCCAAACCACACTTCGAACGTCCCTATATTTAAGCACTCACTTGACAATACCTCATATTTTATGTTTAGACCCCATAATTTTTGTTTGGTTACAATTTTATCCTAATCCTTATTACCATTATTCCTATCCCAAACATCAACAAATTTTCACTCATAAACTATCCTATATCTACAAAACAGAAAGAACACCCCAGCCCTTATTATGAACCCCAGCCCCCCACTCTCTCAATTTCAAGCATCAAATCAAGTTTGTTAGTCTGATTTCCATACATTTAAATAACTTTTTCCACCCAAAAATCTTTAAAACTTTACAAAATTTGAAAACGTTAGCTCTTCCCCCTAAATCAAGAACGCTAACCCAAAAAAATTTGAACTGTATCATTCGTAAACCCATCATGCACTGGAACATGTTATTGGCTGGCAATCCCAGTCTATGTAGCGCACATTCACACCAAACAAAAATACCATGTATTACTTTTTTTACTTTTCAATGGCGACTCCATAATGACCGTAGTATTATAAGTTGTCAAAAAGATGACGAGAAATGGCTTAACAACCATCGAATAATGGTCCTTTATTTTCTTGGTTAGTGTTATCGGATTTAGGGGGAAGTGTTAAGGTTATTAAGATTTTTGGTTAATAAAACTGTTCAGATATTTGCAAATCAGAGTAATAAATTTGATTTAATGTTTAGGATTGAGAAGCTTTTAATTTTTCAAAGAGACATTAGGCAAAAGTTGTAACCAAAACAAAAAAAATTAAAGGGGCTTAAATCTAAAATTTGAAATATTGTTATGTCATTGTCCATATGGACGATTATTTGACACATGTTTAAACACAATAAGAAGAGTTTCAAACCCCCTTAAATCCTACTTTAAAATAAGGGATTTTAAATCTTTCTTAGTTAAACTAATGAAATTTGGTCATCTGTTTAATTGTAATTCATTTAAGTACCCACTTGTCATTACTCTTTAACCTATATTTAGATCCATTTGATTTTTTTTTTTTTTACAATTTTACCCAAAGCTTATTTCCAAACATCCAAGAAACTAATCAAACTAGGGTTCTATCAGCTAGGTGTTTGGGAATAAGTTTTGGGTAAAATTATTAAAAAAAAAAAGTATCAAGTGGGTCTAAGCATAAACTAAAGAGTAGTGACATGTGGGTACTTAGGTTGAATAAAATTATAACACATGGCTCTAAAGTTTATTGAGCTAGTTAAGAAGGGCTTCGAACACCTTATTTTAGAGTGAGTACCATAGAAATCTTTTTAAATTAAAAAAGTACTAGAGAAATCACCGAATTTGATATAGCTAATTCAACTCCTTTTCCTTTCAAACGTCCACATTAATTGGATATTGGACCACCAAATATTATTTTTGGTTCATTTTATTTGTCACATCTACTAATCTACTAATAATATTAATAATTAAGACTCAAAATAAGTAAAATTATGCCATGTGCCAACTTCTTATGAATTCTAATTCTCCACCATTTTGTAAAAATTACTATTAAAGAAAATATTTCAACTTTCTATTTATTAAAAAATTAAATGATTTCATAATTTAATACACAATAAATATATTATCTTGATTCTATCTTCCAATAAATCTTTTTAAAAGATACATTATTGAAATATCTTTCATTCCTTTTATTTGAACCACACAAAATTAATCCCAAAATTCATGCATGTTATATTATTTTTTTAAAAAAAAATCTGATTTTGTTACTTTTTAATTATTAATTTCAGTTGATAATTGAGTGAAATAATAATTGTGTAAATATCAATTATATATCAAAATCTACTGATTATACATTATCATAACCCATGAATTTAATTACATGTGACAAATTGATACTTTGATGGAAAATAAAATCATTGATTGATTATGCGTTATAAATATATACATGAATATATAGCATGTACGTTATGACAGTATTGGTCATTTAGCATTTATATTTCGATATTATTTTCTTCCTTCTTCTCTTCCATTTTGGATGTAAGAGTTTTAATTTCCTTTATTTTTATAACTTCACCATTTTTGTCCTGCCATTGTTAGTCAAGTTTTTTTCATTCATATTTTTGCTCCTCTTATTTCTTTTATTTTGTGTTATTCCCTTACTTTTTTCATCCTATTTTAGTTGCACTTTTATTATTTGCTAATATTCCACTTCTAAAATTTTTTGCAAGGCTTTCTGATGAAGAGGATTCTTCATTCAAGTAAAAATCAGCACCAATATATTCCTTTTTTCTTTTAAATCATGCATGCTTCTTTTTTTCCTTTTAAATCATGTATGCATTCATGCTCCATTAAATCGGTTAATTTCAAATCCCTTTCCATTATTCATTTTTTTCTTCTAATGCATTCATTTTCGTTGATTCATCTAAAGTTTTAAATTTCTTTATGTTTATACTTTTTCCATGTCAATTTCATGTCAAATTTTATTTTATTTTATATGTAATTTGCGTTAACCTAATAAGTGAACCAGATTCACCATTGCTATTGAGTTTGTTTTTATTTATTGGTATATTATTTATCATTTTCTTCTTATTCTTCTTCTATAGTGTTGTTAGAGTGATAGTTGCTATTCTTATATTTCATTTTTCATTTATTTTTTTCTATTTTTTCTATTATATGAACACTTTTTAATTTCTGTTTTTATGTATATATTTTCATTTTTGTCTATGTTAATTTCACGTTTTTTTTTTTTATACATATAGTGCTGCCCTTTGCTAGAGAGTATTTGATTCAATGTTGTTTTCATCTCATTGTATTCATTTGAGTTTAGTTTCTTCTACTATTATTATTTTAAGACTGTTTCACATTCTAATTATTATTTTGTTTCCAAATTTCTATATATTTGGAGTTTATTTCCTTTTCAGCTTTTATGTTTTTTTAAAAAAATACAATATCTATTGAAGAATCCTAGATACTATTATGATCCCTTTCTTATTAATTTGTTTTTTTTTTTACTGTATATTTGTGTTGCATTTGTTGATTTCATTCATAGTCTTTTTTATCCCATTTTTTGTATATCATATTTGTTTTCCTTTTCTATTCAATTTTTGTGCTTTTTGTTTTAATCCTTCAATTTACTCCTTTTTTTTCCCTATACATTAGTAATATTAATATTGTTCTATTTTCATTAGTTCTCTTTGCTATCTCTTTGGTTCTCATTTTTCTACATAATGTTTTTTATCATTATAACTTTTGTTTTCATTGTGGTGATGAACAAGTACTTAATTTTCATGTTGCTGGTATATTCAGCTATGTGGAACTAAATATATAGCCATTTTTCCTTTCTGAACTAAGGACTATACAGATGTAATATTTTTTAGTTTCTTATTTCCATAAAAATTCATGTTGTAATTTAGATTGTCTTCTTGTAAAACAAAAGTTTTGGCGTTCATGCTTTCTTGGATTATAATATACTACTCTATTCCAACTCTATTTTCTCGCATCTAAAACTTTTGTGTGTAAGTTTGATAAATGGTAAATTTATATTTCATCATGGCATTCTTTATTTCTTATGTACATTTAATCTTTATAACCATAGCTTTCTCATATAGGCATAAGAAAATTTATTTTTGACGTTTTATTATTAGAATTGTCGTTATAATTCTTTTATTGCAAATTTGACTCGTGTATTTAAAAATTCAATGATTTCTCTTTTTATTTGTAGGATGCTTTGAGATTTTTCTTATTTTAGGAGTTTGATAATTTCGAAAAGAATGATAAATGCCCACTAACAATGATATTTATATTGGCAATTGAATTACACCTAAAGTCAAGGTTGTATTGCATGCCAGACACTTGAAACGAAAATTTGGTATCCCATTTTCCACCTAAATTTCATAATTGTATATTAGTAAGTTTGTTTTGAATTTTGTAAAAGAAAATTTGTTTTTTTTTTTTTTTAGGTGAGTATAGAAACCAATAGTTATTAATTATTATTATTACCAATTATTAATTGTTCTTCAAAATTCAAAATACAACTTCTTTTCCTTTCTTGCACTGATTCAAAATTTAAATTTATAAGAATGGAACATATTTAAAACATGTTGATATATTAATTTATATTATAGATAATAATTGATTATTTTTTGTCAAATGATTCACGGCAATGTATTATTATTATTATTATTATTGTTATGAATTATTAATTATTCTTACCAAAAATATAGTCTCTTTCCATTTTTTGGTGCTGATTTAAGATTTAAATTTATAAAATTCTGAATTGAAATTAACATATAAATTTTACTTAACTTAATTTACTTTAAAATTTAATTTCGTCAGAAGATATACGTATTCAAATATTCAAGCAATAAAAATGAAAAAAAAATCATTAATTCAAAAATTTTGTAAACAAAATTGTCAACAAATTTGTCATTTCCTAATTATTAGTAATATTTTCCAGTATTTTTACAAAATACTTTCATAAGTATTTTTTAAAAAGACAATACATAGTCAACATTTTTAACAGTAATTTGATTTTTTTTGCTTATATTTATTACAACTATTTTAATAAATATATTTAATATGTGTAGGTGCACCTTATAATTATTATCAATTTATAATAAATAAAAATTAAGTTAGTACATGTTCATATTAAAATATTAAAATTTTATTTAAGGCAATGATGCCTGCATGATAAAAAAAAATTTAAACATAGAATGATTTTATTGATACATGAAACAGGTGATATTGAATATATACATTGTAGAGATATGCTAGAGATGTTCATTACTAAAATAATATCTTACCTACCTTGTCATTGTTATCAATTTATAATAAATAAAAATTAATAAAGTGGTAGATGTTCATATTAAATTTTTATTTAAGACAATGATACTTGCATAACAAAAGAATTTAGACATATATTGATTTTCTAATATTGATACCTTAGATGGGTGATACTAAACATATAATTGCACGAAAAATGCCAAAGATGTTCATTATATGGATAATGATATTCATAAATAAAAGTAATAAATTGATATATATTCATATTGAAATTTTATTTAAGATAATTATGTTTGCATAACCAAGGAAATTTGACATAAAATAATTTTCTTACTAATATTGACACCTACAACAAGTGACACCAAACATATAATTACACCAAAGATGTCAAAGATATTCATTACACAAGTAATAACTTAGCTACCTTATAATTATTATCAATTTATAATAAATAAAAATTAATAAATTAAAATATATATATTCATATTAAAATTTTATTTAAGATAATGATACTTGCACAATAAAAGAATTTGGGCATAGACGATATTTTTGTTAATTAAAATAGATGATACTAAACATATATATTGTATGAGAGATACTAAAGATGTTCATTACACGAGTAATAACTTACTTAAGTTATAATTATTATCAATGTATGATAAATAAAAATTAGTAAATTAATATATATTCATATTAAAATTTTATTTAAGATAATGATACTTGTATGATAAAATAATTTAGACATAGAATAATTTTCTTACTAATATTGATAACTAAAATGGGTGACATCAAACATATACATTGCACGGGAAATGGCCAAGATATTCATTACACGAATAATAACTTACCTACTTTATAATTATTATCAATTTATAATAAATAAAAATTAATAAGTAATACATGTCCATAAAAATTTTTATTTAAGATAATGATGCTTTATAACAAAAGAAATTAGTCATAAAATAGAAAGAGTATATATGACAAAATATGAAGCAAGTAGTCTAATAGTGAGTAAAAACCATTGAAAGTTAAATAGGTCATATGCAAATAATGCTTGGTCTTTTCATACTTACATATGACATACAAGGTCAACACTGTCATATATATTTTTTCTATTTATGCTTAAATTTATATCCTTTAATATTAATAATTTTTTGTTATGAATTCAATATGTTATTTTTTATTTAGTTGTTTTATTAATATTTATCAATATAGTCATAGTGTTTGATGTATTGTCATGTTATTACATTTTCTTTAATATTAAAAAATATTTTCTCATATAATTAATTTCATATTTTATGTACTACAATAGTATTGTAATTTTCTATGCATCGCACAGGTATTTAACTATGAAATATGTTTACTAAAATACTTTTATTTAATTTTTAATATTTAACTAATTAATTTTATTAATCTCATACTATATTTCTCAATTAATAGTATGCTTAGAATTATACAAAAGATAAAATTATAAAATTAATAATAAATAATTTATTAATATACAAGAATAACAGATAAAATGGACAAAAACATTTTTACTAAAAAGTGTTAATTTAAAGCAAAACTTTCACCTAAATACTTCCCTTCAAACTTCATGCCCAATTTGCACTAAAAGGAGTCAATAGAAATTTTGGTCACTTATCCTCGGACTGTATTCGATGTTATGGTTTTTAATCTAAATTTCCTTTTTGTTGAAACCCCAAAAAAAAAATGTACAAGAGAACAAAATCGACAGTAGAACTTTTACCTGCGTATTTTTCTTCGGACTAAATACCCAATATGCTGTACAATATCAAAATTTTCTAACTTAATATTTATTCCTTAAACCAATAATGAACTTTTCACTTCGATGTTCAAGAAAGATCATCAAAAGGGAGATATCAGAAACATTACCAACCATATTATAAATAACTACAAAGGGGCATAGAATTATAATTAGCAAAAACATAACACAATGAAAAAAAAAAAAAAAAGGCACGCATGTCCAGTTTTTTGAGGTTGTAGGCATGGCAAACGAGGCGAGCAGTGGAGTCATCATCCATCTTCCAACCAGCAAAGCTCAGATTGTATCTCCGAGCCAGAGATTCCTTCACCCCTTGTTTCCATTTCTTCCAAACACTGCTTGCCCTTGCAAATTTTTTTTTTTTTCACGCGTTGGAAAGCGACACCAGTAAGATTAAACACAACCAGGCAAGTGATGGTGAATGGAACACAATGATGAATGAACTTACTGGGCCAAATTAGTGAAGGAGGTGAAGAGAACAAAAATATGAGCCAACAAGTCAATGGTCAACCGAGCAATCTCAGCCTCTAGTTCCAATCTTAGCACTAACATTGAAGCTGGACCACAAACAACAAAATGGACCACCTTAGCTACATTTTTCCCACGAGAAATCTGTGAGGCAAGTTCAGCTAAAGAAAAACGTTTAAAGTGTGATGCATTGCTGCACACTAGCTTACTTGAACAAGTTGTTTTTGGGCTTTTGCCCCAGCTGCCTCATATATATACAGCTGATACGTACCAACCCTATATATAACTACCTTCCCTTATATCACTCAACTCAAACTAGATAGAGAGCGCTTGTTATTAAGCACTCTTATTCATTCTTTGTTCCTCCATAGTCGCCTTTCTCTCGTAACATGGCTTCATCATCATCATTTCCCTCTCTAGTGTTTACAGTGCGGAGGTGCCAACCAGAGCTGGTGGCTCCAGCTATGCCCACTCCCCGCGAAGTTAAGCTACTATCCGATATAGATGATCAAGAAGGCTTCCGTTTCCAAGTTCCATTCATACAAATATATCGTCACAAGCCATCAATGGAAGGGAAGGATCCAGTTGAAGTCATTAGACATGCACTGGCAAAAGCACTTGTGTTTTATTACCCATTTGCGGGAAGGCTTCGGGAGGGTCCTAATCGCAAGCTGATGGTGGATTGTACTGGGAAGGGTGCCTTGTTCATTGAGGCTGATGCTGACGTGGCACTTGATGAACTTGGTGGTGCTCTTCAACCTCCATTCCCATGCTTCAAAGAACTCCTTTACGATGTTCCAGGCTCAGAAGGAATTATCAATTGTCCCCTTCTACTCATACAGGTTCAAAAAGGCTTTTGACTTTCTTGAATAATACATAATCCTCTTGGTAATTATAAATGTTATAGATTTTTTTTTTAAAATTTTTGAATAGATGAATATTCTTTTATTATAACAAAGAAAATACTATAGTCACAGAATTTTGTTGTCTAAATTTTTATCATATGGCTGTCAGATTGTTTCTAACTGTTAGATGGCTACGTCGTCTTCACTCTTTGACTTATTCAACTATCTCCTTGAGTATTGATAAATTATGACAAAAAAAAAAAATACTTTATAATTGTTATCTAGACCGGACTTTTACTCTATAATTGCTCGATTTGGCTCGAATCAAATTAATTTGAGTTTAATAAATTTTTATTTAGTTTTACACAAAAAAATAAAATAAAATATTTTTATCTAACTAGAAAACTGAAAAAGAATTAAAGGAGCTTAATTAAGAATATTTTTCTTAAGAGGAATTTTTAAGTATTATCAAAGAAGAAAAAAATTCTTGTTTCTTACTATTAAATGCTCAGCATATTAATTTTATGGGGTATATTTAGCTCTCACTTTAACTATATATCTTTTAATTTAATAAGAGTCAATCTTTATTTTAGTTCTAACATTTTGAAGTTGACATAATCATTTAGTTTCAAAATTTTTTTTATATCAATATAGTTATAATACTTTGAATTTTGATATCAATTTCATCATTTTGTCAAATAACTAGTAACGTTCCATCTTTAACATCATACTGGCTTCCCAACTTTATTTGTGCCAATTTTGATGTCAAAAGAATAAGGAATCAAGGTTTATCTACATTGATACTTGGAGATTTAGATGAGAAAATTTTAATTTATAATTTATTCATTTTCAAGTATTTTTTTTACTTTCAAATTGATGAGGTGAAAATTGTCTTTCCTCATCAATCAAGAAAGATAAATAAGTAACGTAACAGTGCATTAACCTGTCAATTAGGATTAATCATAATGAAAGTTACTGATGATGATTTGACAGAAGAATGAAATTGATGTTAAAATTCAAAGTGCTAAAACTAAATTGATGTCAAAAAAATTTTTACGACCAAATTGGTATCAACTCTAAAATGTTAAGATTAAAAATGATATTTACTCATATAATAACTAATGTTTTGATCATTAAATGATATAAAGTAAAAAATTTTGCTTAATTTGAAATTACCTATTAATTTTTCTTTTCTTCATGTTGGATTATAAATGACAGGTCACACGCCTCAAGTGTGGTGGTTTTATCTTTGCCATACGTTTCAACCACACTATGAGCGATGCAGTTGGTATTAAACAATTCCTGAATGCCTTGGCTGAAATGGCTCAGGGTGCTCATCAACCTTCTATTCTACCTGTGTGGCATAGAGAGCTCCTAAACGCAAGGGACCGACCACGGATTACATGCAACCATCGCGAATATGAGGAAGTGATAGATACCAAGGAAGGGACCATTGTTTCGTACGAGGATGACATGATTCAACAATCCTTCTTCTTTGGATTGGCCGACATAGCTACCCTCCGTCGCTTGGTTCCTTATCACCTTGGAGAATGCACTAGATTTGAGCTTATCACCGCATGCCTCTGGTATTGTCGTACAAAAGCATTGCAAGTAAAGCCCGAGGAAGATGTTCGCATGATGTCGCTTATCAATGCACGTGCTAGGTTTAACCCTCCAATGCCGGTTGGTTATTATGGCAATGTTGTTGTACACCCAGCAGTAGTTACCACAGCAGGAAAACTTTGTGGAAATCCATTTGGGTATGCTGTAGAGTTGATAAAGAAAATAAAGGCTGATGTAACTGAGGAGTATGTGCATTCTGTGGCAGATCTAATGGTGATTAAGGGTCGACCCTCATTTACAACCATGAATTCTTGCGTTGTGTCAGACGTCACACGAGCTGGGTTAAGGGAAGTGGATTTTGGATGGGGCAATGCAGTTTTTGGTGGACCGGCCAAAGCTGGGGCTGGGGCTTTTCTTGGAGTAACCTTTCTCATTCCCTGTGAGAACGCAAAAGGAGAAGAAGGTATAATATTTCCAATTTACTTGCCTACTAAAGCCATGAAGAGGTTTGCGAAAGAGTTGGGTGATATGCTTGGGAACCAAAACCAACCTACAAAGAGTGGTCAATATCCTACATTTATCCAGTCTAACATATAGCTAGCTTGTAGCTGCAAATTCTCATAAGTATTATATTGCACTACACTGAAATGTGTTGAACCAAGGTAACGTAATATGTTAGGTGGGTTTTAAATTTAGTTTGTTTGTGACCTGTCTTTTATAATCCAACATGAAAAAATGAACAAATTATTAGGTAATTTCAAATTAAGCAAAATTTTTTACTTTATATCATTTAATGATCAAGACATTAGTTATTATATGTGAGTAAATATCATTTTAAATAACATTTTAAAGTTGACGTCAGTTTGGTCATAAAAAAAAAAATGACATCAATTTGGTCTTAGTATTTTAAATTTTAACATCAATTTTATCCTTCCATCAAATCATCAATAACTTCCATTATGATTAATCTTAATTGGCATGTTAATGCACTGCTATGTTACTTATTCATTTTTCTTGATTGACGAGGAAAGTCAATTTTCATCTCATCAATTTGAAACTAAAAAGTACTAGAAAATAAACAAATTATAAATTAAAATTTTCTCATCTAAATCCCAAAATATCAATACAGATAAACCTTTATTTCTCATTCTGCTTACATCAAAATTGGTAGAAATGAAGTTAGGAAGCCAGTCTGACGTTAAAGATGGGATGTTATTGATTAGTTAACAAAATAATAAAATTGGTATGAAAATTTAAAACATTAAGACTAAATTGATGTCAAAATTTTTTTTGAAACTAAATTGATGTTGTCAATTACAAAATGTGCATTTATATAAAAATAAATATTTACTCTTATTATATTAAAAGATATATACTTAAAGTGAGAGATAAAAATAACCCATAAAACTAATAAAAATAATGTGTTGAGCATTCAATAGTAAGAAACAATAATTTTTCCTTCTTTGATAATACTTAAAAATTTCTCTAAAGAAAAATATTTTTCATTAAGCTCCTTTAAGTGAAAGTTAATTTTTTTAGTTTTCTAGTTAGACAAAAACATTTTATTTTATTTTTTGGTGTAAAACTAGATAAAAATTTATTAAACTCAAATTAATTTGACTCAAGTTGAGTCAGACCATTGTAAAATAAAAGCTCTGGTCTAGTTAACAATTATAGAGTAATGTTACATAATCAATTTTTTTTTTTTTGTCATGATTTATCAATATTTAAAGAGGTGGTTGAATAAGTTAAAGGGGTGAAAATGACATATCTATCCAATAGTTAGAAACAATCTCACGTGCATATGACAAAAATTTAGACAGCAAAATTCTGTGGCTATAGTATGTTCGTTGATATAATAGAAGAATATTCACCTATTCAAAAATTAAAAAAAAAAACTATAAAATTTATAATTACCAAGAGGATTATATATTATTCAAAAAAGTCAAGAGCCTTAAATTGACTTTACCATGTGTAATTTGATTCATTTGAAAAATGTTTTTAACATTTGTCACATTTTGAGTGATTCTAACTTATCTTTTTGAAAACTAAAAGATCATTATTGCATGTTATCTTTTTTAAGATCTTTTGTAATTTCTAATACTCCATAAAAGATAATATTAACTGTTTTTTTTTTAAATTGATCTTCTACTGCGAGCCACTTATATAATTTAAATTCAAACGTAAAAGTTATTAAACAAAAAATTAATAGGCAGAAAAATTAAACTTGTAAACTAAGTAGTGTTTTATTCTTTTTTTGTTTTGGTATTTAAACCTGATGAGATATTTTTTTTCCTCTTCCTTATTGTAGAATTAATCATTTGAGGATTGTTATGCATAATTAAGAACAATTATTGAAGAAATATTCTTTTATAGTTTTTATCTTATTATTATAACTATTAGAGATTAATTTATTCTCTCTTTTTTTTTTTTTTTTTGCTCCAGTTATCTTTTAATTACGTTCGTTAATTTGATTTTATTTACTTAGAAGTTGATTTTGATGCAGTATTATAGAAATTTAGAGGTTACCTAAATCAAATATTTTTGCAAAATTTTTTTATTGGATTTTCCGTTAAGTATTAGTCTATTATAATGAGATATTGATTAATCTTTATTATAGCATGTGCGAATAGGATTTTACTGTAATACCAGATTTTTTTTGCTATTATTTTGATTCTTAGCAGATGATACATTTGAAATATTTTAATTTATTGTGTACTTTGTTTAAAAAACTAAATAACAAAAGTAAGAAAATATTTATTTATTTTTTATTGATACAGAGTCTAGCAAGCTTTATATTAGGATAGAAGAAAAAAAAATAACTACAGTAATTTTGATTGTGCTCACTATTTTCCATTCACGTGATAAATTTTATCAAAATAGACATTAAGATTGATTAAACTGTGATTATTTATAGGAAATATAATTTCTATCTAACACATTTTTTAAAATATTTACTTTTTCATATTTGAGTATTATTTTATAATATTTACAATTTATAAGAATATATTTATTTATGATATGTAAATTGTAAAAGTAGTTATTTTTAATCGTAAGTTTTGTGAATTTAGGGTTTGTGAATTTAAGAAAATTAATAATTTACTATTCCATAATTAGATGTTTGAATTTTATGTATACGATAGATAATTTACATGAAAATATTTATATTTACATATGTAAAGTAGAATTTTTAATTAATTATTTTTATATAATTATTTATATAAAGATATACATTTTATTTTGTCCTATTAAAATTTTTTATATTTCGTTTTATGATATTATAAATTTTGCATAAAATATAATTAAACTGTATTGTTACAGATATAAGGAAAAGAAAAAAAGCAAGAATATATTTTAAAATTATTAAATTTCAACTATAAAATTAAAAGTATATATTTAACTGAATTCTAACAATGAATCTATAATTTAATTTTATTTTAAAATTTATATTTTACTCAATAAAAATTTTCACTACTTTCCTGATGAACCCTGAAAAGGATTAATTAATTAATTATCAAGTTTTAATTTATTAAAATCTTAGAATATGCTCAAATTAATTGTTTTATAAATAAATATTTATTAATTTAATTTAAATTTTGAATCATAAATTATTTTATCTTCACGCATATTATATATCTATGTTATTATTTTATAAAAATATACTTTTATTTAAGCATTTCTAAATTTAACTTTCTATTTTTAGTTGTTATATTAATTTTTTTAATTTAATTAACTATATAATTATTATTTTATTTCATTTATGTTTTTTATTATAATAATAACTCTTGTTGACAAGAAATTAAAACAGCTAAAACAGGTGACGGACAATGAAGGGAAGACCCATTTGGTACTAATTTCACGGAAACATCATTCTACCTAAAAGCTTTTCTCCAGCAAGGTGTGGACAGAAACAGTGCCACATTCTGTCAATTATGCAATTAAAATCTACAATTATTTGTAGGTGATTCTGAATGTATTCCAATAGTGTCTACATCAATGATGTTTACCTACCAAAAACATAAATGATACTCAAATATTAAAAAAACAAAACGAACATCTGCATTTCTTTAAACAATGGCATTGTCAGAGGTAATAAGACAAGAAAGACGTAAATACAAGGTGGCAGATACAATGTCCTCACCATGTTTGGGATCATTTTAATACCTTAACTGTATCATATTATACTTAAGTTATTTTATGACATTATTAGTTGTTATTCTCAACTAGCGGAAGTTCTTATAATTAAAATTAATGTAATTTATGAAAATAGCATGAATTTTTTTTTTTTGTAAAACCTTTATACTTGGAAACTGAGCCTTTAAGCGTTTACTTATTCGTATACATAGGAACGTTACTCCTTGTATCGCCTGAGTTACTTAAATAAACGTATGACGAAGTTGAAATAACATAACATGATACCTTAAGACAATAATGTAATCATAGATAGATCAAAAATCACAATCGCACTTAATAATTATCATATATGTAATAAGTCAAATTAAGTAGCAAGACTTCCAACATGCTTTTAGTTACACATAAATTGCCTAACTAGAGCTCTTAAGAAAATAATAACACTATGCTACTATCTCGATGCTCCTCAGTTAGGCGTCATAACAAGACAACTCATCATATCCTATCAAGTACCATCGAAAGCACTGTCATGGATGCTATCAACTCCATTTGAAGACGATATGGAAACAAGGAAGTGAAAAATACAAGATTTCTTAGTAGGATCCCGACTAGACAGTTGATGTGTCATCGTCATCGTTATCGTCCCAGCCACTTCAAGTTCATTATGAAAAACTGAACATACATAGATCCAATTTTTAAGGGTTTGAAAGAAAATATACGTTCCCGAAGTAGGCCTTTTTAAAATCTTAATCATATAAACATGATATAAAGTGTCACGAGGTCATAAGGTAAGGACATATATACAAAAGCATAGTATAGACGTTCAAACCATGTATATGAGAAAGTGAGGATGTATACACATTCATGTCACTTCATGGATTTGACCAGAGTTTTCTTTAACTTTACTTTCATACTTAGTATACACTTAACATTCTTTGCTTTACGTACCATTGGATAGACTGGTATTGAATATGAGTTCATTTCATAACTATCATTACATAGTACTAATCTAAAATCAGACTAAGTTAATAAGGGTTCCTCTAAATTGGAGAGGTCTGGGCCCCGTATCTCCAAAGTAGAGGGGTCTCTTAATGGGTCACCTTTCCTTTTGAAAGATCACGCATGATTATCTTGTTTTTGTGGATCACCTTCCCTTTTGAAGGATCCAATTATTACATTTCTTACATTACATCTTACATCTTCATATGCATTGTGCTCAAAGACATGACACAAATGGGCGTGCAATGGATATGTCTAAGTTCACAATTTTGACAAAAATGCAGTAGCATAATGGTAAGATTGGAGCTTCTCCAAAATTTGCCAAGCATGAAAAATTCAACCAATAACCAGTCATATTCATTCCATATCATCATATCAAGCATCAACAGTCATTCAATCACGAGTCAATATTCAATCAACTTGCCAAACATCACACTTAATATCATTATACACTCATACCTTAAAGGATACTATGGTTACATTGTTCTTTGTGAAACGTCTTACGAGTCATCATATGAATCTCCATGTTTGCACATGAGAGAATCACATGGCTTAAAAATAAATGTGTGTTATAGGCTTTAGCCACTTACGTCTTGGGTGAAATTATACTTTGATTAGGGGTTTTCATGCTTCTTTCTATATATTTAACTTAAGAGAAATGTCTATTTATTAAATCATTCATTTTAGACCTTTGTTATTTCAAATTTAAGTATTAGGCATTTTTTTTCCTATTCCCTCTTGTTATGGCCAAGACTTACATAGGGTTTTTAGCCAAAGTTTTGTCTTTGAATCTTTTACTTCCCTTCAGATGGCATACTAGTGATTCCTAAGTTCATGGTATAATCAAAGGCCCTAATCATACTTCTGTTCCTAAAGAATTTCGAGATCCCTTTAGTCCCTTAGGTCATGACAACGCATAACCCCACTCATGAACTCAACAACACCATGTGTTCACCATCATCAAGAAGTGATTTTTATTCCAAACAAAGTTGCAAAATTCGAACTTTATTAAATAAAACTGCGAGATTCCTCTTTCATGATTAAGAAGTTTTAATCTTGATGAAAGTTTGAACCTTTAATCATATTTATATCTTCAAGATCCAACCTTTATAAAATAAAGATGCCAGGTTCTATCTTTATGGCTAAAAAGTTTTATTCTTTAAGAAAGTTTAAACTTTTAATCATTATTATGTCTTCAAAATTCCATCTTTATTAGATGAAGTTGCAAGATTCCACTTTTATTACTCAAAGCATCAATCCTTATCAAATAAAGATGCAAGATTCTATTTTTATGACTAAAAGGCTTTAATCTTTAAGAAAGTTTGAAACTTTACTCAATGTTTTGTCTTCAAGGTTCAATCTTTACAAGATATAAGTTGCAAGTTTTCACCTTTATAATTAAAATGTTCCATTCTTTAAGAAAGTTTATATTTTTACTCTTTATCTTATTTTCAAGAAAAATAAAATTAATCTTTAAGAGAATATAATCTTTTAGTGCCACTTTTTAGACTTCAAGAAACAAACTTTTTAAAATTTTATACTTTATAATATTCTTTGGTCACATAAAATCCTTGCTGGAGGTGTAAAAAGACAACATTTTCAATCATGAACATATTATATCAAAAGAACAACTTTGAATAAGATTGTCTTCAAGAAAGTATATTTCTTCCAAATAACTTCAAAGAACACCAAGAATACATAGATCATAAAAGAAAAATGAAAGCTTTTAGAGCATTCAAGAAAAGAACTTCCAACAAACACATAAAATCTCATAAACAAAGTTCAAGAAGCAAACTTTTCTAAAAAGGAAAAGTTTTCTCTAGAAGAAAATGGAGCTTTTTTCAAGTTGTCACTTGAAGCTCTTGGCTATGGTAGAAGCCAAAGCTTTAAGCTTTTTTGAGCAACAAAAAGAAAAGGTAGAAGATCACTACCTAGGGTGTGTTTTGTGCCTTCTTGAAGGAGGAAAGGAAGATGAAGATGACTACTCCAAGGTGGCAGCGGCGGCGGTGGCTTCTAGAGAAGAAAATGAAAGCTCTTGTGTTCTTGAGAAAGTGGATGATGGAGTGTTTAAATCTTATCTCCAAAAACCAAAAGATGTTATCTTTGAAGGGGTAGTGACAAGGTTTGGTTATGGTGTTGGTGAAGAAGATGAAGTAAAGAGAACTTGGAAGAGAGAAGGTTAGAGAGAGATTGTGAGTTTGAAAAAATGAAGTGAGTCTGTGTTGTGTGTATTGTGGCTGTGACATATACTAGGGCAAGGAGGGGATATTTTGTTTTATTTTGTGTCAATTAAGATTTGAGGAGACAAATTGGATGATAAGGGAGATAAATTATGTACTTATTCTTACATAAAGTAACTTTGTCTTATGCTTTTTACTTCAGTAAAATCATCAATATATTATTGTTTAGTTAACTTAATTTGAATTCTAATGATGTGATTAAGTACTCATACAACTTAATTAACTTGATTAAGTAAGGATTAGTGATTAATTCATATGATCATAATTAACAAAAATTAAATTTTTAATTAAGCTTAATTATCCTTAATTAAACTTAATTAAGTTAATTATAGGAGATTAATATTTAATTAAGTCATTAAGAATTTGACTTGCTTAAATTAGAGATTTCTCTAATTTTAATTAAGTATTATCTTCATAATTATCCTTTAGTCCTTTAATTAAGCCTTTATTCTTTAATTTCTCATTAAGTGCCTAATTACTCAGGGTCACTGAAGTAATTTAGCATCAGGAAAAATCAAGAATGTTGCAATCATTGCATGGTCTTGCAAAATAACCCCTGCACACATGATGTCACTGTTTAAAAATATTGTAATTTGGGTCTCTTTATAATTTATTTGCTATTGCATTTGAGACCACTTATTCGGCGAGTAATTAGAGGAGATAATTTCCACTATGTAATTAAGTGATTTCGACATTTTGTGCAAAGGTTGAAGGCAGCTATGAACTTTGAAGTGGTTTAGCAATGAACAAGGTTGGGTTTGTGGAGGAAAAGGTTTTATGCAGCGGAGTAAATGTTGAAGGTAGCTTATGGAGTTATGGTTTGGGGACAAAGAAAGTAACCATGAGAGACATATCTTCCCCCTCCTAAGTCCTTTTTTTTTTTTCTTCTCACTATTTTGGTACCCAATACAAACATATTGCTAGTCAAATCAAGTTAGAATACAAAACTCAAGCCTATGCATTACACCGAAGAAATACTAAAATACATATAAATCTCAACCACTATTGAATAGTAGCATATGAAAACTTGTCATTTCAAAAATTCAAAATTTAGAATAAAACAAAATAATTCAAAAAAGAAAGCTTATCCATAAAAAAGTTAACGTGAGCAATGAGATCCACAAAAAAACATACTTAACACTCCATCAATCTCGAAAAATAACAAGCAATAAATATAAAAGGACATAAATTTAAAGGAAAGGGTGGAAATTTTAGGGGAAAAATCATATCCAAAAAATAAAAGAAAAAAAATGTAACCTTCATAGAGAAAGAAGGAGAGACAGCTAAGGGGCGCAAGAGAGGTAGATCAACAGAGAAGGAAACAAAGGTGGGAGAAGGAGAAGAAGTTACCGGAATACAGCCTCTCTTGTCAATCATTTGTGTTGACAATACCACCGGAATCCCCGGCCATCGTCTCCATCCAAAGTTCTAGTAGAAATTTTGATGAGGTTGTATTTGCAAAACTCAACACTTAACATGCTCCATATCAATAAAAGTCCATCTATGCACACTTTTAATCTTAACCCTCCGATTTTTATTAAATCAGATCTAACAGTTCTCACAAGTGGACCTTGTAATGATCCCAAACGTGGTGCGGATCATCGTATCCGTCACCTAAATGCAAATTATGATCTTGCCATTTGTTTTCTGCAAAGGGAATATGCCAATGGTGGTAGCTAGAGAATTTTCGCACACTTTTTAGTTTTTCTTTTTTATATTTTATCTTTTAGTATATGTTTGATATGAGGTAAAAATGGAGGATAAAATTTTATGGATGAATTTTATATGTAAAATTATACATAAATCTCATCCATAAAATTTTATTTCCCATTTTTACGCTTGCACCAAACAAACCCTTAAGGGAGAATTTTTGTAACTTGATAAGCTCCACGTCTCTATCTGTGCGTCTTAGGTGGTGACTGGCAAATATTACGGAAAAATTGACGGAAGATTCAGTATAAACTCTGTCAATTTAACTATTTTCAATTGTGCCTTGTTAGTCACCCTGTTTGTACTACTAACGAGTTTTATTTGTTTAAAACTAGTCTTAAAATTGCCAAGAGAGCACTGCTTTCTTTTCAAATACCATTTCACGAAATTCTTTTCATAACATTTAGTATTTTCCCTACGAAGAATATAGAGATAAAAACAGCCGCGATAATATGCTCCTTGTCATCCCTACTTGGGTTTGAATATCAATACAATATACGCACCCAAGAAAAACACAGACATGAAAATACCCACACAAAAAGATCATGCAAATGTCCCTGACAGTGTGATTGGAATTATTAAAATAAGAAAATAGAAATGATTTAATTTATAAATCAATCATGTGTTTGGAATTGAGATAATTTCTTCCCCTTTTTTTGTTTTTTATTTCATCATATTGACATGGACGATTCTAGGCGAGGGGCATCGGTGGACGGAAGGGAAAAAAACATAATGTTCTATAGGCTTGGGGCGGGCACAGTCTGCCTGACATCGTCTTCATCTATGAATTTTCTCAAAACTGTTAGCTTTTAGTTGGAAAAGAAAGTACTATAAGGCATAAAAATTGTCAGCAAATCTTTAGACATGATAGACATAAATAATTTCAAACACGCACCGCATTATGTCAATACAAACAATGTAAGATAAAGGAAAGGAGAGCGCAAGAGAAAGGCCGAGCGCTCAAATACAATACGTGTCAAAGGCTTTCTCTCTTTTATTTTTTTGAAAAAAAAAAAAGAAAAAGATAAAAGCTGAACATAGTGCACATCTCAAAATAAAATTATAGTTTGAATGGTAAAAATGCTTAAGCGTTAAAAAATGCACATGCTCATGGGTTGAGCATTTAACAACGTTCCCACAAACGAAAAGGGGGTGAATTCTTAATTGGAAAAAAACTGAAAACTGAGATATAGATTATATAGAAATAGAGGTCAATCCGAACAAACGTGAGAATTATAAACACTAAATCAAGTCTCATTTAACTTCAGAAGGCTGACTCATTTCACATCCACTTATAATTCTGCTTCATTTCACTTCACATCGAGCCTGCTACCATGAACCTTCAGCACCTACTGTTGGACTCTTGAAAGCAGAGAACTCCCAGTATGTCTTCAACGAGAATGGTGGGAAAAGAGTTGCACCTTCTTCAGTAATTTTGGATATCTGAAAAATTAAACATCAAATATAATATACTAAATACAATGATGCAAAAGATAACACATTCAATTAAACTTTTAAGATTATATCAAGAATAAGAATACAATGACAATAACAAAAAATTTTCTCACTAGCTAAAATCAGTTATATGGATCAAACAATGCTATTGTTTCCTATGGTAAACCATGTCTGCGGACAAGCTATTTTCTTTTCTGCTACATGGGAGCCCCTACAGGGGCTAGCAGGGGAAGGGCAAAGGGGGGATTGAATTCCCGACCAAAACCAGGACCAAGGGAATTGCCACTTTGAGTCCTTCATGGTTTCATCAATACTTTTTCTTGGTCTCATTTTACCTTTTTTGGGCTATGTCACGAAGATTTGATGAAGTTTTGCATTGGGTGCATTTGAATAAGCTCATAAAGGAAGTACTTTTAAGGCAACACTTAGAAGCAAATGCAGAAACACACGTTCTATCCACTACTAAAACAAAACAAAGTAGAAAATTGATTATTTTCTGCTTCTGCCTTTTTAAGAAGCTTATCCAAACAAATAAAACAAATTTAAGTAGTAATTTTTCCCCAAAAAAAAAAAATTACATTTCTTATTTGAGGAACACAAACAAACAAACCCATTGACTATGGATTGCCTAACACAACCCTTCTCTTTTATCTAGGCTTTGGACTGGGTACATAAAAATTAGCAACAAAACACAATAAAGGTTGCAGAGTCAACGTAAGAAGGTTGCAATATAAGATTCACAGTTTCTCCCTGCTTTAGTGTATTGAACAATATACATATACATATGTATATATAGGAATCGCCAATGACCAGCCATTCACGTGAAGGTTAGCAATCTCCACATTTTGTTTTAAACAAAGAAACCAAAACTTCATACAAAATACGCCAGGTAATTGACAACTAAAAGCACCCTTATTTTGTATGATGAAACAAAATGTGATTGTCTTTTTGGTAATCCTTATATGATGAACAAGATTACATGTTCAACTCCTTAGAAACAAGATAAGCACATATCACTCTGATAATTGACAAGCAACCATTTTCTTTTAGGTGTTCTCACCTTCCGGTTTGTCTTGCAAAATAACTAGTAATTCACTAGATCCCCCACCTTTAAGGTTGCTTAACTGATATTAGTCTTGATTCTTGACAATCTAATTTAAGATCATGATATAGTTCCCCAACACATCCATGGGAAGGAAATCCAACCAAAATATCAGATAGTCTATTTTCTTGATTTTCTGCCTGTATGTGTTCTAAATTGAAGCCTTTCATTTGGAAACCATGCTCATTACTCTTGATTCACAACATATTTTTGCGTAAGTATAATAAAGCTATTTGTTGTCTAGAAACCTGCAAACTTTTCTATCTTTTGGGTTCAGTGGAGATTAGACTCCAGAAAGATCCAAATTCAGGCAGAGAAGGTCACATAGACCTAGGTACCATGTGATTGTCTCTTACCAACTAAATTCCCAATAATTGAACTTAAAAATGCTTCAGCCTGAGCCATATACTTCTCAAAAAGTATGTGATCTTTAAACTTCTAACTAACAAAGTAATGTGGCTTCCTAAACAATGACAGGAATGTAGAAGAAATTGAGAGTAGTACAGACAAGATCACCAATCAAATCAGAATACTTCCCTTTGAAATTCCATTCATACAACTTGAGGGGAATATTGTCAGAAATTTAGCCCCTGGCCCACGGGTATGCTAGCACTAAGCAAAGGAGAACTGTAAGCAAGAAAAGGAAACACGAAAAACCTGAATCTTGTTGACAGCAGACCTATCACGATATAAAAGCACACGCATGCATTTTTCAAGTAACTGGACGCCTTGTTCAAAGGTCAAGTTTTCATGCCACTCATCACGTAGAATTGGCCTAGCAAGATGATTTCCGAGCCCAGTTGCTACATGGCTGTCTTCAAAATTCACACCAATCATGTTAACCTGGATAAGATTCGCAAATACAAAAACTGAAAAAAATTAGCAGGTAAAAGAGTTGAACTAAATAAAGATGACAGAGGAACGCATACCATGCCAAGGTACTTCTGCCCATTTTTCACACCACCAAGTACAAGTGAGTTCCACAACGGGTTGAACTTGTTGCGCCTATTGTACATCACACGTGTTAAATAGTTGTGCACCTCCTTGGGCCCTAGAGAATTCCCATCATCCCACATGTTGTCATAAAGGCTGCAGCAGTCATAACCAAAAGTTACATGGGAATGTTCAAGTTATAACATTGGAAATGGTAGGGGAAAAATACATTCCTTTCCTCAACGTTTGAAACAAATAAATAACCAATCCAGGAAAAATAAAGCAGATGTAAAGCATTTAACTGAGCAGACCCTTCTGTTCTTCACTAATTTGAAAAATCCAGGGCATACTTGGTAACAATTTTTTTTTTTTATTTTGAGAGAGAGAGAGAGAGAGAGAGAGAAGAGAAGAGAAGAGAAGAGAGAAGAGAGAAGAGAGGGGGGGGGGGGAGTGCTCACATAAGCTCATCAAGGTAGCGTAGAATCTCCTGAAAGTCACTTATTTCCCCACTAGCACCAAGAAGAGAATGTTTTCCAACAGGCTTCAAACGCTCAATACTCTTGTACCGCAGAGTAGATCCATATGAACCTATCATTATATATCCATCATTGACGTGAGATGCAATGCGGACTGAGGCCAATACCTTAAAAAACACGGTGATGGACTTTGCATAGATGAATAAACATGTTTATCAATCCAAAAGCAAATACCATACTGAAAAGAAATTTGTCCAGAAAAATAAAAAAAAGGATTTCTTAAAAAGCAATTTCCATGAGATTATAAGAATCACATTGAGAGCATTTGGCATGAAGATAAAGCCCAATTAAATAATACTACAAAGTAAAATACAAGAGTCAACAAGAAGAAAGAACGTCTTATTTAAACTAAGTATAAAAAAGGATTACAATCAAGAAGCTAAAGTTGGCTAAAAGAGAATTAACGAGATTTAGCATGAGACCTCCTGTATCAGCTGCCATAAGAATACCATCTTTGTATTTGATGGCGACTACAGAGGATCCAGTTACGTATGGGTACCTAACGAGGAAAACAAAATTAGGGTTTAAACCAAGATTTGCAAAAGATAAACAAGCTACGAATATGAATACATTAAAGTGTGGAAACCCTAAACTGTAGAGGTGGAAACAGATGCGCATTAAGGAAGGAAAGAGGAAGAGAAAGAGAGTGCATACAGAGTTCTCTCGGTTTCAGCCACAGGGGCCATCATCGTCTGAATGATTTTGGATCGTAACGGCACTCGTGAAAGAGCAACTCTGAGAACAAAGGAAGGGGGAGCAGGACCAGAGAGAAGTGGGGTTGTTTGCTTAATATTGATTTGATACAAACGACGTCGGTTCCAGAGTTTGCTTTCAGAAAACCCAAACGTCGTCGTCCAACTGAAAAAGAAAAAATTCGGATGATTATTGTAAGAATAATTAAGCATACTTAATAGTGTAAATAATATTTGATTGGTTTAAATAGTTTGACATTTATTCTTTTCTAACATTCTAAATTTAAATTTTGTGAATAAAAATAGTAGTGATATGAGAGTTGTATCTGATAATAAACTGATCTAACTTAAATCAAATTAATTAGAGACTAATGAATTTTTTTGATACATGGATGGCAATTAAGTTTAAAATTATACCTTGTATAAACTATCTAAATCTGTTATTACTAACCCACTTCTAGTAGCTCGAGATTAATGAATTCTAAATATTAATAATTTAGATAAAAATATATATTTATCAATTTTACACTGAAGTTTTCATTGAGAATTCTTGTACACATTCAACTGTTTCACTTTTATGCACTCCTGTTTTCAGTCTTTTTTTCCTTTTTTTTTAATAAGTCTTTTAATTTTTCATTCTTATTATAGGTAAGTTACAATTCGTTTTGTATTATAGTATTATTGTTATTATAAATTTAATTTTATTATTATTTTTTCATGAGATTTAAGTTTATGTATCATTCAATTACATTGTGGGAAAAACTTATTTTTTGGTAAGAATTATTTAAAAAAATTATTTAGAATAAAACCTAATTGATAGTAAGTTTGATTCTTCACACAATTACCATATTTATAACTTATAATTCAGCACAATTGATTTCATCTTCAAGTAGCTTGTCTACATATTAAAGTTAGGCACCCTTTAGATTCAGTTATTTTGACTTTCGATAACAGTGTTAGTTACTTTTTAAAACATTTTTTATTCAATAATTTTTTTCGCTATTGCATTATCACAGTTAACCAAGGTAATGCTTATCGGACATTCTTAAATTTCCTTTTATATTCTGCTGCCTTAACATCAGCAAAATTTGATAATTGAATAATTTTATGCCACTTGACAACATGCATTCAATGGGAAAAAATGTTGCAAAGTGATGCCCCTTAAAATGTGATTTATTAACAATAACAATGTGTGATTCGAAGCTCAGGGTATTTTTGCATTGCACCCTTTGACAGATGGATCAACAAGGAGATATTTATTAACTTTTGGAACTATGAGTGAATTAACACCCATACAATGAACACACAATGCAAGTCTCGTTTTTGAGAGTAGAATTCCATCTTATACAGATAATCAGTTACAAGTAATATACAAAACTATTTGTTTCTTCATTTTTGTATATTACTATATTTCAAGCCACTTTTATCATATGCTGTGCTTAAGTGTGGGAATAGGTTAGGTGGCTCATCGAAAACTTTTAACTTAACTTGCATTAGGCCTAGTCTAATTTAGTCTACTTAGTGAACAAGTTAAACTAAGGCTTTTCAAAAAGTTTATTAACCGAAATGTTTAAGCCATTGGCTATTTAAAAAAAAAAAAAACTATTAGACCAGACAGAATAGGCTATTTATAGTATTATTATTATTATTATTATTATTAATGGTAATAGAAGCATTTTGAACAATTTTAAAATAGGTCTTTTGATCTATTTGAAAAGTCTTTTAGCCTATATAGAAATAGGGTTTTGGCCTTAGTTGGAAGCCTTTTGCCGTATTTAATAGTAGAGTTTTTGATTTATTTAAAGTCTTATTTTCAAGTAGTTTGTTATATAGACTTTTAAATTAGGTCATACTTAAAAAAGTCAGGTTAGACTTGAAAAAAAAATGAATATTAAGTAATAGGTTAGGGCAAAAATTGCATATTTAAAACATAGGTCAAGCTTGTTTAAACCCTAACCTTGCTTAGGCTATTTTGATCATCTGTCCCGTTCTTTTAGTCAAATGCCTAATGAATTCAAACAATGGTGAAGATAGTAAACGCACTTCAAAACTTGGAAATGCCACCCGCGTACTAGCCAAAGTAAATGACATGATTCAACATACACATTTGACTACAACTTCAAAGCACCTATTTGATATGATAAAATAGGATTAAAAAAAAACGTTAGTTAGGATTTAGAGTTAATTTGTAAGATTTTGGATTTAGTTTGTTTTTTCTTATTATTATTTTTATCTTTTTCTTTATCTTTTTGTTAGGTTTAATTATTTTATAGGTCTCTATAACTTCACTCAATTTTTAATTATATCTTTATAGTTTAGAAACTTTTAATCAAGTTTTGCATATATATAGGCTATTATGGCTCTATTGAACAATACATTGGTTGTGTGTGTGTGTATATATATATATATATATATATATACAAAATGCAAAACTTACTAGCATATTGTTCAAGACGCTAGTAAGTTTTGCATTTTGTACACAAAACTTACTAGCGTTTTTCAACAATATGCTGGTAAGTTTTTAGATAACAAAAAAGTTGAATAAAAGTAACAATAATTATGTGGGACCCATCATCTAAGCATTTTTATCATTTTGCTCATTTTTTTCGTGTGCATCGCGTACTGTGCTGCAAAAAATGCGTCCCTCTATTACTACTCTTAATTAAAACAACTATTTATTGGATACTGATATACTATGTATAGTATAAGAAAAGGGGCAATGCAGCTAATTTCTCATAACACTCCTTCTTTTTTTTCCGATAATTTATCAATAAAAATGGCTCCAAACTCTTCAGAATGAAGAGGAGCAAGTAGATATAGCAAATATGAATAAGTGCAAATAAGACATAAAGACAACAATCATAACAAAAAATGAAAAAAAAGACTCTAAAAACATATCAGTTAACTCCCACCAAACTGGCCAAAGCTGTGCCACTGCACTTTCCTGCCATTCATAAGCATGTTTTCTTTGATGATAGTTCATGAAATCCTTCTAGAATCACATAATGTTTCTTAATGTATTCTTGTTTACTGCAAAACAAATGCTTTTAAACCTGCTTCTATCATGTTCCAACTTCCAAATAAATCTAAGATCTCAGCAACAATACTCTTTCCTGTTCAACCAAGCCTTGACTTGATTTGATTAGGGCTGAAAGTGAGTCAATTCAGCTCGTAAGTTATTTCTGGTAAAGTTCATTAATAGCTCAATAAGCGGAATTCGTGAGCTCATGAGTTAAGCTTGAGCTAAAGATTTTAGCTTGTTTATTAAATGAGCCACATGACTTGATATGTGTGTGTGTGTGTGTGTGTGTGTGTGTGTGTGTGTTTATGTGTGTGCAAATAAAATTATATTTCATTATTGTTATTAATGTTGTTGATATTGTTGATATTATGCTCTTATCACTAAACATCCTATAGTTTATTAAGCCAAAAGGATTTAATTTATATCTAACTTAAGCTATAAAGTTTGAACAGCTCATGAGCTAACTCGAGCTCGAGCTCCAATTCAACCTAATATTAATGAGCCAAGCCTAAGCTATGCCAAGCTCGGGCTTTTCTTGGCTCACTTCTAGTCATAGATTTGATCTAACAAAAACAATAGTTTCAACATTGAGGATCCATTCTTCATTAGCTGCAACTGTTAACAACTCAACAATTGCAAGTAATTCAGCCTATACAAACCAACATTGATCTGATTATATAAAGCCCCTTTATAATGTCACGTCTATTATTATGAAGCACCCCACCAATAATTTGTTTATGCAATTCAGCACCATATTCAATGCATACCTACCAAATCTCCTTCTCCTTCCCTTTTGCTTTCCTATTGTATCTCTATCATTGCTTTACCATTTCTGTAGTATCAATGATAAAATCACGAGAAAAAGGAAGTTCACCACACCATCTTGACACCCAAAAATCCCATCTCTATTTTATTACTTTTTTTGGAAAACAAGAATGTCTCACTCAGCATTTGCTCTTTCAAAAATGATCCTATTTCGAATATTCAAAATAAACCAGATGATAACAAGAAATAAAGTAGACCAAACCTATTTTTGAAATCCACTCTATGGACACTCCATCCAGTTCTAAAAAATGACGCCTGATTCATTTGAAATAGCCTAAACTAATCCCCACCACTTTAGACATTTGTAGCAAATATTCCAAGTATGGTAGCATGTAAAAAATAAATGTAAAACAAAGTCCACTTTAGAATTACCAAAAGTGCATCTAACCTACTCTATCTGCATTAAGTTGAACTTCACCAATCCATCTTTTGTATTTAATCTTCCAAGAATAGCGAACCAAATTAGCAATTCAGCCCTAAGAGGAACAAATCCTTCCATACACTACGTACATAATTCTCAGCTACTAACACATTCTCACAGCTAGCACATATCTTCAGCCTTTAGCTATGAGAAATTAACAGTATTTCCACTTGCCTTACACCAGATACAACATATCATTATCCAATAAATAATTGTCTTAATCAATTGTTATGTAGGTCCTTATAATTTGTAAAACTTGTAAACAGGTCTCTGTAGTTTTATTACAAAATTCAATCAGATCCCAATTACATCCATGTTAGATGACCCCAAGGAATATTCCCAAAATATTTCATTTAGTCTAACTTTTTTGTAATGGTGGAAAGAGGAATGGACTTGATTGAAAATTTTTATACAATATAAAGACTTGATAGTTTTTAAACTATAGGGATCTAATTAAAAATTAAATGAAACTATAGGGACCTACAAAATAATTAAACTTTTTTGTTATTCAATATAAGTTATCACTGTAACTAGTTTAGAAAACTTTATTTGCTACAGTAACTTGGTCTGTTTGGAACCTCATGAACAGAGTTATATTCAACCAAGCTTCTTTTTCAAGTTGAAGACTTATAGGAGTATAAGGAAGAGTGCTAAGGAAGGGTATCTTGTTAGAAGGAGTTCACAAAGTTAGGATAGCAATGGGTGTTTTTAGTTTTAATGTTTCTTTTGATTTTGCTTCTATGTGGTGGCTATGATTGTAATATTTCTTTTGATAGATGGTGTTTGTGACTTTAGTTCCTCTCATACTGGTAGTTTTGAGCAATTTACCTATCAATAAAAAAATTACCAATTCCATATAATAAACTTTCTGAAATTACTTATACTTGAGTTCAACTAATCTTTTATTCAAAATATCTTAAATGAAACACAAAATTAGCATGAAGATGAAAGTTTCCTTTTTAGGTAGTTGATTAATCATTTTTTTAAATATATTAATTTAACCAATAAAATACATGTAAAGTGAATGAATAGTAAAATTTGACATTAATAATGAAAAACAATAGCGATTTGACTTTGAAAAATGAGTGTGTTATTCATTAGATTAAAGTTTTAAATATAAATAGATATTTTATGATATTTAGTAAACATCCATACATCTAGATTATTTAATGTATATTTACTATTTTAAAATTATATAAATTTAATTACTAATTATAAATAATTTTGTATGTTAAATTATATCACGTTTATGAGCTTCTACTTTTTTGGAGAACAAACGGAAGCAAAATGGAAAATAACAAAGAAACACTACTATTCTATCAAATGGAACAAGAGCAACTGGGCAGCTACAATGTAGACTCCATAAATGTACAATATTAACCACTATCGATAGTCCAAAAGTTAGATGGTTTAGTATGACAAGGTGTGTCATGCACCTTGCCATCCAAAGCTGTCTTTTTTCCAAGCATATCACCCAGGTTTTAAATTGTGGTTGTGGTCGCGATTGCGGTCACTACGATTGCGGGTGTTGTGGCTGCTGTGATGCGGATTGCGGCCATTGCGGCATGATTTTTTTTTTTTTTTGGTGCACAAAATGTAAAAATAAAAGAAATACAACAATTGTAGGACTAAAAGATAAGGTGTCAAACATATTTGATACAAACTTGTGTCTCTAATATACTCAAATATAAACTTCTCATGTTGTTAGAATAATACAATAAAATTAGAAATTCTAAGAGAAATACAACTTACTCCAGTTATGATTAAGTCCCTAACTGTCCAATCCAATGAACAAATCACCAATTTAAATATATGACTTCACTACAGAAAACATGAAAATAAATTAGAATTAGAATCTTAAGATTTTTAGAAAATCAATGTTTTCTTCTAAATATAAATATAATTAACTAAAAATATCATTTAAAACTAAAAAAATAAAGGAAAATAATTTGATTGAAATAAATGGGAGATAAATCAAACAAAACTTGCATGATGCTTATTACCACATGGTAGAATGATGCGGTAGATCATATCCTCCACTTTCATTCTGACTGTCAATTTGTGTATCTCCTTGTACAAAGACATAATTGAAAAATTCACTGCTTGATTGTTGATAATAAGGATTTTGATAACCCATTGGTAATTGGTAGTATGGTGGAGCTTGACCACTTGTATATTGGTCATATATGCTCAAATAAAAATACTGATAATATGGTGGATACCCTTGGCTACTTTGAGATGATTCATCAATATCAAAGTCACTGAAACTTTGCTCAATATTAGAAGTGGAAGACTCTTCATTTGCAATATTTTGTTGTCTTCTTCCTCTTTTAGAATGTGATCCACCCCTTCTATTATCTCCAAGTGAACTATCAAAAGGCATATCTAGCCTATAAGATCTCATATCAATCACTAGGCTCCTATCACGCCTATTGTATGGTACCTCCTGATATGGATCATTATGTATTTGTTCATCACCATCATCCTCATCATCACTTTTTTCAACTTCTATATTATCACCACCATTACCATTGTTATTACTTGGGGGACTTAAAACCACCATTGTTTTCATTAGAATTAGCATCATCATTACCAACTTCCATATTTTCATCATTAGAATCGATTATAGGTAACCACTCAGCATTTCATACTCCCTCTAACAGTGGATTTTCCCTTTCTTCAATCCATGGTGACAATGGATCATCATCTTGAAATATGTAGTCAAGATTAATTGGATTGAAACTAGCTTCAATCTCTTCTTGACTTCTTCTCATTTCATGTCTCATTTTCAACTTCATATTATAAAATGTAAAGACAAGTTTTTGCAACTTTTTGTACTTTAGTTTATTCCTTACCTTGGTATGGATATAACTAAATGTGCTCCAGTTTCTCTCACAATTTGTGGCGGAAGTTGTTTGACTAAGAACTTTTATTGCCACATGTTGAAGTTAAGGAGCACATGAACCAAATATCAACCACTATTCAGGTATTTTAATTAATCAAATAAAATAAATAAATTATTAGTTATGTGAAAAATAAAGTTGAAATAAACTTATTTTATTAATATGTAAACAAAGACAAATAATAGTTTACTTGGATTCATTTCATGCCAAGCTCTTTTAGCTTGTGGTGTGCCAAATGTCTTGCCCATTTCTCTAAAAAGCATCAACTATAAAGCATAATATAATATGTTAATATGTAAATATAATATTAAGTTATAAATGTATTAAATTTTAATCTAAACGTTTCTTACTAACCTGATTCAATGCTTTAATTTGATCATCTAAATTTCTTTCCAATTTAAGGATCACATTCTTTATTCCATCAAATGTTTCTTTATAAACATCAATCCCATGTTCAACTCCATATTGAAATTGTGGGTTAAGAGAATAGCCTAAAAAGAAAGTTAATCAATTGAAGTGTCCTGAAAAAGGAAGTTAATCAAATAAAGTATGCAAAGCCATGAATATAAGGTTTTAGAAATAATATAAATTAATAATTAAACTGATGTACCTACAGAATGAGGATCACAATGCATGAATCTCTAACATTCATCTATTATTTCATTGTACTTGGAATAATAACGACAATTTTGTTCAATAGATTGCTTTGCTCGATTAATGGCTTCATATATAAAACCCATTGTTGGCGTCTCGTCACCATCAACCAATCTCAAAACTTTTACTATAGGCTCAAATACTTTTAGTATATCATTAGACTTGGTCCAGAATTCACTACTTACAACAATGTTTCGTGCTTCACATGCTAGTCCATTCTTCTCTCTACCAAATTTAGATCTTCTAAATTCTTCAGAGTTGAACATATTTCTTAACCCTTGCTTTTGCTTCACAATTGCCTGAAGTTGCAAGAATTGTGTTGCAAACCTAGTAATTCCCGGACGAATAATCTCTTTACCTCCAGTATATTTTTTCATTTGATTTACAGTCCATATGTGGTTATAGATAAAAGATGCCATTATCTTTGTTTCATCAAATATTTTTTTCACATTTTTCTTTTTTCCTATGTCTTTCAAGCAAAGATCTAAATAGTGAGCTACACATGCAGTCCAATAAAGATGTGGCCTTTTTTCTATCAATTTTTGACCTGCTGCTTTTAGTGTTTTTTCATTATCTGTAACCACTTGAACCACATATTCTTCTCCTACTTCCTCTATAACTTTATCAAGCAATTGGAAGTAATAATCTGTATTTCTGGTATCAACACTAGAAGCATCAATAGATTTTAAGAAAATTGTCCCTCTACTGCAGTACACCAAAAAATTCATAATGTGTATATGGTTTATACTATCTGTCCAACCATCATACATTATCGTGACTCTTTTCTCCTTCCATATACTTTTCAACTTATTTATCCACTCCCGCATGTTTTGAAATTCATTTTCTAAACATACATCTGAAATTTTATAAGAAGTTGGGCACTTAACTCCTCGCCCTACTTCAGCAGCAACAACAATCAAATTATGCAACCAAGGAGAGTTAGATAAATTCATAGGCAAATACTCATAAATAATAAATTTGCTTATAGCTTCTCTGAGCTTCTTCCTTAGCATTTTCATAAAGCCAGTGTTAACTTTTGGTTGCTTTGTGCTTTTGCTTCTCACAAGATTAATATAAGTAGACCTCAAAGCAAAAGAGACATCTTGTGATATTGTTGCTCCACTAGCACTTGCATGAGAGCTTCCACCAGGTTCATATATATTATGAAGTCCTCCTGTTTGTTGTCTAAATCTTTGTCTATCTTCCCACTCACGATGTGATCTTCTACTTTCTTGTGTGGCTAGCCTTATCTGCTCATCAATATGGTCTTCAATTTCATCTTCATCATCTCCTCTTAAACGTGCTTCAAATCCTTCTTTTCTTTTTTTGGAGTCATTTCTTTTTGCTTTTGCATCCATAAGGAACTTCATCATACTTTGTTGAACTAATGTGGTAACTTTAGCACATCCTACCACTTGGCCTTTAACATGTGCAATGTGCTCCTTCAACTTGGTAATGCCACCCTTTATGACTTTATCACAAAGTTTGCACCTGAAATTATTTCGATTTCCAGCCATAGGATCTTCAAAACGCCATCCAATATCATTACTTGGAGCACCTTCCAATCTTCCTACTGGAAACTCTTCTCTTGGTGGCATTGTAAAATTTGACAATTTCTGCTCACAAAAATAATTACTAACAATTAAATTAAACAATGATTTTGATATAACATACTAATTAATTGAACTTAACTAGCTTAACTAAATAAAATACATTATACATAAATGTAAACTTATAATTAATTATTTTAACTATTAATTTCCAAACTTTTAATTATATATTTTTAGATAAAAATTATTACATATATATTTTTAAAATACATTATACATAACCCCTTTTTTTAAATTAGAAACTCAATATCTTTTTTAAAAAAAAAAACCTCACCTAAAAGTCCAAAAACACACACACACACACACACACATCTCAAACAATCCCAACGTCCCACTCCCACCCAAATCCCAAAAAAAAAGGAAAAAGCCACCCCACCCAATGTCCCACTCCCACCCAATTCCCAAAAGAAAAAAAATATGGGGGAAAGTCACCTCACCCAACATCCCACTTCCACCTTCTTGTTGCTTCTACATTCTTCTATACCTTCCCCACCCATCAAAATGTATAGGCAGCCAAACCAAAGGGAAAAGAAAAAAAAGAAAGGGGACCATTGCAACCCACCCCTACTTTCTTGTCTTCTTCTACATCTACTTTCCCAACCCGTTGCATTCTGTTGCGACCACAAAACGCCGTTACGATGTAGCTGCAATGCCATTACGTTACAGCTGCTACGCCGTTGCGTCGTAGTTATTCTTGTGAATCGGAGTCACTCCGCAATTGCGGTCCGATGCCGTTGCAGCCACTGTTGCAACCGCAATATTGCGAATGCGGTCCACAATTTAGAACGCTGGCCAAAAGAAAAGGCTTACTTGAACAAGCAATAAATTAATTATCTAATTTCCAGCTGCCTCATATGTATACAGCTGATACCATCCCTATATATAACTACCTTCCCTTTATATCACTCAACTCAAACTAGATAGAGAGCGCTTATTATTAAGCACTCTTATTCATTCTTTGTTCCTCCATAGTCGCCTTTCTCTCGTAACATGGCTTCATCATCATCATTTCCCTCTCTAGTGTTTACAGTGCGGAGGTGCCAACCAGAGCTGGTGGCTCCAGCTATGCCCACTCCCCGCGAAGTTAAGCTACTATCCGATATAGATGATCAAGAAGGCTTCCGTTTCCAAGTTCCATTCATACAAATATATCGTCACAAGCCATCAATGGAAGGGAAGGATCCAGTTGAAGTCATTAGACATGCACTGGCAAAAGCACTTGTGTTTTATTACCCATTTGCGGGAAGGCTTCGGGAGGGTCCTAATCGCAAGTTGATGGTGGATTGTACTGGGAAGGGTGCCTTGTTCATTGAGGCTGATGCTGACGTGGCGCTTGATGAACTTGGTGGTGCTCTTCAACCTCCATTCCGATGCTTCAAAGAACTCCTTTACGATGTTCCAGGCTCAGAAGGAATTATCAATTGTCCCCTTCTACTCATACAGGTTCAAAAAGGCTTTTGACTTTCTTGAATAATACATAATCCTCTTGGTAATTATAAATTTTATAGATTTTTTTTAAAATTTTTGAATAGATGAATATTCTTCTATTATAACAAAGAAAATACTTTAGTCACAGAATTTTGTTGTCTAAATTTTTATCATATGGCTGTCAGATTGTTTCTAACTGTTAGATGATTACGTCATCTTCACTCCTTTGACTTATTCAACCATCTCTTTGAATATCGATAAATTATGACAAAAAAATACTTTATAATTGTTAACTAGACCGGACATTTACTCTATAATTGTTCAATTCGGTTCGAATCAAATTAATTTGAGTCTAATAAATTTTTATTTAGTTTTACACAAAAAAATAAAATAAAATGTTTTTATATAACTAGAAAACTAAAAAAAATTAAAGGAGCTTAATTAAGAATATTTTTCTTAAGAGGAATTTTTAAGTATTATCAAAGAAAAAAAATTCTTGTTTCTTACTATTAAATGCTCAGCACATTAATTTTATGGGTTATATTTATCTCTCACTTTAATTATATATCTTTTAATATGATAAGAGTAAATCTTTATTTTAAGTTCAAACATTTTGAAGTTGACATAATCATTTAGTTCTGAAAATTTTTTTGATATTAATGTAGTTATAATACTTTAAATTTTGACATCAATTTCATCATTTTGTTAAATAACTAGTAACGTTCCATCTTTAACATCTTACTGGCTTCCCAACTTTATTTTTGCCAATTTTGATGTCAAGAGAATAAGAAATCAAGGTTTATCTACATTGATACTTGGGGATTTAGATGAGAAATTTTTAATTTATAATTTATTCATTTTCAAGTATTTTTTTATTTTCAAATTGATGAGGTGAAAATTGTCTTTCCTCATCAATCAAGAAAGATAAATAAGTAACGTAACAGTGCATTAATGTGTCAATTAGGATTAATCATAATGAAAGTTACTGATGATTTGACAGAATAATGAAATTGATATTTAAATTCAAAGTGCTAAAACAAAATTGATGTCAAAAAATTTTTTATGATCAAATTGATATCAACTCTAAAATGTTAAGATTAAAAATGATATTTACTCATATAATAACTAATGTTTTGATCATTAAATGATATAAAGTAAAAAATTTTGCTTAATTTGAAATTACCTACTAATTTTTATTTTCTTCATGTTGGATTATAAATGACAGGTCACACGCCTCAAGTGTGGTGGTTTTATCTTTGCCATACGTTTCAACCACACTATGAGTGATGCAGTTGGTATAAAACAATTCCTGAATACCTTGGCTGAAATGGCTCAGGGTGCTCGTCAACCTTCCATTCTACCTGTGTGGCGTAGAGAGCTCCTAAGCGCAAGGGACCGACCACGGATTACATGCAACCATCGCGAATATGAGGAAGTGATAGATACCAAGGAAGGGACCATTGTTTCGTTCGAGGATCACATGATTCAACAATCCTTCTTCTTTGGATTGGCCGACATAGCTGCCCTCCGTCGCTTGGTTCCTTGTCACCTTGGAGAATGCACTAGATTTGAGCTTATCACCGCATGCCTCTGGTATTGTCGTACAAAAGCATTGCAAGTAAAGCCCGAGGAAGATGTTCGCATGATGTCGCTTATCAATGCACGTGCTAGGTTTAACCCTCCAATGCCGGTTGGTTATTATGGCAATGTTGTTGTACACCCAGCAGTAGTTACCACAGCAGGAAAACTTTGTGGAAATCCATTTGGGTATGCTGTAGAGTTGATAAAGAAAATAAAGGCTGATGTAACTGAGGAGTATGTGCATTCTGTGGCAGATCTAATGGTGATTAAGGGTCGACCCTCATTTACAACCATGAATTCTTGCGTTGTGTCAGACGTCACACGAGCTGGGTTAAGGGAAGTGGATTTTGGATGGGGCAATGCAGTTTTTGGTGGACCGGCCAAAGCTGGGGCTGGGGCTTTTCTTGGAGTAACCTTTCTCATTCCTTGTGAGAACGCAAAAGGAGAAGAAGGTATAATATTTCCAATTTACTTGCCTGCTAAAGCCATGAAGAGGTTTGCGAAAGAGTTGGGTGATATGCTTGGGAACCAAAACCAACCTACAAAGAGTGGTCAATATCCTACATTTATCCAGTCTAACATATAGCTAGCTTGTAGCTTCAAATTCTCATAAGTATTATATTGCACTACACTGAAATGTGTTGAACCAAGGTAACGTAATATGTTAGGTGGGTTTTAAATTTAGTTTGTTTGTGACCTGTCTTTTATAATCCAACATGAAAAAATGAACAAATTATTAGGTAATTTCAAATTAAGCAAAATTTTTTACTTTATATCATTTAATGATCAAGATATTAGTTATTATATGTGAGTAAATATCATTTTAAATAACATTTTAAAGTTACGTCAGTTTGGTCATAAAAAAAAATGACATCAATTTGGTCTTAGTATTTTAAATTTTAATATCAATTTTATCCTTCCATCAAATCATCAATAACTTCCATTATGATTAATCTTAATTGGCATGTTAATGTACTGCTATGTTACTTATTCATTTTTCTTGATTGATGAGGAAAGACAATTTTCATCTCATCAATTTGAAACTAAATAGTACTAGAAAATAAATAAATTATAAATTAAAATTTTCTCATCTAAATCCCTAAATATCAATACAGATAAACCTTTATTTCTCATTCTCCTGACACCAAAATTGGTAGAAATGAAGTTAGGAAGCCAGTATGACGTTAAAGATGGGATGTTTTTGATTAGTTAACAAAATAATAAAATTGGTATGAAAATTTAAAACATTAAGACTAAATTGATGTCAAAATTTTATTTGAAACTAAATTGATGTTGTCAATTACAAAATGTGTATTTATATAAAAATAAATATTTACTCTTATTATATTAAAAGATATATACTTAAAGTGAGAGATAAAAATAACCCATAAAACTAATAAAAATAATGTGTTGAGCATTCAATAGTAAGAAACAATAATTTTTCCTACTTTGATAATACTTAAACATTTCTCTAAAGAAAAATATTCTTCATTAAGCTCCTTTAAGTAAAAGTTAATTTTTTTAGTTTTCTAGTTAGACAAAAACATTTTATTTTATCTTTTGGTGTAAAACTAGATAAAAATTTATTAGACTCAAATTAATTTGACTCAAGTTGAGTCAGACCATTGTAAAATAAAAGCTCTGGTCTAGTTAACAATTATAGAGTAATGTTACATAATCAAATTTTTTTTTTTTTGTCATGATTTATCAATATTTAAAGAGGTGGTTGAATAAGTCAAAGGGGTGAAAAGACATATCTATCTAATAGTTAGAAACAATCTCACGTGCATATGACAAAAATTTAGACAGCAAAATTCTGTGGCTATAGTATGTTCGTTGTTATGATAGAAGAATATTCACCTATTCAAAAATTTAAAAAAAAAACTATAAAATTTATAATTACCAAGAGGATTATATATTATTCAAAAAAAGTCAAGAGCCTTAAATTGACTTTACCATGTGTAATTTGATTCATTTGAAAAATGTTTTTAACATTTGTCACATTTTGAGTGATTCTAACTTATCTTTTTGAAAACTAAAAGATCATTATTGCATGTTATCTTTTTTAAGATCTTTTGTAATTTCTAATACTCCATAAAAGATAATATTAACTGTTTCTTTTTTAAATTGATCTTCTTCTGCGAGCCACTTATATAATTTAAATTCAAACGTAAAAGTTATTAAACAAAAAATTAATAGGCAGAAAAATTAAACTTGTAAACTAAGTAGTGTTTTATTCTTTTTTTGTTTTGGTATTTAAACCTGATGAGATATTTTTTTTCCTCTTCCTTATTGTAGAATTAATCATTTGAGGATTGTTATGCATAATTAAGAACAATTATTGAAGAAATATTCTTTTATAGTTTTTATCTTATTATTATAACTATTAGAGATTAATTTATTCTCTCTTTTTTTTTTTTTGCTCCAGTTATCTTTTAATTACGTTCGTTAATTTGATTTTATTTACTTAGAAGTTGATTTTGATGCAGTATTATAGAAATTTAGAGGTTACCTAAATCAAATATTTTTGCAAAATTTTTTTTATTGGATTTTCCGTTACGTATTAGTCTATTATAATGAGATATTGATTAATCTTTATTATAGCATGTGCGAATAGGATTTTACTGTAATACCAGATTTTTTTGCTATTATTTTGATTCTTAGCAGATGATACATTTGAAATATTTTAATTTATTGTGTACTTTGTTTAAAAAACTAAATAACAAAAGTAAGAAAATATTTATTTATTTTTTATTGATACAGAGTCTAGCAAGCTTTATATTAGGATAGAAGAAAAAAAATAACTACAGTAATTTTGATTGTGCTCACTACTTTCCATTCACGTGATAAATTTTATCAAAATAGACATTAAGATTGATTAAACTGTGATTATTTATAGGAAATACAATTTCTATCTAACACATTTTTTAAAATATTTACTTTTTCATATTTGAGCATTATTTTATAATATTTACAATTTATAAGAATATATTTATTTATGATATGTAAATTGTAAAAGTAGTTATTTTTAATGGTAAGTTTTGTGAATTTAGGGTTTAGTAATTTAGGTTTGTGAATTTAAGAAAATTAATAATTTACTATTCCATAATTAGATGTTTGAATTTTATGCATACGATAGATAATTTACATGAAAATATTTATATTTACATATGTAAAGTAGAATTTTTAATTAAATATTTTTATATAATTATTTATATAAAGATATACATTTTATTTTGTCCTATTAAAATTTTTTATATTTCGTTTTATGATATTATAAATTTTGCATAAAATATAATTAAACTGTATTGTTACAGATATAAGGAAAAGAAAAAAGGCAAGAATATATTTTAAAATTATTAAATTTCAACTATAAAATTAAAAGTATATATTTAACTGAATTCTAACAATGAATCTATAATTTAATTTTATTTTAAAATTTATATTTTACTCAATAAAAATTTTCACTACTTTCCTGATGAACCCTGAAAAAGATTAATTAATTAATTATCAAGTTTTAATTTATTAAAATCTTATAATATGCTCAAATTAATTGTTTTATAAATAAATATTTATTAATTTAATTTAAATTTTGAATCATAAATTATTTAATCTTCATGCATATTATATATCTATGTTATTATTTTATAAAAATATACTTTTATTTAAGCATTTCTAAATTTAACTTTCTATTTTTAGTTGTTATTTTAATTTTTTTAATTTAATTAACTATATAATTATTATTTTATTTCATTTATATTTTTTATTATAATAATAACTCTTGTTGACAAGAAATTAAAACAGCTAAAACAGGTGACGGACAATGAAGGGAAGACCCATTTGGTACTAATTTCACGGAAACATCATTCTACCTAAAAGCTTTTCTCCAGCAAGGTGTGGACAGAAACAGTGCCACATTCTGTCAATTATACAATTAAAATCCACAATTATTTGTAGGTGATTCTGAATGTATTCCAATAGTGTCTACATCAATGATGTTTACCTACCAAAAACATAAATGATACTCAAATATTAAAAAAACAGAACGAACATCTGCATTTCTTTAAACAATGGCATTGTCAGAGGTAATAAGACGAGAAAGACGTAAATACAAGGTGGCAGATACAATGTCCTCACCATGTTTGGGACCATTTTAATACCTTAAGAATATCATATTATACTTAAGTCATTTTATGGCATTACTAGTTGTTATTTTCAACTAGCGGAAGTTCTTATAATTAAAATTAATGTAATTTATGAAAATAGCATGATTTTTTTTTTTTGTAAAACCTTTATACTTGGAAACTGAGCCTTTAAGCGCTTACTTACTCGTATACATAGGAACGTTACTCCTTGTATCACCTGAGTTACTTAAATAAACGTATGACGAAGTTGAAATAACATAACATGATACCTTAAGACAATAATGTAATCATAGATAGATCAAAAATCACAATCGCACTTAATAATTATCATATATGTAATAAGTCAAATTAAGCAGCAAGACTTCCAACATGCTTTTAGTTACACATAAACTGCCTAACTAGGGCTCTTAAGAAAATAATAACACTATGCTACTATCTCGATACTCCTCAGTTAGGCGTCATAACAAGACAACTCCTCATCATATCCTATCAAGTACCATCGAAAGCACTGTCATGGATGCCATCAACTCCGTTTGAAAATGATACGGAAACAGGGAAGTGAAAAATACAAGATTTCTCAGTAGGATCCCGAATAGACAGTTGATGTGTCATCGTCATCGTTATCGTCCCAGCCACTTCAAGTTCATTATGAAAAACTGAACATACATAGATCCAATTTTTAAGGGTTTGAAAGAAAATATAAGTTCCCGAAGTAGGCCTTTTTAAAATCTTAATCATATCAACATGATATAAAGTGTCACGAGGTCATAAGGTAAGGACATATATACAAAAGCATAGTATAGACGTTCAAACCATGTATATGAGAAAGTGAGGATGTATACACATTCATGTCACTTCATGGATTTGACCAGAGTTTTCTTTAACTTTACTTTCATACTTAGTATACACTTAACATTCTTTACTTTACGTACCATTGGATAAATTGCTATTGAATATGAGTTCATTTCATAACTATCATTACATAGTACTAATCCAAAATCAGACTAAGTTAATAAGGGTTCCTCTAAATTGGAGAGGTCTAGGCCCCGTATCTCCAAAGTAGAGGGGTCTCTTAATGGGTCACCTTTCCTTTTGAAAGATCACGCATGCTTATCTTGTTTTTGTGGATCACCTTCCCTTTTGAAGGATCCAATTATTACATTTCTTAGATTACATCTTACATCTTCATATGCATTATGCTCAAAGACATGACACAAATGGGCATGCAATGGATATGTCTAAGTTCACAATTTTGACGAAAATGCAGTAGCATAATGGTAAGATTGGAGCTTCCCCAAAATTTGCCAAGCATGAAAAATTCAACCAATAACCAGTCATATTCATTCCATATCATCATATCAAGCATCAACAGTCATTCAATCACGAGTCAATATTCAATCAACTTGCCAAACATCACACTTAATATCATTATACACTCATACCTTAAAGGATACTATGGTTACATTGTTCTTTGTGAAACGTCTTACGAGTCAGCATATGAATCTCCATGTTTGCACATGAGAGAATCACATGGCTTAAAAATAAATGTGTTTTATAGGCTTTTAGCCACTTACATCTTGGGTGAAATTATACTTTGATTAGGGGTTTTCATGCTTCTTTCTATATCTTTAACTTAAGAGAAATGTCTATTTATTAAATCATTCATTTTAGACCTTTGTTATTTCAAATTTAAGTATTAGGCATTTTTTTACCTATTCCCTCTTGTTATGGCCAAGACTTACATATGGTTTTTAGCCAAAGTTTTGTCTTTGAATCTTTTACTTCCCTTGAGATGGCATACTAGTGATTCCTAAGTTCATGGTATAATCAAAGGCCCTAATCATACTTCTGTTCCTAAAGGATCTCGAGATCCCTTTAGTCCCTTAGGTTATGACAACGCATAACCCCACTTATGAACTCAACAACACCATGTGTTCACCATCATCAAGAAGTGATTTTTATTCCAAACAAAGTTGCAAAATTCGAACTTTATTAAATAAAACTGCGAGATTCCTCTTTCATGATTAAGAAGTTTTAATCTTGATGAAAGTTTGAACCTTTAATCATATTTATATCTTCAAGATCCAACCTTTATAAAATAAAGATGCCAGGTTCTATCTTTATGGCTAAAAAGTTTTATTCTTTAAGAAAGTTTAAACTTTTAATCATTATTATGTCTTCAAAATTCCATCTTTATTAAATGAAGTTGCAAGATTCCACTTTTATTACTCAAGGCATCAATCCTTATCAAATAAAGATGCAAGATTCTATTTTTATGACTAAAAGGCTTTAATCTTTAAGAAAGTTTGAAACTTTACTCAATGTTTTGTCTTCAAAGTTCAATCTTTACAAGATATAAGTTGCAAGTTTTCACCTTTATAATTAAAATGTTCCATACTTTAAGAAAGTTTAGGGCTTGTTTGACAATTGTTTTTAAAAACTATTTTTTATTTTTAAAAATAAAAAAATAGAAAAACGTGTTTGGTAACTTATTTTTTTCATATTGGTTTTTAAAACTAAAAGACAAGTTATGAGTTTTAAAAACAGAAAACCCAAAACAGTTTAAAGTTGTTTTTGATTTTTTGTTTTTAAGAACGTGAGAAAACACGGTGGCATGAATGTAAATATATTGTTTTATTGTGTTTGCATTCTGTTCGATTCTCATCACGGTGGAAAAAACTCCCTTCTCTTCTTTTTTTATGTCCCATCCCTTCTCTTCTTATCTCGTTTAGAAGCAGCTCATCGTAGTCACCAGTTCGTGTAGCTGTTACTAGAAAGAAGGTAACCATTTCTTCAGATTCTTTTAATTTGTCTTCCCATTGCTGTAGTCGTGAAGTTGCTACGGTTTTGTGCTACTACCAACTCACTGTGGCTTGGCGGTGGGTGGCTACACATGCAGCAATGTCAACAGCGACATGGCACGGCGGCGGAACTAGACAAAGGTGATGACGACGCAGGGTTCGCGGTGCAGCGCAGCTGTCCGCGGCGGGACGGCTGGTGCGGCAGCGATTCGGTGAGGCGGCAGGTCTGGTTTAGGAGAAAGAGGATGAAATTTTTTGGGTAGTTGTGAGGAGTTGTTCTGTTTTAAAATTTTTTCAGGCTTTGGTGAGATTTGATGAAGGTGGATTTATGTCTATATGTTGGGTTTAAAGGGAGTGTTTGGTGATTTTGATGGTGCAGGCTTCATTTTAAGATTCTATTTCTGAATGGCTTGGGTTTATACGCAGATTCATGGCTATGAATATGGGAGAAGTTTTGGATTTTGGCATTTGAGTTGTAAGTGCTTGATAAAAGTTGTATATGGAATAAGTTTGAGTTAGTGTCAAATTTGGCTTTGAGAGAGATGCAAAGGATATCGGTATATGGAGGTCTTAAGGAATTGTTTTTCATGTTAGATTGCATTTTTAGGCTTGAGGCTGTAAGGGAAATGGTAAGACATTGCGACCAAATTGCAAATTAGATGTCACAATAAGAACATATTGTATAATATATAAATAGATTGGTGAATATGAAAATGCATCAAGTTTTATTAAGATTTTATTTGGTGAGATTTTATGATAATATTATGCATCAAATTTATTATTATATTAAATTATGCTATTATGTTTGTTACTTTTAAGAAAATATTTTCCAAACAAGTTTTTTGTTTTGTTACTTTTAAAACTTGGTTTTAAAAGCAATCATCCAAACAAATTTTCTATTTTTTACCACTAAAAAACTGTTCTCAAAACAAAATTATCAAATAGATTTTTTTGTTTCTTTGTTTTTAAAAATTGAACTTAAAAACAGTTTTACAAAACAGCTTTTGAAAACTAAAAAACAAAACACTTTCAAACAAGCCCTTATATTTTTACTCGTTATCTTATTTTCAAGAAAAATAAAATTAATCTTTAAGAGAATATAATCTTTTAGTGCCACTTTTTAGACTTCAAGAAACAAACTTTTTAAAATTTTATACTTTAGAATATTCTTTGGTCACATAAAATCCTTGCTAGAGGTGTAAAAAGAGAACATTTTCAATCATGAACATATTATATCAAAAGAACAACTTTGAACAAGATTGTCTTCAAGAAAGTATATTTCTTCCAAATAACTTCAAAGAACACCAAGAATACATAGATCATAAAAGAAAAATGAAAGCTTTTAGAGCATTCAAGAAAAGAACTTCCAACAAACACATAAAATCTCATAAACAAAGTTCAAGAAGCAAACTTTTCTAAAAAGGAAAAGTTTTCTCTAGAAGAAAATGGAGCTTTTTTCAAGTTGTCACTTGAAGTTATTGGCTATGGTAGAAGTCAAAGCTTCAAGCTTTCTTGAGCAACAAAAAGAAAAGGTAGAAGATCACTACCTAGGGTGTGTTTTGCGCCTTCTTGAAGGAGGAAAGGAAGATGAAGATGACTACTCCAAGGTGGTGGCGGCGGCGGTGGCTTTTAGAGAAGAAAATGAAAGCTCTTGTGTTCTTGAGAAAGTGGATGATGGAGTGTTTAAATCTTATCTCCAAAAACCAAAAAATGTTATCTTTGAAGGGGTAATGACAAGGTTTGGTTATGGTGTTGGTGAAGAAGATCAAGTAAAGAGAACTTGGAAGAGAGAAGGTTAGAGAGAGATTGTGAGTTTGAAAAAAAGAAGTGAGTCTGTGTTGTGTGTATTGTGGCTGTGACATATACTAGGGCAAGGAGGGGATATTTTGTTTTATTTTGTGTCAATTAAGGTTTAAGAAAACAAATTGGATGATAAGGGAGACAAATTATGTACTTACTCTTACATAAAGTAACTTTGTCTCATGCTTTTTACTTCAGTAAAATCATCAATGCATTATTGTTTAGTTAACTTAATTTGAATTCTAATGATATGATTAAGTACTCATACAACTTAATTAACTTGATTAAATAAGGATTAGTAATTAATTCATATGATCATGATTAACAAAAATTAAATCTTTAATTAAGCTTAATTATCCTTAATTAAACTTAATTAAGCTAATTATAGGTGATTAATATTTAATTAAGTCATTAAGAGTTTGACTTGCTTAAATTAGAGATTTCTCTAATCTTAATTAAGTATTCTCTTCATAATTATCCTTTAGTCCTTTAATTAAGCCTTTATTCTTTAATTTCTCATTAACTGCCTAATTACTCAAGGTCACTGAAGTAATTTAGCACCAGGAAAAATCAAGAATGTTGCAATCATTGCATGGTCTTGCAAAATAACCCCTGCACACATGATGTCACTGTTTAAAAATATTGTAATTTGGGTCTCTTTATAATTTATTTGCTATTGCATTTGAGACCACTTATTTGGCGAGTAATTAGAGGAGATAATTTCCACTATGTAATTAAGTGATTTCGACATTTTGTGCAAAGGTTGAAGGCAGCTATGAACTTTGAAGTGGTTTAGCAATGAACAAGGTTGGGTTTGTGGAGGAAAAGGTTTTATGCAGCAGAGTAAATGTTGAAGGTAGCTTATGGAGTTATGGTTTGGGGACAAAGAAAGTAACCATGAGAGACATATCTTCCCCCTCCTAAGTCCTTTTTTATTTCTTCTCACTATTTTGGTACCCAATACAAACATATTGCCAGTCAAATCAAGTTAGAATACAAAACTCAAGCCTATGCTTTACATCGAAGAAATACTGAAATACATATAAATCTCAACCACTATTGAATAACAGCATATGAAAACTTGTTATTTCAAAAATTCAAACTTTAGAATAAAACAAAATAATTAAAAAAAAAAAGCTTATCCATAAAAAATTTAACGTGAGCAATGAGATCCACAAAAAAACATACTTAACACACCATCAATCTCGAAAAATAACAAGCAATAAATATAAAAGGACATAAATTTAAAGGAAAGGGTGGAAATTTTAGGGGAAAAATCATATCCAAAAAAATAAAAGAAAAAAAATGTAACCTTCATAGAGAAAGAAGGAGAGATAGCTAAGGGGCGCAAGAGAGGTAGATCAGCAAAGAAGGAAACAAAGGTGGGAGAAGGAGAAGAAGTTACCAGAATACAGCCTCTCTCGTCAATCATTTGTGTTGACAATACCACCGGAATCCCCGGCCATCGTCTCCATCCAAAGTTCTAGTCGAAATTTCGATGAGATTATATTTGCAAAACTCAACACTTAACATGCCCAATATCAATAAAAGTCCATCTATGCACACTTTTAATCTTAACCCTCCGATTTTTATTAAATCAGATCTAACAGTTCTCACAAGTGGACCTTGTAATGATCCCAAATGTGGTGCGGATCATTGTATGCGCCACCTAAATGCAAATTATGATCTTGCCATCTGTTTTCTGCAAAAGGAATATGCCAATGGTGGTAGCTAGAGAATTTTCGCACACTTTTTAGTTTTTCTTTTTTATATTTTATCTTTTAGTATATGTTTGATATGAGGTAAAAAAATGGAGGATAAAATTTTATGGATGAATTTTATATGTAAAATTATACATAAATCTCATCCATAAAATTTTATTTCCCATTTTTACGCTTGCACCAAACAAACCCTTAAGGGAGAATTTTTGTAACTTGATAAGCTCCATGTCTCTATCTGTGCGTCTTAGGTGGTGACTGGCAAATATTACGGAAAAATTGACGGAAGATTCAGTATAAACTCTGTCAATTTAACTATTTTCAATTGTGCCTTGTTAGTCACCCTGTTTGTTCTACTAACGAGTTTTATTTGTTTAAAACTAGTCTTAAAATTGCGAAGAGAGCACTGCTTTCTTTTCATATACCATTTCACGAAATTCTTTTCATAACATTTAGTATTTTCCTTACGAAGAATATAGAGATAAAAACAGCCGTGATAATATGCTCCTTGTCATCATCCCTACTTGGGTTTGAATATCAATACAATATACGCACCCAAGAAAAACACAGACGTGAAAATACCCACACAAAAAGATCATGTAAATGTCCCTGACAGTGTGATTGGAATTATTAAAATAAAAAAATAGAAATGATTTAATTTATAAATCAATCATGTGTTTGGAATTGAGATAATTTCTTCCCATTTTTTTTTTTGGGCCCCCGGGGGGGGGGGGGGGTGTTCATCAAATTCTTCATATTGACATGGACGATTCTAGGCGAGGGGCATCGGTGGACGGAAGGGAAAAAAACATAATGTTCTATTGGCTTGGGGCGGCCACAGTCTGCCTGACATCGTCTTCATCTATGAATTTTCTCAAAACTGTTAGCTTTTAGTTGGGAAAGAAAGTACTATGGCAAAAAAATTGTCAGCAAATCTTTAGACATGATAGACAGAAATAATTTCAAACACGCACCGCATTATGTCAATACAAACAATGTAAGATAAAGGAAAGGAGAGCGCAATAGAAAGGCCGAGCGCTCAAATACAATACGTGTCAAAGGCTTTCTCTCTTTTCTTTTTTTGAAAAAAAAAAAAAGAAAAAGGTAAAAGCTGAACACAGTGCACATCTCAAAATAAAATTATAGTTTGAATGGTAAAAATGCTTAAGCGTTAAAAAATGCACATGCTCATGGGTTGAGCATTTAACAACGTTCCCACAAACGAAAAGGGGGTAAATTCTTAATTGGAAAAAAACTGAAAACTGAGATATAGATTATATAGAAATAGAGGTCAATCCGAACAAACGTGAGAATTATAAACACTAAATCAAGTCTCATTTAACTTCAGAAGGCTGACTCATTTCACATCCACTTATAATTCTGCTTCATTTCACTTCACATCGAGCCTGCTACCATGAACCTTCAGCACCTACTGTTGGACTCTTGAAAGCAGAGAACTCCCAGTATGTCTTCAACGAGAATGGTGGGAAAAGAGTTGCACCTTCTTCAGTAATTTTAGATATCTGAAAAATTAAACATTAAATATAATATACTAAATACAATGATGCAAAAGATAACACATTCAATTAAACTTTTAAGATTATATCAAGAATAAGAATACAATGACAATAACAAAAATTTCTCACTAGCTAAAATCAGTTATATGGATCAAACAATGCTATTGTTTCCTATGGTAAACCATGTCTGCGGACAAGCTATTTTCTTTTCTGCTACCTGGGAGCCCCAACAGGGGCTAGCAGGGGAAGGGCAAAGGGGGGATTGAATTCCCGACCAAAACCAGGACCAAGGGAATTGCCACTTTGAGTCCTTCATGGTTTCATCAATACTTTTTCTTGGTCTCATTTTACCTTTTTTGGGCTATGTCACGAAGATTTGATGAAGTTTTGCATTGGGTGCATTTGAATAAGCTCATAAAGGAAGTACTTTTAAGGCAACACTTAGAAGCAAATGCAGAAACACACGTTCTATCCACTACTAAAACAAAACAAAGTAGAAAATTGATTATTTTCTGCTTCTGCCTTTTTAAGAAGCTTATCCAAACAAATAAAACAAATTTAAGTAGTAATTTTTCCCCAAAAAAAAAAAATTACATTTCTTATTTGAGGAACACAAACAAACAAACCCATTGACTATGGATTGCCTAATACAACCCTTCTCTTTTATCTAGGCTTTGGACTGGGCACATAAAAATTAGCAACAAAACACAATAAAGGTAGCAGAGTCAACGTAAGAAGGTTGCAATATAAGATTCACAGTTTCCCCCTGCTTTAGTGTATTGAACAATATACATATACATATGTATATATAGGAATCGCCAATGACCAGCCATTCACGTGAAGGTTAGCAAGCTCCACATTTTGTTTTAAACAAAGAAACCAAAACTTCATACAAAATACGCCAGGTAATTGACAACTAAAAGCACCCTTATTTTGTATGATGAAACAAAATGTGGAGATTCCTAGCCTTTTTGGCAATCTTTATATGATGAACAAGATTACATGTTCAACTCCTTAGAAACAAGATAAGCACATATCACTCTGATAATTGACAAGCAACCATTTTCTTTTAGGTGTTCTCACCTTCCGGTTTGTCTTGCAAAATAACTAGTAATTCACTAGATCCCCCACCTTTAAGGTTGCTTAACTGATATTACTCTTGATTCTTGACAATCTAATTTAAGATCATGATATAGTTCCCCAACACATCCATGGGAAGGAAATCCAACCAAAATATCAGATAGTCTATTTTCTTGATTTTCTGCCTGTATGTGTTCTAAATTGAAGCCTTTCATTTGGAAACCATGCTCATTACTCTTGATTCACAGCATATTTTTGCGTAAGTATAATAAAGCTATTTGTTGTCTAGAAACCTGCAAACTTTTCTATCTTTTGGGTTCAGTGGAGATTAGACCCCAAAAAGATCCAAATTCAGGCAGAGAAGGTCACATAGACCTAGATACCATGTGATTGTCTCTTACCAGCTAAATTCCCAATAATTGAACTTAAAAATGCTTCAGCCTGAGCCATATACTTCTCAAAAAGAAAGTGATCTTTAAACTTCTAACTAACAAAGTAATGTGGAATCCTAAACAATGACAGGAATGTAGAAGAAATTGTGAGTACTACAGACAAGATCACCAATCAAATCAGAATACTTCCCTTTGAAATTCCATTCATACAAATTGAGGGGAATATTGTCAGAAATTTAGCCCCTAGCCCATGGGCATGCTAGCACTAAGCAAAGGAGAACTGTAAGCAAGAAAAGGAAACACGAAAAACCTGAATCTTGTTGACAGCAGACCTATCACGATATAAAAGCACACGCATGCATTTTTCAAGTAACTGGACACCTTGTTCAAAGGTCAAGTTTTCATGCCACTCATCACGTAGAATTGGCCTAGCAAGATGATTTCCGAGCCCAGTTGCTACATGGTTGTCTTCAAAATTCACACCAATCATGTTAACCTGGATAAGATTCACAAATACAAAAACTGAAAAAAAATTAGCAGGTAATAAAAGAGTTGAACTAAATCTAGATGACAGAGGAAGGCATACCATGCCAAGGTACTTCTGCCCATTTTTCACACCACCAAGTACAAGTGAGTTCCACAACGGGTTGAACTTGTTGCGCCGATTGTACATCACGCGTGTTAAATAGTTGTGCACCTCCTTGGGCCCTAGAGAATTCCCATCATCCCACATGTTGTCATAAAGGCTGCAGCAGTCATAACCAAAAGTTACATGGGAATGTTCAAGTTATAACATTGAAAATGTTAGGGGAAAATAACATTCCTTTCCTCAACGTTTGAAACAAATAAATAACCAATCCAGGGAAAATAAAGCAGATGTAAAGCATTTAACTGAGAAGACCCTTCTGTTCTTCACTAATTTGAAAAATCCAGGGCATACTTGGTAACAATTTTTTATTTTTATTTTGAGAGGAGAAAGAGAGAGAAGAGAAGAGAAAAGGGGGGGGGGGGGGAGTGCTCACATAAGCTCATCAAGGTAGCGTAGAATCTCCTGAAAGTCACTTATTTCCCCACTAGCACCAAGAAGAGAATGTTTTCCAACAGGCTTCAAACGCTCAATACTCTTGTACCGCAGAGTAGATCCATATGAACCTATCATTATATATCCATCATTGACGTGAGATGCAATGCGGACTGAGGCCAATACCTTAAAAAACACTGTGATGGACTTTGCATAGATGAATAAACATGTTTATCAATCCAAAAGTAAATACCATACTGAAAAGAAATTTGTCCAGAAAAATAAAAAAAAGATTTCTTAAAAAGCAATTTCCATGAGATTATGAGAATCACATTGAGAGCATTTGGCATGAAGATAAAGCCCAATTAAATAATACTACAAAGTAAAATACAAGAGTCAACAAGAAGAAAGAACGTCTTATTTAAACTAAAGTATAAAAAAGGATTACAATCAAGAAGCTAAAGTTGACTAAAAGAGAATTAACGAGATTTAGCATGAGACCTCCTGTATCAGCTGCCATAAGAATCCCATCTTTATATTTGATGGCGACTACAGAGGATCCAGTTACGTATGGGTACCTAACGAGGAAAACAAAATTAGGGTTTAAACCAAGATTTGCAAAAGAAAAACAAGCTACGAATATGAATACATTAATGTGTGGAAACCCTAAACTGTGGAGGTGGAAACAGATGCGCATTAAGGAAGGAAAGAGGAAGAGAAAGAGAGTGCATACAGAGTTCTCTCGGTTTCAGCCACAGGGGCCATCATCGTCTGAATGATTTTGGATCGTAACGGCACTCGTGAAAGAGCAACTCTGAGAACAAAGGAAGGGGGAGCAGGACCAGAGGGAAGTGGGATTGTTTGCTTAATATTGATTTGATACAAACGACGTCGGTTCCAGAGTTTGCTTTCAGAAACCCCAAACGTCGTCGTCCAACTGAAAAATAAAAAATTCGGATGATTATTGTAAGAATAATTAAGCATGCTTAATAGTGTAAATAATATTTGATTGGTTTAAATAGTTTGACATTTATTCTTTTCTAACATTCTAAATTTAAATTTTGTGAATAAAAATATTAGTGATATGAGAGTTGTATCGATAATAAACTAATCTAACTTAAATCAAATTAATTAGAGACTAATAAATTTTTTTAATACATGGGTGGCAAGTAAGTTTAAAACTATACCTTGTATAAATTATCTAAACATGTTATTACTAACCCACTTCTAGTAGCTCAAGATTAATGAATTCTAAATATTAATAATTTAGATAAAAATATATATTTATCAATTTTACACTAAAGTTTTCATTGAGAATTCTTGTACACATTCAACTGTTTCACTTTTATGCACTCCTGTTTTCAGTCTTTTTTTCCTTTTTTTTAATAAGTCTTTTAATTTTTCATTCTTATTATAGGTAGGTTACAATTCGTTTTGTATTATAGTATTATTGTTATTATAAATTTAATTTTATTATTATTTTTTCATGAGATTTAAGTTTATTTATCATTCAATTACATTGTGGGAAAAACTTATTTTTTGGTAAGAATTATTCTAAAAAATTATTTAGAATAAAACCTAATTGATAGTAAGAGTTTGACTCTTCACACAATTACCATATTTATAACTTATAATTCAGTACAATTGATTTCATCTTCAAGTAGCTTGTCTATATATTAAAGTTAGGCACCCTTTAGATTCAGTTATTTTGACTTTCGATAACATTGTTAGTTACTTTTTAAAACATTTTTTATTCAATAATTGTTTTCACTATTGCATTATCACAGTTAACCAAGGTAATACTTATCGGACATTCTTAAATTTCCTTTTATATTCTGCTGCCTTAACATCAGCAAAATTTGATAATTGAATAATTTTATGCCACTTGACAACATGCATTCAATGGGAAAAAATGTTGCAAAGTGATGCCCCTTAAAATGTAATTTATTAACAATAACAATGTGTGATTCGAAGGGTATTTTTGCATTGCACCCTTTGACAGATGGATCAACAAGGAGATATTTATTAACTTTTGGTAGGTTTAGTTAACTATGAGTGAATTAACACCCATACAATGAACACACAATGCAAGTCTAGTTTTTGAAGTAGAATTCCATCTTATACAGATAATCAGTTACAAGTAATATTCAAGACTATTCGTCTCTTCATTTTTGTATATTACTATATTTCAAGCCACTTTTATCATATGTTGTGCTTAAATGTGGGAATAGGTTAGGTAGCTCATCGAAAACTTTTAACTTGACTTGCATTAGGCCTAGTCTAATTTAGTCTACTTAGTGAACAAGTTAAACTAAGGCTTTTCGAAAAGTTTATTAACCGAAATGTTTAAGCCATTGGCTATTTAAAAAAAAAAAAACTATTAGACCAAACAGAATAGACTTTTGATAGTATTATTATTATTATTATTATTATTAATGGTAATAGAAGCATTTTGAACAATTTTAAAATAGGTCTTTTGATCTATTTGAAAAGTCTTTTAGCCTATATAGAAATAGGGTTTTTGCCTTAGTTGGAAGCCTTTTGCCCTATTTAATAGTAGAGTCTTTGATTTATTTAAAGTCTTATTTTCAAGTAGGTTGTTATATAGACTTTCGAGTTAGGTCATACTTAAAAAAGTCAGGTTAGACTTGAAAAAAAAAAGTGAATATTATGTAATAGGTTAAGGCTCAAATTGCATATTTAAAACATAGGTCAAGCTTGTTTAAACCCTAACCTTGCTTAGGCTATTTTGATCATCTGTCCCGTTCTTTTAGTCAAATGCCTAATGAATTCAAACAATGGTGAAGATAGTAAACGCACTTCAAAACTTGGAAATGCCACCCGCATACTAGCCAAAGTAAATGACATGATTCAACATACACATTTGACTACAACTTCAAAGCACCTATTTGATATGATAAAATAGGATAAAAAAAATGTTAGTTAGGATTTAGAGTTAATTTGTAAGGATTTGGATTTAGTTTGTTTTTTCTTATTATTAGTTTTATCTTTTTCTTTATCTTTTTGTTAGGTTTAATTATTTTACAAGTCTCTATAGTTTTACTCAATTTTTAATTATGTCTTTATAGTTTAAAAACTTTTAATCAACTTTTGCATATGTATAGGCTATTATGGCTTTATTGAACAATACACTTGTAAATTTTGTGTGTGTATATATATATATATATACGAAATGCAAAACTTACCAGCATTTTGAGACGCTGGTAAGTTTTGCATTTTGTACATAAAACTTACTAGCATTTTTCAATAATACATTGGTAAGTTTTTGAATAAACAAAAAAAGTTGAACAAAAGTAATAATGATTATGTGGGACCCATCATTCAAGTATTTTTATCATTTTGCTCCTTTTTTTCGGTATACATCGTGTACTGTGTCGCAAAAAATGCGTCCCTCTATCACTACTCTTAATTAAGACAACTATTTATGGGATACTGATATATTATGTATAGTGTAAGAAATGGGGCAATACAACTAATTTCTCATAACACTCCTTCTTCTTTCTTTTCCAATAATTTATTAATAAAAATAGCTCCAAACTCTTCAGAATGAAGAAGAGCAAGCACATATAGCAAATAAGAAATAAAGGCAACAATCATAACAAAAAATGAAAAGAAAGACTCTAAAAAATATGAGTTAACTCCCACCAAACTGGCCAAAGCTATGCCATTGCACTTTCTTGCCATTCATAAGCATGTGTTCTTTGATGATGGTTTATGAAATCCTTCCAGAATCACATAATGTTTCCTAGTGTATTCTTGTTTGCTGCAAAACAAATGCTTTTAAACCTGCTTCTATCATGTTCCTACTTCCAAATAAATCTAAGATCCCAGCAATAATACTCTTTCCTGTTCAACCAAGCCTTGATCTGATTTGATTAGGGCTGAAAGTGAGTCAATTCAGCTTGTGAGCTATTTCTGGTATGGTTCATTAATAGCTCAATAAACTGGGCTCATGAGCTCATGAGTTGAGCTTGAGCTAAATATTTGAGCTCGTTTATTAAATGAGCCACATGACTCGATATGTGTGTGTGTGTAAATAAAATTATATTTCATTATTGTTATCATTTTTGTTGTTATTGTTGATATTATGCTCTTATCACGAAATATCCTATAGTTTATTAAGCCAAAAGGACTTAATTTATATCTAATTTAAGCTATAAAGTTTGAACAGCTCATGAGCTAACTCGAGCTCGAGCTCAACTTCAGCCTAATATTAATGAGCCAAGCCTGAGCTATGCCAAGTTTGGGCTTTTCTTGGCTCACTTCCAGTCATAGATTTGCTCTAACAAAAACAATAGTTTCAACATTGAGGATCCATTCTTCATTAGTCGCAACTGTTAGCAACTCAACAATTGCAAGTAATTCAGCCTATACAAACCAACATTGATCTGATTATATAAAGGCCCTTTATAATGTCACCTCTATTATTATGAAGCACCCCACCAATAATTTGTTTATGCAATTCAACACCATATTCAATGCATACCTCCCAAATCTCCTTCCTTTTTACTTTCCCATTGTATCTCTATCATTGCTTTACCACTTCTGTAGTGTCAATGATAAAATCACGAGAAAAAGGAAGTTCACCATACCATCTTGACAGCCAAAAATCTCATCTCTATTTTATTACTTGTTTTGGAAAATAAGAATGTCTCACTCAGCATTTGCTCTTTCAAAAATGATCCTATTTCGAAGATTCAAAATAGACCAGATGATAACAAGGAATAAAGTGGACCAAACCTATTTCTAAAATCCACTCCATGGACACTCCATCCAATTCTAAAAAATGACACCTGATTCATTTGAAATAGCCTAAACTAATCCCCACTACTGTAGACATTTATAGCAAACATTCCAAGTTTGGTAGCATGTAAAAAATAAATGTAAAACAAACTCCACTTTAAAATTACCAAAAATGCATCTAACTTGTTCAATCTGCATCAGGTTGAACTTCACCGATCTATCTTTTGTATTTAATCTTCCAAGAATAACGAACCAAGTTAGCAATTCAGCCTAGGAGGAACAAGTCCTTCCATACACAACATACATAATTCTCAGCTGCTAACACATTCTCATAGCTAGCACATACCTTTAGCCTTTAGCTATGAGTAATTAACAGTATTTCCACTTGCCTTACACCAGATACAATATATCAGTATCCAATAAATAATTGTCTTAATAAATTATTATGTAGGTCCTTATAATTTGTAAAACTTGTAGATAGGTCTCTATAGTCTTATTACAAAATTCAATCAGACCCCTATTACATCCATATTAGATGACCCCAAGGAATATTCCCAAAATATTTTATTTAGTCTAACTTTTTTGTAATGGTGGAAAGAGGCAAGAACATGATTGAAAATGTTTATACAATATAGAGACTCGATAGTTTTTAAACTATAGGGATCTAATTAAAAATTAAGTGAAACTATTGGGATCTACAAAATAATTAAACTTTTTTGTTATTCAATGTAAGTTATCACTGTAATTAGTCTAGAGAACTTTATTCACTACAGTCACTTAGTCTGTTTGGAACTTCATGAACAAAATTATATTCAACCAAGCTTCTTTTCAAATTGAAGACTTATAGGAGTATAAGGAAGAGTGCTAAGGAAGGGTATCTTGTAGAAGGAGTTCACAAAGTTACTGCTATTGGGATAGCAATGGGTGTTTTTGGTTTTAATGTTTCTTTTTGTTTTTGCTTCTATGTGGTGGCTATGATTGTAATATTTCTTTTGATAGATGGTGTTTGTGACTTTAGTTCCTCTCATACTGGTAGCTTTGAGCAATTTACCTATCAAAAAAAATTACTAATTCCATATAATAAACTCTCTAAAATTACTAATACTTGAGTTCAACTAATCTTTTATTCAAAATATCTTAAATGAAACACAAAATTAGCATGAAGATGAAAGTTTCCTTTTTAGGTAGTTGATTAATCATTTTTTAAAATATATTAATTTAACCAATAAAATACATGTAAAGTGAATGAATAGTAAAATTTGACATTAATAATGAAAAACAATAGCGATTTGACTTTGAAAAATGAGTCTGTTATTTATTAGATTAAAATTTTAAATATAAATAGATATTTTATGATTTTTAGTAAACATCCATACATCTAGATTATTTAATGTATATTTACTATTTTAAAATTATATAAATTTAATTACTAATTATAAATAATTTTGTATGTTAAATTATATTACGTTTATGAGCTTCTACTTTTTTGAAGAACAAAAGGAAACAAAAGGGAAAATAACAAAGAAACACTACTATTCTATCAAATGGAACAAGAGCAACTGGGCAGCTACAATGTAGGCTCCATAAATGTACAATATTAACCACTATCGATAGTCAAAAAGTTAGATGGTTTAGTATGACAAGGTGTGTCATGCACCTTGCATTCCAAAGTTGTCTTTTTTCCAAGCATATCACCTAACTCTTTGGCAAACCTCTTCATAGCTTTGGCAGGCAAGTAAATTGGAAATATTACACCTTCTTCTCCTTTGGCATTTTGATAAGAAATGAAAAAGGCTACTCCAAGAAAAGCCCCAGCCCCACCTTTGGCTGGTCCACCATACACTGCAGTGCCCCACCCAAAATCCACTTCTCTAAACCCAAGACGTGTCACATCTGACACAATGAAAGACCTTACGGTCGTAAATAAGGGTCGCCCCTTAGTCACCATAAGATCTGCCACAGAATGCACATACTCTTCAGTCACCTCAGCTTTTACTTTCTTTATCAACTCTACAGCATAAACAAATGGATTTCCACAAAGCTTCCCTGCAGTGGTGACCGCCGCCGGGTATGCAAAACCATTGCCATAATATCCAATCGGTAAATGAGGATTAAACTTAGCACGTGCATTGACCGTAAACATTATGCGAACATCTTCTTCTGGCTCTAGCTGCAATGCTTTTGTACGACAGCACCAGATGCATGCCGTGACAAGCTCAAATCTAGTGCATTGACCAAGGTGATGGGGAACCAAGCGACGGAGGGCAGCTATGTCGTTGGGTCCAAAGAAGAAGGATCGTTGAACCATGTCATCCTCGCACGAAATGAGGGTCCCTTCCTTGGTATCTATCAATTCCTCATATTCGCGATGGCTGCATGTAATGTGTGGTGGGTCTCTTGCGCTTAGGAGCTCCCTACGCCACACAGGTAGAATAGAAGGTTGGCGAGCACCCCTAGCCATTTCAGCTAAGGTGTTCATGAATTGTATTATACCAGTTGCATCGCTCATGGTGTGGTTCAAACGCATGGCAAAGATAAAACCACCACACTTAAGGCGTGTGACCTATCATATAAAATTCAACACAGAGAGATAAAGATGACTGTGAAATTAATAAAATTAATGTGTTAAGCATGAAATAGTAAAAAGAGAGAATTTTTTCTTGCTAACGCTTAAAAATTTTTCTTAAGAAGACATCCTTAAGCTCCTTTGAGTGAGAGTTAATTTTTCATTTATTTTTTCAATTAGATAATTTATTTACGGGTAAATAACACTCAGCGTCCTTGAAGTATGTTAAAACGACACCTAGCCCTATTCTTCTTGCAATATAACACCCCATTCCCTTTCTATAATGCCACTAACGACCATGACCCAAAAAAGAGAAGTGTCACTATCGGTTAAGTCTCACCTAACCTTAGTTTACACTTTACACAACCTTGTTAATAATAATAATAATAATAATAATAATAATAATAAATAGAGGTTCTATTTGTGTTCGTATACCGTCGAAGTGGTTCAGTGGTCTCTGCATTCCTTATCAGAGGTAACATGGGCAATGGAATTCTTGATGACTGGGTAGTTCAAAGTGGAGCAAGGAGACAATAGAGAACTCGCCCTTTGTGACAAAGCCATGGCAACAAGAAAACAAAAGTTTCGAAAATCAAGAAAGGAAGGTGCACTCAGATACTGGAGATCATAATCGATGACGTATACTCAAGTTCTTCCACCGATAACTAATAGATCTCTATGCCTTGTTTGCAATGTTGTTCGAGAGCTAGTCAAGTCCTTCATAAAGCCCTTCACCAAACGTGGCACATGTGCTCTGGATATATAAATACACTACCAGTGACGCTGACGGAGAGAATGAAGACCAAGCCTGTAGTTGTCTCAGTAGCATTCATAGCATTTGGAAGATCTTGCTTGTTAGAAAAAACTAGAAGCACGCAATCCCTTGACTTATCCTCATTAAACATCCTATGCAGCTCATCTCTAGCTTAACCAACACGGTCCCTGTCATTGTTATTAACCACAAAAATAAGCCCGAGCGTTTTGGAAGTAGTGCATGTCTTGACAAAGGAGAGACAGCGACGAAGTTGATATTCTTATATTCCAGAGTTTCCACATTAGACCCAACGGTGGGAATGGTGGTGACAATCTCTTCAAGCTTGAGCTTGTACAGATCGTGGTCTTAATCGCAACATCATGGCCTGCTGTGAGAATACACATTTCTTCCTTGGCAAAGAGCCAGCTGAGGAGCTTGGTGAAAGTCAGCCCCATTTTCAAGTACTCATGTCCCACACCGAAAGATGAACCCATGGTGCCCATGTCCCATGCCAACACCGAGGCTAACGGGGCCGTTAGTGAGATATTAAAAATGGGGTGGAGTTTTGTTTTGCAAGAAGAATGGGCTAAGTGTCATCATGTTCACAAACCTCAAAAAGAATGAGCGTTATTTATCTTTTAGGGTTTAGGTATCTATTTTTTATGCGGCAGTACATGTAAAAAGCTTGAGTAATGAGTTAGAAGGATTTATTTTGTTTTCATATTTTTCATATATGTTTTTTGTTTCAAAAAATTATTTGAAGACCCACAAAATTCTCTCTAATCAATCATTACGTTCAGTGTTTGTCATCTTGAGCTAATCATAACATTGTACTTTTTGAGAATTTCTTAAATGGTGAACGTTATAATGCCCCATAGGACACCATGCACGTTGTGAAGGTGCAACATGACGTGTGAGTGTGATTTATAGCTGTATTCATACATCAAATATCTATAGTATATTATACTAATTTTTTAACTTTAGTTAGACATCATAATTGTGATTAAATTTATTTTAAAAGTAACCAAAATTTATTAGTGTAATTCTAAAATATCCCTAGAAATATTTATTTAATTTTAAGATCATGCAAATAAAATTTTATTTAATTTTAAGCTCACATAAATAAAATTAAGAATTACTACAGTGTATCATAGATATTTTAAATGTAATTAAAATTTATCTGCGTGATTCTGACATATTACCCGAATATTATGATCAATTTCAAAATCATACAAATAAAATTTTATTTACTTTTAGATTATACAAATAAATTTTAAAAATTACTATATTATATTATAAGTAATTAATGTATCAATATACCGCTAAATCTCACCCTTTAGATTTTCAAATTATATAGTGTACCTTGCAAGTAGGTTGTATCTAAGACAGCGCCTTTCTTAAATTCTTGAGGTAAGAACTTTTCTTTTACCATATACTTTCTTCATCTACTTTCAAGTGTCTATTTTAAAGAAAATCATCTTAAATTATATGTTATTTAAGAATTTTAACAGAGCATTAATTATTTTTTAATTTCTTTTTAATTATCTTTTTCAATGCAATTTAAAAAAAAAAAGAGGTAATTCAATAAAGGAAAAAAAATGAGAAAATTAAAAAAAACTTTAATTTAATCAAAATAAATTATATTTTTCAACATTGTGCCAAGTTAACGATATTTTAAGTCTTGTGAAAAACTTCAAATGGCACTTAAAAATATATTAATATAGCACAATTTATTATTTAACACTTCCGCTATTTTATACAAAATATAGTTAAAGTGAGGCTAGAATGGTCCATAAAATTGAGGTATTGAACAATGAGTTATACAAAGCAAGAAAAAAAGTAAACCCCCAACTAGGTCCTTGACAATTTTGGGGTCGGACAGCTTGGTCCTCAATAAAAATAAATTAGTTCATTGGTTTATAACAATGTCATCCGTCGAATACACGTTAATCTCTGACATCAAAATAACAGACTCAAGGACCAATACGTCTAAATTGACAATTATCAGTGACCAATGTAATTAAAGTTTATATATAGCATATTAAAATACAAAAAATAGCTATTTACATAGAACACCCTCATAATATTATTATTCTAAATGGATATCAGTTTAGCTGTATATTATATTTATTATTTGTACAAAGGTGCCCTATATGGCAAGACCTAAATTGCTACTTAAAATGCAAGGAAAATTGATTGTACTATAATCAATCATAAAATTAATTGAAAGAAAGAAAGGAAGAAAAAAAAAAGGAAAAAACGAAAGAAAGCATTTAAATTATGAAAGCCAAGAGTATATTGATGTTCCCTTTTATTTAGGACATATGCAATCATTTATGAATAAACATACTGCAATGCCATATTTTAATTAATATCTCAGTAATATCTTCTTAATTGCATGAACTAACACAATATAGGGATGCCAAAATGGACATAGGAATAATAATATATTTTGTTTATCTAAAAGTGACATTAACCTTGATATTAACACAAATCCCTATATTAGATATATGAATTGTAAGATACAATCACACAAGTCATTATATCAAGTGCATGAATTGTTGGATACAATGACATCATTCATTCCTAAAAATTTGGCTAATCAACATAGCATGAGCTTGATTCGCAAGATACTGTATTGGATGTATGAATAATCACTTAACGACATGCAATTTACTACATATATCACTGTTATCAATGTTGTCAATTATTGATGCATAGATAATAGAATATATATATATATAGGCTTTATCTTATCGACAAAAAGTAATGTCAATTTATTTCAAGTTAAACATATATAACTAAATAAAAATAATATGCTTGCAACATAAGGTTTGACTCAATTAGAAAGAAATTAAAAAAAAAAAAAGAGACCCAGCTACTTTACAAATATAAAATTTAATTTATAAATAAATCATTTATTTATCTTTTAAAGACTATCATGCTATTATCATATTAGTCTATAAAAAATTTAAAGTAGATATTAAATTTATCCTTTTACATTATAACTTTAATCATGTATAAAAATAATATGACGGCATTTTTTTTATCCTTCAAAGACTTTTTTGGTAAAAAGGTTCTTTATTAAAGAATTAATATAGTAATACTATGATCTTTGAAAGACTAATTTATAGCTTTTTTCTTTTTAATTTATGTTGGCAATGTTGCTCACTTATTAATTTATATTAATTTATCAAACATGTTAAATAAATGTCAAATTATGTGGAAAATTATGTAACATCTATTTTGTCTAAATGTAACATGTTATTGAGAAAAAGGGAAATTAAAATTTTTTGGCGCTCCACACAAATAGCTGTTATCTTGTATTTTAATATGCTATATATAAAATTTAGTCATATTGGTCCCTGATAATTGTTAATTTAAACACATTAGTCCATAGGTCTGTTAGTTTTGATGTTAGGGACTAATATGTGTCCGACAAATGACATTGTTAAGGACCAACGAACTAATTTATTTTTGTTGAGAATGAAGTTGTCCGACCTCAAAATTACCAGGGACCTAGTTGGAGGTTTACTCCAAGAAAAAATAAGTTCTTATTTTAGTTGGATATAAGAATATCTCGTCTTTCTATTCAACTTAAAAGACCAAGTCTAATTTAATAATCATTAAATTTATTAATTATTAATTAAAGAAAGAGATATATTTTTTTCATCATAATTATTAGAGTCTTGCCAACGTGTATCTTAGAACACTAATTAAGAAATCAAGAAAAACAAAATAAAATTTGCAATGTTTATTATATTAAAAACTTAATTTTTTTGGTCTAAAATTTATTTTGTAAATTACTAAATTACTTTCTCAGTCCACTTTTTATTGTCTAATTATAAAAGATTTTAATTAAAAGTTATATGTTATTAGAGAATTTTTAAAAAGCAATGATTATTTTTTAAAAATTTTATCCTTATTCTCTTTAATGTAATGAGAAAAAATAGGTAAATTTTAATAGATAAAAAAATATCGAGTAAAGAAAAAGAGTGAAAAAGTGTTTTGACTTAAATAAGCTATTTTTTTTTAACATTTGTACTACTTCAATAATATATTTATCCTTATGCACAAATCTTAAACAACACTAAAAAATAAATGGAGGAAATAGTAGTTAGTAAAATCCTAATTATTAATATATTATTATTCTTTCTTATAATTACTACTAACATGCAGATATTTCTCTCTCTTCAAATAATTACAACATAGATAAAATTTATCTATTAACAAAATTTAAATTTAACTTAATCAATTTTAACATAAATTACAACTTGCATCTTTGGTAACAACGACGATAAATTACTTTGACCAAAATCAGAACTCGTAATTTTAAAATTAAGTGTAACAAAAATTGAAAATTTGAATAAGCAAAAATGACAAAAATAAAAAGGCGTTCGTTTTAAGATTAGAAATTAAAGAATCGTATTATTTTTTTTTTTCTAACAAGTTGTGTTGTGGATTAATAAAAAATTATTAATTTCAACTAATGAAATCATATGATAATAATAATTATTCATTATTTTTTTGATAAAATATGATATTAATAATTATTATCAAAATAAAAGTTAATATTTTTATGTAAACTACCGGAATTTAAAATTTATTTGAGTTTAATTAATTTGGCTTATTACATGGGAAAAAGAATTCTTTTTATTCAATAATGTTACAGAATAAGGATTTTTATTTTTGGCCAGAATTTACCAAAATTCAGTGAGAATAATTAGATGAATCAAAGAAGTGAAAACCGCTCATTCATTTAATTGTTAAAATAATATCACATTAATCCGGAAAAAAATTTTTATAACGAAATTCAGTTTCTTAATTATTTTCTTTGTTAGATTAGAAGGATATTCACTTGTTCAAAAATAAAAAATTATAAAATTTATAATTACCAACATGACTTCTATTATAGAAATACATAATTTTCTTAAAATATTTTGTTATTAATCTTTTTAATTGTTAAGAGTAAGAAAAATATTAAATATTCTTTATGTTCATGAGATATTAAATGTACAATTATTTCATTTAATGTTTTTTATTAAGTATTAAAAAAATTTAACATCAACATATTATTAGTGTAAAAAAAATTTATACAAGCATCTAATTATATTTTGTTATATCAGTAAAAATATTTAATTCAAGAATAAATATCCTTTTTAATTCTAATATTTTAAAGTAAATATCAATATAGTCCTAAAATAATTTTTAACATGAATTTAATTCTAACATTTTAAATTTTAACATCAGTTTAGTTTTATATTGAAGATTTGATATAAAATTTGATTTTATAAAGAATTTATTATGACTAAATTGATATCAAAATTTAAAATATTAAGACTAAATAAATGTTAAAATTCAAAGTATTATAATTAAATTGATGTCAAAATTTTTTTTAAAACTAAATTTATATCAACTTTAAAATATTAAGATCAAATTGATATTAAAAACTTTTTAAAAACTAAATTAATATTAATTTTAAAATATTAGAGCTAAAAATATTATTTGCTCTTAATTCAATTACCTATTACATTAAAAATCTTATATTTAATCTTATAAATAAAAGTATGAATTAAAATTAATCTCATTATGACAAGAATATCTTATATTATTTTTACTATTGAAAAAGTCAAGAGCCTTTTTGAACCTGTACGAGTAAAAGGGGACAGTTGGTGATTCCTTCCGAGCCTGGAACATCGTAAAGGAGTTCTTGGAAGCATGGGAATGGAGGTTGAAGAGCGCCACCAAGTTCATCAAGTGCCACATCAGCATCAGCCTCAATGAACAAGACACCCTCCCCAGTACAACCCACCATCAACTTGCGGTCAGGACCCTCCCTAAGCCTACCTGCAAATGGGTAGTAAAACACAAGCGTTTTTGCGAGTGCATATCTAATGACTTCAACTGGGTCTTTCCCTTCCATTGATGGCTCGTGACGATATATTTGTATGAATGGAATTTGGAAACGCAGGCCTTCTTGATCATCTATGTCAGATAGCAGCTTAAGTTCGCGAGGAGTGGGCATAGCTGGAGGCACCTGCTCTGGTTGACACCGCCGCACTGTAAACAGTACTGCAGAGGGTGATGAGGATGAAGCCATGTTATAAGAGAAAGGCGAGTCGAAAGAAAGAATGAGCGAGAGTACTTAATAAGTGTTCTCTATTAATTTGAGTTGAGTGCTAATATGATATGAGTGTGGTTAGGGATCGGTAGCATTTATATAGATGCAGTTGAAAATTAGATTTTTTTATGCGCACGAAAACAGGTAATCAATTCATGGACAGCATTGCTTATTCTAGTAGCTTCTAGCTAGTGTGCAGCAGTGCGTCACACTTCAAATGTTTTAACTGTGGACGAACTTGCCCTACAAATTTCGCGAGGGGAAAATGTAGGTAGGGCGGCCTACGATGCTCTTTGTGGTCGACTTTAATTGTTAATGCCAATAATTGTTCAAACTCTACTGTCCATTTTGTTCTCTTGCACATTTGTTTTCTTTTTTTTCCCCAAACAAAAAGGAATATTAGACCAAAAAAAAATTGATATCAAATACGGTTGGAGCCTTGGAGTATAAGTGAGCATGATTGAATTCTTTTTCTTTTTTTTTTTTGTGGTGGTGAGGGGGGGGGAGGAGGGGGATGGGACCACTGTTGAATTCCCATGAGCCGTTGGTGCAAATTGGGTACGTAGTTCAAAGGAAAATTTTGGATGAGATTTTTTAGCTTTAAGTGGTCCAAAATCCAATTAATGAAAGAAGCGACCTGAATCACTCAAAATTTCTCCGTACAAATGCATCACCAAACTAGGTAGTTTCATTTGAGTGGACGAACGTTGACAAGTACATTCGAGGCAGAATTGACAGAAATTCATCGAAGTTATCATTTCATAGGGGAATTGTTGATGACCACACCTTTGCGGGAAGGCGAACAAACTCCACACTCTTGATTGTTTTAAACAAAATAACCAAAATTCTATGCAAAACAATTTAATCTTCCCGGTGCTTTAATAATTTAGATTGCTCAAACTAACGCTTTGTTTGGTTGAGGGGATTTTAAAAGGAAGGAGAGGGAAAGGAAAGAAATAAAAAGGAAAAGGATCAATCTCGCTTGTTTGGATATGAAAAGAAATGGGAAGGAAAAAATAAATAATGACAAACAGTGAGGGAAACCCACCAAAAATTGAAATTTTTTTACATTCCAATATTGCCCACATAAAAAAACAAGGGAATCGATCCTTAGTCCTCCCTTGTACGCGTCTTTAGAGGGAGAAAGCCCCACAAGCTGATAGACAGCGACCACCATTGTTCATCACCACCGCAACTGCCACCGTGCATCTCCACCTTGCACCAGGAGCTACCGTGGACCTGCATCCTGCCATCATGCCCCGTTGCAGCCTCCTTACAACCACCACATAACACCACCACCTAGCCATGGTCGCATCCCATTTTATTGCACAACCCTAGTATCGCTGCCCCTCCATCTTTCTTGCTCCATGGTTATTGTTCAATAAACCCAAAACAAAGCCCTCCCTTTTCTGTTTTTTCACAGTAAAAAGAAAATCCCTAACCCTCTCTCCGTTCTGCTTCTTATACTTTACTACCTTTCTTTATTTTTTTATCTAGTTATTTATATTGGGTTGTTTCTTTTTTATTCCTTATGGAGTTTTGTGTGTTTTTTTGGGCCTGCTCTCTTTTTTTTCCTTTTGATGCTTGGTGTCTTACTCTGTGAATTAGTTTTTTTCTTGCTTATAACAAAAAGAAATGGCTTTTTTTTAATGATTTTATTTATTATTCTATTTTTATTTTATTTATTGTTCATTGTTATTTATTCTGTTATCTAATATGTTGATATTATTCTAAACTTGTTAAATTAAAAGAAGTGAAATTTTTTGTATGATATTAATTAATATAATTATTAAATATAAATTAAAAATGTAGACATGAATGCTTTTATATAAATATAGAAGATAAATTTTTATTATATTTATTTATATTATTTTGATAAATAAATTTATCACAAAATTGCATTAACTTTTATATCTCCACTAATTTTATACCAAACTTTATATTTATAGTTGAAATACCCTTTTATAATAACATAACGATAAAATTGTCTTTTGGTATCATTATCTTTTTTTTCTTTTCACTTTTCCACACAATCAAACAAGAGAAAATAATTATTCTTCTCTTTCATTTCTTTTTATTTTTCTTTCATCCAAACATGCTTATGGAATAAAAATTCATTTAATTTCTTTCCTTTCATTTTCTTTCCTTTGCCAAAAAAACCCTTAATGAAGAAAGATAATGGTGAAAGCTAACTTTAGATTATATTTGAGCGTTTTATAGATGATAAAAGGGAATGACCATTAATAGAATGAAAAGAAAAATGGGGAGTGGAGTGGTTAGTTGTATACCACTCTATTGTTTGGGAATTTAATGGAGGAATGGAAGATAGTCCTTTTACCCTTATTTAGTAATTATAAAATAAGTGAATGAAATAAAAATGATATGAATTTAGTTTATCAATTTTATCTTCTAACTTGATAAAATGAATAATAAATTTATTACTTTTAAGGATAAAACAATAGTTGAATCAAACATAATTTTTTTTTTAATTTGTACCTCATAGACCCCCCAAATTGGGGGTACAACAAAATGAACAAGATGAATGGCAAGGAGGGACTCCCACACCCTCCTTAGCTATGCCATTCCATCACAAAGTGTATTTACCAAACATATATTTTTAAAAACTTGCCCTCCCATGCCATACCACCCCATTACTAACCATTCATCCAAACACTACCCTAATGACTATCATAATGACCACAAGCATTGTAAAAAATCGATGATTAAAACCTTTATACTTTGATGATGAATAAGTGAGATGTTCAACAACCCTTTATACACAAGATCAGCACATACGACTCTCTGGTAATTGACAAGCAACCATCTTCTTTTAGGTGTCCTCACCTTCCAATTTGTATTAGAAATAACTAGTAATACGTTGGATTCCCCACCTTTAAGGTTGCTTAACTTGGTAACAAGCAAGTCAATGATATTACTCTTGAGTCTTGGCCATCTAATTTAAAATCTTAATATAGTTCCCCGCCTCATCCATGGGAAAGAAATCCAACCAATTATCAAACAATATTTTTTTTCTTCATTTTCTTCCTGTATGGCTTCTAAATAGAAGCCTTTCATTTCGAAAATCATGCTCATTACTCTTGATTCACAATAGTTATGTTTGGTTTAACTTTTGGGAAAATTACTTTTAGAGGAATTACTTTTAAAAGAATGATTTTTGTTTGGTTTCAATATGTCAAAAGTAAGTTTAAGAAAATTATTTTTGTCCAGATAGGATAAAGAAAAATTACTTTTGGTTGTTGATGTAAGAGTGTTGAAAAGATTTCTCCTCAAAAGACCTTTTCCTAGAATGAAAAGTAACTTTAAGCATACTTCTCTCAAAATACCTTTTAGAGTTCCAAAAGTGAGTTTACAAAATTTTACATATCTAAATACATTAATTACTATGTATTTTTATTTTCATGCCAATAAAAGGCTGCCCTCCCAAAAGTATATCCAAATGGACCCAACATATTTTGCATATGTATAATATAGCTATTTGTTGCATAGAAAGTGCCCGTTTGGATTACAGTTTGCTTCTAATAGAAGTCCTTCTAGTAGTAGTAGTAAAATTGCTTTATACAGTACTATATCATGTTTGGTTTAACTTTCTACCTATCAATATCCTTTTACAGTGAGTAAAAGGCCTTTCATCCAAAGAGAGTATGGACATACTTCTTATTTTGAGAGAAGAGACTAAAAAAATTAAAATTACTAAACTAACCCCATTAAACATTCCCTAACCACTCTTCTGAAGCATAATACCCTTTCTGAAGCACTACTTTCACTCAAATAGGGAAAAGCGTCTTCACTAATCTGCAACACTTTCACTAACCGATCTTACATCATTAAAGACTCATCACTGACTTCACTCAAATAGCGAGAAGCACCTTCATTGATCTACAACACTTTCACTAATTCTATTGCTCTTGTGTTCTTCAATCAAAAACCCAAATTCCTAATTCTCTCAACATTGCCAATTAGTTGTTTGGAGCTTGCCGCCATTTTGTACTCGCTTACCGCCATGTCGTGTGGTGCTTGCTCACCGCCATGCTCACTGTACCATTTCTCTTATGATTCTGAGTTTTCGTTGTACCATTTCATGCTTCGCTCACCGTTGTGATCACCGTGCTCGCTTGCTTTTTCTTCCTTTGTGCTCTTAACTCACTCTTCTTAAGGTTTATTCCTCTGTGCTCACCGTGCTCTATTAGTTTTTCTTCCTCTATCCTTAAGGTTTGTTCCTGTTTGTTTTCTCTCCTTTTGCTCCACTACTCAAGAATTTTATTTTAGTTGTCAATTTGATGCACGCAATTGCAAAGCACTAGCTGATTTTGTCAATTGATTATGTTCTTCACAAGATCTAAAATTTATGATTTCTCTCTTTTCTTAGGTTTCTTCCTGCCGTGCCCATTGCCACTGGCCTGTGACATACATACTTTTAAAAAAAGGTAAAGCTAACAGACATATAAAAACTGGTGCTATTGTAGCTACACCTCCTGATTTGTCAAGTATACTATGAAAAATGGCATGGATTAGTAGGAAATAACATTCTAGCACAATATGAGGTGGGATGGGCATTGGATTAACAGGTATATAATTGTCAGGATGCATCAAAACATTAGGAGCATAAAAAATCCAAATGGAAAAAAAGATAGGTTGTGATGCTTTATGGAATCTGTTGCTTCTCATTGCTTTTGCCTGATTTAATTACATGGGAAAAAATTGTTTGCCAATTTATGACATTGTTTGACAATTTTTGTATAACTAATTGAGTGTAGCAAAATTGATTGGAGTGGAGTAAAATTGTTTTGGAGTTGTTTTTCTTGCTCTTCTGATTTTGAGGTTTTGCTTCTGTTGTAATGTTGTTCAATTTTTGCTTCTGTTGATTCTGATTCTGAGGTTTTGCCTTTTTGACATTGTTTGACAATTTTCATAAAACTGATTGAGAGGAGTAAAATTGTTTTAGAATTGCTAGGCTCTTCTGATTATGAGGTTTTGCTTCTATTCCATCCTATGCTCTTCTTATTAGTGTTTGTTTTTATTATGTCTTGATGTTGATTGTTGCTCTATTTTGTTGTCATTGGTTCTTTGTTTTGTGTGTTGATGTTGAACTATAGCTCTTCTCTTCATTTTCTTAGTTGAGCATCTCCTAGTTGAGCAGCTCCTGCTTCTTAGTTTTCCTCCTATATCAAGTGTTCCCCTATAAGAAATAGAACTTTACATCAAAACGTTTTTCATGTAATTTGCATGAGATATAACATGTTTGTTGCAATTCAATTGAAGAAATTCTTCACACTTCAAAAATAATAAGTGAAAAGAATCTCATAGAAAATGCATATATGCTCTGAAGAATAATCTACAAATTAGACAATGGATTAGGCTTACTTGTTGTTGTTGTTGTTGACATTGTATACTAGTAGCTATGATGGCATTATTGTTTTTATGTGATAACTTTTTTTTTTCATATTTATATGACTAAATTATGACTTTTATTATGTGTATATAAGGTAGGATGTAAAATCCTAAGATGATTAAAATCAATAATCAGTTGAAGAGAAAAAGCCTCGTCCCAAAATTTCTCCCCCAGTGATCAAAATCATGGGCCAAAATCAAAGGCCATCCGAGATCGGACAACAACAAAGTTGTTCATTGATGCTTATTTAGAACAAACGACAAAAGGTGAACACAGTGAGCTTACATTGTCGAAAAAAGGTTGAACAGATGCAATTGCCTGATTTCGTACTACTAGTGGGAGGACGTATGATAGAGTACAATTGAGAAATAAGTGAGATAGTTTAAGAAAGGAATAGGTAGCATGGTACAATCTATTTCAACATACAACTGGATTAGGGTGGGATAATAAGAAACACACTTTTATTGCAAGTCCAGACTGGTGGAATGCAAAGGAACTGGTAAGCATATATGGTCATTGTTTAAATATCTTTGAACACTTTCAATAAATCTTTTTATCACATTTGAAGTAATCAAAATTTATTTTCTTGCAGGAAAATCCTTCTTATGGTAAGTACTATAATGAGGGACTACCATATGCACATGAATTGACATATCTTTTTAAAGATAGAAAGCCACAGATGAGTTTGTTTGGGTACCCTCAAGCAGAGAGTTGCTAGATGGGTATGAGGAATATGACCAAAATAATGAAGAGTTTCAGAGTGTTGGTTTGGATAGAAATGAAGTTCTGGAGATAGTGATGATCCAACTATAGGTGCTGATTTAAGTGATTATGGTATAAGAGTTGGAAACCTTAACATAAACACCTCTCAAGGTGCAGGGAGTGTAAGAAGTGGAGAAAAAAGAAAGAGAGGAGGGGAAAAGGCAAGAAAAGGTAAAATGACAAATATCACCATTACAGAACACCTTAAACCCAGGACTTCTGCAGTTGAGTCTCATGCTACTACTATTATTGCAAAGAAAGAAGATCCTTATACAATTGGTGTAGCAATGGCTGAGCTTCATAATTTGAAACTAGTCATGGAGAATACCGATTTTTATGCTAGATGTTGCGAGATATTGATAAAGAAAGATGCAAGAGAGGTCTTTTGTGAGATTCCCAGTGAAGATCTGAAGATTGGTTTTCTAAAGTGGATGGCATATAAAGATAATCCTCATCAGTAGAATTAATGTGTGTTATATATTATTATCAACTATATGACCTAATAGTTTGTTTTTATTATAGTTTGTTAAGTGTATGACTTATTTGGTGTGTCTTTTATTAAGGTTTGTTAAATTAAGTGTTCAACTTATTTAGTTTAGGATTTGTTATGGTTTGTTACATTATTGTTGTATTATGTAATAAGTACATGTCTTTTATATTATGACTTGTTAATTTATTGTTGTATTTAATTAATATATGATTGTTTATATAAATTAATATTGTTGTTTATAATTTTTGTTAATTTTATTTATTGCAGATATTTAGATATAAATGTCATGCATATCCTCAAGTGAATGTGACGAAAATTTAGGAGATGAAATTGATTCTAATGAAATAGATGAGATGATTGTGCCCATGGCAGCTATGGCAAAGATTTTAGTTGGAGGATATGCCATAAAATATTTGTGTAAACAGCCATGTAGGACAAGTGAACTAACTGGGTATAAATGGCTCTAAGAAGTATTACACGAAAATGATAGACGATGCTATAAAATGTTTAGGATGGATAAACAGGTCTTTTCATTGCTTTGTGTTGCACTAATTGAGCACAATTTAAAGAGTACTAAATGCATGGGAGTAAAGGAGATGGTTGCTATGTTTTTGCATGTCCTCGGACACAAAGTAGAAAATAGGATAATCCAAGAAATGTTTCAACATTCAAGTGAAACAGTCAAGTGAAACAGTCAGTACGCAATTTCATAGAGTTCTTGGTGCATGCTTAAAGTTATCATTTGATTAAATTAAGCCACAAGATTACAGATTTAAACATGTACACAAGAAAATTCAATGTGATAAGTGGTATTGGCCATACTTTAAGGATTGTGTAGGGGCAATTGATGGTACTCATGTGCCATGCATTGTTTCTCCGAAAGAGTGTCTAAAATATTTCGGTTGAAAGGGATATATATCACAAAATGTCATGGCTGTTTGTGATTAGGTTATGTGCTTCATATTTTCATTGTCTGGATGGGAAGGATCAACTCATGATGCTCGGGTATTCAAGGATGCTCTAACAAGGTCAAACTATAACTTTCCACATCCTCGTTTAGGTTTGATCTCATTACTAAAGTCAACATTCTTATTTTTGTTTTGTAAATTATAATTTTAATAAGGTGTATCTTTTTAGGTAGATATTATTTGGTTGATTTTGGTTATCCAACACTATTAAGATACTTGGGTCCATATAGGTGTAAACGGTATCACCTACCTAACTTCAGGCATGTAGCTGGCTTCAACAATTATAATGAAGTATTCAATTATTTGCACTCTAGTTTAAGAAGCACCATAGAAAGAACTTTTGGGGTATGGAAAAATAGATTTGCTATTCTTCACCATATGGCTAATTTTAAATACATGACTCAAGTGGAGATAGTTTGTGCTGCAATGGCAATACATAACTTTATTCACAAAAATAGTGTCTGAGATATCGAGTTTCATCATGCAAAGGAATATGATAATACTATGGCGGAAGATCTTAATAATATGGCAACTTCAACACAAGCTTTGATGTTGACTTGACTTCTTCAGTAGAAATGGATTATATTCATGACCAAATTAGGGTGAAATTGTGGTTGCCCAAAGTAGTGAATGTTGTTGTTTATGAAAATATTTATATTTTGGAATACTTGTGCAAATAGTTTGTTTGTATAACTTAAAAGGGGGCATGTAGTTTTGCCATTTATTTTGAGTGTCTTTTTGTCTATATTTGAATGTAGGAATATGTTTAGTTCATAATTTTGTTGCTTTGAATTGTTTTGAATTAGAGTACTGTCAATGTTAATATATAAAATTAAGCTCTTATGATAATTATTTCATTTTAAAAATATGGTTTTAGGCTAAATATATTTAAAAAATATACCAAAAAAGTTGCATTTAAGTAAAATATTGAAATAAAAAAAATTTTAATAATAATTTGAGAGTTAATTATCTTTTAGTGTGAAAATATGAACTCAAAATATAGTAATGTATCTTCAAATTACATTATGTCCTTTATGGTAATTATACTTTTAAAAGTAATTTTATTTTACCTTATTCAAACAAAATACTGCTCTTCAACTTACTTTTCAAATACTCTAACCAAACACAAATACTTCTTCTAAAAATAATTTCTCTAAAATATCTTCTTTCAAAAATAATTCTTTCAACAGTTAATCCAAACATATACAAACCTGCAAACTTTTCAATCCTTTGGGTTCAGTGGAGATTAGACCCCCAAAAGATCCAAACTCAGGTCGAGAAGGTCACATAGGCCATAGACCATGGTACCATGTGATTATCGCTCACTAGCTATAATCCTAATAATTTGAACTCAAAAATGCTTCAGCCTGGGCCATATACGTCTCAAGGAATCTGATCCTAAAAATTTCTAATTAAAAAAATCACGTGGCTTTCTCAACAATGACAGGAATGTAGAAACCGAGAGAACTACAGACAAAATCACCATTCAAATCAAAACACTTCCCTTTGAAATTCCATTCATAGAAATTGAGGGGAGTAGTCAGAAATGTAGCACCTGGCCCGTGGCCTGAGCATGCTAGCGCTAAGCAAAGGAGAAGTGTCAACAGTTATAGATTTAGTACAATATATTGATATGTGGATTATACTAGCTAGAGTGGCCGTGTTATGCACGGGTCACAGGTGAGTAAAAAATACTGTAAAATATAATTTTCAAAATATTATTTTCTACTAATGTTATACATTGCTTTTTATATAAACATGACTAAAAAGTTATACTATAATTGAAAGATGAGAGAAATAATTCACAAACAAAACTTAAATGTATATATATATATATATATATATATATATATATATATATATATATATATATATATATATATATGGACTTAAATTAATTTTAAATATATCATTTGAATCATTTTCAAATGGATCACAAATTTTTTTAACATTTGAGAAGATGTAAGGAATTGCCTATATCAAAATTAAGGGGCTATTAAATATGATATATTAAGTCTAACAAGACAAATTAATATAATAAGTTACGAAATTTTCAATTTTTTGGGGCTGCAATAAGTACTATATAAATCTTTTTATATATTAAAAGTAATGGATAATTTAATCAAATATTGAGATATAAGATTGGGTCTAATTGGATTTTAACATGTAATAAATATCTATTTTTCTCTATCACATTTGCTTTTTATATTTCATTAAAAAGTAATTATTAAAGAGTAATAAATAATAATTAATAATTAATATTTGAGGTAAATTGTAATTATATATAATTAAAAATAATAAATAATAGTATTTATTTAAAAATTTATCATTGAGTGATTAATAAAAATTATTATATAACTATATTTTTTTATTATTATATCTTGTGAGAGACATGAGCAAAAAAATAAATAAATAAATAAATAAAACATATAAAAAAGAGAGTTTTATGAATTTAATAATTTTATATTTTAAAAAAATTATTATTAGAATATATAAAAATAATAAATATTATTTAATAGAAATATAATTTAAATAATAAAAAATAAAAATTATCATCATTATAATTTGAAACAATAATAATTCAATCAAAATTTTCATGTTCCAATTAAACACTAAGTAACATTATTTACTTATAAATCTATAACAAAAAATAATTAGATGAAATTATTAATTTGATTATATTTTTAATTTTATTAAATCTGCTTGTAATTATAAATATTAGATACAGTGAAACGGTGATTTTATTTAAAATAATACAATATATGTATCAAAAGATAAAATAATACAGCACTGGGTCAAACTTCATACTTTAAAATCATAAAATAAAAATTCATCATTTTGTTGTTTCAAATACTATCAATATCTAAGCGAGAGGAGAGAACAAAGAAAAATACTGAAAATCTTATTATAATTAAAAAATCAAACACTATAGTAGCCAGAAATGAGAATTGAAAGTTTCACAAATAAGGAATTGAGGGGGAAAAAAAACAATGGACAATATGAAAAATAAGGAAAAAGAGAAAAAAATATGTATATTATAATAAAAAATGTGATATGAAACAAACTGGTAACGAGTGTCATAGCCCGCTCTAAATTACAATTTTAAAACTTAATTATACTATTTATAGAATAGTGCAACCAAGGTCATCCCATAAGGATGTTGATGATTATTTAATTAGTAGCAAGGGGATTTTGTTTGCATGCAAGAAAACTGATAAAGAAAAGAAACTAACAACTAAAACGGACACTAGCTTAAGAATTTCCTAAGGTCAAAAGCATATTTATCATAAACATGCATATAATCAACCACATGGTGTGTGGCTATCTCGAGCTATTAAAGAGACCTCTACTAACAACCCCTTAATTCTACCTAAAAACCTCTAGGCATTCAACCAACATACAATTGATTAGATAATTGAGACCTCAACTCTAATTAAGCTATGTTGATTTTTAACTCCAATTGCATTAGCCTAGTTTGGACCCAAACCCAATTCTTAGTTCTTTAATTAATCAAGTTCATATCAATCAACCAATTAATAATCACCCAACTAATTCCTCATTCATAAACCTATATATCAATACCTTTCAATGCAAGCATCCAAAAGAGTAAGAGGCGAAGAATTAAGAAAACACATCTTGTATTGAAATTAAAGAGTAAAGTTTCAAAATACAATCCTTGAAGCCTTTTGAAGAATCCCTAAGCTAACCTCTAACTCTACTCCTCCATAAGAATTTACAACCAAAATAGAAAATAAAGAGTGATGATAGAAATATGAGAGGGTGAGGAGAAGAGAAGAGAGGAGGAGAAGAGAAAAGAGAGAAAACTCATCTACTCTAGCCTAAAGAGAGAAACTAAATTCCTCAAAATGAGACTTCCTTTTGCTCCCTGTTTCCTCATTGCTTGTTAGACCTCAAATGTGAAAATCCAATATTGCCCTTGAGTCCAAATTAATCCTCTATCTCTTAACTTTAAGTGGACACCCAATTTGCTTAATTTGGACTTGAAATGAGTGAGTTATAACCCAATCTTTGTAGTATATCTAGATTATACCTCTATTGGTATCAGTCAATTTCAACAGCTAATAAGTCTATCTAGATGTTATTATTTTGGAAAGTGATCTTCATATAAATTGAAGCTCTATCTTAACTTTCAAATGGCACCAATTTTTCCTCAATCCAATGTTTACAATTGGAGTTATGTCCCAATTAGTGCACACTACTCAAACTCCAGTAATAGCAACCCTAATCCGACTTTGTGGCCCAATTCGATCCACTAGGTATCTAAATTAGCTTTTGACTTTTTCATTAAAGTTGTAGATCTTTCTCTCAGCTTTCCTACAATATAAAATTTGTAATTTTTAGAGGTCTACATCTCAATATATGCTCAAAACACAAAAGCAATATAAGTTTATAATAATGCTAAAAAATATAATTAAGCCCAATTAGAGCCTAAACTTATAGAATGTGTCTAATATTAATCAATTAAGCACAAAAAGGTCTAATAAACTAAATTCATGGGTTAATCAATATATCAAAATGCTACTTATCACAAACTAAAAGAAATTATAAAAAATAGACATATTAAATCTGAAGCTTAATTTTTATAAACACTGTTAGCCAATACAATTGCAAAAAAATACCAAATTATAATAGGTAATTATTATGGTGGTACTTACTAATCATGATTTAGTATTTTCTTGTTGTTTTATTAGTTAATAGTATAAAATTATTTTTCACTGTCAGTACATATAAATTAATATCTTAAATATGATATAAAAGGAATGATTTTCCACCATCATATATTTCAATCATTAATTAAACTTAAAATGTTTAACTAAAAATATATTAATATTGATATATTGGTAGTATAAAACTTTATTACATAAATATTTAATTATATTTAATAATATTATTAAAACTATTTGACTTTTACCATAAGCTATCTCAAAAGTTGTATGAAAAAGAAGATATAATTTATTGATAATATAATAATATATCAAAATTATTTTTTTTAAAAAAATAAGGAAACACAAATGTAACATTTTAATTGCTTAGCCTAAATATTGTAAAGAATAGAGAAATCAGCTATAAGGAAATTTTAAAAAAAAAAATGATAAAAAGGAAGATTGAAGAGAAAAATGAAAAAAGGCACCAACAATGGAATGAGTAAATTAACAAATAAAATAATAATAGTTTTCTTGAAAAGAAAATTATGAAAAGATAAAATAATAATAATAATAACAACAACAATAATAACAAAGCATGAGCGGAAAATTAGACAAGAAAGCATTATCATGGAATGTTTATAGTTTTAATAGATTATTATATAGAATATAAATTATATACATAAGATAATAAAATTATTTCTTTATTATCTCTCTCTCTCTCTCTCTCTCTCTCTCTCTCTCTCTCTCACTCTTTTACACACACACACACACACACACACACACACACACACACACATGTGTGTGTGTGTATCACAACCAAAAATATAACAAATTAAAAAATAAAATTAAGATAAAATAGAAATTATTATTATTTACTTAATTTTAAAATTTAAAACAAATACCATTTATTAAATATTTGTAATGTTTTGATTATATTTATTTTAAATATTCCCTAATTGTATTAAATTAAATATTAATTAGTAAAATACAAAAGCCAACTAATATATAATATTATGTGTTATATATTTTGATATCTTTCAATCGTATCTTCTTTTATATTTATTAAAATAATGTGAAAACCAAACTATATTTACCGTGATTCTGTGAACGCTCATTAATGTGACTGTTGAAAAATGGCTCCGTGTTGATCCAAGTTCGAATGCCAGTAAAGAAGGGGAAGGAAACAACGAAATGAAAATAATAATAATAAGAAGAAGAAGATGTTTAATTTAATAGATTTGAGCGGGAAAATTTACTGTTTAAAATGTTTACAAATTTATATAATTATATAGGAGAGTGGCTATTACCACATCTTTTTATCCATTGTTACTCCCTATATAGCAATATATATGTATACGTATATACTACTATAAAAAAAAAAAATCCCAAAATTTTGTAGGGCATGTCCCCCCAACTCTTGCTAAGTAGATTTATCCTTGAACAAACATACCTAAGATTTTTTCATCTTGTGTTTATAATTTAATCTAGTATTAAATGAACATATCATATTAATATTTATCATGTGGATCAATCGATTTTATTATAGTTTTTATTTTTTATTTTTATTCTTAAATATTAAGGTAACTTAATACATTAAGTTAGTTATTTACTTGCTAATTATATATACTGTTAGGACAAAAATTTTATACTAACATTTGATGATATATTTTTACAATATTGAAAATGTTTCAACAATGTATGGGATATTGAACTCATTATTGAGTAAAATAATTATTAGATGATAGTACATTTTTTTTTACATTAATAGTGAATATTAATTAAATTTTAAAATTATTATTAATAATTATTATTATTAATTATTTTATTTGATTTGAAATTTATTATCTGCAACACTAATTTTCTTAACTTAATTTTATTTCATATTATATTTGTAGAATATTAAAATAAAAAGAATAAAAATACTATTATGCTTAAAGAAAGATATGTGAAGTAAAAACTTTAATTCAATTAAAAAAAACTATATATAAGATTAAGATAATCAATTTGTTACATAATTATATTTTTTATTTTATGTGAAAATATAAATTACTATGTTTCATGAGAAAAATGAATTAAAAATGAAAAGATTTTCATAAAATAAAATATTACAAAAGAACAAAAATTGAAGAAAAATATGGATAATATTAAATATAAATAAAACTAGAAATAATAATAGAATATTACTTTAATTCTTAAAAAGAATATATGAAGGACATTTTAGGATAATTGAATTAAAATGCATTAAATAGGGAGTGGCAATAGAGAAAAATGTGTGAAATAGCTACTCTCATTATATAGATATAGATTACAGTTTTGATAAACCGAAAGAAGGGCTAGAGGACGGGAAGAACAGGAAAAACTGAATTTTGTTGACAGTCACATATCCAAAAAGAGAACAGCTAAATTATATGCTTGGGCTGGGACATGCGGTCTTAACAGTAGTCACTAGAACCGGTGGTCATGGACTGGTTAAATTCAGTGCAAGTATTTACCTTGTCTGCAGAGTCCAAGGCTGTGTCCCCTTCAACTGGTGGTTTGGAAACTCCGATGCCCCGCTATGTTGATGGCAATAAGATGACACATTTAGGCGTGTACCTCTTCTGATATATCATGTGGACTGATTCAACTCTCCTGATATATAATAGAGTTGTGCTTTGGTCGGCAAGATCTTATATTTTATGGTCACATGTAATAGAGTAATTTGTTTATCTTTGGCTAAGTTTCTGCGCACATGGAGTGATGGATGCTTTGATCATTCTTTTTTGAGCAGCCTACTCTTCAAAAGGATCATGTCATGTGATAAAAACCCAGCCTGCCCTCCATCAGGATGTGCCTTGTTAATAGAAAATCATGCTGATTAAACCCAAAAGGGCATGTCATCTCAGAACACATGCTTTCCGTTGGACTCCGCCTGGTTTCGAAACTCTTTGTTTAACAATATGCTTTACCATATCCTTCAATGTGAACCATTTCCTTCCAAATTTCTGGTGTGTGCTTGGTGAAACAGAATTGTCATTAACAACCTCAGAAATCTAGTCTTTTCTCCTTCGGTCAGGAAGCTCAATTAAATGGTTCATGGGTTTGCTAAATTGATGCCTTTTTTTGACAATCAATTTGTGTTAGTATAGACACAGCTTTGATAATCCAAAGAGATAAAGAGCATAAACCATGTACAAACTACAACAGAGTATTTGTCTCGCACATCATCAAGGTAGTCCCACATTGATCAACTCATATACTTGCAAACTGACAACACTGTTTAAATAATGAGCTAATAGCAACATTGCAACATACTTACCTGGATAGGGCCAATGGGTGATTAAGAAGGCTCATGACATAGGATGGTGACTTTCATTGTACATTGGAGGGGTGTCATTCTTAGGTCTCCCCAAGTGGGAGAGCCTATGTCAAAATTTGTGGCAGTGGGGGCTTGTATTTGCGCAGCCTTCCCCAGTGTTAGTCTATGGATTAAAGGTTTGTCATTAGTATAATTTCTCTGAAATTTCTTCTTACTAAATTGTTATCTTAATAACAAGTATTAAAATATAGGTTAATGGACAATTTATATAGAGATGGTAAAATGAGTTTAATTCGTCGAATTTATCAAACTTGTCAAAAAATGGTGGGTTAAGTTGATAAAATTGAATCTGTTAAAATTTTTCAACCACTTTACCTATGAGCTAAGACGGGCCAAGGTCAGTTGGACTAGCGGGCCAGAGCTTTTGTTTTTTTTAAGAATTTCACTTACATTATTACACACTTACACATGACTTGAGACATGAGTTTTCCTTTTGTTGGACTCAACCTAAGTCCGGTGGCTACAAGGACAGAAGCAAGCACTAGGGTTTTCAATTTTTCTATTCATTCATCAATACATATCAATGTCAGGGCCTTCCTCTCATTCTCTGTATCCCATCTCTCTCGACCCTCACTCTCCCCAAGTGGGACAGCCTATATCAAAATTTGTGGCAGTGGGGGCTTGCGTTTGCACAGCCTTGCCCAATTTTAGTCCAAGGATTAAAGATTTGTCATTAGTATAATTTCTCTTAAATTTCTTGTTATTAAATTGTTACCTTACTATTAATAAGTATCAAAATATAGGCTAATGGACGATTTACATATAAATGGTAAAATGGGCTCAACTTGTTAGACCGATTTGCCAAACCTATTAAAAATGGTTGGTTGGGTTAATAAATTAAACCTGTTAAAAATTTTTCAACCACTTAACCCATGGGCTGAGATGGGCCAGAGCAGATTGGGCTCGTGGGCTAGAGGTTTTTTTTTTTCAAGAATTTCACTTAATTATTACACACTTACACATGACATGCGACATGAGTTTTTCTTTTGTTGGACTCAACTCAAGCCCACTGGCTACAAGCTCAGAAGCAAGCACCAGGGTTTTCAATTTTTCTTTTCATCAATACACATCAATATTAGCGCCTCCCTCTCACTCTCTGGATCCCATCTCTCTCGATCCTCACTCTCACAGCAACGGCTTCCCCTTTTCATCACTGGCGGATCTTTCCAGCGACCGGCGGCAGTAGAACCGCATGTGCAGAGCGATGGACAGCAAAGCAACAGAACGCGAATGGCACAGCAGCAGAAGCGGCACAGCAGCGGTAGAAGTGCAGAACATGAACGCGTTAGCCAGATGCATCGTGAAAAGGAAAGGCGAGCTTCGAAGGAAACACATTGATTGGTACAAACAAAAGTTATAGTACTACGCTATGGAATAAACTAAAATTGCAACTTTTCTCTGAACGTGTATGTTCAATGTTATTCTTTTATTCTAATAATCCATAGTATATTCAGCAGTGGTAGATTGGTGATCGACTATCTCTATTCACCATTCAGATTCAAGTCTTTTTTTGTTTTTTTTATTTATTATTTTTTAATTAATCTGATTCTGATTTCTGAGACAATGAGCTTTGGTTTTGAAGTTTTCTTTTTAATCTTAATATGAGTTAGCGTTAATTAGTTGAATACTTGAGTTATTGTTACTGACCACTATAATTTTTTTTCGTTTTGTCTTACAGTTAGATTTTTACTAGCATTTTTAGAATAAAATTATATGTGATATGTACTGAGTCTTAAGTTAATGGTTTATGGTTTATTTATATATATTTTAATTTTTTTATTTTTTTATTTATATTTTTTTCTAATTTTTTTAATTTTTTATTTATATTTTTTTTCTAATTTTTTAATTTTTTTTTACAAACTAACCCATCAACCTGTGCACAAATGGGGCGACTTACTATGTTCAAACCATTTTACTAAAATAGGCCGCTTGCCCCACCTTATTTTAGCCCGACTTTTGGCTAGGTGGACTAGGGTGGGTATAGGTGGGTACACGGGCCAATCCAGTTAGCTTAATCCAATCTGCAATGGATTATATATAAATGGAACGAATCAGGTTGGCCCGCAATGCATATGAGTTATTATTATATAAGGCTTGTGTTTGCATCGCATATATCTACGGGCTTGCAGGTTGATCCACACTGCAAGTTTCATTATTTTTTTATTATTTTTTTATATTATTTTGCCTTATTTTGTCAAAAGTGTATGTTCTGGGACTTGAATCAGGTCTTTGTGGTTGCAAAATACAAGTCTTTATCACTATAGTAATAGTATATGTTGTGTTATAATACTTAATCAAATTGTATATATTATATTTTGTTATTCTAAAATAACATTTACACAGTTTAATTGGATTGAGCCAAAAAAAATTTGCGAATTAATGGGTTAGAAAAATAATTGGTCCTAACTCGTTCGGATTGCGGGTTAAACGGACTAATCCACGGATCACAGCCCATATATCCAGCTCTAAGGGTTGGTAGGTTGACCCATTTTGCCATCTCTAAATTTACTTAGGCCAATTTTAAGCTAAATAAGTGCATCAAGTAAATGTGTTAATACTCTATTTGTCGATGTTGGCATGATGTTTCGAGCTTTGTAACTCAAATTAATTTCCAAATGTAAATAACACATTTTCCTCTTTATCAATACATACTGGATCTCACTTTCGCTTAATAAACAACATACACGCACAACAATTTATTCCAGTAATTTTAAAGTTATTAAAAGTATGGCATATTCCGCAATTTGACGTCTCACGATTTCGAGGGCCTCCTTAAGGTATATAAAGGTATCGACTTGACCTCTCCCGATTTGGAGGGCCCCTTACGGTATACATAGTTCATAAATCAGGTTTTTAACGAGCGGTTTTGTGCATTAGAAATTATAGCAAAGAAATATAGAACCAAAATACCAGGACTTAGAATTAGTGCAGGCATCAGTTGTTGGCATTATAATCTGCTATTCTGCTTAATCATAAGAAATTACGAGCAAGTTTGAATATTCTAGCCGCAAATTGATAGTATTATTGAATCCTAGTCAATTTAAAAGCCAACAGAAAAGCATATTTTTCAGGTCCATATGGATAAAAGAGATATACAAACCAAAGACAAAATGAAACTTAAGAAGCAGCAAATGCATCCTTATTTAGGTATAGGCTTCACTTGTCTTTCTACTCAAGGCTCAAAGACCATGCTGTCAGCTTCTCGCTTCACGGATTCGAAGAGCACAGATGATAGATAACGCTCTCCGGAGCTTGGGAAGATCACCTATTCAGGCATTCAATGAGCTTATTAGTGGTGGAATAAGCGGATGAAATTCAATGGAGTCATTTTTCTCTTGAATGCCAATTATGCAGTCTATGAGATAGCTGATTCAAGAAAATCAGATAAGAATGATAGATATTACGAAGCTGCAGTGACTGAGCAAAAACGTCAACCATCGACAAAGGCAACGCTAAACAAGGTCAAATTCCAAAAAAGAAAAAGGATCATTTAAATGCATCTATAAGAAGCAAATGACATCTCAGATAGCTAATGGCAGAAGCTCCTGCCAATGATCAGAAATTAAGCAAGCAACATTTCTGAAATCTTTAAGCACATTGATATTGCATTGCATCTAAAGCAGCTCTAACAACCAAATTTAAAGAAGAAAGCTGACAGCAGATGAACAGTGGACAAACTTACAACAATGAGTTTTCCAGCATTTTCCGGCCTCCTTGCAATCTTAAGTGCAGCAGCAGCGGCAGCACCAGACGATATCCCCACCTGCAATATGTTTATGTTAGAGATTAGAATAGCATTGTAAACACCTCCTCATCCTCCCCTCTCTTCTGGGCGAGAGCACACAAACTGGCATGGACAGTTCACCTCATGTTAATATATGCATCTAAACAATGCCAAGATTATATCTTTTTGATGCACATACCAGCAAACCTTCTTTCAAAGCAAGAAGTTTAGCTGTTTCAACGGCTTCTTCACTTGAAATCTACAAATACAGATAAAAAAGAGTTAGCATATATATAGGTATATTACACGAAGGTATAGCGCTAAAGAAATTTTAAAAAAAAAAAAAATTATTCAAATACTTGGAAAAGTTTATGGTCAAACTGGCGCATTCAGAATGCATATATATATATATATATATATATATATATATATATATATATCACAAATTTCATAAAATAGAAACTAAAATTTTACATGATAAATTAGAAAATACATCGACTTCAACATAAAACAAGCCTAAATTGACAATATTATTATCACTTCCAGACCCTACACTAACACTAGCAGACCCGGTTGTCGAGCCTTACGAAAATATCTGATAAATAATTACAAAATTTTTATATTATTCAAAAATAAAAACTTTAATTACTCAAATGATAAAGAATAAAGAATTAGAACACCAACACCATCTTTTTCATTTTCCAAAACATTCAACATGAGCAAACATAAAAAAAAAAATGTAGCAACACCATAGAACCAGAACATTAGAGTCTCTCGATTTCTTAGGCTCCATTTCAGATCACAACTTTTCACACAAAAAAAAAAACAACAAAAACAAATAAAAACAAAACCAACAGCAAAACTCGAGCTCCATTTCAGATAGCATGCTGTCTTCCAAGACAAGCAAAACTCAAATAAAAACAGAAGCTACCTTTTGTGTGCTCCCTTTCTCTTGTTCACACCACTACTATGTCTTCGTCGTTGCCGCACGCCACCATGTTATGAGGAGCGTCGCCATAACTTTGACGTGAGGACCACCACCAGTGGAGCAGTTGAGTGGTGGCGACTGCGGGTGGGGGTAAGAAAGGAGAAGAAGGGGGCAGGCAAAGGGAGTTATTTCGAATGAAAGAAAAAAAAGAGATAAGATCTTTTGATTGTTTCGAAAGAAAGAAGGGGAAAGGGAGTAGGGATTTCAAATGGGATAGGGTTTTGAGTAGAAAAAAAAAGGAAGATATCGAGAAAGAAAAGAAAAAAAAAACACAAAATCATCTAAAACGACATAATTTCATTAAATCTCGTACTTAGAACCGTATTGATGCGTTATCCAATTATTTAAATAATAATAATAATAATAGGTATATATTCAATCGTACTCGTATCCGTACTCCAATGCTTTTGTCAAAATGGAGTATCATCCTTCATAGGTTTATCATAACACCTGGTTAGTAATGCTTCCTCGCATATGAAGTGAATTAACGCACTTCCTGCCTTCCCTAGGACTGAAATAGTGCCGGCTCTTTCTGTTTTAGTTCCAATTCACCAAGTAGAGGGAAAAAACGATACGTGTTCTGTGGTGCACTTCGCTGAATCGGGTGCACCACACACCGCCTCACGTAAGCCGTTCAATTTTCGGATCATCTATACACTTAACTCCTGATGGAGAACACTCTAACATTGCTCAAACTCCATTACTCTTTCCTTAAAACCCTCTATTCGGGCACCATCCTCGACAGGAACAGAAGCAACACAGCAGCGCTGGGTTGCTACAACAACTGCGAAGCGGAGCACTGGAGGCGGAGCTGCATCGATTTCGCTGGGTGCAGCGCCAGTCGCCCCACACTCACCGTTTCTCGCCCGTTCTCTTCTCCACCAGCATTACCACGGTCCCCGGTGCCACAGCCACCGCCACTGTCACCTCTGCCGGAGTATACGGCTCCACAGTCCAGTAGCTTTTGTTGTTCCAGGAACAAAACAAGAAAGCTTCAAGCCCATGAGGCTGTGTTGAGAATTTGTGGTTGAAGATTTGGAACTTTTCTGAAATTTGATGAGGGAATGAAAATGGGGTCAGAGAAGCAGAAGAATAAGGGGGAAGGATGAGGGGACTGAGTTCTGAGCGGAGCTTCGCCGGCGAAAGCTGTGGTGGTATTGGCTGAAGAGGAGGAAGACGGCGGAAGAGCATGGAAGGAGGGAGGGGAAGGATTTTGGGGTTGGAGAGGGTCACTAGAGTGTACTACAATAATTAGTTGTATCGGTGTTTTATAAAAATCTTAGTTACTGATTTTTATTATTTAAAAATTAAATGGGTTACATGAGGCGGTGTATCGTGCACCCGGTTCAGCGGAGTGCACCACAGAACGCGCCAAAAAACAGATCGCATACTCATGTTAATCAAACTGACAGTAACTGGGTTTTTCCTAATAATAATCCAAAATTCATTCCCAGCGGTTTTGTTGGCACTGACACTTAAAAAGTAACATATCTGAAGCTAGAATTGGAATCTTCTTGTTTACGTGCTCACTAGATTCTCTCCTTGGCACATGTTTTGCATGTATGCAAAGTACAAAATTACCCTTTTTTAGCCAATAAAAAAACAAAAACGATAGGAGTCAGAATGGAGGAGGTACATCAGACTATCGCGCGAGCAAAAAATCTGTATTTAGTATTACTCAAGTACAAATAAACTTATCAGAAGTTTCATGACTTACTTGAAAAACTTCATCAAGTATATCCACATCCAAAACACCAGGGATGAAGCCAGCGCCAATTCCTTGGATCTTATGAGGGCCTTGTATACATTTAACAACCATGCATTTGTCAGGGGAATGATACACAGGAGGAGGCAAGGATTTGATAAATCTCAACCATAAAAAATAACATGTAAAACTTTTTTCTTCTGTCATTATAGGATGGGACAGAAGGCAGTCAAGGCAGGCAGGTCATACTCGGGTACCATTTTGAACTTCAAGAAAGCACATTCGGTGAAAAGCACACAGTACTCATGTGTTTAATATTCCTCATTAAGCACTTGTTTGAATAATAACATCAATGCAGTAGGGGTAGATGACAAAGCATACATGACTCTAAATATAGGAAACGAGAAATTAAATTTGCAAATAGTTTTTTTTTCAAAAAAAAAAAAAAATCCCATAGACTGGCTAACTCCAAGTTTAAGAACCAAAATACGACCATTAGCAACCAAGTGAATTTTATTCTACCATATATATAATAGGACATAAGATATGGAGAAAATCAAAGTCAGAATAAAAGTTGAACCAAGAGAGGCTTGAAAAATAAAATTGGATTAACAAAAAGGAAAAAATGAAAGCTAAATTCAACAACAAATCACGAATATTTTTTATATATGAGTGAGAAACCAAGTAAAATCGTCAAAAAGAAGTACATGCATCCCTCAAAGTACTAACTGTGATTTATATTGTTGGACTCTCCAAGAAGTGTCAAAACATGTTGGGATAACAGAGACAGATGCCACGAGTGAAACACATAAAAAATCAATACTCACCAGGTTTACCTCCAGATAGTACTGGACTTTCAGCTGGTTCAACACCACATATCTAAGGAAAAATAAAATTAAAAAAGAAAACTAGTAAGCACAACAAGCGAAAAATTAGAAAGTAAAAAATAGCAAAAGAAATCTGTCTACTGTCTTTAAATTTTTATGGGTTAATAACACAATCAGAAAATTAAAAGCCTAACCTTGATATCAGGGTTCTGTTCTTTCAAATATTTCCCAGCACCTGTTATTGTACCTCCAGTCCCTACCCCAGAAACAAGAGCATCAACCTTCCCATTGGAGCTCTTCCAGATCTCCGGTCCAGTAGTTTCATAATGGATCTAAGAATAGTAAGAAGAGTATGTGAATTCTCTTCAACCAGCCGATTATCCTAATACGGCACATTGACAGTTTGATACATACGTTTGGGTTGGCAGGATTTTCAAACTGCTGAAGAATGAAAGCGTTGGGAGTCTTTGCCCGAATCTCTTCTGCCTTCTCAACAGTTCCTTTCACCCCCTTGGCAGGATCTGTAAGAACTAACTCAGCTCCAAAAGCTCGAAGAATGGTTCTTCTTTCCAGACTCATTGAAGCAGGCATGGCTATAATAAGTTTATAACCCTTAGCCGCTGCCATGAATGCCAAACCTATGCCGGTGTTCCCGCTGGTAGGTTCAATGAGGACACTCTACGATAAGAATAACAATCTTATGAATTCCCAAGTAAGAAATAATAAGTTTTCTTGAGAGATGGCAGTGCAATTGATAATGAATTGGCTAAGTATCTTATAGAACCACTCCTGTGTTGGCATTTTAAAATTTGAAAGCAATAGGATATCAGTATCAATAAGATTTAAATAAAATCTACTCATACAATACAGCCTAAAAGAACTCTGCTAAAATAAGTAGAAGGAAGCTTTGATGCAATATGAAAGATAGGTGTGTGCAGCATGAATACAAATATACAAGATGGAAAGAGAAGGATCTGAAACAAGAACTAACTTCACCCGGTCTAATTAGTCCCCGCTTCTCAGCATCTGCAATCATGCTATATCCTATTCTGTAGGAAAAGGAAAGAATTATATATCAATACAGAAGCCTTGCGAGCACATTCTATTGCACAAGATGGATTAGTGTTAGAAGCTTGGGCACCAATAATGCAACTTCTATGCCAAGACTTCTATGGATCCAAGCATTTTTAAAAGGGTATGAACATACACAGTCGAGCAGCAAACCAAGCGTAAATGGTTAGATGACATTTTTCTAGTTCACTTTGTAATATAAGAATGGAGAAATCTATACACCTGTCTTTGACACTGGAGCAGGGTTCCATCATTTCCAGTTTTGCAGCAACTCGAGCAACACAGCGATCTACCACATGGTTGAGATATACCAATGGAGTTTTGCCAATTAACTGTACATTTCAAAAATGAATTCACGTCTACTATAAGCTACGATGCTCCATCATGTCAACCAAAAGAGAAGGACAAAAAAAAAATGGAGGACAGCGTTGAACATGACTTACTTCAGAGACATCTTTTGCAATGGTTGACTTCTCTTCCGCCATTTTCAGCAAAGCACTGCAAGATCATAAAGGGTTAAAGATCCCTCTAAGTAGAGACAGATAGACATAAAATCCTCATAAATTAATTTATCTGGGCTTGGATTGGATGAGGACTTGTCCTGTGATGAAAAACAGACAAGATTATTCAGAATGTATTTTATGGGTTTATTTCATTTTTATTTTTCTGCTTGTGAATACTAAGCATAAGTGATCAAAATTCACTGATTAAGAAACAGATCATGACCCTGTATGAAAAGCGTGGGTTAGTTAAGCTGAGAAATTAACTACAATTGTTCAAACTCTCAGATTGACCTGAGAAACTTATAATGATTATGTTTCAGAAATTTTACTTATTAGCAAAACTGGAATTCCTCTCGCTGTGTCTTGCTGTGATTGTCTTAAAGTGAACTTCGAAGTTCAAAGGTCAAAAGGGTAAAACGCTGGATAATCAAAGAACTGATAAACGTAAAAACATGAAATTTCTGTGTCTAAGTGCTTATAATGGCTTAAGATTTCATGGCTCAGGATATATGAGAGTAAACGAGAAAATGCATATGCATCAGTCACAGTCATCACTCATCACACTACAAAAGTGAATCAAAATCAGAACAGTGAAGTGACATAAACAAAAAAGTTTCCTACAACAATGCACGGTTTGCTTGTTGAAAAAAATGGATTCTAATGGCTTGCCAGTGACGAGAAGAGCGGAACGTTATCCAAGCAAGCGATGCGTGTTTTGGTAAGCAATAGAGAAGACTTAAGAGTAAGACTTATATAGAAAGAGGATGAGAAATACAATGTGCTCCTGTGTCTTATTTGGTTGGTTGGACTGTGATATTTCCGAAACAGCAAACACAGTTGAATGTGGCCACCCTTCACGGCCTCTTACGTCTGCCTCGTTCCCTTTCGTCTTTCCCTTTCTGTTCGTTATCATTACAATTGGCGCTGTCGTATTTATTCAAATTAAAAACAGAGAAATGACGCGACGAATAATTGAGGAACGCCTCTCGGAAATAAAGAAAAGCAAATTAAACGTCAAACAACGTCGGGTCGGATTGTGGGCGGCGCCTAATTTGGTCCGGCTCATCTTTTGGTACGTTATATGGTCCACGCTTGTAAACCATCAGATCTGGTTTGATAAAAATCTGACGGTTGTGATAAAATGAGTGTGCGTATGGACCGTGATTGACATGAGGCATGTAAGTGTTAACCACAAAAAGATCTCATTGACAACCTCCTCCCCCCGCAATTTCTCCGCGCACAACCTAAGTTTCTGGGTATCCTTGCACACCTTCAAGCATGGTCGACAGCAACAAGACATGGTGGCTTATGGCTAAAATTTATATGGTCTATATCAATTAGGGTCCATATGTGCACCCATTATAAACTTTCATTAAATCAAATCTAACTGTTTGCAAGAGTGGACCATATAATAGTCCAAAAAATGGGGTGGACCAAATTAGATGCCACCCAAATTTAATCACATCAAAAGAATAAAGTCACATCGAATTTGGCTTATGAGATACTTCTAAGGGCCTTTTTTATTAAAAGATAGTATTGCAAAAATGGTTATTATATTTAAGAAGATGGTCTCTTCTGTGACTCTGTGTTTTGTACTTATGGATAATTTCGTAGAGCAATGACTTAAAAATATTTTGTTCATTAATTATGCATATAATAAATGGCGACTTTTGCAGTGCACCAATTAATACATGGTATATGATGCACAATTTAAAATTTAATTATGCAGCATGGACCTCAATCTCATCCAAACTTTTTATTAATATCCAATGGTAGAGATTAAAAATCCTACCCCTCCACCATAGGTCCATGTTGTTTGCTCCCCTCCCTTCCCTCTCCACCGGAGCTCCACCCATTATGACGCCAACCGTCGGTCTGCTTGCATCATTGCTGTTGTTCTTAGCCTTAGGTTTGCAAATGCAAAAGGAGATGCAAACATTGCCGCTCTTGGGCGTGGGTTTGCGGATAAAGAAGGCAGCTACCTTGCAAGGATGGATGATGTGAGTCTGTGAAGGTGCGGTGGCTGGTGATTGGTGAGACAAAGGTGCAACAACGGTGAAGTGGGGACATGGCTGGTGTGGTGGATCATGAGATGGCAACGACGATGGTTGGTGCAGTGGTAGTGCGCGCTAGTTGGCATGTTGGACGTTTAGTTGGTGGGGATGCGAAAGAAAAGTAGTGGATGTGCGGCTAAGGTGATGGCAGCACGAGGGTGAGGCAATCCAGGTTTGCCAAGGATGGGGGATGGAGGCCATGGTGTGCTAGGTGGGGATGGAAATGAAGCTCTACCATACTTGAATTTAACCATATTTTTTAATGTGTTTAATCACATTTCCCAAATGTGGTTAAATGACAGACTCATCAACGCCTCTGCTCCTTAGCCAAACTTAAATGGTATGTGGTGCATCAACTATCACAACGTGTCCGGAAGGCACCGCGATGAGAGATAATAAAAATATTGAAAAATAATATTGTCGCCGCCAATTTTTATTTATGGAAAAAATTAGAAAAATCTTTTAAATTTGCAAAATTAATCTTTTTAAATAGATTAGGTTCAGAAATCTATTTATATATAGGAAAGGATGAAAACTTAATCCTACTACACCCCTAACACATCCGTTTTATAATAGTTATCCTAAAGCTTGTTATTCAAATTAATAAATAACCATAATAATATTTATTTTTCCAATTTAGAATATAATAATTATTGACAAAAGAATATAAATGCAAAATTAATATAACAATTATTTGCAATAAAAAGAAGCAAAAATAATATGATATTTATAAAAGGAAAGCAAAATTAAAAAAAAAAATTGGCTTGGCTTGTGCTCCTACTATCCCCTGATGCAATGAGGAATTCAAAGCCACATAGTTCTTGTAAAAGATAATTGTGTGTTCTATGAATTTTATTTTAAAAAATAAAAATAAAATAAAAAAGATAAATAATCCATTTTTGCACAGGATTCGAGATAGCATAAACTATTCAATTAATCCTTACAACTCTTATAACCTTTGAGAATGGTCAAGCCATACATCAATACTAAAAATTATTGCATGGATTAAAAATAATTTATTTTATTTTTATATATAAGAAAACTTATTTTCGACCTATAGTATAAAGCATGCCAACAATTTGTTTGATACGACTTAACAAAAAATATGAAACAAAGAAAAATACATTCATCGAGAATTGAGCATGCACGCACCATAATCCAAACTCAAATAACCTCACTTATACATGTAAAGAATAGAAACCAATGTAACCTTGTTGAATGAGACAAAATCTCAAAATAAAGAAAAGAAAAAAATTGAAAAATTGGAAAAGAAATAGAAAAAGCATAAAAAAAATATAACCAATGCAATGCCATTTAAAAGGAATGGCAATGCACAAATACAGGAGCTATGCGAAGACCATAGGTAATTGTGATACACCATAGATGATGCCCTTAACAATCCAAAACAAAATTTGCAAACTGCAAGATTGGCTTCGTCATGAACGAGATGGATAAGGAACGCGATCAATGCCCAATGACTTATTAGGTGGAGAACGGCATAATGACAGAGTGTGTGTCTATGTAATGTTGTGTATTATAGGATAATAATGACAAATACCACATGTATTTAGAAAAACAAATCGGAGATAGTGCAATTTATCCTATTGACGGAATGAGAAATACCAAAGATAGAGCTTGCTACTCTTATGCTCCACGCACCCACCCTCACAATTGCTCTTAGTTGTCTTGTTCTTTTTTTGGTTGAAAAAAAAATCCCCCCTATTGTTCATCTTTTATGCCTATTATAGATGCTTGAAAATAAATAGAATTAATAATAAAATAATTTAAATTGATGTTGATTGTGAGATTTGATGACATTAATTAAAACCAATTAAAAGATGCTAATTGACTAATTAAGAGATGCTTATTGATACTAATTGACAAATTAAAATATGTTAATTAACACTAATTGACAAATTCAAATCTACTTGATGGACACTAATTGACAAATTAAGATATGCTAATTGATATTAATTGACAATTTAAAAGATACTGATTTATACTAATTCATACTAAATGGATGCAATTTTGATTTTTTGATTTTTTGATTTTTATATTTATTATTTTTTGGACTAAGATACTACTTGGACTTGGGCCAAAAGATTGAGCTTTATTTTTTTTATTATTTTTTTAAATAATTCGGACAAAATATGGTATTCACAGTTGCCCTTCTTTACTTGTTTCTTACTAAAAAATATAAAACTATAGGTTTTGATATTTTTGTAATAAGGAACTTGCAAAGATATGAACACATATTTTTGTCCGAATAAGGAAAGTGACGGGAGTGGATGCCTTGCAAAAATGAAATGCAGTCTTGCAAATGCAATGCGGCCTTGTAGCCATGCGAATAAACTAAAAATGAACCATGCGAATAAAATGCAGTCTTGTAAATTTTGAATTTGAAATTGAATTTGAAGATGTAGTCTTGAAGAGTTGAAATTGGAAATGGATTTTAAAATTGAATTTGAAGATGCAGCTTAAAAAAAATGAAATTGAAAATGCAGCTTTGAAAAATTGAAATAGATTTGAAATTGAATTTGATAATGCAATTTTAAAAAATGCAGCTTTGCAAAATCGAAATAGATTTAAAAGAATTTGATGATGCAGCTATGAAAAATTGAAATTGAAAATGTAGCTTTACAAAATTGAAATAGATTTGAAGTTGAATTTGATGATGCAACTTTGTAGAAATAAAAATGCAGCTTTGCAGAATTCAAATAGATTTAAAATTGAATTTGATGATACAGCTTTGGAAATTTGAAATTGAAAATGTAGCTTTATAAAATTGAAATAGATTTGAAATTAAATTTGATGGTGTAGCTATAAAAAATTGAAATTGAAAATACAACTTTGCAGAATTGAAATAGATTTGAAATTAAATTTGAAGATGCAGCTTTGAAAGATTGAAAATGTAGCCTTGTAAATGTAAAATGCAGCCTTGCCAATGTAAAATGCCTTGTTATGCGAGAAAGTATGCAAAATGTAAATACCTTGTTAGAAAGTAAAATTATGATGATAATTGCTAAAAGTAAAGTGATAGTGATAGTTATAAAAAAGTAAAGTGATGGTGATGATTGTTAAACAGTAAAATGATAGTGTTAGTAACTAAAAAGTAAATGATTCATGATATGGAATATTTACAAAAGGGAAGTAACTTGGGAAGATTGTTGAGAATAAATGATTCCTAATGTGTTATATTTACAGAAGAGGAAGTGATTTGTGATGCAAAATGTGAAAGCTTAGATGATATGATGAATGATAAATGCCCTAATTATGATGAGAAAGATTTAGAGAGAGGAAAATGGAAAGAAGGCGAAAAAGAGAAAAAAAAAATGCCCTAATTTGTGGAATGATATGAAAAGTGAATGATATGGTGAAGATGATATAAAGAATGAGATAGTGAGAATGACATGTGTATTGACTACAAAACCTAAATGATTTGATTAATATGATGAGAAAGTGAAAATAAAAAAAAATTTGCCCTAATTTATAGTTTGCAAACATTTCACTCTTAGGAAAATATTTGTCCGACCCAAGTAAATCATTTTTTTAAGAGTCATTGTGCTTCACCTCTATTGTAAACTATTTGACTCGTCTACTTGGCTCGTAATCGATTCTTGGCTTTATCATGCTTTGGATTTTTGCTTCTTTTATCAACTGCGTGTTCCATGAATCAGTGACTTGATCGCCATTTTCAGTTGATTCTTGGCCTTGTCATACTTTGAATTCTTTCTTTTTGATTTTGTTTTAACTTTTACCTAAACCGCCATTTGTTTTATAGGATAATAATGACAAATACCACATGTATTTGGATAAACAGATTAGAGATAGTGCAATTTACCCTATTGACTGAATGAGAAATACCAAAGACAGAGCTTGCTACTCTTATGCTCCATGCACCCACTCTCACAATTGCTCTCAGTTGTCTCGTTTCTTTTTTGGCTGAAAAAAACCTCCCTATTATTTATCTTTTATGCCTATTTATAAATACTTAGAAATGAATAGAATTAATAACAAAATAATTTAAATTGATGCTGATTGTGAGATTTGATGACATTAATTAAAACTAATTAAAAGATATTGATCGACTAATTAAGAGATGCTGATTGATGCTAATTGACAAATTAAGGTATGTTAATTAACACTAATTGACAAATTAAAATCTGCTTGATGGATACTAATTGACAAATTAAGATATGTTGATTGATACTAATTGACAATTTAAAAGATGCTAATTTATACTAATTAACACTAAATTGATGTAATTTTGATTTTTTGCTTTTTTTATTTTTGATTTTTTGATTTTTATATTTATTAATTTTTGGACTAAAATACTACTTGAATTTAGACCAAAAGATTGAGTTTTGTTTTTTATTATTTTATTATTTTTAAAAAATAATTTGGACAAAATATAGTGTTTACACCAACCATAACAAATTGGGAGCTGTGTGGCATTAAATTATACATTAAAGGAGTCCATTTCGGTGTTACTATTAAAAGAGATAATACGATGCGGTGTTTTTAAAAGTTACAACTTATGATAGAAGAGTTACTTTGCGATATAAGATAGTTATAAAGTTAGAATTATTTGTTACAACACAAATTAAACGTGCGCAATGATGAAAAACCTAAAAAATAAGGTGTGGTGAAAATCAGTTTTGTTATAACAGTATAACTTTTCGATATCATTATCGTAACTTTTTATTATAGCCATAATTTTTCTATTATAAGCTGCAACTTCCAATAAATATTGTAACTTACTACATTTTTTTCAGGGAATAGGAAAGTGGACACCTACATTAAATAGAAAATGTCAAATATATCACCTAATATGAATAAAAGTTGGCTCAGGTATTTAATTTTGGATTTAATTTATATTTACTATAAATATAAAAAAATTTTACACTACCATTCAAATATTACTCAATATTAAAAAAATTAAAAAAAAATTATACAAAGTATTGCTAGCTTATACCTTTTTTTTGGAGAAATTATTATTAGATGCTCATAAAGTACCAACTAAATTATACTTTACCTAATAATAGAGTGATATTTTAAATAAAATTATAAATGGTGGATTATAAATTAAATCATTTTATTCAAATATTAAAATCAAGTCAAATAAAAATTTATAAAATATTCAAATACAATAAAATAATCAAATCAAAATTCAAACAAATCAAAATCTAATCCAAATATCTAATAAAACGGAAAAGTGGATTCGTTATCTCCGCAATTTTTTAAAATAAAAAAAATTCAAAAAGAACACATCAGGACACAAAAAACAGTGTACAATTAAGTAAAAAAATATATTACTCAATATAATAATAAAAAATTATCAATGTAATATAATAAAAAATATATATTACTCAATATAAAAAATAAGAAAATTATATAAAGTGCAGTTAACGCATATAATAACATTTCAATTTAAGATCCACCATTAACTTATATTTTTATCTAAAATATCATTTTATTATACGGTAGAGCACAATCTAGCTGGTGCTTCATATATAACAAAAGAGGAGCGAAAGTGTTACATGAGATCTTCACAAAATTTTAAAATGCAAAATTCAAAAAAAAAAAAAACAAATCAAGACACAAAAAAGTAGTGTACTGGTTGTGTAAAAAATAATATATTACTTAATATAATAATAAAAAATTATCAATGAAACATAATAAAAAATTAAAAAAATTACATAAAGTGTTATCAGTTGATACTCTCTTTTTAGAGAAATTAATAAACTTTTATGCAGTGCCAATTAGATTATACTTTACCTAATAATAGAGTAATATTTTAAATAAAAGTATAAATTAGTGGTAGATCTTAAATTAAAAAATTATTCTATTATTGGATATGAGAAATCCAACCAAGATTCTAAATTGATTTGGAACCATTCTAAATTGTTAAAATGTTTCTTAAATGTATCATCCATAAATTGGAGATTTCTTGGGTGCTCCTATAAAATTCAAGGATTTTGATACATTTTAGTTATTTGTGGCTAAGAATTTGCTACATATCACACTAATTTAAATTAGTAAATTTTCAAAATTATTTTTTTAATTATATTCAAAATCTTTAAAATTTGTGATTAAATTATAGCTATTTAATACAAAAGGATATCAGTACCCTTATAAAGATAAGTATATCGAAGAAAATCCCTCATAAATTACATATGAAAGAAAATTAGTGATCGAATGCCAATTTTTAACCAAAAGTGGAAAAATTATGAAGTATCACTATGATTGCAAAATAAAAGACTTCTTACATGCCTAAAAGGTTGATTTCTATGATTTTCAAACACATGGTTGAGACCACTTAATTTACTTGCTTTGTATTTTAACTTGAATAATGTTGCAATTTTAGTTGCAACCAATGAGAAAACAAATGGCAAAACAGTTTTAGTAGTCGAAGACTTTTGAAAAGAAATACGTATTTGATAATATCAAGTTCTCTCTTTCTTTCTCCATCTCTCTCTTTTAATTTTTTTTTTCCACAATAGTCCTCAACTATACCTTATGGTGTGTTATTTCCCCTTATTAATACAATGCTCTGTGTAGTGATTGGTAAAGTTGAATAAAATGAGGTTTGTCATACTTTGAAGTTTTTTGGGTCTTAAACTGTTAACTGTGAATGAAGGAAGAGTTTTTGAAAATTTTATTTTTGACATTAACAAAATAATTTAGTTACTTTAGTTATCTTTGGTAATTCTTTGCTTCTTCTGGCCATTATTATATTTGTTTCCATTTTTCTTCCTGAGTTTTTTTAGTTGAAGTGGCATTTTCTATAATTATACGTTTTCGTAATGTTGTTTTGGTGGTTCGAGTTCAATTTTTTTGGACGAATAATGAGTTTCAGTATTAAATAAAAGGTTGTATTAGAATTTAATAAATTTGGGAGAAGTTTGTGTGCGCTAAACTTTTGTACACCAGTACGTTTCATCAAATAGAAAAGGACTTTTTACTTGGTCTTCCTAGGTTTTGGTAATATACAAGCATATAAGAGGCAAGTTTTGGTAAGTTTCCTTTTGTTATATATATTTTTATTTAATATAACAAATTGTTTAATAATGTAGCACAGTTCTATTAAGTGTGGCCGAGTTTTTTAGTATGTGCCAACTACATTCTTTGGTAGGAATCTTCAGTGATGAGGATGAAAGTCCTATGAAAACGAGTTGTATATATGGTCTTTCTAATACATATGTAAGGTAGAAATAGACAATACTTATTTGCAAAGGCTCAATACCAATTTGGTGCGAGAAGTTTAGTGAGGATGATGGTCTGCATTTTTTATATGACAAGTATGCTGCATTTTTAGACTTTATATTGTGAGGAATTCTGTGAGATATATTTATTCACCACCTTGACATAGAATGTTTTCATGTTATATAAATTTCTATGCTGATTAACATAGCATGTTTATTGAAGACTAATAACATAATATGCTAACATTTGCAATTTGATTTTTTTTTTTTTTTGTTAATTGTAATGTGCGTTTTTTTATAATTTAATAATTTATTTTGATTTTGAAATTGTTGAGTTATGAAAATTTTTAGGTGGTCAAGTATTTTGTATGGCTTAGATACTTCGTAATCTTTATTCAAAATTGTAAAATGGTCTTCTTTTATAATTGAAGTATCAGATAATGCATCAATTGAAATTGATTTCGAAACAATCGAGGAAATTAGTACTAAAGAACCTACAATGTGATTTTCTATATAATATGTTTGTGAGGGATTACTCAAACTGTGCATAACACGGGTTATTCAGCGAGTGGAAAGATATAATTAGTTGATTATGCAAAAAAAAATTTCACTATCAATGGATACGAATTAAACTCTTTAATCTTTTATTTATGTTTTGTCAAGATTTTGGTTTTATTACCAGATTATCTCAAGATATATATACATTCTTTAAACATACGCTTAACCCTAATTTGAGCAAATATTTTCCTCAACTTTACAAGAAAAAAGGATTTAATTGTTAGTGTGAAAAAGTTTGATATAAATATTTAATTATAGATTATTATATTAGCAAAAAAAAATTTATTCAATCACCTTTTATTTTAAAAATCTTATAAATAAAAATATATGATTGGATAATAATATAAAACTATTTTATATTAAAAGTATATCAAGATTAATCTAAAAAAAATCTATCACCTAATAAAATATAATACCTTATAAATTGTCAATAACATAACGGATATTTATAATTATTAATATATGATTCTTTATATTTTTTAGAGAAATTCAACAAAAAAAAAAATGCGATTGAATTTACGGATTGTTTGCTAGTACTTCTTCACTTATCTTATAGTCTCCACAGACGTTCAAACAGTTGTACTCGCTGGTTAATCACCCGTTGATTATGTGCTTTCCTGTGGATTTTGCTGGTTTTGTTTTATTTAGGCATAAGTCCTCAAAGGGGGAAAAAAACCAAAAAAAGAAAAAACTGTTTTAGGCTTTTGTTTTTTTGGGTTGAGGTTTATAGGCAATTTGATTTATGATATTATTGATCAAATTTTATTCCATTTTATTCTTCAAATCATTCTCTTCTCTCCTCTCCAAAACCCAACTCACAAAACACACCCTTAGGCAACTGAGATCTGATCAGGCGCGTCAAAGGCAAAAGGATTTTTATTTTTATTTTTATTTTTTATTATTTTTTTGGATAAGGAAGAGGCAAAAGGATTTGAATGTATATAATTAATTAAATAAAATTCATTTAAAGTAAAATTATTTTTAAAATAAGAAGGTAAAATATATTTATCTTTAAATTAATAGAATATATTATTCTTTTTTTACTTTGGGTATAGTTTTATTTTAAAAGAGTTTTTTCCTCTTAATTTTGTATCTAGTATTTTATTATCCACTTTGATGTTCTCAAACACTGTCAGTACGTTTGGATTTGAGTTTGAAAACAAGTGTTTGTACAAACTTGATTTTGCAAAATAGACTTTGGTATTATTAATGTGGTTTATATTTAAAAACTTTTACATCAAAAATAATTATGGTAGAATAAATATTATTTGACTAATGTACTTTTGTACAAGTAATTACTAACAACACGACACTACTAAGAACATGACAGATGGAATTCACAAACACAGAACATATGAGACAAACACACTACATTGACCGTGATTTTTTAACTAATAACAATAATAATAAACGATTTGGTGGTTGTGGAGTATATTAATTAGTTAAGAAGAAATGGATTAAATCCAGATTAAAAGTTCATCGAGGTGAGATAGCTAGTGGATTCAATAAAAATAAAATATATAAAATATTCACAATAAGTGTTCCAATTTGTACAACAAATAAGTTCATCACATACTCGTACATTGTAGACCATGGATATCATGTATTGCCCCTTTTTCCTAACTGTCTTCTTGGCACTTGGTCGGTCTTGAGCGAGAGTCCTCGGGGGTGGGTACTTAGACGGAACTCCAAAGTCTAAGCTGCCAATAGAGCTAGGAGATATGGGAGAGCATGGGAAAAATAAAATAATTACGAAGATAAATAGTATACGTAATGCCTTAATTCGGCTATAATGTAGGGGGTTTTGGTAGATGGATTATTTTTATATTATCGAGAATTTGATAATGGGAATGCAAAATTCTCTGTATTTGGTATATATTTCAAAAAAATATTTTTGAGTAAGTTTTATTATTGGGAATGAAATATACTCTATTTTCATTTCTACTCGCCTATGAAAATATTGGATTCCTATTAAAAGGACTTAATTACCCCTTGTTATTAACCATTATTTCCACCACTGGTCTGCAGCCGTGACTATTGGTCGCTACCATTTGCAGCCACCGGTTGCTATTTTTATCAGGGATATTTTTAGAAGAAATATAATATTTTTAAGAATATCATTATTAACCAAACATAAGATTATTCATTCCCAGACATATTTTGGAAGATTCTTAAGATTTTAATCCATCTATTAAACACTCCCAAAATATCATGTGTAGAAAAATTATTCCTGAGAATGTTAGTATTATCAAAAAATGAAAAATCAATACCCCCACAGGGGATATTTGGTATGGAAGCATGTAAAAATATGCTTGAGAATATAACATGGGAATCTAGTTTGGTACAAGATTTGGAAATTTTTTTTGGAAATATTGTATTTCTAGGAAGTAAAAAACCCCCCAAAAAATATTCTCACATCTGTCATGGGAATTCAACATTGCCATGGAAAAGAAATATTGTCCTCAGGCAAAAAGATCAAAATAGCTCTATTGCCACCAACTGTCACTGCCCTTGCAATCCGCCGCCATCGACTACCACCGCTGGCCACTTTTCGACCACTGCCTGCCACTTTTCGGCAGCCACCAGTCACTTTTTGGCAACTGTCGATGACTCTCCATTCGTTGCTAGTCAACTTCCGACCACTGTCCACTGCCATCGTCAACCACAGTCAAGGGTATTTTTAAAAATATATACAATATTCTCGAGAATGTCATTGTCAACCATACATAAAAATTGCAAGATTCCTGATAATTCAATTTACATTCCAACTACACCTAAATGTTATAATGTGGGAAAGCTATTTTCAGAAACAGCATTTTCAGTAATGAAAATTCATTTTGCCTATCAAACACCCCCATAGAGTTTGATTGAGGGGAAGCATAGGTGTTTTTCCTCCTCCCCCAAAAAAAAGAATTATATGCAATGGACATTTTTCTTGTAAGATGATTGCATGAGAGGGGGGTTGTGTTGTGCTTTTAATCAAAGATTGTCAAGTAATGTGGTATGCATGAGGTGAAGAAAGAGAATGTTATTTGTACACATAAAATTGATTCATCGTGGACATATAAAAAGAGAGAAAGACACAAAGATAGTGATAGTGGAGGTTCTCAGATAAGTGCAATCCTTTATGGAAGAGAATGTGTATTCTGACTATGGCATTATCCCTCATAAACTTGTGTGTGATCAGAAAATTGAAGATAAGGGTGTTCCATGGAAGCAGATTATTAGTATTAGTGACATTGGTTCTAAGATTTTTTTAGTTATAAAGAAGGGGATGCAGAAAAATATTGGTGATGGTGCAAATATTCTCTTCTAGTATGATGTATGGAGTGCTGTTTGAAATCTAAGTTTCATAGGTTGATTTTTATTTCCCTAAAAAAACTGCCTTATAGCTAAATAGAGCGTCGGAATGGGCTCTGATGGTGTTGGAACCTCGAATGGTGACGAAATCTCTTCGTATAGGAATAAGATCAATTGAATGAGCTGAATCTGCTGAACAATATCGGCCTCTCAACAGATATGGATGACTCAACCGTTTGGAAGTTTGATTCAAAGGGCCGTTTTTTCTATCAAATCTTTCTATTTGCAGGTTTTCAATTTGTTTTATGCAAGTTTTCAAGTGGTGTCAACATCTAGAGGAGTTTAGCGTGGTCTTGCGCCTCCGAGAGCTGAACTTAGTGGTGTGTGCTTTTGGCAAAACTTAACACGAAAGAAATCCTGCATAAATTTAACATTCTTCATCAACATGACTGATTGTTTCCTTTTTGCAAAGGTAAGTCTAAAAGAGTTTCACTTATTTTTCTCTCACATGATATCTTTGTCTTGGTCTATTTGGATTGCATGTCTATGATGGTGTAGTATATTTTGGTGCTGTTCAAATTAACCTGTATGGTTTTTTAAAACATGGCTGGAGGTCCCTTTCCGTGACTTAGAAAAGAAATTGTAGATTCCTCTGTTTTATGTAGTAATTTGGTGAATTTGGAAATTGTGAAATCGCGTGATCTTTGATTGTTTGAGCCCACGTTGGATGTTGGAATTGAGAGAGATCAAGCTAAGACTTGGCTATTAGTCTTCCAGTTGGTGTGCTGTTTTCCCTTTCTCACCACAAACTGTACTGTTAGATCTGCAAAAAGTAAGGAAATGACCTAGTGTAAGAAAGTCTAAGAAAGTTTCTGCATTTTAATTTCCTATAACTTTTATATGTCAGTGGTGTGTCTTTGTGATATGTTATGGTCTTGTACTTTTGCTGTTTTTTTTTTATTTTTTTATTTTTTTAGATGTAACTTTTTTTTTCTCTAGTCGTGATTTTATATTGAACTTTGAACTATTGGCAAGTTTTGTTCTGCTTTGTTGCGGCCATGGGTAGGGTTGTTGCTAAGGCAAAGACCTCTACATTATCAAAAAATAAAAAAAGGTAGCAGCGTTGAAAAGAAAAAAAATAAAGACATATTACCTTTGTGTCTTTCACTCTTTATATATTTCCACAATGAACAATGAACCTATTTTATGAGTATAAATAATATTATTTGTTAGAGAAATCAACCTTGAAGATGCCTCGAAAGTAGACTAAATTTCATGTAAAATAGTTAAGAAGAGAATGCATAAGAAAAATAAGGTATAATAATTTAACGACGAGATTTGTGTACGTTCATGTAACATCATTTCTTGTATAATAGAGTGTCATGAGGAGAAATAGCTCCAATAATAAAAATAATATCCTTTATTAAAAATTGAATTTTCAATGTAAGTTAACCAAAAAGATAATTTGGCCCTCTTAAATATTTAAATTTTCCAGTTGAATAAGTTAAACCTCGATTAAACTAATAAACTTTGAATTAGTATGGTTCCTTATCTGATCTAGTTTTTGGAACCTTGTTTTCAACCAATTTAGTGAAGCTGAACATCATATCCCAGCCTTTATTGCGTGAGTTAATCAACCGAAAGATATACTAGAGTCATAGTTAGGTGTTTTAATTTTAATTTTATTATAAATTAAATTAGTCAATAACTTTGTTATTTTATATTTAAGGAAAATATGAAATTAGTTTTTATAACCTAATGAAATTTCTTTAAGTAATTTGTTCTTCATATTGCAAAAAATTCTTATCACAGTTAACTTAAACATAAAATGGTAACTTTACAATATAACTAATATTTATCCCTACTTGCACAATTTATTTTGAAGTTACTTATATAATACTTGTAATGGTTATAGCGTACGAGAATTGACCCAACTCGATAACTCATATCAACATAAAGTTTATAGAGACGACATAGACTCTAAAAATTGATCTCGATACATTTTAGTGATGGGTTCAAGTTGAACTTTGGCTTGATCAAATCCATTCCAAAGCCACACAGTTATTCAAAACTTATATTTTTAGAAAATTAATGATTAATGATAGGTTATAAGAATTTTAGACTTCAATTAATATTTTTTTATAATATAATATTTTTATATTGAAATGATTTATTTTAAATATATATTATAAAATATTTCTTAAATTTTTTTTTTTAGTTATAAAATTTCAAGACTTACTTATGGACAATGTCCAAAATTATATATATTATCTTGATTAGACTAACTTGATATGATTCAATCATAGTTCAGGTTATATACAGTCGAGCCTTATATTCAAATAAATGATCTAATAAAACAATTAGGTTAAATTTAGTTCCATTCAACCAAACATTGACGTAAATAAAAAGTAGATTTAAGCTCAACGACAGCCATTTACAGTTTTGTCAAGTTTCAAAAAATATTTATAGGGAGGGATACTTTTAATACTCTGTTCTAATGAAGATTAATCTCGCATCATTAGTTTTTGTTTTGAAAATAAATTTGAAAAACACGTTCCATTAACGAAATTCTAAAAATTGATAGGTGATAAAACTTTTAGACCGGGAAGTAAGTTTGGTGAGGGCGCAATTGGGAGAGGGGCATTTTGGTCCCGTCAAATAAGGCGGCCACCGCAGTGGCCCGTACATTCTACTCGGCGACACAGATCTCAGCCCATCACGCAACATTTATTTTATCTTTCTTTCTCTCTCTCTCTCTCTCTCTCTCTTCCTGATCCGGGCCGAACCGAGCCGGAACTATGGGAGTCCCAGCGTTTTATCGGTGGCTCGCGGACCGCTATCCCCTCTCCATCGCCGATGTCGTCGAGGAAGAGGCCCCCGACGGCGGCGCAGCACCACCGTTTCATGTCGATATCTCTAAACCTAACCCCAACGGCATGGAGTTCGACAGCTTGTACCTCGACATGAACGGCATCATCCACCCTTGTTTTCACCCGGATGGCAAGGTACGTGCTTCGCTTCACCTCACTTTTCCTTCAATCAATTTGTTCTTCCATGTCCATTTTTGTTCTCGTAGTTCGGGATCTTGCATCTGCTATGCTTAGTTGGTTGAAGAAAGTCAATATTTATATGCATATAGCGAAAGAGAAACCTAGCTCTAGAAACAAAGAGAGTAGATGATTGCAATGGTCATTGGAACTTGAGAAATGTCTGCTTCTGAAATTTTTGTGAAATCTTGAACATTCCTGTTCTGCAAACTGCTTCTTAATTCTTATTTTGATTAATGTTCAAATGCAGCCGGCACCTGCTACCTATGATGACGTGTACAACTCAATATTTGATTACATCGACCATCTTGTTTCGTTGGTTCGCCCAAGGAAGCTGCTTTTTCTTGCAATTGGTATGATGCGTTTTTTCTAGTGTTTTTTGTTTTCTGTAAGACACTAACATCACTCATTTCGGCATTGTTAGACTTCTGTTACTGGATCTACTAGGTCAGCTTCTTCTAGTTATGAGTACTAGAAGAAGTTTCTAATGAAGTTTAGAGAGATCGAGTAAACTTGGTTTCCACTAAGCCTATGGGCACGTTCCTGTAGGGTACTTGCTGCAAATCTTTTAAGTAAAAGACTCGGATAAGTGTTTGTAAAACTGGAAGCCAATATAGCAAATTAAAACTTCTATATACCCTGCTTTTGAAGGCTGAAATCTCTGTCCGCCTGTCTGTAATGTTAAGGATCTTAGTTCTATGTCTTTAAATTTCAAACTGATAGTTCCATATGTAACTTTGAAGACTTTCTCATGCCAACCATTTCTTTCCACATGTACCCTTCTTGGCCACTTCAGATGGCGTTGCACCAAGAGCCAAAATGAATCAGCAACGTTCTCGGCGCTTCCGAGCTGCAAAAGATGCTGCTGAGGCCGTAAGATTATGAATATGCTCCTTTTAAGAACAATCTCCTCCTATTTTTTTGATGAATTGTTTGTTTGAGTTACGATCTGATGTTGTAGGAAGCTGAAGAGGAAAGGCTGAGGAAAGAATTTGAGGGAGAGTTAGAACTCTTGTCTTCTAAAGACAAGCCTGAGACTTCTGACTCAAATGTCATTACCCCTGGTACTCACTTTATGGTAGTGCTGTCGTTAGCTCTTCAGTATTATGTACAGACTAGATTGAACTACAACCCTGGCTGGCGGAATACAAAGGTTCACTTGACCTCATCCTATTTATTCTTTGTCTGCCCTGATCCCTTCAAGATTGGATATTCTTTCCTTGTGGAGTAATCCTGTCTATGTTATTTTTGGGATACTTTGTCTCTATATATTTATTTATGGAGCTGCATTTGGTGGTTGTTTGAAGGTTATACTTTCTGATTCAAATGTTCCTGGCGAGGGAGAACATAAAATAATGGAATATATCCGATTACAACGTAACCTTCCCGGTTTTAACCCAAATACTCGACACTGCTTGTATGGGTTGGTGAGTATTTTGTCTGATTTTGAAGCTTTCACCTTATCTGGTGCTGATATGTTTGTACTCACCTTATTTTTCACATTGTATTATATGATCTTTAAATCAGGATGCTGATTTGATTATGCTTTCCTTAGCTACCCATGAGGTTCACTTCTCGATATTGAGGGAGGTTAGTTTATAGTGTGTGAATTGTCCTGCTGATTTTAGCTGATTGACCCCAATGGATTGCCTTGATGATTCATTACCTGAGTGAACAGGTAATTACTTTCCCTGGACAGCAGGAGAAGTGTTATCAGTGTGGCCAAGTTGGCCATCTTGCAGCTGACTGTCGTGGTAAGCCAGGTGAAAATGCTGAGGACTGGAATCCTGTTGATGACACCCCCGTTCACAAGAAGAAATATCAGGTTGGAGGATTGCAATCCAGCATGTCAATCTGAATCTTTTTCTTTTTCTTTGTTTTTCCCCTGTTGATTTTTAATTTTAAACTAATTCCTTGCATGCACAGTTTCTTAACATCTGGGTGCTGCGTGAATATTTGCAATATGATTTGGACATACCCAACCCTCCTTTTGAGATTGACTTTGAACGCATAGTGGATGATTTTGTATTCCTATGCTTCTTTGTTGGCAATGACTTTCTTCCGCACATGCCAACATTAGAGATACGAGAGGTAAGCATCTGGCAGGCACCATGTCATATTGAGCTGTAACTTGAAAACAGAAAGTATGCTAATGCCATACGCTTCTTGTTGCTACATAATATATATATATATATATATACACACACACTGGAGATTTAGGATCTTAGCCTGCTTAGGTTATTGTCTTATACCTTCATGTTTCTCTTTCTGTGTAATGGTCAATCCTGTTCTCCTTAATAATTTTTTTTTTACTGTTTCAGGGGGCTGTGAATTTATTGATGCATATTTATAGAAAAGAATTCACTGCCATGGGTGGTTATCTTACTGATGCGGGTGAGGTAAATTTCTCTTTTATGAGATTCAATTAAGTTGTGTTCATCTTTGTGTTACTTTGAGGTTGTGCTATGTTCTTGTATGTCATATAGTCTTCTCCAGCAATCATCTTGCCTCGTGCATTGGATTTGGCTCTTAAGTTATCCTTCTTCAGTTACTTCTTTTTCCAACAAGGGTTTCAATTTGAATGCCTTTCTATTTCCCAGGTTTTCTTAGATAGAGTGGAACATTTTATCCAGTCTCTTGCTGTTCATGAAGATCAAATATTTCAGAAACGTGTTCGGATCCAGCAGGTATTGTGTTTTCTCAGTGTTTTGACTCTCTCCTACATTGGAAGGGGTAATTATTATGCACTCTTAAACTTCTTAATCGTCCAAAGTTCTGTGTTGATCATAGTTGTTAGCTGTTGAGTTCTGCCTATTTTCATGGTTCTGTGGGTTAGTAGCTTGATGCAGTTTAAGAAAGTTCTTCTGTTGATATGTAAATGTATCCGTTCCATCTGTTTATATTCTGTGTAATTCGGTCCAACTTGTTTGTTGAAAATTTCTGACATAACATCACAATTTTTCCCTTTCAAAAAAAAAAAATATTACGATTTTTTCCCTTACACTTGATTATTAGCATTGGTCGACGTCTTTTGTGGACAAAATGCTTTAAAAGTTTACTTCCTGATATGTAATGCTTGTAATTGTATTTGTAGGCAGCAGAAATGAATGAAGAAATGAAGGCTAGGGCAAGAGGAGAAATGCCTGAAGAGCCACGCGCCTCAGTTGTGGATAAGGTTCAATAAGATTTATTGCCAGAATCTTTATGCATTTGGCTTGACTTAATTTAGTATTATTTTGTTAGTATTATTTTGCTGACTTCCTAAATCAGTGTTTGGGAACTCCACCTTTTTGGACCCCCAAAGTAATTCTAGTAGCTAACATGCCTGGTACTTGTGATGTGTAATAACATTGTTTACCCATAGAAGGAAGTTCGGTCGCAGAGCTTGAATTTGCTTATAGCTTGCTTGGTTGCTTTTGTAACAAACCAGTTGGGCGCTGATAGATTTTAGTGTGTTGAATTAGGGTTTCTACTTGAACTTCCCTGTTTGTTTTCTTTGTTATATAAGATAAAAATGCTTGAGCAGCACAATAAACCACTTCAATGTGTGCCTACCAAACAGAAAGCAGAGGCTGCGGCAATTAATATCAATTTGATGTTAACTATCCTCCAATTTAACTGTTTGGGTGCTTCAACAAAAATTTGTGCTACTTTCGTGGCTTTTCTAAAAAATAAACTTAATTACTTTTCTGATGGGAACTTGTCTTGTAGGTGGCTCTTTTGAAACAAAAGGATGACAATTCTTTTACTTTCCCGGCTAGAGTTTGCCTTTTTCATATTGGATATTCCTTTTGTTAGCTGAATGCCTGAAAATAAAATAAGGATCCTAGATTAGAAGGGTTTACTTTATTTTTATTACTATTATTATTTTTTTTTGGGGTGCAATTTTTTCAAAGAGTGAACACTGAACATGGAATCTTGGCTAATGTCAGGCTGCAGGAAATCCAATGATTAAGCTACCTAGAAATCCTGTATAAACTACTGTGTGCTTGTTATTTTCTCAGGTTAAGTTAGGGGAGCCTGGATACAAGGAAAGGTATTATGCTGACAAATTCGGTGTATCGGATCAGGAGGAGATTGAGAAAATTAGGAAAGATACAGTAAGTTCTGTCAGTTTTGTCACTTTTAACTAATCGACCTAATGGAATTTTATGTAATTCATTTATATGTCATTGTATGTGTGTGTGCACGCGCATGTATATTATAGCCATAAATGCTGTCACTTTCCTTTTATACACATTCATGACTTGAAATGGATATATTTTCAAAAAGTACGAAGTCACTGCTTGAGTTTTTCAACACTAAAAATTGAGTATTGTATATTCAGTGATAAAATTTTCATTTTTCTGAAACACTTAGACAAGCATCTAAGATTTCTCTTTTTTCTTTTAAACTTATGTTAGACACATGCTGTTAGTGTGTTTTGAACGTCTTATCTTAATCTCCTCCGCCTGCATTCACAAGAAGGAGAGGGAGTGTGCTTGTGCAGTTTCACAGTATGTTATGCTAATAAGAAAATAAGGACTTAGCACCATTAAAAAATTTATATTATGTCATGTTTTCTTTATGTATTAATAGTTGATTTGTTGGATTCTATATTTTTTACTAAAAAGCTTATATTACATTAGAAGGCAGCTGATTGTCTAGTTGTCCTTGTAGGTCTTGAAATATGTGGAAGGCCTTTGTTGGGTTTGCCGATATTACTATCAGGGTGTCTGTTCTTGGCAATGGTTAGTCATCCTTTTATTAGTTATCAGTTGTAGATTATTTTTATCATCAATTCCTGCTTTTTATTGGTTATGGACTTGATAAGTTGGTACATTTACAAGCATATGATATACTGTTATTAACAAGTTCTGATGAAAAATGAACTTTCACAAAATGATGTTTATAAACTATGAAGTTGTCCCAATCTTGGTCCCTAAAAGTGAATGCAACTACTTGGACCTTTTGTAGAACTACAAATCTAACTTGTCTGGAATTCTGGATGCTTAGTTAACATGTGATTATTTCTGGGCTTGAATATATGATATATCCTAGGGCAATGGGCATATGAAAAATATAATTTATTATTAGGTGATTAGGAATGTTTTGTTGGTTTTTGTTGGTTTAGTGAACAGTTACTTGTGGTGCACCCAAAGTTAAAGGGCACAGTCATACACATAGTTTTATTATAATGGAGACATTAGGTAAGTGTTTTTCTATATCAACTAGTCCTGATTACTGAATTACACCCTCTTGTGTTCCCTCTTTATTTTAATTACCTCTTTCGGTCTAATTCCTAAAATTTGAACTGGGTGGTTATTTATAAAGATGATTTAAAAATTTGATGATGCTTGAAGGATAAAAAAAAGGATTATGAAATAATGGGTTGATTTTCTTCTATCATAATTTCACTAAATTACTTGAGTGTGGCTTGATCAATGTCTTGGTACACATATGTTCTTTCTTAAGCAAGTTTTTCCTGTATCTTCATATACTCTTGAAACCGTGGTCCTCATCCTGAGGACTATTTGTTTCATTCAATTCTGTTATTACCCTGAGGACTTTAAGTTTCAGTTTACAAGGAATGTACTAAAACATAATATTTTGATGACTGGGATATAGGCTTGGATGTTTTGCTTTAACATGATTAATGTGAATTGCTTGGAAAGACCCCTTCATCTTCGTTGAATTATCACCCATGACTATTCTTCAATTTTTTGACATTGATTGTTTCTTCAGGTACTACCCATACCATTATGCTCCTTTTGCTTCAGATCTTAAAGATCTAGCTGATCTGGAAATAACTTTCTTCTTGGGAGAACCATTTAAACCTTTTGATCAGCTCATGGGGACCCTACCCGCTTCAAGGTTTCATCACCTCTTCTGTCCTTAGGTCTATCATGTCATGCTTCCTGTGCTGATGTTTGCTATTTTCTTCTTGCAGTTCAAGTGCATTGCCTGAAAAATATAGGGATCTGATGATTGATCCATCATCACCTATTTTTGAGTTCTATCCAGCTGGTGAGATCACTTGTCTGTTATTGATGTATTCTGCTATCTCTTTTATGCTTTTTCCTGGCATCACTTAGATTCCTATTTTGACAGATTTTGAGATTGATATGAATGGCAAAAAATTTGCTTGGCAGGTAATATATATATGGGTTTTATATACAGTTTATGAATGGTTTTGATTTAGATCATAGTGAGAGTTAAGGTTGATTATTTTCATTACCATTTGAGTGTTTTCAGGGTGTTGCCAAGTTGCCATTCATTGATGAGAAGAAATTGCGTGCTGCCACAAGGAAGCTTGAAGGCACATTAACGGTCTGAAAATATTTTTTTTGGTTTGGTTTAATTTCTTTTTTCCACCTGCTTTTTTTTTTGGGGGGGGGGGGGGGTTACTGTAGTTAGTTCTAGTCTTCTGCATTTATGACATATCATATTTGTGGTCTAATATTGTTGGCCTTCGAATTTCTTTGAACAATAAACCATCATATCAAATATGATGGTCAAGGTTCCTCAATACTTCCCTGGATTTTAGGATTATGCAGAACTTAATACAGTTTTTTCTATCCATTGATTATTTTGCAAGTCTTGGAATATGGACTTAGTTTCATTGAGATGATCCTAGCAGAATGAAATGCAGCTGCAACTCTGGAAATAGAATTTGTTGATTGGCAATTCTTAAATAGATCTATTAAGTGCTTATCGTCTCTTGTTTTGTTTTAGCACAAGGTTAAAATGTATTTTTGATCCTCGTGCTCATTTTCGTTTTGCTCTCTGATCTCTGTACGAAAAAGTTTTCAATTTGTTTCCTATACATACGATTATTTTTTATTATGTTATTGTCATTTGTTGCCATCATAATACCGTGAACTTGGCTTGAAGTTACCCTGAAATATAGGAACGAAATTTAAAATAAGTCACGTATGGGAATCAAATTGAGAATGAGTGTCACGTATTAGGATCAAAAATACATATTTTTGATTCCTATACATGATACATGTTTTGGTCCTTACATTTCGCTGCATTTTAAGTCCAGCAGACAGTGTTATATTGGCAATGATCGGGATCATATTGAAAGTATTGTATATACAAGGACTAAAATTACAATTTTTGCGTAGGGATCAAATTAAAAATAAGTGTCACATATAGGGGCCAAAATATATTTTAACCTTTTGCGCAATTATCCTCTTATTTTTACTACTCAATTGTTGGAGACTTTTTCTTTTTTTTCTTTTTTTTTTTGGTTTTTTTTTTTTTGGGGGGGGGGGGGTTTGTGTGTTTGAGCTGGACTGTTTTTTACCTTAGATCTTTTTACAGTCCTAAGGTTTCCTACAGGAAGCTTTGAATCATATTATTCTAATGCCCAGAGTCAGCCATGTTCTCCAGCGCAAGAATTTATGAAACCAGCTTATTCTTGGTTGCATGAGTCCCTTAATTTCATTCAGGATTGTCATGTGCAGGAGGAGGAACAGCTCCGTAATAGTGAGATGCTTGATTTGCTTTATGTCAACTGTGCCCATGATTTGGCTCCCCATATCGTGCAGTACTACCAATATTATAGTAACTCACCTCTGCATGAAAGACCTGTTTGGCCAATTGACCCAAGTGCTAGGTTGGTGAATGATTTTGTTAATGGTCATAATTCATAAATCATCGGTAGCTTTTTAATAGGCTCATGTACTTGTTTTGTTTTCTTTATTTGCAGTGGTGGGATGAACGGATATCTTTGGTTATATGAAAGAAATGTGTTCAGAGCGGGTGTATCATCTCCCATCAAGGGATTGTCAGATATTGATCATAACCAAGTTTTGTAAGTTTTGGCCTTGACACCTGCCAAATATTTTAAAATGTTCAGATGAACTAATGTTGAGTGTTTTTAAATTTCAGAAATATTACTTACCTTAATCCTCGTAGACATAGGCATATCCCAAAACCTCCAGATGGCGTAGTAATGCCCAAAAAGGTTTGTATTTCTCTTAGTATCCAACCTAATATGTTATTGTGTTCATCCTGTGGATGGATCTTCATCACTCGATTTTTATATTTCGAGCCGCATGGCTCAGATAGGTACCATGTATAGAATCATCGACATTTTACCTATTATTATGTTTTTCTCTGTTATAATTTTTTTTTTCCCCCAAGAAAAGTTATTTTCTCTGCTGTTTCCTTTTGGATCAGTTGTATAGAAGACATTTACTTTGACATTGGTTATGTTTGCAGATATTAAAACCCATTGATATCAAACCTTTACCTGTGCTATGGCATGAAGACAATGGTGGTCGACGACAGTTAGGCAGAGAAAGGTGAGAATCTATTCGTATGATGAGGTTAGATGCTTAGATGGGTGCAGTATAATTTTCATATTCTTGCTGTTTGGGGTACAATATTACAACCACCCTTGAACTATTGATTAAATTTAATGTTGCATGTGGTAATGGCCGTGGTATTACTCATTGCTGTTGTGCAAAAATGATGGAAGAGATCGTCAGTATTTACTATAAGTAGTATGTTGATTAGGTTGAGAGGTTCTCAATGCTTTTCAAGTTAAGCATGTGAAGTTCTTGATACATGAAACGTTGTCTTTATTAGTGTGGACATACTTGATAGACTTCTTGCCTTACTTTTCTGTCTGTAATCATCTGACAGGCCACAAGTACCAGGAGCAATAGCTGGCCCTCAACTAGGAGAAGCAGCGCATCGTCTTGTCAAGAACTCCCTTAATCTAAAATTGAATAATACAGCCCATGGATTGTCAGAACAAGCTCCAGGGCATCATACAATGAACAGGCTCAGACCAGCTGGACCCTCTTCATCTGGAAAATATTATGGTGAGGACACAAGCGGTTATTATGGACACTATTATAATCACCAGGGCATAATAACTAGGCCTAGATATCCAATCTCATCTAATGGCGGACAGAGTGACAGACAGAATTTTAGGATACACGACAGGCTGCAGCATCATGAACAGTTCCACAATGTGAAAACTGGATTTTCTGCTTTGACAATGGAGGAAGGTGTGAGACCTAGGTCATCTGCACCAAAGTCACCTGCAATGATGTTATTGAGGCCGCCAAATTCAGGGCCAACAACCAACATGCAACACCAATTTGTGCAGAACATGGGTCCTCCAAAACCACCTCCAAAGTGGATTACTAAAGCACCAGATACGAATGGAGTATATGCTAGGCATCAAGAAGTTGGGTTGGGGGCAGCTTATGATAAGCAGATAAAGAAGGTTTATCAAATTAGAACTCGTCAACCCCAAGATATGCCAGAGTATGGGAACAAATAGTGATTGGTGTGGATTTTATTTGCCTTGTGTCTGAAGTGCCCTTCTCAGCCTGTACCGCGAATTGGAGCTCATCGAAGTTCAACGATCGAATTTGAGAAGGTGGGGGCATTTATTTGATACCCTGATGCAATCGGCAGACAAATGTGATCAGAGCTTTGATTACACTTATCTGCCGTGGAGGTTCAGCTGTGTCTGCCTTCATTATACACGGGCACTTCGTTAATATTTGTCCAGGATATACCAGTCGGCGAGGTGTTTGGGCTATACGATGTTCACAGTTTCTTGCTTTTCAAGTTCTAAATAAATACTCATGGAGCTGGTCATGGCTGAAGGAGAATGTCAATTAGAGAATATTGTAAGCACAATTTGCAGGACGGAATCGGCGAGTGCTGATTTTGCTGTCCATGGCATGAGCAGCAGGGTAGATACGTTGTGTACGTAAAATCTTGCTGGGCGCAGGAGCACTTGCCCCATCTGATGTGAAATAGATAATCGTCTTGTTGCACCCATTTTCTCCAAATTTTACTGATTTTCTGCAACCCTTGAAATTTAGAGTAAATGCCCATTTGGGTCCCTAATGAAAATTTCGAAAGATAAATTAGTCCATTAAGATTTGAAAGTTCATAATTAGTCTCTTACCATTCAAAAAAAGGGACATTAATCCTTGTGGCGATACGGATTCTATACGGAGGGATAAATATGACTTTTTTTTTTTTTAATGATGAGGGATTAATTGTGGATTTTTAAATTTTGAGGGATTAATTTATTCTCTGAATTTTTTGTCGGGACCAAAATGGGTATTTATTCTAAAATTTAAATTAACTCACAATGTCTGGATTTGACTTTGTTCTATTTTAGTCCAAGAAAAATCTTTATATCTCCTTTTAAGTTGAATAATGTTATTTGTATATTAAAAATAAATATCAAATATAAATATTGTGGAGAAAAACATAGTAATAGGTAGAAAGACATGGAATTACTAAAGGTAAATGCTTTATATATTTTTTTTGATATAGGAATTTTTTTTAAATGTATAAATAACAGTATTCTTTCAAAGGTTTGCAAGATCTTTCTTTGATTAGAAATTCTTTGCGAGTTGATAGATTCTACTATATTCCATATTGACTTAGAATCACAAAAAGGAATATTTTAGTCATTTCCACATTGATTTTTATGAGAGATACTTTTTTTGGTCTGAAGCTTGTGAGCTAGATGTTGAAACGAGAAACTTATACAATGTCTCCCGTGTAATTAATCTCCGCAAACAAACCCGACCTTTCCGTCTAAACAGGTATCGAAAACAAGACAACATTTGAATTGCTCTTATCCCGTTCTAAATGTGAAAGGCTGTGTACCCTTTAAGATTGGTTGAGTAATCACTTGGTCTTGATTGATGCAGAAAATAGATTTAAAAACAGTTTTATTGTTTGAAAAAAAGTACGAAAAAAAAATAATTTGCACTGCTCAACAACATATAAAATAAAAGTAAATATATATTTTAAAATCTCAATGCTCAACAACATACAAAATAAAAGTAAATACATATTTTAAAATCTCAATACTTCACTAACGCGGGACAAATTTGAAGAGAGAATCTATAATCAATAATCAATAATTTACCAAAAAACAGAAGAACATGGGCTAGTTTCTCTCCACGAGTGGTTTCCTCAAATTTGCCAAGTAATTATGCATCTAGAGGAGAGGGCAACTCATTCGAAGATTTCGCACACATCCACTTGAGTATATTTATCCTTAATTGGATACTTGGCTTTGATTGCGTACAATATACATGTTACCAACAAAAGCATTGGAACAACCCTCCTCGTCTCAAATGAAAAAACTATAACTTTCTCAGACACTCCATAATACATGCATCAACACACATCCAACACAAGCACCCCTCACACCCCTTCCTCCTCACAATTGAAAACAATGATTGAAACAAAAAAAAAAAAAAAAGACCAAAAAAAGAGTAATTAATTACCTTCCTTATGAGATCAACATAACATAAACTAATAACTATTGGAGGAAGTAGCCTCCAAGAAAGAGCGCAAAGAACAACAACAAGCTACCATATATAAGCACAGCCTTCTGACCCGAAGTGAGGGAATTCCCACCGAGCCCAAATTGCTGGTTCTGAGCGAAGCCAGCGATCTCAACGCTCTTGCTCTCGAAGAAGCTCTGCGCCGCCCCACACGTCGGGCACCGCCAGTCATCCGGAAGCTTCTCGAACTGATATCCCGGCGGGATGGGATACGAAGGGTCGCCGACAGCCTCGTCGTATTTGTAGCCGCAAGAGCGGCATTCGTAGATTCCGGTGTTGAGCACCGCGAACTTCTCTTCGAGGCGGCGCTTGTCGAAGTTCCCGGATTCCTGGGGAGGTGGGGAAGGAGAAGGTGCGGGTGGTGGGGGTGAATCGGGGTTCTTGTCGGAGGTGGGTGGTGTGTCTTCTTTGGAGATGTCAATGGAGTTAACACTGAGTTTTCGTGTGGGGTTTGAGCGTTTGGACAGGGTATTGGGGAGGAGGGAGAGGGAGGGAGTGGGGAAGTGGAGCTTGGGCTTGATAGGGTGGAGCTGAGACAAGGGTTTTGAGAGGTGGAAGGTTGCACAAGCCATTGTTGTCATGTGAGTGAGAGTGATGGGTGGAACGTTGGGGAAGCCGTGACGGAGGGTTGCTGAGAGTGGGTGGAGGAGAAATGAAGGGGATCCATGGAAACCCACAGCATATGCCCCTTGCGAAGAGACCTGGATTGGATAAGGTCAGCAAATTTGTTTTTCCCTTTTTTTTTTTTCCCTTAATTTAATTTTTGGATCATGAATTTTCATAAATTTTATTTTGGTCCTCATGTTGTCTTTTTGTTTTTTTGGTTTTTTGGTTTTTTTTTTTTGTGGGTCAATGTCATGAGTGTTCATAGCAGTTCTCTGTAATCATTATGACGTTATCTGAACTGGGCTTATTCTGTTGGGTTTGGGTCCAATACAGAGGTGCATTGTCAGTGCGGATTGTGGCCTGAATGCATTGTGGCCGTGGCCTGAATGCATTGTGGCTTATAGTATATTATGTAATATATTATAATAATTGGGTTACCTAAGTTTTATTTAAGATGCACTGCCAAATGAAGGCTTGGTAGAAATTTATTCATGACAAGTAAGTGATGGAGAAAGTCACTAACTCGATGACACGAACTTACACAAAACCACTTGATAGTTGATTCTTAACAGACACACCGCACCATTCTTCGTCATACACATCAAATCCAATTCTTTCTAGCGTGCGGTTCAAGTTAACCAGCATATTTATTCGAGTTTGGATAGAGGTTTAGCTCAAACGGAAGTCATCATATACAGTAATATCCAAAGCAATTCTCTAGTGCTGCGTTTGTTGTACCTTACAACATTTGTTTTTCCCAAAAAAAAAAAAAAAAAAGGCTATCCTATGGCGTTGTTCTAAGAAGTGATCCAGAAATCAACATAACAAAGGCGTAGCGATATTATTATTGGGATAACTATGCATAAAATACGTTCATGAACTTTATATGGAAATATAAGATCGCAATAATATTTGTTTTATAAAGGATTCACATGCAAATTTAACGTTGACTAGATTTGCCTTTTTATTTTTGTGATATTTTCCTTTTCGGCACATGATTGGCACTATGATTATTATATTTGGTGAAGTGAAATTGTGCGATTATTCCTAGAAACGAAACAGTTTATATAGGATAAACTAATCATTGCACAAATCTAAATCAACAATCCTTGTCGTCCAACCTTTTACCTTTTCTCCACTTTTTCTGTGGAACAACAGAAATGCAATCCACCCTGACGGAATAGTAAGAAAATGTTCTTGAGCAGTGAAATGCCCTTCACTGCAATCTTACCGCTTTCAAATGAAAAAAAAAAAAAAAAAAAAAAAACACTAGATTTTCAATACCTCAAGTACCAGCAACAAAACCACAGCTGATCACTGATCACTGTTCAGAGACACTAACTGAAACAAGCTAAGCATAACAGAGCGCAGAGAGCACTCCCACTTTTGTTTGTGTATATTTAGTTTAGCTTTTGAAAATCCATACTCATGCATTGAACAAGTTTCCATCCAATCCTTTTCAACTTTCCAAAACTTAAATCAAATTTTTACACTTTTCGTTCGAACAATTCAATTTTCATTTTCTTTCCCTCTCCTTTCATTCATTATCTACTGTTCCCCCCAACTTTTTGTGAGGTCGGTCGGCCGAGAGCAACATAGCAGACACAAAATTCCAAAAGAGATTCAACGGCCATCTGCATGCGGGATATATGGGTATTTATTTAGCAGACCTTAATCTCTTTTACAATCGGTTGAATATTATGCTGCTATCTCCCCATCATACTAACACGACAGGTAGAACAGCAAACCCCAGAGACACAGGATAGCACACCGCAATTTTAACGAGAAATTAAGCCTTTTTTTTTTTTTTAGCAGGAACGTTCCACAATTCAAGAAGCCACTTTTGCAACTCTTACAACATATATCATGGTACAAACCTACAGGGGCGTCCGGCATTTTGTACCAATTCAATTCAATATGTCTATAGATCCTGTACATTATAATTTAAAATAACAAGAAAATTCTACCCAAGGACTAAAATTAAAACATTTTATTACGAAATCAGCAGAGACTAAAATTATTATTTTTTTTTTAAAGAAGAAGAAGAAAAAGAAAATCACTAGTTTACTTGCTACCTGCTAAACTCTATCAACCACTGATGGATCAATTACCAAGCAAATCTGTATGAAGTAAACATGAACACCGAGACTAAGATGAAGATGAGTTCCAACCACATACACTACAAGTCAAAAACATGAACAAAGCCGAAAGCCATGGTCACCCTCCTCCCGTTGACCGCAACTCCTCGAGTGCAGCCTTGATCTGATCCTGCACCAGCTCCAACCTCTTCGAGTACACTTCCAACTCCAAAATCTGTTGCTTCCTCCATTTCTCATCCAACACTTCCCCACTCCCCAATCCCAATCCCACACCCAAATTCATCACTCCCAACCCCAACCCCAACCCCAACCCCAACGGCATCGGATTCAACGACAACCCTCCAAACCCTCTTGCCCCAAACGGCCCTCCCATGGCGCCACCACCCACCAACTCCTTCAACAACGGTGACAAACAACTCCTCACAGTCTCTTCAACCAAACCAGGTATGCTATATCCACTGTTACACATAGTACTATTACAGTTGTTATTGTGATTTGTAGCGGTACCCGTAGTGGTAGCGTTGATGATAAAGTTATGATCTTTGTGTGACGCCGGTCCCTCGTTTGATTCTCGCTTCTCGTCGCTCCTCGCCGACGATGATCGAGGCCGTGACCGCTTCCGCGACGGCGGCGTCTTCTTCTCCGCCGAACTCCCGAACAGCGCCTCGCTCCTCGGCGTGGAGAGGGCGAAATTAGCGTTAGGGTTAGGGTTAGGGTTGGGGTTGAGGTTGATTTCGTCGTCGTCTAAAGCATTATCACCGATTGGGCCCATGTTGCTCCAGATCTTGCGTGAAATCTCGAAGGTGGCTTGATCGTGAGCGCTCTTGAAGGTGAATTCCTTCCCCGAACCAATCTTGTTGAGGACGTTGCGGTACTTCTTCTTCAGCCTCCGGATCTTCTCGACGAGCTGGTTCTTGTTGAAATCGAGTTGCAGCTTGGACTTGATTTGGTCGTAGAACAAAGCGGTGTCGTTGTGGTGAGAGGATCCTCGCTGCGATGTGTAGTCAAGGAACCCTTGGAGAAGCTCGATCTCGTCCTCGTCGGTCCACAGCCGCTGGAACAGCCTCCGGGAATCGTCGAGGGGCTTCTTCTCCTCGATTTGCTGCCGTTTCGGATCGGAGGTGCCGCCGTCGGCGGCGACGACGACGGTGGTGGTAGCGGCGGTGGGCGCTGAAATCGGCGCGGTGTCGCCGTTGGGGAGGGAGGAGCCGGGAACGGCGACGGTGACGGCGAGGGCGGCGGAGGAGGTGGAAGGAGAGGGGTCGTTCTCTTCGTCGTCCGGCAAAACGTCGTCGTCGTCCATCTCTTCCTCTTCTTCGTCCTCTTGAGACTCCTCGTCGTCGTCGTCCATGTCTTCTTCGGGGAAAACAGCGTCGTGTTGCTCCGATGCCATCACAGAGAGAGAGAGAGAGAGAGAGAGAGAGAGAGAGAGAGAGGGAGAGTTTGGTATAATACAAACTTGGTTAGGCCAAAGAAAAGAGTGGGCTCTCCCTCACGGCTTTCGGTTTTGGTTATTGTTGGACTGACCCCTGGTGGTAATTGGAATTGTAAGAGTGGTTTCGGTTTTGGTTTAGGTAGTGGACCAACCTGCCAAATTGCCCCCACATAATATTCTTTTTTACCAATGACCAAAAAATATATTCTTTTTTGCTATTTATTATACGCACTATCTCATCAATAAGGTATTGATTGAAGTGGAAAGAATTTGGATCTCAAGCATATAATTTTAAATTTAATTTTAGAATTTATATGTATAAAAAATATATTTTTGAGAGGGATCTTTATTTAAATATTTGATCATATTTTAAAAGATTAGTCTCTCATATGTTGAGTTTGAGAATACTCTAAAAAAAAAAAAAAGGAAATTACTTTGTTAAGGGGCTTGTGTGTGATAGAGAAACGAGAGATGAGGAGGGGTTTCTATTTATTTTTCTATTCCTAGTTTCACCTCTTCTAGTTCATGACTATTCAGCACAGCATAACCAAAGATCGGGAGTAAAGTGTGTATCTATTGTATTGATCTAGACTCTCTCTCTCTCTCTCTCTCTCTCTCTCTGTCCAGCTGGTAGTTGATGCCTTAAAACTCACGGATTTCATTCGATTCACATTTCCTTCAATTTGCTAACAAATCCCATTGACGTGTTCCATTTACATTGCCAAGTTCCCTATCCTGTGCGTTTTTTTTCTACCCTCCTTTTTTTGAGTCTATATCTTATGCAAGTGGGGTTTCTTGTATTATTTACTTTCGTTGTATAATGACAAGTTTTCATTTATAAGTGTTAAATTAGTTTATACAAATAAAAATGTATTGCCTCTAGCTTATGCACAAATGTTACTATCTGAAGGATGACTCCGTGTTACACACCTCTCAAAAAGTACTGCTAGAAGGGGAAGTAATTAGCCTAAAGAAAGAAGTTCTACTTTCAAGTGTTCCCCAAATGTATCGATTATCATAAAAGAATGTGGGATCATTTTTTTTTTCACTCTTTAATATACCTTTTATTCAAAAGTTGGAGATGTATGTGCTATCTGCCTTTATAATTTTACAACAAATAAAAAAGTCTCTTTTTATTGACCACGCCTCAAATTGTTAAGTATGATTGGACCATTCTAAAACTAAGAATTTAATTTGATTCAATTCCTTATTTTATATTCGAATGTTTGGAATCGGATACAAGATAAAAGTTTACCCCAAAAAAAAAGTTATAAGATAAAATTATATAAAGTAAATATAAAAAACTATACCAACAAAGGAGTTGGCGTAGTGGTAGAGACACATTATGATTCAAAGGAGGATCTCGATTCAATTCCAATCATTCAATCATGTATTATCATATCAATAAAATATTTGACACTTATAATTACGATTTCAAAAGTTACATATATAATAACATATGATTAGATAACAATATATAATTCTTTATACTAATAATATATACATATGCTTTTTTTATTTTACAAAATTTAAACTTGATCTCTCTAATTTTATTCCTACTAACATTACCATAATTTATTTAACTATTTTGATAGAAAAACTTTTATTGCTCCTAGAGCAAAAAGGGAATGGCTTATCTAATTTGCCTTCTATTCATATATTGTCAAAACTTGAGTTCAATTTTTAAGTTCTCTTGTCTATAGGTTATTTGTAAATACCGTTATAAATACTCGTTAAGTTTAAAGGCATGTTCTCACCTTGGATTAGGATAAATCTTGCCCTCATCTTAAATTTTTATAGAATGCAACCAAAAAAAAAAAGAGCGAAAAAGAAAAATCTAAATCATTCAATGTTCAACACTTTATCAATTCTATAAAAATGTAGTTAAAGTGAATAATAATGATAATTTACAAATCTAAGATATTGCATAATAAGTAAAATAAAACATCAACTTTTTCTTGCCTTAAAAGCACCTAAAAATGCCTCTTTAAAATATTGTAAATTAGGTCATCCATGTGCCACGTCTTTTCCATCATTCCATGTTTAGTCGTTAAAAATAGTGGGAAGTCCCTCCGTGTGAGTGGACTCAATTTTCATTGCCAACTAGTATTTTTTACTCGTGCAATGCACAGAACGATTTTGATATGTACTTTTCATATTTATTTATAATATAACAAAATATATTTGAGCATATAAAATTAAATAATAATTATATCTAATAATAAAAAAAATCTAGAAACATTAATATACATATTTAAAAATCCAAAAAATATGTAAAAGTACAATCTCTGCAACAATAAAACTTAAATTTTGCATGAGATTAGACTTCACAAAACACTTATAAAGAAGGAAAAGCAATATATATAATATGAGAAAACTTATAAGAATACTTCACCATGGAATATAGTAAGAAAATACAAAAGAAGGGATAAAAAAAGAAGACTTGGTATATTAAAAAAAACCAAAATGAAAACTGCTATAGCACCAAGAAAAGCACACCAAAAAAATAATGAAAAAGAAAAGACTTGTTGTGTTTAAAAAATACCTAAATGAACATGACTATAACACAAAGAACATTCTTTTTAATATAGTAGTAATAGTAAATAGTAACAAAGAAAAACACTACTTTGAATGTCATACGAATATAGCAAAGAAATAAAAAAAAATAGAACACTACTTAGAATTAATGCCAAACACCATTCTCTTACCAAAATCCAAACTTCCAACTCTAATAAGTCAAAGAACTCTAAAAAGCTAAAGAGAAAAACTAAGAAAAGAACACAAATGAAGGCTTATAAGAATACTTTATCATAGAATATAGTAAGAATATACAAAAGAAGGGATAAAAAAAGAAGACTTCGTATACTCAAAAATACCAAAATGAAGATTGTAATAGCACCAAGAGAAGCACACCAAAAAAATAGTATAATGAAAGAGAAGAGATTTGTTGTGTGTAAAAATATCTAAATGAACATAACTATAGCATAAAGAACACTCCTTTTAAAATAATAGTAATAATAAATAGTAACAAAGAAGAACACTGCTTCGAACGTCATATGAATATAGTAAAGGAATAAAAAAATAGAATACTACTTAACACTAATGCCAAACCCCATTCTCTTATCAAAATCTAAACTTCCAACTCTAATAATAAGTCAAAGAACTCTAATAAGTTAGAAAGTAAAACCAAGAAAAGAACACAAATGAAGACTTATAAAAATACGTCATCATGGTAGCAAGAATATACAAAAAAAAAGGGATAAAAAAAGAGGACTTGGTATATTCAAAAATACCAAAATGAAGATTGCTATAGCATCAACAAAAGTACATCAAAAAAACAATGAAAAAGAAAAGACTTGTTGTGTTTGAAAAATATCTAAATGAACACGACTATAACACAAAGAACACTCCTTTTAATATAATAGTAATAGTAAATAGTAACAAAGAAAAATACTATTTTAAATGTCATATGAATATAGTAAAGAAATAAAAAATAGAACACTACTTAAAACTAATGCCAAATACCATTCTCTTACCAAAATCCAAACTTCAACTCTGATAAATCAAATAACTTTGATAAGTTAGAGAGCAAAATCAAGAAAAGAACATAAATGTAAGAGTAGAACAATGAAAAAAAATGGTAAATGTAAGGCAATGCTATATTCGTATGTAAGGCAACACAAATGTAAGAGAATATGAGTGAAGTAGTGGCGGAGGAAAGGTCCTACCAGAAGAAGCTGCACTAAAAGAAATTATCTTGAACGCGAATGGTTTAGCAAAGTGGGCGCTAGAGAATAGGCATTAAATAATGAGTGCTGGAAATCAATTTGATAATAGTTTAATAAAGTGGGCGCTAGAAAGCCATCGCACATCAAATTTCATTGATTAAGTTAGATTAGAAAAAAAAAAAAGGTACTCAAATACATTACCTATGAGGCTATGATCGCTAGGCAAAATAAAAAATTGGGAGCTCATGTACTTTTTATTTTGACTCTTCTGCCCTTCATTGGGGAAAGAAACACAAAAAAAAAAAAAAATTCAAAATGGAATAAAAACAAATCAATTCATAATCACTTTGCTGTGCCAATGGACGGGAAAAATTGAGTTGGGCAAATACTCACCTTTTATAGTAAGAGATAAGAGTGTCGGATAGGTTGCAAATTAATAAAAGTTTGTTAATTTAGAAGGACTGAAGACTATATTATTCAAATTTAATAAGGCTGCTACTTTTCCTTCTAAGCTCCATGCCATTCTAGCAAACAAATTTTTCTGAAAAAAACGTAAAAGAAAAAAAAATAATTGATTGAGATATAAAGCTAGAGAGCCTTATTAAGTTGAATGTTAATCTCACAAAGGTATCATATGAGACTCGTTTTTTTTTTTTTCTTTTGGGTAACTTTAAAAGAATATATATATATATATATATATATATATATATATATATATATATGTCAGTCAAACATTAGTATACAGTGATGATGAATTAAAGAATTCAATTTTAAAACTCGCCAAATAAGCATATCAATCTTAATAAAAAATACTTAACAATACTTACAACTTAAAAAAAAAAAAAAAAAGCCATATATGGTTGCTGGTTTTGTTCCTGCTAATTTACATATATCAAGTTGATATTTTTGTCATCAGTGCTGACGGAACCGTTGAATAATGCACCAGAAAGGGCCGGCTGAAATTTGTTTAACACGGTGAGCAGTTAACCATGAATTCTGGAGTGGGAAAGTAGGCATTATTAACAAATGGAGAAACCAGAGGACTTTTGGAGAAGTAGGTGCATTTGAAGAGGTCGGGGATGTTGCATGACAAGGTTGAAGCTACATTTGAGGAGCTTGCGTGCATTGTAGCTGAAAATGATTGCGGCTTCATTCTACCCAAAAAACCTCTTTGGACATGCAGAAACAGCATGTGTACTCCTCGGCACAGACGTTGCAATGAATTACCGGCGGAAATGGTTGAACAATATACCTACTCAGCATTCTTTTATAGTTTTAGAAGACACGTAACTCAATTTCATTATATAGCTGAAAATTAAGAGCTTGAATTCTTTGACATAACCGCCCTGTAATTCATAGAGATTCAATCCAGTTTTTAGCCCAGCTGTTTCCTTCATTAAAAAAAACCACTCGAAGAAAATAAATATTCATCCATATATTTTAAGACAAGATGACTTATAATTTCATTCTCCAAAAATCTCTATCACTCAAATAATCTGAGTCAAAACGTCGTCATGAATAGATCACGTTATTGGTATGCTGCCATCTAAACCAAGAACATATCCTACGTAGAGGAATGCGGCTGTGTTTGGCCCAAGATCATGCGGCATGGTAATTCACTATGACTGAATCTACTAAATATTTGAAAGTAAAGTAAATAACTGAATTCTCAAAATTGTTCATTAATAGTACTCAAAATCTCAAGTTAAAACCGAACATAAATTAAAGCAGGATCAACACTTACAACAAAATATCTCAATCTATAGACCTAGCATAAGACAAAATAGCTATTAGAGAACACCCAGAGCAAAACAACCTTAAAATCAGAACAGAATATCTCAAAACTCATTTCTTCTTTCCAGCCTTGGCAGCATCAGAAGCCTTGGTCTGCACAAACAACACATGTCGGATTTTATATGTTAATCAATCAAGGAAGACAAAGGTAAACAATAATCTACAAACCACAATTACTGCAAGCAATAGAATTACCTTCTTCACTCCACGAATCTTCTTAGCTCTGTTCTTTCTCTCCTTCATTTGCTTCCTTGACTTTTCTACCTTAGTATCAAGACCGTTCTGAAATAGAGTAGATATTTTAGTTTGCTCATAACAAAGCAAATAACCCACGGCTAAGACAGAAAATAAGCATATTATAAAAGCATTGCTCTAATTCTCAAAAGATTCATATAACACATATATGACAAAACACTAAAGGATGAGAATAATAAGCTGAGATTATCAGCAATCACCATTTGGTCAGAAAATTATAAAGAAATATGATGCACACCTGACTTAACGTTTCCAACACAATATATATTATGACGTGTATGGTTCGACAACTACTAATCTCAACACTACCATCCGCCCAGATGGAAAAGTAATAGAAAAAGAAAAAAGCAGTGATAATGTGCGAAGTGCAATAATATTGAGTGAAGAACATAAAATAAAACGGTTTTCAAAGCAAAAAAAAAAAAAAAAGTTTATAAACAAAATCCATATGAGTAGATTGTGCTGGCTAATGACTCACCCTGATAAGCCTGTACTTGGGTTCATACTTCTTTGCATTCTCAACAGAATCATAAATCAAACCAAATCCAGTGGATTTGCCACCTCCAAAATGTGTCCGGAATTTGAAGACAAATACAGTGTTGGGGTCCTTCACTTCATACATTCTTGCGAGCTTCTCCTTGAGCTCAGCCTACATGTGATACACACCAAATTAATAATGTTTTGGTACCATAATCGTAAATGAACAACTGCTCACAAATCTAATATTCAATTGCCAACTTAGTAATATTGTATAAACAATTCCGGGCACCTAATATTAACATTGTTCAAATACAAAATAAATAAATAAATAAATAAATAAATAAATAAAAATAAAAAGAGAGTACCTTGGAAACATTTGCCCTCCCTGGATGAAGGACATCGATGATCTGCATTACACGAAGAAAGAATAACACAAAAAGGTTACGGGGTGCGAACCATAGGAATCTCTGGCAAAGGCAATAAGGCTATCTAGGCTTTCGACATAGGGTTTACTAAACAGAACATTAAGTCCACTAACTACGTGATTCAAATAAGTTCTCTACGGTTTTTCATAAAACAGAACTCAATTGACGAGCTGTGTTTTGCAGATTTGGGGCAACCAATGAAAGAGAAAAGAGGAAGGGAAAGGGGAGACTGACGAATTGCTTCCTGGAGAGGAGCCTGTTGGTCATGAACTTTCGGGTTCGGATGGTAACCGCCTTGTCCGCCATGTTCGCTCTTCACTGAGGTGTGAGATCCGGTGTGCCCGCGCGACTGCTCTGCAGCTCAGGGATGGGATGCTCTGCTCAGGAACGAATACAGTAGCTCCGCAACACACGAGGCTGAAAAACGCGAATTAGGGTTTCTATAAGGTTACAAACACGATGGGCTTGGCATGCTCTCCTCAATGACCATGGGCCTTTTCAGTGATAGGCCCTGTAAAAAAATTCTACCAGACTGTTACCCCTCATTGACTCATTATGGGCTTGGCCCATTTTCTTCTTCGTTTTGGGCGAGCAGACCCAATGGCCCACAAAGAAACCGGGTCAAGGGTCACTAACAAGTCCCTTGGACCAAAACAGGTCCCTTAAATTCAATATAAACTTACCGGCCCAAAAAAAAAACCCTTATTGACCACACACACACACACACACACACCCCCCCCCCTCTGTATCCAAAAATATATAAACCTAATATTAAAATGGTTAGCTTATTGTGACATATATTTCATAATAACATAAATTATAATATGATTGCCTTAGCAGAATGAATGACTACAAAAATTTCCATCAGAAAATAAAAATCATAATGTAAGTTACATTAACGTATCTTTGTAAACAATAATTTCTACCTAACCTGCAAGCAAGGAGACATTGTTTTTGGGCGAGGAAACATTGAGGAGATTGTTTCTAAAGCTTAGTAGCTTCTTTCTGGTTTCTTCCAGAAGAAACACAAAACTAGTGCAAGGAAGACAGATTGACCTTCTAAAATGTGTGCTATGAAGGCTGCTCAAAATGCGCTTGAATTCTTTCTTCAAGTTGAGGGAGGAGAGAGGCAAAGGCTAATGCTTGTTGAAGCCTTTCTGAAGAACTAGGCAAACGGATTTTTTTGTTTGGCTTGTCGACCTTCGACACCCGAAGAATGAATTATTTTAGGTGACCCACAAGAATATGGAGAAGATGGAAAACAATCTACGAATACGAAGGAAGTAGATTTTGCCATTCTGGTTCGGATGTTATTTCACTTTCAGATTCTACTCATATTTACGAAAGCAGAATGTGAGTTGCAGTGTAGATTGAGCCACGTGGCGTGTCCCAGTGAAAATGACAGAGATTTGGTAAGGGATTATGCGATATGAGATGAGGTTCACAAAGGCATGGCCCATTGTTGCCTACCTGGCCACGCACAACTCGAACTCCCCCCATTTTTGCTAATTCCTCTTCCGAACGGGGCAGAAACATCATCGTATAACTCCCACCCCGTCACATCTTCTCCGTCTTGACACCAAAATTTTCCGTCTTTCCAATTCCGCAACTCAATTCAATCATCTCCAAAACAAAAACAAATTCCCTAATTCAGTAATTCCCCTCTCTTCCCTCCCCTTCTCACCAAATCCAATCCATGACCATGCCTACAACTCTGATACTCGAAGCCAACCCCTTCAGCTTCAAATGGAACCGCACCTTCCCACTTCAACCTCGCTTACCTCACTCTCTCGCAACAAAATCTCCTCATAAATTCACTCCAATTCTCTACACCAAAACCCCAACCTCTGCCAGATACACCGTCAAATGTCTCTTCTCCCCGAACCAGAACCAGAACCAAAACTCCACCCCCAAATCCCCTCTCGAGGTTCTCGCCAACACAGTCTCAAGCGCCCTCAACGCTCTGCGGAAACCTGCCATAGCTGCGGTGTTGCTGGGGCTGCTTCTAATGTACGACCCCACCACTGCTTTAGCCGCATCAGGGGGTAGAATCGGCGGTAGCTCCTTCTCTTCTCGTTCCCAATCATCGTCCAGGAGTTATTCGGTGCCTAGAACTTCGACCCCTTCACCGGGATTCTCTTTCTCTGCGCCCTATTATGCGCCTTCTCCGTTCGGTTTCGGTGGTGGCGGGATTTACGTTGGGCCGGCCGTTGGGGTTGGTGTGGGTGCAGGGTCCAGTTTCTTTCTCATATTAGTTGGTTTTGTTGCGTTCATTTTGGTTTCTGGGTTCCTTTCTGATCGGTCCGAGGGTAGTGTACTCACCGCAGCTGAGAAAACCACCGTGCTCAAGCTTCAGGTGTGGTCAAGTTTCTGATATGAACTATGTGAAACTAAAGTATTTGGAACTTTGGTTTGTTGTTTCTTTTGCTGGCATTGGCATGAACAATTTTGCTTAGTGTGTTTTGTAGTTTGGTAGTTGAACAATATGCTTTGATTTAGGCTTAGCAGATGTAGATTATTATCTTTTACCAATGCATGCATTACAATGTTGGTTTGGATTCCTGAACCAAAGCTTATGGGGTGAAGATGGTCTGCTATCTTAATTGGGTTTAGAAGGCTTGTTTGTCCTAGGATAGTGTACGCACTGCAGCTGGGAAAACCACCGTGTCAGCCGTGGTCAAGATTCTGACATAAACTATATGAAACAAAGTATTGGCACTTTGGTGTATTGTTTCTTACTTGATTGCTGGCATTGGCATAAATGATTTTGCTTAACTAACGCTTGGTTGATTTAAGTAATTTGGCACTTGTTCTTTTTAAGCAAGGTCAAAAGTTAGTCTTGTGGATGGAAAAAAAACTAGTGCTAGAATAGGGTTTCCCCTATAGTTGGAGTAAATTGGAGTTCAAATACTAATGGTTTAGATAAAAAATAAATGATTTTGCTTTATGTGTTTTGAAGTTTGAAAGTTGAACATTTTGCTTTGATTTAGGCTAGTAGTAGGCAAGGAAGGTGGTTATTGGATTTCTGAACTGAAGGGTGTGGGCTGAAAGACTGTTTGTTATTTTAATTAGGGTTATAGAAGGCTTGTTTGTCAGCTTCTTCTTAGCTGCTTAGCTGCCATTGCACAGCACAGTCAATGTAATGTCAGTTTATTCATGATTCTAAAATCTTCGGTGAATTTCAATGGAGGCGTTGTTCTTTTAGGTTGGATTGTTGGGGATGGGTCGAACACTTCAGAGGGATCTGAATAGGATTGCAGAAGTTGCTGATACATCATCTTCTGAAGGTTTGCATTATGTATTGACAGGTGAGGCTCCTACATACAAGATTAGTTGCTGTCACTTGTGTATTATTTGTTTCGTATAACGTGGGATTATGGTATTTCTTGTTTACTGATCATGTGAACATGATTAGTATTTTGTGTATTTCATTTTTCAAAGAAATGTGACTGAAATGAGGATTGATGGCATATTTTAGTGAGAATCAGTCCTTTATGATATTATTGTTATTAGGACTTGAACTTATGAACTTTGCTTAATCCTGATGAAAGGATTCTGTTTGGGGACATCTTGTCCACTGCTCCAGCAGAAGATCTTCTTTAATCAAAAGAAATAGCAAATCCTGGAAAATAATGTGAGATGCATTACAGAACTTAATTTTATGTGTGGATACTTCTATGCCTTGGGGTTTATCTGTGATAATACTTCTAAGCATTGAACATATTCTTCAGTTAATGTGTACATATTAAGGTTTGCACTTCAGTTCTAAATTAAGAATGAAGTTTCAATTAATGTGTATGTAATGTTGCTGCAACTGAAAATTATATATGAGTGTCAAATCTATTGTTAAGCAAATATAGAAAATCTTGAAGATAAATATTTACTTTAAATTTTGGATCACTTATGATTTGTTATGTAATGTAGCTTACAGTAACATGGTTATCTGATTATCTTTCTGTGAATGTTATGTGATGTAGCTTACAGTAACATGGCTATATGATCTTCTTTCGATTCTAATTCACTTTTTCTATCTGATTTTCTTTAACAGAGACAACACTGGCCTTGCTTCGGCATCCTGGTTACTGTATCTCAGCATACTCAGCTGTAAGTGACTTTTATCTCTGATAGCCTGCATTGCTTTCTTGACATTAATACATACAACTTAGTGCTATTGTGCTGTTAATCATGCTACTCTTTGGTGGTTGTTGACATTAATGCATAATATTGTTCCAATTTTGTTGTTGTGATCAATAATATTCTGTGACATACCACATTTCACACTTATATTACAGATTGCCATTTTAGTTTAAAAGAGAAAGTATTGAAGTGACTAGCTTCCAATTCAATGTTATTTTACACTTTTTTTTTCCTTTTTGTGTGGGTGTTTAGATTTTGATGGGCAAAAAAAAAAAAATTAATGGTATAACCAAGTAGTTTTTTTTTTTATTCTCTAAAACAATACTCAACTTTAATGTCTACTGCTGTTCAAGTTAATTGTATCTGATATCTGTTACAGAACATTATTTATTCATTTATTTATTTTTTCATAGTTCACCATCAATGAAAAAACTCCAAGCTTACATATGCTTTCAATTTTACCCTAAATTGATCTTACGTGGAACATCTGCTGTAGTAGAGGTGGAACTAACTGCAAGTAAGTTTAAGGAAAGTTGAAAGCATGTGTTTTCCTTGCACTTTTGCAGGTGGACATAAAGCGGGGAATAGAAGATGGGGAGAAACGTTTCAATCAACTTTCAATTGAAGAACGAGGCAAATTCGATGAAGAGACACTTGTCAATGTGAATAACATAAAGAGGCAAAGCACAAGAAGCCAGAGAGCAAATGGTTTTAGCAATGAATACATAGTGGTATCATCTGGTTTCTAAGTAACTTTCTTAATTTGTGTTTCAACATTTTGTATTCCAGCATGCACAACAGTTAATTTGATGCATTTTACTGATCTTCATTTTCACTATATATTTCTGTGAGTAATTTTGAAAGTAAAGCAACATAATCAAACCATATTGTTACAAGTTAAACTGTGGGATTTGAAAGACTTTGCCTATGAGTAATGGTTTTAGGTTCCTCTTGCATGTTCAAAATATAAATTTAATATCTTTCTTGACATCAATATCTAGAAAATATGTGGAAAATTTGGCCTTTGTCTTCCTGAGGTAAGCATTATCCTTCTAGTCTAAGGGCATATCACCAAGAATGAGACATTTAGTTAATTGTTTGTAGCTGATTTTATTTGACTGTTGCAATAGAACATTTTTATATACAATGGAGGATTGTTCCCGGTGATTATTTTCAAGGATGAACCTTGTTGAAATAATTGGGCTGTGTCAACAATCATTGCTACATTGTGGAAGATGAAGTTGTATCCAAGAAAATAAAGAAAAGTGAAAGAACAGATATGAACAGATAAAAATCTTTCTGAGCCAATTGAGAACCTTTCTCATTTGTGTTGCTTTTCATAAACCTCTACTTCTATAGTGGTGGTTGGTGGACATCAGCACACTTGAGTCTGGTCACCTCTGTATTATTGAAGAAATATGATGTTGTCTTAATTGCATCTTACTGTATGAGATGCATTAAGAATTACTTCAGATTGTAAGTTCTGTTCAAAACTTTGTTTCTTTCTTTACCTTTCTCTCTCTTGATAGTTGTCTGATTGTAATGATTCGTTCTTGTCACCCCCAGCTTTGGTGGTTACTGGTTAGCGTAGTGGATTCTTGCTTGCTTCATAATTATAGTGCCTCTTCTTTGTAAATGATATAGGTCAACATCCATTAACACACATGTACTTCCAAACAGTCATATCTTCAATCTCCTTAATTCAATAGGCACCTAATTGTAGTAAACTATTTGAACAGGTTTTAATTTGTGTTTGGCTTCGGAAATTTTGAATTTAAGCTCTGCAAATCTGTTCAGTGGAATAGGAAATAGAAGATAGAAGAGACATACAATTTTTTCAAGGTGTAGATTTAACTTTTATATAGGTAATATAAGCATACTTTGTTTGCAACTTTTTCCTCCCTTACTGTTCAAAAGGTGAAGTTCCATGGAGGTAGTTCTTATGTCTTTCTTCTAACCCATTTTCTCATATATCAGATAACAATCTTGGCAGCTGCTGAAGGAGTACATAAACTTCCTACCATCAATGGAAGTAGAGATTTGAAGGAAGCTTTACAAAAACTTGGATCCATTCCATCGAGCAAATTATTAGTAAGACCTATATGATATTTTGTTGGTACATTTTGTAGATTTTAATTTCATTAGGACATTCTTTGTCACGATATCATTATGTGGTTGAATTATATGCAGGCAGTTGAGGTGTTATGGACCCCGCAGAATGAGAATGACACCCTATCAGAACGGGAGTTACTTGAAGATTACCCACTTTTGCGGCCTTTGTAAATTGTGATGATATGCTTGCATAATAGCTAGTAATCGAATTTATGAGCTGAATTCGGGTCGTGATTGCATGGTTGAGTATCATATATAGTAATTATACAGAGAATAATGTTATATCTTGATATTGTCTTGCTACTCAATCTGCAAAGTTATATTTTGCTGCGACCAATGTCAGTAATGAAGGATTGCCACCATAAAAAGGTTCAATCTTAAATATTGATATTATTAGTTGTACAAATTACCGCTAGGATATTCTAAAGAATATTATTAGTTGTCCTTTTTGTTTTGAAATTGCTCTGCTGTTGAATTCGGTGAACTCTTCCAGGATTTGTTCGTGTATGCTATTGGAACATATTCCTTAGAAAATGGACTTTTTCTACACGGAGACCACTCATGCTTTTGTTGACGAAGGGATTTCTTTGAGGAGGAATGATTACCAAGCGGCGATACTAAGCAAGAGAGAATCTGACCCGTGCACTAGGAAAGTGCATGACCTTATTCAGAATTTTTGAACTAATTGAGCATACCCGCAATGGCTTTATCATTTTAAGTTAAATATAGTTACTATTTGGTTCTCATCCTCGGAAACGTTGCATCTTTGCTAGTATATTTTTTGCTCTTTTTTTTTTTTCTTTCTTCTTCTTCTTTTCTTTTTTTGGTTAACATTTTGTGAGTGATTTTATTCCTTTGTCATTTTTTTTCCTATTACTTATGATTTCCATAAAACTCGATTATGCTCTCATGGGCCTAGTATGTTCCGTTGAATTGTCAAATCATTCCGCAGCACGTGAGTTGGTTTCACTCAAGAATTGGAATTCTAAACCCGACTAAAAAGTAGAAGAATCAGAATTCTAAAGAAAACAAGCAAATCAATAAATTAGACTTTATGTTGCTGAATGAGACAGCATACATTTGCTGACCAAAAAAAAAGACAGCATACACATGGAAATTTTCAGGGTTTTCGACTATTTTCTAAGTATTAGTTTGGAGCTGATTGATTATTATTGACCTTGAAAATGAATTGGTCCTAAGTCATGTATAATCATTATATTAGTGAGTTCATGTGAAGAAGAATTCTAACATAAAGTCAAAGAAAATTTTACGTATCAAATTTATGGAATTAAATTTGATACAATATTAGTATATAGCATTTTATATTATTAATTAATCATATCTTTTTTTTTTTATACAACTTGAGGTGTAAGATTAGAATAGTTTTGATGATATAGTTATACATAATTAGATAATTATGTGAAAAGAGTTTTATAGTGACAGTATAACTAAATTAAAATATTTTACTTATTTTGAATTCTCGGTTTTATGAGAGTTGAGTTGTGAAATTCATGTAATTTGCCTCAATTTGATACAAATTAGTCTTACCTTTTTCCCCTTAATTCGTGTTGTATTATATCATCATTTTTCAAACATAAATTGACATCCAATGAATTTACTAGTTTAACTTTGATGTATATATGATTTTTGAAATAATTATTTTAAGAGTTAAATATTTTTAATAATATAATAATATATAATTAATGTTAATAAAAAATTAGAGTTTAATTGATATGCACTAATAATATAAACGAGTTTTATATTGTTATTTAATTATATGTTGTATTTGTAAGACTTTCAAAATAATAGGTGATTGAGTTAAATATTTTTATTGACATAGCAATACATAAATAAATATCTGATAAAAAATTTTTATACTGATAATATATATAAATTAAATCAAAAAATAATTCTAATAGTGTATCAAAATTAAATCTCTCCGAACGTTGTCTATGTTTTATTTTTAAAATGGTTTTTCTACAATAGCAATAGTTTGTAGAAACTTACAATTATAAGATTTCCCCACTATTTGGTTCTATGGAAGTCAGATTTATCAGTTGGTTATATTATGTGTCTTTAATAAACACAGAAAAATCAGATGCTCCGGGAAAAATAAAATAAAATAAAATTTCCACAAAAAGAGGTCAGCTAGATTGAGGTCATTACGCAGGATCCGTCAGTCCCATACAACTTGGCATTAGCAATACCTATCGTTTTGCTTTGAGAATCCAGAAAGCACACATGGAATACAATACCCTCTCCCTATCATTCATTTTATAAGACCAATTAATTGATTACCTTTGGAAACCAACTCAACCATCCGTCCTTGATTGAGAAATAAAGCAGAGGGCCTACGTGAAGAAATGCAAAAAGTTCAGAAGCCATTTAAGTCTCAAACGCCCGGTCAGAACTAACATTCCTAATAAGCCACAGTCTACAATGCGCTTTGCAGTAAAAAGTGTATTATACACCTTATAATTGTAATAAATTTAATAGATTAGATTTATAAGGTATACTAATATATTAATTATCTATGATATATTGTAGTAATATAATTAATTTTAAAAATATTAAAAAATATGATTAAATATATTTTAGAAATTAATTTTTATATATTAATAGTATAAAATTATATTAACAACATAAAATAATTTTATATTATTCATGTAAAATTATACTGATAATATAAAATATCCTAAAATTATATTGATAGAATAAAATTATACTGATAAAATTTTTCTAATTTTTAGAAATTAATTTTTATACATTAATAGTATAAAATTATATTAATAATATAAAATAATTTTATACTATCAGTGCAAAATTACACTAACAGAGTAAAATTACGAATAAAATTACACAGATAAAATTTTTCTGATTATACTAAGTGTAAAATTATTTTATATTATCAGTATAATTTGACATTGTTAATATATAACAATTAATTTTTAAATTATTTTTAATTATATTTTTAAATTTTTTTAAAATTAAATATTACTACAATGCATTATAAGTTATTAATATATCAATGTATCTCACAATTTCACTATCAAATTGCAAGGTGCACCATACTCCTTAACCGGCAAAACACACCGTAGAACGCACCAATAATAATATATACTTTATCATCTCAAGAGGGAAGAAAAAAATGTAAGATATAGGATGTATTTATTTGTATTTTTTTAGTAAAAATTATTTTTTATTAAAAAATTAATTTTTATATATTTAGATAAAATTTTAAAAATAATCAAATTCTCAAAAAAATTAATTTTTAATTTTTTAAAAAAATTGAAAAGAATAACTTATAAAAAAATTAATTTTTAATTTTTTTTATTATATATAAAATTTAAATTTTAAAATCACTTTTTCCAAAATATGAAATAAACTCTTCCATAGTTGATTGCATTGCCATTTGTCAACGTAACTCCAGCCCCTTTCCCTTCTCATGCAAGTCAATTACCAACGCCTTTCCTCCAAGAGCACTTATTTTAACAAACTATACAATGCAATAAACTAACGAAGTGATGGACCGGAGCCCTTGAACATGGCCATTGTTTTGGCAGAACCGTTGTAATTGACCAGCATAAGCAGACACCAATTTTGACCCAGCTGCTACACCAATTGCTGAAGCTCGACACAATGTTGTCTCTTATTACAAGTTATTCCGATCTCTGTTTCGAAGACTTGGACAAATTTACATAGACTTTGACCGATCGTTATATTTGATAATGGTATCTTAACAAGCCACGTTCACAACCATTAACACCCCCGCCAAAATCTGATTTTTCTAAATACATAACACCGTTTTGTACACTGATTCTTTTGGTGGTAAATTAAATACCTAAAAAAGAAAAATGAAAAAAAAAAGGGAAAAAAAGGTAGGATGTTGAAATGAGATAGCCTCTACGGTTGTATATACATAATATACAAAAGAATTCATCATAAAATTATATATTCACAGCATCAACAGGGAGGGAAACTGTCCTGTGTAGAGACTCTGGAAGCAAAGATCCTGCTGAGTAAAAACTCTTGGCAGTAACCATACCTTTTTCTGGAGAACACATCACCTCATAATTTTGGGGCCTTAAGGTGTCAAAATCAGGGTGGCTCCTTCGGATTTGAGAATGGCAACTAAAATCACGATGCCAGTAATTACCAAGGGGTTTCAAACGAATACCATGGTCACCTCCTTTTAATGTTTCTGTCAGTGAAGGTGGCATAATGCCATCTTCTGTTTTGTGCTCTCTGTTACTAGTCCGTGATGATTTATCTGTTAGACTGAGCTGTTGATCTCTAAGGTCCCTCAACTCCATCTGGTATTTTGCTCTGAGCCATCTCAATTCTTGTTGGACCTCTTTCTCATATTCATCCTCAAGGCCGCAATATAACGATTGGATTGTAGATAAGTAATGAGCTCCTGATAAATTTTGCAAGGAGTTTCCCGCGTCAGATGCAAACTCGTGTTCCCTAACACCCTGTCCTTTATCTTCAGCTAATATGGATTTATGTAATTGTTCAAATTGTTCATCAGAATGGCTTTGATCTGAATCTACTGGACTCAGTTCACGACTTTCATGCTGATTCCGTAAATCCCGATACTGGAAGCAGTCTGACTGTCTTGATACATTAGGTGCATCCCCTCTAACATGATTATCGTACTCCTCAGATTCGAAGGTAATCTCCTCAAACCGTCCATGCATTGAAGCACATCCATGCCTACAACACTGACTAAGTTCTAAGTTCTTTCCACCTTTATTATGTGAAAGAAAATCTGTAAGAGAGACACTAGAAGTATGATTAGAGACACAATTGTCGCAGAAACTTTGATTTACAAAATGAGGAGCTTCCTCAGCTCCTGCTCCTGGCTTCCATTCAGGTACCAAGGAAGCAATTTCCCCATCTATCATATCTGCTATTCTGGTAACATCCTGATCAGTGATGTCGAGTTCTGCAACCATTTCAGTTGCTACACTTAATGCTGTGTCCATCTCCATGTCAAATGGGAAATAAATATTTCGAATACGATCTGCAACATAATTAAGTCAGACTATCAAGCTCAAATTCCATAATGAAATATACAAGCCATGGGTATAAAGCACCAACATAATAAAAGTGGCATCCTAACCTTCGTTATCTGCAATTCTTAGTCTCAAAAAGATGCCTCCATCATCTTTCCTCTTCCCTTTTATGCTTATGTCAACATCTTCAGAGGGTTCGTCATCATGACACTCGAAAAGTTCAATTCCACTGGGTTCAATCCCAGCTGGATGAGAACACTCCTCTCCTTCATACCCAAAGCCATATGAGTATTCTGTGCTGAAGTTACTATAGCTCCAATGACGATCAAAGAAGGGCTGACTGACATGAGGACCCAAGTCATCCAATGCTCCACTGTCTACAGGTCCCAAATCATATTCATAATCATCTATTTGAAGAAACGGATCATCTAGAAGCTCCCTAGCAGAGAGCCTTAGAGGCACTGTTGCCAAGCATTTCTCAATAAATTGTCTCACTTCTGGATCCTTCACTTTATACAAAGCATCTGGTTTTTTACCCTGGAGATGTAAAATGTCAATGATATCTCATCAATCCAGTAGAAACCCTTACACAATGGTAAAAAGAAAGAAAGCAATCTTACGGAAATAACTTTCTTGTAGATTTGTGCTGGATTGTTGCATTCGCTATAAGGATATTCAAATGTTACCATTTCTAGTACACACATCCCAAAAGAATATATGTCAACTAATTCATTATATGACTCTTCATATACTTCAGGGGCCATGAACTCGGGTGTTCCTGTGAAAACAAAACTGCAACAGATGAAACTCTAGCTAGAATTACTAACCCTTGTTCAAATCAATCATCCAATTATCTTAAGGAACATCAACCTTGCAGGATATATCATACAGTTTTGTATGTTATCACCAAATCATTTTCAAAACAAGGCATCAACTATGTGAACTAATTCGCAAACATGGTCTTTACTTGATATCTCCTAACATGATAATACATGAAATAAACATACCTACACAGTGAGCAACATAGGATTTCCGGAGAATTGCTGCCAGGCCAAGATCTCCAATCTTCACTTCCCCTTGATTTCCATTGATAAAAATATTATCGCATTTGAGATCTCTATGAATCACAGGTGGGTCATGGCTATGAAGATAGAGTAGTCCACTCAGGATCTGTCTACACCAATGCTTCACTGCTCTGATGTTAACTCTCTTGTGCTTAAGCCGATACCTATATTGATAATCAAAATAAGTGAAAGATGAAGAAACAACACAAGATCTCAAAAAGCACACAAAGAACAATGAACAAAAACGGGGGATGAAAATTAGTTGGAACTCCAGAGAACTCACTGTCTAAGAGTCCCAGAAGTGAACATTTCAGTCACGAAGTTAATATTCCTGTTTGCAGTATCGACCCAAGAGGTGTAAAATTTCATAATGTTTCTGTGCTTCAATGTTTTCAGGAGATGAATTTCACAGTAAAGCCTCTCGAGATCTTCGGGGCTTTGCAGGAAATCATAGAGTTTGACCTGGTTCCAAGCAACTTCAATCCCTTGATACTCATCAAATGCTCTATATCTGCGTCAATTGAGAAGCCAGACCAAACACCAAAAAAAAAAAAAAAAAAAGAAAGAAAGAAAGAAAGAAAGAATTATCAAATGCCCATTTCCGCAAACTCAAAGAAAAAACAAAGAGGAGCTTCAGTTGTGATATAATCAGCAGTGGGCCAGTAAATCAATAACTAACTGGAAGAAGCCAATAAAGACCTCAAATTTTAGAAAATTAAGAAATGGGTTTGACAGAAGCTAAAGCAGTAATAATACGAGGTTGTGTTCATACACTGTCTTGGAAGCTCCTTTGCCCAGGATTTCATTGTACTGCAACAAACAGTGAAAAAACAACAGTATCATCAACGTGAGCCCAGATGAAAGAAATGAGAGAAGGTGGAGAAAGAGGGCATACTCTGCCATATCTGCCAGTTGGATCGACTTCTACAAACTCAGAAGAGGAATCTGCTTCAACCTCATTCATCATCTGTTCTACTTTCTCTCTCCCTTCCTCTCTTTTGCCTTTTTTTTTTTTTTTTTTCCCTCTCTCTTATTTCTCCTTGTATCGTTCCTTACACCAACCGAGAGACCCAAGAACAGAAGTAGAATAAGAAACGAATCATATATATATATATATATATATATATATATATATATATATATATATATATATATATATATATATATATATATTTCAACTAATAAAAATAGAAAAAAATTTCCATTCTTATAAATAATTATCTATTATAATGAGAGATTCATTATAATTTTTTACTTTCTCCTATATTTATTGATTGATAGTGTAAAACTATTTTACATTAATATAATTTAAATATACTAACAGTATAAAATAGTTTTACACTTTCATTTAATAGAAATAATAAAAATATTAACTCATACAAATAACTATCATTATAATGAGAGATTTATTATGATTTTTTACTTTTTAGTATTTCTATTATTTGACAGTATAAAATTATTTTTAATTATTAATATATATCAATTAAACTCTTTTAATAATAATAAAAATTTTAAACTATTTAAATAAAAAATTTAATTTATATATATTATCAATATTAAAATATTTTATAAAGTTACTCAATTATATATTATTATATTAATAAAAATATTTAATTAAATAATAATATAAAATTATTTTACATTATTAGTATATTGAAATTAATTTTTTAAAATATAATATTTAATTTTAACATAATAATAATATTAAGAGTTTAATTGGTATATACTAATAGTGTAAAATAGTTTTATATTATCAATAAATAAAAATTCTAGAAAGTGAGAAATTATGACAGATCTCTCATTATAATCAATGATTATTTGTATGAGTTAACACTTTCTACTATTTTTATTAACTGACAGTATAAAATTATTTTATATTATCAATATATTTAAATTAAATTTTAATATTAAATATTTTATAAATAAAAATATTTAATTAAATGATAGTATAATTTTTTTAGTAAGAATTTATTAAAATTAATCTCTAAAAGATATAATAGAAATTTATTAAACATTTGACTAGAACGAGAATGAAAGCCAAAAGGCGTGTATGATTTGTATCCGTTTTTTTTTTAATATAATTTTTAATATTTTGTAAAAATAATGAGATATTTTTATTTTTTATCTTTTTTACATAGTTAAAGAATTAAAATTGAAATAGTATAATACTTGTATAATTGTCGAAATGATATAATTAAAGAACCATATCTGTAAGTCGTTAATTAATTTGAACCATATATATGGATGTAAGATCGAAAATCATTTTAACTCTCATCTGCCATCCATATTTATCTAGTCAATAGGCATAAGTTTCAGATCAACATTAAAAGGAAAAGGATATGTTTCTTTCATAATCGAATAATATTGATGTATTTTTTTTTTTTTTGCACATAATATGATGTATCATTAATTAGGGGGAGAATAATATTCGTTGATACTTGTCAAAAAAAATTTTAATAGAGTTTTCAATTTAATAACATAAAAATTTTAATTTAACATCAGTTTGATATGAAATACAAAAGCGGAGAAAAATTTATGGAATGGACTTTACGATTAAAATTATATGTACAACTAATATATGAATTTTTCTCTTCTATTGTTATATTTATACCAAACTCACTCTCAGGGAAAAAAAAACTTTAATTATCTGAGATTAGTGAAAATAAAAAAAATTATGGAAGATAGTGAAAATAAAAAGATTTAATTTTACTACATTAATATTATAAAATAATTTAAATAATTATTCAATTATATATTATTACATCATCATAAATTTTTCTTTTTTTATACACAAAAGTTTAGGTTAATGAAATTATGTGGTAACTGATAGTATAAAATATTACTTTTATACAGTTCAAAAGAAAACATTACTTTTATATTTATTACATTGCAGCAAAATTAATATCAAATAAAAATGAGAAATGCATGCTATAGATAAAGCTTAGCTGATTGCTGGGCCAAGATCCAAACATGGATCCCCTCCTCTCCTCCTCCTTTCGCCTCTCTTCCCAGAAAATATCTTTTAAATTAAGAATTGAAATATATATAGAGTCAAGATTTGTTGGTCTAACTTGCTTCCTAGCAGTCCCATTTGAACTTATATTATTCATTTAAGTAATTATGCAACGTGCCCTTGGTAAATAACTTATATTTGATATTTGTGCTTATAAGAAATAAATGGAAAATGTCACTTCATTTATCTCTCTATTTTATCATTAACCCTTGCTATAACAAAGGGAAAAAATGACAGGGGGGTATTTTCTTCACACTTTATGAAATTTCTTTCATGCTATTTTCTAAATTGTGCTTTTCTTCCAAGGGATGGTCTTTTCATAATATTTATAAATAAAGAATTTAATTTTGATATATTGATAATATGAAATTTTTTTATATTATTATTCAACCATATTTTGCTAAATCAATAAATATGATTAAATTTTACATGTATTACTTAAATAATTATACAAATAAAAAGAAATAATTAGTTAATTATATAAAAATATTTTATATTATTAATATATCAAAATTAAACTCAAAGAATCATATTGTAAATAAAATCCTTTCTATAACTAACAAAATATTAGTTCGAATATAATGATTTTGAGTTCTTAAATATATGATTTGAGATTTATATATATATATAAATTATTAAAAATGGTTTTTTACTTAGATGCTAACCGCATTTAAAAAATTAATTTCTTATCGACTGTAGAATAAAATAAAATAAAAGAAAGCCTTTCTATTAAAAAGTTGACTTAATTGTCAAGGATTCCGTAAGTGCCGTACACTTGAGAGTCAAAAATGAACAAACGGCATGACCCCACGTTGAGGCCAAAAGCCAACACGTAATAACAAAACAAACGGGGGTTAATTAAAACAAGGAAAGACATCGTTCACGATGGAGTGTGCCAATTGGCAATTGGAGTTTACAATTCTTAGCGATTAGAACCAAATCTGATATACAAATCTATTCGTTCAATAATTTTTCTTGTAAGATTTATAAAAGCAAAGAGAAACACAGCTAGTTTGAGATCGATGGAACAATTTAACACACTAACAAGCACGGCATAACGAAGATCAATCCGTGACAAAATGGCTTATATATATATATATATATATATATATATATACAGTGCCATCTCTGTCCTATTTCTCCTAAGCAGGCCTTTGTCCATAGATTTCGATCACAAGTAAAATGGTTAAATGGGGACAAAGGCCAGAGAACGGAATAGCACGAAAAAATAAAAGGATACCAATCCATTTTCCAGAAAAGAAGCTAAATGACTCCTTCTACGGAATAAATGAATATAAATTATACATGAGCGGTCGCGCGTATTAAATAGGCTTAGTATAATAATATTCTTTGAAAGGGTTTTTTAATTTATGAAAATTATAAATCAATTTTTGTGATCGATAAATCAAAAGGTTGGGATATTCTTGCTTTTGGAAGCTATAATGAAGTGATTTTTAAAATTAGCTTATATTCTTTAAAATTTAAAAAATTAATATCTATTATAGTCATTTTAGATTTTAATAATGATTTTATCAAATACTATTTTTATAGTTTTTACTTATATATTGAGAATAATTTTTATATTATTTTATCAAATAATATTATTATGACCTTTTGAAAGTAACTTTTAAAAAATCTTAAAAACTTAATAATTCTCAAAAAGTCACAATAATACCCAATCAAGCCTTAGTTAATAATAAAAGCTCCACCTTTTTTCCCAACTTATTAATTATCATTATTATTATTATTATTATAAACTAAAGTTTATATCATAACACAACTCCGAGCTCAAAGGACCAAACTTATCAATTATAATTCTTGTTTAGTCGTTCTCTCTATTAGAAACAAAAATAGAAAAGAGATTTTCTGTACTTTTATGATTTTATTCTCCTAGCTCCCTAGTATATCTCCAACTAAACTTAAATGGACTGATAAAGAAATACAAGACAAAACATCATTCTCTTATTTCAAAAAAAAGGGTAAAGGGCAATTTCTAGTTTTAGCTTTTGACCTCCAAGTAAAGGATCTAAAGCTCCTTATTTTACAAGGTGCATGAAACACTTTGTAGTCTCATGGTGAGGTTCGATAGTTGTATCAATGCAACTAATAATTATGATCTACCATAAAACTAACTCTCCCTCTCTCTACCCCCTGTTGATTTCTCTTTTCCACTTCCTTTTTCCTCCTCCTTGGCTTCTTCCAATAGGCACCACCCACTCGTCGGTGACCATGCCATTGCTATTCGCTTTGCACAGTGGATCACCATTGCAAACCACCCCACCCTTTCTCCTCTTCTCCTCCCACATCTTCCCCACCATACACCACCACCACTACTGCCACATCTGCCATTTTCGAACCACAGAGAAATCAGATCGGGCTTGCTAGGCTACTGTGATGTGGTGCTCCCTCCGTAGGTTTCTAGATACATCATGAAAGATAAGAAAGGTGATGCTTTTCTAGGATAGGTCGTTAGTGAGGAGAACCACTCATACCACCATTGTCACACTGCCACCATGGCTGTCTTATGCAAGGAAGAATAGAGACCATTGCAGCTCCTGCCCGATCGCGCTGCTGGTGCTAAGACTTCATAAGGATGGTTGAGACTTTTGGTGATGACAAGGCAACATTAATCAAACCAAGCGTCAGTGGCATATGGATTTTACCATGGGTGACTATTAGATGAAGAGAAAAGAAAGAGGTTGAGATACATATGACCTAAAATGTATCAACATGAAAAGATGAGACAACACATAAGGAAAACTTTTCGACAAAGGAAGGGAGTCGAAACCTAAAGACCATAGGCAGAGGGTCGAAAAGGATCAGATGTTCGGGATATATAAAGTCATAATCAACTCGTGAAAACTTTAAGGAGTCTGGTTTGAACAATAAAGTTGTGGGAACATTTCGACTAGATCAGAACATCATAAAGATGTAAATGATAAAGGGGCAAAAGGATAATCTAAGATAGGATAGGTTCTAGAAAGGATAGAAGGGTCTACATAGGACCTTAAGACATGATAAGAGAATGTGGGGATGAGAGAGAATGAAATAATGAAGAAAGCAACGTGGGCTGCAAAGTAATGGACTGCAGAATGAGAAGATAATGGGCTTTGGAAGAATAGATTTCAGGACGTGGTGGTAATGGACCCCAATTTCTAGCGGATCAGGAAGACTATAAATAGCCCCCTTATAAAGAAGCAAGGGGACCTTTGCACAATTGAGAATCACCTCTAAACATACTCTATCAAAATACTCACACTGATGCTTAGGAGTATGGAGGAACTCAAGTAATAGTCCTTTACATTTGTTACCTTTTTTTTTTAGTTTGTTTTTTTACCATTCAGTATCAAATTCTAGTTTGTTAATACATTATCATTGTTGACATATCTAATCGTTTCAATTTCATTAAATTTTTGTACTGTTATTTGTTTATTTTAACAGTTTAATTTATGGGAACTCATCAGAGAAGCCGCTACCATTCCCTGAATTAAGATCTGTGAAGCAAACTGATTACGGTCAATTTAATTTGTTTGTCGATTTAAAATCCAATAAACAGTGACCCACAGCCTTGCACCGGAGCAAGCAATGCCACCGGTGAAGTCCACTGGGGCCACCAAGGTGAAGCTATACCTTGCATGCTATGTGCGTCTGCCAACATTGGCAATGGCGGTGATGGTTCACAAAGCTCTAGTGATGGCTATCAATGTGCCGGTGTGGTGAATGAGGAGGAGAGAGAAAGTTGTCGAAAATAGGTGAAGTGGGAGGAGGGAAGAGAGAATGTGAGAATTTTAGAGTGAATGCATGTTTTTTGGTGTATTTATAAACCATCCTATTTAAACCATTAGATAACAACATATGCACTCTGCCAAAATATGGTGCACCAGAACCGTCACCTTAACTTCAATGCAAACGGCCTGTTACTGAAGTATATAAATTTGTAGCGTGTTAACATTGCTAATTTAGAAATTCACCCAAAGAAAAAACATTTCTAAGATATTATAACAGAAAGCGTGAGCGCTCACATTATTATCATGAATGATGAATCAAAACTCAAGTGGAAATAGTACCACCTTCAAAAAATTAAAAAAAAAAAGGGGAAAAAAAATACCCCAGTGGCAACCAGCTAGTACGTAAACTGAATAATAAGATTTTGGATAATGGCTCTGTATCTGTACGAATTATCTCAAATGTGGATTGGACACGTGCATTGTTTGGAGGTTAGGGTGCACTGATTGCCAGTCCCAGCACATTCACACATGAGCGGGATCCCATGTCCATTCATCCAATGCTTCTCAAAATATTTTGTCAATAATTAAACAACCAACCAGGAGCCCAATGATAATGGAACCAGGAGGAGTAATGATGCCATTTACTTCATAAAGTTTTGATTAAAAACAAAAATTGTAATTTATCCACTATCTTATTGATGCAATTTATTTTTTTAATTAACCGTCGAATTGAATCATCAATTTTAACAGAACTATAATGAAAGAGAGTAAATTTCATATTTAAATAAATTATGACCTATACATTTATATTTTTTAAAAAATAAATGGTACATAAAATAACATTGTATTTCCTTTTTTTCCGTACTAATGAATTTTTTTTGGGTACCAACCTTTAATTAGTTTTTGATTTTCCCAAAAACAATTGGAAAATTAGCTTTTATTTTTTCTAAAGTGCATTTTCTCTTCGAGCCTAACATGTAAAGTAACACTAATAAAATGAGGGATAACAACATGCCAGAGCTTACAAGGAGGTGAGCAGCAGCTAGCTGATCCCCAAAATTATAAAGTTTCACCACACATGTTGACATAAGTCATAGTGCAAATATGATTGGCTTATTTAAATGGCCTTTTATTCATAGATTGTCCTGATTTGCATTCTTTTTTAGTTTTCTTAATTAAAGAGCTATTTGTAAAGTGTTTATTAAATTTGGAAACATGTCCTAATTTTAAACTAAGACAAATCTTCTCCTTGACCTAAATTTTGTTAATAAAGACATGACAAAGTAATATGGATCCAAGTAAAGACATAACAAAGTAATGCAAAAGGTGTTGCTTACTTAAACAGTCTTCTAGCTGCGCATGGTGCTGGCTTGGGTTCCTTTTCAATTTTTTTTATTTGTGGGTTATTTGTAACAACTTTTGTTGTAAGCGTTTATTGAGTTCAGAAACATGTCTTATCCATAAATTGAGACAAGCCTTCGCATCAATCTAAATTTTGTTTATAAAAAAAAAAAAAAAAAGAACACGCGCACACACACACACATCGCAAAGTAACAGGAACCAAAAGATGAAGTAACATGATTTATATATAATAGTAAAGAGTGGCCAAATGTGTAAATAGCCAGTTCGAGTATTCATGGTTGGTCACTCCTTTAAACTATCCCTCAAGTTCCGCCACTGGAGCATGTTTGATTGGCTGTCAAACTGAGTCTCCCTCAACTTTCTACCAAAAAATACAATAAAAATAAAATCTCAAAATCCTGCTGCAACAGGACAACATAATTTTGAACAACTGTATTCGTAAATTAAATAGTTTGGTTCAATACTCAGCCAGAGATTAAGCCTCACAGCCAACCCTCTGCTCTAAACAGTATACACATACTGTTTGGTCTCTAAGCAAAAACAACAGAATATTTAGTAAACAATGTACATTTTGACATGTGCTTAAGTTAGGTCAAGCAGATATATCAATCCGACTAGGCTTCGACTAGCCTCACATAGAATTAATTAATTAGTTGTAACCTTAATTTTGTTGTTATTACCAGTTGATACGCAATTATATGAATGTAGATAGTTTTGTTTTAATCTATTTTGTTTTGGTAAGTTTTTTTTTTTGCAAGTTTTCGTTTTAATCTATTACGAACCAATGGAAAAAAACTTAAAAAAAAAAAAGAATTATAGTCTATCAAAACTGACTATAATTTTCTTTCCTTTTTTACCTTCTCTTTTCCGAACCCTTTTTATCTTCATCTGGGCAAGCGGCAAGGGGCACAATTCATTTTAACCACTGCCTCTAGAATAAAGCAACGGAAGTGAATTATTTATTTCGGTACACATGTCAATTTAATAATTCGCCAAAGAGTAGTATAGATTAATACTTTTTTTTTTTTGGCTGAATATTGCTATATACTAGTACTATAACACGTGAGTCATAGCTATAGCTAGAATTTGGAACTTGGAACATGGAACCAGGCCCTGGGCAAAATATCATCGTTTTGGTTTATTTTGATTTTAAATGGTGTTATTTGTACCATTTTAAAATAGGACACTCTCCAACACCTATTTATAAAATTAGTAAAAAAATATTATAAAAGAAAATAAAAAAATAAAAAAATAAAAAGGAAAAAAAATAAAAAGAGAATATGAATTATGTAGGAGAAAGTAAATGTAAATATATATATATATATATATATATATATATATATATATTTTCTTTGATTTTCAAATATTAATGATTCACGCAAACTGGTAGAGTTCGTGGAAGTCTGCAACGTCTTTATTTTCAAATAAAGCTCGAAAAAAGGCCGGTGCAAATCAGCTACGGAAAGTGTACACAACATACTTTACAAGTCAGCCAATGTATCTGTCATAGACCCGAATCGAAGATGACCCAAAAGAACAGAGATTAGTATCACCAGGCCACGTGTTTATATTAAATTTTAGGGCACGCTCATGTGCGTCCACTCACAATCACAAAATTAATCGGCATGCATGCATTTAAAGCCTTGTCTGCTTCTTCCTCTGCCGTCTATGTGGTACGTACGTTTAGTTTTCTCTAGTCCAAAAGTACCCTTACAGCATTTCATATAAAATTTATATATGACTTTTTATGAATTGCTTTTTACCGATCCTCTTCCGTATCTTGTTTGAACCTTAATTTCTTAATTAATAATAAAAATTTATATATAATCACATCATGTAAAATTTTTAGGATTCATTCCCTAATCTTTCCTTGTTTGGTCTATGTGCCGATGCTATTGGGTCCCCAAAAAGTTAGGGTAGGCATATGGTGGCTAGCTATTTGGTGGGGTCGACGACAGCAACGGGTAAATAAACTCACCCAGCCAAGGTTGTCTTTAATATTTTGGAACAATTTTTTGTTTCGTGCTTAAGATTGTGGAACACTGAATCCGTATCACATCACATGAATTTTTCTCACAATGTTTTGGGCGGGGCTAGTGGGCACCTTTTTAATGATTATTCTTAAAATCCATCATCATATTTATTTAGAAGAAAAGATAAGGATGCGGAATTTTTTTCCCCCACCTTGATATCCTTTTCACGTGGTGGCATGTTTCCACGTTGAAAACTACTCCCGTTTTATATATCCAACAGAAGCGCCCATTTTAATCTGTAAGTGTATCATGACTGTGGAAAAAACTTGTCTTCAATGGAAGACTTCAACAGTCTTTTGATTAGGTGTCACAAAAATGGTGAAGCGTAGTTTTAAAATACTATTCCAGAAAAATGACGAATTTCTTACAAGTCGCTCAAATTAGTTTTGTACTTAGTCTTCACTTCTGAGGTGCTGTGTATTACCAGCAAAAGTTTGTTTTTATTCTTCAAAAATTCTAGAAGAAAAGGAAAATGGCTCCTGAGATATGCTACATATCACATGCATTTCATTACAATATAATATAGCTGTTTCAAATACCAATTAAGACCTATATATGTGGTCTCATTAAGAAACTGGAACTAGCTTCTGGACATAATTCCTATCCCAAATAAGAATGTTTTAAATAAACAAATTAAGGGGGAGCTTAGTGTTGGATGAGAATCCTTGGGTGATAACAACTAAAAATTATTTCCAGCAGTCATGTTTCTACTACAATACACATACCCTAATTTATAAAATTTTCTTTGCCCTTGTGAATATGGGCGAAGCTATTAGATATGCCTAAACCAAAGTAAATAAATAAATAAATCGATATAGAGACACTAAAAATAAACCATACTCTCTGGCCAAGAACTTATAATTAATTCCTACTTTTCATATTAATTCTATTTTTCCTCTTAGTTTGGTTTCTTCTTAATTTCGAACATTGAAAGCTTCTAAAAGGAAAGGCAGCTAATGGCAGTCAAAAACTAAACGCTGTAAATGGATAACGTTGATGGAGAATCATGCATCCATTATTTCTTCTAGAAAAGGCTGGAGCAGCCAGCTAAAGTAAGATTTGTTCATCGTGGAATGCTTTTTGATTTGATTAGCATCTTAATTGAGTGCGCAACTTTATGGCTTTTGCTAAGTTATGATAAGCGAACAAAATCCTTCTTCATTCGGCACGCAACTTCATTGATTTTTCCTTTTACTAAATGAGGACTCCAGTGTGCTGTACAAGATTTGTATCCTGTGGTAGCCTTCGCCAGCCCCCAGGCCCCAAAAAGTAAACAATGATTGACAAGCTAATCTTAAACTGTAAGTTGGTTTCCAAACGTTATGAGCGGCAAGTAAGATTCCTATAAAAATAAAATATACAAGGCACGTACGATTTTGACTCGTACTCTGTTTAATCCATAACCGGACACAAACGGTCATAAATTAATAAGTCTAACTGTCAGTTTTACAGGCCGAGTTGGAGCAATTGATGGAGTACTGTAGGACTTGGTTGCGCGGACTTGAACATCCCCAGATCATGAACGAAAAAGAACAAAAAACAAAATTCTTTAGCGCGTACAAAAGGAAGAATTCAACTTTCTGATGCCCAATTTTGACCAAAAAAACTTTTGATGCCCAATTTGCTATGTATATTAAATTTAAAGTTTGGATGAGACTTTTTGGTTTTGGTCGGATGATAAGACCTCCTTTGTTTGGCCTATGCACAGTTAAAAAAAAGAGGAAGGATGTCCATTGCTTGATTTGGGCTTGGCTGGTGTGTAATTATGGACCTATTTTGGGCAACAACGTGGACCAGAAAAAAAAATGTGATGATGAGACAAAAGCCATAACGCAGTTGAGGCATGAGCCAAGTGGTTGATGCTTAGCCACATTAAACTTCACCCCCTCCTCCAATATCCCTCAACCTCTTGGCCAAAAAACATATTTGTATTTATATATCCGGTGATTTTTCTTTAACAACAAATTTATTTTTTGAATAATTTTATAAAATAAACTGGTTTTGTACGTATGTTTTACTGGGGGCAGGCATTTTGTTTGTCCTAAGGGAAGAGTGTCCATCACGGTTAGGGCTAAAACAAAGGCTTCTTCGTTATTAGCTTATTACAAGGGTAAAGAAAATGATAATTTCTAAGGGGTCAATGTACCCCCTGTTCCCCCCTTTCCCATGACCAAAAAAAAGAAAAAAAAGAAAATGATAATTTCTTTTATAGATCGTCTTTTAGTCCTTGGTACTTTTTCAGTTAAGATTTAAAATATTATGAAAAAAGTAAAATAAAGGCTTCACTTCTTAGAATGTTGAATGGTTGACCCGGTGCTTATTTGAGTGGCCCTATTTGGAAATATATAATAAAGAGGGGTAGGAGCATGGATCACGTTAAGTTAACCCACAAATCCATGTGTTTCAACCAACCTAACTTACAAAATACAAGTTGGGTTGGGCCAATATCTTGATGAGTCGTTTTGGGTTGAAAAAGTTATAACTTATGAGATATAGGTTAAGTTGTGGGTTTATCCCATCCAATTTATCTATATTGAGTGAAAATAATAATTATGTCAACTTTATAATCAAAGTAATAATAATAATAATAATAATAATAACAATCATAATGTCAACTCATGACTTCAAGAGACTTAATAGTTTGTTATGTTTTTAGGATTTTTGTATATTTTTTTGAAAACTATTAAGACTTATATATGCTTTTATTTAAGTTTTTAGAACTTATAGATATCCTTTTTTAAATTTATGCATGTTAAGATTTATGGCTGTTGTGATTATTAAAGGATTTAATATTTATATTAAACTTATGATATATATGATTCGGACACCAACCAACGGACGCCTCTAGAGAGGGGGAAGGTATAAGATTTAGACATGAGTATATTTCTATGATGATTTTATCCAACATGCCTATCAGCAGACTTGTCATAAAATATCTCTTAACTCTTTGCATTCCTAACTGAGAGGTAACCTGTTCCAGTGACGACTGAGATTGTAAATAAGGAAAAATTGATGAAATCATCTTAAGGATTTTGAATGTCAAAGGTGATATGTTTTATGATTTGTTATTTTCTGTGGTCTTTGCATGCTTGGTCAGAATTCATTTTAAGCGACATTCCGAAGTTAAAAGTTTTGACGTATCCTGCTTTTTACTATCCTAAATAGTGCAATTTATATGTTGTCAGTGGATGGGATCATTTTTAATCACATCTAGCTGAGGCCCAAAGAAATAATTCGTTCTTGCAGATCAAACTTTCAGAGCATGACATTTTTCCCGTTATGCTTTCACGACGATTATGTGCTATCTGTGACAATATCTCTTTAAAATTATCTTCTTGTTAATTTTATTTTTTCCCAGGCCACTAACAAGACAATTGTGAAAGCTGACGGTTATGTTCCTGGTCAGTGGTTTAATCATCCTTGGTTTTTCGTCTTGATTCCCAAATCATGGCAGTAAATCACCAATGCCTTAGATTGTCATTCACTTGATGGCAGCTTGCGATGTCTGTGGAATTAAAAGAATAATTCCATCAGAGTGGAGGGAACTGGAGCTTTTCAAGAGCATATACGAACTAGTCATAATTCCTGTGGTCACAATGCAATTCAGATACAATGGTTGGTTTACTGTGTTGCAGGATCTAGAAAAGTCAAGGTTTTTCTTTTTTCTACTTTTCTTTTCTGAGAGTGCGGTGCTTAATTTTAAGAATAAGGAATGACATGCTCAATTTGAGAATTATTGTTGAACTTATAATGAACCCTGAATTTCTGGCTGGCAGGATAGCCCCCTTCTTTATACCCCATTATGCAATATGAACCTCAAACTGTCACGTCATCAATATTTGTTTTTGATTAAACGTATGGGATCCACTATAAAGATCGAGTCAGATAACCTTTTAAATTCTCGTATAGAACCATAAATAAAGAAAATGAAGTGGCTCCTTTGACTGAAAGAAGAAATTTCTGCTCCCTTATATCTAAGGGAACAATGGCCGAGTGTTTCCAACATCTACAGTGAATGATGCATTTTCGTGACACTGGTTTTAGCATCCAGGAGTTATAAGTTTCAGCTATTCAGCTTCCTTTTGCTATTCATTTCATCTACTTTGTGCCAAGTTTACTTGAAAGGCCTTAAAACAGCAACTGCTAAAGACAAATTAAGTGTAAGTGTGGTGTGTGTAAGAGAGCTCGCCAACCACAATCTCATAGCGAAAACAGCACATTACAACCCAAGTTTGCATATAAAGCAACCATATTGACACACACGAAGCTCGTTCGGTAGTTCCTTATGCATGTAATCTGCCATTTCAAAGTGTATATTCAACGGAAAAGTAATTTCATTTGCTCTATTAAGAGCGAGTAACAGAGTAAAGGAAAGGAATTTTGATCAGACACACACAGCGGACCTCAATAAAGGACTCAAAAGATGTCACATTACATGAGACTCGTCTAGTACCGTACAAGGACCCAACATACCCACAAAGACCCATGACACACAGGCAGACCAGCTTATTTATACGACACTCTATCCATTCCATATAAACATGGTGGAAGAGAATTTTGCAACAAAAAACTCAACTTCAAGCATGCAATAATACATCATCCACATAGATAATTGGTCATTTGAGTGTGAAATTCAAATCACTTGGCTAACTCCTTGTCAATAGCGTTCTTAGCAGTTTCAAGATCCTCATCGAAGAACATATCCCAATGGCCATCCCACTTGATGAAGAACTCAGTATCCTCATAGTACTTCACCCGATGCACATCCCCAGCGGGAGTGAACAGGTAATCCCCAACCGTCAGATCGTACCTCTCCTCCTTCGTCAGATTCCAAACACTCTTCTTCCCTTCGATCACCACCAGGTCGTGCCCGAACGTGTGGTGGTGCGCCGGCTCCACGCTCCCAGCCTTGAACCTGACGAACGCCGACGTCGGTGTCTCCCTCAGGATCTTCATCGATCCGCCGGGGATCATATCGATCGGCTTCAGTTCCCGATTCTTCACCAAACAACAAACCGCACACGTGTCAACCACTGAAGCGCTCTCGCTTTTTCCGATCTGAGGTATTTCCGTTAGCGAGTTGTCGAGGAACGACTGGACCTCCGGCGGCCAGGGTTTGTTGTCGTTGGCGGGGCAGGGGGACTTGAACGGCGTTTTGAGCCAGGTGTCGAGGATCTCGATGGCGGATTCCGGCGAGGTGGACTTGCCGGAGACGGCGAGGACGTTGGAGTTGTTGATGGATCGCGCGTTCACGGCGTCGGCGGGGGTGAGGCAGGTGGCGGCGAACACGCCGGGGAATTTGTTGGCGAAGATGGAGACGCCGGCGCCGGTTCCGCAGGACACGAGGCCGCGGACCTCGACGGCGGAGGAGGAGGATTGGGAGACTCGGCGGCCGACCTCGGCTCCGGCGGAGTAGTAAGATGAGGTTCCGAGATCTTCGACTTCGATGTTGAGGGAGCGTAGGTGGGAGACTAAAGCGTCTTTGAGAGACGTGCCGAAGTCATCGGCGCCGGCGATGATTTTTATGGGGCGAGTGGTGGCGTCTGCTGCCATGGGGAACGGTTGGCGGTGGCTATTGAACGAGAGTGGACTACATTCAGTAACTGCCTCACTCGCTCACTCACCGATAGCAAATTAACGAGTGATGCAGATGAACCTGGTCTTATTACTGTCCTAATTAATTAAAGATTATTTTCCCCTACTGTATCGTATATATGGGCGAATTTCTTGGGGCTGCCACCTGGCACATGCACAGTTTTTTTCGCTTCAAAATATCATGCACACCGCTTATTATTATTATTATTATTATTATTATTTTATTGGTGATATACACACCGTTATTTGCACTTGGGTGTGATATGCATTTTCCTAATAATTAAGGGGAAAAATTGGAAAACAAAATAAATGTATTCACACAAGTGCATCTGAATGTAGGAGAGCGAGAATCGAGATTATTTATGCCTATTAAGACTAATTTAGTTTGTGGTTAGAAAAATATATTATTCAGATTCAGAATGTTGAACTTGAGAGTTTTTGACTAAAAAATGGTGTGTGTGAAAATTGAAATAAACAGGGTAGTGCATATCTAGAACTGTACGTAGCACAATAAAAATCAAACCTATACTACCTCTATGGACACTGCAGCACAACCACTCAACCCGAGAGTTCAAGATTACCTTTGGCCGAAGGAAATAAGAGAGGTATGGGAGATAAGAAAGAGAGATAGAGAACGGAAGAGTACAACACTGTCGATTTTGGATTAATCGCACTTTACTTCTTTATATTATAGGTCATGTGTACTTTATCTTTTATATTTTAAAAATATATATTTCGATCCCCTGTATTTTATCAAATGTGCATTTTTGTTCTTCTATTAATTTTTTCATCAAATTTTTCACAAAAATAATACATATTCAGGGTGTCGATTGAACATTTAGAAAAATTTAGTGAGTCAATTCGTATATAATCTAAAATTCAGGGGAGTATAATATACTTATTTGGAGTGATAAAATACAAAGAGTTAGTATATACACTTTTTAAATATAACAAGTAAAGTACATATGGCATATAATACATAAGGATAAAATATAATTAATCCTTAGACTCTTTAGCTTCATTTCATCAACACAAGTATATGGCTATTTATAGATAATAAGGAGTGCTTTTAGACTCTTCTAAGTTTAATACTCTTTTAGCCACATGACTAAGCACATTCCCAAATAAGGCACATGTGCCTAATTATGTGGTCAATAGAAGCATTAAACTTAGAAGAATCTAAAGGCAATCCTTGTCATCTATGAATAGCTATGTACTTGCATTGATCAAATGATGCTAAGAAATTCAAAGTGTTGTATTCTTCCATTCTCTATCTCTCTCCCTTATCTTTCATACATCTCCTATGTCCTTCAAAGTGGCATTAGAACTCAAGTTTAATCTAAACAAAATTATATCCTTTTAGTCTTTTGAAAATAGCCATCTCCTCTCTTATGATTCCCAAGCTCACAAACTAAAATTATGATAAGTGATGTGTTCATATGAAAGCAATTCTTGGTTCACAAGATGCATGGAAGATTGCAAAGAATGGTTATGAGGAATTGGAGAATGAAGGATTGTTGAATGAAGTACAAAGAAACCAATTGCCAAAAAATCGCAAATTGGATCACCATGCTCTTAGCATAATTTACTTTGAAGGAGATAAGAGAGGTATGGGAGAGAGATAAGGAGAATGGAAGAATACAAAACTTCGAATTTCTTGGCTTAATGCGATCAACTCAAGTATATTTATTTATAAATAACAAGGAGTGCCTTTAGACTCCTCTAAGTTGAATGCTTTTATTGACTATATTGATCATGTGACTAAACACATGCACCATGTGTATTTTGGAACTACAAAGTCTTAAAACCATAAAACACACAAAAAAGTACATGCTCTTAAGTATAGAAATACAACATGTTGATAACTGAATCAAGCTTAATTATTTTATTTTTTCAACATTAACTATCTCATCTACGTTAGTGTTACTATTAAGCTTAAAATGATCTTTAGGAGGGTAATTGCAAGCTATTTTTTTAACCATTTGTGACTTTTATGTCTTTATATTTCAGAAGCACTAATCTCTTCCTCAATACTTCTTGTTTTAGGTTAGCATACCATCTTGTAGGCATGTTCATGAAGAATAATGTGTGGTTTGTCTGAGAATATGGTGCTCCAATCAAGTTCATGTAAGAAATTTTGATGGATCAATGCTAAGAATTTAGAAGACCAAACAATGATACCTATTGAAGCCATAACCATATAAGTCTCCAATTACCAATCCCAAATGTGATAATATGTAAGGTTGAAAGGCAAGATCTTTCTCTGCAACTCTCACTCTTCCTCATAATGGCCATTAATGGGCCAAGCCTTAGCATAGCAATAGCTAGGTCTAGAGAGTATAGAGGGAATCTAACTTATATATAAACAAAACATAATAGGCCTTCCTATCAAAAGCCCATGACATTGAGGCCACACTATTATCCACACTAATTAGTTACATATGTCCAAGATCAAAATAAATGGATCACTCAAATCAATAATTGGGCTTTAAGATTGCATCACAATATAAATCATATATTAGCCCATTTTTATCAAAATCAAAATGTCTCAATTGATTACAGCCCACAAAAATTATGAAAAATTCTAACATTCCCATTTAGGCAAATTTGACATATGCTAAAGATATTATAGTTTGGAAACTTTCAAGGATCAATTATACTAAAATACGTAATCTTAATCTGTCTTGTGGTGAATTTTAATTTAATTATGAAGTGTTAAGTTGCCAAAAATTAAAATTCACTCGATTATACATGCATTAATAGAGGACTAATTAATCTAAAACCTTAGGTTGAAGAATCATTTTGGGGCTGTTTGATAACTATTTTTGAAAACAGTTTTTTATTTTTAAAAACAAAAAAACTTGTTTGACATCTTGTTTTCTCTACATTGATTTTAAAATAAAAAAAACAATTTGTGTGTTTTAAAACCAAAAATTAGAAAACATGTAAAAGATGTTTTTGGTTTTTTGTTTTGGAAAACTCGTGAAAATACGGTGGCACATTTGTAAATATGTTGTTCTATTGTTCTCACACTCTGTTCGAACCTCATGAGTGCAAAACCAAGTTCGAATTGTTTGGCCTCCTCTCTCATTAACTAACGCCTCTCCTCTGTCTCCATTCTTCTTCTGTAATTGCATTTCCAGCAACTCAAAAGGGACAAAGGAAAGGATGATTCTAACAATCATGGGTATAGAGGTAGAGGCTCCCAGGGGCAGAGGTAGCATCATTGTGCGGCGAAGCAAGAGCTGCGACAAAGGGAGGTCGATGGCGGAGGATGTGACTGATAGCAGCGGGGTTGGTGAAAGGAGGATAGAAGCCGCAATCCACAGCAAAGCCAGAAGTCAGAAGCCGTAATCACATAGGGATGTTGCCCCTTTTCTCTTTTTCTAGCAACATGTAGGAGCAACGACAGCACACACGAGAATAGCAACGCCCATCTTTCCACATTAGCTTCGGCTGGCACAACAACGAACAACCTTGTAGTGGCGATGTGAAGGTGCAGTTGGGGGGAGGTTGTGGTTGTTGTACTGTGTGGTTGTGTAGTTGCTGTTACTGTGCTTGGTTGCAGCAATTATTGTTGAAAATTGCAAAGAAGATGAGCAGCAGCGGAAGCAAATGAGGGAGAAAGAGAGAAGATTTTTAGTATGGATCTCTTGTATGTGGTGTATTTTATACACCCTCAATTCTATTCTTTAGATTATGGTGGTGCATGATGCACCTTGATCCCCAAAGTGCACCATAGTATCCACCATTTTATTTGCTATTTTTAAAAAATCATTTGTCAATCAGATTTTTTGTTTTATTATTTTTAAAAATAACTATTTAAACAGATTTTCTATTTTTTATCATTGAAAAAATATTTTCAAAATAAAGTTATCAAACAAGTTTTTTTATTTTTGTATTTTTTAAAATTGTCTTTTAAAACTGTTTTCAAAAACACAAACAAAAACAATTTTAAACAAGCCCTTTATATCTTCATAAGAAATAAGAGGTTACTTTGAAATTGGAAAATGGTAGCGTAGGAAACAGCTCATGTTGCAGAGAATCTCCACCAACCCCATCTTTTATCAGAAAGAAAGGATCACCTTTCTATCTGTATTCTGCATATTGTATGATGACTAGGAGGGAAAGGGCCTATATATTCTATGCCACTGCAAGGTGGAATGGTACCCGAGCGTGCGCGCTTGGTGGCAATGTTGCTTTGTATTAAAGTTAGTAAACTTCACCCCAAAAAAGAAGTTTATCGTAAACGGTCTTCTGGCCTTTGTTTTGGAGCCATACGAGTCATGATTCATGGATGACTTTTGAATGGGGTGTCTCACAAGTCAGAAAGCCAACCCCGTACAAGGGGAAACCTAAGCAAATGACGCGCCTTTGGCCGTCCTAGACGGGATGAACATTCAACGGGAATTATCAAAACATTTGAATTACTGATGAGGGTCATACTCATTCTGTCATTCACCTAAAATTACAGTCATGAAAATAACACAATTTCATATGTCTACGGGGATTTTATGCTTCTTTGAAAAATGTGGCACACGAGCAACTATATGAGAAGCACTAGCGTATAATGTAATGATATTGAATGGAGCGGGAGAACATATACATATCGAGTTAGGCATACAAAGATTGTCATACGGTGAAGTGTGAATGCTAATACCGAATTAATTGAATTCTTTCTTTGGCAACGCTCTTTCTGCAGCTAGAGATAATCCAGTGAGAATAGGACCGCATATTTCTTGCGTGTTCCATCTCAGGTTTTGCAGTGTAACAAGGCAAGTTCGGAATTTAAGTTTTGTTATCATCAGCATTCCTCTCAATTGGAAGGAATTTCAGATCATCTACTGTAATCAATGCTCTTAGCTGGATTGTCCCTATTAATTATTGGTACCGATAATAATAACGTAGATCTGTAAAAAATGTTTTTGCTTTATGTCAATCATATATATGTTTCAACTTTTAAAAGGCATCCATTGATTCAATGATTTAATTGAATCCCAAAATCTATTCACACCATGTGTTTGCAGCATTAGTTATATCAAACGTGGCTACAGCCGATTAATGAATAATGATTGCTACTGACTGGCAAGTTCTTCTAAATTATTTAATTCCAATACTGTGTCAGTCAAGTGTGAACTTAAAAACTTGTCTAGCTGGAAATTATTTTGAAATAATGACACACATGCAATAATCCATAAAATGAGAAAAGTACTTGAAAAAAAGTACTTAAAAAAAAAACAAAAAACAGAAACATCCTAAGGATATATAGGGATTTTATTTTTGACCTTTTTTTTTAAAAAAAAGGGAATTTCCTCCTCTTTTCTGTAAAAAAAAAAAAAAAAAAAAGAGCATCCTGTTTTTCAAATGTTCAAATCTCTCGTCTTTTTCTTCTATATTTAACTATGATTCGTTAATAAAATGCTGTTAATTAAGTAAATAAATACAGATAACTAAGAGTGGGAGACAAGATTTGAATCGAAAGACATTTATTTCTGTATATTGATAGATAATTACTAGCAAGATATACTGTACAGGAAGGAGAAAGGGTGAGTGTGTATAATACATACATCAAGTCATCAACAAAAATATTGCAGTCCAATCCAGAACAATTTCAAAGTTGAAATACCATAAAAAGAATATTAGTAATTAAAAAAGAAAAAAAGGGTATCCATAAAATATTAATCTGCAGAAGAACAATGGGCTAGCTTCAATTAATATTTGCTCCAAGCATAGAGCAACAAAGAGAAGCCGCCACCATTACTCCCAGAAGACCTTGTTGATGAAGAAGACGAGCTCCTCCCACCGTCACTGCTCTCCTCCGCCCATTGCAGCACACCAGAACCCGACAACAACCCCTTCCTCATCAACTTCTTCTCCGCACCCACCATTTCCGGCCACACCGTGCCATCACCACCCGCTTGGAACACAAAAACACCGTGGCCGTTGTTGCCATTGTTGTTACCATTGTTGTCATTGTCGTTGTTGCTGTTAGCTACCCAACTCAACACGTCCCAGTAGAACTCCACTTCCACGCCATTGATGAAGATTTTGTCGTTCCCTCTGAACTTCCATGCGAGCCTCTTTACGACCAAGCGAACTTGACCATCCACTTTCACTCTCAGAGCACCTCCATTGCAGTCAATCTCAATCTCGTGTTTGCAACCCATGAACACAGCCCTTGACACGTAACTCTTCTTGCTTCCAAACACGTGTTCTCTCCTCGAAAGTAGGATCGGATCGGAGACCTTGTTTGTTGTGCTCGTAGTTGTGGCCTCGAGCCTGGTTTGTCGTCGAGTCAGATCGTGAAGCAGGTCACCAAGAAAGAATTGAAGTTTCCCATTGTATGTGATTGCTAAGTAGAAGCATGAATCTGGCTCTGCGGAGTTCTGAATGAATTCTGCACGAGCGAAGTCCCAGTAGAGCTTGATCTTGTGGAAGTGTTGGTGGTATACGGATTTGGAGCCATGTGGTACTTTGAAGAAGGAGAAGGTTGATGGGTTGAGAGAGATGGTGGTGGAGAAGATATCTGTGGCGTAGATGGTTAAGGAGTGAGAGTAAAGGGTCCTGGACCAACTGAGGGTGAGATAAGTGGGAGTGTTGAAGAGTTGAGTTTGGTATATGCAGGTCACCACATTCTGGGGTGCTTCAGAGATGCTGTTGTTCTTGGTGCTTGATGGTGTGTTGGGTTGGCTGAAACAAGCTGGGATCATCTTGTTTTCTTCCTTCTCGAGAGTGTAACCATAGGAGGGAGAAAGTGAAGATGGAGTTATAGACAGATGGGAGAGGAGTGTGTTGGCTTTTCCTAACACTGAGAATAAGGAAGGAAAAATTAAAACTTGCAAGATTGGTAAGAGAAGCGGGGTTGTTAAATTTTGGCTTTGTATTAACAGCTCCTCAATTTTATAGTGTGTTTTTTCTCTTGGAGGGGTGTTTCTCTTTTTTAGGTGAGATGTTAGCAAAAGACTAGTGCTTTGCATAATTTAATGATGAAAACACAGGGCTTCCATAATCCATACACTGCTACAATCATCAAAACTAGTTGCTATGCCTTTGGCAAGCTACTCATTGGCTCAAGTTTTGCTCCCTTGATTTACGCCTTTGACAAGGCTTTGATGGCTGCTTTCTCGTATGTTTGTGAGCTGTGTTGCACTGGCACTTTCCAAGTCATCACAGCACAGGTGACTTTGTGATTTTCTTGCATAAAGAATGGCCCTTTTTCAAATTGTTTTCCTCTGTCAATCATCTATTCATCTCAAAAGCGAGTGGAAAATGGGCCCTCATGAAGAAAGGAGTGGCTTAGCCACTTACTCGGTCTCTCAGCCAAAAAACAACACTTTCCGTGGTGCAATATTTTAGCAAGCAAAGGCTAATGCATATACGTGTTATATTTATACAATTTATATATCATTTTTTAAATTGTTAAATAATACTATAATGCTACGAATTACAATAAGAGATTAATTTTGATTTGAAATGGTCTAAATGATAAGTATAAATTTTATGTTTTGTCAAAGTAAGTTCTCAAGCGCTTTATTGAATTGAATATGAATACGAGAAGGGAAACGTACAGCGTTTAAAGTGAAACAAAGCCATTGTTCACAGTCGCTAGCTGTCACGGTGGAGCTATTCACTCACTGCTATAGTTATACTGCAACCGAATCAGGCTAGACGGGTGAGATTCGAGGTTGATCCTCTTGGTTCTTGACTTGGTTTACAATGGCAGCCCCAAATTTACATTTCAAATAGTTGGTTACCGGGCCTTCCTTTTTAGAGTCTTAACTCGAATTTTGAATATTTCAACATTAGATGGTACAATGCCGAGAGTAGGCTAGTGGTTCTAGACCAGGGGGCTAGATTGGATCCCTAAAGCCCATTCCGTTTACCCCCTTGAAGTCTCAACAGAGGTCTTTCATGTCATGGCCAATGTTCTAATGAAGGGCTCTGGCCAGTTGCGATTTGGTTAGTATGATGTACCCAATAGCATTTTTCAATCCCCCAATTGATTGCAACGTGTTTCATTGGTCTTCATGTTTACAAGCATTCTGATTTCTGAACAGTGTGTTCTGGATTAACTTATATTCAAAATAACTTATAAGCAAAAGCTTATAACTTTATACTAAGAAAAAAAAAATGGAGTGTACCTGCGTGTGTTTTCTTAATTGAAGTTACTTGTACCCCAAATACTGACCCCATGAGGAGTCTTCCCTTCCTTTGAAATGCATTAGGACGAAAAATTAAACGGACATTAAGTTTACACTTCACACTTTACAGAATATTTGCACATATAATTGAAAAGAGCCATCATGGTTCTTCAGGCATTTTGAGTCGTCAGATCAGTTCAGGAGATCATCTCATCATTCAATTTGTACGACATGGATGCCATTAGCTAGATGGCTGTGCAGAGAACTACAACCAACAGAAGTGCAGCCAATCCCAAGAACAAAAAGAAAGTAAAGCAAGCCTTCCGTAGTGAAATCATTGACATAAAACTAGACGGTTGATTCTGCCAGCCCACAAAACAGAAGCAACTCAAAGTGACATGTTAAACACACACTGTAAATACCAAAAATCAAATTACTTACCTGCACCTGACTTCTGTTTGCATCATCCGACTGTCACGAAAAGAAAACAAGGAGATCTAACGACAATATTAATAGCCTTTTAAGTTTAAAATCTTAACAGCACTGAATTTCAGGGGTTATAGTTTCTAAACTACAAAAACTCACCAGTAGAGGTTTCAGCAACTCTGACTGATCTTGGAAGTATGAGGTTTTCATCAGATCCACAAAACGAATATAGGGAGACATAGTATAGGTAAATTTTAATGACAACAACAAAGCCGGATGCTGCCCTCAATTGACACTATGATTGGCTTCTATCAAAGACCATATTTTCAGTAAAATCATTTACGAGCACAAGATGCCTAATAGATTCTTAACTTAATTTCAAGGGTCTATATTCAAATTATGAGTAGCCTACAGCTGATTGACCTACATATTTTAGTTTCTCACTTCAACGGGAGAGGATGAAAGGAACAATCATTGGATCTGATTGCAGTATTGAATTGAATGAGTTCCAAACCAATCGTAGCATCCTTGATCGAAGCAGAATAGTTTGGATTAGCAGATAGTGTACATTTACGGATTTAATTGTTCGGACGTGTGTTCTCTGTGACATACAGGGCCTCGACTCAGAAACAATACAATACCTAGCAATCTAGAAGTTACATTACTCGCAAAAGAAGTAAAGCCGTATGATGGACATGTTTCCTTTGAAAATTGTCGGATGCAATAATAGAATTGTACCTTGGTCATAATGCTCAGTGCTGCCACTGTATTCTTTGCTACCAATAGCAGGATCATTTCTTGGCCTGAACAGAAGTAGAAGTGCAAATACTGAAAGGTGAAACTATATGTCAAAATCAATATAATGATGACATAATGATTCGTTTTCAACTAGTATTTCATGAAAGTCATAAACAGTGGATGAAGCTATAAAACAATGGCATTTTAGCCCCTTCTACCATGCATCAGATATCCTTCCCTTTCTATCCTAGCATTTGCTGATTGCCACACTGGATAGATTTGTCAACAGGAAAATTGCTTTCTCAAAGCCTCACTTTTCACTGAAAGGACCTTTTCAATGAGGTCTATTATCCAGTATAAAGGGAAATTTCCATCACTCCAAATGTGGGCGTTTTCGTGGAGGGGATTAAGTATAGAGCAACAAGTGTGGCAGTTTACCTGTCTTGGCATGGTAACGCACAAAGAGAACGAGCAAGTGTCCTGGTTCTCAGCTGGATATGGGAAAGCATTTTCCAACGGAAATCCAGGCCTTCATGTGTTCTGTAAATTCGCTGGACGTATCGATTACTCACTAGGCAAATCTACGTGGCCTAGTTGGATCAGTTATACTATAAGGTGCATGCTATGGTACCTTTGAAAAAATGTGCATTTTGTGCATTTTTGTGATGAATGGTGAGGATCGTGCCATAGATTGTGAGGTGCATCAATACACCAATCACCTATAATGTACTATAATAATATCTAATTTTAAGAAAATTTAAAAATATAATTAAATATATTTTAAAAATTAATTATCATATACTGACAATATAAAATTATATTGATAATATAAAATAATTTTATACTGTCAGTATAATCAAAAAATTTTATCAATATAATTTTAATTATCATACATTGACAGTGTAAAATTATACTGGTAGTATAAAATAATTTTATACTGTCAGTGTAACAAAAAAATTTTATCAGTGTAATTTTAATTATCATACACTGACAGTGTAAAAAAATTTTATCAGTGTAATTTTACAGTACTGCCAGTATAATTTTACACTGTCAGTGTATGATAATTAAAATTATACTGATAAAAAATTTTATTACACTGACAGTATAAAATTATTTTATACTGCCAGTATAATTATACACTGTCAATGTATGATAATTAAAATTACACTGATAAAATTTTTTGATTATACTGACAGTGTAAAATTATTTTATACCGTCAATATAATTTTATACTGTCAGTGTATGATAATTAATTTTTAAAATATATTTAATTATATTTTTAAATTTTCTTAAAATTAGATATTTTTATAGTGCATCATAGGTGATTGGTGCATTAATGCACCTCACAATCTATGGCATGATCCTCATCGTTCATCACAAAAAATGCACAAAATGCACATTTTTGCAAAATGTGCCGTAGAACTCACCATCCTATAAACCCACCAAATCAGAATACGATTTCATGCTATACTATTTTATTCATTCATTATATTGCCGAATGGCATGTTTTTTAGAAAATGATAGTGTGCATGGAAATTCAAAAATAAATCCATAAATAGATAGAGATATGTATATATACAAAATTGGTTTAGTGGGTGGGTTGCGTAGCAGCGATTCAAGGCGATCGAGCTTCACTCCAAGCTCCTATAGTTTGGATCCAGCAGAATCTATAATACTCATCTGCGCTAGATTCAAATGGTTGTGATTAAGTCTGGTTTCTGAGTCCTCCAACCAATGTGAGGCCTCTTGAGCTTCTCTAAGCCACGCATCCATTATCAGATTCACTGATATTTTTGACATCTTACTCTCTTCTAATTCTCCTCAACTCACAACTCAACAAGTAATGTTACTAAGCAGTACAACAAACAAGACAAATCACACAAATGTCTGATGTCTGTCTGTGTGTGTCACTGTCACTATCCTTTCCTTACGGCACTTGAGAGAACAAAGGAGTTTTCAAGTGTGCTGTGCTGTGCTGTGTTGTGTTGTGTTGTGGGGTTCATCATGCGACCCTTGTCTGTCTGGGAGGCCCTGGCCCAGCCAGCTGGTGATACCCCCCCGTGGCTCTCTTCTTTCTCCCTCTCTTTTCAACCAATTTTGGTTATGGCTGGCTAATGGCTATTAATATTAACGATCACATCATCAATTTAGTGTATGATATGAGATAAGATAAGATCGTGATGATTATTCATATGATAATGATAATGATTCATTCCTCACTAATTTATTTGTTCATGGCTCTCCACTTCTTATTCTCATCGTAGACTCTGGCAGCATTGGGCTAAACACCGGATAAACGAGAGCGCTATGTCTTCGTTGCTTGCCCGCTACGTGCTACCTTCCCATAAATGGGCCGAAAGAACTTGTCCATGGCGATAAGGAAAATCAACTGATCATACAGTCAAATTGGGTTGATTTTTTTATTTTTTTGGATAAGTGTGTGTTTAAAAAAGTTGTAAAATTAAAATTATTTTAATAATTATTTATTTATATAATTATTTTTTTGTATAATTGATTTTATAAAAATTAATTTATGTTGGTATATTTTAGTTGAAAAGAAGTTTTAAGATAATTTATTTTATTAGAATTGTATGAAAAAATGTTATTTTTATATAGTAAAATTATTAAAAAGGGTATAATTATATATTTATATTATATAATATTTGATACTTAAGTCAATTTGGTAAAAATATAATAATTTTGAAATAATCAATTTCTGTTTATAATCATAAACTTCAAAATATTATTTATGCTTATAAGCTATTTTTTAACTTAAAATTATCAGCTTTAAATTATAATCTATTTCCAAAATTTAACCAAACATAATTAATTTTGAGAAATATTTTTTGTACCATTTAGTAGGTAAACACTCTTAGACACCCAGAGAGAGAAGAGAGAAAAAAATTATAAAAAAAAAATGAAATGAGTGAAATAATTGATGGAAAGAGAAAAAATAGAGAGAAGGTGGTGAGATATCCAAGATTTAGGGATGTACAAATAATATGACTCTTAATTTTTGCAAAATAACTTTTTTTAGAAAAAGTTGTTTTATGCAATTTCCAAACATGCACTAACTTGAGTTGAATCAAGCTCAATAACTCTCTCTCTCTCTCTCTCTCTCTCTCTCTAAAAGATTTATCCACTTTTGCTAATGAGAAATCCCAAAAAACAAAACAAAACAAAAAAATCTTTGTAACAATGGTTATGAAAATATTTTTTAATAAAAGATTTATCTGACCCAAAAAAAATCTATAAAAATATAAAAAATGATAGATATAAATATTATTCAATATAATTTTTTAGTAGTTTAATTTGGATGTACTGATAATACAAAAATAAAATTTACAATAAATCAATCATATTCTTTCATTTGCAATCATATTTACTAAGTAATAAGATATAATTAAATGATAATATAAAAAAATTTACACTTTCAATATATCTAAATTAAATTCAACTTTTTAGTGTTCCAATCACTCATCTAACTCTATACTCTTTTTTTTTTTTTAACGAGAAAATTTATGTCTTGCGTGAAGTTGAAAAATATGACAAACAAGTACGAGTGGATACCAATGTTTTTTTTTTTTTTCATTTCGTTTTTCCATTTCAATGTTTTTCGTTTGCCCACTACTTTCTGTGTTTTTTTTTTTAAGGAAAACTTCCTTCTTATTCATTATTGCTTTGTTTGGAAGAGAAAAGAAAATAAGAGGAAAGAAAATAGAAAAAAATAAAAAAAATGAAAAAAAAATGTGTTTTCTGTTCATATATTTGGATATAAAAAAATAAAAAATTATATTAAAATATAGAAGAAACAAATTACAGTAAGATAAAATGACATGTATACTCTTATTATAATGAAGTATAATTATGCTATTTTGATTTTTTTTTACAAATTACATAAATAAATTATTTTATAATAACTATTAATTTAAAATTTAATTTATTAATATTTAAATTATAAAATTTATTTCTCATTAAATAAAAGTAAATGTAATATAATTTCCATGTCAAAGAAATTAATCTATAATAACAAATATATATGAAAATTATCTACATTTTAATATTAAATAGTTTTTATTTTTACTAAAACCTGTTTCGCATGTTTTAACCAAATATAGTTTATTTTTCTTCACAATTATGCTTTAGACTTATATCCATCTCCAGACCACCTTATTGATATTTAGAGGGCACATTTGTTTTTTTCACGTCTTCTATCCCCGGTGTCTCATTTTCTTCGCATAAAGGGGAAGAGAACTTTAGAGCTGAATCCCACATGATTTTTACCTCTTCTCTTCATTTTTTATTGTCTGGCAAACGAGAGAAAATTACCTTTTGTCCTCATTTTCTATCTCCTTATTTTCCTTGCTTCCATTTTCTGCAGAACGGAGACTATAACAGTTAATGCTCTTATATTGAAATATATATCATGTACCCATGTTTCTTTACAAGCTTCAACATTCAACCTACATAAGGCGGTATAAGTTTTGTATATATCCATATTTATTACGTAACAAATATATATAGGCAAGGAGGCACTGACCTTATCGCATGTAACGGATTTGGATGTTTTACGGCAACATAAGGACGATACTTTATTTTATATTTTTTTTCTTAATTTTATACAATATATATAATACAAATATTAAATAACATAACTTTTAATGTTAAATTTTTTCACACCTTTGAAATATGTGAATGATCCATTCGGATTTCAAACATAAAACATCACATAACAATACAGATAGAACTTCTGTGACATATTCAAAATTTGAATCTTTGTTTTCCACTTGTCATTTGCAGCAGATAAAAGGTTAGAGAGTAGATTTTTAGTGTGAAAATTTCACATAACCTTATAGTCATATATCAATTTTTATTATTAATTAGATTCTTTTATAAGGATTAGATTAGTGTTTACATTTTTTATATTTTTTGGTAAATGTGTCTACTTTTTTAAACAATAATAAAAATTTGTATATGATAACATCATATAAAATTTTTACATTAGTGGATCAATCCCCTATCTATGTTCTATTTTTGTTTTTGTACTATGTATCTATTTCGTTCTAGTGCGTATGCCTTTCTACTTCCACACTCCTGTTTCGATAAATACGTGTGTCCATACTGTTTTGCCAAGCAATCTTTTGCTAATTTATATTTTCTTAGTCGTTTTAGAGTACATATATACACCTAATGATGATCATGTCTCCTTTAACCCACAGACGACGGTGGTGTTAAAATTAAAATTTCTCGAGTCAACTATCATATTTTATTAGTTCATTGCATATAAATTCTTGTCATTTATCAAGAGAATTATTATCCTATTATCGTTCCTTCTTTTCCAATCAAACTTTGATAGCATTCTATACACATTTAGCACATTCAAGGATTTCTATTAATTGTTAGTGTGGTAAACTAATAATGATTACTAGATTGATCCCTTCACTCACTCCATCTCCTAAAGCGGACATATAAATATAAGAGAAACTGATAGAATGCGTAAGAATGGGATTAACGCAACATACACATATACATTAGAACTAGAAGGTTTAATTAACTTATGGATTCCTATAGTTTGATTAAATTTTTAATTAGATTTTTATAGTTAAAAAACTTTTAATTAGGTCAATTGATAATTTTTTATAATCAAATTCTTTGAATAATCTAACATTACAAAAAATAAATAAATTTTATATAGTTGAATAGATTTCTATCTAATTTTGTTAACTCAAATGTTAAAATTTATTAAGTCTAATTAAAAAATTTGTAATAATGGATTATTCCAAAAACTTAATTATAAAAATTATTTAATATAAGAATTTAATTAAAAAATTTTAGAATATAGAATCTAATTAAAAACTAGGTTAAATTATAAGGACTTATCAATTAATTAAAGCAAAATAGAAAGAGTATAGAACTAATATTGAGAGAATTTTATCTTATAATAAGTTGACCTAACTTAAGACAAATTAGTTGAAGACAATAAATTATCAAATATTAATGGTCGATATACATAAAAAAGGGAAAGAACCTTGAAAACAAAAACAAAAACAAAAACGAAAAAGGAGATGTTAATGATAAAGGAGTGGACGATAACGCATGCGGCCAACTATCAGAGACAAGTGACAATGGACAACAACACGTGATGACCACGTCTTAGCTCACTTAAGTTACAATTAACAAAAAAGGTGACAAATTAATCAAAAAAACAAAAAAACAAAGAAGGTAACAATTAGCAAAGACAAATCCCTATCATAATTTCTTTTCTGTCCTTCCACACCCTCTTGCACGGCGCGTGTTAAAATATGCCACCAACTTCTAGGGCCGCATTTATCAAATTCCCGCATCAGTGATACTTTGTTTTGCTTTTTGCTTTTTAGTAACAAACGTACGTATTTTTTTCACTGCCACACTATTTTTGGTACTTATTTTTCTATATATAATTGAGATATTTGGGGAATGACGTATTAATAAATATAAATTTTAATTGTATTATTAGTGAATCTACTTGCAAGCAAAAATGAAAAGAATATACATTAATAATTAAAGATTTTAGTTATTTTAATAATAAATTTGGTTAAAGAATTTTGAATTTATTAATAGTTGTCTTAAAACATCCATCACACTCACCAATAATGCAATTGAACATGACTTTTCGGATGTTTAAATGTTGTCTAAAAAAATTAGGTACAGAAAATATTTCTTTTTCTTAATTACAAATATGGTAAAAACAAATATACAAATTAATCATAACCAGGACGATTAATATGATTACATTTACAAATTTACTTGATCATAAATTTAAAGGCAAATGTATTCATAAAGTGTAATAGAAGCCATTATTCAAAATAATTGTCACAATATATATTTGTAAGCTGTATAACCTTAATTTTGTGGTCTCCTAATTTAACAAAGATTAGCCTAATGAACAATTCAATGGAACAATTCAAATGGTCTTGAACTTAGGTGATATTTGGTATATTACTTATTAAAATTGCTAATAATATAGATTACACTTAGAAAGATTGTCACCTTTTAAATTGTTAGTAATGTTAAATGTAGTGTTTGATGTGTATAGATAATCTAAGTGACAATTTATATTATCTTATTTGGTATATCAAAAAGATTATTAGGTAATATATACATTAAACTAATATAATAAGAATAATAATAAATAGTTTATTATTATTAGTAATAGTTATAATAATTTTATTAATTAATAATAATTATTAATTAATAAGAATAATAAAATTTAATTATTAATTATGATTATAATAGTTAATTTTATTAATAATTATTATTAAAAATAATTAATCTTATTACTAATTATTATTAAATAATAATAATTAATACTATGAATACTAATTATTATTTAATAATAATTAATATTATTTTTTATTTATATTATTTAATAATAATGAATTATTAATATCATTAATATTTAATCATAATAATAATTATAATTATTATATATAATTAATCATGATAATATTAACAATAATAGTATTAATAATAATAATTACAATAATTATTAATTAATAAAAATATTTATTTTTAATAATAATAATAATAGAAAGATTACCACATTGATGGTAATCTATATTACCACCTTTTAAGAGAACAATCCACATTACTATATTGGAAGTAATCCATATTATTTTGAAAATTTAAATGTTGTCCAACCAAATAAAATAATATTATGAGTTCAGATAATTTAATCAAATATTACTGATAATTCAGGTAAATTGTCTCATATCAAATACCACCTTAGGGAATTCTCTAGTGCATATTGCCAAAAATCTACGCCGTACAGATGGCGTTTTTATGAGATTCGAGCTCCCATCTTCATTTTAGAGGGCAAAGTTGCTTATGGGATCAACTAAGTTTTTGAGAGTCAAGCTGAAATAAATGCTATGTAAAATATTTTTTAACAAATTCATGCACTAGAATAGAGAACATAAAACACTTATTACAATTATTAAAACTCGTCTAACTGTAAACGGAAAAAAAAAATCATATATGGCAAGGGATATAAAAATAAACAGTCGGTTTCATCTTCGTTGTTATATGCACCATTCTCATTGCATATATGTTTTTTTTTTAAAATAAATTCTTTATATTGTATTAATTGTAATGTACTGTAAAAAAAATTGTAATGTTTTAATAATTTAAATATTGAAAACAGTATATACCTATTTTACAATATATAGATTCATAAACTATAATATGTATATAATAAGAACAAAAAGCAATATTTGTCTTTTAATCGTTTTGTTAATATGGTGTTTTACATATATTGTCAAGTAAGATTATGATTCTCACTTACTCTCACTACAAAATTAATCTTCACTTTAGTGTCAAAATTATGAGTGTTTAGAGGATATTTTTTATTTGGTCTGGATTTGTAAAAAAAAAAAAAAATAGTTAAATTTAATTAGATTGATTTATTTTTTTATTTTTTTAACAATTAAACCAAAACTAATTCCATAAAAATCATATTAGTATGATTCAAATAATTGAATTAAAGTGAAAAAAATAAAAGTTTGTATCATTCTCTAAGTTTTTATCATCATAACAATTGACAATCATGTAAATATAAATACGCTTAATAATAGTTTGATTAGTGAATGTCTTGAATGAATGAGTTAAAAAAAAAAGGAAGAATGGCATAATTACTAAAGCTTATGCATAACTTTAAAAACTTAAAAATAAATTTTAAAACATAATTAATTAGATAATTCGGTTGAGTTTTCATCATTTTTCATATAGTTAAATGGTATTTGAAAACCAAAGCAATCATAATTGATATTTTAAATCATTTTTGGCTTCAAGTGATCAAATTATTCAAATTGGTCCAACTTAGTTTAGATTTGTTTATCAGATCAATTTGATCTAATGAACACCCTTACTTTACAATTAACTATTTATTTTATGAGATAAAAAATTTAGATAGAGAAAAAAGGTTCATCCTAATATAGGACTAGGACAATCCTTCAAGTTTATCAAATACTTATATAATGTATAAATTTATGATTTAAATATATATTTCAAAATAATTTTTAATTTAATTTAAGTATATTGTTTTTAACTTTCATAATTAAAAAATAACACTTTTCGAAGAAACTACCATTGTTGGTCTTTATTTTAAGGCAATAAATATAATATACTTGTCACATTATGATTTTTTTTTTTAGGAAGAATTTTGCACTAGCTAGCCTCCGGACACAACCATATAACAATTTGTTTCCTTTAGTTTTTTCACAAAAAGTACAAATTGCAATAATATAACTGTTTTATTGTTAATTTATCTAAAAATATTTAAGTAACCACTTTAAAATAATAATTTTATAATATAAACATATTAAATACTGAATTTTAAAATCGTAATTATGTATACAAGTGCTAGATCATCAAAATAGTTATTGTATCAGTATAACACAGGTATAGTGTTGAACACTTTTAATTGTAATACATAATAGTTGTATGAATAATGGCATTTTCTTATGTCTATATATTATATTAATGTTTTATTTCAAGAATATCGTGTCTTACAAATTTTACAATTTGAACATATTGATGTATAGTGTCTTTGAGTTTTTGTTTATAACTCTAAAATTATGTACTGCATAAATAATTTAAAGATATGCAAATAGAAATCCAAGTAAGGTTGTACTGGTGTGGTGCTTCACCTGCGTGTTTGTATTAAATCATTCGAGTAACAGAAATGAACTATGAAAGGATAAGACATTGCCAAATATTTTGTCTAACAACCATTTGGAATCAAATCCAAGCTAAACGTGTGAGTAGTTTTGGTAGAGTAAATTTTAAATTAGTTAATGAAATTGTAACCGCATATTAAAATTGTCGTTGACATCTAAAAATATTTGTTTTAGTTTTTAATATTTTATTGTAGTTAATTAATCCTTAACATTATATTCTCGTGACGTATACTTAAATTAATCAAATTAATTTGTAATATGTTAATGTAAGGATTAATTTAACTGACAGATTATAAAATTAAAGATTAAAATAATAATTTTTAAAAATTTTATAGTTTTAAGGATAAATTTAAGGATATAGTCAAATCTGGCGGGTTGGCAATGACAACAAGGAGGGAGAAAGGGATGTCTTTGCCTTGTCTTAATTTGATGGTGTGATTCTGATTATAACTTATTATTCTTTACTTTTCTTTTATCCTCTTTAGCCTTTTTATTCTTTGACTTAAAAAAAAAATAGTTAAAAGCAATCTCTCATTTTAGCGGATTTTTTACTGATTTAAAATAAAAAATTATTATTTTTGAATATACGTCATTTTAACCTTTTTAAGAAAGTATCTTTTTTTTTTTTTATAGTACTGAATTCGATTAAGGCTGGATTGAATTTATTACTGTTCAATTTTTTTTGTCGGATAATCAAAAATTGATCTAGGATGAGCAAAATTTACTATTTATTTGAATAGTATTGAATTCAATTTAACTTTGATGGAATTCAAGAGAATACAAAGTTTTAGAAGAAATTTATAGTGGAATCTATATTTTTAGGTGCATGATAGATTTAATGCGATTAAATGACAAAAAATATGATTAATTATCATACAAATAAAACTAATTACCACACAAAATATGGCAAAACGTCGGATCCACGATGGACTGGGGTCCATCCTAAAATATGACAATTATTATATCTTACTTTTTATTAAGACTGTGAAGAAACAGATGAGGATAACATCCAGATCAGTTATTAGAGACTTAAGAGTGATAATATTTAATATTTAAAAAATTTATACTTATTATTCCTATGTATGTGACTGTAGGTGTATATATATCCTCTCATTATATCTAAAGATAATATTTTTTTATACTAATATTGCACCAATAATGAATTTGATTAGATCAAATTTATCACTATTTATCTGAAAGAAAAAAAATATATAAATCTGTGATATTTTTTAATTAATTATAATTTAAGTTTGGTTAATTTATTATAATGATAATTATTTAAAAAATATCACAGGTTTGTATTTTTTTTGGTTTTGAGTAAATAGTGATGCGATCTAATCGAATTCATCACTAGTGCAAAATAAGTATAAAAAAATTATTTTTAGATATAATAAGAGAAAATATATACACCTACAGTTGCATACATAGGAACAATAAGTATAGTTTTTTAAATATTAAATATTGTGGCTCTTAAGCCTCTGATGATTGATCTAAACATCATCCTCATCCATTTCTTTACAGTCTTAATAGAAAGTAAAATCTAATAGTTGCAATATTTTAGGATGGACTCGGTCCATCATGGATCCTGCATTTTACCATATCTTGTATGATAATTAGCTATATTTGTATGATAATTAATCATATTTTTTTGTCATTTAACCATATTAGGTCTATCATGCATAAAAAAACTTAGATTCCATCATAAATTTTACCTAAAAATTTGTGTTTATCTTGAATTTGATCAAGGTTAAATCAAATTTAACACTATTCAAGTGAACAGTGTGACTGGATCGAATTTAATACTATTCACTTGAATAATGTTAAATTCTATTTATCTTAGATCAGTTTTTGTTCATTCGGCAAAAAATTGAATAGCGATGAATTAGATCCGGCTTCAATCAAATTCATTGCTATAAAAAAAGGACATTTTTGTAAAAAAAAAGTTGAAATAGCATATATCCGAAAGTAATAATTTTTTTATTTTAAATTAGTAAAAAACCCTCACTTTAGCTGTCTAAATATATCAGTGTTATAATTCAAAGAATTTTAAAATTATAACATTGTTAAAAAATTAAAATAAAAAGTTCAATGAAAATATGAATATTTATTCATTTTAAGATAAGTAAATAATAAAATTTATTTTTAAATTTTAATAAAATTTTCAGAATATATATTAATAAAAATATTATTTTATATTTTTTAAAAATTTAATACTAATTTTAAATTTTGATTAAATGTGTCTTTTAAACACAAGTAAAAAAAAAAATTCAAAATGATAAATATTTAAAAACATAAGCATTTAACATTTTTGATAATTCAATAAACATTTAATATTTTTTACACAGTTGGAATAAATAATAATATTATTTTAAATTCCTTATTTTATTTGAAGAATATGAATTGATAATTTTTTTAATTTAATTTATTAACTATGAAGAGATGTAATAACTATTTCTTATATATAAATGATAATATTGAAAAATTAAGATAATATTATTTTTATATTAAAATAACATTAAATTTATATAATTAATGACATAAATTTTATACTATTAGATAATTAAAATAATTTTATTTTATAATCAATAAACTAAATTAATGGTAATAATTTTATGAAAAACAAAATAATTTCACTAACATTTTTAAGAAATAAAAATAATAATTAAGGTATATTTGGATAACATTATTTATAATTTTTTTAATGGTTTGAAGTTAAAATTATTTTAATATTTTTTAAGGAGTTATAATATCTAATATTTCAAGAATTCTTTTTTTAAATACTTTAAATAAGTATTTTTATTATTACATATTCAAATATAATATTCATAAATTTCTCATATAAGAACTTAAATAAATTATTTATTTGAAGAATCTTATTAAAAAATCCTAACATTTATTTTTTAGAAAATATTTCCGAGGTTGTTGGGATAAAAACAAAAAAATGAAATTACTAAAATGTATAGAAAAATAAATGGTATTAAAAGATGTAAGAGGTTAACATTTATTGGCATGACGAGGTACGTTAAGCAAGGATGTACTCGTTCCAAAGTGAGATCGTGCTTGCGTTTACAGTACACGAGACACGACCCCTATTCCTGTGGGTTCCACCACCTCCTAGGAACCGTTTCTCAGTCCCGGACTGACATCTTCAACTCCAACTCTCAATTCCTTCAGAATAAATACATTACAGTCAAGTATCAACCATAAACGAAAATAAATACATAAATAAGGGAAATACATTCATTCATTGTTTACTACGCAACATCATCATCACAATATCATAATGTCCATTTGGATTTTTCCATGTATGATGCGTCATGCGAAATGAGGACTCTCTCAATTCAAGTTTTTCCTAATCCTCCCCACTTAATTTCCCTTTGTCAGGCAACCTCACTCAGCAATTTTTCTTTTTCAAAAAAAAAAAAAGTGAAATATATATATTCTCATTCCATGGATTTAGAGTAACATTCATAACAATGCCCAGTTGCTGTTTTTCTTCTTTATTTTTTTTCTCTTGACTTGACCTCCGTTGTTTTGTCTGGGGGGCGTCACTATCTTTGAGGTTGCGATCGGTTTTCAATTTTATATATTCTGTTGTGTATTCTTCTTTGGCTTTTGGGGTTTTTTTTTTTTTTTTTGCCCTTTTGAAAAATTTTCAATCTTTAGTAGCATTGACAGTGAAAGAAGTTTGCTTTTTTGTCTGCTTCTTCTCTCTCTTACCTGTTTTTTACTCCCTACATTCTCCAAAATTGTTTAGCAATACCCACACTCTGAGTCTCTCTCAATTTCGATTCATGGGTCCAAACTCTAACACAGTAAATCCCCATCTCCATGTCAAATCAAAGCCCCATGAGCATTTCGTCGACCATTTCTGAGATGGGTTTTGCTGTTTTGCTTTATCTCTGATCATGTTCAGGTAAGGGTCAGTCTCAATTCCGTTCTGTGTTAATTCTTCTTCCCTCTGCAAAATTGGGCACCATCTGTTTGCTGAAAAGCCCCAAGGAGAAAAAGCTTGGTTATTGGATTGAATTGAGGTTGACTTTTGCAAAAAATGAAGGATTTCCCTTCTTGTTTTGGTGAAAATGGAGTTCAAGTTGCAGATTCATCGTCTTCAAGCGCCAGCAAAACGGCCCAGAATCTGGTTTCCTGTGTTTATCAATGCCGGATACGTGGCCGGTCCTGCCTGATCACTGTCACGTGGAGCAAGAATTTGATGGGGCAATGCCTCAGCGTTGGGATCGATGACTCTACAAATCAGTGCCTTTGTAAGGTGGATATCAAACCGTGGGTGTTCTCCAAGAGGAAAGGTTGTAAGAGCCTAGAAGCATATTCATGTAAAATTGATGTATATTGGGACCTTTCTTCAGCTAAATTTGGTTCCGGGCCTGAACCATTGGAGGGATTTTATGTAGGAGTTGTTGCAGATCGGCAAATGGTTCTGCTTCTGGGGGATTTGAGGAAGGAAGCTTTCAAGAAGACAAATGCCATCCCTTTGTCCTCAAATGCAGTTTTAGTTGCCAAGAAGGAACATGTTTTTGGTAAGAAGTTGTATGCTACCAAGGCTGTGTTTTGCAACAATGGTCGAGTTCATGATCTTGTGATTGAATGTGACACCACAAATGTTAGTGAACCGACCCTCATAATTCGCATTGACAGCAAGACTGTGATGCAAGTGAAGCGGCTGAGATGGAAGTTCAGAGGAAATCATACTATCCTGGTTGATGGCCTTGCAGTAGAAGTTCTCTGGGATGTGCATAATTGGCTCTTTGGAACATCCCTTGGCGATGCTGTCTTTATGTTCAGAACTTGCCTATCTGCTGAGAAGATATGGGCTAGCCAACCCCTTTCTGATGCAAATCTGTTGCAGTGGTCTTTCTCTGAGAGATTTTCTGAGACCAAATTGCAAGGTCTTGGCTTCTCGCTTATTTTGTATGCTTGGAAGAACGTGTAGAGATGCAATCATTGATACTAACAGACCTCTTAGCGGTTTTGATTTATCAACCATGTGATAATATAGTTGGTTAAAAATGAGTCCTTTTGCTTGTCTCATTTTCCCTGTCAAACTCGTACCCTCAAGTTAGCTGAGCTATTTGAACAGATCGGAGGCCATTTTTTTTTCCGATTGGCTGTATATTCATCTTCAAAGTGTTCATTTTGTGGTCTATGTTGCTAAAACTACAAAGTTTGAAGTTTTTTTTCCCTGTGCCATTTCAATGCATCATTATTCTCTCTTACTTCTTTAGTCTATAACTATTATTCCCAGTTGTTGTCACATATTTTAACTTCCAGCATTGAGAATTCATTTTATCAAGTATGAAAGGCCCGTACTGCAAAATGCCCAGTTATTACAAAGGTACAACAAATCTTCTTAGCCAAATGTGTAATAACTGAATCGGAATCATTGTATATTTTCTTCCTTTCTTATCTAATAACCATTAGAGATTCGGATGGAGCATGGATATCAATATTCCTTGCCTTAATAGAATTGCTTACTTTAATGCCTGATAATAATTAGCACATTGTGTATGAGATTCTGGCCAATTGTATATTTGTATGATTGCCAGTCTGCCATGGTTTGTGAATAATTGCTGTCTTTACGAAAAATTTCTGCTGCTGAACCTGATGGAATCTTGTCATATCTGTATGAACTCTATTGTAGGTCACAACTCCCTGTGTCAGTGCTGTGCTTTCCAAGTATGTTACCATTAGACCACCTCTCATGACAATGTTTGTCTCTTCTTAGTACTGTAGCTTATCTATTGTATGATTCTGTAATGTAAATTGTGTAGGAGGAGTAAACTTACTAGTTAGTAAAATGATTATTTCTTTGAAGAGCATACGGCTGCAATTTCAGTTGCTAACTTCATATGGAAGAAACATGGATCTTGGCATAGTGTCTGTGTTAAAAGTTGATAGCACCGTGCTAGTTATTCTTTCTTTTCTTTTTTGGCACTGCAGAGTCCTTTTTATTCTGTTGTTACTCTTTTTAGCATACATGTATTTTGTTTTGACTGCCTTATCCCTTAAATCATGAATGAATTCTAACACGCATATGTGCACATGCATGTGTACTCATGCTCCTGAGGGGTGTTATCCATATCTATCCATGTCTGAATCGTTTAGGGCCATCACCAAATTTTCATACCCTTGAGAGCCTTTTAAATACCTGTTGTTCACCGAGGGACCCCCTATGGCTTTCATTCATCTAGCCAGTATTCCCTGTAAACTCCCCTTCTCAGTCTGTTCATCATAGTTAAGTTCTTGTTAAGTTGGAATATAATTTGATGTACTCTTATTTTCTTTTTTTTTTTCAGACCTTCATTTAGCTTGAGATGATTGCATAAATCAGATGTATATCATTTCTGAAAGCATCATGCACTTATGCTTTAGTATTACAGTTCCCAATTGTCAATTTCATGAACAGCTGATCTCAGCTGGGGAGTCAATAAGGAAGGCTGCAAGCAGATAAGATTATTAGACGGAGCAATATTGTAAAATATCTACATCATATTAGCCTGAGCAACAAATCAATGATTACCTCAGAAGTTTGTTGCGATATTCTGGGCTGTGGAACAAGGTTTTCGCAAGTAACATGATAGATGTCTTTGCATTTTTGTCCTCTTCAAGTGTCCATTATACTGAGCAAATGCAATATCATTACTAAACAATCTGCAGTGATCAAACATGGAATTTTTGTCTCTTTTAAGATTTGATCAATGTCTTCTAAATTACAAGTCCTGTGTTGGTGGTAATAAATGAGAAAATTTGTTTGTTTCCAATGATGTACCAGTTGCTGACTGGCTGGAGCTAGTGTAATATACACTAGTTTACCTTTTACAGGCTGTCAATGAAGTTGTTAAGAGGGAGTATGTTCTATTTTCTACCATTTCATGACTACAAGAATATATCCATGTGATTCTATTTTTTATCCATAAATTTAATATATGAAAATTTCACCTTCATTCTTACTTCATAGCAAACAATTATCATTTTGTTTTGTTGGGGTAGAATTTCCCCAAACTCCAGCTGGGGAGGGATATTTTTCTGAACATAATAGAAGTGAGGAGCAGTGATTGTTACAAACTGCTGGTGATAGGTTGTTTTGCAATTTTTTTTTGAAAAAAAAAGGAAAAGCAAGAAACTTCCTGGTTGGCCAAGCCACGTGTCTCTGTCTGATACTAGAGATGAATGCATCACATTTTTTATAATGCTAAGCATTTACATTCACATTACTTTATATTTTTATACTTCTCATTATTTAATTATGACTGGACTTGCTTTATTTATTTATTTATTTATTTTCCAATTGTACTCAAATTATCAGGTAAATAAATACAGGAGACACATCTAAACACTACGATCGTCCAACATTGTGAATATGTTGAAAAGTGGATAAAGTATAAAAATGATACACTGAGAAATTGCAAAGAAATGAGAGAAACTGTAAATTGACATGACACTTAATAAAGTCATTTTCACTGGAATGGATATGAACAATGCATTAGTTTGGGGATTCTATCTCGGGTTTTGTTTGTCTTATAGGCTGTACATGATCCCACATTCCCGCCTCGGCTAATTTTATGAAAATTAAACGCTAACTTGGTTGATGTTCTTGTTTTTAGAGGATTAACAATTTATGCTTCTACTTCCCACAGAGTATGGGGCAGGCCTAATCTCACGTAAATAAATATATATAGTATATTTATTCTTAAATTTATTTACGTTAAATTTTTTTACGTAATCCTTTAATTATATATTATTATGTAATTAAAAATGCTTCATTTTATCATAATTATTTTAAAAATTATATGTAAGATAAGATATGATTAATAGATAATATGAAATGCTTTACATTAACATTATATCAAAAAAAGTGATTTTAATATCTACAAGCAAACATCTCAAATACATAATATAGAGAGTAAAATATAAAGCGTTGATTTTTCTCTTTCAACGCTCACCTAAAATTTTGTTACTTTGATCTCTCTATTATGTCTACGTGATATCTAATTTTAGATACCTAAATAACATTTCTCTTTTAAATATATGTTGTCCTTGTTACAACGTTTTTACATAGTACATATGCGTCTTTTACGTGTTTATACCTCATGAAAAATACAGTTGTACTACTGAATTATTACATTACAGGTGCTTGAAAAGGAATCGACAAGAGTACAAGTTGACCAAAGCCAAAAGACATTTTTTCGAGCTAAAAAAGCACGGCTCTGCGGCAAACATAACAGCGTTCGGTATGGGCGCATGCCGCACTGGCCCATAAAATAGAAAGCTGCAGAATATGTACTTAAACATTCAACATCAGCAATGAGAACACAACGGAACAGAACTGAACTGGTCGCTATTATTTAGCGGGCTTTTCCATCTTGAGCCGGAATGAATATTATATTGTATCGTATTGTATTTGTATGTAAGCGATTTGAAACTTCAAAACTTCGTGCATGCCCCATATGCATGCATTAATGTTCTTGTTCTTGTTCTTGTTGTGTCCTCAGCGTTTCAGACAAAACAAAATCACCGTATATACATTCGCTGTCGTGTTGCTTCTCAGCTATGGTTAAGCTTTGAGTTGAATTTGTGGCATTGCTTCACTGAAGGGTTCGCCAGTAACGAAAGGAGTCTCGTCCACCCGTTTGATGATTGCAGCAAATGTGTGTCACGAGAAATACCTAGGTGTGCATATTTTTCTTCCTCCTTGGCACAGATCTACCTTAAGAGTTAAGATATATAACTATGGGACTAATTCAGTTAGTAAGATAACATACAATGAATGGTGGAGTGGATTGATGATGCTAGTGCCACAATTATGCTTTCAACAATCTCTCAAATTTGAAAGCAGTTAATTGATGGAGTCACGGAGAGAAATAAAAAAGAGAGAAAGAGTAAGAAAATTAAATGAATGAAATGAAAGTTCCTTGCTAATTATTATTATTTTTCAAATGTGACTTAAGCGGTAGATGGCGAAGACAACAAAAGGAAAAATTTGTTGCAGAGCTAGAGAATCTCTTTTGGACAGAGCTTTTGGTGCTTCAAGGCTACTTACAGCTGTATCATTCTTGGCTAAGGATTCCTTGCTCCATCCTCACTTGTGGATTCGCATTGGTCCACCCCTGAAATGACCGAATGGACCTCTTTTAATCTCAAATTCTCAATTCTATTCCCTTCTCATTTCACCCACTCTCTCCAAGAACTTCCCCATAATGATGATGGTGCTCAACTCCTCTGCCCTTAACACTCGAAACAATCTATAGAGCATACAAAACTTCATCATAATAATGGTAAATATCCTTAATGGTACGTGTTACGTTATTCCCCTTCCACTTTGAGAGTAACTTACATCCCTGTGTAAAATTAGAAAATCTCAAAACTTAATGCTGCAAAATGGAACTCTCACATTTTTATTTGCAAGTTAAAGCATGTCCCAGTGAAAGTATTGAGTGCCTTCTTTTTGTGCAAACTCCTTCGACAATAGCAGGAGGACGGTGCAAACTCAGTGGAGAGTCGTGCGAGCCACCATCTGCTACCTTCGTGAGGCACTTTACTAGGACGTAGCTAATGTTTAGGCAGAGGATGGGGCTGCATGTTGATGCTTTGCAATCTTAGGCGAGCTTATGGTTGATGCTGGAGTGGTGAACAATTTTTGACCAACTCTTGACATAGATCCAGATAGGGCAGATGGCTAGAGGGATGAGGATCAAGTTAACACTTACATAATAAATTAAAAAGAGGTAAGCAACCATAACTAGTAGTCTAACACCTTAATTTTCGTTTATGCACAAAATTATTTCTACAAAAGAACTATGTTTCTGTGGTCAGTGAAATGAATCATGTGGTTTTGTATTTTTGGGCCCAAAATAGGAAAAGATTGCATCATGCCCACATCATTAGTGGGTTCATTATTTGTTAGGCAGAGGGACAACCTTGCCCCCTTAGTGCTTTCATCAGAACAAGTGGCCTAGTAAGCAAACGGCATATTAGTTCCATCATTGGTAAAGTGCCTCATGGAGGAAGTGGATGGTGGCTCCCTCCATTGAGTTTGTGCCATCTTGCTGCTGTTGTCAAACGAGTTTGCACAAAAAGAAGGCACTTAATACTTTTATGAAGACAAGCCTTAACTTGCAAATAAAAACATACGAGTCCCATTTTACAATATTAGGTTATGAGATGTTTTAATTTTACATAGAGGCCTAAGTTACTCCCAAAGTTGAAGGGGAGTAACTTAACATGCACCATCTTTAATATCAAATGGCCTTCAAGTTACTCCCAAAGTTGAAGGGGAGCAACTTAATATGCACCATCCTTAATATCAAATGGCCTTCAAGTGCAGGCAAAGGCGTTTTCCAAATAGAAAGCAAACATTCCATTATGCTCGCAAAACCTTAAATCAAAATTCTCCATTACAAAAATTGGGTTTTGTTATTTCTTTGTGGAAATTCCTCAAGCTATGTTCCCATTATATATTTCTATGTTTGTTTAATATTTTTGTTAAAACTTTGTTTGGCCCATAGCAAAGGTGACACTATTAGAAGATCCACTCTCACTAATCCATAGTAGTAGCAAGGGCTTTAATAAAACAACATATTCATGTTGTTCTTGCTGCTGTGGGTATTTCAACTCCAGATTCACACTCACACTCCTTCGCTTCTCTTTAGCGCCGCCACAATCGAGGGCAAGGCACAAGTGCCAAAGTTGTCCTCCTCCAACATGCTCGCATTGTTCGTGGTGTGCGCCCGACGTCGACACCACGTTGGTAAAGATGCGGGTGTGATAAGGGAGAAGGCATTGAAGAAGGGAGAAGAAGAAGAAGAAGAAGAAGGGGTGGTTAGGTTGAGGTGGGCTGTAGTAATGGCGATCAATAGTGATTGGGGTAGTCGACAGCAAGGTAGATCTCCTCCAACTAAGAATAGGAGAAGAGACAGAATATAGAAGGACAAAAGAGAAAATTTACAAATTTGTATAATTTTTAAAATTAAATATATTTATTTTACCCAATAAATATAAACCATATGTTTATTTTAATATTAAATCTGATGATATTAAAAAGGTGGATTAACGAATCCTTTGTCATCATTCCCTTCTCTCCTTTTGCTCTTTGTCCTCCTCATTTTTTTTCTCTTTCCTCTTTATTTTTGGTCAATTGCCCTTGTCAATTTACCAGAGAGCCCAATAATTTCAGCTCATTGAGACCTAAGCGGATTAACATATAATCAATGGGCATCGACAGCTAATAGATGGCAAAATGAACAAAGTTCAATAGGCCAGCCCAAATAACCTATGAAAAGTGCTAGCAGAATACTACTTTGGATAGAATTTTAGCAGAATACCACTCTGGAAGAGTCGGACTAGCCTTGTCTCAAATCTTGCATGGTGCCCCAATGTTCTAGCTGGTACTTATAGGTAATGAGTGACGACTGGAAAAAAAAAAGGGGGGATTAAATAACGAGTATTGACCAAATAAAAAAAGGGATAAGTAATAAAAAAAAGAGACAAGTAATGAGTTAAAATTATGCTTTATTTTAAATTAAATTAGAGATAGTACATACTTGCTCATTTTACCAACTTACTTTAGAGGATTACCACCACGAATTTGATTTAACGATTGATGCGGTCCTTGTCTTTCCAAAATTGCTACACTCAATGCTCTAAGACCAAGATTCAAAATGCTTACCTGAGGCAACTTCTTTGGCCATTTCAAAGAAGTAAGCAGGAATAAATGCCAATAATAGTCAAGAAAGGGGTTGCTCACGTGGTGACAAGAAATTGGCAGCGCGCATTGGAGGAACAAATATTTGAAGCTACAAAGTGCGTATTTAGTTATGCATTTATAGAATTAATTTTGAATAGAATTGATTATATTAAAATTGATTTGATTAAAATTAATTTTGAAGTAAAATAATTCATATTTAATAATTTGATTTGAAAAATAATTTTAACAGAATTAAAGAATAAAAATTTAGAAGCAATAATTTTTCACTTCTATTTAGAACTGATTTTGAATCGATAATTAATTTTGAAAATTGGTGAAACTCCAAACCAAAACAAAAAGAAAAATGGGTAAAATCAGTTGTGGGCTCTAAAATTTGATTGTCTCAAGTTTTTCCAAACACACTAAAACAGGATTGTGTCGAGCAATTAGCATGTGATATTCGACAATGACAAAAAGAGAGAAGAGAGCACCCCCCTCATTTCCTTTCAAGAAAGAGAAAAGGGCCTCCACCACCTCGAGAAATTCTTGTATGCGAGCATGAATTTTACTTCCCCCATCATTGAAGGCATATGTTATTTTAAGCTGTAAAGTTCCCGGAGTTCCTGCATACATGTCCAATGGTGATTATGTTCCAAGAGGAAGAAACTGCATTCCCGGTATCCTTTCATAGAACGAGGCACACCATTGAAGCATAGTATTTATGCCAAATGACGCCCAAAAGAAAAAGATTATTGAGAAAACAAAAAAAAGCTTCCAAGTTCTAACTTAAATTGTAAATCCATCTAAAAAGTAAAGGGATGTCGAAAACAAAAAATTGCCGACCTTATGCATGACGCAAGTCCTATGACATAATAGTTTTAGATCCACAGGACCATCTGAAACTTTAAATGTCTTTAAATAAATATCCGTTAATGAAGGTAAAACGCAGAACTATATGAATTTTCATTTAAATGTTGAGAAGAAAAAGACTGGGGAATTCTAAAGATGTTGATTCAAGCTGGCAACAATCTAAGAAAATATCAAAAAGTGGGCTAAATAACAAAAATCTTCGAGAAATGCTGCATCATGATGACAAGGTTAAACTCTTCAAGGCCGCTGTAAGTTGAGGAAGCTTGTCAGGAGCTCTCTGCTTGTAATCTTTCTCCAAAACTTTGGCTGCTAGAGATTGTACTTGTGATCCCTCCTTTTCTTCCTTGCTCTTCCCTTTTGTAATCTGTGCAATAGCAGAGGTGCACTGGACAAGAGGAGCAAAGCTCAATTTTCAGGAACAGAAATGAATAGCTATGAAAAGAAGAATCCAGAAATCCCAAGCCTCAGAGAAGAAAATCAACAATCTATGAAGGAAAATCTGAAATTTAACAAACCATAACTAAATGATGACTTTCATTGTAACCAATAAAACCTATAGGCTCAACCGTCTACCAAATAACACCACGTTCAGTTCATACACACATGAACTTGCACAGGATCACACAAAACAAACGCTCGGAAGGGAGGGAAAGAGCTCACCAAGCATACGCCAAAGAGTGCTCTGGTATTCTTGCCTCCAGTCAAGTCAATAGTGGACGCATAGTATTTCTTGGCAGTCTGGAGATTTTCTAATCCACCAAGTGTATAAAGTACCTGCGAGTACCATAATTTAAGATAATGTTGTAGACTTGTGGTGCACCTCTTGCTCAGTTATTCACATACATCTCTAGCATGTAATGTTCTGTGCCTTACTATTACCAGAGCAAAGAGGAAAAAATTAATCACAGTTCATGAAGTTACTTACATCAGCATAGGCTAAGTGGTAGAGTGGAACAGTAGGTTGAGATAATATTAACTCCTCGTAGCAAAATGCTGCTTGTTTGTACCTGACAGAAAGATCACATTATCGAAAGAAAAAAAAATAAAGGCAACTAAATAATAGGTAACACAAATAAATCCCACTAATTACTTTTTTTCGGATGGGAAGAGAAAATGTAGAATAAAAATCTTACATTTGCAAGGAGACGTATATTTCAGCCAGTTCTCTCCACGCATCATGATCTGCCATGAATCTGTTAAATTAAGAAACATAATTCAGAGAATTGTTCAACTTTCTGGGGTGCATTTGGCTGGTGGGTAAAAATGGAGGGAAATTTTTCCAATCATTTTTACCCGCCAACCAAACATACCCCTGATGTAAACCAGAAACAGCATTTTCCTTTTCATCATCAATGTTGTAAGAGGGGAAAAAACTAACAGCTTCCTCACATTTCCAGATATTTATTAAGCCGTTCAATAGCTCCAGAAATGTTGCCCTGTGCCTTTGCCATAGCCACCCTCCTCTTATGGATAGTCTGCACAATAGAAAAAACAACCAAAAGGAGAAAAACTTAAGCTTTTGGTTTTCTTTAACTGAGTGGCCCACCTTTTTTTAGGTGAATAGAAAATGTTATACATCAAATCATATTAATAAAACACAACAAAAAAGAAGCCATTACTATAACATTTTTGTTTCATCACATAAAGAGACTGATCAACTAATTGACTGTTGCCCATTTTAGGTTTCCCCATAAGGTTAAGCGACTTTACTTGATCAAGAGGATTATCCTCCAACAGGCTTGTGTAAGCCTTCTCTGCCAAATCCCAGGAGCCTTTTGCTTCAAGCAACATTGCCTCCAGCCTGTCTGCAATTTTTCCACAAGGAACAAGCCACGACTAATCATTTTTTTTTTCTCTAGAGCACACAGGAACATGCATACGCACAGAGGAACTTATGTGGATAACTGACTATGAATGTTTTTATGTTGCATCCCTCTTGAAAGAATGGAATGCAAATTATCCAAGATAGTCACCCACCAATTTAAAAGTTGGCTCCAAGAGAAACAGAACTGGGTATCAACAATCAGGCAGGGCATGCAATTGCTTGTGTTTTGGGACAAGTAAACATTACAGTTAGTATGTGTTTGCAAAATTATCATGTAGCTGTAGCAGTAATGAATGCATGGGGACAAGACAGAAAAATTATGCTGCCAGATAAAGCAATGCAATGTCAAAAGAAATTGTTCCCAAGCCTACCAGTGACCCATACATAGGATCACAGGAAGCATAGACACATTTCTGGGCACTTGAAAGTCATCATATGTCACCAAACAAGACCAATTTGGCTAAAGTGATGCTACCTACATGACTCTTGCATTTGCAACTAAGCAAAACTGTACAAGCAAGCTCCATAGGAGTTCAGGGGGCGCCATTTATATTACATCTCCCTTTAAGCTTACATGAAGTCAAATGTAGCATCAGTTACACAGCTTGTGTAATGTAGATAGTGCTATTCACTTAACCAACTCAAGTCCCTAAATCCATAACATGGAAAGACACAGAAAAGCAGAAAATATCAACTTACCAACTCTTTTACTCTCTGGGAATCTCTTCCGAAGAACCTTTGTACATTCCTGGCAAATAAGGAAATTATCGTTATATTAAATCTCAAACTATAAGTTTTCTTGTCATATATGAGGGAAACAAATGCAGCAAACACTCAATTTTGGCAACATGAAGAACATAATTGACAACATAAAAGTTCAACAGCACACTGCTTTCTAGGCTCAGAAACTTAGAAAGTAAACATGATCAAACAGTTTGCATCAAAATTTTAACTACAATGATACAACATATTGTGAAAAAATAATGAGATAGCCAGATTATATATCCATTATTTTCACCATCCACCACCACCAGAGAAAAAATAGGACTCAAACTTAAAAACAATATACTAGCCAGAAGATGAGGAGCAGCCAAAGATGGTGCATGATATCCTCATAAGTGAAGTCATGTAATACTGCACCGCATTAAAACAGAAGGCATCAAACAAGTTTATAATTCCTTGTAGAACTCATCAGCAACATTCTAACACGTGCTGCCTCCATAACAAAAGTGACAGGATGGTATAGGTAGAATCAGAAAAGGAAAAAGATTTCAAATTACTAAAAAAAATTATCCTTTCATTAGATTGCTGAATGAGCACAGCATTACAGTGGAATTTTATGCCAACAAATATACCCCAACAAGAGGAGGCTAAGATTCTGTAATTTTTAGTGTAAAGTATTATATGGGAGATAAAAAAAACACGCGCACACAGACATGAGAAAGAAGAGATCAATACCTTAGCAACATCAAGACATTGGCAATCCATAGCTGCAACAGCAACCTGCTCATACAAAGTCCACTCTGCATCGACAAACAAACAGTCAATAGCCACAAGTCCTATTCAACAAAAGTAGACTTGCAACTGAAGTATAGTCAGAAGCATTCAATCACTAGAACTAGAAAGCGCTATTTGTAGCTCCACATATCAATCCACATAAACGTTGAAATACCTTTAGTAGATACATACGAAAATAACTCGCCATAAAATTGCTCACATAAAATTCCATATTGCACAAATGGATTGCAATATAAACAACTAAACTAACTACACACGAAATCGGTGAAGGTATGAGAAACAAAACAATCAAATAATCACAGAATTAAAAGTGTTTTGACTAAAACCATAACAATAACATAATATAAAATTAGGTCACAATAAGGATGAAAAGGGGGGTGAAGCTGACCATCGGGGCCGAGAGCGGATCGCTCCTTGGGGTGGTTCAAGATGGAGAGGCCATACTTCAGCACTTTGTCGGAGCGTCGAACCTTGAGCTTCCTGACAAGGCAGAGGTACTCCCAGGCTCCTCCGCCGCCGTTATCCACCTGGTTCTCGAGGCGGTTCAATTGGGTCTCCTCTGTTTTCGTAACCATCTTCTTCCTTCCCCTAATTCACACACAGATCCAACTTCGGAACAAATCGATTCTATTCACGATCGTGTGTGACAGTCACAGAATTAAAAACAATTCTCTCTCTCTCTCTCTCTCTCTCTCTCTCTCTCTCTCTCTCTCTCTCTCTCAGCGGTTGTGGAGGTTTTGGATCTGGTGTTGGTGTTGGTGTTGGAGTGGAGTGAGGAGGGACCTATGTCTATGTGCGCCACAGACACAAACGTCGAAATTGACTAGGATGGTTCGCACTTCCCACTTTCGCTTTGCTGCTACGTTCCGGCTCCCAATTAAAAAGGTTCAACCAAACTCAGGCGAAAATAGGTAAAAAATGGATTTTTTTTTTTTTTTGATTCAGTAGAGAAGAAGGAAATTAAAATCCATTTAATTAAAAAAATTTGTATACGACAAAAATAAAAATTTTAAGAATCATTTAATTATTATCTTAATTTATTTCAACAATTAAGGTTTTGTAGTAATTAAATTATGAGAGGATTTTTCATTATTTTACACAGTTATTTAATAGAAATCAAAGGAATCGCTAATATAGTTTATTTCTATATAATTACCTATCATCACATAACAATTTTCTTTATTTTTATTAAATAAAAATATAAAATTATTTTTTTCTTGAAATTATTTTACATTGTAATTATAAAAAAAATTATTTTACATTATCAATGTTTAAATATAAATATCTTAAACTATTCGATTTAGTGGTAAGGGAGATTATAACTTGATGAACTATAATTTGAATTTCAGATAAAAGAGTCGCTTATATTTAAGTATTTCATAGTATTCAAATAGGATTGTCTCCAATAAAAAAATATATATATAAAACCCAAAAAAACTATTTCTTGAATTTCAAAATAAAGGTTTGCATATTATGTGTTTCTTAGATAATAGGAGGGATTAAGAGAAAAAAAAAAAAAAAAACTACTTCTATAGCCTTTTCCATGAAGTGTAGGATAATGATAATTTTTCCCCTTTTTTGATAAGATGAAAACCGTCCATCAAAAAACAAAGAGATGATATTGATAAAACTGAATTTATCCATTTTTTTATAATAAAAATAAATGAATTTATGTTTTTTTTTTTTTTTTGGTCATACTCACGCGCACAGGGAAGGGGGTTGGGAGGGGCTCTGCCCCTTGGGTCGAACTCGCGACCCGCACCTATGCAGACATATGATGCTGTTGTTAGCACTGCGCTACAAGCGCTTGTGCTGAATTTCTCTAATTTGATCATGCTTTTATTTTATTTTATTTTATTTTGTCAAGACCATGCTTTGTTTTGGCTCTGCTTATATTCACAAAAAGCCCATGGGCTTTTTCGGTCAAAATTCCATGGGCTAAATCACTATTTAAAAGGCTTACTGATAGCAGCCTAAACCTGAATATGCATGTGGGTCGGAAGGTCTGACTCAGGCCCAAGCCCGGCTGTGCAATAGACCCAAACAACGGTGCGATTCAAAGAAACCGAGAATCAAATGCAGCGGCATTGTAACGTGGTGCTTGTCTCTCTGCTCTAAAACTAAAAACCCTACTTGTTTGTGAGTTGAGTTTTGAGTAGTACACGACACTGCCATAGTTAGTGTAAAGTAGCGAGTGATGGCCATGAAAACCCTGGAAGAATCTGACGTAGGCATCTGCTGCTACATTTCTAACCTATCTGGCTTCCGTGGAGTTTTGAAGCAAAGGTCTTTCTTCATTTTTATTCATCGCACCTTCAAAACCAATGAAATTGAACATGCTCAAGTTTGTCCCTTTCAAAGCAGTTTTTTCTCTTTTTGTTCCCACCCCCCCTCCTCTCTGGGCATGTATGCGGCTTTAGAATTGATATTTTTCAGCTTGCTTGTCACGCTACACCTCCAACAGCGTTGGCTAATTTGCAAGTGAACATAAACTTTGATTCTAAAAAAATGCTGAATTATAAGAAAAATTTGAAAAGAACCCCCAATGAGCAAAGTTATTCATTATTTGGACATCAGTGAAAATGTATGCATAAGAAGATAAATAATATATGATGCTAATATGAGTGAATTTGTCAATTGTGTGTTTTTTGTTGGAATTTGATGCAGGTATTCTGACTTTATTGTGAATGAAGTAGACAGAGACGGACAAGTTGTTCAGTTGTCGTCACTTGATGCCCCTAAAGAGGAGGAGCCAAAGGTTTGATGATTTGAGCTCATTGATAACTTGATTTTCAATTTTGTTAGTATCTGACTTTTATTCTTGTTTCAGAGTGTTCAGGAAACTGGAACAAACACGACTGAGTCTGACACAACAGTTATGAGTTATGCCTCTCAAATTGAATCTTTTAAGTCTCTTGCTGGGGATTCTGACGCAGCACGTTTGGAAGAATTTCTTAATCAAATTAATGCTGGTGGTGAAGAGGGTGTTTCTCCTATTGTCCTTTCTCCAGATTCGGACAAATCTCATAGAACGGTTAGTATGAGTTTTGTGACTTTCTTGTTCTATGGTAGACTTGGGATACATATGGAAAGGTGCCTATATCTGCAGGAGCTTTGCAATTGGGTCAAAGTCTAGGGACTGGGGTATCTGGTACTCATTGCAATGGATTAAAGCTTTTACCGGAGATTATTCTGTTTATGGATTAAGAAACCTAGTATCAAACTGAATCCTTTGGATTTGCTATTCATTTGTTTTAAGTATCATGCCTTTTTTTCCCCCTAATTTCAATGCGTAGCTATTATATAATAATATGCTTTTAGATTTAATTGAATTAAGAAAGAGGAGACTGGTTTAAACCTTGGTATGGTGGCAAGCATAATGAATCCAGTCTGTATTTTTTCTGGCAATCATCATAAATTTTATGCTTCTCAAATCTCTCAGGCAATGCATAATTTCTTCAAGGAAAAGTTCAAGTTCCTTGTCACCGACACGATTGATGGACCAGATGCTTCATCAAAATACATCCGTGTGAGATTGAATTCTGGTGGGCCCAACAACAACGGTAGAAACTCCAGGAAACGCAAAGAGAGGGACGATAAGCCTTTTGACAGCAGAGGTTCAAAAAATTGGCCAGAAAATATTGGCAAGTTCCTTAGGTGAAGTTTCTCGGCATTTTGTTCTGTAAAATGCATTTCTCACTGTCTTTCCTGTGATTTATAATTCTATTTCTATTTATCTGGTACTGTGAACTTAAAATTTAAAATCTTCACCCTTAATGTGACCTGCATGAAATATGGACTGCTTTTCATGTGGATTAAACTAAATTTGTGATTTGTGATTAGGAAATGTCATGATTTGCAGTGTATTGATGGATATGGTTCTCTCATTTTTAATTTCTTTAGCGTAGGTAGTTTGGGGATTTATAAAGAGGGGATCAAGTGTAACTAAAGGCCTGCAAGGAGGTTGATAGGTGCAAGAGTTTTTTTTTAATAAATAATTGTCTGTGCCTGTTCATGAAACATATTGATGTAGTTGCCGGATAAGTTACCAAAGGCTAAAGTTGTCTGTGAGGATTGTGGGGTTTTCATCTCAGTTCCATCTGGTGAGTTAGAAAATGATTTCTTCATTTCTTCTGCAGAGAGGATTGGAGAGCAGGAATTTGAGTGCAGCCAACAGGCCCATGTTGGACTGTTGGTAATTAATTGTAGTATTATGCAGAAGCAACCACTTGTAGCCACATGCTCTAATGCTATGAGCTACAAACCCCACCCTACTTCCATTGGATCTGTTCTCTGGGGTACTGGGGTGAGATATCTGGATGGATTGGACTTTATGGAGACTATTGGCTGCTTTACATTATGTTTTATTCAGACGTTATCAGAAAGTGATAGTATCCCTTTTTCTATTAAGCGGCTCATTGTTATCAAATAAATGTTTCTTCCAATGTAATTTCTAGGTTTCATCTATATAAGGAGAACAAAGATACGCAAGAAGCCCTGGGGGTGATCGGAAATATGCTTGGCATCCAGGTGTGTGTTGGGATATATTCCATAGCATTCTGACTGACTGAATGTGAAGTTTTTATTGGATTATGAGTTATTAGGTTATTTTCTGTGATATTTCTTTTTTTGCCCTGTTGTTTATTGGGCATTTGAGACATGTGCAATAATTGAATTCTGTTTGCCATTTTTTTTTTTTTTGAATTTATGAATTGTCTGCAACATGGTTCATGATAGGAGAGAATGATATAGTTTGATCTATGTATGTGACCCCGCCTAGTAAGAGAAGGCTTGGTTGTTTTTGTTATGAATTATATGCTTAACATATTTATGATTGTGTATAAGCATATTTTGCATCTGTACAATCTTTTGTTTTCAGCCTGGAGATTAGGGAGTTTGGTATACTGTTACTTTCTATTGTTCTGCTAATTTTTCTACTCGTGAAATTATGATTCATGATGTAAAAAGTTATGGGTTCGGTAATAGGCACATTTTTATACTCAAGCATCCAATTTTGTGCATTTGGCAAGTGACATATTTTGTTGCAATGACTGATGAGTAAGGAAATTGACTTCTTGCATTATGTCTTGCCCTCTCCTTCCTCACTAACCACCCTCACAAGAAAAGTGCAATCTGCTCAGATTATTATTGATTGCTAGAAAAGCTTGTTGAATGTTTTGCACTTTTTCTTTTTAACTGACTGGTATATAACTGACAGTCAAGATCATTTGGATTTGCGGGTACAAAGGACAAGCGTGCTGTCTCAACCCAAAGGGTAATCAATTTTCACATTACTTCTGATTTTGATTTGAGCATTCATTCCTTTTTTTTCATCTTCCATAGTTATTACTGCTCATTTAGAGATAGATACTAAAGTTGATTTAGTTCTTGTTTTGTTTTTAGGTTACTGTTTATAAGCAGCGAGCAAGTAGGCTAGCTTCCCTTAATGAAAGGTTGTTTGGTATTAAAGTGGGTGATTTCTGGTAAGGTGATTGAATTTTGAGAGCTTGATCTTTCTACCTATCAGTTCTTTGATGGATGATCAAACTATAAATGTACTGTTGTCCAGTTATGTTAATGAAGGACTTGTTCTAGGCCAGCTCTTGGGGAACCGATTTACAATCACATTGCGGTGAGGGTGTTATCTATTCATGAAATACTTTTCCTAGGTTAAATTAGTATCTCATGCAGTACTGACACATTTTCTCAGAGGTGTTGTTGCAGATTCTGAAGATACTATAAAAGCGTCAGCAGATGCCTTAGGAAGGCTTGGCTTCATTAACTACTTTGGTTTGCAAGTACTTTCTAAGTTATCCTCTTTCTTTCTCTCCCCTCTTCATGTCTGTCTTTCTTCCTCAACTATTTTATTTCTTCTTGGATTAGTTTTTCTCTTACCTGGATTTATTATGATAAAGTATGATTAGATAGCTTTTAGAGGTCAAAATCCCTAAATTATTGCACTCATCTATTAAGACAAAGCTTTTAAAGCTCCCTTGTCCTAGTGATTTAGTATTTTGCAAGATTCTTTTCTAGTAAAATCTGTGCTATGCATGTTAGGACCCAATTGCAAGGTATGAGACTTGAGTCTCACATCAGAAATATGGGATTCTCATGGGGGTTTTATAAGGTCTTGGGCCCTCCCATCACAATAGCTAGCTTTTGTGATGTGGTTTTTCCAAGGTTTTTATCAATTGGTATCAGAACCTTCTATTATGTCTCTCAGCTGCAATTGAGCGGTGCGGGTGGTGATGCCGGCATTGCAGTGTTTGCCTTGGATTGGTCAAAGTGGTGCCTGTGTGGGCGTCGGGACTATGGAGCGTGGTGGGATGTTAGGACCCAATTGCAAGGTATGGGACTTGAGTCCCACATCAGAAGTATGGGATTCTGATGAAGGGTTTATAGGGCCTTGGGCTCTCTCATCACAATAGCTAGCTTTTGTGATGTGGTTCTCCCAAGGTTCTTTTCAATGCACCTGTGTTGATTTGCTAATTGACCACACCCTACAGATATAGTGTAAGTGACAACTTGTCTCCTTTTTCATTTTATGATGAGGATCTTCCTTACAATAAGGAGGGCATAATCTCTGATGGCATGCTTCTTATCTTCATCTTGATAAAATTCTTCTTCTATCCAAAGGAGGGAGGGGGAGAGAGGGTAGAGAGAGAGAGAACTCTGATGTCATGGGCCTGTCCTGTATACTATTTGGAGCCATGATTTGCAGTAGGCTGCTGCATGAGCCAATAAACTTAAAACATCATAAATCAGTTATTGTTATTTATCATTTCCCCATTGTATTGTTATTTTTATAACAGCCAGCAAAATTTTTTTCTAGACGATTATGTTCTTTTTCAGATTTATTTGAAATGCAATCTCTTGGAGTGTCATTCCCTCCAATGTGTTGGCGTTGTAAATTGTAACATAAACTTGTGTTGCACATCTCTGCATGACATACATACACTGTTTTGAAAGCTATCTCTACTTTATGGAATGTTAGTCTAAATTTCATTATGTTACGTGGTTTTGTTTGGATATGGTGTTGCTTTTTGCCAAAGATATAAAAAGCTTTTAAACTTGTTGGAGATTTCTGTTGACTTCATCTGCCCCGTTTCTTATGTTAAATTTTTACTGCTAAAATTTTTTCAAGTCCAAAACTTGCATAAAATTGTAAACTTTTGTTTTATATTTTGTCTATTCCTAGTTTTAGTCAATGCTGAAGCATATCATAAAGTAACATGGTATGTTTGACTCTATCTATTTTTGGACTTACTGTCTTTTTCACGTTTGCTTTATTAAGAGATTTGTGTGTGGATGTTCTCAGCGTTTTGGAAGTGGATCTGTGCCAACTCACCTTATTGGAGCTGCGTTACTCCGGGGGGAATGGAAACTTGCTGTTGACTTGATTCTTGATCCAAGAGATGGAGATATCCTTTTCATTGTTTTTATAATATAATGTATAATGAGTGATATGTCTTAATTGATTTGTTGTGGACTGATATTTAACATTAGCATGTTGATATCCTTTGTTCTTCATAACATTGTTATTTAAATACAAAAAGACGCTATAGCCAAGGCACGCAAGTACTACAAAGATAGTAGTGATGTTGAAGGGACACTTAAGCAGTTGCCTCGATATTTGGTTGCTGAAAAGGCTGTGGTAAGCTTCAAATGAAAATTGATTCTGCATGAGTTTCTTTCGGCACAATCATCAGTAATGTGCTATGCTTCATTAATTGGATGTGAAAGTGAAACTAATTTTTTGTTTTCCCCTGTACTTATCAACATATGATGTTATAAACTTATAACCAATTTATTGTTAACAAATCTACTGCAGCTGCAAAGTTTAAAGAAGTCTCCTGGAAACTACTTGCAGGCATTGAAAACTATTCCAAGGACTCTGAGAATGATGTGAGTTATAATTATCTGAAGATTTTGATATGCATTGTGTGGTAAATGTTTGGCTAAATTGGTGCTACACTGTAATTGGTAGGATTTTTTCTTGTTAGCGTAATTATATATGTTATATGTAATACTAGAGTGCATTTCTGTCACTGGCAATCATCTGGTGTTATACAATATTATAAATATCTTTTCTTTGGACACTGCACAGTCGTACTCTTATATTTCAGTTGTTTCTTACATGAAGAATCAAAAATGGTTTCTTTCACATCTCTTTCTCTTTTCCAATAAGATATGCCTGAGTTTGAATTCCACATAATTTTATGTGAAAAATTTTGGGACGCATCTGAGTTCACAGTGCATTCCTTTGTGTGTTTGGATTAGCTTTATTTTGCTTTCAGAAAAGTTAATAATCAAAATGTTCAAGTGATCTGGAAGGCTTGTTTTTTTGGCATAAAACAATCAAAACCAACATGCACAAGTGTTATTGCCACATTACAGATTAGATGCTTGTGGTTATGCTATCCAAGCATTAGTTTCCTCTTTTACAATAGAAATGATGTAACTAGGCTGTACTGTTGTGATGATTGGGGATTTTATCGTGATAAGCATGAAATTTGTCGCCAAAGTCAATTTTGTGATAGAAAGTATGTTTGCTTTGCTCTCCTCCACATCCTTTGGGGTTGCTGGTCTGTTCTATACTTCCATGTCAGGTTAGTTGTTTATTTTGATTGGAAAAAAAATTCTCTTTCCCTCTGTATATGTACATGTATATACACACACGCACACACACACACACACACACACACACTCTGTGTGTGTGTGTGTGTGAAACAGAGTTGTTGAATGATGAGTGCATATTTTTTTTCATCCTGTTGGTGTGCTTCACTAACATTGTAAAACATTGTTGGCTTTAATACCAAAATCTCTGCTTTTGACACAGTATCCATGATTTTTTCCTCCTTAGCTAGATGGCAAAGGTTTTAGTATTGTAATTCGAAATAGTGAAGTTTACAAATGCAAATGCAAAAGAAACCTAGGAAGATACAAAAGAAATTCCTGCAGCACCTTTTATAGTGGGCTATTGTTTATCTGATGATGCTGTCGTCTGTATCATGTTCATGTGCAAACACAAGTGCGATTAAAAGAACACAAATAAAAGATGATCATTTTATTTGAAAGATAATATCATTGATATTGATTTTATAGTTGCATCACTGCTTTTTTGTTAGGTATGTACATAGTTACCAAAGCTATTTGTGGAACCATGCAGCTAGTACAAGGGTGCAAAAATATGGTAAGTTGTGATTTATAATAATATTCTAGATCTATGTTGCTTTCTCCAGTGGCAATTAGCTTGTACTGCTACATCTCTTGACATCCTAACTGCATGTGATACAAAGCCATCCAATCCTTACCATGCATTGTCATAATTATGGTAGTTGAAGTTAAAAAAATCATTTCTTAAGTTGAATGTGATTATACTGTGTGGCAGGAACTGAACAAGTTGTATTAGGAGACTTGGTATATTGTAAGGAAAATCCTGTTGGAAAAGTTGCAGGGATTGTTGGACCTGAATGTGATGATGACTTCGGTGATAGGTATGATTCTAATATTGAAGATGAAGTCTCTGGAGATATCCCTGAAGAAAGCAATAGTTATGTCAAGGTTAGTCTTTCTATTTTGGCCCCTATTACAGAGATCTGCAAGTACTCAATCTAAATTGTAGCTTTAGAAGTATGTCCTCTTGTGGTTATGACTTATATTTCTCATCTGTTTAATTAGAGTCTAGTTCATACACAATATGTTAACGTGAGTTACATCTGTGCACAGATATTTCATCAGACCTATTTTTGGAACCTTTATGTATTGTGATTATTTGGGTAGTGAACGTTCAAGAAGATTGTATAAAATTGAGGCTTCTCTTTCTGATAAAAGAAGAAATTAATGAAGTCAGAAGTAGATGATTACAAAGAGTTATATAAGAAATCCTCCTTTGAAAAATAGAAAACAAACAATAGAGAACAAAGAAAACTTCAATAAATCAAAGCTATGCGATCTCTGAACACAGCTCATAAGAGAAACCACAGTAAAAAGACCATGTTTTTTACAACAGTGGAAGCTAAACTCCTAATCTTATCCCAAAGAGGCTGCTCAGTCACCTGTGTGCACGCTCACACCCCCCCCCCTCGCGGGGGGTGTGGGGGAACTTCTTAAAGATGTGGGAATTATGCTCCAACCAGATGGACCATGGAATTCATTTTGCCACAAAAATTTGGTTTCTTTCCTTCCACCCATACTAGTAAAGCTAGTCAACAGAAACTAGTACCAGGGGCATTGGGCATACCCAACACTCTCCAAAAATGGCAACTAATGAATTCCGTAAAGAAACAGCCACAGAACATTGTAAGAACAGATGGCACTTTTCAATTACACATTGCAGACTTATTGTGCATTTATATCTGTGCATGTAGAATCTTGCAATACTACAGTATGAGTTTCCTTCTCTATCTGTATCCCTGTTCATCATTAGTTATCAGCATAGTCAGTAAGCATTTAATGAAATCAATACCCACTTGAGCAAGGTTGCATAACCTTCCATGAATGAAATACTATGTTGAGGCGTTTTTCTCAAATAAATGTATGAATTTCATATAATTTTAGGTGTAAGAACTTGATTTAATGTTGACCAAAATTTGAAGGTAGCATAGACTGAAGTCAATTTTTCCAATGGAAAAGGAGATCTTATTTGATAGAAGAGTGGGGAAGTACAACAAAGGGAAGGATATAATATATTGATGCAACAAGGACAAGAGAAGTTACATGAATGGTTTTCTTGCATGAGATTGACAAATTAAAGTTGGTTTATTTCATATGACAGGTTGTGACTGCTGAAGATCTTAATTCAGGATGTTATACGATTGATGATGTCATACTTCCTACACCAGGGTAAGCTTTGACAATCAATGCTGATTAGATTCTTCGATTCATTTAACTCAGATCTTCTGAACCAGTTTTCAGTGTGCCTTTATCCTTTCTCTTTTGGATTGAGTCTGACATTTCTGCATTGATGGTCTTGCAGTTCTCGAGTAATTTATCCGACAAATGATGTTGCCAAAGTTTATCATGATTTGGCAAATAAAGTACGTATCAAGTTGGCCTCATGTACTTCTCATGTCCTGAATTTAAATGCATATGATTAGGAGTGGTATCCAAAGAGTTAAGGCCAACTGTTATGGTGCTTTTTTCTTTTTTTGAAGAATGAATGAAGTGATGTTGACTGATTGCATTTTGAGGTACTTGAGCAAAAAATTTTATTTCATGATTCATGATGGGTAAAATTAAAATAATGTCCTTATAAAGTTCATTTAATTTTGTCAAGCTGGAAATAGTCCTTGTGTAAAGAAATAAAAGATGCTCTTAAATTCGAGAAATGTTGATTTTATAAGGTAGTTTTGAGTTGAAGGCTATTTTTTATGTTTCTGATTTACTGTAGGACACCAACCTGAAGATCCTGCTGTATTTATTAAGATTGATATTCAGTAATATATTGATTCTTTGAATTGGCGATTCTACTTTAGATTACTAGATATTTCTGTTTGGGTTGCTTGCCTACTCTTTTTGCTTCCTGCCTTATTCTGTAACCGTTTAACTGTTACTGTTCCATGCGTAGTTGTTCTTTTTTCTAATTAGTCACCTGTTTTCTTTGTACTGATCAGGATGGAGTCAGTTTGACAGTGTGTGCGCATAGTGTGAAGTATGCAATAAGAATCTGAACTCAAATCTCAATGAGCCCAATGCTTCATTCATTGCCTTTTTTACTGTATTATTTTACTCGTGCGGATTCTCTTACTCTTGTTTATTCCTGCTTGTTATTAGGGAATTCTCAATAACTAGTGTGACTGGAAGTTACAGGAGGGTTTTTCAGAAACCAGTTGACTTTGAATGGTGTGTACCTAACCCCTCAACTTGATTGTGTAGACAGTTAACTTTCACCCATTTTGTTTTTGGCATGTGTTTCCCTTTTTGAATAATGTCTTTGATTGTGTCCTGTTGCAGGGAATTACTAACATATACTGATATTAGTAAGCCATTGGTAGAGACGGATTTAGACAAGATTGTCAAGTCTAAACCTTTAAACAATGTCACACCAGTGGATGCACCAAATGGGAAAAAGGAAGAAGATAGCATGATACAATTAGAGAACTGCGATGATGTTGCAAAGGTTGAGACTGATAATAATGAGACTGCAGGTGAGGAAGTAATATTACCACACGATGAATCTGTCTGTGACTCCAGCTCTCAAGATTCCCATACTGCTCTCAAATTGAGTTTTACTCTTCCTACTTCATGCTATGCAACGATGGCCATAAGAGAACTGCTGAAGACTTCAACATCTGTAAGCATTCAATTTGAAAAATCTCGTATCTATTATTATGATTCTTCAAATAAATAATAATTGGAATAAACTTCTATTGATTATGGGTAATTTGTTCTTAAATAATAAACATGTGAAAATTATGAAATGTGAGAAAGCTTGATTCTGGCCTCACCCCTACAAGTGTCAGATATATACTTTTTAAACTCAGGCTATGCTGAATTATTTTGGCACAGTTGAAACTGGCTGGGAAGAGGTGGTCCATTTAAGCTCCTAACCAGCCCCTGCATATTTCCTTTATATCACTGCCTTTTGCAGTTTAATGTGCATATAAATCTTTTTTTTTCCCCCCTCTCTCTTTTTATGCTGTTGCAGGTTGCATATCACAAGACATTAAACCAATAAGAACGCGGCTCCACATGTAGCATTATTTTTCGGCAGGAGAAATTGATTCATAAGAACGGAACACCCGAAAGGGAAGTTTCATCTGTCAAATGTTACGAATATTCATTGGATTCTGTATCTCGTCGGAAGAGGTAGAGCAAAATCCTCTCAAAGTACACTTCGTATCTTGTTACAGAACAGTAGAAGTTGACACTAGGACCATTTCTGCTGAAATTTTAAGTTGAATATTTATGAATGCTATTAATGTTTGATTTTGCATGAGAAGATTTCAGTCTGTTGGATTTAGTACCTTGTCCACACTCTCTTGTTCCATTCTAGCAATAGCATACCATCTCTTTGCTTTCATGTTGTGCATGTTTAGCTGCAACTTGCGCATCCCTATGCTTTCCTAGGATAAATGTTAAACGTAATCAATTTGACTGAAGTGTAGGTAATGGAACTTTTGGGCCATTTGTTTGGAATTTGAACGATTATTATTATTCTTTTCTCCTTTTTTGGGTCTGAATTATTTGCTTTCCTTGTTAATAACCGATTTGTTTATATATATATATATATATATGGAGAGACAGCTTGATCAATGACTAAAATGGAAATGCCAATCTGCATGCTCATGTGGAAATCATGTTCATATATACAGGCTCTTAAAAATGCACGCTCTGTGGGAACATAGTAAATGCTTGAAGATAGTTGAAATATTCTTATTGCTTGTGTTCTTAACCGGAGACTGACCCTCTAGGGAAGGGAAGAAGATCAAGGGCTCTGAGAGTCGACGCTGTACAATAGCATTGTATCCGTTTGTACCATGGGAAGATTCCCATGCTTTGGACCCATCCTCTGCACGTTATCACATGTCCTGCCATCTGGGTGCCGTTTATTACACCATCCCCATCACCTACTGAAACCAGTCTCAATCAAAATAAATACACATATTTTCCTTTCTTTCTTTCAAGTTGTCATTTCCCATCCCAGTCCTCTCCTCTCATCACTATCACGGTCTCGCTCCCTTCTTGCGTCTACTTCAATCCTTAATTGCACTCTTTCTCCTTCCATTTACCTCTTAACACGTTATTCATTTTTCTAATCAACGTGTCACTCAATAAGTTAATGTTAGGGTGCGAACCACTAATAACAAGACACACACAGTCGTTTCAGTTGTTTAGACTTTGTGATTTTTTGAGTTTTTCTAAGTAAGTCGCCATTTGAGAAACTAAAAACGTACAGAAAGAAAAAAGGTACATGTATATATTTTTTTTCTTTTTTAAATTCTTTAACAAACGCACTGTGAAAAACCTTTATATACGGGTCTGATTGTATGCGTACACTGCTTGCATTGTGAGTGAGACCTAGCTATGAAAAGATGAGTGTGAATTTGTTCAAACGATAAGAGGCTTGAATGAGTTTAAAATGAATTGAATATACCTTTCAATGCAACGTTGGATTAACTTCTCCAAGAGCACACCACATTCTACTGCTGATCACAATCTTGGCCGCTACCTCCTTCTATGATTCTAATATTACCGGTGAAAGTACACTCGCTGCCAAAAAGCCTACCTCAAGGCTTGCCCTAGAAAGTTACTATTTACATTTTTTTGTGAAAGTTAAATTCATATCTTTAAAGGAAGAATTTAATTTAAATATACTGGCAGTGTTAGCCAAAAGAAATAATAAAAAGTATTAATTTATATAAATAATTATATATTATAATAAAAAATTTATTATCATTTCTTATTTTTATTTATTTTTATTAATTGATAATATAAAATTATTTTATACTGTTAATGTATATCAATCAAACTCTTAAAAAAAATACGAACGATTCAAATGGGAGTATAAAACAAATTAATAGACGAATAACACGTAGACCAAATCCTTTTATCGTGATGGGGATTATTTATGAATTTTTTAAATGACACCAGTATCTAATTAAAATTAAAATAAATATACAATAACAATCACGAATTTAGTTATTTTGACTTGAATTTATTTTTCAAATATTAAGATTGACTTTAGGTTCTAACTTTAAATTGGATTACACAAATAAAATAGCTACAAGAAAATAAACATGCATTGTAATGGCAAAATGTGCGTAGACACCCATTCATTTATTATGTACAAACATCTGTAGCAGTTTCAATCATTTTCCTGCTAACTCATGTACTTTGGGAGGCGATTCAGTTGGCACTTGGCAGACCTATTAGTAACGAGGGAATCCTCACAAGAAGATTTCTCAGATTTAATTTTCTGCTCCGCCTCTAGCTCCCTCATCTTCTTGCTGATTAGACATGCCAGGTGCTCTATCCACCTTAATTATTTAGTTTCTTCTTTCTTTTGCATTTATGTGTGTTGTCGGTTAACATTACGATGCCTTAGATGGACTTGTACATCTGCGTCTATTAACAATTGAATTAATCAGATCTAGTCGCAGATCCTCTATGTATTCTACAAATTAATCAATAGCGCAAACTGGTAATAATGCGCCTGATGCTGCTTAGAATTCGCAACTAATTCCCCTTCATACCACCCTTTGAGAAAGAGAGAGAATTGTAATCTGCTCGATCATAACTATAGAACTTCTTTTATTTTGATGAATGATGGAAAAGATGATTCCCCTTAAAGTAGTTACATTCCATGATGCCAATGGAACTCTCCCCCCCCCCCCTTTCTTTTTTTTTTTGGGTTTTTCTGTCTCTCTCTCTTCCCCCAAACACCAAAAAAACAAAAATAACACGTTTCTGATAAGTAATAACTGAGTAAGAATGTTACTACTGAAAAGAAATGAATGATTAGCAGGTATGCCAAATAAATTCATAAATTGACGCTAGCAATCATGCAGGTTAGCATAGTAGTGTAGACCAATCACCGTGGCATGGAGCATAGAGCATAGCGCATAGAGCATACAGTGACAAGACACGAGATGCATATGGCGCAATGTTTATGTAAGGGTGAGGGGGTCCCACATTGTCTTTTAGTAAGAGAGGCTCCTTTGGGGCCCACACGACAGCAGACAGAGGCATTTAATTCATACTTCATTTCATTGTCGTATTTGATTTTCAGCATTTCATTTCATATACGCATCCATCAACTCACATCACATGTGTTGGCTGCTGTTTCTATGACTGTGTGCAAAGTGCAGGCGTCCACCGCCACTACGCAGCACAGTGAGGGCTTGCACGTGCTCGCTGCTGAGGCTGTACGATAAGCACTGTATCCCCTCTGTAACATGTGAAGATTCCCTTCCTTAAATCAATGGCCCCACCCCTCTGCATGTTTTCACGTGTCCTGCCATCCCCGTAGCCGTTAATTACACCATCATCACCGTCATCTACTCCATGCCCCACACACATATAAGTATACCTTTTTCAACCCAATCCTTCCTCCGACCACATCCCTACCCCTCACCTCGCGCGTCTCCTCCAACCCTCAATCATATGTAAAATAAATTTAATTTTTATATATCATCAATATAAAATTTTTTTATATAAATATCTAAATATATTATTATATTAATAAAAATATTTAATATAATTATCGATTATTTAAATAATCATATAAATAAAATTTTTTAATTAAATCACAATAATACACTAAAATTAAACTCATATAAAATATATTATTTTATTTTAATACACATATTTTGATATTTACTTAATATTATATCTATACACACAATGTTTAAAACACATTTCCTATATCAAAAAATAAATTACATATTCGATCATTTATTTTAACTTAAGTTCGAATTCAGCTTTAGGTTTAAAAATCTTCAAATAATTTATTGTACTTCCTGCACTTGGTATAAAAGTAATATTCACACGGTAATTTGTTAAAGAATAATATTGAGTGGTACGAAATGAAATTTCATGATTTACGAAAAGCTGGTTTTCTTTAAACATTTCTTAAATGTTTACACATTCATAAATTTCGTAATTGTTTGATTTCTGATCGGACAAACAAATTTTATAATTCCCTTCGCAACTTTTCTTTTGTACTAACGAGCAATGCACTTTGTTAAATATGTGATTTTAGCATGTGAAGTATTAATTATGTGAATTACTTAAGTTGACATTTCAAAAATTACATTTAAATATGACTAATATTTCAATTGTACTTTTGGTAGAATTGACTATATAAAAATATGAAAAATCATGGGTTAATATATTTGAATTTTAGTTATATTATTGATAAATCTATTAAAAAAATTTACATCTATTAGACTCATTTGAAACATAAGAAAATATATAATTATCTATACATTGATTTTTAAATATCTAAATAATAATATTCAAAGTTAAGGATAAAATATCATTACTCATGAATGAGGTATGTTATTTGTATATACCAAAATTTTCAATACCCTAACACCCTCTCTCAGCTTTTTCTCTCTCCATCAATCATTTCACTCTTTTCATTTTCTTTTACAATTTTTTTTTTCTCCTTTCTATTACTAAGTGTCTAAGGTGTCTACCTACCCAGTGGTACAAAAAACATTTCTCCTCATAAATTGACTAAGAATCCATCTTGGTGGCAGTTTGATTTATGAGAGTGAGACTAAGCTTTCTAGCTAGATTTGCTTGACGGGAGGTGTTATAATAGAAGATAAATATGACTTTGGATTTCGTCTGAAAAAGAGAAAGGCTGCAATGAATTGAATATACCTTTCACCTCATTGCGAGGCGGTTGTATTGACTTGTCCAAAATTCACATCATATTTTATAGGGTTTTGCCAAAGGATGCCAGTTAAGGAATTAAAAAAATAATAATTTTACTATATTTGATATGTAAAAAGCTTAATTTTTTTTATTTTTTAAATATATATTTTTTATATTTTTAACTAGTGTATTTAACGTACTGATTAAATAAGTCCTATTTTATATTGCGTAGAATATTATATTATATCTTAGGAGGTAAGGTGAGGCGAGTTCACTTCCTTCCAAAAGGGTGTCGGGTGTCGGGGGCCTATCTCTTCCCTTCCATGCAAGGACAAACTCCTTGAAAAACGCGAGAGAGAGAGAGAGAGAGTTAGCGTTTCACAAAGTTGCTTGTAGCATTTTGCTGTTTTACAGTGAGCACTATAGGGCGAGAGGTAAAGAAGATAGCAGTTCAAACACAAACCCCAAAATGTTCGATGGAGCGCAAGACCAGTTCCCCCAATTCATAGCACCAAGGACCACTCTTCCTCTTCACTTATCCTTCCCACTCCATGCTTCTCCAGCTCCAAATGCCTTCCTACCCTCTGATCCTTATAACCCTTCTTCTCATCAACTTCCACTCCAACCCAACCTCTTTCACCCATTGCACCACAAAGATCAAGAAGAGAAGGAAGCAAATAGCACGGTTTCTTCAATCAACTTAGAGATTGAAAGAGATCAAAGACAGTTACCTGATGAATTAATCGATTCTTGGACTAACGATGAAGTGCTTGCACTTTTGAGGATCAGATCTAGCATGGAGACTTGGGTCCCAGAGCTCACTTGGGAGCATGTCTCTAGGTACCTTCACCTTTCAACTTAATCATATGCTGTCAATCAAACCCCATTTTTTTGGCTTTCTTTAACTTCTTTTGAGCAAGTCAATAAAGTTGAACTCCTGGGCTTTACATGAACATCCGCCGAGAAATTCGTTAATGGAAAATTAATAAGCTTGATTTTGTGTTTGATCGGTGGATGTGTCATATATCATTACCTCCATATGGTAGACAAACGCACACGAGCACATACTACAGTGCTTTAGCTCACAGCCTCACACCCTGACACAGTGAGACACATGCGCGCACACACACGCCCACACAAACTCCGAGAGAAAGAGGACTCAGCGGAGGGAAGGGGCGAAAATTGAAAAGGAACACATTTTGTCTATACTGTGTTGGAGACAATATTGGTGTGATGCAAATCAAAATAAATGCTGCTAAGGTTGGTGCTGAATTTTATATGTTTATGTGATGTGTGCAGGAAGCTAGAAGAGCTTGGGTTTAAGAAGAGTGCTGAGAAGTGCAAGGAGAAGTTTGAAGATGAAAGCAGATATTTCAACAACAACATTAACTACGCCAAGAATTACCGGTATCTTAGTGAGCTTGAAGAGCTCTATCAAGGTGATAATCAAAACCCTGATGATGATCATATTGTGGCTGAAAAGACCCATCATCAGCTTGAAAACCCAAGTGATGGAGGAGGAGACATGATGGGCCACGCATTGGAAGAGGATTCAAGAAATGTTGACAAATCGGTGAGCAAACAATGTGAGGAAAGTGACAAGATCGTGGAAAAGTCAAGGGACCCGAAGAGGAAGAGGAAGAGGCGCGGTAGGTTTGAGATGTTCAAGGGTTTCTGTGAGAGCATTGTGAACAAGATGATGGCTCAGCAAGAAGAGATACACAACAAACTCCTCGAGGACATGATGAAAAGAGATGAAGAGAAGTTTGCGAGAGAGGAAGCGTGGAAGAAGCAAGAGATGGATAGGATGAACAAGGAGCTTGACATGATGGCTCGAGAGCAAGCTATTGCCGGGGATAGGCAAGCCACCATTATTGAATTCTTGAAGAAATACGCAGCTAGTTCTCGTGAAAGCCACAACTTCGGAGGTGGAAACGGGAAGCACAAAACAAAGGATCCAAATCGGAATGGACGCACTTCTTCTCCTCCATTAATGCACTCCTCAAACCCTAATACTTCTTCTGAAGAGAACAATCTTGAGCCAACGCCTTCTTCTAATGTGATTCCATGTCATCAAACCACTTGTTCTTCTCCTGCTCGAAACAATTCGGGTTTATATGCAATCCCAGCAGAAAACCCTAGCTCGAGTGACACGTTATTACAAGTTCCTTCTTCTTCCACCAATTCATCTCCAGCTCCCTACAACCCAGGTTCTTCTCTCGGCAGCCAGGATAATCCACCATATCAGTCAAATTCAGTTTCCAAATATAAACCCTCCGCAACCAATTTGCCCATAACTGAGAAAGAGGACGTTGGGAGAAGATGGCCAAGAGATGAAGTTTTGGCATTGATAAGCCTCAGATGCACAAATCTGAAAAACAACACTGAAGACAAGGAAGGAAACAAGGCTCCTCTATGGGAAAGAATCTCACAAGGGATGTCAGAGCTGGGATTCAAGAGAAGTGCAAAGAGGTGCAAAGAAAAATGGGAGAACATAAACAAGTACTTCAGAAAAACCAAGGATGTTAATAAGAAAAGGTCCCTTGACTCTAGGACCTGTCCCTACTTCCATCAATTGAGAAGTCTCTATAGCCAGGGAAAGCTCGTTCCACAGTCTGAGAGGTCGGAAAATCACTTGAATCCAACCGCGAATTCCGGGCAAGTGCCTCTAGATGAAGCTCAAGCCGAGTCTTCTCAAGTGGGGTCTGGTGGTTTCAGTGTGCATGTTGATCATGGAGATGAGAATACTTTGATGCAAGTACCTCCTTTGAATTTTGATTAGTTTTGATTAATTGATTGTCCATTTTCTATGACGTAATTAATAAGTACCACTCCTTCGGTATCTTACTGTTTTTCTCCATTTCTTTTGCTTTTGGTGATGGGAGGGCCTTTTCTACATAGCATGAATTGAATGTGTCCGAGTACATATATGTTTAGTCTTTGGTAAGCACCGACAGCTTGAGGAATTAGAACAATATTTCTGTTTCGTGGTGCGAGTATGACTTTTAGATTCCATTTTAAGGTTAGTAATTTTTTTATAACGGTTGATGGCTCTTGTATATGCTAATATGCAGTAAGCAATGTTATTTGTAAATCGAACTTTAATATTAGATATAATTTTATTTTACATAAATATATAACAATTTATTGTATTTCGATATATACGCATTTCAAATTTCAATATCTATCGTTATTCATATTAATATATAGTATTTATGTGGTATCTATACATTGAGGTCCAAAATATATTTTCCATATGCATTAATAGGGAACACAGTCATTGACCCTGGAAAAAAAAAAGGTGGACAAGGCATCGACATTCTAGTTATAAGAAGTAAAAGGAATTATCAGTGTATGCTTCATCCAAGTATATAGAAGTTAATAACTTATTAGCCAACTTGCGTTGTGATCAATCAATAATATGCTTAAGGATGCAAAGCTGATATATATAGTAATTATACAGTGTATTTACCCCGACATACACGGGTTAGTTAAATATTTACAATAACAAATATATGAATATAGTTAACATTTTCCAAAATTTTTATTTATTACAATCATATTTTTTTGTATAAAATAATGTTAAGCAAAATAAACATATATAGTTAAACATTGGGCATTGAAAAACATTCAAGAAAATGATACTATTTTTCACATTTTAATCATAATAATAATAGCAATGAGCTTGTGCAAATTATATATTTTGTATCATCCGTTTGAGGTATTAAAATTTGTAACAAAATTATTTTCCTAATTCTTTGAGCCATTATATCCCTGATATTTTAACTAATCAAAAAGTAAATAACTCTGTTTGCGAATGCTTAAAGTATCAAATCTAATAAATCTAGTCAAAAGTTAAAGATATATAATTTGAGTGCTCTAAGATTAACAAAATTAATTAATAATTTAAATTATTTATATTTTGTTATCAAATTCAAAAAAATTATTATAATATTAAAGTATAAGTAAAAATAATTTATTAATTTAAATTTAAATTTAATACACCTTGTTACTAATTATATGGTAGATATATCTAGTATTACTCATGCAATGTATAATAAAAATGTTCAATAACAATTTTTTTGTCATATAGGTTTTATTGTCTTAAATAAGATTTTAATAAGAACTTGTAATATAAGTTGTAAAGACCTTTTAAAATTCTTTATCCCTTGCTTCTTCAAGCTATTAAATCCATGGAATTCAAGTTACAAAATCTGGTGTATTTTTATGATTCAAATGCTAAATGACATTGCTTATTGATGCGTATGGGACTTTTCTTTGATGAGGTGATCCATTATGTGATATGCTACTCAATCTACTTAAATAAGATTTCAATATAAACTTGTAATATAGATTGTAAAGAGATTATAAAAGTTCTCTGTTTCTATTTTTTTTAGCAGTTAAATTTATGATATTTTTGGATCATTGTAATCTTATAATATATATAAATATTATTTATTAATTTTATGTTAATTTAAATTGATAGTAATTATGTGATAATGATAAGTAAATCATTTCTCATGTAATATATATGTTTGTTATTAGCTATCAATGTTAAAATTTGATATCACATATTTAAAGTATCAATATTAGTAAAAAAGAATTATTCTATAGCTTTTGCCATGCGAGCATTATTATCTTACCAAAGTTTTAAAAAATAATTACTATGACATTAAAGACATATATAAATATAATTTATTAATTTAAATCATTCATCATTATAAGTATATTAATCATTACATGTGCAATCGATATGTTTATATCACCTTGCGATATATATTTGTATCACCCATAAATGTTAAAATTTGATATCATCCGTTTTAGGTATCAATATTAGTAGGAAAGTTCATCTGTAGCTCTTTATCATGCGAGCATTATTTTCTTATCAAAGCTTAAAAAAATAATTATTATGATATTAAAAACATATATACATATAATTAATTAATTTAAGTTTGATTTAGATCATTCATAATTATAGATATATTAATCATTGTTCATACAATTTATATATTTGTATCACACGTGCAGTATATGCTTGTATCACATGTACAACAAATTTTTGGCATCCGCATGGTATTTTTATTTATTAAAGGGTAAATAATATTTATGAGGATTAATTACACTTTAGCCCCTGTATTATAGGCCATATGCACTTTACTCCCTATATTTCAAAAACGTGCATCCTAACTCTCTGAACCTTCGTGAATGTGCATTTTACCTAAAATAAGTATACTATACTCCATTAAATTTTGAGTTATATGTAAATTGATCGCTGAATTTTTCTAAATGTGCAACTTGACATCCTAAATGTGTGATACCTTTACTTATAATTGATGAAAAAATTAACAAAAGAACCAAAGTGCATATTTAATAAAACACAGGAAGTCAAGTTTTTAAAATGTAGGGGGATAAAATGTAATTAACCATATTTCTTAATACCTAAACTTATTTATTAAGATGTACTATTAATATTTTGCACATATTAAAATAATAATTAATAATAAAAATAAATGTACTTATATACATATTTAATTAACTAAAATAATTTTTATTAATCTTCATTATTATATATTAATTAAGAATTTAGCATTTATCTCATTTGTGGCTATTGGTCAGTGATGGAATGGGTGATTTATTAGAGACAGGCCTATGGACATATGCAATCTAATTACTCTTTTGAAATTCAATTCTAAGCTTCATGAAATTTTATATTGTGAGAAGTAATTCTCATATTCCCCATCAATTTTGGGATGAATTGTCATAAAACAAACTAGTTACATGTTTGGATAAGGTATCATAAATACACTGGGATTATCCCATCTGACACTTTATATTCAACCACATCTTATTTTTGCATTCCTCTTGTACCTGCAAGATGATGCCCAAATTGCTAATTAATCAAATGAAGGTGTATACGTTCACCCCATATGTGTCCACCTTACATATGTCAAGTACTTTTGGCATTACTTAAGAAAGCCCTTTGAAAAGATATTACTGATAAAATCCATAAAATTATTGTCTCTTATAAGATATAAATATTATTTACTCCATAAAAGTACTAAAAAATAAAAAATACACAATGAAGAACAAATTGATGGATAGAGTACTCCAATAAAAAATAGAGAAAGAAACATAGCCTTTAGTAAACAAAAGAACAAAGATAAACACGAATAGAATGTTTAAAAAGTAGAAAAAACGAAGAATGAAATGCAAATTAAAAACAAATGAAACCTGAATATTAAAGTATGTACATAAAAACAAGGGTACTTACTCGGATATCGACTCCTTTCATGAATGAGTTAAATGGAACCTATATAAGGGGGGAACAAAGATCAACAAACAAATGAACAAAAATAAACATTAATAGAATTTGAAATAAATATGAAACACACATATTAACGTATGTACATAAAAATAAAGCTAGTTATTTAGATATCAACTTCTTTCATCAATCAGTTAAATAGAACCTGAATAAGAAAAAAAAATCGAATGTAAACAATTGAACAAAAATAAAAATTTGAAATAGATGAAAAAATGGAAGAAGGAAGTGGATATTAGTGTTTAAGAATGCAATAGCAAGAGACATATGAAGCAATGAAGAAGAGAATAGTGTAGGAAACAAACTTGCCTGTAGCACGTAATGGGAAGTGATAAAAAGTGAGAAAGAAAAATATGCTATAGTATTTTATTTCTAAAATGGAGAGTAGGAATATAATCTCCTAGTATCGTGTCAGTGATATATGCCTTTCAAGTTTCCTTCTTTAAATTTAATTTTAATTTCCATAGATATAGAAATAAACTGATATGAATTCAAAAATAAGTGCATATACATTTAAACGTTTTCTCTAGCAAGTGACTGATAAAATATATTAACAATCAGCAACAACAATGAAAGACATTTGAGAGCATGGAACGAAAATAATCTTTTCATTAAAAGTGTATGGAAGGAATGTGTCGGTACTTCCTTTTCAATCAAATAATTTTTTTCTCTTATGTGCATGAATCGAAAAGTTATTGCTAAAATTAAGTATATATACATTTAAATTTAAATTTAAATAAATATCAAACCATAATCAATGCCAATTTATAAATAAAAAATAATGAGCAATCAATGCAAAGATTAAGTAAAAAAAAAAAAAGAAAAGATACCAGTATCGATTTAAAATCAACTTAAAATAAGAAAATGTAAAAACACACATTTATGAACTTGAAAAATAAATATTTGAAAACATAGGTGTGATATATTTAGGCAAGAAATAGGATAGCTGAAATGGTGCCATGTGTCACTTTCCATAATTGCTGAAACCCTGTTTTTATATATGTAATAGATGCACAAGCGCGGATATATAGACATTGAGTAATTATATTTTTTAATTAACATTAATGAAGTTTGAACTCTTAATTTCATGGATACTATTTAAACCTCTTATCACTATACCATTTTTAGTAGATTTGAAATAATTAATTCTAACATTTTAATAAACAGGAAGTAAAATATATCCTAATAAACTAGGATAGCCATATTGGAGTTTCTTATGTTGTGGGGTGCTCTTTAATTAATACTATTTGAATTTTCGTTTTTCTTTTTGGGTAGTTATTAGTGGGATTCATATGTTCTAAACTTCTAACATTACTAGAAAATTAATTGGTTACAACCGATTTTTCGGTCAGAAAAACTACGAAATTGGTCACAAAGACCGTTTGCGACTGATTTTTCAATAGCATAAAGGCAGGTTGCAAATTAATTTGCAATCCAAAAAATCAGTCGCAAAATTTTGCGATCAATTTTGCACATCCAAAAGCATGTTTGAATTGGTCATTTGTTAACTTATTTGCGACAGAAAAATCGATCGTAAATTTCTAGGTTTCACTAGTAAGTTTGTGACCGATTTTTCGGTCATAAGAATTTGATTCTTAAAACATAAATTCGGTCACAAATAATTCAGTCACAAAATCAGTCGCAAATTTTAAAATATTCATACCAAAGAAACTGGAATGTTATGCATTCCCCATGTGGTACACCTAAATTAAACAGTCAGGAATTCAGTAGCAGTCCAGAATTCAACAATCAATATTACATACAACTAAACATTACATATCATTAAGTGTTAGTAGCTAATATTTCAACATCCCAAAGCATAAAAATTTAGTTCGTAAAATTTAAAACATACAAATATAAATATAAGTAAGTAGTATATAATACAAAATATAATCAATAAGAAATATAAGTACTATGTTCAGTCAAATTTTTCTCCATCATCAGTTGATCCCTCATCCTCAGATTGGTCTGCAATGGTGGGTTGGAAATCAGTAAGTTGACAATTCATCTGTTGCATCATTTGATGCACAAGTTGATTGGTGGCCTGAAACTATTTCTCATTAGTCTCTAACCGATCTAGAAGCACCCTATTCTCTTCTGCCATTTTTTTCCAGTAGCTTTTCATGCTCTACTCTTTGTACCCACACATTGGACTTCGAACTAGAACATGATAATATGGCCTTTCATCAATAATAGTGGACTCTAAACCAAGGCCAATATCCTTCCTCTTTTAACTCTAGTAGTTTCATACCACACATCTAACTCAGTAGGTGGAGGAGTTCCATCCTAAGAGGCTTTCTGCGTTGCCTCATCCATAGCACGTGTATATTTACATGCCAATTATAATATTATATCAATTAATATAAGAGTTTTTCTTTAAGAGTGGTTCTAACATATAAATAGATTTTGCATTATATATGAACATAATTTAGAGCTATAACTATATTCTAACATGTTAACAAGATATGCACTAAATATGCACTAACTACTTACATCAACATGCTCTGATCTCCTATCGATCCATATTTGATCTTTATGTTTGTGTGTGTGATGATTTTTATATTATATGTAAATTTTGTTTCCTAATAATATCGGTCGCAAAATTAATTTTTTGCGATCGATATTATTTGCTAACAATTTATCGTTGACTTGCAAAATCTGTCTCAAATTTGGTTGTAAATTTTAAATTTGTGATCGATTTTGCAATCGATTTTTTAAAAGGATTTTCATACTTCCATCAACAAAATCGATCGTCACATATTTTTGCTTACTTTTTTCGCAAATTGGTCGCAAATTTAATGTTTTTTGGTCGCATTTCCGACAAATTCTAGTAGTGTAACTGAATGTTGCCAACATTTTGATTGATCATTATTAATGAATGGTTCATAGGCTATGTAGTACGAATACTGCAAAATAGTGGTTGTATCCATATCTGATACTTGTCATATCAGATACTTCATATATACTCTTAAATACTTTTAATTATATTTTATAAATTTTTGCTTTAATGTTTTTGCATTTTTTTTATACCTATAAAAATGGAAATTCTAAAACAATCAATAAGATAAGTGTAGCTTAATATAATTACAAGAATTTATACTAACATTCACATCATTATTCTCGTATTTCAATTTAATATATATGTTTTTATATTAATTTTATATATTATATAATAGACATATTAATTGTATCCTATAATTTTTAAATATTATCATACTACTATATTTGTGTCATATTATATCTGTATCCTGTATCTATCTCCATGTTTCATAGTTCATAGCATATGTTCCTGAGCCAAAATGTATATCCCTTATGGATAATATTATAGTCTCCTACAAATCCTTTTATAAATCTTTGTATGTATTAAATGGAGTAAAAAGTAAATACAATCAATGACTTGAAATCTTAAAAAGTGCTCCTTCTGGTTCAAAATAACTAGCACTTTGAGTAAAAAAATTTTGTTCATATTATTTGCACTCTCACATTTTAATGAAATATTTATTGAAAATTTGTTTTATTTTGCCATTCATTCAACTCTAAACATAGCAAACAATAAAATATTAATACAATAATTTAGTTAATAAGAGTATTTTAGTAAATATCTTTATAATTAATCGTTGATTTTAGATTTCTTAATACTCGTGCAAATAGTCAAAATGACATTTATGTTGAACGAAATGCAGTAATCAATAATTACTTTAATTAGTATATAGGAGAATTTGTAGGAAGATGTAGTAGGAGGATTTAGAATTATTCAATCCTCATTCACGGCTTCTATTTATTCCATAATCATTAGTGCTAATATACATTCCCAAGAAAAGATCATTTGAGAGAGGATAGAGCCGATTTTGAATCATTAACCTAGCGCTTCGTTCATATGAAACATATATAATCTAATTATTTGTATTTCGAATATTTCGCAATCGTTACTAAATTTGCATTTAGCAACTCTGAAGATTAAAACAAATCAATGAGCTTTTAATCATCATCCAAATAGGAAATAAATGTCTCAATAAGAACCATGAAGAGTTACATCTATATACATTAGCAATATAAACCGGACAGAAGTGTGCTGAAAACAAAAACCATAATCTGGACTTATATAACAGTTTGTATATAAGACTATATCTAATTTAGATAGTTTATAAAATTAATTTTCATACATAATTAATGTAAAATATTTTACATTATCAATCAATCCTATCTTATATTTTATATTATTTTTTAAATAATTATAATAAGAATAAAGTATTTTAATGATATAACAATGCATATTTAATTGGTTGATACTGCCATAGTATATACAATCAATACATGCATAATGACTAATAGGAGTGAATACTATCCAGCTCCCAAAAAAAAAAAATGGAGTGAATACTACAATATTGTTAAAATTGAAATAAAGGGCTAATTAATTACAGAGGTTTTCAAACACTCCACAAGGACGCGTATGAAAAAGTGAAGGAAAACACTGTCCTATCCTTGTTGTAGTTTGCCCCAAACGTGTCTTCTCTCGCACATTTCAGTGTGTCTTAGCATATATATCTATAAAAATGAGTCAAAATATCATTTCTCTTAATTACAATATGCAGTTGGTTGAAAAGGAAAAAAAAAAAAGTATACCTTTGGTGTAGATTGCAGTTTTTACAATTCACTTGCCTACAAGAGAAATTATCTTATATGAAAAGTATGTATACCGCATTATTCAAGATCTTAGAACTGGTTTTACTTGACAAATTTTTAAGCGTAACTAAATTTCCTTCTATTTTCTTTCTGAATGATGTTTTTTATTTATTCTCGCCCAAATATCCTTACATTCTTTTGATTTGAAACTGATCTCTTCTGAATATTGGGACTTCTTTCTCGATGAATATTGCTTTCTTATTTTTGTGGCTTAGCTTTTTTCTCGTTAATTATTCATTTATTCTTCAGTACTCTTTCAATCAATTGCTGTGGGTCAACTACAGTATGATCATTTAATCTTAAATTATGAGTCATGAATAGTGGCACGTATCAAAATCTTTTGCTGCATGTATAAACGAATTCATTAGTAGAACTTTGAAGTTTATTGTCTTTTTCTTTTTCCTTTTTTTGGTTTTTGAAATCCTATCTCGGTGCCATTTTAGCGAAAGGAAACACTGTTTTTTCTCTTTTAATAACGTGAAGGTCTGTTAATTAGGAGTAACAACTAACAATAGAATAGAGCACAATCTAGATTCAAATGAATTGATTATAATATATGGCTAAAGAGCCTTATTTATTGGGTTTTACATGAATTTGTAAAGAAAACACTCATTCAAAAGTACAGCTTCAGCGCCCCGTATGAGCAGTAGCTTACACTCCAAGCGATGCAACAGAAAACCTCATACGACAAAGGCAGGCTCTTGCATTTTGAAGGGGAAAAAAACTGAAAACAAAAGTTTAGCTTGGAATAGTGACAAAGACGTTTAGGATCCGGTTGAAAGATTTATTTATAATAGTAAAGAAGGGTTAATAATGGAATGGAATAGGAAAAAAAAAAAAGGGAAATAGAATGAATATATGTATACTACATCCTTGTTTGGAAATTTGATAGAGGAAAGGATTAGAGTTTTGGTACTCTTATTCAAAAGTTCAATGGTTAGTAATCAAATGAAAAGATAAAATAATCTTATTTTCTTACTATCATCATTGTTCCTCTCAAATCCTCCAATTTAGGGGATAACAAGTCTATCTTATTTAATAGCAAGGAGGGGTCTTGTAATCCCTCTCTAGCCATTTTATACCTTCCTAATTAATAACTACCAAACACACATTTTATGAAATTAACCTTGTCATTCCATACCACTCCATTAGTGCCATCCATCCAAACACAACCTTAGATCATTTACAAGACGTTACAAATTTGAACTTCTATGCCACCGTTAGAAAAGAAATAATTCTCAATTGTATTTTCTTACTCATGCTAAGTAATTTACTATAAGAAAGTATCTTTATTAAAACAAAATTAATAATACAGAAAAGCGACGGTATTTTGTAGATGAGAGTGTGAGCTAGTATTAGAGACTGGTGTACATGAAATATACAGTTACAACTAATATTTCTGTCGGGGAGGTCACATTTTTTTCCTATAGTAGCAAAGTATTAGTGTGTTTGCCTCGAGATTATAATTTGGATAACAATTACAACGGACAAATTTTTGCATCAATGATTATTTAACCAAAATCAAACGTGATATTATATTTATATTTATATCTCATATTTCAGGCTTCTTTTCTTCCCGTACTTCCCTGCGCAAACAGACTCTATATCATATTTCACTGTCACACACTGCCCCCATGCACAGCACGTCTATTTGCTGCTCTGCGATCTGTATGATCTTCTCTGTGCATGCGTGTTCCGTTACTAATCGAGATTCTTGATGATTTGACTTTTGTCCATGAAGTCAACGTAATGAGGGTTGTGAGTCTGGCATTCCACATTAGGGATATGATTAGACCAGATCAACCTAGCCCACCAGGGAAGAACACTTGGGTCCCGATCCAAATACACAGCCCAACAATCCCCTATTATCATTTCCTACCCTCTCATGCCTTTTGTTGGCCCTGACCAAAAATGTGGCATCGTTGGGTTGTTGACCCAAAAAAGTTGGCAGCTTTGGGTCAACCACTCAATGCTGTTGACCGTTTGAGTTCCAAGTTTGAACATTTTGTAATGCTGTGTGTACATTGTTAAGGGAAAAAATAGTACTTAAGAAAACTCGGAGCAAGAAATCATTTTGATTAAATATTTTTTTATAAAAAAAATCAATTGGAGAAAAAAACAAACAATCATGGGATCAAACGAAAAGATGAGAATATATGCATTTTTTTTAGAATATATGTCATGGCATAATTTGTTCAGGTTATTAGCATTTTTTAAGGAAAAAAAATGTCATTTTGGTTGAATCAACCTAGATAGGTATGAAAGAGTGAAAAGAACCTTATACCTTGATGAGCCAATTCCATACTCGTAAGAGATTAGTCATTTATTTGCTATTGTTGGATTAATTATTCAAGCTTTACCCATACTGTTCTACCCAATTTTCCCGTTTTAGGATGCAATGTCGCTTTCCCGTGTGGTGTAGAGGTGGAAATTTGACTAGTGAGTAGGTACGGGTACTCCTCTCATCTCGGACCACATATCGGATTACGGGAAGCACACCCAAATTCTCCTAGTCATGGTCCCTCCGCAACCGCGTAAAACGCTGTCCAAATCCACCGTCTTTGGATTTTATTTATTTCTTTTTACAAAGGTTTCTGGCATGTTTGTCCCTGCCATTTAGCTGAGTTAGCTCTCCATACTTCGCTTATGTCTACAGTGTATTATTGTATGCTCACACTGCCTATATTTGCGTTGTCCTGTCCAGTCCATGCCCTTATAGTTGGGTAAACTGAACAGTGTCTAGATTCTCTCCGGTTGTTGAATGACATAAGAGGGTCCTGTTAGGAATATAACAACATAACTTGTTTTGAATATAACTAACGAATCCTATAATCAATTACAATGTGTCTTGCACTATAAAGTTTGTGTTTATATATGGTCCTGTCAAATAGGAGACACTGTCCAAACTCAACTATAAAGATGATGGGGTGTTGCAGAAATATCAAAATTGTCCTTAGCAACCGTGATGAGTCCATTCGTATAAATTGACTCAGAATATAAGTTGCACATGACCTAAATTATGGCAGCACCAAACGCCAAGTACATGCTCAATAGCATGCTCATGTATGTACACCTTTTACCAAAATAAAAAATTAAATGAAAAATGAAAAATGAAAAAAGAAAAAGAGTGTATACGGACGGTCACACAAAGTTGCATATACTTCACGAGTCACAAAATACTTTATCCGCGATGAGGGAGCAGCAATAAGATGGCCTTTATGGAAGAGAAGCCTTTTTCAGCTGTTGGGTGGGTCAGGAAGATGCATCCTTTCCAGGTAAATTGATGGCTTAAAGCGTTGAGATTGATTGTTCACCAACAAAGAAGTTGAGATTAATTAAGGACGACTAGTAACAACGGCTTCGGAATTGAACGGTTTCCTATTCTCAAAATGAGAAATGGGAAAACCGACGCATACGGGAGGCGTACAATAAAAATTAGAAACGACAAATTTCCCGTGTTTAGGGAGTGAGTTATAGTAGACTAATATATGGTGGGTGTAGAGTGGGATAGTATGTGATTTCATTTTAAAAAATAAAAATACTTCAATCCTTAATTTCTTATTCCCGTTTCTCTCACTCAAAGAAGTTCATATCTATTGCTACCATCCTTCTCCACAGCACACTTAATCCACTCTTTATCCCCATGCTTCAACCTCTTCTCTTGTCATTACACAAGGCCACCTGGTAACTACGTCGATCCCGCTTCCACTTGCCACTACTCATGCACGTCCACCACCTTATCAGCAACAGCATCCAAACGGCAGAACCTATATGTCACTCGTATTAGTAGAGCAACTTGACAGAGCACCGCATCACAAGGTAGCCTCCACCAACTACCACTACACTAGTCTCGACATCCCAGCGGCTATTGTAGTTAGCCCATTCCCCTTTTATTGGATTAGTTCCTCTTCCCTTCTCTAAGAGATTAGGTTTTATTTATGTTTCTGTGTTGATTTATTTTTATTTTTTAGTTCAAACTAGATTGATTGAGTTGATAATGTAGATAATAATTTAGCTGAGTTATGGTGGTATGATATTTGGATATGTTTCTTTCTATTTTGGGGTTCTTATTTTTTGGGGGATGTTTGAGAAATTTTGGTTATAGATTGTTTGCTGAGAGCGTATTCCAAGTTCTTTGGTTAGATATTCGATTCCACACTATTACTAACATCGTCTTTTATTTTTTTCATTTAAGATTATTTGTTCCGTTCGCTCATCCTACTAGCAAGCAGTCTTCTCAATCCTAGCTGGTTTTTCTTCATAAATTTTTGAAACATTTTCTAGACAAAGTAATTTTGTGAACCCGATTTAACTAAGTTGTTATTTCTTTTATTATCTATTGAAAATGTATCTGAATGGTTTAATCTTTTCTTGCATTTTGTGTTTTCCCACATTACAAAGAAATAGAACATGTTACTCCCATACATAGCTTAGTGATACACATTTAGAGCTTTAGCAAGTGTAGTTGCTAGCCAAGGAAGTTAATTGGCTTTCTTACTTGTTAAATGAGTTTAAAGTTCAAATTGAACCAGATATAGTATTTTTGTGAAAATTAAGCAATGACTAACAATAAGAGAATGAAACATATCGATGTTGATTGGCATCTTGTTCTTGGCCTAGGTTCTTTGAAATTGTAGTGCCTATCCTTGTATGATGTTAAAGCACACTCATTTCTATGAGCATGTTGTCTAACTTGGATATCCTTACATAGTTGCAGTTGATTGACTTCACAAAATTAGCAATAAATTATATCAATAGACATGTTTTTTCTTTTGTTTGATTTCTTTTTTTCCAGATAGATTTATCAGCAACCAAGTTATTGTATTTTAACTTACTAATCACAATTTTTTAAATGAATTCTTAAAATTTTTACCCATGAAGAAAAAAATCTTGAAATGAAGGCTCCTAAATAACTATGGGTTTTGAATGACCTGTTTTGTTTAGAGTTTAGTTAAATGGATAGTTTCTTTTGAATATAGTATGCACATATAATTTAATATGCTAACTTTTAAACTCTAAATATTTGCAGACATGACTAACTTCTTTTTGGAGAAGAGCTTTATTCTATGGTGTGAAAGATGATATTGCGGAAGAACCTTTTCAATTTTGGATTAACGACAGCAAGCAGTCACATAAAGCTTGCATAAGAGCTTTATTCTATGGTATAGAACATATATTCAAAGAAATGGTGTCAAATAAAGATTGCATGAAGCTCTATGTTAGCCTCAAATTCTAGGCCAAAGGGCCAAGATTTTTTTGTAATTGTACTTCCTTGTAGCAATAGGAGTGCTTTATCATAGTTTCTACAATTGGATAGATTTAGTATAATTTGGAGCAATAACTTAAACTTGAAAACTAATGCTTTTTCGCCTGAGTCATTAAATCATGTTCTATACGTGTTAGTAACTAGTACAAAATTGATGGTAACTTTTAGTCAATTTGCATGTAACATTGTGCTATGTGGGTTAGTAACATTTTCAAATTTGTTGGTAAGCCTTTTTTAAGAAATAGTACTTAAGCCTTATTTGTGTATTTGAGAAAAAAAAAAAAAAAAGCTTATAATAACTTAGTGAAACAAAGTTTTCATTTTTTTTTTTGGGAAAAAAAAAGCCTAGTTGATATGCACAAGTTAATAATCTGACTCAATTTGTTAGTAACTTTCCTTTTGTATATTAGTGACGAGTTCAATTTACTGGTAACCCAATAAAAACTTAATTTTTTTAGAAATAACACTTAAGTTTACATCTCTTACATTTAGTTGAAAATTTTCTCACAAATGCTAGTAATTTTAGTTCAAAATATTGCTAACTGATTAAGGATGTTAAACATTTCAAGTTTTAGTAACTTCAAATGTATTAGGATTCTTAACTAAACTTTTGTGTTAGAGAACAAGTTAAGACAACTCTTTTGCACTAAAACTTAATTAATTGAACCTAAATATATAATAGAATTAGTGAGAAACTAGCTAAGTTACATCCAATTGTCCTACAATTAGTTGATAACTTTATCACAAATATTGGTAATTATAATTCAAAATATTGGTAACTGGTAAAAGATATTAGTAACTTTTCTGGTTTTCAAAGTTTAGAATGTATTAGGATTTTTTAAATAATTTTTGTGTTGGAGAACAAGTAACAATAACTTCTTAGCACTATAAATTGATGAAGTTGGCATCAATATAATATGGAATTAATGCTACAATAGGCAATTAACTTATAATTTGCTTGTGCAATAGGTTGGTAATTTGCTATCAAATATTAGTAACTTTAGTTCAAGATATTGATAAATTGTCAAGGATGTTATAACTTTCATGTTTTCAAATTTTTCAAGATATTGAGATTTTTATATAAATTTGTGTTAGGAAACAAGTAGAGAGAACTTCTTGACACTATAAATTAATGAAATGGACCTCAATATAACATGAAATTAGTATTACAATGGCTAAGTAACTTCTGATTTGTTTTTCTACTAAGTTAGTAACTCGAAATCAAATTTTGAAAAATTTAGTTCAAACTATTAGTAACTTGTTAAGAATGTTGGAAACTTTTCAGATTTTCAAAATTTTGAAATTATTAAGATTTTTTGGTAAATTTATGTTAACGAACATGTGGAGAAAATTCTTTGACTAGGATAAATTAATGAATTGGGCCTCAATATAATATGAAAATGGTGCTACAATGGCTAAGTAACATCTAATTTATTTCTGCACTAGGTTTGTAACTCGTTATTAAATATTGGTAACTTTCATTCAAGATGTTGGTAATTTGTTAAGAATGTTAGTAACTTATAGTAACTATTTGGCATTAAGATCATAAAAAGAAAAAAGAAGAACCACGAGATGCAACAACTAGTAAGCATCCTCACACCTTCCAAATCTTCAAAACCTAAAAAGTTACTAACATACTTAACAAGTTACCAACCTAATACAAAAGTAAATTAGAGATTACTTAGTTATTGTAGCACTAATTTCATGTTATATAGAGGCCCACTTCATCAATTTATAGTGCCAAGGAGTTCTCTCTAAACAAATTTACATAAGAATCTTAACACTTTCAAAATTTTGAAAACATGAAAAGTTACCAACATCCTTAACAAGTTTACCAACATTTGATAACGAGGTACTAACCTAGTACAAAAACAAATTAAAAGTTACTTAATCATTGTAGCACTAATTCCATATTATATTGAAACCCACTTCATCAATTTATAGTTCTAAGAAATTCTTTTCACTTGTTCCTAAACATAAATTTACGTAAGAATCCTAATATTTTTAAAATTTTGAAAATATGAAAAGTTATCAATATTTTTAACAAGTTACCAACATCTTAAACTAAAGTTACAAATTTATTAGCAAATTACCAACCTAATACAGAAACAAATTAAAAGTTACTTACCCATTGTAGCACTAATTCCATGTTATATTGAGGCCCATTTTATTAATTTATAGTACCAAAGAGTTTTCTTCACTTGTTCCCTAACACAAATTTATATAAAAATTCTAATACTTTCAAAATTTTGAAAACCTCAAGAGTTACCGACATTTTTAACAAGTTACCAACATCTTAGACTAAAGTTGCCACCATTTAATGGTGAGTTACCAACCAAATACAGAATTAAATTAGAAGTAACTTAGCCATTTTGGCACTAATTCCTTGATATATTGAGACATACTTCATCAATTATCTTAGTCAAGGAGTTCTCTCCACTTGTTCTTTAAAACAAATTCATGTAAGGATCCTAATACTTTAAAAATCTTGAAAACCTAAGCAGTTACTACCATTCTTAACAAGTTACCAATATTTTGAATTAAAGTTACGAATATTTGATAAAAAGCTACCAACCTAATGCAAAATCAAATTAGAAATTACTTAGACATTGTAGTAGCACTAATTCTATATTATATTGAGGCTCACTTTATCAATTTATAGTGCTAAGAAATTCTCCATGCTTGTTTTTTAACACAAATTTACATAAGAATCCTAATACTTTCAAAGTTTTGAGAATTTGAAAAGTTATCAACATCTTGACTCAGTTACCAACATTTTGAACTAAAATTATCAACATTTATAAAAAAGTTATCAACCAGGTATAGGACAATTAGATGTTTATTAACCAATTTTTCACTAATTTCATCTTGTATTTAGGTTTATTTGATCAATTTTTAGTGTAAAGAAGTTTTCTTAACTTATTCCCTAACTCAAATTTAGTTAAGAAACATAATGCTTGCAAAATTTTCATAACCCGAAAAGTTATCAACATCCTGAATTAATAACCAACATTTTGAATTAAAGGTACCAACATTTGCAAGAAAGTTACCAACAACTTGAGACAGGTTATTAATTCTTGCGGATCAACTGGGTGTCGTTTTTTTTCCCTAAACGATTTGTCTTAACTTGTTATCTAACACAAATTTAGTTAAAAATCCTAAGACTTTCGAAGTTGCTAAAACTTGAAAAGTTTAACGTCCTTAATCGATCAGCAATATTTCAAAATAAAATGTTATCAACTGAATGTAGGACAATTGGATGTGAACTTAAGTGTTATTCCTAAAAAATTTAAGTTTTTACTAGTTTACTAATAAATTAAACATGTCACTAATATACAAAAGGAAAATTACTAACAAATTGATTCAAATTATTAACTTGTGTATATCAGCGAGGTGTGTTTATTTTTTAAAAAAAAAATCTTTGTTTCACTGAGTTATTATAAGCATTTTTCTCAAATACACAAATAAGGCTTAAGTGCTATTTTTTAAAAAAAGTTTACCAACGAATTTGAAAATATTACCAACCCACATAGCAAATGATGATGTGGCTTAGCCACTCTGGCGTTAGTTGTATATTATATTAAGATGCATTTGATCAAACTACCAGGTTACCAACAAATTAAAAAGTTACTTGCAAATTGGTTGAAAATTACCAGCAACTTTGTACTAGTTACTAACATATACAAAACATGATTTTATTACTCAAGTTAAAAAGCATTAGTTTTCAAATTTTTTTAGCTTTCACTAACCTTAGATCTTGCTCTAAAAGAATTGTTATAAGTTTTGTGTTTCACAAAAATATAGCCATGATTATTATTCCTTAATGATTTATGCAAATTTGCCAAGTTACCTACAAAGTTTAAAAGTTACATGCAAATTGACTAAAAGTAACCAGCAATTTTGTACTAGTTATTAACACTTATAGAACATGATTTAATGACTCAGGCACAAAAGCATTAGTTTTCAAATTTTAGTTGTAGCTACAAATTTTATCAGATCTATCAAGTTGTAGAAACTATCATAAAACACTCCTACTATTACAAGGAAGTACAATTACAAAAAAATCTTGGCTCTTTGGCCTAAAATTCGAGGCTAACATGGAGCTTTATGCAATCTTTACTTGATACTATTTCTTTGAATCTTTGCCCCATACCATAGAATAAAGCTTTTATGCAATCTTTATGTGACTGCCCATTGTGGCTAATCCAAAATTGAAGAAGCTCTTCTGCAATATTATCTTGCACACCATAGAATAAAGCTCTTCTTCAAAAATAAGTTGGCCATGTCTGCAAATATTTAGAGTTTAAAAGCTAGCATATTAAATTATATGTGCATACTATATTAAAAAAAAACTATCCATTTTATTAAACCCTAAACAAAACAGGTCATTCAAAACCCATGGTTATTTATGTGCCTTCATTTCAAGATTTTTTTTTCATGGGTAAAAATTTTAAGAATTCATTTGAAAAATTGTGATTATTGAGCTAAAATGCAATAACTCGATTACTTATAGATCTATCTTGAACAAAAGAAAATCAAACAAAGGAAAAACATGTCTATTGACATAACTAATTGCTAATTTTGTAAAGTCAATCAACTACAACCATGTAGGAATATCCAACTTAGACAACCTATTCATAGAAATGAGTGTGCTTTAACATCATACAAGGACAGGCACTACAATTTCAAAGAGCCTAGGCTAAGAACAAGGTGCCAATCAACATCGATATGTTTTGTTCTCTTAGTGTTAGCCATTGTTGAATTTTCACAAAAATACTATAGTAGGTTCAATTTGAACTTTAAACTCATTTAAAAAGTAAGAAAGCCAATTAACTTCCTTGGCTAGCAACTACACTTGCTACATCTCTAAATGTGTATCACTAAGCTATGTATGGGACTAACAGATTCTATTTCTTTGTAACATGGGAAAAAAACAAAATGAAAGAAAAGACTAAACCATTCAGATTAATTTTCAATAGATAATAAAAGAAATAACAACTTAGTTATATCATGTTTGCAAAACTACTTTGCCCAAAATATGTTTTAGAAATTTGTGAAGTAGAATCAGTTAGGATTGAGAAGATTGCTTGCTAGTAGGATGAGCGAAGGGAACAAACAATCCAAAATAAAATAAAATACAAGATGATGTTAGTAATAGTATGGAATCAAATATTTAATCGAAGAACTTGGGACACACTCTCAGCAAATAATCTATAACCAAAACTTCTCAAACATCCCAAAAAATAAGAACCCTAAAACAAAAAGAAACACACCCAAATATCATATCACCATAACTCACAGCCAAATTATTATCTACATTCTCAACTCAACGAATTTAGTCTGAACTAAAAAATAAAAATAAATCAACACATAAACATAAATAAAACCTAATCTCATAGAGAAGGGAAAAGGAACTAACCTAATAGAAAGGGAATACAATGTATTGTTGTGGTGGGCCTGGGCTAACTACAATAGCCGTTGAGATGTCAAGGCCAGCGTAGTGGTAGTTGGTGGAGGCTACCTTGTGATGCAATACTCTATCAAGTTGCTCCACTGGTACGAGTGACATGTAAGTTTCGCCGTTAGGATATTGTCGTTGATGAGGTGGTGGATGTGAGTGAGCAATGGCTAGTAGAAGTGGGATCGATGTAGCTGCAAGGTGGCCTTGAGCGATGACAAGAGATAGGGTTGAAGTTTGGGGACAAAGAGTGGATTAAGTGTGCTGTGGAGAATGATGGTGGCAATAGATATGAACTTCTCTAAGTAAGAGAAATAGGAATGAAAAATTAGGGATTGAAGTATTCTTGTTTTTTAAAATAAAATCACATACTATGCCACCCTACACCTACGATATATTTGTCTATTATAACTCACCCCTTAAATGCACCATATTTGTCGCTTCTTATTTTTACTGTATGCGTCCCATATGCATTAGTTTTCATACGTTCAAATATCATTTCTCTTATCTTCCTAAATTGTTGCAGTGTACAATGTACAATATAATATATATGTGCAACTTTCGGCTGAACCTATCTTCTCTACGAGAGCCACCAATTTAACTTCCGAAAGATTAAAATGCTGACAATTTAACCCCCAAAAGATATTTTATTAATCCGTGATACCTCAATGATAAATTCTATTATTGCTAATAAGTTTTGTTAATGTTAATGAATTGATCTTTGAGAGATTAATTTGTCAATACATTAATCTTTTAGGAACTAATTTATCAGTGCATTTACTATTAGACTATTATAAGAGAAAATAATATCTTTTGAGACTAAATTATTAACATTTTGATCTTCTGGAGCCCAAGTTGATGGTTTACCCATCCCTTATTCTTTTGGTATGGTTGGTAGGATATTTCCGAAGTTGAAGTAATAGCTAAAGGAGGATGAGCTATGGCTAGCTCCTAGCTATGTATTATCTTTAAAAAATGGCTTGTCATGAATCCGTGCAGTGTATATATAATTAAGAGTTGTGTTATTTGAATGCACAAAAACGGGCGCATTCAACGCATTATCAACTTTTTTTTTTTCAATTATCAACTTATTCAATTAAATTACCAATCAATTATAGCATAATATTATAGGACATTTTGTATTTAACTAGTTGGTAACTCAATTGAAAAAGTTAGCAACTTTAGTTCAAAAAGTTAGTAACTGAAAAAAAAAATGCTGGTAATGTGTTGAGAATGTATCTCAAATACATGTACAAATAACGTTATTGTATAATTAACCATGACAATTTGCAATTTGCAACTGTGATAGACAGAGGCAATATTCCGTGACATATATTCCAATCAATATCTATTTTTTTAGTTTTGAAATATCTAAATTGTATACGTAAAACGCAAAACACACCAAATCAATACAGCAATCTCATTGGTAAGCATTCATATAGCAGGTGTTGTGGCTGCATCGGCCTAGTTGCTATCATCCAGCATTCGTGTGATGATTATTGCAAAGGTCATATATAGTACGGAACATTAGTACTGGACAACCAAAGCCTCGTTTCTCTTCTCTTGTTCTTAATGCGACATGACAAGCCATTCGCTTTATCTCATGCGTGCGGGGTTTCTCATTTTCCCCCAATTTAGCTTTATCAATACAACAACCATCAACCTCTAATGTATGCCAACAATAAATTGTTTCCTAAAAAATTTGACTTCAAGTTTTTTAAGTTTAGGTTGTATAGAGCATAATTTATTTGAAATTGTAGCTGTAAAATATTTTTAAAGTTTTTAATTTTGCGAAAGGTATTATCGTACACCATTTGAGAAAATATTTTGAATTCGAACAAATATTTTGTTATTGCAAAGCCCAATCTAAGGATACAGTGTAATGATAATGAACTTGTCGAAAGTCACTGCAGTGTTAATTCTTATGTTTGGCAATTTTATCTTGTCTTATAAAAAATAATATTACCATAATACCATCTAATTACGCGCCGGATGATAAGGATGGTGATTGAGAAGAGGTGGTTGAGACTTGAGAATTGAGAAGGGGATATACGAATAAAAAATACGCAGACCAACAATGGTGTGTGTCCCACTATGCTTTCCACTGTCCACTTCCCACCACCATCTCAGAATATTAGATAATTAATTCATATAAATATATTCTTAGTGGGATCTATTTTATTGTGGAAATTTATGAGTAGGTTTTGGTTCATGTCTCTACTGAGAAAAGATATGAATTTTTTTTTTTAAATAAATATAAAGTAGCTAGTATGTAAAATTATTTGACCAGAAAAATGCTGCCGATCAGGGAAGGAAAAAACAAAAGTGAGCTATGAAATCTATTAGCTCTATTTAAAGTGTTTCTCGCTCTGCAACTAGTTTTCTTAGGCTGTAGTGTTTCTTTATTTTTCTTTTATCTATTATACCCAGAAAAAAAAAAATACACCGAGCTTCTTTTTTATTTAGCTTTCTTTTTCAGCAGATGTATTAGAATTTACACCTGAATTTCCTAAGCATAACTTTACCCACTTGAATTCAGAAGTTGGTCATTCTTTCACTAGAACTTCAATTAATTTTGTGAAATTATGGATCATTTAGCATTATTTAAACAAGAAAAATACTTGCCAAGAAATTTACTACTACTAATGGCCGTTTCTTTATTTTATTATTTGTCAGTCACCGTCACGGGAGTGGAGTGATAGCATTCAACTCTCAACTCGCACGCTCTTTCGCCAATTGCTACATTGCTTGCAATGTAATTTGTCATTTTCTTTGTTTGCTTTATCTCAGTTGAATACTCAACTCAACTCGACTCTCTCTCTCAACCGCAATGGGCAAAGAGCTACTCCCTCGGCTGCCGCTTCTCGTCCAACAACGGCGTCGTTTCGCTATTCCTCTCCCAATGTCGAAGCTCGCGTCAGATTTGTCTCTTCCCTTCACCTTGTGAATCCCTTCGATCTGTTCAACTTGTTCTTACTCTGACTCAGGTACATTCTGCTTTTTTCAAATGTTCCATTTTCTTCTCTTAGATTTTTCATATATGTTTTTTTTTTCTTTTTTCCTTTCATTTCTCTCCATTTTCTGCGATTGCAGTTTCCGCGTTTACTTCCATTTCGCTATTTCTTCCGTCTTCAATTCGCTTCGAGAAATTCGTGTTCTGTAACCGCTTTTCCTGCGCAAAAATTTGGTTATTGTTCACTATTTGTTGGTTACTTTGTGGTGCATAATCAGCATTGCATTGCACTGTGCTTTTCTTCTGTCTTGAGAATTGAGAAAGGAGAAAAGAGAAATGTTTCAGTTACAAGCACTCGCAATTCTTGAGTAACTTAGGCTGATAGCGCAGTCTTCGGTATCAGTAATTTTAGTTGCATTCCGTTTTCATGCTTCTATACATTTCAATTCTCAATATGTATTTTGGTTAAATTTTGAATTTCGAATAACGGTTTAACATTCATCCCTTTTTTCCTTTCTATCTTTCTGCAAGGATCTAATATGCTTGGTTTGCTTTGCACTTTGTGTCTAGGAGAGGGAAATCTCAATTACTTATTGATGACATGGAGCAATATGAAATACTTGAGCAAATTGGAAAAGGTGCTTTTGGTTCTGCTCTTCTTGTCAAGCATAAGCATGAGAAGAAAAAGTGAGAACCCAACCCACATTACTTTTTTTTTTTTTTTTTTTTGGTTTTCTGAAATGTCTGTATCTATTCCTTTGTGCCTTTTTAAGTTAACTTCGCCTTTTGAATTATGTAGATATGTGCTGAAGAAGATTCGCCTTGCTCGCCAAACTGAGCGCTCGCGTAGGTCTGCACACCAGGAGGTTGGTGCTAAATAGTGTTTCAGCTAGTGAAACAACTGAACATCTTGTGTTTTCTGTTTTTGAAATCTTCCACTCTTTCTTGGTTTACTGCTGCATGGTTCCTGGTGCATTATGTTTGTGTTTTAGAGGAACTTCATTTCAGCTTCAAACCTTAATATGAATAAAATGGATATTTTAGGCATTAAACTTAACAATGTTGACTCAAAATGTTTGAAATTATATTATTTGTGGATTACATTCTTTTTTTGCTTTTGTTCGGTGTAGATGGAGCTCATTTCCAAATTAAGAAATGCATTTATAGTGGAGTATAAAGATTCATGGGTAGAAAAGGTATGGTGCTTCTTCTTTTGTTCTCAGTTAATTACAAGAATGGCTTCTGTAAAGCTTGCCCCTGTAAGCTTCTATTGGAAGGTTGCTATTAAATCTCTACATGTTTGTATCATAAAGTCTTTCAAGAAGTTTAACTCTTGGTCTTATCTGATGCTAACCCTGAAGATGTTATTTCTTTTGGTTTCATTTGCTGTAATAACAATAAGTTAGTGTAACCTTTGATTGCTTAGTCTGCATCTTAGATGAATATTTAGGGTAATGTTGAGTAATGGACTATATAATATAGCTTTAGTACTAGTTGAGCATGAAGCGTTCATTTTCTCGTCCGAATTATTGCTTCTCATCGCAATTGCTTCATGCTGGTCTATTTTGATGCCTTCCTTCTCAGGGTTGCTATGTGTGCATTATTATAGGTTATTGTGAGGGTGGAGATATGTAAGTCTCTTTTCTCTAATTTTTGGTAGCTTATATTTTTATGTTCTATGTTCTTTCACTTGTTTGCTTTTATAAACTGGACTGTTGATGCTTTTTCCTATATGCATTACTGATGCGACACAGGGCGGAAGCTATAAAGAAAGCTAATGGTGTCATGTTTCCTGAGGAGGTTGTGTCTGAATTTTTTTTTTTTGTTTTTTTTTTTTGGTTGGTTGTAGAAATCATAATTTTTCTTTATATGTCTTTTTTTCCTTGGGACAAGAATATTCATCTTTGAATAAATCAGATAACATTTAGATATGCATGTTTAAAATCTGAAACGGTCATTTGTTTGCAGAAACTTTGTAAGTGGCTTGTTCAACTTCTCATGGCACTTGACTATTTGCACATGAATCATATTCTTCATCGTGATGTCAAGGTTAGCAACAGAATTCTTTGTGCTTAATGACAGTATTGTTATTTCCATCTAAATTCTATCAAGCCATAAACTAATGTGAAAATCACACGATTTTATCAGTGTTCAAATATATTCTTGACAAAAGATCATGACATACGTCTTGGTAAGTTATTCTATTGTTCCTTTAACTAAAACATAGATGATTAAAATTTTGCTTACAAGTTATCAATGATGATCAGGTGACTTTGGACTAGCCAAAATGTTGACTTCGGATGATCTTACTTCCTCTGTAAGAATTATTTCAATCTATGAATCAAGTTTATCTTCTTGATTGTAACTTTTGCATGACATCTTGTAATAATCAAGACTTTTTGTCTTGTAATTTAGGTTGTGGGAACACCGAGCTACATGTGCCCCGAGCTCCTTGCTGACATACCTTATGGTTCTAAATCAGATATTTGGTCCTTGGGTATTTACTCATCTATTATGGTTATTTTTCGTTTAAATTTTTTCTATTATCTGGCTCATTATGTATTCATGATCTCTGAAATTGGTTATTCAGGATGCTGTATTTACGAAATGGCCTCGCTTAAGCCTGCATTCAAAGCATTTGTAAGTTTTCCTTTCTAATTATACTTCTCTGTCTGTATCTCATCTTCCTCGAGCATATTCAATACTTTAATCTCTGCTGTTGGTGTCACCAATTTTCAGTTTATTATCAACCAGATACCAGTGTTTGCATATCAATTTGACTAGCATTGCATTACCTTGTTTTCACCTGTATTCTGTGGACTGACCGTAGAATCAAATCCTATTAAATTGCTGTCTCTGTATCTCCATTTGATATGTTTTGAACTTATGTCAATGTCTTTTACTTTGATTTCCACCGTTGATTATCAGCGGCACTCATGTTGTTGCATGGTTGTAATTATATTATCTCGCACAGACTTGAAAACCACTCAAATTTACTGCTTTTCATATCTGTTCTGCAAAATTTCCTTTTGAAGTTAACAATTATCTTTCAATTTCTTTGAACAGGATATACAAGCACTGATTAACAAGATTAATAAGTCCATAGTGGCTCCGCTGCCAACAAAATATTCTGGTGCATTGTAAGCCTTATTTTGTCATGTAGCTACTTTGGCTAATACTGCCAGTTGCAAATTGCAAATTGCAAATTGCATTGTCATGTAGTAATTAATTAGTTATGGGTTATACAGTTTGTCTAATCATATTTGCTTTTCCTTTTGGCAGTCGAGGTCTTGTTAAAAGCATGCTGCGGAAAAACCCTGAGCTTAGGCCTAGTGTATGTATAAAAGTTCTCCTCTGAACTAGAATAATTCAATGCAATGTATTTGTGTAGCATCTACTGCCATATCTTGTTTGCTTTTTCTTTTTACTTGCTTCACCGAATTGTGTTTTATCACGAGGGTTTTCTTTTTGTTTATCCTATTATCGTATTAGGATTTGGATCATGTAAAGTGAGGAGTGTTCTTTTAAGGATAAAATGCTGGTGATAGCCATGTGCATGCATTTTATAAAATCTTAAAACCTTTGATTTTATCATCAACGATTATTAATGCTGCACTTTACTCTTTAAAGGATGGCCTTACTTTAGTGTATCCAAATCCATCCTGCTGGAAATGAGTTGGATTGACGATGGATCTTCACAATGTTATGGAGATTTTTCATTTCTATATTAACAACAAGAATTTTAACCTTCAATAGAAACAAATCTTCCTTGGTATTCTGATTTCTTCATTAAATCGATAAGAGAACACTTATGGGACAGTAGATATCTGAACGGTAGAGAAGATTTACCTAACAGTTGCAATATGTTAAAGCAGTCTGCTGAAATTATACTAAACTATGTAACAAGAATTTCTACATTATTTGAAGCCGATTTAGTTTGTTTGGGTAGATTGGATAATGTTGGATTGACTGAGAGAAATTGGAAATTTTATTTATGTCCTTAAATGTTTCAAGTTCGGAGACAGTGATTATGAATTGACATTAGTTGTGAACGGGTCTTCTGTAACCAATAACCATCCTTTCTTTCTTTCATGTACTTCTGGAGGCAGGCTGCAGAGCTACTTGGGCACCCACATCTTCAACCTTATGTTCTTAAGATCCATCTCAAAATCAATAGCCCCAGGCAAAATACATTGCCGGGTCATTGGCCAGAATCCAACTACATGAAGAAAACTAGATTTTTTAGCCCAGAAGATGATCCTGTTTCCATGTATAGGGATAAGTGGGATTCTTTCAGCAATGATCGGAATTTAAATCCTAGCATATCTGGAGCAGAGCAAGATTCTCATTGCTCTACCCTAGAAATAGATTGTATGCCTGATCATTTGAATCAAAGATTAGCAGAACTGTGCGTTGGAGATAGCCATGAAGTGAAGTCAATCCACAAGCCAGTTGTTTCCATAACTTCTAGCGTTGCCAAGACTTCCAGACTCACTTCATCAAAAGCTTCTGCTAACCACAAGAAATCAGTGGAACCGACAAAGAATCATAAGGCGGTAAGGCAAGCAGGAGTCATGTTTTATTGTTTGCTTCATGGTATATTCATTAAACAAATTTAAAGCACGTCATCTTTGATCATTGGGTGGCTTTACAACGGACTACTCTTGCACGTGTAATAGTATATTTCACTAAAGAATCTTAGATATCTGACTTTCTAGAGTTCGTGGTTGCAGCTTCCTGTTTTGCATACCACCAAACCTTTCCATGCCCACAGTCGCAGAGCATCATTGCCAATGCCAAGAAGTGGTGCCATGCAGCAGCTGCCTCAGAGGCCCAGTATTGGTTTACTTGGCCACGTAACTTCGCCTAATGTTTCAGTTAACTCTCCCAATATTGACAAGATAGCAGAATTCCCCTTGGCATCATATGAAGATCGATTGTTTCCCATGACTAGACCTTCATCCACATCTGCGCAGGGTTCCTCAGGCTCCCCTCCTCGTGGCAATGATTCAACTATGATAGACAAATGCACAGTCGAGGTATGTGATACAGCCTACATTAAGCCGAGATCTACTGATGCTTGGCAGGGAATCAAGCACAGCATGTTCAAGAACGATGAGGTTAAAAGTGGCTCATCTGATCAAAATGCAACTGCTGGAGCATCAAGTAACAACTCTTCAGACTTGCGGCATCGCCAGTTTGACACTTCATCATTCCAACAAAGGGCTGAAGCCTTAGAAGGGTTGCTTGAATTTAGTGCAAGATTACTACAGCAAGAAAGGTATGAAGAACTCGGGGTTTTGTTAAAACCGTTTGGGCCCGGTAAGGTTTCCCCAAGGGAAACTGCTATTTGGTTGAGCAAGAGTTTCAAAGAGAACACTTTCAACCGTGAACAATCAGTGTAAACTGCCACAATATGTACCGTATTCACGTAGTCATGTTTGTAGAGTTGTTCCCCCTTCTCACACCCTGACAACTAGACAGCTGATTTTTGTAGATTACTTCGTTTTTTTCGTTTACCCACTTGTTTTTTCACTTTGCTGAAGAATGATAACTCAAGCTTTCAGTCTGATGAATGAGGAAGACAACTATAGATATTTTCATGCTATTACCTGTCTGACCGCAGGAATCAATTAAAATCATGAATTTGGTTACAGTTTCACAATTTTTTTCCTCACTTCGTGGCAGTCTACTGCTTCTGTGTTAATGTTTTCCTCAAAAGGGGTACAAGCATTATAAACTATGATAACGGGTATAGCGTTCAAAATTGAATTATATTTGCTTGTTGTACAACATAAACAAGAGAATTCAATAATAGGAACTAGGAATCATTAGTCACCGTGCTGCCGCCGCAGGAATTGCGCCCGCTGTCCTTCGAAGTTGACCCATAAAGGTTGATAACCCAATGGTCTAGATTTCCATGATCAAAGCGTGACGAGTTTGAGTACAGATTTTGCCTTGGACCATTCAGTGAGGTAATCAGTTCTTTGTTAGATTCTGTAGACTTGCTTTTCTGCTTCTTTCCCCGTTTGGGTCGTTGTTTTGGTTCACTCTGAGACCTTGCTTTAGCCTTTGAAGATTCTGTATTATTCATGTAATTTGGTGACCATGGTTGGCGGTGAGACGTTGGGTGGTACTGAGAAGTTGATAAGACCATTGTTGTTGGGTTAAATTCAGACCAGCCCCAGTAGTATGGGCTGTTTGGTGCTGTGATTAAGTTATTCGCATTGTACTCATGTCGTTCTGAAACTGACTTGCGCTTTGAATAGAATGTCATGGAATCATGCTCTATGCTTTTAACATGCGAACGATCTAGAGAGCCACTTCTTCTTTTCAAAACCTCCAGCATTTCTTTTGCACTCATATCCTTTGAATCCTATACACGAAAGCCATATGTATTGTAGATATTAGCTAGATTGCAGCATAACAGAACAGGTAACTGAAGTTTAGCCAAAAGCTTTATTAGGATATATTTTCAATAGAATTTACATCAAGTTGAATATGCAGTTTATTACTTGAATAACAATGTTTTTGCCATTGGGAAAATTTCACAGAGGCTTACTTTATCTTCTCTTGTGAGACCTTTGCTATGCGGAATTTCTGTGTGCTGCATAGGCTGTTTTCCAAGAAGATGTGGCTCCTCTACCATCTGAATTCTGTGAATTCGGGCCCTAACTTGTATGGCCATCAACGCATGCATGCCACGCAGTGTAGCAGTTGTTTGTTTCCTTACAAGGTGACCCCTCACTAGTGCCTGTAACTTGACTAATCCCCTTAAAGCATGCAATGCTTTCCTAGCCTGAAAATTTGCATGTAACATGTTCATGAAGCCCTGTTCAAACGCTTTCCTAGTAAGATGTGGCCAAAAAAGATTTGATAAATATAGAGAGAGAGATTTATACTACCAGATATGAGCGAAAGGCAGCCTGAATATTTGTAGCAGCTAAGTTTTTAGATTCAATGTCTTCAGAAACCTTAGCCTTTGCTGTTGGAAGACTCCTCCTTGGAGGCTGAGTTTGCAGCAAAGCTTGTATTTCCAGTTTGGCAGAGTCACCTGAGTCAAAAGATATGGAAAATTTACGGCCTGCTACCTTTCCTGTTGTTCTTCCACCTGTTAGTCTTCCAAAGCTCCATCTGCGCTTCACTTTGGGACTATCCACGTTGGCACTCTTATTCTCGGTACAGATTGCATCAATCTTCTTGTATTTCTCTTCCTTTTTCCCCATAAGAAAGTTTCTAATCCATTTACCTGCCTTCCCCATTTCTCTTATTCTGTTCCTCTCACCTTCCAAAACACCCGTTAATGGAACCTAGCAACAAAAGAATTACTACAATTAATGGAGCAAATCTTCTTGTTCATATGTTAGTTTTGAATCTTGTTACACATGCATTATATATGCAACATTCTTCTGCTTGTTCAATATGACTCGTTCTGGGTTCTTGTGCTGGTATTTAACTATTTATTACTGGCTTTGGCCTGCAAGGTTTTCTCTGATAAAGCCATTTGCCACCCTCGTGGAGTTTCCTAAATAAAATTCGGGAGGCATTCCAATTCAACATTGACTCAACCCGATCTTCAAGAGCCGTAAATTTTGCCTACTAGAGTTCGGTAATTTTATTAGGAGACCATGCTGCTGAAGTTAAAATTAAGATGCTTTTTTACCAGGGTCTACCAGCTAGTTAAGGAAAACATTCATTGGCAGTGCCTCCCTATGAAAATAATAAGGTAGAAACGTCACTGTTTTATAATATAATCACTATGTTTTGTTTCTTTTAGCCTTAATCCGGGATCCAAGGGCCATACATGGCTTGCACGCAAGTACTAGTGCCACACAGTCCCTGTTTGTATTATTTGGAATGTCCCTTTGCGGTCCTATAGGATATGGTTCTCCTCAAGGCGTAGCAGTGAAATGACGGAGCTAATGGCTCCCAACTACTTCATTCAATCTCGAACTTTATCCATTAACTTAGTAAAGAGAAAGTAAGGAAATCGTATAAGGTGGGAACATTTGTCGTTCTATCAATGTTCCGATGTTAGAAGATTAATAAGAGAAACATGATCAAATGTGTTATTCAATTAAATACAACTACGGTATCTAGAAGTTAATGTTGGACATAATAATATATTAACGGGAATTCCTAAAATAAGTGTGTGGACCTTAATCTCATTCTTATGCCGTCGTAAGCTTTTGGCTCTGATTTAGTCAAGGATTTCAGGCATTAGCTACTTCAAAATTAGAAGATTACTAAAGCTATTCAACTTCAGCCGCCTGGTATTTAGTAAATATAGCTTCGATACAGGAAAGAAAGATAACAGAAAAAAGGAGTAAAAAATCATGTTCTTGCCTCATCAGTATGCTCTTTCTCTATCTAGAGTTATCATTAGTCCAAGTCATTCGTACAATATTTCAATCTTGACAAGACATAAAGAAAGCAGTCTTTTGATTACTTTTCACTCTTCTAGATGAGAAGAACCTGAAATTGTTTGAATCTTGGGGCAGCATCGCAGCAGGAGAAGAATTTGGTAATGGAAAATTACAGTTTTTCCCCCCAAGGTAAATGGTCTATCCTGTAGGGGCAACTTTTCTTCTTATAACTTACACCAGTTTTTTTTTTTTTTTTATTTTTTTTATTTTTTTTTATTTTATATATATATATATAATTTAGAATTAATAAAATTACACTAAATTTTGAGAATTATTAATATTATTATTATTTGGGTAATGAAGTAAAATTATTCTTAATCAAGAAAATATAAATAATAAATGTTTGCTCAAAAAAAATATTTTACTGGTGAGAGAGAGGATATCTATTCTATTTTATATTTTTATGTGAAGGAGATATTAAAAATTGATGGAATATAAACTAAACTAATATATTATTTACAGAGAAAGTTAAAAATAAATATTGATTAACTTAATAAACTATGTAACTCTACTTATGTTGTATTTTATTGTAAATCTTTGCCTAGTCTACCTCAAATCCGGATAAGAGAGAAGAGGTGTGTTGGAGAGTCGATAATTAATAAAAACTACATCAAATCTTTATCTAAATCGTTGTGGACAATGTATTATGATATGTAAATATGATTTTCGATAAGATATTATGTCGTCGTTTGGTCTATATAACTAAGATGGGACAGGAGTTAATAGTTGTTGTTGTTGTCATTGTTGTTAATGAAGTGTGCAAATTTAAACAAAATTAAACATTCTCTTAATAGTTGTCTAAGTATCTTGCCAAAAAATAAAAATTGTGTCTAAGTAAAAATAAAATTAGATAAACAAATGATAGCCCAAATGACCCGCCACATTTTCATGAGCCAAAAGTCCGCTACTGGAGTGCAAGGATTTTTACGCACAACTCCAAACTATATAACCTGGCACCTTGATTTATATTGGAACAAACCCAAATCTTCCTCTGCTCATTCTTCTGCTTCTTCTTCCGTCTTTCTTGGTCTTCTAGTCTGTGTCATTGGTCAAATTACATGGCTTCAGGCAGGTCGTTGGGCTTTCTGGCTATGCTTCTCATGCTGCTGCTACCCATGACTGCTAAAGGAGACATTATTGATGGTTTCTTAGGTGCTTCAATCCTCTCTCTCTTCTTCGCTTCATACAAATGACTATCTAATGCATGGACATGAAGTGGTAGCAAACTAGTAATTAAACAACAAGTGCATAACTTAAACTTTGACATAAAGATTTGGGTGTTGCAGACAAGGTTTGTGACGAGGTGGAATGTGGAAAGGGAAGCTGCGTAGTAAATTCAAGTTACCCATTGAACTTCATATGTGAATGCCAATCTGGCTGGAAGCGAACCCGAGATGACGACAATGATACTTTCGCCACTGGCTTTCTTCCATGTGTCATTCCCGAATGTAAAACTTCACACTGTTAATCCAATTCTTAATTGATTACTTTCTTGCAAAGTTTCAACCTGTGAAACTTGATGGTTAAAGCTTAAAAATTCAGGACCCTAACTTGTTAATATTTTCAGCGAACTATGAAGGCAAAGCGTTAAATTTCAATCAAATTCTCCTCTTCTCTTTGTAGGTAGCCTGAACTACGGTTGCCAACCTGCTCCACCTCCAGTTCCGGACAAGGACATGCCCCTCAACATATCAACTTTTGATCGTAAGTAATACTAATACTAGCTATACCTCTTGTTGATTATTCGTATGCTTCATGCAACTAATGTGAGCTTCCATTACATTAGGTTTTTGTTTCTGTTTCTAACCATATTGTTATGAAAAAAATAAATAAATTGTAGCTTGTTATTGGGCCTACTGCGGAGTTGGTACATGCAAGAGGAGCATAGCACATACCTACATGTGCGAATGCAACCCCAATCATTATAATCTACTCAACATCTCCGTTTTCCCTTGTTACAGTGCATGTATGCAATCCACAACTCATTTTTATCTTGACAGACAGTGATAAAATGAGAAGGGGGGGGGGGGGAATGAGAAATTAAGAATATTGATCAGGTGGTATTTGTTTTGGACATTTAATTGCTTAGGTACTATTGGATCTGATTGTTCGAGGCTTGGAATTGAAGTTGCAAATTCAACCACTGCCGTTCCCGTTCAAGGTGAGATAGATTGGACTTGCCACCTATTCATATTATATTTTTCTTGGTTGTCACTGTCGAATTTGCAAGGCGTGTTCTACCTTAGGGAACTTACGTTAAAAGAATTGGTTAAAAATTTTAAAAATTTCATGTCTTAAGTATAATATAATCATTATAATTACTAATTTTTATATCGAAGATATCAAATAGAAATTTCCCACAGCAATAGCAATGGACTCCTTGCTTCTCTGCGTTTGGGAAGCAAAAACTCTCTTCAAACCCTGGACTAAACAGGGACTTGGATGCTGTAAAATGGCAAATCAAATGCTCACAAAATATTAACATTTAAAATGGGAAAAGGAAGCTTCCAGAAATCTAATGGCATGTCTGCTGCTATGGTAGATTCCCCAGCAAGCTCAATCCTTCCTGGAAGGTTCCACTGGATAGTTATGTTGTTGGTGTCCAGCGGTGTGGTTATGTGGAACTAGGGCGCGCACAGAGATAGCTCGTGGCATTGCTTGGCCTAAATAGTGGTTCCGTCAAAGGAATATGATCGAGATTTTTCTTTCTTTCTTTGTTCCTTTTTCTTGATGATATTGATTTGGTCTGAGTTAGAATAATAGGTTTAGTCATTGCCGACGTAGAAATAAATCAGCGTTCAGTCATTGGCGAAGGATGACTATCGTGTATATTTGACAAAATTTTCTTGTCAAATAATATGATTCATGTATTTAATTTGAATGCAGTTTGGTGCATGTATTTTATGCAGTATAGGTAATAGTTGATTCGTCCCATTATTACTGCAGGGTTATTATTCCTCGTACTTCTGTTTTATATCGTCTTCCTCTTATTTTCCCATAGCACTGTGCAATGTGCAATATGCATTGCATTTCAAATTCATCTTGTTTCCTAATTTTTTTTTCCTCTGAAATTATTAAGAATATCATAAACACTGAGCTTGCCTTTTATTTACTGCAACAATTCTTAGGAAATGACCAGCTAGCAATGATGAAAAAGATAAATGCCTATACTGAGTTCAGACAGAATTGTACGCAAGATCTCAGTCCCCATTCCACTGTAGGTGCCGAGGGATGAGGGGGTTGCACAGCAGCAGGAGATGCTATGGTCAGTAGCCAAATATGAATTTCACAAGCATTATCAGAACCTTGATATAAGGGACAATACTAATGATTTTCCAGTAATGTTGGTGTAACTATCCTACAGTAGCTCTCAGGATTGACTCTGGATTAGATACCTTACCACGTCCACCAAGTCCAAGAGTATGGTCTATTATTAGCGTCTAGACAATTTAACAAAAGGGAACGTGGGGCTAGTGTTAGCCATTGAGTGATCTCAAGATAAAAAGATAAGCAACGCGATACACATCAACCACAACTTATCCCCTACAAATATATAGTCCTGTATCAGCAGAAACAAAAAAAAAACAGACACCCGTGCTACGCACATAGAATTAAATCCAGTCCACTAATTAAAAAGACCAAGAAATTCAACCACCAAAAACAGCTGAGGTTTGATTTTTTTTTTTTTTTTTGTCAGTGAAAACCATGAAAATGAAAATGAAAATGGAAGACCGCTTCTTTAATCTCAGGAGCAAGAAATTGTACATATACAATAAATACTAAAACAAAGGGAAGGGGGAGCCACATCTGAAAATTGTCTCACATTAATGCATTCTTCCTCTTTCCATCCACGTTCTTAATCTTATTATTATTATTATTACCTCCAGATCCGAAGCAAAACAATACACAGATGTTGTTATCCCCTAAACTATAGAGTACACCCAAAAATACCCGAAAATTTCAGGAACCAGATGAAATTCAAATTCAAATGAAATGACAGAGTCACTTCACTCACTTGTTTTTGACTTCAACGCCATTCTTGGCAGCAATGATGACAGAGGTGGCCATGTTCAAGAACAGCCCGTGCTCCACCACCCCTTCCAGCTTCGATATCTCAGCTCCGGCAGCCAACGCATCCCTGATCGGAGTCTTGAAGTACAAATCCACGATGTAATTCGAATTATCGGTCACATAGGGTTTCCCGCTCTCATCCAACCTCAGCTTCGCATCGCAACCTTCCTCCCTGAACAGCTCCTGAAGCCTGACCAGATTGTACTTCCAACAGAACTGAACCACCTCCACCGGCATCGCGAGGCCGCTTCCGCCGAGCCCCGACACCAGCTTGGTGTCGTCGACGACGACGACGAACTTGTCGGAGGCCGCCTCCACCATCTTCTCGCGGAGGAGGGCGCCGCCGCGGCCCTTGACGAGGTTGAGGTCGGGGTCGACCTCGTCGGCGCCGTCGATGGCGAGATCGAGGCGGGGCTTGTCGTCGAGGACGGAGAGGGGGATGCCGAGGGAGCGGGCCTGCTCCTCGGTGCGCTTGGAGGTGGGGACGCCGACGATGTCGGAGAGCTGGCCGGAGGAGAGGAGGTGGCCGAGCTTGGCGACGACGAAGGCGGCGGTGGATCCGGTGCCGAGGCCGAGGACCATGCCGGATTTCACGTAGTCGACAGCCTTGTCGGCGGCGAGTTTCTTGAGGTCGTCTTGGGTGAGGGCCGGGGCGGAGAGGGCACGAACGGTGAGGGAGAGGGGTTTGTTGGGGGTGCGCAGTTTAAGGAAGGATGAGGATGGGGTGCGTAGGATAAGGTGGGTGGAGGCATTGTGGTGTGCGGAGGAGAGGGACGGGGGTGATGAGAGGGATAAGGATGCCATTGACATTTGAGCGAGCGGCACAGGCACAACTGAACGAGGAACACCAAACAATGTTGTTGTTATGTTTGTGTATTTTTGGGGTTGGGGGATGGGGGTTGGTTGAGTGTGAGAAAGTGGGCCTGCTCTTGTGTGTGTTTGGCTCCTTTCACCCGCTGCCATCTGAATTTTTTGGTTGGTTGGCAATAGGATTAGAAGTAAATCAAGGCAACTTATAAATTATTTTTTATTTGATTTATTAATAGTTTAGTAAGTTAAGTTCATAAGTTGAGCTTAAATTAAGAATTTGAATTTATTTATTAAATAAATTGAACTTAAACTTAGTTATGTTTAATTCAAAAGCTCGTAAGTTGACTTAATGTATATAAATAAGCTGAGCTTAAACTTAATTATGTTTGATTCAAAAGCTCGTGAATTGATTCGAGATATATATATATATATAACTAAAAAATTTAATTTATATCTAAATAAATCAATTCATGAATTTTTAAACTTGATGAATTTTTAACAATTCAAATTTGAGCCTTAAAACATATTCATTTATTATCGAATCAAATTGTAAGTCGACCTCAATACTATGGAGCTGACCTTAAACTATGTCAAGCTTAAGCTCCGTGCTCCTCTCAGCTCACTTCAGCGTTAGTTGGCCGCGCGAGTGAGGAGAGCCACACCACAGGTTAGTTTTACCTGGCTTGCCTTGGCCTTTTTATTATTATTTTATCTCCTCTATCAAGTCCTCATTGGTTTTTGCCCTCAACAAACTTGGATACCCCTTTTTCAAACAAACATGCTCCTACCCCTTTATTGACCTACTTATTTTCTCTCTCTTTATTTATTTAGTTATTTATTTTTAATTGAGAAACTCTATATGGGTTAATGGGAAATGGATTACACAAAAGACACATGGAATCTTCAAACCAAACCACAACAACTAATTAGTCATTATAATAAAAAGAAAGGATCACTTGAGGTGTCTTGTAACTCATTAGTGGTTATTATTCTTTAAACATGAAATTCAATTCATGAATGAATAAATAAAACTCATCTTTTATTTAAAATTTCTCTCAATTTTTATTTTTAATAACTTTAATAAGATATTTTTCTTTTTTCTTGTATCAAAAATAGGATGCAAATAATCTTGCACTTGATATCGTTAAAAAAAAAGGGTTCTAATTTGTCATTATGTATTTGGGGATGGCATTTTTCACAATGCTTCCTAATTCTAGGAGATTTATGGGATGACATTGCTAGATTTATTAAAAAAAAAATTAGTAGGACAAGCAGCTAGATGAGAAGAAAAGGGCATCTATATACAATGCTCACAATTTTTTTTTTTTTTTAAGTTTTGTTCATTTAATTGGTGAGGAGTTATATATTAACCTATCAAGATTTCAATTTACTTATTAGGAATTGAAAATCAGTACATTCCAACTTTTGTGTTTTTCCTACATTTTTTTTTTCAGTAAATACTCCATCTATTTTAATATAACTGTCAAGTTTTTGATATTTTAAAATTTTAGAATATATATCTATTTTTAATATTAAAATAATATTAATTTTTTCTAATAATATTCTTAATCTAATTGTGATGATATATATATATATATATATATATATATATATATATATATATATATATATATATATATATATATAATTTCGTTCACTTATACAATTTTCTGCCATTAGCTAGATCAATTATTGTTTTTCTCTAGAGATTAATACTTGATTATCTAGTAACTCAATGAGAAACATAAAAAAAGGTGAAATATGCTAACTTTGAATTTATCAATAAATAAATCAAATTTTGCAAAAATTAGCACATAGCTCTCCAATAATTACATGGACCAAACTTTTTTTTGTAAATATCATACTTTAAAACTTTTTGTGAGCATAAATATTTGTACAACTTTTTAGGAGCAAGATATTTTCCCAACGCTCATCTTTGTGACAATAGGTTGGTTTGCAAGTAGCAACCCTTCACGAGTTTAGAGGAATTTGTTACAATGGCAAAAATTTATTCATAAGTGGAAGGGGATGACACGAAAGAGAGATCATGGTGATTTGATCAAATTCACTATAAACATCATCATAATATTATTGCACGAATAAAGACACTTTTATCATTAATTTTTCTTTCTTACTTTCATGTATTAAAAATTCCCCAAATAAATATGTTTATAATCGATGAGAATTTAATTAGCAAGCAATCATCCTTATCCACTCCTTATAAACTAAGAGCTTTTTTCAATTCTTAATAAAAATAGCAGTAATGATATATTTGCTATTTGTTACGACAATAAATGGTACGAAAGATGTACAAATTTGAATAACAGAACCAAGAGACTCGTAAAAGACGAAAGTCATGAAGAGAAAAAAGTAGAAAAAATATTTATAAAAAGGTTACCCCCAATTAGAGTCACTTGCGCAAGGTAGTACGAATTCTCTCTTCTTGCCATTCGTCATTCATGTCTCTTATCTCTCAAACATCTATAATATTTTCACAAAGTTAATTTTAAATATTAAATATTATATAATATAAACATATCATTTTATACTTTTATAGCAATGTCACTGTACATAAACAAAATTTTTCTATATAGTTCAAACAAAACATACTATTTTAAAATGATTTTTCAGTTAATATATTCAAATATGAAATAAATTTTATCAGAATCAATTATAAAAAATTAATTATACTTATAATCAATTATTGAAAGAAATTTGATTTTATAGCTAATTCAAAGACACGCTTGTTGTCTAAATTAGACAAAAAAAAAATATATTTAATATCTTTCGATTAATTAAGATGGTTTAGTAAATAGCAGTAAATACCTCTAAGAGATCATAAATATCGTCTGATTAATTAAGAGATGATCACACAATCCTTAGAGAAAGGCAAGACAAAATAAATAGATTTAGATTATTTATTACACATGAAAGAGCTGGATCCGCATGGAAACAGAAAACCGTAGGGGGCCCTGGACCTGTGCTCATTAACTAATATTAATACCTGACGCCTTGTATTCTCTGGGGCTGTACCAACCACTCTTTCTGCTCCCATTCAACCGGCAACAGCAACCTGCTTCCTTCGCCGTCAGTGACATGGAGCGCACACAGCACCGTCCCCCCCTTCAACTTCAAGAATTCTTCAAAGTTTTCATGCCCCAGACATGTTCTACTCAGTTGGTATGTATATATATATATATATATATATATATATATATATATATACTCTCTCTCCTGTTTTCAAATCTTATGTGTGTTTCCCTCCACTGTCTTCTGTTATTCGTTCTTTTGTAAGCTTGTTTTCTTGTTTGCATTATGTTGCCTTCAACGCAGCTCTTTTTCAAGCATATTCTTTCCTTTGAGTGCTGCTTGAAAACCAAGCATATTTCTTTTCCATCTCCACCCAACACAAGGATTTCATTCTCACTGTTCTCTTAAAAATATGATATTTTTCTAGCTATATCTAAAAGTCTTGATTTTTCATGTAGTTTCTTCTTTTAAAAACATGATCTTTGTCTATGAATACCTTAAAAATCCTGTTTTTCAATGTAACTAGAGCAAGACTTAAAGGCTAAATAAAAAAAACCACTAAGCCCTTATCCTGAGAAACCATATTGATTTTTATTTCAAAGCAAGATGATAACATACATAACTGATAGTGACACTTTCTTGTTTCAGCGCATACCAAAGGCTTTCACCAAGTTCTTCAATGGAATCATACCAAACAAGGCCACTCTAGTAGACCATGATGGAAACTCTTGGGATATTGAGTTGGAGAAAATGAAGGATTTCTTGGTCCTCAAGAATGGGTGGGGGAAGTTTGGGAGGGATAAATGTTTGGAAGAAGCGGACTTCTTGGTTTTTGAGTACAATGGCAAGTCCACGTTTCATGTGAAGATATTTTCCAAAAGTGGATGCAGAAAAGAAGCTGCAAAGGGTGAAAAACTTGTTCCCATTGTGATCTTGGATGAAGATTCTGATCAGGGTTGTAGAAACATGCAGCGGGGTCTTAAACGGAAACATTCTCCAACCACACTCAAAATAAATGAGAAACCTCATTCAGAGGGTTAGTTGTATTGTATTTGAGTTGTGATAATCCTGTCTTTGAAACTTGTCATTGTTTTCTTTTACATTGTTCTGCTAAGGTATGATTTAGACCCCGCGTAGCGGACAAAGCTTCGTTTTTGTTGTTGTTGTTGTTATTGTTATGGTAAGGTAGATGCAATTATGTGTGCTTAGTGCTTACTTTTGTAGGCCCATCTGAACGAACTCGGGCCAAATCGAAAAGAGCTTATGAGCCAAATGGTAACGACTATGAGAAGAAGGCACCTGGCCTTGCAAACAAGTGTGTTCCACTGAAGAACCCTCATTTTGTGATTCCTTTTTCTGGCTGGAGAATGACGAGAATGGTTAGTGATTTTATTCTTATAGATCATACTAAAGATTAAGTAGTTACTTTGTCCTTATTTAATTTAACAATGTTATTTACCGTTAAAGTTTTAAACTCATACACCCATCACTTTAGGGAAAAAATAAAATAAAATAAAATCAACTTCACTCCTCTCGTTTTTCTCTCTTTATGTATTACTCGAAAGAAGGTTGTTATTTGTATACTTTCTTATGCAGATATCAAGAGATATTCTCACTTACATGGTATAAAAAATATTTAAAAATCTTTCTATTTAACTTTTTATTAATCTATTTTTCAAACCCACTTACAAGGGTGTCCAACATGAAAATTACAAATAATATTTTTCCAATTAAAAGGGATAGGTATGATCACGAGCCTATAATTAAAGTTTTATGTGTAGAAAATATATTTTCTTCTTGTGTAATTGGCGCCAAATTGAATTTTGAAAAAATAAAAAAAAACATTTTAAAAGAATTAGTTTTGAAGAAATTCCTTCTCTTAAATATTGTATGGTTTATATTACAACAATGAATTAATTTAAATAATATGAAACGAAATTAACTTCCTTTTATTTTTGAGGGTACAATTATCAAAAAAAGAATGCATCTACATCTAGTACGGAAATGGTCTCTCTCAGTTTTTAAATGCATGCATATGATACTTTGGGATTAGATTGGATGATACAATTAAATGGGGGTTGGTGGGTTTAATTTGCAGGAAGTTCCTAGATCAATAATGAAGAAATTGAATATCAGGCTGAGGTCAAAGATTAGTCTGAGAGATGAGAATGACAAAGTATGGCCGGTGAAGATCTCTGCCACCGAGAAGGGCCGTCTCTTTCTCGGTGATGGGTGGTCTGATTTCCGGCAGGCTAAAAGTATTCAACAAGGTCAGCTATGTGAATTTAAGTTTGTTATTGGCAAAGCAAATGAAGCGGAAGAACTGCTCGTGCGTGTACGTGCTCCTTCAAATATGGCCGGAGCCACGTAAAGTTTACTTCTTAGAATTTCGAAAAAGAACTATAAAAATTTAGTGCTTCTTTTCATTAAGAGTATCTTTATTTCTTTTAAACTTTACACCCAACTTCTGTCTCCATCCATTGGGTCCATTTGCTGTGCATGGCTTCTGAGTATTTTTTATATTAAGGCAAGTTGAATTCAGTCCCTTTATTTTCAGTATCATCGAAGTGCTGTGTTTGTAAACAGAAGTTATACTTCAGAAGGTTGTAGTTTCACGTTGATCGATAGAATTCATGGTAGATTCTCACCTGGTCCGCGACGAGTTTTGTACCAGGTCAGTCCTTTTGTTTTAATGGTAGACAAAAGGAGTATATTGATGTATTTTTTGATGTGATATACTGTAGTATTTTTTTAGATTATATAAATAAAAATTAATCAAGTCTGAAAGTGATTAAATTTTTATTTGTGTGATATCTAAAAATTTTAGTTAATTTTAGGATTTCGTAAAAAGTGATTAGATTTTATTTGCATAATATTCTTTGCATTTTAGAGATGATCAGATTTTTATTTCTGTAACACTAAAAAATATTAAATTTTATCTGTAAGATACCTAAAGACTTACATTTAATTTCAGGATCTCACAGAAAAATTTTTGATAATTTCCAAAATGTATTTGACCTTTTTTCTTTTTAATTTGACTAAACCAAAAAAATTACAATACACCATATAAGAAAAGATATATGAATACACTCTTTTGATCAACCATTAGATTTCAAAGACCAACTTGGTCCTTGTTAAAAACTCCCCATGTTAGAAACATCCTAGAATTCATACAGCCTTGGCCATATCAAACTATCAAAGTGTTCTATGAATGCTGCAAATAGCTTGAGGGAAATTGAATCCGTGTGCACGAACCATAGACCAAACGTTTTTTGCCTAGTGCATGTCAGTTGATTTGCTATATATCTTGTGTGTTGTACATAGTCGGGTTCTTAAAGCAGTGCCAAGCACGCCTCATACTTTAAACTTTTCCGTCTTCTACGTCAATACGAAGCAGCTCTCCTACGTTTGAAATTGGAAAACAGGGTGGTATTTTTGCTTTGGCGGACTGAATTCTTCTCATCCAAAAGAAGGAAAAAAGAAAAAAGAAACTCAAACACACAGAACGTTGGAAGTAGCATTAATCACATATATTATTGTATTCTTCTTTTGAATTATGTTTTCTTTTTCTAGGATATTTTCGTATCATTAAGAAGTAAACTCACATCCTTAAAATTTTAATCGTTGATAAAATAATCTATGACATTTGAAAATTACTATCTTAGTTCCTAATATTGTAATCCGTCAATTAAATTAGTACCTACATTAATATATTATTGACTAATTTGACTAATTTAAATACATGTTAAGGACTAATTTGACTTATGAGAATATAATGTCAAGAATTAATTTAAATAAAATAAAATATCAAAACTAAAATAATAAATTTTAAAAAATCGGAAACTATTTTGATAGACACTTATAATTTCATGCATTAATTTGAGACCTTACTTTATAATTAAGTCTTCACATATAATATCTCTTACTCCTCACTGCAATTCATTTCCTCGTTATTTCTATGAAATTGGGGGCTAGCAGATAAAGGCACCTCCACTCGTCTAACATCTGGCAGTATCAATGGAAAGTTCTTACATAGATGTAGTTTACGTAGGTATTATTGCTTTGAACATGTTATCAGTCAAAAAACAAGAATAATGTCATTTAATAATTAGCTTAGGCTTTTTCTTTTTTTTTGGGTCAAAATAATTAGCTTATTTTACACACTAAATCTATGCATAGATTTGTCATCATCTGCGCTGTAAAGTTTTATGACCCAATTTGACGTACTAACTAAAACCATTCCGTTGTAGAGTAAATACGTACCGCCAATATCATTGCATAATAGATAATTACCAACAATGCTGAAAGACTAGAGAAGTTTTAGAAATACCAATTAAATGTCTGCGCATAACTTGTAAGAAGGGGGAAATAATTTCCATATGCATCACAAGCCACTTCAGAATACTCGAACTTACCATCTTACGACGTTGTACAACAGGCTAACTGAAAATGAGTAAAACCTCGGCGCTTAAAGGCAAGCCAGTACAATAATTAAAAGTCTATGAGGTACCACAAATGCTGTTTTCATTCTATTGGAAAAACATTAACCAGTGTAAATGACAATGCGATGAATGGCGTTTAACTACACACCAAGGCTAGGAGTTCTAGTTTGCCACTTCATTTACATTTATATTCACCCAAAATGATGGGCTCTTTTTACAGTAAAGACAAACTGAATCTTCATTTCACATATTGTGAAAAAATATAGACATGACAACAAATTTGCTCAATTCAGTTGACAATTTACCGTTTTTTTTTACATTGGTTTCGCATAGAGGTCAATGCTACCAACTTGCAGCCTGGAAGTAGACTGAACATCTCTGACTGCCAGAAACCTAAACCTGCAAAGCCGTAACTTTAGTGAGTTGGGGAGATCAAGAACATAGACAGATTCAGAAAATTCCAAGGTTAATTACCTGAAAACATTAGCTGGAAAACTTGCCGAGTGGATAAAGAATGTTCTGCGCTGGAAACGGTCTTCAAAGAACTGAGAGGTTTGCTTATCCAAAACTTGCCAACTGATTCCCTCATCATTGCTCCCTTCAAGAATCCTGAGTACATGACATATGCCGAGAAAAATCCATGAATGCTCAACACACGACTTATTATTTGAAGCTTATGCACGACAACTAATGCCCAGCAAAGAAAGGTTCAACAAAACTTTCTTAGGAAGGAGCCAAGGAGCCAGTCAATGAACATGACAATTACCCAAGAACAAGAAAAGAAAAATGCTTTAACAGCATATGCATGCGGTTGCTAGACACACAGAACAGGCAGAGCAACAGCAGGAAATATTCCAGAGTCCATACCAGTCCATTGGATCCCTTTCTGGTGCATCATTGGCTGACATCAACTCATATGCGACAAGTTCGAACATCTTGTTATTAAATGTATTGTACACAATCCAACAACCTACAAATTCAGATATTTTTATATCAGAATAAAGAGAGCAATAAAATGGAGATGGACAGTAGTAATAAAATGGAATTAGACTTTTGACACTAGCATTAAAACTGGTTATGCTCGGGTTTCTTGCTTGATTGTTTTTCAGTTAATAATTATGAGTTCTTTTTCTTTAATCTTCCAATTTATGTCTTGAAGCCTGAGATTGCAAACAAAGCAGAACTCCTAAGGGCAAGTAATTCAACATAAAATTATCAAGGAAGAGAAACTTGTTAGGCATAGTCAATTCACTGAAAAACTGAAGACTATCAGTAGATTAAAAGTATAAATTGTAAGTGGGTGGTTTACAATCTGTTCATAAAATTTGATATTTGTTAAAGAATATCAATGAGAAGATTGAAGGACTAGCGAAAAATAATTGCAAAGAAAAATATCAAGTCAAATAGTCAAATATACTGAGATGGTTTGATGTAGTAGGCAGAAGTATCATCTATTACAAAGTTACAATAAATAGAAAATTACATTTAGAAGGAAATTTCATCAATATATAGAATTTAATTAAGAATATCAAGGGCAATTATTATTTATTAGAAACAGCAACTTGTGCTCTACCAATGGAATAGTAGAAATCATGCAACAACCTCTTATTTAAGAAGTTCCCAAAACCATTTTTAACCTTGGAGCAGAATTAGATGTTAATCAAACTCTACAATCCCAAATAAGTTACTTAATTGGGTAACTATACCTCTTGCACCGTTTGGCTCTTCCCATTTTGATATTCGATTTCCATCAAATGCTGATGTTGCCTGAAATTTTATAAAACAAGAACAAACTTATGGACACCATAAGTTACAAGTATTGGCAAAACATTTAAAATAAGCCAGATGTAACAAACTCACAATCCCAAAAGGCAACTCCTCTGCACTTGCAATGACTGAACCGGAGTGTATTCTATTTAACCTTAGAAGGGGCAATGCAAGCGAATCTTTCCCATAATTATCACACTTTTTAAGATTGTAAATCATGTCATCCACAGCATCTAGTACAACGGGTAATGCTAGAGAAGTTACTACAGGGTTACCAGCCAAACAGATTTCAACCCTCCCATCTGTATTCACCTTTTTCTCTAGTGAAAGAGCATCAAGTAAGTCATCAAAAGATGGCAACAGGTTCTGACATTTTGGGTTATTTAGAACTGAATCAATGGAGGTCCTTCTTGTTTTAAAGGGGGAATTGCAAAGATCCAAGAGAATTCCTTTAATAATCCCAAGTACTTCAACGGCTTCAGACTTTGTTAGTTCTTCCCCAACAAACTGATGAAGGACAGGATGAAATGCATTATAAATTCTTGTCACATGCTCATCTATGCACAAACGAACCGGGCAAGCAGAAGAACTTAATATGCCATTCTTGTCAGAACCAATTTCTAATCTGGATCTGCGCCATTCTTCATTCCCACTTCTCCTTCCTGGTAATGAGAGAGACTCATCATCTTCAGAATGTAAACTCCTCTCAAGTTGTTGGTTTTCTTCCATGTCACGGTCTTCAATCATTGAAAGTTGTTGAGATGCAAAGCCTCTTCGACACTCTCGTGTTATATTTTTGAGTATAGATGACAAAGAAGCCTCTGTAACCATAGTACGTCGTGACAGGACCTTTGAAAAAGATAAAAAAAACTCCTTATCAATTATCAACAAATCAGTATCCCTGTGCATGCCCATAGATGTATATAAAATACAAGGATAGAAAGAAAATTAATTGTAATACCCACCTCATGCCACTTCCTTGTGTATCGTTTAGTGACATCATAAGTTCCATCTTTCGCTATGGCAATAACATAATTTAACTTCTTATTCCACCTATGCCACAAATTTTTTAAAAAAAAAAAAGTGAGAAAGCAAGATAGAAACTTCTAAGGACGAGGAAAACTACTTTCCCACAGTCAATTGAATGGATGAAAGCAGTAAATACTGAAAAGTGAAAAGTACAGTAAATATGAATTATACCCTTTTTCATATAACAATGGCTTGTCATAGATTCCTTCACATGGGTCAAGATGCATCCATCTGCAAGATCATAGGTCCTCATAAACGAATATTGCCCCACCAGTAATAGATTTAACGGCAGAATGCGAAAAACCAGCAGCTTTTGGGTCAACTTTACCTTCCCAAGAATTGAGAGAAGCACTCTGTCCAAACATGATCTGTAAAGTCCAAGATCTGCAGATCAACTAAAATCAGTGACAGAAACTTATTCCCCAGAAGTTTTTAAAAAAAAAAAAAAAACACATGTATACGCTAGGTAGAATATATATACAAAGAATACAAGGATAGGATCATTGAAGTTAAAAAGACTTGGAAGTTCAACACAAATAAATTTCACTTGCAAAACTGTAAGGACATCATTATTCAATACCATTTTCCCTAGTTAGTGAAAAAAGGCCCAATCATCCCAAAGAAATCATTGAACACCAGCACCCAATTAACATAAAGGTGGTATTCCCTCTAAGAATGAAAGCTAAATTCAATTATTGAACTTCGATCTACATCTCTTGCCCGTGCCTATCTTTTCCTTACAGATTACAATTTAATGTACACTATCCAGCACGACTTCTATTTTCGATCTACATTCTCTTTCAATTTAGATGTTTGATACATGACATCAAGCACTGCATTTGTATTATGTAATATCAGAATCAGAACTATCATGTGCTATGCCACAAAATAAGTACTTCAAAGACTCAATATGTACCATACATCCTAGCAATTAACTATAGAGAACACCAATACATTATCAATTCAATTGCAGCATAATAAACTAAGAAAGATCAGCATATTTAAATGATGGAATTTGATCTATTTACAAACCAGGCGTGACTCATAGCCAAAAGCTCGACAATAGAGTGTAAAGCAATTTGCCCATTCCCCACAGCGGCCCTTTCTTGTTTCCACAAGCTGCAAATTGAAAGAAAATAAAGGGAGTTTCCAACATAAATCTGCTAGGTATACCAGTTGGTTTGGCAGTTCGCCAGGTATAATTATAACATTAACAATTTGACACAAGTTAAATACCTTTATTGGATCATTGTACCGAGGAAAGCGAGTCAGTTTGGAGCAAAAGGTGCAGCTTTGTCGTGGAAAGAAAAATGAGAATAAATGAAAAGTTTAAAAAAAGTCAGGTGAACAATAGAAGCTAGAAATTAGTGGACAGGAGCAGAAACCTACTAAAATGCTTTATAATCAAAGGGCTGGAATTAAAGTAACAATAATCAAATTAACCGGTTATCAACAGATCTCCTAAACGCAAACAAAGATGTAATGGAGGAATATTTCAGCTCATATAAAGAAGGATTTGACAGCCAAGACCAGTTCTAAATAATTTCAAGCAGGAAACTGCTTGTTGATTTATTCTTGAAGATTTGGATACAATGAAATCTAAAGAAAAATTGATTCTAATTTTTTTATTTTTTTTTATTTTGAAATCAGTTTATTAACCATAGCATATATGAGGCATACAATTAGTTCAAATGCATGATGTCACAACTCACAAAAAAATTAAGACTTATATCAACTATGATAATTAGCAAAGCTACATGCCTGATGTTAGTACAACGAAAACAAGTAATCACACATTAAAGAAAGGCACATATTCCATGGCCATACCGGTAAAGTTCAACTCTGGAAGCTCCATAATGAGTTTCGGAAGGAAGTGGAGCAGTCATTCCCTGGGCCACAGTTTCATTGCCACAATCATGACATGATGGTGAATTCACCCAGCTATTAGATGAGACAAAAAATGACCCCCAAAAAAAAAAAAAAGTGATCAGATGCATTTAGCAAAAGAGAACAGGTATGATTGTTAATTATTCTCTTTCATTGGGAATAAAGCAAGATGCAACTCAGCCGGGAATTTTGCATAAATCATATTTGAGTTCAGCAATTTTATGAAGCTTAGACCTGTGATATATTCTGTTCTGTGTTTATGGAGTTATTGGCCTTTGATGCATTTGATTCATTTTGCATGAAGTAAAGCAGAATAGGCAATATAACAAATAATTTACACCTGAAGGATTGCTTGAACCAGAAAAGCAACTGCAGCAGGAAAGCATGATCTTGTTCAACTTTTGATGGCTTGAAGTTACCCTCCTGCAAAATGTTATCTATCAGGCTTACCAATTACAAAAAAAAACCTTAGCAGAATACGACAAGCTATGCTTATGAAATGGCAACAGCATCACAAGCTCAAAATTAACATATAACCAAGAGCAGGAAAAGAGATATCCAAACGCAAGTACTTGTAAAAACGAAGACAAAGACAATTCCAAGGTGAATGAATTTCCCCAATAGTGAGACAGTAAATTATATTAAGGCAGTTTATTTAGATTTAACAAGATATGGTCATCCCCAAAAATAAATTATATATTTGATGACTGAGAATTAATATGTTCTCTTGAAAGAGAAAAATACAGATTCTTACCTTGGCCAAAGAAACCAAGGCCTTCTCCTCAAGCTCTTCCACAGGAACGGCCTTCCGAGCAGCTTCCTGGCGCCTTGCATCCTCATACTGCAAGATACCAGAACAATCAACACATGGAATCAATTGTGAAATAATATTCACATGGACAAAATGGAAGCATGCTTCTTCTACTTAAGTATCTCGTGAAACCAATAAGAGTTGGTCGACTTTACTGTAAACCAAACTTTGTTTTCACATGCAATGCAGCTTCATGAACCTATACGTCTTGTACTCCTCAATTCTTATTCAAAACAATTTGATCTTTTTTTTTATTTATTAAAAAAATGTTTTTATGTGAATAAGTTAGGTGGAAAATACCATGAGGACTTGAGAAACGTAAGGGCGTATTCTACTCTCAAATACTTGAGGATCATCGCTTGCCACATACCGCTGAAACATAAGCGCTTCCTCCTCTGCCTGTACAACAGATATGTATAGTGTATCCACAAACAGAAAGGGAAGGGGAAAAAAAACACATATGGAACGCGCTCCTTTCCGAAAACTTGCAACCACAGATGAAATTAAATTAACGCAGAAAATGAAGATGAGTGAAACGCAGCGAACCTGCAAGCGCCTGGCCAATTCCTCATCGGATATCAACAAATCAGCAGCGTCCGATTCAGGTTGTTCTTGTTGTTCGTCGATGGAGACGAGTCGCAGTTTGTCAGAAATGGTGAGGAGATCAGAGTCAGTGACAAGTGGAGTATCATGTTCACCTCCATAAATCTATGCAACTAACAAAAGTAAGTATCGAACATTACGACAATATATGCGTAAAAATCATTAATTAAATAAAAAGGGGGCGTGGTGCACACGAATAGGGACCTTTTGGCGATCGGGAGGAACGGAAGTGAGAGAGAAGAGCTGGAATTGAAAAACCTGCAGTCAAGAATTGGGGAATTAAGAGAGACATAGAAAGAAAGAAAAGATTGGGGGGTTTTGGTGTTCGGAGAGAGAATGAGAAATAGAAAATAGAAAATAGAAATGAGAAGCTCGCATACTTCGAAGCCGTCATCGGTGTCGTATTCGAGATCGAAGTTGGAGTGATTGTGGAGCACCTGGAAATTGCGGGCCACCATTCTTCACCAAATTCGGATTCGGATTCGGATGCTACCAATCTCTTCACTCCTCACCTTACCTCACCTCACCTCAACTCAATTCAATTTCCAGTCCCACCCAATTTTATTTTATTATGCTAGTGCCAATTAGTAGTACTAATACTATCGCCAGAGCCCAGAGCTTATCGTCACTTGTTGTCGACCCCTTGCGCCTGAGCGTCTCCTCAATTTTTTCCGTGTCCCATCTCATCAGAGGGCGCCAGTCAGTCATTATAGTTGACCCGCTATACACCGTTTTCTTTTTCTTGTTCTTTTTTCTTCTTTTTTTTTAAACCGAAAATAGAACTGATATTCGTTACTGTGCAGGAAGAATTATGCCATGCATATATAACATTTTTTTTTTATATCGTGCTGACATACACCTATCTACCATTAGGTAGGATGTGTAACTTAATTTAAATGAGATTTATATCTTATTTAATAATAGATAGATGTATGTCGATAGAGTATTCAAGAAAGAATAGTATAAGGTCAGAGGATAATAATAAAAAGAATATGAAAGGTTCCCAAGAATTAACATAAAAATAATTCAAAATAAAGAGAATTCCTTAAGAGAAAGAAGAGGCTAAATGCCAAATATGCTAATTATATTCCACACTAAAATTAGGGCAGTGGCATAGACTTCCTGAGGGGCTGATACCTTCCCTTTGAAGACCTTTTTATTGCAGGCTATCCAAATCCTCCCCAAACCAAAGGTTAACAAGTTCAGCTTATCTTCTCCCCCTAGATCAATCTTCCAAGTCTCCACCAATGCTAGAATTTTGTTCATGGCAGTGCCTTCAAACTTGCTGGAATTCCCATGCAATTCCAAACCTGGTTTAAGAAGTGACAAGTAGCCATATGATGGATCATTGATTCTTCTTCACCTGTGCACCATGGGCAGCTAGCATCTACAGCTGGAATTTGAGAGTGTAGATTTTGTCGGACTGAGATTCCATCATATAGAAGCTTCCACACCAAAGCTGTGATTTTGGTTGGAGTTTTGATCCCCCCAAACTAGGGGTTTATATAAATCGAATTGATCCAATGAATTTAAAGATCCAAACCAAACTAATAGATTTGGTTCAAATTGATTCAGGTAATCAGTTTATTTTAAAATGGAATCAAACCAAACTAATTATTATTGGTTTGGTTTCGAATTTTTTATTTTTCAATTTGATTACCCGATTACCCAACTCAGTCACTTGATCAACTAATTTTTTTAAATTTCTAATCTTTTAATATTTTGCACTTAAATTTATAGTAATAGAGTCACTTTTTTAGCTTTTTTATTAATGTTTGTTTAAGAAAATTTTCTATTTACACTATCAAAAGGTATATCATAATCAAGTTTTATATTATTATTAGTTGTTATGAGAATAAAAATATTTTAAAAATGTAATTCTTTATTTTTTTAATTTAACTCGATGATCCGAACCGAACCAATCCGATATTCATTGGATCGGTTTGGTTCGAATCTGTTAAAAAAAATTTAAAAATTGAACCAAACTAATCCGTTTACACCTCTACCCCAAATTGCAATCCATATTTTCTTATCAGCATAATAAGCAAGCATGCTCTCAAGAGAGGGTGGAATAAGTTGAAAGTGGTTGAATAGCCAAATGCAATAGTGTGGATGCATGTTCTGTGTACAGTCCAAGTTAATTCATCATTTCCCCTTTGTGGTTGATCTTTCAAAATTTTTGTTACAATTCCTGAGACAAAATGGGACCTAATCATATGCTCATTTCAATTCCCATCATCAAGGATTAGAGATGGAAAAATGGGTCGGACTCGTCAGGTTGACCCGCATAACCCGCTATTTTTGATGGGGTGGATTGATATTTTCAACCGGCAAAAAAATTCAACCCACATAACCTACCCCGCTTAACTAGCGGGTTAAAGCGGGGCGGGCGGGTTTGGCCCGCGGATCAAAATTTTTTTTTTATTTTCTTCTTTTTTTCAACATAATACATATAGTATTAGGCATTTTTGTTGGTATTTATATAATATTGGTAGGTTCCATAATTTTTTTTGGACTATATTATTGATTATATTTATACTTTTGTAGACTATACTGTCGTCTTATTAATTATGAACTTATATTTTGTTGTGAACATGGTTAATTTGCAAAGTGCCAAATTTTTAACGTTTTTGTGTTTGAATTTTGGCTTGTAAGCTTCTCTATTGTAATTATTTTGGTTAGAAGTTCCATCTTACTCTTATTGAGAATTATAATTTTTAACTATTTTAGAGTTAAATAAATAGTTTAATATTTGATAAGTAAATGAAATGAGATTCTCTGTATAGATGTTCTTTTATTGTATTTAATTAAAAATTTCTTTATTTTTTTTTAAATTTAGATGAATTAATTTATGTAAAAAAATATTTTTTTCTTTATTTTTCATTTTTTGGTAGGCCAACCTGCCAACCACAACAAGGGAATGGGTTGGCATAATCAACCCGTATTGTTAATACCGGTTGGCCTGCTCTGCCCCACTTAACGCTTGATCCGCAGTGGGTCGGGTTGACCTATTTGCCATTACTACCCTGGATTAGTCATTTCACTAGCGTGAGATTGTTATAATGACATCCGCTTGGTGGTAGGTAGTGTGGATATTTATCACATAACCATGGGGCTGAATGGCTATGTTCTCTCTATTCCCCACTTTTCATGTCAAACCCTTTTCTAGCGCTTTCCTTCCCTCCAATTGGCTCCTCCATGCCCATGAAAGGTTGCTATCCAAAGATGCCTTTACGAAAGACATTTAAAGTATCTACTTTCGAATGCTTTATGAAAGAGAGAATGCTCTTTGGTAGTCAGTCTCCCGCATAGTTTTCCTAGCAGAGCCATTAATAAGGCTTTAAGATCCTTGAATCCCATGCCCCCCTCCTTCTTGCTTCTGCAGAATGTATTCATTCACTGCCTTTTTGCCCCCACCAGACATCATCATCTTTATGAATGATATCAAGAAGTGAGTCAAGCAACTTGAAGCAACTTAGAGAATAAATGGGGATTGCAATACCTATGGCCTTGATTAACACTTCTTTACCACTTGATGTTAGCAAAGCTCTTTTATAATGGGTTAGTTTCTTACTTACTTTGTCTACAATGAAGTTGAAGGCGGATCTTTTTGATCTGTGCACCACGGAAGGAAGTTCTAGGTCATTGTCTTGACCTCCAATGTGAAGGACTCCAACCAGATCTGTAATCTGATTTTTGATGTTTTGCGGAGTGTTATGGCTGAAAAATATAGAAGACTTACTAAAATTCACTTGCTGGCCACTTATTCCATTATATTGTTGATGACATCCATCAAGTTGTTGCAGTGTCGGGGGTAGATCTGCAAAAGAGGAGTGAGTCATCTACAAACAAAAGATAGTTAATTGTTGGGCATCTATTATAAAGCTTCAAGCCTTGAATTGAATTGTTGTGTTCATCTACTATATACATATTGTTATACATTATTAGATGTCAAAGATGTTGGATACAAGAAAGAGCCATTAGCTTTTTTGGGTTATACAACGCAGTAAGATGTTGAACTTATACAGGGACACGAGCAATGGTTTGGAATTACACTAATACTTAACATGAAAAAAAATATCCATTTTTCGCATACATTACAATTATCTCCTCACTGCACCTTTTTTTTCTTTTTTTTTTTTTTTTTTTTTTTTGCTCATCCTCATCAACAGTTTTCTTTCACGTTGTGAAAATCTCTTTCACCGACAGTATCGAATGTCTGCTGTCTTGGAACTCCTTTTTGTTTAAAGTAATAATACTTACACACTTTCACAAACATACTTCATGCCACTTATATCCAATTTAGTTAACGTGTAAGCGTGTTTGGTTCGACGTTAAGGATGCCAAACCCACGTTCATTTCTTCTTGAACGGTGTTTTGTTATGTTTGGATGCTTTTCAGTTGAATCAACTTCAACGTGCTTTGCATACTAAACCTCGGTTAGCATTGAAGTGATCCATCGTCGCTTTTTCGTTCTACCAAATCTACGTTGGAATTTTTTTGGACATTTAATCCTTTCACCAAAATCATTGTTACCAGTATTTTGTATCTCTTTATTTTTTTTAAATATTTAAAATACTTATTTTTTTGTAATATATGTATTATTTTTATTTTAATTAAACTAATAAGAATAATTGATTATATCTTTTGCTAACAGATATATAACATATTTTTAAATAATAATTAAAAATTCAGTTTTGAAATAAGTTCATTAAAAAGTATCTTACATAATTATTTAATCAAATATTATCACACAAACAAAAATATTTGACTCTTAAAATATAATAAATATTTATTTTTAATTTAATACAAAACCCAAGAGTTTTGTGAAAAATATAATAACATTTATATAATATATTAAAGTAAAAGTTTAATTGGTATATACTAATAGTATAAAACTATTTTATATTGTCAATCAATAAAAATAGGAGAAAGTGAGAAATTATGGTGGGTCTCTCATTATAATGGGTAGTTATTTGTGTAAATTGACACTTTTCACTATTTCTATTAACTGACAATGTAAATCTATTATACACTGTCAGTACATTTAATTTAAATTATTAAAATAAATTTAAGAAATAATAAAATGAAAATAAAGACAACATTATTATTATAATATATACCTTTTTTCAGTAATTACACATCCAAAAGTAACTTTCATTAATATTGTTCAAATAGCACTCATTCAATCACAATCATTTTTGAAATAAAAATTTTTAAATACAAATTCCGCTTATTTTTAATCAAAATCAATTTTTTAAAATCAAGTTGATGTAAACTCGAATTCAAACACACACTTATACAGTGCATTTGCTTACAAAACTCTTCATCAATTGGGGACCACTCGTTGGGGCTGATTAGCCGGACCAGCTTCCTCCGTCGGGTTAGTAACTGCATTACCGGGGTTCGCTGGTCCAGCTTCCGGTTGAGTCACAGACGGGCCTTTTTATTATTATCCATATTTCTTATTTGAGAAATATTGAGAGGACTCACTTTTTATGGAACACTATACCAATCAAATGGTGGATAAGTAGTGAGTAGACATGGTGTGCCAAGAAGTAAGTCCTCCTATCATTTTTCTTTTCATTTTTAAAGTAAATGTTAAAATAAAATTTTATTTATTTATTTAAAAAACTAAAATTAAAAGAGAATAAAAATATTAGTGATTTGTAGTACTTAATAGGTAATTTTTTTTGCTAATTTTAATCTACTTTTAATTTATATGTAATTAATTGTGCATAAATATTAGTTAAATATATTTATGCAATTTAAAATTTATTTCAATCAAATTGATAAAGACCAAAAGATAATTACTAAAGGGAATCCCTTTATTATATATATAGACATGTAGATATTATTATTATTATTATTATTTTCTTTTTTGGTTGTCATCATCAGTTTTATTAATGCGGTGACATTACCCTCGGCGTCAAGGGGCTCATAGATATTACATGGCATGAGGTCCGTTTTGACATTTCTAGGTATTATCTTCGAATTTTGTTAATTTGTTGCCTCTTTTGTACCTTTAATTGCATACAAAAATCATCATGAAACTTATAGAAGAAATTGAGATTAAGTATACGTAATTTGATAATTAATAATAAATAAGTTACTAAATAAGTTAAATTTTTATTTTTTATTTTCTCTCCTCCTAAACAAAGCTTACAAATTAGGAGGCGTTTGACATATTATCTAATAGAATTATTGGTAATTTAGATTATCACTCAGAAGATTGCCACTATTTAAATTATTAGGAATGTTACAATACAATATTTGATATGCACATATAATTTAACTAATAATCCATATTACTATATTTGGTTTGTCAAAAAGATTAGGTAAAGTATTATTATGATTGTTATTATTATTAATTTTATTTTAATCAAATTTATTATAGTAATAATTATAATATTTTTTAGATATTTATATAATTAAATATATTTATTTATAATATTAAATGGTTAAAGTATTTTTTAAAAGAGTTTATAAATACGACAATCGTTTGTTGTTTGGTCACCTTGCTTATTGGTTGTTTGGACAATAAATTAGTTACAGATGCCAATTTTATCACATAAGAATATATTACTTTAAAAATATAAATTACTAGTAATACAGTGCAACTAAATAAGATAATTTTATAGATCTAAATAATTTAATATAATATTATCAGATCGTTTTCACCTTTGCTCTTTGAAAAAGAGTAATAGTACACGTCCATTTATGTCAAAGAATCGGAGAAGGAAATTGATTTATGGAGATTGTCAAGAAGAGAGGTCAATCAAAAGCCCATTTCGAGTGGTCTGGATTCAGAATCGGAGAAGATGACCGGAAGGCATATTCCGGTGAATACTGTGGACGGCGAGGTTAATCCAATAGCTAGCCCAAGCATTAATGAGGAGAATAATATGGTCGTGGTTTTCGAAACAATTACTGGAACGTCTGGAACTTTGCAGAAGGGAAACAATCATATGAGCTAATGATGGAGGTAAACATTGAAAATGTGAACGAGGATAACAGGGACCAGTTGCAACTGTCCAACTCTTGAAATGCGAACACTGTTGGGCTTGAGGATGATAGGAGGACTGAAGAAGTGTTAACGGAGTTGGGCCTATCTCAAAATGGGCCAAACATAAAGAATTTGATCTACAACGCCAATATGGGCTGGATTGCACGAAACGTATCTCAAGAGGAAGGGGAGCATGCACATTCTGACCCAAGTCTGCCACCTGGGAGGCTCTGTAGACTTTGTTCCGAATCCCCCAAATGTGGACCAAGACGAAGAGTTTCAGAATGTAGATGAGAATGCCCCAGGCGCAGAAGAAGCTTCGCATAGTGACATTGACAAAGCTAATCAAACATGGAGTGTTGGTAATCAACTGGGTTTGTTCACAGCAAATGATGAGGATGCTATTCAAGCCTTCATTGAGGAGAAAAGGGAATGGAAGGATGTAAAAAAGAGAAGGCGATTGAAGAAGCAGGCAATGGCTTTGGCAGGTGAGTATGACTTGTTTAAATGAAGTTGATCTGTTGGAACTTGAGGGGTACAAGGGGTGGAGGTAAAATTGGAGAAATCACAGAATGGGTGAGATAATTTAGAGTAGTCTTCCTGGGTTTGATAGAAACGAAGAAGAGTGGTGTGAGTGAGCAATTAGTGAGCAAGATGTGGGGTTCTGATGAGTTTGATTGGGCATCCATTTGAGGCTCAAAGAATGAGTGGAGAAAGCAAATTTTGACTCGTGGTCGGATGTTAGAATAGCAGCAAGAGGGAATTGTGGAAATCTTGCTTTGTGTGATTGTGTGCTCAATCTGGGACTCAAGAAACGAGTCTATACTTCAGAATAAGCAGGTTTGCTGGAAAATTTTCATGCTTGCACTTATGCACAGGTGGAGATATTCGAATTCACAATGGTGTGTATCAGATTGGGCTGCTGAAGAATGATGTTGAGGCTTTGTTGGATTTTTTCACGTGACATTATCTCTAGGTGTTTATGCTTGTGGAACCTGTTACCATGTGGGGGTCGTTGAGAATTTTCAGCGACACTGCCATCAGGTGGTTACATCGGCTAACGCAGTGGACGGCTCAAATATGCCCTGGTTTAGGTGGATTATGATAGGCAATAGCTTGTTATTTATGCCTTGTTTTACCGTGTGTTTTGTTTGCTCCTCATTCTTTATGAGTTGAGCTTTTCTTATCAACTTATCGGGAAATAAAAAGATAGTACATGTACATTTAATTGATTTTCAAATCAGTGAAATCTTACTTTTGAATTGGTCTCTTTAATTAATCATAATTTAATTTTGCATTAATTAGGGCCACCGACGTGAATAAAAGTAGATGTGCAACTAATATTTTGCCGGCTAACATTATGTTGTCTCGAGCCAAAATTGGTTTGATCCAGCTTGAATTTGATATGCGTCGGGTCAGTTTTTAATGAGCTGGATTCTCTTGAATTGACAACCTTAATCAAAACCAATCTATTAATTAATGTCAATAATAAGTTATGTTTGCATATATATATATATATATATATATATATATATATATATATATATATATATATATATATATATATATATATATATATATATATATATATATATATATGGGACAAGTATTGTGCGTGGATATAGCAGTAAAGTAATGGAAAAATTGCAGAAAAAAAAATATTTATATCATTTCAAAATATTATTTTAGTTAAGTTATAGTTAATGATGAATGGTTTAGATAATTTACATAAGATTATAAGTTCAAACTTTATTGTTATTATTACAAAAAATATCTTTTTAGTAATTATCCTACCACTTAATATAGAATTTTTTATTTTTTTAAAAAATTAATAACTTTCCTACTATTTTTTTAATAAAAAATAATAAGTAAAAATAAATGGAATCATCATCTTAAAAATATGAAGAATATTTGATATATATATTTTTTATTTAGTAAGAGGATTAGTCCAAAAGTTGATTTTAAGAGCCAATTGCCAGAGAGAGAAAAGTAACGTGAAGCTTGTGAACATGTATAATTAAGCTTCGATAATATTACTATATTGGGAAGCGCAAGGCCAAGCATCTTGTCCGGTGAAGTATAAATATAACTGCCAACCTCCACCGAACTCTTTAATTCTCAACTGTCCACCTAAAACTAAATAATATTCTTTTTGGTGACACTCTTTTCCTTTTTTGCTTTCTGTTTCCTGGTAGTTTATAGGGACCTACGCTATTAAGTTTCTTCAAAACAAATATAGACATTGCATGTTTTTTTCTGTTCTGTGTGTGTGTCTCGCTACTCCACTCGCATATTCTGGTCAGGGTGGTGCTAAAGGCAAAGCCAAATCCAGCAACTACTCACAAATATGTCCACCACCTCACCCAGCGTAACCTTGCACTCCAAACTAACTGCTGTATCCAGCAAACCAATCGGGTCGGCTAAGACCCATGCCCTGTCTGCTTTGGACCATGCCATGGGTCGACACACTCTCCACATCATATTCTACTACAAGGACGAGGAAAACCAGTTGTTTGGTTCCTTTGATTTGGACCCGTTGAGGGAATCATTGTGTGAGGCTCTTACCATGTACCCGACCATGACGGGTAGGTTGGCCCAAGGGCAGGATGGGAACTGGGAAGTTAGGTGCAATGATGCCGGTGTTCGGGTCGTAACGGCCACCGTGGATACCACCCTCCATCAATGGCTCACATCTGCCTCTGGATCCCAAGAGGCACATCTTGTAACATGGGACGATATGCTTGATGATCCTAGCATATGGTCGCCCTTTCGAATTCAGGTATGTTGTACTATATAACAACTTGATTTTTTTGTTGCTCAAAACCTAGTATGTGTGTATCTCACCTATCAATAGCACAGGTTAGTGTAAGAAGCTAATTAAACTTGCATTCATTTATGTTATGTTGCCATTTGCATATATTCTTTTCCCACAATAAAGGAGCTAGCTCATCAATCAATTGTCTGATTCAATGTAATGATGTTGCATTCATGTTGTTTACTTCCAATAGTAGAGCTTTAAGACTGAAATTTTTAGAAAATAGTTAGGTGGTGTTTGGTTTGATGATTTTCATTTTCATTTTCACTAAAAATGGAAATAAAGGCTAAAAATATGTTTGATGTTGCATGATTGAAAATATTTTCATTGAAAACAATGTTAAAAATGCATATAAATTGAAAATACTGAATTCACGTTTTCAGCATTTTCAAAATATTTGACTCTGGAAGTTGGAAATATTTTCATCAAAAATGCAGTGGCATAATGGTAAATAAGTGAAACTCTACTACTTTCACCCTGCACAACCCGCCTTTGATTCTCGCGGAGGATTTTCTGGTTTTTTTAAACGCAATTTCGAAGGGACTTTGTTATATATTATTGATGACAAAAGTTGACATCTCCACGTTGGCAGCGCAGCGGCTTGCATGTTGGCCTGCATGCTCAAGGGTGAGGGTTCGAATCCCTCTCTAGACAATTTTCACAATTTTGTCTATCATTCAATTTTTTAAAGAGATAAAAGAAACAAAAACGATAAAATGTACAAAAAAAAATTGGTAGCTTAGTTGGCTCTATGTTGAGCCTAGAAACCTTGTGGTATGTGTTCAAAATCTACTACTCATTTTTTTATTTTTACCAATCATTTAATTTTTTTTCAAAAGGAAAAAAAGAAAAAAAAAAAGAACAAAACAAGAGAGGAAAAAGGTACTATATATTTATATTTGTATTATTCTTAAAGTAATGAATCAAATATTTTTATTAATATGATAATATATAATTAAATACCTATACGTTATATTAACAGTATATATAATAAAATAATATTAACTATAATATTTAAATATTATCTATGTACAAACCAAAATATAATAATTGATAATAATAAAAAAATAACTTAAAAAGTAAGTAACTTATTTTATTCTTAATATTTTATAGAGTTATTTATTATTTTAATAAATATTTTTAATAGATGAACAAAATACTAATATCAAATATAGATATCAATTTCATTATTTAATAATAAATATAATTTTATTATCTCAAATTTGATTTTGAAAATATATTTTGAAAACAGGCAAACCAAACATATTTTCATTATTTTTTCTTTTTGGAAACAGACAAACCAAACGTATTTTCTAAATCCATAAAATCTGAAAATGAAAATCCTTTTCAGAAAATGAAAACAGAAAATGAAAACAAGAAATATTTTCACAAACCAAATGCACCCTTAGTTTTTTTAAGGGATTACACAATTACATGGGAATATACTAGCAATGAAATAAAGTTTTCTGCAACAAAAGTCGGTTCGGCTATGCTTTTAGGATTAAAAAGAAAAAAATTTGTTTCTTTTTATGAAAAGAGTTACTTTTAATTTATTTTTCTGTGTCACAGCGCAAAATCTAGCTGCGCTATAATAAAAGACCCAAAAAATAGAAATTTATATAAAGATTACTATATATGTTCAGATTAATCAACTGCATGAATAAGTTGAGAAATATTTTTGTGGTTCTGTGATTTACCAACTGATTCTTGAGTTTCCATGCATCCAGATACGTTAACGTAATTTATATCCAACACAATTAATTATATGTAGTTATGCTGAAAAGGTAGTTAGAAATAATTCATGAAGTACTAATATAGTGTAAGCAGACAGCACATGCTGTGTTTATAGGTAGATGGACAATCTTTCAGAAATGTGGTTCCTTTTATAATTACAGCCATGATGAATATGAATGGTTGTTACTGTAGTGTACAATTAATTAATTACTTAATTGATTGGCATGGATGATTTGGCACAGAAAGACTGAAAGGAAAATGCCCTTTAAAATCAGCGAGTATAAATATCTATATTAATGCACTTATTTGTGAGTATCGAGAGATCGAGATATACACATTAAAGTAAGTGAGATCGACCTATTTAGGTGAGATTGGTGATGTATTTGGTGTGGCGCGCGACGTGTAAATTAACTAACACTACTATAAGGTAAAATAGATTCAATTCATGAGGTTGCAGATAAACAGTTTCCAAGAAGGAGGTGTTGCAATAGGGCTAAGCTGCAGTCACATGCTCGCTGATCTAACTTCCGCCGCATCGTTCTTCAAATCATGGACACAAGTTCACCGACACTTGCCCATTACCAACCGTCCTTCCTTCACTCCACTGCGTGCTTCACCATCAACACCACCAGTTCCAAACGGGGATGCAAAGTCACCGCCCACTCGCCATGCAACCGTGTCCATGTCATCCACAGAAGCACAAACGACCTCTTCAAAAAACATGGCCAAAGCCACTTTCGAGTTTTCTAGTTCAACCATGGAACAGTGCCTCTCCAAAGTCCATGACGTATGCCCCAGTGCCACCCCATTTGAATTCCTTTCGGCACTGTTTTGGACTCGTATTGCTCACTCGAAGCCCCCAAAGAATCATGATCAAACTCACTCACTATCCATTTGCACCGACTTCAGGAGGTTCCAGAAAGCACCACACCCTTTTGGTTACTTTGGAAACGCTTTGCATTTCTCAACGCTTTCACTCGAAGTGAAAGACATGGACAGTGACCAATTAGGAGGCATAGTTAATGAAGTGCATAGGCACTTGACAGGGCTTGAAAAGGAGGAGATATGGTCTTCCATAGAATGGTTTGAGTCTCAAAAGGAATCAGAGGAAGGGAGGTTCATATCGCCGAGTTGCATGTATGGGCCTGAGTTAACTTGTGTTTGCATGGAGCACATGATAGAACATGATGGCAAGGAGGAGGATGCAGATGTGTCGTTGCTATATGCAGCAATGTTTAGCAATAATGAGAAGCCAGTTCATGTTTCATGTCATGTGGGAAATGTGGGTGGTGAAGGTTTGATCATGGTGATGCCTTCATCTCAAGGAGGGCTTGCAAGAACGGTGATGGTCATGCTGCCAGAGGAAGAGCTAGCTGAATTAAGCAAAGATCAAGCTATATCGCAGTTGGAGCCAACAACTTTTCTTGCTGATAGTGTGGCAGACCGTTGATTTTTCATTTGGCCTAAGTCCATGAAGTTTATCTATTGGCTTCTGTCATACAAAAACATGACTTAAATCATGGACTTGGGTCAATGGGGAACTCAGGTCACACAAAAACATAACTTAAATCATGGACTTGTTTGTTGGCTCCAGCGTGTGTGTGCGTGTCTGTGTGTATGGCAATGGGAAAATCAATGCTCTACCACACTACCAGTAAGAAGCTTTGTTGGCTCCAGCATGCGCATATATATTGTTGTACCTAAACTTTTGCGAGGAGACAAGAAGGAAGGTATCACGAGTATTTGCTGAGAATGTCTTTCTAAGATTGGTTTATGTATAAATTACTAGAGTGGATTGTTCGAGTGATTCGTTTTCCCATTTAAGTTGATCATATATTAATTTTTTAGCGCAGGGATCGATTTATGTAAACTGAATAAGTGACTATTGACAGATGTTGGCCATTCTTTTAGATTTCGTGGTTTTTCAAACATTTATAATATGCTGTTCTGAATTTTACGTGTCTTCCATGAAAATCCTCAAATTCAAATCTCAACCAATACTATTTACAAATATTTAAATTCTTTGTAGATATTAGTTAACAATTCAATTCAAGATCAAAGTTGGACTTAGGTGGTTTTAACCGGTGCAAATTGCAAAACTGCCATCAATCTTGGAAGGAGATGATCGTTGATGCATCCCAAAAAAAAAAAAAAATGCTGTAAAGTTCTCTGGTTGAAATTCCGTTATAACAAGATAAATTTTTATCTGAACCAAAGCCGACTACGACAAGCGTTCTACTAATTTTAGTATCCTTTCTTCACTGACAGAAAAAGCCTGAAACGCGTTTGAACTTTGAACTTTGAAGCGGGCATTACTCCAATACCCACAATAGACAAAGTAGAGAAGAATTCATAAGTTCATCTCTCTCGAGACATGAGAAATAATATGTGAAAACATTAATTGAACCATGCTTTAGAAAAATGACATGTACCCATGATGATGGGAAATCCGAGATTCAGGTCACAATGTCTCTGTCTCGTTATTTAACAACATAACAAATACACAATTAAGTATGCAACAAGAGTTTTACGAGGTATCCATAAAGGACCAATAACAAATAGTCTTATTGGGATATGATCAAATTTTGGATGCATGCAAACAGACCACAAAATAGAGAAACATAGATCTGAGGTTGTACATAACTGATATCTAGCTCCGCTTTGGATGTCATGCATGAATATATAACAAATCAACAACATTAACAGCTACCAAACTATCACAAATCAAGAAGAGAAGTACAAAGCTTAGGGGCACTTAATGTGTCCTCAATGGGCACCGTGGTGTCAACACGCTGCTGATAATAGAGATCAATGTAATCCACACCTAACATATTGAGGGGTACCATTTACCATGACAGTATTAGATTCCATTTTGCCAGTTCCTTATTTTGTACCAATCTGAATTTTATCTCGAGTTATGTTACTAAACCAAGTCATTTTCTTTGTTCCATCATAGAAACACCAGAATCAATTCAAGTTGAAAAGCAAATAAAAGAAATAAACAGTGCAGTGATATATATATATATATATATATATAGAAGCAAACCTTTCCGACCAAAACTTCATTGGCATGGGGTCCATAAAAATCAGCAGTATCAAAGAAGGTGATTCCTTTGGTGAAAGCGTACTTGATTATAGAGATGCCAATCTCTTCGGGAGCAGGATCATTATACATTCCAGTCAGCCCCATGCACCCAAATCCCAACTTAGAGACCTATGATCATGATCAACTTAAAGTCATCATGTGATGATTATGAGCCGAATCAGAGTAATACTCCTGAAATGAGATGAATCCAATGCACAAACATACCTCAAGGCCTTGGGTTCCAAGCTTAACTCTCGGAACATCTGCTATCTTTGTGTTTCACTCTTCCACTTCCCTCAATTCCTTCCCTCTTCAAAATGTCAACCTACCTACTACAATGTCTCTTGTTATGAAATTGATCTAAAGTTAAAGTTACTTTAAATGTTAAGCCTAACCAATAACAAAATTTATTTAATTAAACTAAAAATTCCTCTCATATTTGTAGAATTCGGACATAGTTGGTGTATCCTTGTGGCTGCGCTCTGCTACGTGGCTTGCGGTTAGTGAGCTTAACTATTTTAGCAATAAGCATGACCGCGGCCGTCAATTCAATGAACTACTTCACCCAAATTTAGTAATCATTATATGAGGTTCACCAGGATAAAATCTTCGACATCCAATCTTCCTCTTACTTTTAAGGAAAACGATATCTGATAATCGGGATTTTAGTGGTTTTTTATTTTATATATGATAAATGAGTGTATCATATATACCAATATGGGTTTATGGGCCAAATTAAGCTAATATGGGACTATAAAAACTCGCTAATTGAGAGTTATTGAAAACAAAAAAAAGCTGCCTTAGTTCTGAAAACTCACAGGTTTCGAGTTTCGCTTTTTCAGAGAACAAAAGAAGCTGCGGCATGCATGGAGACAGGGTGCAGTGGGAATCTCTGCTCCCTGAAAACTCACCAGCTGCGGTTTTTGCTTTTGATCAAATTGCGTGAGAGACTCTTAGGCGTGGGAATCTGTTGCTGCTTCCGTGAAAAATCGCCATTTGCAACAACATCACGTCTTATTCCCTATTGAGTGTGTATACGGCGTATAAATCTGAGATGAAGAAGAGGGGAAGAGAGTTTGTGACGAGGAAGAGAGAGCGAGAAAGAAGAGGCGGAGAGTGTGCTTAAAAAAGTAGAAGAGTATTTTCTTTTTTTTTTTTAATTTTAAAAGGAAGAAGAGGGCAAGAAAAAAATAGTTCATCATTCAGCAATGAATTATGAAATTTTATTATTAGTATTAGTGATAGATAAATTAATTTTATTACTGATTATTGAAGTTATTTTTGAATATATATATATATATATATATATATATATATATATATATATATATGTGTGTGTGTGTGTGTGTGTGTGTGTGGACGTGCTCTATTTTAAAAAAATTATGGTATGAATATTTTATGCTCCTTCTTGTCATGTGATCTATTATTTTTTAATTTATTATATATGGATTTTTTATATTTTTTTTTCAAAGTCAGAGGCCTATACATTACAAGAATTACATGAACGATCTATCATTTTATTGTAGATGTTGTCGTCTTGTTTGAGTTACATGTACAATAAAAAGGTTTAAAGTGTGAAATTTTTTTTTTTCTTACCTGCATTAAGCAGTGACTATATTATCCAATTTTCTTTAGTTAGTCTTTGTTTTCTAGTAGTTGTAGATCACTTTCTAGTCACTGATAGATAATTTACTTTTTACATAGCTTGTGGTTTTAAAAATTGAACTTAATAACTGTAATTGAGGCCAATGGTAACATATATATGCAGCTCATATGGTGCATAGTAACATAATTATAGTGATTTAGTGCAATTAAGATTTTTTTTTCTGTACCATAATTTTAATTTTGTTAAATTATTTTTGATTAAGTATGGAAGTAAATATTTATTTCAATTATTTATAAGTTTACTTTTTCAGACACATTCAGATAATAAAAAGCATAAAAAATATTTGTGAACATTGTATAAAAACAAATAGTTATTAGCCCACTAAAAAAAATAGTTATTAGCATGAATTATGGGCTGAGACAAAAGCAAATTTAGATTTAGATGTGTGTTACGTTAATTATGGATTGAAATAAGCGTATTTGTCAGTTAAATTTTCTAATTATGTTATGAAGGAAAAATAAATTTTTGTTAATATAATAAATTTTGAAACAAATAAAATAATTCTTACTACTAACTCTAAAGCAACAGGCAATCACGTGACAACATGGATATCATCTGTCTAGAAGTCATGACAGTCACAATATCTCTATCTCAGATCAACTATATAATCTTGGTTACTAGATAACTCCTAAACATAGAAAGCCTCATTTCATCTATCGAATTGACTAATATGGAGGTTTTTGGATGCCTGTTTGTTTGCTTGAAGTCAGGTCATCACAGCTTTAGAGGAAATGTGTTCAGCATTTTTTTGCGCATGTGCCTTGCTACCTTTTTGTGCAAATAACTCAGCCAATCAAAAATAAGTTGTTCTAACTAGTGCCATGATGAAAGATTGTGAGCTCCCTTTAACACAGAGTATGCATACTCGACTAGATTTGTGGTCATGTGACCCCATTGACGTCCGCCATCATATGCTTGAACCCGCTTTTTTTTGTGGAATTTCATTAAGCTAGTATGCATATACCTCTCCAAGTTCCCGCATCCGCTTGTAATGAATATTAAGTTCACACTTGATCCTTGAATACCCTGCAAATCACAGTATAGTTGATATATTATTTTCTAAAAACCGCATTCACAAATTCGTCAATTCACAACTACAAACAAAATGTAAATTACCTATGTGGATTACAAGTTTGTTCAAGTAAAATGCCTCGAATCTCTGCAAAAAATTGGCAATGATGTATTTGATGCAATACACGTGAAATGCTCTTACAGATTCCCACTAACCATTGCTTTGCCTTATTACTGCATTAATTGACTCATGACGATTAGAAATAATGTTAACTCCATCTCAGGTCACTACATGTCTACGTAAATTATCTAGGAAAAATGCCATGTATCTGCAATCTCCCCCTCGACAATAGCAAAAGCAATTGACAATATGTTCTGATTATCATCCTGTGCAACTGCGACCAAAAGAGCTCCTTTGTTTTTCCCATACAAATGTGTCCCATCAACTTGCGCAAGTGGTTTGCAATGTCTGAATGCTCTAATGCAAGGACCGAAACTCCAAAACACATGGCTTAATATTCAAATATTTGAAACTAGCTCATATTTGCAAAAGGCCCTTGCAACATCTACCTGAACAACTGATCCTCGAATAGCATCACACATTGCTACACCTCATTACAGTAAAGCTGCATATGAGGCTTCCCACTAGCCAAATACTTTTTCAATTGCCTTTTGCTTTGCCATCCACACTTTTGGTATGTTGATGTGTATCCGTACTGAGACTAAATCTCTGTAATCACATATTTTATTTTAAAAGATAGGTTAGATTCTACCATGGGCTTGATAGATTTTGCAATTGTGTCTAAATTCAACTTTGTCTGATCCTACGAAATCCTCGCCCTAATGCAAGTGTGTGAGCCATTTTACTTCTTGATTTCCCAATAATATTTATATTTCTTGAAACTAGCCCTAACAAGCCATTTGCAATCTATTCCATAGCATATGCATTTACAATAAAATGTTGTTGCTTTTGATTCATACACTTTGTAATTCACTTCTCTTAATATATTTTAACTCTTAATTGCCCGTATAACAACTTCTCAATCACCGAATTGCGTTCCAACACATAATTCCCCATCCGTAGCAAGATCACCTTTGAAACACCAAGATAAAATAACAAAAAAAGGAAAATTAAAATGGACATATCTAGCATAGGGCAAAAAAATTAAATAAATAAAATCATACATTAAATTATGAGCAAGCAAAACAATAATTATATATTGAAGTCAACAAACTTTTTTTTTTTACAGTCATAATATGAGGCCAAGCAAGGGATTACATAAAGTGCATGAACTATGATAATAAACATGTAGTGAAACTCCATCTATATTCTAACATTATAACCCTCAATGTTATAATAATAATTTTTTAACCTCACATAATAAATTTTCTTCTAAAGATAATGATTAGGATGAAGTGTCAATTACTACATACCCAAATTCGCGTACTTTGAAGACATATGCATGCATAGCTTCAAGATTTAAAACACGTATGAATGATAGCTCCCCAAATGAATGCTTATTAGCCACCACTGTGTTTGATAAGTGTAAGTGCTAATCAACTGCACCATCATCATCACTTCCATATTTGCCTTCAAAGTCCTCCTTATCACTTTCACTAATATTTTGTTCCCATTCTACCTCTCTTTTCTAGAAAAGTGTGTAGTTCAAGTTCTCCCTTCTCATCGTCAGCTTAATGGTAAAGGGTAACAACTTATTCGAAATCGACGTACAACTCAATGACAAGAATTTGTGCTTGATGCTGTTGATGTATCTGAAACATTTGTTGAAGGTCGTTGTCATCACTTATTGGAATTGCTTGGTATTATTTGAAATTGCCAAAAATTGAGATTAGACATCTATATCTTATTTTCTCCACTATTTTCAAAGTCTCAGCTTCTATATATTAACAAAATCCACTCTTAAGCTATCCAAACAACATAGTCTACAAAATACAAAAATATGTTTACTTCTCGCATACAAATGTCACACCTTCACTTATATTTGTAACAACATAACCATTTTCCTCTCCTTTTTCTATTCTTCTCTCTTCCTTTTTTCTTTTTGACACACTGAGAGCACTTTTGGATTTGCAAACCTCTCTCGCTATGCTAGAATGAGGAGAAATGGAGTTTATATAATAGAGGTTTGGAAAATCGCAACACGCGAGTTTCAAAAATCACAAACAGCAATTTACAGGTATTCTTAGACTAAATATTGATCTTTACTCAAAATTCACCATTGGCAATTTTTACATTTTCCAAAATGCAAAATAAAAAAACACATTTATACACTAAAAAATTGCCAATGGTAATTTTTAATATTTTCGAAATGCCAATAATTGACTATAAAAGTTGCCAATTCTTTCGAAATGCCAATAATTGAATAACATAAAAATCGCCAATGGCAATTTTTCCTAAATTCCAATACCCCAGTCATTTTGTCCACAATTCCCTATTCATGAGAATATTCATTTTTAAAACCATATATAAAAAAAAAAAAAAAAGACCCGATTTTAGTTATATTTTTTTAACATGATAAAATAGTTAATAATATATAAAAAATTCTTTTATCATATTTATTATTTACATAATCGAAATTTACAATAATATATATATATATAGACAAATGTACCACTTATATAACTAAATTCTCTATTCATATCACCAAAATTTGTCATACAACCATGTTTCAGCAAAATGACTTGTACCCATGATGATGGAAATCCTAGATTCAGAGCACAATGTCTCTGTGTCGTTATTTAATAACATACATGTACATAATTAAGCATCCAACAAGAGTTTTACGAGGTATCCATAAATCCATAAAGGAACAATAACAATTAGTCTTATTGAGATTCGATCAAATTTTGGATGCCTGCAAACAGACCACAAAACACAGGAAAAAGAAAGATCTGAGTTCTGAGATTGTGCAAAACTGGTATCTAGCTCCGCTTTGGTGGAGTATCAGCAAACAACCACGAGCATTTTACAAAAGCAGCAGTAGTCCGATCCCCCGCCACCTCAGACATTGGTATAATATCTGTAATCTCCCTCAAATCATCTTTGCTTAGCTTCACTTCGAGGGACCCGATATTAATGTCAAGATTCTTTGTCTTAGTTGTTCCTACAATACATGAGAAGTTGAATAAAGCTGTTATTTACGGGCAAAAATAAAAATAAAGGAAAAAAAAAAATCATAGATTGTAAATAGTATAAGAGATCAAAAGGTCTCAAAATGTTTTAGAAAACATGGTATCGTCTGGGCCCATGATGAATGGGATTCCTATATATGTTCAGAGAACACATGACTTGTCTGATGTAAAGAACAGAAAAGACCAATCCAAGCGAGACTAAGGTGAAGAACTTTCTATAAATATTATTCTCTCAGATGATTTCATATAGTACTTAACATACTGATGCTAGCAGATAATATTACCTCCCTCCTACTTGTACATTCAAATTATATTTGTGAGTAAGCATCACAGAGGCCTAATTTCATGCAGGTGGCAAAATGGAAAATCACCACTTACCAGGGATGGGTACCACGTCATCCCCTTGATGAAGAATCCATGCAAGAGCAAGTTGTGAAGATTTGCATCCATGCTTCTCTGCCAATTTTTCCATCTTAGAATATAAGATCTTGTTCTTGTCTAAGTTTTCCCCTCGTATCCTTGGCTGGTATGCCTGATGAAAATTGAAAAGAAATGTTGGTGACCAAGGAACAAGGCCATTTGTCATCAGAACCAAATGATTCTACTTTCCATACCAGAAAACTGTTTGCAGGTATACTTTCTACGACACCCTTGCCACCAAAAAATCCACGGCCAAGGGGACTGTATGGTACTATTCCGATTCCTAATTCCCTGTTTATGTTATCAGTATCACCAATGTCATTCAATGAAGATTCATGAAGGGTATGGAAAAACACTAAAGAAAAGAAAGAAACTACTTTGTTCGATATATAGAAAGCCAAAGGCACCAATTCAAGCAACTAAAAGTAAAACTTTTTGATCAAATTTATCTGTGCAAATCAAACAACTTTTTTTGCTTGAAAGATATCATAGAAAAAGAATTGGGTATGTTGCTGCCATCTCTGAAACCACTAAAGATATATAAACCCAATGATTCAAGGAATCATTTCCAGTTGGATCAACAATTACATCATAATGAAACATATACCTTGAACCTATAATCATCGACTTAGTTTGTAATAATCATATCACGGATAAGCTAGAAGTTCCACTTTGAATCTATAAAGCTTTTAAGCAATCCAAACTCAATAGTGTGCGGGAAGTAGGATACTAATCAGTAATCAGCTAACCAGCTAGGATAACAAATTCTCTTAAAAGCAAACAACACTAAACATATTGACATCCTGGACATTTACCTGCAAAGTGGAACAATATCTTGCTCAATCTCACGAGTCCAAAGGGACCACTCCATCTGCACAGCAGTAATGGGATGAACAGCATGTGCCCTCCTAATTGTGTCAGGACTCGCTTCAGATAACCCTATGTACTTTATTTTTCCCTCTTCTACCAGCTTTTTAAGCTCTCCCATCTGTCATGCATGAATAGCAAATTAGGAATAGAAACAGAACAGCTACTAAATTATCCCAAATCAAGAAGAGAAGTGCAAAGTTTAGTGGCACTTACTGTGTCCTCAATGGGCACCGTGGTGTCAACCCGGTGCTGATAATACAGATCAATGTAATCCACACCAAGGCGCTGAAGGCTACCCTCACAACAGGATCTAACATATTGAGGGGTACCGTTTACTACTACAGTATTAGATTCCAAATCCATTTTGACAATACCAAATTTGGTGGCAATCTGAATTTTATCACGAGGTAACTCCTTGACCGCCTGATATTTAAATAAGTGTTAAGTTACTAAATTCATTTTCATTGTTCCATCATGGAAACGCCAGAATCAATTCAAGCTGATATATAAAAGCAAACCTTTCCGACCAAAACTTCATTGGCATGGGGTCCATAAAAATCAGCAGTATCAAAGAAGGTGATTCCTTTGGTGAAAGCATACTTGATTATAGAGATGCCAACCTCTTCGGGAACAGGATCATTGTACACTCCAGTTAGCCCCATACACCCAAATCCCAGCTTAGAAACCTATGATCACGATCAAGTCAAACTAAGAATATGAGCGGAATCAGAGTACCACTACTACTATAATGAAATGAATCCAACACACAAGTCACAAACATACCTCAAGGCCTTGGGTTCCAAGCTTCACTCTAGGAACATCTGCCATCTTTATGTTTCTCTCTTGATTTGGGATAATTCCTCCCCTCTTCAAAATGTCCACCTACCTGCTACAATCTCTGGTTATAACATTGATCTAAAGTTTGGCTTTTATGGTGGGGTTCAATTGTTTTGACCCAATGTGAACCCTTACTTTTGACCGGTTAGAAATGGTTATTTCACCTTTTTGTTTTCACCCCAGAAGCAACCAAAATTATGCTTGGCACCCACTATAAATATTGCTCCTTTTTTTGTTTTTTGGGACCTGAATTGCTTTGGTTTTATTTATCACCGTTTGTTACCCCACTAGCCACTACTTTGGCCCTATGTTGCCCCTTCTTATTGTTTTTAACTCCTAACCTGACCTGTTGTGATATGCTGGGCTTAATGCCACTTCCACTCTAATTATTTTCACCAGTTTACAATTACTATCACCCATGCCGCCCATTAGCCCACGCGCTGAGATTTACTACCCCAATTTATTCTAATATAACGTAAACAACATGGTATTTTACATCAAAGACAAATATAATTTATGCATACCACAAAACCGTTTGAACCAATACATCAATTCATTATTCTCATTACAACTATAACTTACATCTAATTCTGAATTACCAAAACTACAATCAAATAGCTAAATATCCCCGCATCTACAGCACAAGCAATGGTACCAAATGAACTGTTACAGCCAACAGATGCCATCTTCAGGGGCGGATCTTCCTTAAGACAATGGGGCCATGCCCCCCCCTTTCAATTTTTTTTTTAAAATTATATATATATATATATATATATATATATATATATATATATATATGTGTGTGTGTGTGTGTGTGTGAGAGAGAGAGAGAGATAAATAATTTTAAGTTTTATCATATTATTTCAAGTAAATAAACTTCTCCAACTAAAAAACCTGTTAGTTTATTTTTTCAATTAAAAATAACTAAACTAAAATGATCAGAATACAATTAGCATCATTTTACAACAGTTAAGTAACGGTTCAACAATCGAGTAAAAAATTTATTAACTCCAAATTTTGTTTTGATTCCTAAAGATACTTACAAAAGTTTTACATTATTAGATATGCAATTGGAAATGTAAGAAAATTAATTTTTTTAAATAAAAATTATTTTAAAATAATTTTACATGTTTAGGTAAAAGCATAAGTGAATTATAAGCAAAAATATTCTAATTTTAAATGTAAAATCTACTCAAAAGTAAAAGTAAATTTTTGAAGTTTTTGGTTATAAATAAAAATTAATTATTTTTAAATACAATATTTTTACCAAAATAATTCTAAGTACAAAATATAAATAAATTATTTAATAATTTATCATACAAAAATAATTATTTTCGCATAAGCTGAACAAAATATATTTTAAAATTACTTTTAAGTTAATATAACAGACACTATAAATATTAATTTTTTAGTCCTTCTCTATAAAATTATTTTGTCATATTAGTTAATTAATTCAAAGTTTATATATGTAATTTACTATTAATTTTGATTTGATTATCATAATTTAATTTACATATCAAATTTTGGCCTCCGTAAAAATTTTCTTAAAACTCCACCACTGCCCATCATCAAACATTACTGTCATCAAAAAGAGTTTAATTGGTATACATTGACAGTACAAAACAGTTTTACACTGTCAATCAATAGAAATAATGGATTTACTTACTCTGCAAGTCCTTGTAGTTTGATCTAATTTTCAATTAAATCCCTATAATTTAAAAAATTTTCATTTAGATCTCTATATTAAATAAATTTTTATAATCAAGTTACTGGAACTATCTATTATTGCAAAATTTTTGGTTAAATTAAATAAATTTTTATATTTGGACTTACAAAATTAAGTTAGAACCTATTAAATTATATAAAATTTTAAGAAATTTTATAATTTTAGGTTGCTCTAAGGGCCTGATTACAAAAATTTATCTAATACAGAGACTTAATTAAAAAATTTTAAACTATCGAGACCAAATTAAAAATTGAGTGAAACTATAGGAACCTTCAGAATAATTAAATCAAAATAGTAAAAAGTAAGAAATCATGATGAACCCCTCATTATAATAGATAACTATTTGTATGAGTTGACACTTTTTACTATTTCTATTAGCTGACAGTGTAAAAATGTCTTATATTATCAATGCATTTAAATTAAATTCCACAAAAAAATGCAGCAATAATAATACATCTTGCTTCCAAAATTTTAAAAAGGCTTAAATATATTTTTAGTCCTTCTAAATATTTGATTTTTCAAATTTGGTCCTTAAAAAATTTTTCGTTTGATTTTGATTCCTTATTTTTCAAAGGCTATCAATATTAGTCTTTACGGTCAATTAAGTCCTATTAAATGCTGATGTGACAATGTGAGATTTTAACACGTGTTAATGCCGATTAGATTTTATATTGTCACATCAATACTTAATAGCACTCACTTAACGGTAGAAACTAATACTGATAACATTTAAAAAATAAGAAATCAAAATCAAATAAAAAAACTTTTAAAAAATCAAATCTAAAAAATTAAATATTTAAAAAAACTTAAAATATATTTAAGTCTTTTAATAATCTACACCACCCGCTTCCTCTACATCGGCGCAACAATAGCTGAATGCCATCAAAATGAAAAGTCACGGTAGCCCCTTATAGAAACATTAACTATAATGAATTTCGAGCTCACTTCATCGCCAATTATGCAGCCATGGTTGCTCCGTCTCCTTTTTATTTGAAATGCATAAAGAAATAAAAAATCCTGCTCCTAATTCCACAGCAGAAGGGAAGAGGAGTAATTTGGCATGATTAAGATGAGACCGCTGGTATTCAAAATGGAGAACACAGTATATTGGAGACCTTGCACGGGGTGAAGATGGAGTCCTCAAGCAACCAGGAGTCGTATTACATTGTGGTCTTAATAGACTTATAACTATCTTGTCTTTATTTTCCTAATCAATTTCTGTTGCTTTCTTTCTGTAGTGAGATTTTATACTTGGTAGCTTCTCAGTGTGATCAGTCGAGCTGTTGAATTGATTTATCGAAAAAATAAAAAAAAAGTCCTACATAAACATGTTCCGTACAATAACTAAGGTGAGGTTACTTTACAAATTTTCAAAAGACCTACTCAGCAGTTACCCAATAGACAACTCTGACATAATACCGAAACTCACGCCAATCCAACAGTATGTAGCAGGGGCTCTGCAGTGGTCCTCTACACGCGAGGCCCAGGTTAAATGTGGCCCTAAAGTTTAAGTGCCTTTAAATCTTTATCACAAACAATCACATACACTGTCTTATAATTATTACGTATGGACTTTGTACAAAGTTCGTGCATCGTTGGAGGTGCGTTCTGGCACGTGTTACTGTTATGTGGTAGTTGAGCACTAGGACATCTCCAGCGCCTTTAGGTTGAAAATTTTTTTATTGTGTCATTTAGACGGAAGCGATTACAATCGTCCAAATATTTTCCTGGACACGGCTGCATTTTTTTCAATTTTTTTAAATATAAAATTTAAATTTTTATATATAATTATAAATATTATAAATATTTTAAAAAATTTTAATTATTTTTTAAAAAATTATTCAAATTTCTAATAAGTAATTTTTTTTTCTAAAAAGTACAACCAAAATGCACCCTTAATTCGATAGCTTTTTTTTTTTTCAAAAAAGTATATAAAGACAATTTTGTCTCAATAAACATTTTATTTGACAAATTTATCTTTTTGGACCAATGACACGTGTCATCAATCTCACTCATACTCCTTTCAACTCTTTGAACCGTAGAGGGCTGGAGAGTTATTATTGTAATTATTATTATTATTATTATCATTTACATATTGAAATTATTATTTTTATTTTTATTGTTTTAAATTTAAAAAAATTACGTTTTTATAATTTTAATATTTAAACATTATTCAGATTAAAAAATTACATATTAAATAATATCTTCTAAAATTATAAAATCCAAATTTCTTATATATTAAATACATCAACTTTTTTTATTACTAATATTTTTTTGAAAAAAACAAAGAGAAGAAAAACCTACCTCAACTCGTGGTATCATATCATGTCTTTAGTTACATGGCAAATGAACAAATGTTATTTTCATATGCTCTTAATTTATTTTTATTCCTATCACTTGAATATTTTTATCACACGCTTGCCTTGATTAACAAGTATTTTAATTTTATTTACTTCTCAATTTCAAAATCTGCATTTTGTTATTGTTTACATTTATTTTATATTTTAATTTAATATTTTCAAATTTTCACACAATTTTGAAAAATATTGTTTCTATAACACAGTTATAATTAAAAATTTAAACGTTACTTTACTTTTCTTCTTAAAGAAATTAACTGAACTATTGGAACGAAAATTCTAAGATGTAATAAGTGTTGATATCAATTTGAGATTGAATAAAGAGAAAGGATTGTCGACAGGTTTAAATAGATTTGAAAGATGGTTTTAATGGGGTGTGTTGATGATAATATTTATCTATATTTTTAATAATTCATATGTGTTAACAAAAAATGTTTTACATATGCCATTTTTTCATGTATTTGACTTTCCATTATTTTGAAAATCTTTCCTCTTATAAAACTTTTATTAAAATATATTATTTATTTTTTCATTTGGCTAAAAAATTCTAAGTCAACCCAAAAGTAACTATTCTCAGAAGCACTTGCTTACTATTATCCAATCTCAAAGTTAAAGGGATTAAATCCCCTAAAAAGCGGAACCATCACCTCTATTCACTCTATATCAATATTAAGCTTAAAATTTAAGCGAGTTCATAATATCTAAACACTCTATATCTCTTTCACTCATACCAACTTAAGTATCGAAATCTTTATTGGTACACAATCAACCCTTGGACAACGACGACATGCATGTATGGTGGTCATCATAGATTGTAGCATTTATAGAATAAAGCTCCTATCCTTCGATGTTTAGATGGGTCACCGTTAGAGACTTGTAAATTGTATTATTAATTTCTTTTAAGAGAGCTACACTAACATTATAAATTTATTACATGTATCTATTGTAATACAACTAGTGGCCTTGGCTTGGTGGTAAGTGACGCTCCTAATATTAACATGACCATGTTCAAATCTTTAAGTAAATAGACTTTTAAAAAAGTTTGAGCTTGTAAAAAGGCTAGACCAAGCTGCAGGTCCCTAATAGATCACCTGACTTTTTTTTTATCTCTAGTCTTAGATGTGTGCATAATCAGCAAATTTTTTTAGTCCACAAAGTAAAGATTAATTTTCATGCACACATGAAAATATGCCATATAATCCATTTTAAAACTAATTCTAATTCACATTTAAAAAAATTGTACAAAGTGGATGATTTAACAACTTTTCATTGGTTGATAATATAAAAATATTTTATACAATTAGGATATGTAAATTAATTCCCACAAAGTATAGATACTAGGAGGTTCTAGTTGAAACTTGAGCTAAGGAGATGACACACTTTTTCAGGCATTCATTGTATAATTGCTGCATTTGTAGTATAAAATAATTTATTATCGATCAATAGAAATTTAGAAAAGTTTCAAGTAATGTATGGTAGTTATATAGAATTGGATTAAAAAAAAATTATATAACACTTTTCCAAATTTTTATTGATATGCTCTGTAAAAATTATTTGACACTTTCAATATAATATATAGTTGTTTCGTTGTTTTTTTTTTTGGGTCAGAGCATTTTTTTATTGTCTAACATTACTCTTTTACATATAAAAAAAAAGGAACAAACCATTTGGGCTTATGAATTAGCCTACTACTTGGGCTGACATAAAGGAAAAAGCGAAAATCTATCAAAAAAAAGACTGACAAAACAAAAAGATAAATAAATTTTGGTAGTATTTAAAATAATTAAAATTAGCAATTGAATTGATTTAAATTGAATTAAATTGATTTATAAGTTAAATATTATGTTTAAAATGATTATATAAAATAGGATTTGAATTAATTTATAAATCAATTCTTCTTTTAGAATACATTATATTGCAATATATTTGAAGTAATTAAAAATAATAATTGATTTCACATAAAAAAAATAAGAATTGATTGATTTCATTGTATTTAAGTTTTAAATCAAATCAATTTCTATCAATCTGATAGAATTTTAAAATCAAAGCAATCAAATATCACTGTTGTAAACTGACCGTGGCATTGTTTTTTTGGCATTCAAGAGTTATATCTATTGCTTTGAACCCCTAGTTAAAGCAATACATCATCAAAGTCAGCACATTGAAGTTTTCACAAATAATTAAAGGAAGCTTCTATTATTATTTATAATTTTTGTTACATCACAAACTTGCATTGCAGTTTAAAAACTTTGACACACTAAATATCTACCCAGCCAACCATAAAGACTTGGGCTATTATTATGCATACTTTAACTCCCACTTGACTTGTGCTATTATTAGTTTATTACAACCTTTACTGGTAGTGCCTTTGTCAACCGAGTCGCCTTCAATTCATAAATTTGTGCAATGCCCAGCGCAAAAGTATTTCGAGTGCTTCAAGTGGAGACACTCGAATCTTTTGGAGGTGTGTTAGCAAACTTCCAGGAAACTTGAGCGTGCCCTTCATCGTAGTGCCGGGTGCCTCCTATATCATCAATGGGAACTGCCTCAGAAATTTCGCTCAGGTCCTTTTCCGTAAGTTTCACTGACAAGGCGCCAATGTTTTGATCCAGGTTCTTAATTTTAGTTGTTCCTGTAATAGTCCAGACCAATCAATTATGACAGGTGTGTATACGCTCATGAATTATGACGATTAAGCAGCAGATATAGATAACCATATCTATAAAGCATGTGCTTTGTGTTTGAGTTGGTGAAAAGTAGAAAGCCGTAAGGCAGATGGGAAATGCTTTTCAACCAACAGGGAAAATGAAATAGAGATTATTTTTCACCATCAATGTTTTTGTTCCATGAAGCAAGTGTAATCGTTTCAAATTTTCAACCAAGCTCACCTTATGTACCAGGTTACTAACTAGCAAATAGCCAAATATACTACCTAACATGAAATGGAATGGGACGGAATGCAAACGTGTTCAGTAATAAGTGAAACACTTCAAGAAAATCAGCTCGGAGTTTTGCACCAAAAATATAAGTGATGGAAGTTGATGGGGTTCCTATAGGTCCCTAGGAGACCCCTAAATTTAGACTATTCAAGCTTCAGAGATGCAATACTTCACTACAAAGAAAAATTCCTACTAGGTTCAATCCAAATAAATTTAAGGATATGTTATTGATACGAACATATATAATAAATATTCACAACACAGTTTTAACTCAACTAAATTTGTAAAAATAATTGGATAAATAAAAAGGATGGAACAAACAATATGTTTTGGCAATTACATTCAGCATTTGAAAAACAGCATTTAAACCATAAATAACATATGAGATATTAAATATTTTTGACATACTTCAAGGGTGCACAAAGAACTTGATGCCGTTATGCATTCTATATATTTTCATTACTGTTGAAGAATTGAGGCCTTTTAGAATACAATAAAGGTTTGTTCAAGTTTAATTATTTTAGAAAAGAAGTACCATAATTCTAATACACTTAGGACCCTAATTTGGAGTTGAGAGTATTTTAAGATATTTTGTCACATTCTATATTAGAAAAAGTAAAAGATATGTTTATTACTTACCAGGGATAGGCACGGCATCATTGCCTTGTTGGAGTACCCATGCTAATGCCAACTGAGGAGGAGTGCATTGGTGCTTCTTAGCAAGGCTTTCTATTCGGTTATATATGCTCTTGTTCTTATCTAAGTTCTCTGCTTTGAAGCGAGGATGAGCACTCTGATAAATGAAATAACCAGCTATTAAATGACCAAATTTCATTTTTGCCCTTTTCTTTTTACTTTTTTTGGCAAAATCAAGTCTAATTTTTACTCTTGACTAACTTTAATGTGGAAATATAGCATGGATGGTACTCCCCTCTATTATTACTCTTGTTTACACACACAAATATTTGCAATTTAATGAATTCTTGTACAAATTACAACAGAAGGAAACAAACTAGTTCAATGTTTATTCCAGAGTCAAGAATTGATCATTGCTACTTGCTAATTTGCAACATCCTAATAATTCCATGGTATGCAACGAAAAGACACATATAAGGAATAAACTATGGTACCAGGGAGCTAATAGCAGGCAGAGTTTCCACAACTCCCTTGCCACCAAAAAAGCCACGACCAAGAGGGCTATATGGTACAATTCCAATACCAAGCTCCCTGCATCAATAAAAGCATTAGAAAAGTTGTCACATTAAGACTAACGAAGTCCTTATTTTACAAGCAGCTTATATTAAAAAATTTGTTTGAATTATTCTTTTAGTAGAATCAGTCACGAGACCTGTGCTCCTATGAACTTAGAGAAGTACTAAAACTAACCTGCAGAGAGGAACTACTTCCTCCTCAATGTCACGAGTCCATAGGGACCACTCTATTTGTACAGCTGTGATAGGATGAACTGCATGTGCTCTCCTTATTGTATCTGGGCTGGCTTCAGATAACCCAATATACTTCACTTTTCCCTCCTCCACCAGTTTCTTAAGTTCACCTACCTATAATGGAACAAACTTATTTATAATGTATCTAGTGAAATAAGCCAGATAATGCCAAAAATTCACCCGTATATAAATAATATGTACCAAGTCATTTTATAAGTCTACTAGAGGAAGAAATCACTTACTGTTTCCTCTATAGGCACTGATGTGTCCACTCTGTGCTGATAGTAGAGATCAATATATTCAACATCAAGTCGTTTCAAGCTAGCTTCACAACATGATCGCACATAATCAGGTGTACCCTTGACATGAACGTTGGAAGAGTCTATCTTTGTGATGCCAAATTTTGTTGCTAACTGGATCTTTTCCCTAGGCAGCTGCTTCAGAGCCTGGTCACGTAGAACCAAAGAAGGAAAGACGGTGTAAGTGATTCCACTCCACTATGCCATTACAAAAGGTAAAGAAATTCCTTTTTATAACAGATGATAGCAGCAGCTTACCATTCCGTTTCGAAATTTTATTTTTAAAGCTTGTTTAATAACATGTTTCAGAATTCAGGGGATAAATTTCAGAGGCAAAGAAATAGTGTGTACCTTTCCGACCAAAATTTCGTTGGCATGGCCTCCATAAAAATCAGCAGTATCGAAAAAGGTGATTCCTTTGGTGAAAGCATACTCGATTATGGAGATGCCAACCTCTTCGGGAACAGGATCATTATACACTCCAGTAAGCCCCATACACCCAAATCCCAACTTAGAAACCTATAAAAGTAGAGAAACTGGTTATGATTATGAAGAGAAGATAGTGATGCCATTTCAAAAGTTAAGAGAAATTGAAGTGGGGATGTTAGTAAGACCTCAAGGCCTTGGGTTCCAAGTTTGACTCTAGGAATCTGCACTTCCGCCATTTTGAGATGTCCCTATACGCAGATGCTGGACTTGCATTCCCGTTCGGAGCTATATATATAAGGCATTTTCTTCCTTCTGACATCAGTGAGTGTGTTATGGAGAGTGTTGTTTTCATCGCTGATTATGTCACGAACCAAAGCATTCGTGGAGAACTACAATACGCCACTCGCGAGCCACTGCAGTGAGTCACTGACTCTAATCATTGTTTCTTATTCTTTTTCTGGTCGTGTGTCTAAAATCTTGGTTTCTGCATTGCATCACTCGTTACGCAAAATCATGTTTCCTTTCTTATGAGTCCACAGAATAAAATAAGTACCTGGTAGCTCGGAGGTTTTATTTTGGTTCAACCTTGGGTCAATGTCATGTCACGGCCCTCTTTTTTGGGCATTCCGGGGATAGTTGCTGTTTACCCGTTTCTGCCTAAGTCATGATTTCTCTGTTTCATTGGGCTTTTCTACCCGTCGCCATTCAGTCAGCAAAAATATGCAAACAATCTTGAGAATTTTCTTGTGCGCCTTATTTTCTTCATTAAAAACCACCTATACACCTGTTTAATCGTTAACTTAGTCCACCATAAACTAACCACATCAGGTTTCAACTCAAATATCATTGCTTAATTACTTATGGTATTCCTCTTCTAAAGCATTATTTATTAAGAAAATAAGAAAGATCCTTCTTGTAAAAGAAATAGTGGGCAGTAGCCATGCAAAACTACGTAGTTTCTACGTATACATGTCATTTGCGAGAACATCAACTAAGAATTTGTGCACTTTATTCTTCACCTGTATATAACACTTCGTTTCTTTGGAAAATAATACTGATGTTGTACTATCAAAATATAGCCCACTGACGTGATTGGCTATGTTACAATAGGATCAAATTAACACATATTTATTTTATTCTATTTGATATGAAATTTAAAATAGATTAATTAATTAACTTAAAATAGCATTAATATATTTAAATGGAATTAGTTAACAAATCCAATAAAATTTATTATTTATTTTCTTGATTATATCTATTTTTATTTTCATATTTTTCTCATTCCATCTACAAACACATATTTCTTTCATAAAAAAATTGGAAAAAAAATGAAAATAATATAATATTTTAAAATTATTAATAAAAAAAATCAACTCAAAAAAAACAAAAAAAAAAAAACACTGCATATGCTAATATAGAAATCCGAAAGTACAACATCCAAAACGCAACTACTCCATTAAGGACAATGGTTCCCGAAGCATGAAGAGCCAAATCCCCTTCGTATATCATCATTCATAGTTTTTATTTTAGGCAACATCATTCAAGGACATTGTTACATCGCAAAGTTGTATTGCAATTTAAGCTAAAACCATAAACCAACAAAATGTCTGCCCACTCAACCATCAAGACTTATTATTCATACTTCAGTTCATATTCTAAGTTTATTCAAATTCGCATCTATATATCCCGAGCATGTAAGGACTTCGAGTGCTTCAACTTGAGACCTTCGAATCTTTTGGAGGTGTATTAGCAAACTTCCAGGAAATGTGATCCATTCCATTGTAGTATCTGCCGCCTGCTACATCATCAATGGGAACCGCCTCAGAAATTTCTTTTAGGTCCTTTCCTGATAGTGTCACTGCTAAGGCACCAATGTTTTGATCCAGGTTCTTAATCTTGGTTGTTCCTATAAAGGCCAGAGAAATTGTGGCAAATAATTATACACTTACACAACGAACACAAATAAATATTAGACATATATGTGCTTCTTGGTTGCTTCTTCACTAGGTGAAAAGTGGAAAGGTGCAAAAGAGATTCGGAAAGGTAACTTCAGTGCATGAAATGACTCTTTTAACATATGAAATGCACGATTATATTGTCATTCAAGGTAGCGAGTATCAAAGACATTTGGTAATGGTAACTCACCAGGGATAGGCACAACATCCTCGCCTTGTTGGAGTACCCAAGCTAATGCCAACTGAGGAGGAGTGCCCTGGTGCTTCTTAGCAAGGGCTTCGATTCGATCATATATATTCTTATTCTTCTCCAAGTTCTCTGCTTGGAAGCGGGGGTGTGCTGTCTGATAAGTCAAAACTCAAAAGTGAAACAACCAGCAGCGATCAGGTAACAAACTAACAACAGATCTTCTTTTACAAAGGGAAAAAGAAAAATCTAGTTTTTATACTCCTTTGACTATCTTGATGTGGGAAAAACAGATATAAATGGCATCCCTATGCAGCAGAAACACACAGTTAAGTGGTAAAATGTTGTACCAGGGAGCTAACTGCAGGCACATTTTCCACAACCCCTTTGCCACCAAAAAACCCACGACCAAGGGGGCTATATGGCACAATTCCAATACCAAGCTCCCTGTATCAATAGAATCATTCAAAAAGTTTAGTCAAATTAAGCAAAACATGCAGCCAATAGCAATAATTTCTCATGAGTCCTGGTAGTTTTTTTTTAAAACCATCTTGTCAAGTGGTTCACAAATAGAAGACATTGTTTGAATTATTTTCTAACGAAGAAACAGCCAAGAGAGCTAAATCGTATGAGCTCGGAGAGTAACCCAAACTAACCTGCAAAGAGGAACTATCTCCTCCTCAATGTCACGAGTCCAGAGAGACCACTCTATTTGTACAGCGGTGATAGGATGAACTGCATGTGCTCTCCTTATTGTATCAGCGCTGGCTTCAGATAACCCAATATACTTGATTTTGCCCTCTTCCACCAATTTTTTAAGTTCACCAACCTATAGTAGAACAAAATTATTAATAAGGTATCAACGAGAATGTGAGAGAAGCCAGATGATGTTAAGAGTATCAGTAAAGATTAACAAGTATACAATCCGTTTTGCTCAAAATCATTTATAAAGTTATCAGAGGAGGAGTCCTTAACTGTTTCCTCTATAGGTACTGATGTGTCCACTCTATGCTGATAATAAAGATCAATGTATTCAACATCAAGACGTTTCAAGCTGTCTTCGCAGCACGAGCGCACATAATCAGGTGAGCCCTTAATAAGCATATCAGTAGGACCTCTTCTTGCAATACCAAATTTTGTTGCTAGCTGAACTTTTTCTCTAGGCAGTTGCTTTAAAGCCTGGTCAATAAAATCAAAGAATGTCACACCCAAGTGATTCCGCCCGGGCACTGAGTCGTTAGAAAAGGTGAAGAAATGCCATTGTTTTTTTCTTTGATAAAATGAAGGAAAAAGAAAGGCATTAATTTACCATAACTTATTTAAAAATTTCTTTTCGTGAATTCAATAGTTGTCAAAATTAAGGGTATAAATTCAAACTTTAGGAACAAGGACGGGGTGTGATGTTGTGTAGTAAGTCAAATAAACATAGCCGAACCTTACAGGATATATTTATACCTTTCCGACCAGAATTTCATTAGCACCAGCTCCATAAGCATTAGCAGTGTCAAAAAATGTGATCCCTTTGATGAATGCATATTTAATAATAGAAATGCAATGCTCCTCAGGAACAGGATCATTATAAGCTCCACTGAGGCCCATACACCCGAATCCCAATTTTGAAACCTATACAATAAAAAGGAATGGAAGGGGTTATGTTATGCCATATGACATCAAAATATTATAAGGATAATTGAAGTGATTAGCACAGTGAGTGAGCATAGGACAAGATGTGGGTGGTTAATACCTCAAGGCCTTGGGTTCCAAGCTTCACTCGTGGAATCAGCTCGCTCTGTACTGTGGCCATTTTGGATCCTTACCAAACCCAATCTCAACCCCCGTTTCCCTCGTTGTGGCGGATTATATTAGATGCGTGTATTCCCCATCGCAGCTCTGTATATATAATTATTATTTATAATTATAAGTGAATTCATCTCTCTTGATGTATTTGACTCACAACCCATCCACGTTTATCTAAGTCCACATTTCTCATAATTACATAGAGAGGTATATAATGCGGTCCATGACCCAAAAAAAAAAAAAAGAGAGAGATACACAGTGCGATCATATGCGTCGCACGCAATGGCACTGTTTACGTCACTGATTATGTCACTGCATTTGCAATTGCATTTGAATCCACACACACCAGTTTTAATTTCATTTCTGCTTTCCTTTTTAATTTGTTTCCAGCATAAAATTTCATATTTATGAGGATGATATTTTCTTTAAAAACTTTTCCAATTCTCGTTATGCCTACGTAGAAATATATAGATATAAATTTGATAGAGTAAATTTTACTCAATTTTATTTATTCAAATTAATAGTTTTATCTTTATTATTATTTGCTTAATTTTAGTTATTATAAGTTAAAAATTAATATAAAATAATATTTCACCTTTACTGCATTTTATATAGAATTTAATTGAGATATATTGTTAGTATAAATTTTTTTTATCCAAACATCTAATTATATATTATCATATCAATAAAAATATTTATAATTGGATAATCATGCGTACAACTAAACTCTTTTATATATGTAAATTACTTGAAATTATATTTTTACAATAGTAAGTTTCAAAGATGACAATTAATTTCTAAATTAAATTAAATCAAATAAAACGGAAAAGTGCGCATCCGGGGAATCGAACCCCGGTCAGTACCGTGGGAGGGTACTATGATACCACTACACCAGATGCGCTTGTAATCATTGTGGGACAATTAACAATTCTTTAGCTATGAAAATGTTAAGCAATCTTTAAACATGTAAAATTATTTTAACTCCTTTTCATAAATGCATCAATATGGAATCCTGGTAAAAAGTAATGAATCATTGATAATAGTTTAGAAATAATTATTTGAGAGCAAGGTATTAAATTTTTATTACAAATAGAAAATTTTGTTTCTACGATAATAATAATAATAATAATAATATTTAAAGTGAAATATTTTAGCAATGTTTGATAGAATGTTAAAAAAATGAAAATGATTTGATTTAGAAATCAAATATTGTGTTTGGGAGTTTTAAAAATAAGAAATGAAATGATTTCTAATAGTATCTGACGCGTGTCTAAGTGGTGTTCGACGTGGTCTGATGTCCAAGCCATGTTCAATTGTGTCCGACGAGTGTTCGAACCGAAAAATAATATTTTTTTAAATTGGACACGTAAGACCGCGTGTCGAACACGTGTCGTACTGATATCCAATGTGCATCGGTGCTCCACTTGTGTCAGACATGCGGACACACCATCAATTTGGTGTATCTATGCTTCTTTCCAACCAAAACTTCCTTAGCAGAGGCTCCATAAATATCAGCAATATTAAAAAAAGTGATTCCTTCACTGAATGCATACTTAATAATAGAAATGCCTTCCTCTTTAGGACGAGGATCATAATAGGCTCCAGAAAGCCCCATACACCCGAATCCCCGCTTTGAAACCTATATTGAGAAAATGTTTATGAAGAGAAGGCAATGGTGCCATTTCAAAATAATGAATTGGAATAAGAAAAATGTGAGAAATTGAAGTACGCATAGATAGGATATATAGAGCAAGTAAATAATTCAAGGCCTTGGGTTCCAAGTTTGACTCGATGAATGTGCACACTCTCACTTTGAGCTTCTACCATTTTGGTTCGTTCCTCTGTATCCCCTGATGCTGCTGCTGGATTACATGAATGTATGTATTCCCGTTTGCAACTTATATAGTTATATATCATTAGTGATCAATGGACACATGTTTTCCCCACTAATGGCTGAACATTTTTTTATTTACTATACTTTAGCCCATTTAGAAAATATATTGCTCTCTGAGTTGAAATGCCAAAAGATCTCACCTGTTATCGTCACTAATAATGTCACCATGCATTCTTGTAGAATTAGAAATTAACACAACACTTAATAGTAGCCAGTAGTGCGGCATCCCTTTTCGTTGCTTTGCTTTTGTTGTTTCTCCTTTTTCCCTTTTTTTTAATAATAAATGTGCCATACATGATACGTCCAATCCCCCCAACACACACAGCTATCAACGTGAGCAACTCTTTTGATTGGGATTCGGGTCGTGGTTCACCAAGTTTTGGTGAACTAGCCCTCGTATTATTAGATCAAACTTTCATGTAGTTTTTAGTTACTTTGACATTATGGTTTGAATTTTCAAACTAATGGAAAATTTAGCAAAGTGTTTTCAAATTAAACTTTACTATGAATTTTCAAAGTTGATAGCTTGATTTTTCTACAAATGATCAAGTTGAAAAATAAGTGGTAAAGTTGAAAAATAAGTGGTGAATATAATAAATAGTTTTAGCATCATTTGATGCTATGCCTATATAAAAGACTTGCCCATGGAGCATCTAATCAATCTGCCTTGCAACAACCATTTAGTAGTTAGTTTGTTTTCTTTAAAATTTTCTCTGAGTGTTGAATGTTGTGAGCTATTTGGGTATGTTTGAAATTTGACTTTGAATGAAATGTAACCAATTTTGTATTTCTATCATATTTCTTTGATAAAATATTTAGTTGTTATTTTTGTTCATGAATGTAGGCTATTATCCAAATGACGTAACTTCTTTGTGTCTTTTTTCTTATGCTTCTATATCTTTATTGAGTTACTTTATTTGCGCCTTTTGGGGCAACCACATATTACAATAGTTACTAGCTTATTGCAAAGGTGGGATAAAGAAATTGGAGTAATTAAGAAAAAAGATTTATTCTGTTTTATTTATCATATAATATCTTTATTATGTTATTAAAAATTTAATATCTTAATTATTTTATTAAAATATAATAAAAATAAAAAATAGTAATAACATGCAAAACTAATATGTTAAATAATAAACAATTTTTTTTTGTATTAAATGAGGGTTTTAAAAGAAAAACACAGAGCTTGCCTAATTCTTTCATGCATGTATGCAAGGAGAATTTTGAAGAGAAAAGAAACATAGGATAAATTTTTTATTTTAAAAAATTTAAAATAAATGATAAATTATTATAAAATTTTTTATTATTTTTGTTAAAATTTAAAAATAATATGTATTTTAGATTTAAAAACAAAATACATTTTTTTCTTCCAAATCTTTCCATTTAAATACACTGTTAACTCACTAAACTTACTTTCTTATCAATTATACACATTTTAAATTCAATAATGTCGTTAAGTATAACAAAATAATAACACAAAAACTTTGCCAAACTTACAATAGTTCAAAATTAGACATGTTTAACAAATTAGACACATTAATTTTTATTAAAAACAAAATGTATAAGTTAAACATCTTACATGTGAATTTTTTTGAATAGCTATTTTATCAGTTTATAGCTAGTAAAAGTTCATTTTTTCTTTTTTGTTCTAAGGAGCTCTTGGTGAAGTTAAGGAAGATGAGGAAAATGATAGATATACGAAAATTAAATCCGTGACCTAACGCCACAATCTCTTGATACAGGGATCAAGAGAAATGCCATTTAACCTAGAGCTCAATGATTAAAGTTCTATTTCATCTTCCTCCAACTACATGCTCCAGTGGCGCGCATGACCCAACATGCTCCTTCTTGGATTTGCACTTATTTGTTGTCCACTGACGTCAACTTTCTCTTTTTTGGGTCAAGTTTTTAGGCCAACTTAGATTTTGACAAAATCACGAACCTACCCTGCTCTTTTTAATTTTTGGGTCGAAACATCCTACCCTGTTCTAAAGGAACGTAACTTCCGACCGAAAAACGAGGGAACGAAGCTCAAGATCCACAAAAACATGGGAACAAAACTGAGTAGGCCATTAGAGGAGGGAGAATGGCCCAATAAGCTAGTCTTCTCCATCTTGGAAGTGGAACCCATTCTTGACCCAAAAAAGCAAAAGGAATTGAAACCCACTTGTTTGGGGTAGTGGTTAGTATTGTGTTTTTTTTTTTTTTGGTAAAGTTAGTGGTTACTATTTGAACAGAAGCACGCAGACCAAAACAAAAAAAGAGGAGGACATCCCTTCATCGTTATCTCATCGTCATCTCATCGTCTCACCGCCTTGCGGGCTAACGTTACCGTTGGGAAGATAGAATGTGAAATACTTTGAAGCATTTTGACGATAATTCAGTTGAGTACTTGAGTGGAAGCTTAGGTAGGAAAGTTTTAGGCTATAGCATTTATGTTCTATCTTGTAAAAGAGAAAGGCACCAGTACAATTGCAAGGAAGTCAGCAGTCACAATTACTTACGGACACGTCGCTTGCAGGGCATCAACCTCGAAGAATTGTACTGCAGTTCAAAGTTTAAACTAAGAACCTTGACACACCAAATATCTACCCAGTCAACCATCAAGACTTGGGCTATTGTTATGCATGTTTTAACTCACATTCATTCAAGTTTTACCAATAACCGCGTATACGTCTTCTTAGAACATGCGATTTATTACATCTGGAGCATGAATTGGTATTTGCCTTCGTCAACAGAGTCGCCGTTGATTCATAAACTCGTGCAATGTCCAAGGGGAAAGTATTTCGGGTTGCTTCTAGTTCAGACACTCGAATCTTTTGGAGGAGTGTTAGCAAACTTCCACGAAAATGAAGCGTGCCTTTCATTGTAGTGCCGAATACCTGCTACATCATCAATGGGAATTGCCGCAGAAATTTCTCTTACGTCCTCTTCCGAAAGTTTCACTAACAAGGCACCGATGTTTTGATCCAGGTTCTTAATTTTAGTTGTTCCTGTAGAAGTCCAGACCAATTATAGCAGGTAAGGTAATTATACACTCATGAATTATGACAATTAAGCAGCAGATATAGATAACTATTAAGCACGTGCTTTTGAGATTGATTTGGTGAAAAGTAGAAACATGTAAGGTGCATGGAAAACGCTTTTCAACCAACAGAGAAAATGAAATAGTGATTAGTTTTCACCGTCAATGTTTTTAGGTTCTATGAAGCAAGTGTAAGCCTTATTTTCAACATTCTTGCTTTCCAACTATTCAATCAAGCATGTTCAGTAACAAGTGAAACGCTTAAGGAAAATCAGCTTGGAGTTTTGCACCAAAAAAGATAACCTCTCACTCAAAAAAATAAGCGATGCACGGACGGTAGTGGCCTTCAAGATAATGGTAGTTAGTGAGGGGCCTAGGTTCCTACGAGACCCATAAATTCAGACTATTCAAGCTTCAGATACGCAACACTTCACTACGAAAAAAGATTCCTACAAGTTTCTATCCAAATGAATTTTGGGACATGTTCTTAATACAAAATAAAATATTCACAACTCAATTCTAAATCAACTAATTTTGTATAAACAAAACATGGAACCAACAATATGCTTTGGCAACGACATTCACCATTTGAAGAACATCATTTAAACCGTAAAAGAATAAGATAAATAATTTTCACATACTTCAAGGGTGTGCACAGAGAACTTGATGCCATTATGCATTCTATATATTTTCCTTATTATTGAAGAACTGAGGCCTTTTAGAATACAATAAAAGAGTATTAATTTGTTTCTTGGAAAAAAAAAAAAAATACCATAATCCTAACACACTAAGGATCCTCATTTGGAGTTGGCAGTATTCTAAGATATTTTTACACATTCTAATTTAGAAAACGGAAAAGATATGTTATTACTTACCAGGGATAGGCACAACATCATTGCCTTGTTGGAGTACCCATGCTAATGCCAACTGAGGAGGAGTGCACTGGTGCTTCTTAGCAAGGCTTTCTATTCGGTCATATATGTTCTTGTTCTTCTCCAAGTTTTCTGCATGGAAGCGGGGATGACCGCTCTGATAAGTGAACAAACCAGCTATTAGGTAACCATATTTCTTCTTTGCCATGTTTTTTGCTACAAAATCAGGTCTCATTTTTTACTCTTTAGACTAACTTTAACGTGGAAAATTAACAGGGATCATACTCCTCCCTATCATTACTCTTGTTTAGACACACAAGTATTTGCAATTTAATGAATTATTGTATTAACTATAGCAGAAGGAAACAAATGAGTTCAATGTTTATTCCAGCATTAAGAGTTGATCATTGCCATTTGCCAATCTGCCACATCCTAACAGTTCCATGGTATGTAACTAAGGCACACACATAAAGTGCTAAAATATGGTACCAGGGAGCTAATAGCAGGCACAGTTTCCACAACTCCTTTGCCACCAAAAAAGCCACGACCAAGAGGGCTATATGGTACAATTCCAATACCAAGCTCCCTGTATCAATAAAAGCATTAGAAAACTGTAGTCACATTAAGACAAACATGTAGGCAGCCACAACTGAGTCCTTTTTTTTTTTCCGTTTTATTTACTCTCTTTTCAAGTAGCTCCTATTTAAAGAGATTATTTGAATAAATTTTTTATTAGAATCAGTCATGACAGCTGCACCTCGATGAACTTGGAGAAGAACTCAAACTAACCTGCAGAGAGGAACTATTTCCTCTTCAATGTCACGAGTCCAGAGGGACCACTCTATTTGTATAGCTGTAATGGGATGAACTGCATGTGCTCTCCTAATCGTATCTGGGCTAGCTTCAGATAACCCAATATACTTGACTTTGCCCTCTTCTACTAGTTTCTTAAGTTCACCTACCTATAATAGAACAAACTTATCAATAATGTATGTAGTGAGATAAAGCCAGATAATGCCAAAAAAATCACCTATATATAATGTGTACTATGCACCAAGTCATTTTATAGGTCTATTAGAGGAAGAAATCACTTACTGTGTCCTCTATAGGTACTGATGTGTCCACCCTATGCTGATAATAGAGGTCAATGTATTCAACACCAAGACGTTTCAAGCTGGCTTCACAGCATGAACGCACATAATCCGGTGTACCCGTGATACGCAAATTAGTATAGTCTAACTTGGCAATGCCAAATTTTGTTGCTAACTGGATCTTTTCCCTAGGCAACTGCTTCAGAGCCTGGTCAATAGAATCAAAGAAGGAAACACCGCATAAGTCATTCCACAGTGCCATTACAAAAGGTAAAGAAATGCCTTCTTACTTGTCATTCTGCTTTGAAATTTTATTTTGTATAGCTAGTTTAACAAGTTTCAGAATGCAGGGGATAAATTTCATTGGCAAGAACAAGGAAATCACATGACACCTCACAGGCTCTTCGCTTTTCTTTTTCAACTTCGTAGCCAGTTGAATATGAGAACCAAACTAGTTTTATGATCCGATGCTTTATTTTTCCAGTTTCTTGAAATTACAGGATACACCAATCAAAAACGGGTCACGCAATGAAAATATCAAATAACAACTTACTTCAGAAACCACAATCTCTCTCTCTCTATATATATATGTGTGTGTGTCTCTAATAACATATACTCTGAATTGTGGCGAGTAGAAGGAAATTTGAATTGAAAGGTGCAAAATAATCATTAGTACCTTGCCGACCAACACTTCATTAGCATTGGCACCATAAACATCAGCAGTATCAAAAAAAGTGATTCCTTTACTGAATGCATACTTAATAATAGATATGCCTTCCTCTTCGGAAACAGGATCATTGTAGACTCCAGTAAGTCCCAGACAGCCGAATCCCAACTTCGAAACCTATATATAAAAAAAGGGAGAAAAATGTTTTTGAAGAGAAGGGAGTGAAGCTATTCAAAATAATGAATTGGAACAAGAAAAATGAGAGAAATTGAAGTAGGCATTGGATAGGAAAGAGTAAGTAAATACTTCAAGGCCTTGGGTTCCAAGTTTGACTCTAGGGATGTGCGCACTCTCACTTTGAGATTCCGCCATTTCGGTTCGTATCGTCCCTCTCTATCTCCTGATGGGATTACATACATTCATGTAATCCCGTTTGCAAGTGCAACTAATATACCAGTAATGATCTATGGACAGATATTTTCCCCACGAGTGGCTCAACATTTTTTTTCTTTTAATTTAATATACTTTAGACACATCAAGACGAGATATCTTGCTTTGTGAGTTGAAATATGGGCCAAAAGATCTGCACCTATTATCGTCACCGATAATGTCACGAATCATTCTGGCAGAACTAGAAACAGAACACATCGCTTTTTTTTTTTTTCTCTTTGATAATGAACGTGGCATACAGCGCTCCACAAGGAACGCTAGTCTTGGTTAATGGCATTTTTCTTTTCTTGACATTATTTTGTGAAATATGGATAGGGTTTAATTAGGATGCATTTTTAAAGTAAAATTATTTTATATTGATATTTGATTATATATTATTATAATATAAGTAAAAAATGATTAATTTTTATATTTATTATCTTAAAAAAATTATATTTATTTATGTGACAGTATATAATTGAATATTAGTGTAAAAAAATTTTATATTGATAATGAAAACTAATTAAACTCATATTAATGTTATAGATAATGTTTGAAATGATTAAATTTTGAAATTGATTTGATTTAAATTGAATTGATTTGATTTATAAATTAAATATTATATTTGAAATGACTATATAAAAATAGGATTTAAATTAATTTAAAAATTAATTTTTATATTTATAATATATTATATTATATTTGAAATAAATAAAAATATAATTGATTTGATTTAAATTATACTTAAATTTTAAAATTAAATGAATTCTCATCAAATTTTTTTAATTTTGATAGGATTTCAAATACAAAAGAATTAAATCTTACGAGAATTAGAAATCAATTTATTTCTTATTTTTAAAACCTTCAAATATAAGATTTGATTTCTAAATCAATTTATTTATTTATTTATTTTTACATTTCAAATACACTCATAATTTTTTTTCATAATCATCATAAATATATAAATACATTATTAAAATTATTTAATTTCATTATAACTAAATCAAAAATTATATTAAAAATAAATTTTAGCTAGTTAATAATATAAAACAATTTTTATTTATAATATATTAAAATTAATTTCATGATAAAATTAACTATAAACAAACTCTTTTAATAATGTTGTAAAACATAATTAAAAAAATCTATTTTGGTTCTCAAATAAGTGTATCTTTTAAATATACAAATAAATTAAAAAATATTAAATAGACCTCAATGTTATTAAGTGTATTTTACAAAATTTTCTCCATCTCTTAATTTTATATATTTTCTCTCTTATTTAATACTTTGTTTAGCAATTTATTTTAAAAAGGTAGAATAAGAAAAAAAAATAAAGATAAATAATGTGGAAATACAAATGCTATATTTTTCTAAAACATTCTCCTAATAACTTTCCTAATTGCTAAATATAAAAAGTTGTTTCGATTAAAATATTAGGTTTTTGTTTTTATTAAAAACAAAATGTGCAAGTTATCTTATCATGCCTGATCAAGGTTCCAATTTTTTTCTTTTTTGGTCTTGATCGAAGTTCTATTTCATCTTCCTCCAGCTATATGCTACGGCCTACCGTAGCGCATAATCCGATACGCTGCTCCTTTGGTTGGGACTTATTTACTGGTCAAATTGGACTTTGACTTTTTTTTAGTCAACTATCCACATTTTTACAGAAAGGGAAGAGTTTATATATCATAAATTAGATTTTATCTTATACCAAACTTGGAAAATAAAGGAGAGATAAATTTACCATTAAATTAATGCCTAAAGTACAATTTGCTTTTGACTTTAGATTGACAAAATTTAAAACCCGCGCTGTGAATGAAACTGAGTAGGCCATTGGAACAGAGAGACTGGCCCAATAAGCTCTTCCATGTCAACTTGGAAGTGGAACCCACTTGTTTGGGTTAGTGGTTACTCGTTAGTACAGCTATATTTGGCCTGCGCCATATTGTCCGTGGTTTTTCCCCTAAATTATCAATATTTGAAGTTGATTTGATTTCAATTAATTTAATTCAGGTTACATGGATCTATTATAAAGGTAGAGGTTTTTGAGTACTAAATTTTTTTGCTCATAAAATTTAACTAAAACTTTATTTAAAAAGAATAAATATTAATCACTACAACATATCAATCAAACGTGATTTTCCTTCATGGCTTGCTGTATTTGAACAAGAGTACCGTAAAAAAAAAAATACCTTGTCGTTTCAATTCTAACATGATTTTTCTCCTTGTGGCCTAACCCATTGAAAAGAAAATTAATGACATAGAAATGTGAAATACTTCGAAGAATTTTGAGATAATTGAGTTGAGTGGAAGTTTAGGTAGGAAAGTTTTACGCTAAAGCAATGATGTTCTATCTTATGTACTTGTCGCAATCACTTATGTAAATGTCCTGCAAAACATCAACTTGAAGAATTATATTGCTGCACTATTTCTTCTTTAGGGAACTAAAGGCTAACAACTACCAACAATGAGTCTAATGATGAATAGCGCGCGCTGTATCCCTTGCAAAGAAAGGTTTTGATATTGTTGATTTTCCTTGTTTTCCCTTTTGTGTGAACCATATGCCACACGATTTTATCGGACCCGTGCAAAACTGCAAATTGCAAAATGGTCCCCTACCACTCATTGCTCACATAGTCTATATTCATTCTAATTGATGCCTACCTTACATGCGACAGAGACAATATAAGAAAGAGAAAGTTAAAGCATGAAAGGATCATCCAACTAAAGTCTTAAAAGCTCCTTGGGATATATAGAAAAACTCAAACTAGAGTGTCTTTGGTGGCGTGAGCGTGATATTATTAAATTCGCTTCAACTGTTGGACCACATGCATGCATCTTTCTCCTTGTTTTACTTTTCAGCTTCTAATGCTTTATATATTATTTTCCAACTCATTGTGAAGTTACCAAAATGGCCAATGGAGAATAAGCACAGCCCGTGATTAATGGTCACTTTCCTCCAAATATCCCCGATAAAACTTATTAATCCTATCTATTTCACGCAATTTTTTTCAACAGCACTCCAAAGGAAAAACAGAGAGAATAAGAACTGCAAGATTTTATGTCTTGGAAAAGATCAACACTATGATATTATGTATATACCTATATATTAATTTGCTAATTGTCGTTTCTTAATCTTTTTGACATAGATAAATTAACGACTACCTCGTATTTGTGTTTAAAAATTAATTTGAAAAAAGATATTCGTATATATACGGGTTTTAGGTGGATATATATCTATAGAAGTAGATGTTACAGCCAAAAAACAAAAACAAAAAAATACAAAAAATACAAAAGAAAAAAGAGAGAGAGAGAGAGAGAGACAGTGATCTATCTTCATCAAATGAGACAAAAGAGATAACACTGGAAACAGCAAAACTGGCTGCTTTTGAATCAGAGATGGTCCAAATCTAGTCTACTAGTAATTTAAAAAAAAAAAAGAGGAACGAAAAGAGGGGCAAAAACCGAAATAGGAACCATATATTCTATTATGAATTTCAAATTATATGTTTGTAATCCTCTCAACACTCTTATCCCTCTGCAGTCTCAGGTTTGAAAAGGAGAGAGACCGAGAATATATGTATATATAACCGCAGAATTGAGGTATAGACGAGGATTATACATGGATGGAAGGCGAATATATAACATCTCTCGTCGTGCTCCTGCAGCAGTTAAAGCTGCCAGCATGATCTGAGCTTACCTTCTTATATATATGTGGCAAGATCAGATCATGTGGGAGCTTCACCTGTTGAATGGAAGCATATAAACCCTAATTCCCTTCCTGATCTCCCACAAGTGCGGATTTCATTCGGTATGGCAGAACCCTAGAAAAGGTTTCTTTGATTCTTTCTTTGTTAGTTTTGTTTTTATATATATGATGATTATCTATATATGAGTATGATTTCATTATGGCTTTTTCCTGTCGTTTTTCTTGACATGGCTATAAACAAATGTATGTTTTGGGAACGGCACAGATGTTGAATTGCCGTGTGTTCTTCTGTTCTCTAAATCTGGTGATACTATTTAATTAATCGGCATCCATCTTACTTGATAATGGAAAAAGGAAGATGAGGGTAGTCCGGTATAGGGGGATGAGAAACAAATGGAAGCAGAAGTTCCGGAATCAAGTGTTTATATAGGTGCTGGTTTTTTTAATTGTTTTCCTTCAGTCACATACTGTTAGTTTTAATTTTTATAGCTCTCCCATATCTTTTGATCTATGTATTTGCAATCCTCCATTCCTTTTGCTTCACTTACCTGATGAATTATCAGGATGGTATATCAACTTCCAGATCTACAGAAACTGCGAATGGATATGAACAACTGGAAATTCGAGGCACATCCCTTCTATATTTTGCATGGTTATACCCTCACCCACTTTCAGTCATCAATCCATCAATTAATTAGTATAGATCTTAGATCCAAGAGATGCTTGGAGTGACAAGTTGTTTTTAACAATTGTATTGGAGGCATTTAATCTACTGCGGTTCTCTCAATCTCTCTATGGAATTGATTATATTATGCAATTCGTTACAAGAGCATACATAGAAAAGTGCATTCGCATATGATCATCAGATCATAGACCATCATTTAATTTAGTCTTAAACAATGTGTAAGTTTCTGTAACTTGGGCCATCTAGACTTAAGAGGGTTAGTCTCTAGGATTTTATAACATCAATTTTAGGAAATTGCAGACCTTATTTAGCTAATTGATTTTGATGAAAATTTCATCCCTCTCTCTTCTCAATGTTGTTTTCCGAACAAAAAATATGACACACATATTGGGAAAAAAAATTTGAAAAATCACGAGGAGGCATGAATCTAATTTACTTAGGTGAGTGTATAGCGGACAACTTTAAAAAACCCTATTAGGAAGAACAGTACTGCAATAGCCCTTGGCTAACCAGCGGCTTACTTTTATGGTTTCTCACTATATAGACCCTAACATCACATGCATTGTCTGTATCTTTATGATATGAAATTCTCTATTTTTAAACAGCAATATCTTATTGCCCAACTTATATATATGTCTTCTCTAGAGGTATGAAACAATTCCTCTTTTAATTTCTCAACCTCTCTCACCCCGTTCCTAGCTAGTTAGTCTTGCTAATTGTCTTATGCCAATTGGTATACAAATATGCAAAAGTGGTTTTCTCTATCTCCTACATATATATCTGCCAAACTCCATTTGACCGGGCAACAAGGAGCGTTGTTAATTAATTATATAGACTCTGAATATTAAGTAACTGCCCAAATTTCTTTCGCGTGGCTTGTTCAAGAAACTTGAGTCTTTATCTATCTTTGGCAACCCGCGTGGTTCGCTGAATATCTTACTAAGCATATGACGTGAGGAGGATTTTTCTAGAAGATTGATTTCGAAGATGTCAACCTTCTTTTTGTTTGGCGAAACTTCATAGTGGCTTCATATATACAATTAATCCTGAGTACCCCGCATAACCAGAATCAGCGAGTTTTTCACATCTTTACTGCATTTTTCTAAATCGAGCAACGGAAGAAAATGTTTGTTGCGGTTTCTTGCTGTGTATTGTTACACGCCATTAAAGGGAACTTCCCCCCTCATGGGGAAGCGACCCTATAAGCTATATCTTTTTGAATTTTGCCCTTTGGAATGTCGGGTCTATGTTTGCTTTGGGAATTTGAAGGTACAAGCAACACATAATTAAAGAGACAATTGCACGGAAATATAGATATCATTACTTGAATCGATTTTTCGGAAACTTACAACTCCCTTGGTTGAATTCGTGGATGAAAAATCGATAAAATTTAATTTGCATTCTTAGCCTAAACGTTTAGTTAGGATGTCTTTTTAGAGAACTCAACACTCGAGTTCTGCATCGTGGCATTTTATTATCCACCTTTAATTAGTATCAATTAAAACTTTTAATGTAGAAATAAGATTACTCTAAAAGGTATTAGCTAACTAGCTGGCTTAACTATGAGCACACTGCACACACAAAAGCAAGAGTGACCTAGAGGGTTAGAAGAAGGAGTGCACCGACGTCGAACTTCTGCTTCGAATTATAAATTTAGAGAAAATGTATTTGTGCATTTGGAAGAGGATGGACATCTCGACACATCGGAAGATAAGAGAGGGAGAGTTATGGAGGGAGGTAGAAAAAAAATTGATAGTAAACCTCATACTTTTATTTTGGGGTTTCGAGATATATATCTCCCTCCCCAATATCAAAATAACACAACTCATAAATTTATATTAGGTTAAACTAATATTTTAGTTCATATATACTTTTTCTCGATCTTCTCTGTAGCTTTTGTTTTAAAGCAATCCTCACCCTTTCATTCGTTTTCAAATCAGTCTCTATGGTTATTATATGTGATAACACTAAGTATGATGTGGCGCGTATAGCAAAGTGTTAGACATATCATCAGGTGTTAGCCATATTAATTACACTCTTACTTAACGGTATTATCACAAATAATAACAGTAGAGGCTGATTTAAAAACGTATAAAAATGTGAGGATTGATTTTAAAAAAATAAGGACTAAATTAAAAATTGATAGAACCAAAAAAATAATTTAACTTTTATAATAATAATATGCAAAGATGGTTGCTTAGACCAACCACGTACAGTCTACAGGTTTTGTACTTGTACTAGTGAATCAGGCAAGGAGTACATGAGGGTTTAATTTCATAACAATAACTGTAAAGATATCTTTCGGATAAAAATGGTGTATGAAAGTAATTGCGAACTTAGATTTAAGGAATTTTTTTTGAGGGGGTTAGAAAATTGACACTACAATTTAATAAAGCATATAGAAATACAAAGAATTTTGTTATTTATACAAAACTTTTGTAATGTATACGAATAAATGCGAAGTTAGGTAGTGCTTATAAAGATAAGAAAATGACGGAAATAGCATAAAAAATTAGAGAAAATACAAGAAAAAAGGAAAATTATATAATTTTGTACAATGTTCTAGAATTTTTTTTTTAACAAGCATCATTTCTTAAGTTAAAATCAGAGGGAAGTTAAAGTAGTCAAAATTCCATTTCAATAGGGTTGATGATAGAAAACTAGAGATAATAGCCTTTTGGAAATTCTTGGATTTATTGATAAAAGATGTTTTCCATTTTTCACAGAATCTGTAATTTATTTATTTTTTTAGGGTACAGCAGAAAGTAAAAAGAAAGAAAGCTAAGATCCAGTATAGGATACGCCAGCCAAATCCGCTAGCAACATCAAATTCAGCTCTGGAGAACACCGAACTCAAGGAGTAAAGGTCTCTGTATTCTGCACTCCAAACTTAGCTAGGAAATCCGCACACATGTTCCTCTCCCGTAGGATATGTTTGATTAATTTCAACTTCCCATCGATTATTCAGCATGGATCTGATCTTAGTGTTGAGAAACATGGTAGAGCAGAGAAAAGGAAGAGGCATTAGTAGAAATTGTTGGTATAGCGATCGATTTTATGCCAACTTGGATGACACAGAAAAAAACATATGAATTATAAAATCAGTTGAAAATTCGATCGCAAATCCTAAATTTTGCAACCGAATTTGCAATTGATATGAAAAAAGAAAGAAAAAATAATGAGAGTGTATTTCAGTTGCAAAATCAAGATTTGCAATTTTGCAACCAATTTGTAAAAGTCAACATAAGCAACCTATTGAGAAAATTTCAATCGCAAAATCGGTTACAAATTTTGAATTTTGCAACCTGAAAATTGATCGCAAATTAAAAACTTTTTTTACGTTAACAAAATTTGAAATTTGCGACCAAAAAATCGGTCGCAAATCTTGATTTTTGCGACCAAAAAATCAATTGCAAATTCAAAACTTTTATGTGAAAATAATCTTGAATTTTGTGAATGAAAAATCGGTAGCAAATTGAAAACATTTTATGTTAAAAACACTGAAAATTTGCGACCAAAAATTCGATCGCAAATATTGATTTTTACGACCAAAAAATCAATGGCAAATTAAAAACCTTTATGTAAAAATAATCTTGTGTTCGGTCACAAATTGAATATCTTTCATGTTAACAAAACTTGAAATTTGCAATAGAAAAATCGGTCATAAATCTTAATTTTTGGGACTAAAAAATCAGTTGCAAATTTAAAACCTTTATGTGAAAATAATCTCGAATTTTGCAACTGAAAAATCGGTCGCAAATCTTGATTTTTGCGACCGAAAAATTAGTCACAAATTTAAAATCTTTACGTGAAAATAATCTTGAATTGTGTGATTGAAAAATCGGTCGCAAATCTTGAATTTTGTGACCGAAAAATCGTTCGCAAATATAAAACTTTTACATTAACAAAACTTGAAATTTGCGACCGAAAAATTGATCGCAAATCTTGATTTTTGCAACCAAAAAATCAATTGCAAATTCAAAACCTTTTATGTTAATAACTCTTGATTTTTGCAATCGAAAAATCAGTTACAAATTTAAAACCTTTTATGTTAACAACACTTGAAATTTGTGACCGATTTTTCGGTCGCAAATCTTGATTTTTGCGACCGAAAAATTGATCGCAAATATAAAACCTTTTACGTTAACAAAATTTGATATTTACAATCGAGAAATCGATCGCAAATCTTGATTTTTGCGATCAAAAAATCGATCGTAAATTGAAAACCTTTACGTGAAAAAAATTGAAATTTGCGACCGATTTTGAGACAAAAAAATCGGTCGCAAATTCAAACACATAAACAATGAAAATTCCAGATCTAATGCAGGCTCTGTTATTTTATTCTTCTTCTTCTTTTTTAATTTTCCCAACTTTCTCTTAACCTCTCAGGCACCCTTAACCTCCCCCACCCCCACCAGCAAGCGGCTATCGCTAGCCATGCCCACCCGTCATTGCTGAATCAACACCCACTACTGCCTAAGGCTGCAACTTCTCCACCATTTTGGTTTTTCCCTTCCCTTTGCTTCTTTTTATTATTTTTTTAGATTTACTTTTTTTTTTAATAATAGGGATGATGGGGTTGTTGGTTGGTTGGTTGGTTTGTTGATTTGTTGATTTTAGTTAGCTTTTTAAACTAGATTGTTTGGGTGCTTATGCTCTTAAATTGGTTAAGGTTTTTGGGTTGAATTTTTGATATTATTGGTTAATTAAGTGAGTTGTTAATTAGTTGGTAGTTGTTTTAATTAAAATTTGGTTTTATTATATTGTTAGTTTAGTTTAGAAAGTGAGAGAATAATTAAGTGAAAACTGAAGGGAGAAAAGAGAGAATTAAAAACTGAAGGGAACGAAAAACAAAAGATAAAAAAGATTGCCTATTAGTAGCTTTGCCATTCAATATTGCCTTAGTTAATTGATTTATATAGAAATGTTTTAAAATGTGCGTATATAGAGCAAGAAAAAATGAAATGGACTTAAGTTAATTGATTTTTTGATATGCATAGCTAATTAGTTGCCAATTACACTAATGAAATGGCATTTTTTAAAACTCATGTTAGCCAATGAATTGTTTCTAAATGGCTATAGAGATACAATATGTATATCATGTTATAAACACATAAAGTTTGTGCAGCAACAATAATACACGTATGTCTGCTTATCCAATTTTTTTTTTCTGGTGGCTTTTCAAATCTGTGTTTTTTCATCCTTAAAAATTTACTAGACATGGTGTTGTGGAAAGTTATCTTATTATGATAATTCCAAAGAAGAAGGGGAAAAAGAAACTTCTATCAGACTTAAAATCTTACATGCTAATATTATGGGAATTATCTACTAATTAATATTATTATTCTTGCATAGTATAGTATAGTTGAAAACAAAAAATTAGAGTTATTAAGCTACATTTATTATTGCACTATTGAGTTTATGTAATGTTGATTTATGCTAAATGAATTTAAAGTTGATCACTATTGAATATCTTCTTAATTTGTTGAAGGCTAAATGGATAAACCTGAAGATAACATAGAAGTCATGGAAGACTCAATTGAGCAAGTTGGAGACTCAATAGAGTTAATGGAAAACTCAATATTTGAAAACTCAATAGAAGTTGTTGAAGACTTGATAAAGAAGGTTGAAGATATAATAGAAGTTAATGAAGAATCAATGAAAGTTGAAGACTCAATGGAAAGAATTAAAGAACCATGGAAACAAGAATTAGTTAGAAGTATTCTAAAAATTTATCTTTCAAAATTTTATTAAGAAGAACTTTGTAATTTGGTCAACAATATATGTTGTTGTTGTTTTAATTTGTGATAGTTTATGTATATTGTGTTTAGGATATATATAGTGGTGCTGACTATATTGTGTATGTTGGATAACTTGTTCTTTAGAATACTTAATTATATATAATATTGAATAACTTATGCTTTGGGATGTTATAATATTAGGTACTAATATTTAATTATATGTAATATTGACCTTTTAGCTTATGGATTATTTAATATACTTTTCTGGACTGTTGTTGAATTCAGGTGTATGAAATATCGATTTCATAAGATTCTGATTTTTCTTTTTTTTTTCTTTGTTTAAAATTTACGATCGATTAATTTACGATCGATTTTGTGACCAAATATATTGGGCAAGGGAAAATGGATTCAGCATTGCGACCAATTTTTCAGTCGCAAAGGTCGATTTTTGCAACCGATTTTTCGGTCACAAATGTGAAAAATTATGACCGAAAAATTGATCGTAAAAAGGTCAACAAACAACCAACTCAAGAACTACATAAGGTTCCCTAAAATCAGTCGCAAAATTTTGCGACCGATTATATCCGTCGCAAAATTTTGTGATCGATTAAATCCGTCGCAAATTTATTTGCAACATGCCTAAATGAAACAAACAAAATTGGTTGCAAAGCCCATTTTGTCATCAAAAAATTGGTCGCAACTAAATAATTTTTTAGTAGTGAGCAAAGATAGACAGGGATTGGAAAATTTTGATTAGATTGAAGAAAAATGAGAAAGGTAGTTTATAATAGAACTACAATATGATATATATATATATATATATATATATATATATATATATATATATATATATATATATATATATATATATAGTGAGAGAAAAGTAACTAATTACCATAACTCCCTAACTAATTCTAATTAACAACTTGTAACAAACTAACAAATTTTATATACTCTAACACCCCCTGCAAGCTGGAGGATGCATACATTAGCATTTCCAGCTTGAGATGAATCTGCATTACAACAAAGAAATGAGAAGAAAAATATAATGAAGTAAATCATGGCAGCAAATTAAGAAAGTATAGAATTCTAAAAATTGATAATGATCGAGGTCCATAGCTCCAATTTTGGCGTCTCAACAACACACATCCTAGTCAATGAAGAATCTGAATCTGAAGAATCAACTCGCTTATATGTACATCGATCAAAAGTCAATCTTCAATAGGCTTCATAGCCTCCAAATACCAAGAAATCCCAACATGGGAACAACAATTATCAATTGCCAAAGGCAATAGCTTAACCACTCAAGCAGAAGCCAACCAATCTTGAGCTTAACCACTTAGCAGAAGTAAACAATAAGAAAATCAATTAATGACAAGGCTTAATCACGAAAAGGTAGAAGTTAACACATACTTAACCACCCATAGCAGAAGCTGAAACCAAAGCTTAACCATCAAGACAGAAACAAAGACAAAGCCACATCAAGCTAACAAAATCATAACCAATTCTAGACAAAATGTCACACACAATAATCTGAACCAGAGACGGAAAATATCAACAAGAACTGGAATAATCCAAATCTGAGAAATAATCCTCAAGAAACTGAAACTTTAAATAGCCAACGCAGAACTCGAATCACAACTGCACAAGCTTAAGGACTCAAAACCTAAATCACAACCGTTGCAGAGATCTGATGAAGCATCAAAGAACACTAGATCTGAATTCAAATGAAACAAATACACAAACACCTTGAAGGTAATGGAATCTGCAGCTCCAAAGGAGAATAGCAACAAATCTTGATCAACCGAAGCATGATCAAGGATAGTAAAAAACCAAAAAATGAGAGCTACAACCAAAACAAATCATGAGCAGCAAACTAGATCGAACAACAAAATCATGATTGAACAAAGACGCGATTAGTCAAATTGCAACTAATGCAGCAGACTGCAAACCTCGCCAGAAAAATGCGAACCACCGCGCCAGGTGCTGAGACAAACCAGATCTGACTAGCAACAAACTAGATTGAACGAAGATGAAGATGAACCTAATTGGCAAAGAGACGAACATGAGCCCTGTTGGAATAGACAAACTTGAAGAACATGAGCCGAATCTGATGAGAAAGCTAGATCTGACGAACTAGGTCATAGATCCAACGATGAGGAACCAACAAAGAGCAGTGCAAATCACTTGGAAGAGCCACTGCAGCAAGATCGCCTTGCAAGAAAGCTCCGGAACAAGCAAAAAAAACAGATTTGATGATGAGAGATTAGGATGGTGCCGACGTTGGTCACCGATGATGAAGGAGATAGTGATGACGTAGAGCAAATCACGGTGAGAAGTTGTCCAAGAAACGATGAAGGCAGAAGCTATTTCTTGAGATCGAACAAGAGTTTGGAGTGGTTGAAAAGAGAGAAAATGGCGAGAAAATGAAAGAAAATGAGTTCTACGAACTTAGAGAATAGCAAAAGAAAGGGGTCAAGGTGGATGCCATAGCTCTGATACCAAGTTGAGAAACATGGTAGAGTAGAGGAAAGAAAGAGAAAAGATAGATAGGGATTGGACATTTTTAATTAGATTGAAGAAAAATGAGAAAGGTAGTTTATAATAGAACTATAATATGACTTATATAATGAGAGAAAAGTAACTAATTATCATAACTCCTAACTAACTCTAATTAACAACTTATAACAAATTAACAAATTCTATATACTTTATCAGTAATCAAAGTTCCAAATCTATGAAAGGCTGAAACATCATTATTAATTAACTAAACAGCGTCTAAGGAGTCTAAACAACAAATCAACTTGTGCACACCATTGGCCTTGGCCATGCGAAATCCCTTATAAAGAGCAAAAATTTCAGCATGAAGAATTGAGAAGGTATCAAATCGACCTGAGATCCAAGTGCCATTATGGGTCCGCAATAAGCCACCAATCCCAGCTGTCCCAATATGGCCCATAATACTGCCATTAGTGTTTAACAGGACCACACCCTCAGGAGGAGGGAGCCAGCTAATAGCGGTCACACGATTATTAACAAGAGGCAGCGCATGATAGTTTGAAAAATCGTCAACCGTGAGACAAACACTACGCACAAAGAAACTGAACATTCCAACCCTCCCCAGACAACACATGCGCATTGCGGTTTCTCCATATCCACCCACGAGATGCAAAGGAAAGCCGTATCCTTGGAGAAAAATCTGAGCCAATCAACGTTCACTCGCGTTGAGAAATCTCAGTTAATTGTGTAGCCAAACTGCATGCTCCCAAACCTGCACGGCATAGTAACAATCACGAAGGCAATGCATTTGGCTCTCTATGAGTTCCCCACATCTATCACACTTCTGATCCGAAGCAAATACATTAAGAATTGAGAAAAATTAAAAGCATACACAAATATATCAAAAGAGTGATGCTGTTCACAATCACACACTTATCTTCTTAAACCTAGTGATTAGGATTGATTTTAATAAATTTTTTATACACCTACATTATGATATTCTATCCTCTATCCTGATGTGAAGAATGTCAACATCTATGTCAGTAGGTAGTATAGAAACATAGGGCCGTTGTGACGCTGAAATTTCTTAGGTTGCAATCGTTAGACTTATGGTCTTTTTTTTTCTGTTTTTTTTTGGGGGGGCGGGTTACTTCACTCGAAAATAAGTATTCTAGAAGGAGTTAATGTTTTCCTTTTTATTATCACAAAAAAAATTATAGAGTTAACTTATTCAGATCATTAATTAAGTTGTTTTCCATTCAGCTATAAAAGTATTGAAGGTATCCGATCTTATACGAGAATTGTTTAAAAAGCTAAGACTGGCGTGCATCTCAATTAACCTATAGCGCAACATTAACGTCATTCAGACATTTGCCAATATTTGAGATATATTTTCATTGGGAGAGTAGCTATTAGGATTTAGGAAGTCCTTCATTATCAGTACAGACATAAAAAATGACTATAAAATGTGGCCTGCAAACTGTCCTTGATATTGGTTTGCATTAAGTGGTCCTATCTAACGATACTATCTAAGTTACACTAAATTCAACGAAGAAACAAAATGCGTTGTACTTGCTTTCAATATCTATTTCATTCTTAAAGCTTAATTAACTGCGCTACGTACATCACAATAGCCAATAGGTGATCGAAAATGCTAACGCATCGGAAATGAAGTCACAGTAACAGCATGTTAATTTAAGTTTTTTCTAAAAGAAAAAATATCTTTTAATTAAAAGATATGTATGAGTACGAAACATTTAAAGTGATTTAACGAATTAATTTTTTACAATTTAAACAACTTCTGATGAATTTTTTTACAAAAAATTATATAAAAGCATTTTAATTTAAATAAATGCATTTATAAAAAAAATTATTTATCTGAATTATAAAGAAATTAAATTAAAAGTTAGTTAAAATCATTCAACCATTAACAAAATAAATGTCTGTATCTGCTGACAAGCTGAGAAAAATCACTAAAAATTTTGTGTGGTTGACAATAGCGAACCTAATTCTATGATGTTATTTTACAGGGAGTAGACGAAGCAAAAACAAATGGAATGTTTAACTGAATACTTCATGTAAGCAAAGCACTTCTATATATCTGTACCACCAAAAAAAAAAAAAAAATCTCAAATGTGCTTTACAATATAACTGATTTGCCATGTAATGCAACATTCTCAAGTAGACGGTTCTTAATTAATTCTCGATCGTACGTATACCATATAAGTACGATGAAGATCAAAGAAGAAAGTTCAGACTCTTTGAAAAATTGATTGACAAATAATAAAAATAATAGATAGATGAAAATAAAAGTTGTAGCTAAAAAATAAATAATGTAATAAAAATAAATTGTCTAGCAAAATTATATGACTGAGATATGGAAAGCACTTACTCTAAAATTATTTCGTCACCACAAGTGCAGTGCAAGAGAAAATAGAAGTTGCACTACGAACACGCCGAAATAATTAGTCAATGACAGTTTTGCATAAAAAGCTCAGTGTATAACTAAAGGTTAAAAAAATTAGGAGCAACTCCATCGTCTAAATAATAGAAAAACTTGGTCAAAAAATAAATATTGAGCAATGCCCAATTTACAAGAGTTGTATTAGGTAATGCCCAACTTAGAAGAGCTATATTTTGGCGAGACCTTAGAAGAGTTGTGTAAAAGAGAGAAGGTAAATGACAGTTAAGAAAAAAAGTAAAAGTGTTGACTTTAACTAAAATGGTAAAAGTATTACTATATAATTTAAATAAAATATTAGTAAAATACAACACGGAGCTTCTTATGTGCCAACGTGGTTCCATAAATACAGCAAAACAGAAACCAAAAATAGCATAAAACTAAGTAATATGCCAAAAGCATACTCCAAAGCCATTGATTGTATAAACCATGTCTCCGAAGCTTCACCAGTCTTCAATTCTCAAACCTGAGTGTCTTAGAAAGCCCTTGACCCTGAGCTTGAACTTAAACGAGAGCACCACAAGTCTGAAACCAAATCTATTCCGAAGCAAAAGATATACTCATCATAGACATCCAACTAGTAAACAAACATTAATCAAACGAATACACAAACAATGGAACTTCCTGCGAACCTGATGCCGGACGAGGCGAGCCCAGAGTGGATGAACAAAGGGGACAACGCGTGGCAGCTGATGGCAGCCACGGTGGTGGGCCTCCAAACCATTCCTGGGCTGGTCATCCTGTACGGAAGCATGGTCAAGAAGACATGGGCCATTAACTCTGCCTTTATGGCCTTCTACGCCTTCGCTGCCGTCTTCCCTTGCTGGGCTGCATGGGCTTACCGCATGTCATTTGGCGACGACTGGGTTTTCTTCTTGGGCAAGCCCGCGGTGGCGTTGGACGAGAAGTTCCTGCTAGGGAAAGCGTTTCTAGGGTCGTTCCCTACGGCTACCATGGTGTTCTTTCAGGGTGTGTTTGCGGCCATTACTTTGGTGTTGATCGCTGGTGCGTTGCTGGGGAGGATGAACATTCGTGCGTGGATGTTGTTTGTGCCACTCTGGGTTACTTTTTCATACACTGTCACCGCCTTTAGTATTTGGAGCCCCAGTGGATGGTTGGCAAAGCGTGGGGTTATTGACTTTTCTGGGGGATTCGTTATTCACCTGTCTTCGGGAGTTGCTGGTTTTACCGCTGCTTATTGGGTATGTCAATTATGCATTTCAACACTCATCATTTCTTATTTTCCAGTTTAATATAAAAGTGAAACATATTTATATATTACCAGAGAAGAAAATGCAGGGCATGTTCATTTACTATATAAATTCATGTCAACGAAGACATCACATAATATGCAAGATTTTCTTTTGAAAATAATACATATATATATATATATATATATATATATATATATATATATATATATATATATGTATATATATATATATGTATGTATGATTATGTCATATATGATATAGATATAGATTACTATACATACAAATTTTGAAATGAACTAACTTATACTCAGCCCATTGATCTTATTTACAATTTCAAATATAATAATTAATGGGAAAAATGAAAAACTACATCACATATGTGATATCGGTCTAGTGACTCAAATTGAATTCGTGGTCTACCTTTCAGTCTTGGTGTTTTATTTTATTTTTATTATATTTTATGATATTGAAAGGGTTTCAAATACCCAACGGTGATATTTTGTTTTGAGTAATTATAGATGCATTTATCTTGTCTAGGATACTGTGTTAAATTACTTCCATCTACTGTTAAATAGGGTATAGATTTAATTTTAGTGGAGTTCACATACTATCTAATGATAAATAGGATATGAATCGATAATCATAAAAAAGATGAATTTATCAAATATTTCTCTTTTATTTTTTTATTGGAACTGTGATATTTTCTGTAACATTAAAAAAAAAAAAGTATAGTGATATTTTGTAAGCAATTGTAACTGTCGTTTGCATGTGATGGCATTTTGATTAGGTGGGTCCACGATCAGAGAAGGACAGAGAAACGTTTCCGTCAAACAACATGATTCTGGCGCTTGCAGGCGCAGGCCTGCTTTGGATGGGCTGGACGGGCTTCAACGGTGGAGGCCCGTTCGCGGTGAGCACAGTTGCATCTCTGGCGGTCCTTAACACCCACGTGTGCACTGCCACCAGCATCCTCACCTGGATCGTACTCGACACCTTCTACTTCGGCAAGCCCACCGTGTTTGGCGCCATCCAGGGCATGATCACTGGCCTCGTTTGCATTACACCTGCCGCAGGTACATATATCCCATGCAATTACATGCCACATGCTTAATTTTGCATGCCAATACAAATAAATACACTTTATGTAACATAATTACAAAAAAAAAAAAAAAAAACTTGTAACAACATTCCATCTATTTTCTTTATCAATTGATCATATTATGGTACCCAAATAGTAATCATTAATAATCAATTAAGTTTTACGCGTAGGTGGCTAATGAGTTATGTACATTTGTGAACTGAATAGGAGTTGTGCAAGGGTGGGCAGCCATATTGATGGGGGTGATCTCAGGAAGCATTCCGTGGTACACAATGATGGTGCTCCACAAAAAGGTCAAATGCTTAAACCAAATAGACGACCCCATGGCCATATTCCACACACATGCCATCGCTGGCTCTCTTGGCGGCATTCTCACTGGCCTTTTCGCGGTGCCTAAGTTGTGCCGTCTCTTCTACATGGTGCCTGATTGGGAGAAATACACTGGCCTCTTCTATGGCCTCCACAATGGTTCAACTCATGCTGGTTTAAAACAGCTGGGGATCCAAGTTGCGGCCATTGTTTTCGTGGTTATCTTCAACATCATCATTACGAGCTTGATTTGCTTGCTTGTGCGGGCCATAGTACCGCTAAGGCTTGATGACGGTATATTGCAAACGGGTGGTGACAAGGCCATGCATGGAGAGGAGGCTTTTGCCTTGTATGCTGAGGATGCCAAATTTGAGAACCTGAAGCACAACAAAATTTATGATACTCAAGATTACCCATCCATTGACGAGTCAAGGTCATTAAGCGAAGTTTAGATGCATGGTATGAGGAGCAAACCTCAATGAGCTAAAAACATTGTAAAGTGTTGCTAAATTCTTCAGTACCATAGTCTAAAACAACACTAGGGATGTAAGTAATGTAAATAATAACACTTTTTTATAAGGAAAATGCTCTTTGGACAACCGAAAATTCGGAGACAACCGATACTCCCTATGTTATTTCATCCCCTACATGATTTTGTACTTTTTTTCTTTTGATAACTTTTTCCTTATCTATCTCTGGATGTTGGGCAAAATGTCGAGGTGCAAGGGTTCATATAACACAGCTCTTTTTATAATTCAAATGTTACCAAACATCATTTATACTTCAATATATACATGGACAAAAGAGCAAACAAACTCATAAACCCAAAATAATCCAGCCATACAAAGTAACAAAAGGTTCTTAAGTGCTCTGAGGAAAAAAATATTTGCTCTGAATCATTTAAAATATAGTTAAAGTGGGAGATAATAATAACTCATAAAAGTAAAATGTTGAATATTAGATAGTTCAATGCAAAAAAAAAAAAAATCTTAAAACATCTAGTCAAAACCTAATGACGCTAATTTGTAAAGAAGATTAAATAAGCATTTTGAAGCATCTCCATTACAAAGAAAATTAAATGTGAACATTAAAACAAGACACTAAAGATATAAAAATAATATTCTCTCTATTTCATAATATCTATCCAAAACCCAAAAACACACAAACCAAAGAAAAAAATTAATCTTGGTAATGGCATAAAAATATATAAATAGACAAAATTACCCATATTTAAAAATAGTGGGTTGGTCTAGCACATTCTTCAATTTTGATTACGATGACAGTGGGTGGCAATTAAATTAAGGACATAATTGAAAAAAAATAATTAATATTATTATGATATTAGAAATGGATTAATATTTTAAAACCCTAAAATATCAAAATTGAACAGTTATTCTGAAATGGAGGGAATATCAAATATGCAGTTGGTCGAAATAGATAGGTATTTCAATCCCTTAATTAGGTGTATTGGGTTCAAGTTTTGAGAATGAAAAAAAATTCAGTTGAGAGGCCTAAAACCTTGTTCGAAACTTCTACATATCAAGCCGAATTAATCTTTTTTTTATGAATTTATTCTCTCATTTCCTTAATCTTTGAATTCCTCTTCTCTCACTTTTCCTTTAATTCTCTCTATTGCTTCCCATAACTTTTCTTTTGTCTCCAAGACTTGTTTCAGTCCTAGCAATTCACTTATCGCTTCTTCATCCTCTAGAGACTCTACAGTAAGTGCTTCATTCCTTCTTCTTCTCTTTCATTTTTGTTCTTTACACTTTTCTATAATTTTCCATTGAGAACCTAGAATATAGTAAATGGTTGGTCTCCTTTTCTTCTCCTCCTATCCACTGGTTTTCTTTTGTTCTACATTTCTAGTGGTTGTTTGTGTCTTAATTTCCTTGGCTGTTAAAGATGGGTAAAAGCCCAAGAGACTACTAGAAACTGCCACCAACATTCTCACCTGGATCGTACTCGACACCTTCTACTTTGGCAAGCCCACTGTGTTTGGCGCCATCCAGGGCATGCTCGCTGGCCTCGTTTGTATTACACCTTCGGCAGTTACATATATCCCATGCAATAATATATGCCATATGCTTAATTTTGCATTCCAATTAAATCAATCAATACACTTCAATTTATGTACCATAAAACATAACATGTAACTATATTCCATCCATTTTCTTTATTAATCGATCAAATTAGGATTCCCAAAAAATTGTCATTAATCAATCAAGTTTTACACGCAAGTACCTGACTAATGAGTTATATACATTAGTGAATTGAATAGGAGTTGTGGAAGGGCGGGCAGCCATATTGATGGGGGTGATCTCAGGAAGCATTCCATGGTACACAATGATGGTGCTCCACAAAAAGGTCAATTGCTTAAACCAAATAGACGACCCCATGGCCATATTCCACACACATGCCATCGCTGGCTCTCTTGGCGGCATTCTCACTGGCCTTTTCGCGGTGCCTAAGTTGTGCCGTCTCTTCTACATGGTGCCTGATTGGGAGAAATACACTGGCCTCTTCTATGGCCTCCAATATGGTTCAACTCATGCCGTTTTAAAAGCAGCTGGGGATCCAAGTTGCGGCCATTGTTTTCGTGGTTATCTTCAACATCATCTTTACGAGCTTGATTTGCTTGCTTGTGCGGGCCATAGTACCGCCAAGGCTTGATGACGGTGCATTGCAAGTGGGTGACAGGGCCGTGCTTAGAGAGGAGGCTTTTGCCTTGTATGGCGATGATGCAGGATTTGAGAACCTGAAACGCAACAAAATTTATGATACTCAAGATTTCGCATCCGTTGACGAGTCAAGGTCACTAGGCGAAGTTAAGATGGTATGAGGAACACACCTCGTTGGGCTGCATTCGAATTGCTCTTTCGGTGTTCAATCCTCATTCCTCACTGACCCAAAAAAGAAATGTGGACCGATGTCTTGGTTGATAATGTTGGACCAGCATGTGATGCGTTGCACATGTAATAGATATATAGATAGGCAAAAGTTGAGGTTCTAAGACAATTGTTTATGGCAACAAGCATGTAGCGCGAGAAAAAACTGAAAAAGTACGAAAATTGCATATCCTGCAAATGTGCTCGTAAAGATTTTTCAACTGTCTTTTTTTTTTTTTTTGGATGGAGACAAGTTTGTAATGAGTTGATTTAGAGAGAACTTCACCTCTTGAATAAATATAGCCGTCATGTCAGTACTTAATTAGGGCTAGGTATTTCGTCATAGAGAAAAGATATTTTGATATTTTTTTTCCCTGACACATACGGGGACACATGGGCTTCATAGGGAGGAAAAGTAGCAGGAAGAAAAGAAGTGATGATATATACGGTGGATCCTACTTTTTTCTAAGTGGATGTTTCCGTATGCGTCCTATATGAATGCGTTCATATACCAGTCCTTTTTATCATAGTAGCATTCGGTTAATACTTGTAACATCAAATTAATTACCAGTAGCGTGGGAATTTAAAATACTTAAACTAATGAATTATTAATTTACTTAAGTATCTTTGAAAATGAAAAACCAATATCTTCTGATACTCATCCATCCATCGAGTCAAAGTCACTAAGCGAAGTTCAGATGGCATGAGGAACAACCCTTAACGGGTTAATCGCATTATAAAGTGTGGTTAAATTTCTTCAGAGACATAGTCTAAAACAACACCAGTAATGTGTCAAAGAACATAATTAAACTTCAATTATGTTTTGAATTACTATTCGTAAAGATCTATTATTTGAGCCACTTCCTATTATGGGACATCCAACATCAAGAGACAAAAAAGTGTGGATTCCACTATCATCATTTCTTCCTTTTTTTTTCTCTCTCCACTCCTCTCTTTTTTTGTCTCTAAGAATGTCTATGGATACCCTTAAAAACAAGGGTCCAAATTTCATTTCCCCTATTCGAATTGCACTTTGGGTGTTCTACTTACCCCCAAAAAAATGTTGACCGATGTCTTGTTTGCTAAATGTTGGTACAGCATGTGATGCATTGTACGTCTGACAGAAACATAGATAAGCAAAAATTGCGGTTCTAAGTTAATTGTTTATGGTAACAAGCATATGGTGCCAAAAAAACTGAGAAGTACCAAAATTGCATATCTTGCGTATGTGATCGTAAAGATTTTTTTTTGGACGCAGACAAGTTTGTAATGGGTTGATTTGAAAAGAACTTCACCTCCTGACAAGTAAACGCAATCCTGATGTCAGTACTTGATCAAAACTAGGTTTGTCATATTGGCATTCAGTTAATACACGTGACATGAAATTACTGGTTCCGTGGGAATTCAAAATACTTAATACCTAAAACTAATGAATTATTAATTATTTAAGGACCGTTGAAAATGAAAAACCCAATACCTTAACTATTAAGCAAGCCTGGGAGAAACAAATCACTTTTAAAAACCAATAATAATAATAATAATAATAATAATCAAGCTGATTAGCCCAGATGCGCACAAATATACCAATCAAATTTTTATGACGATAATAAATTAAGAATATACTACTTTACTTTGTCTTGAGTAATATTAAAATATAAATTTAATTTATATATATTAATAATATTATTTAATTATATTATTTTATTTATATAATTTTTAAAATAATAAAAATGAAAATTATAGGTACTTTTTATATTATATAATAATATATAATCGAATGTCGGTAATTATAAAAATTAAACCCTTAAAATATTTGTTGAAAGGTAGAAAAGGCCTTATTATTTTGAGTAGAAAGTCGGGGTTGTTTCTTTGCGTTTTCAGACAGAGACTCACGCAGGCGCATACCATTTTCCATTGGTTTCCAACTCTGCTAGTCTTCACAGTCCAAAATGTCAGACGGAGCATTGCAGGTACTTGACGGAACGCAACTAAGAGCTGTCGATCTCTCCCCGCCGGCGCTGGAGTCCGATGCCGGACTCACCGGAGCTCAGATACTCGACATTGCGCATTCCAGAGCCTCTGCTTCACTCTTTGGCCTCTCATTACCCCAAACTCTCACCGCCTCTGCCCTCAATCGCCTCCGCGCCGCCGACGTCGACGCTTTCCGGTCAACGGAGTTTGGCAGGGAAAAGGCATCGGAGATTCTGAGAGACTACATAACCGCGATCGCCGACGAACTCAAAGGTTATTTATCTTCTTCTGCTGATGATGATGCATTATAGGTAAAGTTGTGCGTGCGTTCATACTCATCAAACTCAATACTAACCAAAAAATACAAATAAATAAATAAATGAAATAATTTTGATTTTGAGTATTAAGGGATGCGTTCTCGATCGATAACTTTGTTGATCTCATCTAAAACAAGTTTTATTTTACTTTTTTTTTTAATTGAATTCGAGTTGCATGAACTTTTCTTGTGTTGTTCACTGATTCTCATCAATGATTGTGTAGATCCACGCCTTTGGTATTATATTTTTGAGTTTCTGTTTGCTGAAAAATGGTAGCAAGTTGGAAAATAGGAAAAAAAAAATAATACTAGAAAGCAGAAAACTAATGAGTTTTTCTTTCTGATCAAATTTTACAGAAGCAGGATCGGATAATTGAAGTTGGTAGAATTGGATTTCACCTTCCTAGGAATAAAGATGCTACTGGAAATTTTGTTCTCTTCTTTTTTATGTGGAATATTGTAACTAAGCAGAACTTGTGGATACGTTTTCATATTTCAATGCAATGTTTCTATCTGTGCATGTTATGCCTTTGCGATCACATAATTTGTTCATAATATTTTGACAGAAACTGAAAGTACTGATTATATTCAAATTCTATATGTATAGATAATCCTCTTGTTGTATCGATCTTGGATGGAAGTACTCTCCATTTGTTATTAGAGGACGAGGATGATTTTGCCATGTTAGCAGAAAATCTATTCACTGATTTAGATGTTGAAGATAAGGGGAAGATCAGCAAGTGTCAAATTCAGAATGCGCTTGTCCAGATGGGAGTTGAGATGGGCGTTCCTCCTTTCTCAGGTTCACTTTATTTTTCAGTTTGAAGATGATGTTTGTTTTTCTATTTACTTGTTCTTGTTTCCGGGTTTCTTATATATTACCTAATAATTACTTGGCATGAGGCTCTCCAATTTTGTCTGTTCATCACATTACTATTGACGATGTGTTTTGATGACCCTCAAAAAGTATGACAGTTCATTCGTTCCTATTCCATCTTGATTAATATGCACTTTCAGCCTTGTCCTTTTTTGTGGAGTGAAAACATAATCCTAAGTCTGATGGATTTAATTTAGGCATGTCAAAGATATAACTTGTTTGGTTCTTGGGACTTCTTCCTGTCTTGAGCAATAGGTTTTTGTTCTATCATCTCTTTTTTTCTTTGCTCCTATGAATTATTATTGTCTAGTCTCTGTTAGATTGATAGAGACAACTAATCCACTGGTATAATCTGTAACAGACTATTACATTCTTGTTTTAAGTTATCTTTGGTAGCAAAATGGTGTTCCCAATGGATTTGAAATTTAAGAAGAAATTTGCTGACTGCAGATGTTTCCAAAAACATTCCATCTGGGAAAAGATGAAGGATTTTAGCTTGCCCTGATTAATCCCGAGGCATATGTGATTTTTTATTTCTGCTTAGAACTGGTCAAATTTGTTGGTTCCAGAGTTGATTTATGTTCTGGAATGCACAAGAGTTTGCATCACATTACCACAATTAGGAGACATAATGTAATGAATCGTAAAAATGAATCAAAATCATGCTAGATCTTATTTGGACTCTTATTTCATTGCTATCACATTGTGGATAAAGCAAGTGACATAGTGTATAGCTGCTAAACTAAGACACCAATACTAAAATAGGCTGATCCTTTGGATTGCTATGAGGATATTTATAACTGACAAAGTGTATAGCTGCTAAACTAAGACCCCAATACTAAAATGGGCTGATCCTTTGGATTGCCATGAGGATATTTATAACTGGGAAATCTATATACAGTTCTACTTTCCCCCCTTAAAATTAATGAGGCTACGCAGGTTCATAAGCTATATGTTATGCAACGTGGCTGTGACCTTATGTACTTGTGCTGATGGATCATCACATTGTGAACTTATTTATTAGCCGATGGTGCACTTGGTTTTATTAACAGTGCATATATCTTTCTATACAGGTGGCATTTATGGCATACGCTCTTTTGCTTTAGATTAGGGTTCTATCATAGATGCATCTGTTGGAGATGAACAAAATTATGTCCATATAAAGGAAATTATGAACTATTTATTACTTTCCATTATCTGAAACTGGCCACGATCAGTGCTGATTGTTATGTGCAGGATTGATTTATTTATTTGTTGGCTCCATACATGGCAATTTCCTTGGTCGGCTAAAACTAATATTTTTAGCATAAATGAGCAGAATTTCCTCAGCTAAATGACTTGTTGAGAAAACATGGAGCGGATGGAGAAGAAGAATTGGGCCAGGCACAATTTGCACAGCTTCTCCAGTTTGTACTGCAAGATCTAGAAGAGGAACTTTCTAAAAAGAATGTTGTTTTCATCCAGAATATTCAAATCATAAATGGCTCTAAGCTAAGACAGGTATTTCCATAGATTGTTTAAAAAATATTATGTGGTTCAACCTTATATCTTCTTCTTCTTCTTTCTTTTTCTTTTTTATAGATCTATAAGATATATCTACATTTTGCAAAATTGATGACTAGTCTTGTTTCCAGTTTATGACAAAGTAATGTACCATCATAATTGAAAAACATAAAACAACAATGACATTGTGTACCTGTTCCCACTTCCCAGCAATTATTTGAGAAGAGTTTAGAAGTTAATATAGCAACTTCATTTATTGGTTGTGATTTCTGTGACATCTTGAGTCCAGCCAACTCTTATTTACCAATTTATGTTGTGTACGATGCTGCAGCTATTGGCCAGTGAAAAGGAGCTAAACAGCATTGTTGAGAAGGCACTGAAGGAAAAAGCCGAGGCAAAGGATGGGTCAGGGAGCATAGAAATAATAAGGAGCTTCCTGGAGAAAAACGCTCAGGAATTAGGTTTACCACTGTCTGAAGCTAACGAGGCAGTTGTTCTTCTTTATGATGATGTTTTTTCTGATGTGGCAAAAGAAAAAGACGGTGCGCAATTAGATAAAGACGAGCTGGTAAAACTTGTGAAGGATATCCTAGAGAGATTGGCAGAGCAGCTTGAGTCTAATCCTATTTTCCAGGACTTTGCTTAATGGGCCACAAGTTTTTTTATTTTTATATATAAAAAGTGTTGTATGTTTAAAACTTAGAATCATTTTAGAGCATTCGGATTCGAAAGTCAGCCCCCCCCCTTCTCTCTCCTCCTCCTCCCCCCTGGGGTCTCACGCGGGAGAATTATGTTGTGTAATGAATTTTACGAATGTTGAGCTAGCTTCATTGGCATGCCCATGATATTATTATTATTACTACTACTTTGAATTGTTACTTCTTGCTCAACAAATGTTAACGTACATAAAACGGGACCAAGTTATCTAGGTCTCGAAGGGTTGTGAGGGAAGGTCCAACAATCATTTTTCATATAAGATTAAGTTGAATCAAACTAAGAACATTAGTGGATGATGGATACTATCGGGATTCGGATAGAAAAGCTAATGACAGAAATACTGTTGGCAAAGTAGAAAACACAACCACGCCATTGCCATGGGAAAGTATTCAGAATCAATACAGCACTTCCTGTGGGAAGCATCAATTTGAATGGCAAGCAGCTGTAATTTCTATCAGATCAATTGCCATTGGCCAAGTCAATTCAAACAAGAGAAGAAGGACGAGAAAAATATGCCGTCAGCGTTTTAGGTGGATTTAACCTTTTAAGATTAGTGCTTTCACGTTAGTTACAGGACGGGATACCAGTATGTCTTGTCTACCGAACGTTCGCTCTCACAAATCAGCCGCGTCCGAAAACGGCATCAACAAAACAAAGGTGGACCACTTGTGTGCCCATCGCATTGTCAAAAAGAGAGACCAATGACAAAGCTAAGCGACAGAATCAAGGCCCGTTGCCCTTTTTCCATGAGCTCTCATCATCAAAAGAATTAGCCTCGATCAAGTGGCACTTTTTCTGGCCCTATTCCTTTGTCCGTCGATGACCCCGTGGTCCATCTTTCTTTCCAATAAATAGACAAATAAATTCAGACCAAAGGAAAAATAAACCAACAAATAAATGAGGAACAACGACGTCATGGACGTCACTTCCATTGAAATTCATATAGGTAAAAAACAATTCTATTCAACTATTTATTTAGACTTAAAACATCTATATAATGCAGTAACAGCACCTTAAGCACCACGTTTTTGCCTTAAAAAGGCTACATAGAACAATAAGAGCCTCCCAGCTTCCATTCTACACATGAACAAACTCCAAAAAGTAACCACCTCAATAGCTAATTAACTATAACCAAATATCTCTACAAACTAGCAACATAAAAGCTAACCCTTCACTTGAAACACTTAGATGATTACAACATCTGCATTATTCATTTATTCTTTGCCATCTGCTGCCCGAAGTGAGCCTAGTTGAACCGGGGCTTGAGTCTGTACCACTTTGGATGACCCATAGACTGATATATCAATACCTTGAGCCTTCTCCTTCTCAAGTTGCTCTTTAATCCAGAAGTATGTAATTGTTAGTCCATCCTACAATATCAGAATTTAGATACTGAGTAAAACATACAATCCTTCTGATTGAGACAAGAGTTTTGTTTTGTGTTTTGTTTTTTTTTTTTTGGGGTGGGGGGGGGGGGGGATGACAGACAGTAAAGAGACAGAAGAAGTTGCACAGAAGATAAGATCAACTATACAGAATTGGTTATTAAATGGTTAAACTACAAATGGAATACTTTGAGAATGTGAGATAGGACGGAAAAAGATAATGTCGGTAAGCATATCTCATTCCAGTACTCTTTTCTCGAAGAAGACAACAGATCAAAATTGGCAGGAAAAAAATTTGAAGACAGAACAAAAGGAGAATTGTTTTATCACACATTGATCTGGAAACTATGCAATGGATTTATGACTGTTAAGCACACCATAATAAACTGAAGTCAGAACTATAATAAATAAATAAATTGTACAAGGTGGAAATTAGAAGGTAACTTTCACTCCATTAATAACATCAATACCTTCAACTTCATAGTTGGAGCCCAGCCAAGTTTCTCTTTAATTAGTGTATTGTCTGAGTTACGACCACGAACACCCTCTGGGCCAGGAATGTGGTGAATGGGAATCTTCCTGTTCTCAAAGCTAAGAACAATCTCAGCCATCTCATTCATGCTGACCATCTCATCACTTCCGATATTTACTGGCTCCCGAAAATCTGATTTAGTCAATCTACAAACAAAAGTGGAACATGCTGAAGAGAACAGACTAAAAAAAGACAGGAAATATGATTACATATACTTGACTTGATAAACACTACACTATGTTTTCCAATGCAAGAAAAAGGAAATCATAAGGTACATGCAGAGAAATCCATCTTGATTCCACATAATTCGATGGTTGATTGAAGGCTATTTAATAATGTTCCATTTCAAAAGCCCCACTTTAGATTACGGGATTTGCGAAGAAGCCTTCTTATAAAATTGGAAAACTAAATATTCTTATATTAACTTAAGATGAACATATTCAACAATAGCAATTTAAGACTAAATATAGAGATTCTAAAATTTATTTACATTTGTGATTAACAGTAAATAGAAATCACCAGTGTCAAATTTACAACACCAACTTCATTTTGATCATTCATAAAACCACAAAACTAAAATTTAAATTTCAAAATGAGAAACCCTAGAAGGGAATAATTAACTTAGCTGCAAAAACCACAAAATCAGTAAGGATATACCTAAGAACGCCTTCAACACACTCGTCAATGAAGGTGAACGATCGTGTTTGTAGTCCATCTCCCCACATCTCAAATCTATCTGTGGAAGTAAGTGCCTTCCGACAAAAAGCAGCAGGAGCCTTCTCCCTTCCACCTGCATGATGAACAACAGCAAAGCAACTAACTTATCGAATTCAAAAGGTGACAAGGCAAAAAGTGTCTACCAATTTGTTGATTTAGATAATGCAAAACTTGCAATTCAATTAAGAGCATACCTTTCCATGTCCCAAAAGGACCATATATGTTATGGAACCTCCCAATGCGGCACTCAATTCCAAAATCCTTGTTATAGTGCTTGCATAACTCTTCTGTTGCAAGCTTCTCAAGCCCATATGCATCTTGTGGCTAGAAAGAGTCATAAGATTAAACACATTCATCCTTAGTCTAATGTGCAGATGAATAGCCAACATAATTGAATCAAATAATTAAAAAATCACCAACAAACCTCAGCAGGCCAGGCATCGGACTCCTTCAAGCTCACATTAGTTTCCAACTGTTTAAATTCAGGGTAGATACAGGCACTAGAGGCATAAAAAAACCTGAAAAAAAAAAATGTTTGTGACACAGATAAAGCTTATAGTATAATTGAAACAAAATATATGTACAAAGATCAGTCCAAAAATTGTTTGTGCTCTTCTGACTATACAGAAACAATTGACTATATATGAGATTGCTAACCTCTTAACACCATTAATCCTGGCAGCCTCGATCATGTTAAAGCTAATCATTGTGTTGTTGTACATAATGACTGAATGGTTGGACTGGATGAAACCCATCCCACCCATATCAGCAGCAAGATTGAAAACATGGTCCACACCCTTGGTAACAAGCAGGCAGTTATCCATGACCCTAAGATCAACAAGATGGAATTCATGGCAGAACATGTCTTCAGGCATGTGCTCATTCTTCTTCCAATCAGAAGCAATGACGTAATGCCCCTCAGCCTTGACGCGCCGCGCAATGTGAGAGGCAATAAAACCACCAGCCCCAGTGATGGAAATTCTTAGCTTCTCTGATGGCCAGTAAGGTTCCCTGTCAAGGTTGTCATAGGTGTATGCACCATAGTCGGTTGTTCCAGAACTTCCCATTCTGCACACAGCACAATTATCAGTCAGCAAAAAAAAAAAGCATAAAATTGTTCAGAATTAAGTGCAAAACATGCGCAGACCCTACAGAAACAAAACTATTGCATCATGAAACCGACAATTCACGCCAACACCAACCCACACAAATTAGAATAACACCATACAACACATGCCGACATGCGGGCACATGGGAGACAACATTATTATATAAGAACAATAAAAATTTGGGTAGCATATGAAAATTATTAACTCGCACCACTTCCCAGTTTTTTTTTTTTTTTAAATAGCAAAACTAAATTTTTACAAAATTCGAAAAAAATAGGAAAAATAAAAAAAAAGAAATCCGACGCATAAATCACTGGGAAGTATTAAAATTGAAGCTGAGCATAAAAAGAGTACATGAAGTATAATGAAGATAGAGGATTTATCATCTGTACATGTCGAAGAGACAGTAAGGCGTTACAAATGAAAACATAAATTGCGTAAAAAAGATAAAGAGGAGAGAAGAGAAGAGGGAATTGTTGGGAGATGGGTACCCGAGATTGGAAGACGAAGAGGTTTGAAGATAACCGATGCGAGTGAGTCGGTTGGGAATGGGAAGGCATGTGTGTGTGCGTGGTGTGTGCCATGCCCATATATATAGAGAGTGCGAACTGCGAAGGGAGGGCCACTCACTTGTCACTTTGCTGGCACCTATTGGTTCCAGGTGCTCTTTAAAAGGTGCATTCTCTGGTAGCTTGCATTTATCCTGTATTTTGTGCATTTTTTGGGTGTAGTGAATAGGGAGTTGACATGTGCTGTGGTGCATGGTGCACCATTTGTTTAATAGGTATATTGTAGATATATCTTAAAAAAAAAAATGAAGAATGCAGTGCAGTGGCACTTCCACCCAACTTCGACACAGTACTACCACACTGCCAAGACCTCCCTCTCGGCAGCAACCTCCGTCATTGCTCGGTGGCTTACGATCTCCTCTCGGGCGAGCTCCGCAATTACGCCATCGCCTGGATGCCTCTTCGGCAGCAGCGCAGCTTGCTCACGAAGATTTGATGGCGGCAATGGGAGGCAAACATAGAGATGGTGGCTTGTTTGAAGACAGCAATTATGTGCTTGTATGTGGATTGCAGTTCTGGTTCGAGGAGGCGTGTGGGTTATGAATTTGGTTTGCGGATCTGTCGATAACTAAAAGCAGAGGCTGAGCATGCGGCGGTGAAAGTGCTATCTGGCGGTGATGTTGGTTGAAGATGGCAGTTGTGTTGTGGAGTTCGTAGTGTGGAGCAACCGCAGTGAGCGATTAGGAATAGTGGCTTCGAAGAACGATGGCATTCTTCATTTTTCTCATGTTAAGGCTATGTTTAAAGTACACTATTAAATAAAAGGTGCACCACGCACCACACCACTTGTCAACTTTCTATTTGAAAACACTCAAAAATACACAAAATGTATGATGAAAGAAAGGTGCCAGAGAAGCCACCTACCTCATTACACTAAACTGGATTTGCTTTCCCTTCTCCTACAATCATTCCTTCCATTCCTTAAAATTATTTCCTTTTCTCTTCTTAATAAAATAAGAATTTAATTTTAATACATTCTATAAATATCAAATTATATATTATTATATTAATAAAATTAGTTAAATTTCATACTTATTATCCCAAAAGTCTCTTAACATACAATAGCATATCATTAAATAATATTATATAATTCTTTTACTCTCAAAATGTATCAAAATTAGTATCATAAAATAACTTATATTGCTTTCCTAATATGAATTGTATTTTTTCTTTTAAAATATTAACCCCTTAAGCAAGGTTTTAGATGTGGGAGTTAATCATATTTACTGATATAATAAAATATAATTAAATAATAATATAAAAAAATTTATACTATCAATATATAATATTCTCTTTTTCATAAAATATTTTATGCAGAATAATCTGGTTTATTCACTTCATCGAAATATTATAGTTAATTTGTTTGAGATGATTTTTGTGACAATAATTTAATAATCAAATAATTAAATCAAGTTTTTGAAGTAAGACTCTAACTAGCTACAACAATAACTTCAAAACATATTATTCTGATACATGGAAGTAGTAATTATAATATTTATTAAGATAAATAATAATAATAATAATACTATTAATTAGATAATTTTATTAAAAGGAATAATAATAATAAAGATAATAACACTCTTAATATAATAATATAATTGAAAAGTAAAATTCACATCATTGACGTGAAGACTTCATTAAGTCTTTAGTTGGAAAAAAGAGCATAGCAGATGAAAGAAGAATTGGTAGTAGTAATAATATTATTATGGGGTTACCCAAAAAACAGAAAGAACAAAAGAGATAGATACATAAGTCAAGTCTATGGAGAAAAATGTAGCGTTAGCGACCAAATGCATTTGAACGGTGAAGTTTATCAACTCAGTTATAAATTTTACTGACAGTATGTAGAAACAAAAGAAGTTGGAGGTACTTATGCACCTAATGCATATGACTTGAATCAGAAATTAATGATAATAGTATTAAAAGTCAAGAAAATCACATAAGGAGTGATGCAATTAGCCTTCGAAAATATGCCTTGGTCTTTCTATAAATATGGCCAAATAGAAGTAAAATTTCAAAGAGACATATGGAGTTGATAGTTTCTTACCGTGAGGTGAGAAGATAGTGAGTTTGCGAAAGAAACAAAAAAAAAAAATAATAAGTGTGTGGTGAGGGAATGGTGTTATGAGAGAGAGAGAGAGAGAGAGAGAGAGAGAGAGAGAAGAAACAAACTCAACTTTTATTCATTATCTACAAAAATTGTTAAGGTAGATAATGAAATTATTTATAAAATAAAATTATAATTATATTTATTTATTACAAATTATATTATTTTATATTATTGCTCATTATTATCTACTATCACAATTTACTTTATATTCCAAGTTATTTACTAAAATTGCTTAATATTATTTTTGTTGCAATTTATTCTATTTATCATTTCAAGTTATTTTATTTAATATTCCTTTATATTATTGTTCTTTATCATTTATCATCGCAATATATATATATATATATATATATATATATATATATATATACCAAGTTATTTGATCTAATATTAATTTATATTATCACTTATTATTATTTCAGTTTTATTTTATTTATCCTTTCAAGTTAATTTATTAATATTCCTTTATACTATTGTTTATTATTATTATTATTATTATTATTATTATTATTGTTATTATTGTTATTTTTATTTTTATGCTGACATATTATTTTTTGAGTTATCAATTTTTATGGTAATTTCTCTAGGAAACCAATATTAACAATAAAATAATATATCTAACTATAAGTAAAATTTATTATATATGAACTTGAGTTATTAAATTATTAATACATTTGCTTGGAATTTTAAATCTTGACATATCGACTATTTAATGACTCTTGACTTATGGACATTTCTATGACCTTTGAAAGGACAAAACCAATATCGCTAAATACGCAATGATGACAAGAACAGATTTATAGACCATGATAAGAAAGATTCAAAGAAATTAAACAAAAATGATCTTAAGTTTAGTCCTTGTAGAAATTAACAATTAAATTTAACAACTCTATACTTTTAAAAATTTTATTGAGATATTAGGTTATATTATTTTGAATCTTGTGCACTTCATTTATTTTAATTTTATGAGTTAATTTCTATTTTCTACATTTTATTTAGTTTATTTTATTACTTAATTTTATGTATTATTATTTAATTTATTATGTGATGAATTTATGTTATTTAAGTTATTGTTTATTTTATGCTTTTTATTTAAGTTATATTTGCTGCTTAACTTTATACCTCTTTATATTTATTGTAAATTTATGTATACTAGCAAGTGAGTAATTTAAAATAAAAAACATTCAAGATTTACCGCTAACGGCCATAAAGGCAAGCGAATAAGATGTAAGATCCTTTTATATTACATGTCTTAGTTAGTGTGATGTAAAAGTTTCGCTTTGTTATCACGACGTTAAGAGTAGCATTAAAGAATGAAAATTCTATAAGAAAGACCTTTAAATATATGTGAGATAAGCAAACAAAATAAAAAGAGAATTAAAACAAAGAGATTATAATCATATTAGTGCTTTCCGTATTATGTATTGCATCATATATATTTTTTAAGCACCTACTGCTCATAGTGTTATGAAATATGATTTGCTTATAAATGATATGATAAAATTATGATACAGTAGTTGTATGGAATTTCTGTACTAAAATACAGCTGGAATCACTATAGTTTGAATGTTTTCTAACCACTCATTATCTACTGAGAATTTTTAATTCTTACTTTCTTTATGATGGTTTCAAATTAGTCAAGTAATACCCTAGGCGAAGACAAACTACTCCAGCTATGAGGAATGTATGGAGTTACAATCAAATAAACTGTAGTTTCTTTATCTAGTTTAGAAGTGTTTAGCCTATAGCTAGCAGAGCCTTATTTTACCTCTGAACCCTTTGGTATATTTATGTATATTAATATTCAACCTAGAATTCCTTGTGTAATATGTTATACTGTTAGCTTTATTACGAATGAGTATTACACAATGCATTCAACTTGAATTCTATATTATATATCTACATATGGTATAGAAATGCTGACAATAAATCAAATTAAAATTTAAGGGTGTGTCTAATTGTGGTATAAAAATAATTCTAAACACTTATGTTTTAAACCACTAGAAGTGATATAATGATAAAGAGTTTAGATAGTATATATAAGATCAGAGGTATTAAATCTTGTTGTCACTAATATACAAAAAAAAAGCTCGATGTTTCTATTATATTTAAAATTTTTAATTAAAAAACTTTGATTTTTTAAAAATAGTGTGTTTTTCAATTGTCTTTTATCTAAACTACTAGTATTCAGAATATAATAAACTTTAAATATTGATGATTCAACAAAAAAAATTGAGTGTTTATATAAATAATAAATTAATTAATACTGAGTTGGTTTAAATAATTTAGTATTTTTTTTCTAAAATAATAATTCTAGTTCGAGTATTTTAAATGTAAAAATAGTGTTGAGATAACTTTACTAGTATTTTGAACAAGTGCAATGTACGGAATTAAAAAAAAAACATTAAATTAAAGTAAACTATCTAATACTATGTAAAGTTGTGAACAAATATAATATCTTAAACAATGAATATAGAAATTAATAATAATAATAAATTTTGTATAACATTAGTATCTATTGTAAATGAATTTAAGTATCAAATTTACATAATGCATAATCAAGGTAAAGCTTATGAAGTATAAATAAATAGAAAAAATAAAGAAAATAAAACACTCAAAACATGAATAGAGAATAGAACAAACCCCCATGTAAATGAAATGACGCCAAATGCACTATTGGTGACCCGCCGTGAAGCCTCCTCTGGCCCCTGTTTTTCATCGGCATCCCAAAGAAGAATTGCATCCACCGCCAGCTGCTCTCATGCAAGAGCATCTTGAAGTAAAAGCTCTAAATCGTTGAGAACATCAAGGAATTTCACCATCAAAAAAACCAAAACAAAAAATATCAGAAAAAGCATAGATGAGAGAAGAAAATATTAAAAAAAAATCTTAGAAAAGATGAGGAGGGATTTTTGAGAATAAAACACGAAAATGGAAGGAACTTCTATGATAGATAAAAGAATAGAGCGAGGAGAAACCATTCTATTTAGGGTTAGGAATAATTTTTAAGAAAATGAAGGAGCTATCCACTATTGAAATATGCATGAATGAGTCTTCAAATAAGGTATATTTCATTTAAAATTCAAATTGTACATGAATGAAAATTAATGGACAACGGCTATAACAGTAAATAATTTATTTTTGGAATAATTTTTAATGCAAAAATTTAAAATCTTTCAAAAAGAAAAAAGATTCCTAGTTAATGGAATTATAAATCCACAATTTTGTAACACCCGTAATACTTTTCATATTATGGATTCTGAACTATATATTCTGAAATATTATTAATATTAGTATATAAAAGTTAATAAAGTTACTTTTTTAAAAAAAATTTGAATTCTTCATGATATCAGGCTAATAGCCTCTAAATTTATTAAGTTTAAAACCTAATTTATGCATAGGCAATGTAATAAGGTAGCAAATGCTTTAGCCCATTCTGCTAAAAGCTTAAGGTCACAAATTTGGGTTGATACTACTCTTACGGGTATTCTTGAGGCCTTGTCCCAGGATATGGTTAATTAAATAAATTTGGTATTTTCATTAAAAAATCAAAAAGGAATTCTTCATATCAATAAAATATTTTAATTTTTTTCTAAATGAATGCATCAATAGTTGAATTCTTTCTAAATATAAATGTGTTTATATTTGAATTCTTTTTAAAATTCCTTTTTTAAATGAACACATTTATTTATTTTTTTCTAAATATAACTTTTTCTAATGGATTTTACTTTTTTATTTTTAAAAAAAAGTATTTAATGTGAAATTAGTTTGGGTGCAATATATATAAAAGTTTTCTTACTATATCTTTTGTTTTATTAGTAGTGTAGATTTTTATAATAAACTGACTCATCTTAAATCAGATTAATTATTTTATGGTTGCACATATTTATTATGGTAAACTTAAAAAAAATTTAAACATAGCTTAATTATCTAAAAAAGAAAAAAAATATCAATATTTAACTGATTCAATTGATTCAATACTTGCTTATGTCGAGAAAAGCATTAGATTCAAGTTTTATGGAGAAAAAAAATAAATATTGAAAGAGTTTTTTCCATATATGGAGTCAACCTGACTTGAGTTAACTTGAACTAAATTAATTAAATTCCAATGAATTTTACATATTGCAGGTTTAGAGGGGGAAAAAAAAACTGTATTGAAATTTGATGACTTGGGCACACACGGGGCAGAGAGTGACAGGCATTTTTGCTGGTGAATATGTTCGTACTACAGAGTACTATTTTATCCTCGTATCAGTCATGAAGTAATCATTCAACACAACCACCATTCAATTCATACAACACACGGCAATGGAACAAAGTAGCACTTTGCAAGAAGACACAGCGCGAAAGCGGGGAGAAAGGCGCCTTCAGATTGTGTTCCCTAATCATTCATTCTCCACCTTCCAATTTTTTATCGATGCCTGCGATTTTATAGTTTTGAATAAATGAATTTGAACTTACGTCCCTTTTGCTTTTTTGGCTACGATTCTGTTTCTGTTTTTATCCTTGCTAACTTGGTTCGTTTGTTAGCCGCAGCTATCACATATAATTAATTGGAATAAATACAAATTAATTGGAAAATCAATATCGTACGAATTTGGATTTGGGTGGATGCATAAGGCACCTTCCTTTTCACTTTCGTAATTTATTTTATTCATATCCTTATGAAAAAAATATGCAGAGAGCTTGCATCCATGATTCCGTGTCCCACGCTTACGCTTTCCTGAAATGGACACAGTTTTAGGTTATGGCGATGAACATTCAGCACCAATAATAAGTCCTTTTCTTCCTTTTCACTTTTATGAATATTTTCAGATTATGGGAGAGATGTGTTATGCCTTCACATTCCCCTCTTATACATCAAGAATAGTTAGGTGCAATAACAAACTTGCATTTTTAGGGAGTATTTGATATGAGTCTAGTCCATGGCCGTAATTATTAGAAATGTCTCCTAATCAAGGTAATGCTTCGAGAGTTTAATCTCATAATAGATACTCTTTTTCTGGTTAGATCATAACAGATACTCTAAAGACTAAAAAGTTTGCATGTATTTTTCGCCCAAAGCTGCGGTCTTTTTACAGTAGTTATCTCATATTTATTTATTTTTCTTTATTTTTTCGGTCGTGTCTCAATACTTATTTCTATTTCTTTGGAATTCTTTTGGGTCAATTTTTGGTGTAAATCTGGAATGACGGCCAACGTTGGACCATGGCCCAAACCATCTCCCAGTTATGGTCTGGGGAAAAAGATGAAATCGAAATATATACGGAATACGGCCCAAATAATGATCCACTCTAATCACTTCGCCCAATGGAGTCTATAACCTAACCTATCGATGGTTTGGCAAAACCCCAAGTAGTTGACCAAAAAATCGGACTACAAATTTTTTTTTCTTTTTGAAAGAAAACACGTTTAATATTATCTTTTCTTAAGCGATTGAAAAAATTTAATCATTCTTTACCAGTATTTTTGTTAGCGATAGCAAAAATAATAAAAACCAAAAGAATAAAAAAGTATACTATTTATTTATGAGAAAAAAAAAAGCACGGCTAATTGTGCGTGCGATGTCCCCCATACCTAAACAAAGCATTATGTCACAAGTAACACTAGTTCAATGCAAATCATTTATAATTATTAAAGCATCGGAAGGCATCTTCATGGGTGCTGCTTTCATTTCCTAATCTAAGGGCTCGTTTGCTATATTTGATAGTATAAGACCTGATAAAAATTTAATATTATGCCGTATTTGATATATTATTGTATAATATATTGTATTATATAAAATATAATCAGAAGAAGAGATTATAATAAATATAATTTTTAAATAGTTATTATAATTATTTAAGCTATTTTTTATTATATATAAAAATAATTTTATATTAAAAATTATTTTAATATTTTTTCATAAATATAAAAAATATGTGTGTGTGTGTGTGTGTGAGAGAGAGAGAGAGAGAGAGTGAGTGAGTGAAATAGAGATGGAGTTTTTATACATCAAAATCTAAGTAGGCTTGGTATCACATTATTATATTTGGTTGTATTTTTTATTATATATAATTAAATTTGTATTAAATATTATTATTTATATATTTTAATAATAAATTTTTATTCCTATATTTTTATTTTAGTTTGAATAGTTATTTTACAATTATTTTTTTAAAAATATCTATTTATTATTAAATAATATTATTTTTATTTATATTATTTTATTATTTATTTAATAATTAATTTTATTTAATAAAATATATTAAAAAATAAAAAGTGAAAGAACCCTTATACATTAAAAGCTAATTAGACCTAATACAACCTTCCTAGACTAGATTAAGTTATCCATTATTATAACGTATAAAAGAGGTTTGATGGATAAATTTATATAATACGTTGACTGCACAAAACAACAGATAAAGTCATAACGTATTATATTACCTTATCTTATCATGCCTAATACGGTATGCCAAATATCCCCTAAAGCTTTTCGAATGCCTTTGCAAATCCAGCGCTTAACGGGTTGATTGCAACATAAATGTTGAGGATATATATGAAGTGGAGTCGTGCCGTTGAGTTGAAATTAATTAAAACCTAAATCAGAATGAATATTAATTAAAAAGAAAAAAAATCTAAACTAGATTTAATTAAATCTACAGTTCAAATAAGAGATTTGGATTCTCTAAAGTGAGTAAACTTATAAAGTGAAAAAGTGAGTGGTTAATTATCCATGGATCAATACCTTTTATTGTAAGTGGAATCCATTAAATGATTTAAGGATGGTTAATTCTTCATTTTCTCTCTTTAGAGGATCTAAATCCCTAAATAAGCATAATGATTAAGATGAAATTTTTGTGATAGACAATCCTAATTACATGATAAAAATGTAAATTTGAATATTAATAAAATAATTTAGAGATTTTTTTATATACTATCAATATAAAATAATTTTATATTATCAATAAATCAGATATTTCTAAATTAATCGAATATTTTTATTTATAAATTCTTTTAACTAGTGGATAATTAAATTAAATATTTTTATTAATAATAATATATAATTAAAATTTAAAAGTATATATAAAATATTTTTACATTAACAATATATTAAAATTAAATTCGATAATTTTTTTAAAAATTAATGTAATTTATATATTCATATAAATACACGTGAAAAAAAATATTCATATAAATAAATGAAAATTAATTTCATAAACGAATACAACGAAGTTAACTTATGAAAATAAAAGTAAAAATCAAATAGATGGAATGGTGATCCTCATCAATCATCATCTCTAAGCATTAAGCGATAAATGAAGACTTTTGAAAAGAAGTTTGATTTTGCACAATTTTTGTGTGAGAAAAGAAAAGTGAGGTTTTTTCTTTTTTTTTTTGGTCATTTAAAAGTGAGGTTGAAAAGCGGAAGTGAATTGGGAAAGGCGAGTGTGGAGCCCAGTAGTGGGTAGGCCCACCAATAGGGATAGGGTGGCCCAGCCAGACACTCGTGTCTATCCAAATTCAGCTGTAACTGACTCGGAGACGACGCAGCATACCGCCCCGCCGCATCGCGCGCTAACCCAATACGAAATTAATTCCGTCCATCTTGCCTCCAAAAGTCGTTTCTATTCCAATTCCACGGTAATTCTCATACCAATTGGCATGCACATGGGGCACATCCCAACAATTGTGGCATGCCCTCAACTGTTTCTCTATCCCAATACCAATTTTCAATGTTTTTATCTATGTTTGTTTATTCAGACATCAAATCTTATCTTAGCCAGTTGGTCTAAACATACTTGTCGTATACTCTATTAAGACTATATTCGTAGTTAATTTCAAATTCATTACATATAATATGTCAAACAGGCAAGAGAGAAAAATCAAAGCAAAGGAGACAAGGAAGGAAGAATCAGCGGATGTATTTCGTTTGGGGCGTGAGGGGTGAGATGGTGGTGTGGTGTTGGGATGCAACAAAGCTATAGATGATGAAAATTAACGGCTGAAAATTGTTTTGGGCATAGCACTGTTGATATTGAAACATGATCCATGTATAGATCGGTTCCAAAAATACAGACAACTACCAACAGGTTGGTTGGAAAAGGTAGACAGTTATGGATTAGGATGTAAAAGAGAAGACCAACCAAAACGGATGAGCCTGCCATGCCATGCCGTATCATCATCATCATCATCATCATCATCATATACAAATTTTTAAGGTAGTGGTGCTACCAAATATCCAAAATAAAACGCGAAGGTATTTGTGTGGTAAAGATATGATTAACTAGTACGACACGCTTTTACAGAAGATAAAACTCGCCGAAATTGACCATTAGCACTTATCATAAATGCATACATGTTACCTTTTCTATTTATATAGCAAAGTAATCATAAAAAATACTTTATTGTATTGCCATTGGATTTTGAATCAGATTAGATAACTTAACGGTGTCTTTGTCAATGGTACAAATAGATAACATTTCAGATTACAGATATGCTTATTAGCAAGTGGGGTGGTATTGCGTAGCTAACGATAACAAAGATAGCAGTGAGACAAGGTAGAGAGAAAGAGAAAGAGCAATGGAAAGGGTGTTCTCGGTGGAGGAAATGTCGGAGCCGTTTCTACTGCCGGCGGCGGCGATGGATGAGTCGTCGTCGAAGTCAAAGTCGACGACGATGAATCGGAGCGCTTCGGAGTGGGCGTTCCAGCGGTTCCTGCAGGAAGCTTCATCTGTATCAGTATCAGTGTCAGTGGCGTCACCGTGTTCTTCGTCTTCCTCCGTGGTTGAGATCAAACAGGATCTCTCCCTCAATACGGAAACCAAGCCTCTTCAAAACGGTGCTTCCCTTTTGCCCAATGGAACTCATCCACCATCCTCTGTAGCTGTTGATTCGGAGGACTACCAGTCTATCCTCAAAACCAAGCTCAATCTCGCTTGCGCCGCCGTTGCTCTGACCAGGGTATTTTCTTTGTTCTTTTCTTTCATTTGATTGGTGGGTTTTGAGCCATATACTCTTTGCAGTTATTTTTTGAATCTGGGTGTTCAGAAAAATCGTAATTTTGAAGGAACACAAGCTGAAAATTTGTGCTTTGGCCACTGGTTTTTTCTTTGCCTTGGCTACACGGTATCAATTTTTATCAGCTATTCAACTTAACCTTCGAGTCCGTATGCATTTATAGATATTATGTTTTCGGCATAAATGAATAAAATGATTCCTTTGTTTTGACTATGGAAGGCAACCTAGTACCATTCCATTAGAAGCAAAAGGTAGCTCTTATGGGTAACCAGTAGCTATTTTTGAAACCAAAAAAAAAAAAAAAAAAAAAAGCCTTTACTTAAAATGAAATGGGCTAACAAGTCAGCCCTTCGTGGAGGAATGACGATTGGTCTTTAAAGTCAATTGCCCCTTGCACCTCTAAAAGCATAAAGTTTAAAAGCTTAAAGACGGCAAAATATTGTCACGCAACTATGAGACTAGTCGGAGAGATTTATTGCCTATACTAATTTATTATTTTCAGTTGAAAAATTGGAAGACTGTTCTTTGGACTGTGATCCATGATAGGACATTATGGCGTGCTCTGATTCATGTAGCGTACCCCACCTAGTGGGACAAAGTTGTTGTTGTTCTTTTGGTTAATAGGTATACAGGAAGCAGAGTAGTTAGATGGTGATATGAGAAATTTAGGGTATGGATGGACAAATGAGTTTGGAGGGGAAGACAAAATTTTCATTTTAAGTAAAACATTTCCCTTATTTAACAATTTTTTAAAATGAGAGGTTATTCTTCCCCTTCCTTTTCCTTCAAACTTCTCAATCCACGTACCAATAGTTTCTCACTATCATTTTATTCTTCATCAAAATTCCTATGTATACAGCTCATGTGTTCCTTCCTATGTATACAGTGCACATCGCTTATATTATTTGTCCACAGTCCACTAGATTTTTCCATGACATTGACATGTAATCTTCATGACGAGAAAATGATACATAAGCTTGTAATTTAACTTGACTCATCCAATTTTCCCCTAAATTTATTCAGCTATTATATTGCTATAACTTGTAATAATTTCCTTATTACTCTGAGCAAGTGTGATTTAGGCAGTATTTTAATATTTTAAATTGCTCCGTTAATACATTGAACTCAGGCTCTTGATAAGCATTTGAGATAATTATTTGTTTCATTTAGGTTTGTAGGCTTTCTCTTGTTAGAGTCAAAAACAATGGCGAAAGTACAGTTATGGAATATTATCCTGGAGTTACCTATGCATCAATAACATCTGTCTGGTGTAACCTTACATTGATTTTCTGCAACTAATGGTATTAACTACTTATAGTGAAACCCTGTTAATGGAAGTCCAACAACCTATTTGTTGCTGATGTTGCAGTGATGTCTGTTATAGTAAGTGGTGCTGCTTATTCATTGCACCAAAAATTTGCTTAGGCCTGGCTTATTGCATCTCATGTCAAGTCTGTTGAGAGATTCTGATATCACAGGCCATGTCCAACTTATTATGTTAGGGTAGACTTGTTCTTCTCAATACCAATTTCAGGCTTTGCTAGATGATTCAACACTCTTGCATCTGATATTTAAATTGAACTTGCTTCACAGTTCATAATAATCAAGTTTTGCAAACAGAAAACTTAAGTCATTGAGGCCCAGTTAGACTTCATGGTTCTGGTATGGTAACTCCATTAATTAAGCTTCTGGCAATGGCTCTTATGGAAATACTTCCTATTTTTTTTGTATGTAGATATTTTGCATTGATTCCATGATTTCCATATGCTTTGAGATATCTAAGTACATTATTCTTTTTGCTTGGTTAAAGTGATTTTCTGTTTTTCTTGGTTTTTCCCTCCATATAAAACGCGACAGCAAGTACTTCCATAGTTCCATTGATGTGATGCCTGCACCTGCCTTGGATTTTATTTTGGCTTTATGTATTTAAAATTGCTTCTACCTTGCATGATCTATAATTTTTACCTGGCTTAAAAGTTAGGTTACCATTCCCCATTTGAACCAATATGTAATGTTTTCTTCTACTCTGGCAATAGGGATCTTTGGCCAAATCTCAAGATGACAGTGCATCACAGGCGTCTAATCCTTCTCAAGTTGGATCTCAGGCTACTTTAAAAGGTTTGAATTGGTATATACATTTGGATATGTTTATGATAGTTTATGCATATATGTATGAGAACATAGAACATCCATTCAAGGAAGTAGATCACATTTGTAAGGGAAATTAATGATGCTCTTTGAGTAGATGGTGGATGAATTTGGAATGTAAAATAGATTATTGACTATTAGCAGTGGAATGAGTAGGGTGAATGAAAATCTAGGTCTAATGCTCTAGAGGTTGATTATTGTCTCTCCTAATATGGATAACATCTACTGAATTATGAAAGTTATATCTGTCCTTGTATTTGCTATGTAGGATCTGGCCCTTCTGGAAATGATCCATCTAACTTACAAAATAAAGATGCCAAAGTACCGGTTGGAATTCCTTCCTTACCTGGCATGCAAAATAAACCTGCTGCTGCAATCAGGTCAACCACAAGTGGATCATCTAAAGATCAGTCAGATGATGAGGAAGCTGAGGGAGAGATTAATATGACTGAAAACATGGACCCTGCTGATGCAAAACGAGTAAGGAGGTAACAATAGCCTTGGAATTGACTGTTTTTGTCCTGATAAATAAACCGTTTTTGGCCTGCAAGACAAACTGCTTCCAGTGTCATGTTAGGTATTTAAAGTGAAAGTAATGTGACTTACACTATTATTTTCACAAATCGTCACAAACTTTTGATGTCACTGCATGGATTCAGTTCAGGTTGACTGTTGACCCACTTGAACCTTTTTCTGTCAAACTCAGATGCAAATTCATTAGAACGATTGTGAAGAAAGGTTACATAAGTATTATAATTCCTCTTAGACTGATTATAACTTAACCTCACAATTTATCCAACAAGTTGACCAAATAAATTTTCTTTATCATAGGTCAAGCTTAATGAATCTTGAATTTTTTTTGGCTTCTTTATACAAATACTCTTTATTTACTTTCCCTTAATGTAAAACACTAATTCTGTCAAATTCAAAGACAAATCCTGCTTTGTTAATTCAATGCCTAATGACTTTGTCTTTCAGGATGCTTTCTAACAGGGAGTCTGCCAGACGCTCGAGAAGGAGAAAGCAGGCTCATTTAACTGAGCTTGAGACACAGGTGTGTATGTTTCTTTTAGATCTGACTTCTTCTGCTCCTCTTCTCTCTCTGTCTCTGTGTTAGTCCTCCCAAAGAACTATGCATATTTGCTGACCTAATATTCTATCTTAGGTTTCTCAATTAAGAGGTGAAAATTCCTCATTGTTAAAGCGTTTTACTGATATTAGCCAGAAATACAATGATGCTGCTGTTGACAACAGAGTATTAAAAGCTGATGTTGAAACCTTAAGGGCAAAGGTAGAGAGAAACAAAGTTAAAGGAATATTGGTTCATGTGTGTATTGACAATGATCTTACATGTTTATCATCTCCTTCCATGTTCTCTTTTTCAGGTGAAGATGGCTGAGGAGACTGTGAAAAGAATTACTGGGTTGAACCCTATGTTTCAGGCCATGTCTGAGGTATCATCGATCAGAATGCCATCATTTGATAGAAGCCCTTCTGACACATCAGCGGATGCAGCTGTTCCTGTCCAAGAAGACCCGAATCATCACTTTTATCAATGCACTTCAAATAACCCTTTGTCGAGCCGTGATCTTAGAGTCAACAATGTACTGGCAGACATTTCTTCAATCGAAAGTGTGCAGCAGAACACAGCAGCAGTGGTAGGTGGGAACAAGATGGGGCAAACATCTTCCTTGCCGAGGGTGGCTAGCTTGGAACATCTTCAGAAGCGGATTCGTGGTGGCAAGGATTCATGTGCTCCTCCTTCTAATGGAAAGCAGCAATAGAATAGCTAAATTACACGATGCTATAACCACGAAATCATTGTAAAACCCTTGTTTCTGTTATTTGTAAGGAAGGGCCTATTCTTCTTGACTCCATTGTAAATCAATTTGATGTTTCTAAATCTTGATTGAGCATGTTATGCTTTATCAGTCAGCGGACAAATGATTGTTGGTAGAGTTAGCTTCATCAGAATTGCATATTGGTTACTTCATTTCCCTGAGCTCTTGTCATGCTTTGTGGCTGCATGCATGCAGCCAACGATGCTATAGATGATCAGTTGGTGCTCAATGGGAAGGCGTGGCTTTCCATTGAGCATTCTCATTTATGATATCTCCTTAGAACGTTATGGTGCAGGGTGGTGTTTGCTCTTTCTTTGTCAGGTGACATGGTCGATAGTTTTCAAGAACGATGGTGAACTTTGGAGATGGTGGAGCGCTTAGGTCCTTAGGACACTTGGCTTCTTGTAATGCCTAGGTCTTGAAATACTTGGGCTCTTACAGTGCTTCCATTATTATGTGATTGAGCTTTTTCTAATTGAATTATCTTTGCTTTGGGGGTGCTTCTCTTCTTTTTTCTTTTCGTCTCTCTTACTTTTCCTCTCGTCTTGCTGCATCTCTCACTTTGTTGCTCATCTTGCTTGTTGCTTCGTCTCCCATCTCGCTTCTTGTCTTGTTTAGTCTTGTGGGTGCTCTTAATCCTATTTGGCGCCTCTTAGGGCACCCTTTCTTTTCTTCGGAGCCTCATGGCCTTTCCTACTCTTATTCCACTTCTTAAGCTTCATGAGCATTTGCCCGCTTTGCCACCTGTGCTGGGGCATCTTTATCATTAGCCCTTTGCTCGATGAGGAGCGTAGCTCTCTATGGAGCACATTTTAAGCCCCCTCTTCATTCGTTGTAGCTCCTTTCAGCCCTCAAGGGCAAGGGCCTGCACTTGTATTTTGACAAGCAAGTGCTAAGACAAGGTGATTTCAATTTTCTTAACTGTTGCCTAGCAATCCTAGGACGAAGCCTCCCTCCTCGTAATCGTAGGGTGCGGTGTCTTTAATTTTGCTAGCCAATGGCCAACAATCTTAGGGAGAGGCCTCCCACCCAACAATCTTAGGGTGGGGTGTTTTCAATGTTTCTAACTAACACCCAGCAATCCTAGGGGTTTTTTTAGAGTTAGAGAGAGAAAGTTAGAGAGAGAAAATATTCTTCAATGTCTTCATTCTTAGTTTTTTTTTTATAGAGAAGCTAGAGAAAAGTTAGAGAGAGAAAGCATTGTTATTGTAATTGAGAAGAATCAATCGATACAAAAGAGAAATTTCTGTTATTGTTCTTGTCACGTTCTTATTACTTTATTATTTGATCTTGGTTGGTTCATTTTCTTCGTCTCCTTGATGTTTATAGAACCCGACTCCGAAACAGTTGATTTTTATAGCATGCAAGTAATTAACATGCAGCTCCTAACCTCTATATCCTATCAGATTCCAATTGAATCAATTGCAGCTCCAAGGGAACTGTTATATATATATATATATATATATATATATATGCCATTGCCTTGCTCTTTTTATGTCATTAATGTTTCCAATGCGGTCTACTCGTTCAACAATGCAACCATAATGTTAAGTCTACATGAGGCTGTAGCCCCTAACACAAGACACACCACCATATAACCTTGGGAGAAAGTGAAGCTTGGTGATCACCAAAACTTATAAATGCTCAACTAATTTATGAATATGATCTCCACAAATTTTGCAAGCTCTATGAAAACACTTAAAGAAAATACACATACTTTTCCCTTAAATATTATCAAATTTTAGGCTAAGATCTACCATTGAATTTACATGTGTTTTCACAAAGAGGAATGATGGAAAAGTTTCCAGACCACCTATGATTATATATAGGCCCCAGACGCGGCAATAGTAGAAAATATACAGTGCAAGAAACATAAGTATATGATGTTTTACCAAATCATTATTCTAGTTGCTGAATTAATGCACACGAAAACTTTTGTAATTCTTTTATATATATATATATATATATATATATATATATATTTAATTTTTATACAACTGTCAACCAATAGATTTGGCGAGAATGTTAACTGATAGTACAAAATTTTAAACTCTTATTATATAAAAATGAAATATAAAAATTGTGTTCCAAACTAGTGTTCTCTTAACAAGAGCTTACACTCAAAATTAAGATTATAAGATCTAGGTTTCTAGGCTTTAGAAGAAAATGTGAGCACTATGAGGCTAAGGGCCACCTATCCTGTGACTCTATAGGAAAAATGAACGTTGTCACTACTATCTCAACCCTTTGAGAGATGACAAGACACTTTTAACCCGCCAGACTACAAGACGCCCTTAGGTAGCAAGATTGGCTTCAAGATACTAGTGTGTGTTTATGGTTAGGAGAGTGAGTGTCTTGGGTTTTTAGGTTTAGAGAGCTCCAAGGCTCTTATGAGTGCCGATGGATTCTTGTTGGAGTGTAGGTTTTGGATTCTCGTGGCAGAGTCTTTATTGGGTTCTCTTTTGAGTGGTCTCAAACTTGTGTTTCCTTGTTCAAAATATCTCTCCTGCTCTCTCTTAGTACCATTGGGTTGTCTTAGGACCTTGAGCTCCAAGTTATTGTAATGAATCTTGGTAGTAGTGAAAAACAAGACCTTTTGACAACATAACAAGTGACATTTCCCGTCATAGAGCCTTGTGCGCCTCCCTTTATCAACTAGGTACTAAGACAAACTTGCTTGGTTATAGCAAAGGATATATGGGGGGAAGCGGTTACCAAGGACCTTTTCTTTTGGATGCTAACCTTGTAGATGGCATTCTTGGTTTGTGAAGCATGAGAGGGATAGGTTGTGGAGGGTGTCTCCTAGCATAGAGCTTTTGCTCACTTTACCATTGGATTGAGATAGTGTCTCTTTTTAGATACTTTATCTCCTAAGGCGGAGCAATGTCCCAAAAATCCTTCCAGTTCATAGCATAAATAATTTTCAAGAAAAATGTAGTTATTTTCTAGGAATTCACTAGAATAATATGTCATCCCAAATACTCTATATTTCATGAATGATCATATGCTTCTTTTTAACCCCTTTTATATTCCAATTAATCCTTTAATTATATGATTAATTATTCTCTAACTTAAAACTAATTTTAGGTTATCAACAATTTGTTGCATTTTTTTTGATAAATATATTATTTGAACTCGAGCCCACTATAACGTTGCCCTTTCACAACAGGAAGAAAGACTTGATCAATTTGTAAACAAAGTGATAAGTTTTACTCGCGACGAATCAAATCATCCCGAAAACAGAAAAAAAAATGTAGGATTGTGATTGTCGGTATCTACGGAGCGGCTTGTGGTCAATGTTGTTCTCGTGTTGGTTTACTCAATTATTTTTAAGCCAGAGTCGTATAATGTTAGGTTACTCCCATTTAATAAAATTAAAAAATAGAAATAAAAAACAAAATATCTTAGCAGAGAGTCGCAGAGCCAACCGAAGAAGAAAAAGAAGAAGATGGAGAAGATGAGTATGAGTATGACCACCATCACCGTTCCCTTTTCCTCTTCGATCCCAAGGCCCACACCCCCCATTACCCTTTCTTTCTCCTCTTCGTCTTCATCGTTCTCTTGCAGCCCCAACTTTGCCTTGTTCAAGAGAGCTACCATAGCTGTCACCACTCCAACCAATAGAAGAAAGAAGGGTCTCACTTGCAACGCCTTGTTCGGGCTCGGTGTGCCCGAGCTCGTCGTTATTGCCGGAGTGGCTGCCCTTGTTTTTGGACCGAAGAAATTGCCCGAAGTGGGTCGCAGTATCGGTAAAACTGTCAAGAGCTTCCAACAGGTTTTTCCTCTTCCTCAATCTCTATTATTTTTTGGTGTCTTTTTTTCTTTCAATTTTTTGATCGATTGAATTGAATTACACGCATTGGTAAGTTGGGCTCTGAAAAATTTTACATCTTTGTTGGTTTTTCACCAGATCCATGGATGCCATTTGAAGTATTTCCTACTGATATGAGCTTATTGTACTTGGGGGTTTAGGGTTTATCTGTGGATGGATCCTTGGATGCTGATCCTACTGTAAAAATGTGATAATTTAGTCAATTAAAGGTTTTGGTTTGTTCTGCTCATGCTATTGGTTTCGGCTGCATCTTCTGAAATAGGACTAGTTGGTTATTATATTTTTACACACTTAATTGTCGACCCACTTTTCAGACATGTTTGTGGTCTGTGAGTTTTGATTTGGGGTTGGGGAAGAAGGTGCCATATCATATGTCGGTACTGATGATTGATGAATTTCTCATGAATGGTAATAGCATTTTGTTTGACAATATCAGTAACAGTAAGCCTATACTATAACTCTGCCTCTCTCAATTCTCCATCCCATTAAGATGTTCTATTTAGTAAATAGTTTGCGTCTTCGCATGATTGGCACTCACTCACGCCCTACGCATGCTTAGGGTTCTCTCTGTTGTTGTCATCTCATTCAATAAGCACCAGATTGTTGAAAAGATCTTGGAAGAAGGCAGCAGGCACCACTACAAATCATAGCTCTTTCAGTTGCAAGTAGAGCATTATACCTTTTTCGTGTTTCTATTTCTCTTCATGCGTCAAGTATAGAGAACATATATTTCAATTAATAGAAGTCTGCACTGAATGTTTATACAAAACCTGATTATATTTTAACTGTTGAATCTGACCCCTTTTTTTTCCTGGCTACTGCTTTAACTAGCTTCCTGTCAGTGGCTCAAAGTGAGATTTAGATTGAGGAGTTTTGCCTCTGTTTCACATGAACTTTGTTGAGGAAACTCATTCACCCATGGAAAGACTAAGACCTGTTGGCTCCAAATTAACTGAAAAGCTTACTCAAACTGTTTGTTAGGTTCACTTTGTAGGCTTATATACTACCTGTTACGGGCATGCTGTACACCTGTTTACCCCAGCAAGTCTCTTTGGGGGAAGACCTCTATCGTAAACTTGAGGGTACAAGTAAAATAAAAGAATATAAATAAACAAACAAAATGGGAGGTATAAATCAAACATTAAATAAAAGTTCATTCAAGGAACTGAAGAAGCTCTTTAAGATATGGAAAGGAGCTCTATAGGAGGAAAATGTCATATGTCACTGTTGTTTTCTGTTGCTTTAATGTTAACTTGTACTGATCCTCATCCCCTAATATCTGCGATCGGCATCCACATATGACTTTGGATAAATTCACTACTCTGTGCATTTGTCATTCACTTAAGATGCCAAATCCTTTGGACTCTGGCATTGATATAAATGTGAATGCCATATTACCATCTGTTAACTGTCAAATATTTTCTTCATTGTATACAAGGTTATTTATTCTAGTTTGTTAATCTTGTAGGCAGCAAAGGAGTTTGAGTCCGAGCTTAAAAAGGAACCTGATTCCCCAGGAGGGGGCCCATCTGAGGAGAAGCCTGTTGCTCTGAGTGAACAGGAGGAGAAGCAAGGCATTGAGGTGTCTAGTTCTAAGGAGAGTGTGTGAAATTTGTACAAGACATGATGACTAGTAGTCAACAAATTTTCACCATGGAACTATGCATTTAGAAGAAACCATTCTTATCTTATTGAGATCTGTTAGTTCAGGATTTTTACCTCTCATGAGTGAAATCATGACCGAGCTTTAATTTTGGCTGGTAGACATAGATGATTGTCCGAAGGAGAAAATAAGGGTAGGTATGCCAGTGACTGTTGAACCCTTGAAGGAATTGATTATTTTTCTTCACTATGGACACCGGGCACAGGGTGATGCATGGCATTATAATATTTATATTATTGTAAATTCAATCGCAAATAGGAGCACCCACCGAGCATGGCTGACAGCAGTGGTATTAAAAAACAACTAGAGGAAGGAAAGAAAGTGGACGGATAGAGGAAGAAGTGAGAGAGAGGTCTAATAGACTGTTGTCAACTTTCAATTTTATCTAATAATCATTAGAAGAAAAGTTTAAAAAGAACTGTATAAAAATTCTTTCATTTGCTTCCGATATAACTATATCACCACTCGCCGAGAAGTCAACGGCCATGCTGATTGCCATCGGTGCACTTTTACCAGTTCGTGCAAATGGAAAGAATATTTGTAACCAGCACCTCTCCGACAAATATAATCCAAAGGATTGTGCTATTTTGACGTTAAAAATAAACACCATAGTACTCATAATCCAAAGTCCCTTGAGGCATTCGCTCTAGGTAAACAACTTTTAATATGGGTGATTCATTATCGATGCAGAAGATCAATATTTTTTTTCGAGCAAGGCGCCAAGGAAATCGTTGATGGTGCAGTTAATGAAAAGAAAAACTTATATATCCTTAAGTTTCTGGTCTCTGTCAATTTCTTGTTGGTGGACATTTTAAACTAAAATTCTTGTTTGGAATAAGTAAATTTAAAGTCGTCAAATAAATTCTAAATTATTTGAGACTGAAGTAATTTATTTTAGTGTTCTTGAAAGGAAAAAAAAAAAAAAAAAAGATACTGATTCTCTGTGTTATGAAAAATGGTAATAGTTATAGATATTGCTTAGTACAAACACAATGCAAATTATGATGTGGTGATATTTATATTTAACTGGCCTTACTAAATTTGAATTCAAGTGAGTGACAAATTTAAATATAATCGCATATTCATACAGCAATAAACGATTTATTCGAAGTCTGTAAAACATATTTGTCTATCTAACGTTATTATGATCGCAAAAGGATGTTTGTAAATTATAGTATTTGATAATCCAAACATATATAGATAATGGCCACGGCATTGTGCATCCGTGCATCATATAACCAATGGCATTGAAATTAACAAAAAGTAAATGGTTGCAAATAATAAATAAATAAATAAATGGTTGTCGTTGAAGGCAAACTTTCCTATGTGATAAATCATTTCGTGTACAGATTTGGTGCTCCCCTCCTCTTTTGTCATGTAATAAGAAAAGAAAATCTAAAGTAATTTATAGTCGTTTGGTTATTGCATCATGCATCATAATTCAGAATTTAGATAGTGTACATTATAATAGCCCTAACACCATTAGAATTGACCTAAATTTAACGAGTATTATTATTTGTACCATTTTAAAGTGAAACACTCCCAACACCTACTCACAAAGCAAGTAAAAAAAAATTATGAAAGAAAGTAAGAAAATGAAAAAACAAAGGGAGAGAGAAAGAGAAATAGAAAGATGATACCAACTATATAAGAAAAAGTGAATGTATTAAATTTAATATATTCATCGACTGTTCTATTTAGTGCGAAATATAATTCGTGTAACAGTGACGAATGCTGTTTTAACCAATCACAGCAGAGGATTAAATGGAATTAGGAAAGAGAAAAACAGGGTAGTTTCCAAAACGCAAATAACTGAAACAAGTAATGAGCAATTCACGAATTCGTACGTCGTTTTCATTTTTCTATATTTATATAAACGACGAGAAGAGCGAGGGAGCGCGTGCACGTAACAAAGACCAAAACAAAGCACCCAAAATGCATAGTGGACCTACTAAACCACGATTATCTTTGCCCAACTTTCTCGTTTATCTGCGTTGGTGAGGATTCTATCTTTTATTGTCTTCGTGTTTAAAGTGAGAGCGCACTTAGGACTCTCTTCACTCTCTACTCTCTAGTCAGAAGCAAAAGCTGAAAAGCCAAAGCTGCAGGGAAATAGAAAGAGCAACACATTCCACTACCTATTTCCAAATCCCCACACCATCGCCCTCTCTTTCATTCTTACTTTCTTTCTCTTTTTTTCCTCAAATATAAAATCTCACATCACAAATCGTGGTCGTAACTTAGAAAAGGAAAATTCAACACGCCACAACGCTATATTGGGAAGTGGAAGTGGAAGTGGAAGTATAGAACTCTCAACTGCAATCCCGGATTATTGGGATTTTCAGAGACCACAAAACTCTCCTTCTTTTCCGCTTTTCCCGCTTTTCAAACTTGTCATTTTTTCACCTTGAAGGAAGAAAAAAAATTTGAAAAACGTGGCCATAAAAATGGTTGCTCTACTCGTTCATTCAATTAAAGTTGAAAGTTTTGCAGAGAAGAATTGTAGCTTAGTTTGGTAAGCATGGCGGGTGAGGAGTTCTTGGAGCAAATCATGGCGGTGCCTTCGGCATACACCAACAGAGGTGGTGGTGGTGGTGAGGGTGCAGCTGCAGCTGCAGGGTATGGCAGAGATGTGGAATCCATGCCAATGGTGTTGCAGTTGAGAGATCGGTCCTTGGGGATAGGGGCGGGTGTGGCCATGCCTTTAGGGTTGAATTTGGAGCCTGGCTTTGTTACACACCAACATCATCAACACAGTAGTGTTGCTAATTGTAGTGCACGGTTCGGTGATAACGTTGTTGAGGGCAACGACCATCATCATCAGCTCCATTTGAATAACCACCACCATAATACTGCTAACAACAGCAGCATGTCATCATCCTCTTCAACTTCAGGAATCACCGTAAGTACATCTCTTTCTCATCAGAACAAGCAGTAGCTGATGTTTGTTTTCTTGTCTTGCCGTAGTATGTTTTGGTTCAATTTGGAATAACAGCCGATTCAGTGCGAAACTGCGAATAACATGCAGTTAATTGATTTCCTAGTTTTTCTACTATGAGACTTTAATATATAGAAGATATATTACTGGTATTCATTTTAGTTTGGATTTTTAGTTTGTTGTCTTTGATGTTATATCATGTGGTTTTATACATGTGTGTATGACAGAAGATCAGGGATTCGATGCATATGAGGGGGATGCATACAGCGTTGGGACAACTACATAGTCATGCTCATGCTCATGCTCATGCTCATTCTTTCCGCCCCACAGTTCCATCTCATGCTCCACCCCAACTTCACCTGCACCAACACCAGGTATACATATTACCATAACCTAATAATTAAGCACTTTTTTAGGTACAATAATTAAGCTTTGTGTTCTTTATTGTTGAACGACGATTTTGTCCCTCGCCTTTCATTCAACGTGAAATCTCTCTGCCAAAATTATTGCCTAATTCTAATGTAAAGGCAGTTTAATATAATATATTTCATATCAACATTTAAAGTTGGATCACTTTGCTATGCATAATAATATGATAACGTTATAAAGAAAAGGAGATGCCTCCGGATAGTTATGAAGTGCTTCACCTAACGCCATTCGTTAATTTTCTATCGCTAAAAGTAAATTCCATAATTAATCCCATTATTGCCTTTCCCTTTCATCTTTTATCAATTCAATTCTCTATGCTCGCTATTGGGTTTGGAGGCTACCTATACAGTTTCAGTTTTTTGGATGGGTTCGTTTTCAGCCATTCAAGTGCTGCATTTGCATTCTCAGAATCAGAGGCTTTCTTTTGTTTCATTTCATGCTAAAAAAAATTAAAAACAGCATATTTTTTACTATTTTTACAGTAAGAGTTGGTATACACACACAAAAAAGAGTAATTTACAAACTTTAGAAGTATTTAACTATCACCGATTATTTTTTTTCAAAGACAAATCCCTTTGTATTGCATAATGTATCCAATTGTAATCAACGTGTGGCCGGGTGGCGGGGGGAAGTCCCACAAAACCAAAAAAACAAAAAAAAATTCAACCTATTTGTAAATATCTTGTTTTTTTATTTGACCTCCTCTAAAATTTTTCACTTGATTAGTTCTTAGAAATTCTTTATTTGAGTAGAGGTTTCAAATACTATAGTAGACAATATATATTATGCATATATGTGTTTTTTAAATTTGATTGTAAAATATTTATTTTATTTTATATGTTGTAATTTTTATTTAAACTTATAAATAAATATAAAAATTAAAAATATATATTATTTTATATATAAAATTAACTATTAAATATTGATCGCATTTAACAAAAGGTATAGCTCCGCCCTTACTGGGCGGGGCAGTCATTTTTAATATGAAAAATGAGTTGATAGAGAATTTGAGTGGGACTGTGTGAGGCTATGGATATATTTTTTAGATTATATTCTTAATTAAAATTATAAATATTTAGTTTAAGTTTGAAACAATGAATATGTAAATTAATATTAAATTAAAATAATATTTAGAAATATAAAATCAAATAAAATCTAAGGAATCATTTAGAATAGTAATTAAATAGAGGTCGAAATCGATAATGAAGATTGCCAATAATCTCACACAATTTTATTTTATTTACAACCTCTAGCTCAGATGTGCAACCCAGACCTAAATTAACCAGTTTGATATATTTAGGCTGCTAAACATTTTAAAAGAATGATTTAATTTGAATGTACAGTGTAAAAAAATTTTACACAGACATCCAATTATAAATTATCATGTCAACAAAATTTTTTAACATAACTATCCACTATTTGAATAGTCATGTAAATAAAAGATTTTAATTGGATGACTGTGTAAAAATCAATACACATAAATTAAACTCTTAAAAGAAACTTTGGATAACTAATCACATTAATTGTTTTAACATTAGTTGGGCATATAAATTAACGAACTCGTTATTAATTAAATTAACTTGGTTGATTTTTTTGGTGCAAAAAACAGTTATTTGATTTTTTTTGTACCAAAAATTTTCTATTAGTATTTTTTTTATAATAAGAAGCGAAAACTACAACTTCCTCTACTCAAAGTTTAAATTTTACTCACGGTCGTTAGAAATATTAAGGAACCAAGTTCTCCTTAATTTTTGACTTTTGAGCGAAATGCAGGTTCCTTCACAAGAATAAATGCACAAAATTAACATCTGGCAAAAGCAAGATTAAGTATATAAACTCAGTTCCATCTTATGCCCTTCTCATTTAATTTCTAGTGAAAGATTGGTGTTTTTTATTTTTTATTTTTTGGTCCCTCTTGTTTCCGAATAACTTTTGTATGAAGTGCAAGGAAATGTGTACACTGTGGCAATGCAAGTACTGCTTACGATCATTTTAATAATTTGGTTGTATTATCAATTAGTGATGTTAATTACTTAATTATGATGCCATGGCCATTGTATTGCAGCCCCTCCATAGCCTGCAGCCACAAAATCCAGTATCAGTTCCTGCTGTTCCACAGCCACCTGGCATCCGCCCTCGAGTGCGGGCAAGAAGAGGACAAGCCACTGACCCCCACAGCATTGCTGAGCGAGTAACACCCTCATTTTTTCAATAAAAAATTCACCATTTTATTTGTTGCATAGTTTCTCTTTAATATCAAATATTCCACTCTAGCTAGCTAGTTCTATTATTCTTTGTCTTTCTTGTCCTTTATTAATTAATGACCATCGCTATATGTTTGCTTATTTGTTTCTCATTCTTTTGTATTCCACGTAGTTGCGTCGTGAAAGAATCGCTGAAAGAATGAGGGCATTGCAGGAATTAGTTCCTAGCGCCAATAAGGTTGGTCTTGCAATCTACTTATAATATTAAATATCTTCTGGCTGGTCTCGCTTTCCAAATTTTTTGGTAATAACTATACAATTTGAATGCATTTTCTATGAGCTTTGGAAATTACCATTAATTGCTTCATGTTTGCTTGAACTGAAAAGATCTGTTGTTTGTTAATTGATAATAGGCAGTTTATATTATAAACAACCATTTTGGTAAAACTGTCCAAAAACTTAATACATGCATGGATGTCTTTTTAATATTTATCATTATAGCTTAAATATCCAAAGGGCATCTAACCACCTTAAGGTAACTAACCAATATAACGGATAACATAGCGAAAGTAAAATGTAGTTATTTGAGATAATAATGTATTTTGTAATGTTATAACGCCATTCCCTTTTTTCTTACATATTATGAAACTGGTTGTAGACGGACAGAGCAGCGATGCTCGACGAAATTGTGGACTATGTCAAGTTCTTAAGGCTCCAGGTTAAGGTATGGATGCTCCTTTTCTATCCGCAATCATCGAATAATCATTTCATTTCTTGATTCCATATTTAAAATATCTCCCTGTAGAAGTTATATATCTTTAACTTTCATGAATGTCCCTTGAATTCACTCTAAAGCACATGTTAGAGCACTTACTGAATCCATCATTATTGTGAGAAAATAGTTCCAAATTGCTAGCTTACCAAGTATTTAATTGGACGGTGGATTCTATGGTGAAGATGGCAAAAATATCTTCATATGAAAATTATATCTACTTTTTGTATGGGGGTCCTACTATTTTGTATGTTAATTCCATATAAATGTGTGGGACCTATACACAAAAAATAAAGACAATCTTCATATAAAGATATTTTTCTCACCCACCTAATTGGACTGTTAGTATATATTAGGGCCAGTAATGTGGAATATCAAACATTATATATATTACTTTATAGTAGTAGTTACAACAAGGTCATCCCCGGATTGACATTGCGTCATATCATTCAGTTTATATTTTCAATTTCCAATAATGAGTGTCAATTGAATAAGAGATGTCTACTAAACTACTACACCTTTCCAACCTCCTGCTTTTCTTTGTTCCAATTATCTGAAGTTGAACCCCGATTTTATTTGTTTCTCGCTCGGTCCTTTACATATCATTTAATTTCATTGACATATTCAAACAGGTCCTGAGCATGAGTAGATTGGGTGGAGCTGGTGCAATTGCTCAGCTTGTGGCTGATGTTCCCTTATCTACATTGGAGGTAGTCAATTTGGCAAAGAACAACCTCAACAGCAGTGCTAGTTTTCTAAGCTCATATTATTTTCATTGTTTCCATCTACATGTCAATTTATTTTCCTTTCGATATGTCTGCTTTTGCTTCACATGTTGCTAATGAATGTCTTGACTTATGATCTGTAGGGTGAGGACATTGAAGGCGGAACCAATAAGCAAGCGTGGGACAAGTGGTCCAATGATGGCACAGAACAAGAAGTAGCTAAACTCATGGAAGAAGATGTTGGAGCTGCTATGCAATTTCTTCAGTCCAAGGCACTTTGCATAATGCCAATATCTCTAGCCTCAGCCATTTTCTGTTCGCCCCAATCGGAGGCAACAGCCAACACTCATCAAGCCTGAATCAAACAGAAACCGAAAATTTCATGACAAACAACACATTGGTTTGTTTAGCACAATTATATATATATTTGGTCACCTTCTCCCTTATGACAAGGGTGTTCTACTTTCTTGTATACTTTGTAACTCCTCAATTATTGGATGGAGAAGCATCTAGTCCGTGCTGCTGTTCATATTCAAGTGTTGTCAAACAAGGAATAATTGTTATTCCTGATAAGTGAAACTGGAGGATGCCCAGCATGTTCTTGTCATGGTTAAGATCAAAGATTTTCAAGGCCATACTGATGATTCTCTCTTAAATATCGGTGGTGGGGTTGGTGGTGGATGACCAAATAGTTGTAGTGGAAGCTCCTTTTTCTTTGTTTTTTAATTTGAAACAGTGGAAAGTGGGACCAATTAATAGGAAGGAAGGCATGGATAAGTATGATTTATCTGAAGAAATATTTTATGCAAGTTCAATGGGAAACTACTTTGTTGTCTTGTAAAGCTGTTTGGAAGCATCCGCCTATTGGACAAGTTAGTGGCGCGTTCTACGGTTAGTTAGTATTTTCTTTACCCAAAAGGATGTTAGTATTTTTAAATAAATAATTATGCTGGGTGAGTTTGTTTGTTGATTAAAGATTTGAGTTGGCCCTAAAAATTGGCGTGGAAAATGGCATGGGTTAAATTTACTGGACTAAATTAAATCAAGCCTTCTTATCTTCCCATTAATATCAAAAATCTTTCAACTGTCCTCAGAAATCCGCATCACGTTACTCGGCTTGTATATCTTCTCACCTTGAGCTATTTTATGTTGTCATATTACTTGACTCCTCTTCGTACGGATTACTAATTTACGGTGTGTAGAATGTAGACAACCAAAAAGAAAGGAGGAAAGCTGAATTCTGCATTGTATCAACAGAAAATAACCGAATTTCATTGCTTACCTCAAGCAAGCAAAAACTACCAGCGTACATAATAATAGGAAATGCCATAGAATGTTGAATGAATTGAAACCATAAGCATTTGAGTCGTATTAATGCAGATTTTCTTGTAGATAAAACTAATTGGTTGAATGAATGCTCCTTGGTTTTGATCAAACTTGGCTCTGATGTAGTTAGGTAAACTTCAAGAGTTGTTTATGTTGCTAATCATCCCATATTTATCGAACCATGATCCGTGGACAGGCAATACATGACTTGTAAGTTTCTACTTTTTTTATTTTATAGCCCATCGGCCAAAATAAACATACCGTGAGCTTCTGCATGACCATCTGAACGACTTGTTTTCGCTGCATTATCATCAGAACTTTTTTTCGGCGCAATTATCAGTGGAACTTGAATGGCCTCATTTACGTTGGTGCTTCTTGAAATTTTATATAAACCCCGCTTTTAATTTTAGAAAATTATATACTTGACCATTAAAAAACGTAAAACATCCATTTATTATAAGATATTAAATTCTTTACATTTATTTCAACCAATTTTCAAATCAAATAATAATATATGAATATCTTTCTTAGAACGAATGGCTTAAAAAGTATAAAATTCGAGCAAAACAAATTTCATTTACTAATCTATTCATTTGATATGTCATCTGTACAAGAAAAGAAAAAAAAAAAAAAAAAAACCAAAAGCCACCACCCAACAAGTTATACCATGATACTACACTATCACCAAAGATATTGTACAACCTAATTCGAATCTTAATGATCTGAGAAACATCAACTACTGATTATGAATCTCTGGTTAGTAATCTAATATTGGTGCCAGCAAGTCTCAGCTTGACTGTCAAAAAGTCAATCTCCTTACAAACTTCATCAAAAATCATCTGTTATCAACTGTGCCCTTTCTCCATTACAGCTGAATCTGCAACAGAACTGCATAACCCACGAGCAGAAAAGACGTGCTAGGATGAGTGAGGGCATGCTTAGCATGGACCTGTTTTCAGATCATGATAAACTAACATGCAATATTGACAGCACTAACCCAAAGTATACATATAACCACCGCTGCCAGTAACAAAATAATCATGTTGCACCAGAGCTGGCTGTAACCCCACTACCATCTCTTAGCCCTTGAATGCACATATGCAGATTTCTTTGCACAGTGTCTGCAACTAATTTCAACCTACCTTGACTTACATCTGCTGCAGAGCTCCCACTAACCTCCACTGTTCGTGCCACCCTCTGTTTACATTTCTCCCACTCATCAACACGCAACCAACAGGCCCTACCTCCATGGCTACCTTCCATTCCAAGAAAGGATACATTGGGACTTTCACCAAAAGAATATCTCAACCTTACTGAAACACAGTATGGCAACCAAGCAGCACCGCCAGCAGCATTAACGTGAGGGATGTGAGCAGAATCAAGAACAACAGTCAGTGCAAAATCAACAGAATTATGCATCCGATCATAATGGATGTTGCTTCTGAAAGCAGATGAGGTCTGAGAGTTCTCATCCTTGTTCAACCCTGCATGATTTTCAAGACATAATTCAATTCGTGGTTTTTGAGCTGATACCACATCTCCAACTTGTGCCTGGGATAATCCCTTTTTCCAAGCTATTAATTTCAAGAATTCTCTAAGAACCGATACAGGTAAGGTGAGCATAGTTATGAACGATGCAACACGAGAAGCATCGTAGGGCTCTGATGCAACCCGGCGGCTGAAGTAGTCACATATTTCGCCTATTTCAGATTGACTCAATTCCTCTTGTGCAGGATTTGAGTTTTGCTGCTGTTGCTGCTGTTGATGATGAAAGCGTTTCACACTCAACACCTGAAGAAGCAGCTGAACTCTGTGGACACTGACAGCAAATACATAGCCCCTGCAGAAGGATGAAGAGAGATGCTGTTTAGTGTACCTAACAAGTGGAATACAAATAACATGTATTAAAAAAAAAAAAAAAAAAGAATGAGACTCAGAAAATGCTAGTGATCAAGTTTTTTTTGGCTTAATTACAATTTATGTCCTATATTAACCAAACTCGATTTTGGTTCCTCTGGTTCCAATTGCAACACTATCCCATATCCTTAGTATATATCCCATAGCCTTAGTATATAAGCAAATAACAGTGTGTCTGAATATATGTTTGTAAAACCTTAAACGCCATTTAGACACAGCAAACATGATTCTTGACTAAAATTTCATGTTTTCAACCAAAATTGCTTTTGCACCTGAATCCCCATTTCACAAGAAGTGATAAAATGAAACTTTTATGTTGAATTGACAATTTCATTATGAGTTTTTCAATATTTATTCATTAAAATCATTTTTTAAGTTAAAAATTTCCAAACATAAATCACTTCAATATAAAACTTATTTTTAGGCAAAATCAAGCTTACAAAATCAATTTCACTCAAAATTTTACAAAATGTAATCCAAACACATTGTAAAGTAATGGTGCGTTTGTTTCAGCTTTTAAAAAAGTGATTATGAAATCTAAATTTTATATATAGCTGAAAAAACTAAAAACTTATTTTTTTGATATTCTGATTATTTTTTAAAAATTATCCAAATATATAAAAACTAATTTTTTTCACTGCAAGAAGTGATCTTTTGGCCCGGAAAAAAAAAATCACAAACAAACACACCCTAAAAGTTCTTTAATTTGCCCTCAAAGTAGGGATGAGGGAAAGAGACAAAAAAACTCCTTGTATGAAGAAGGAATACACAAAATTATAGCAGAGGAGTTACACACACACACACACACAGATATGGCAAGGAGAAAAGAACTTACCCCACAAAAAAACGCAATGCAGGCTGCTCTGGGTCCAAGTTCAAAAGTGCACCTTCATTTTCCTTCAAAATGGATCCTAGGATCTCCTTCAAAAGGTCTGGTAACTGGGCAAATAACCATAGCACTCCAAGGTATTTGAGAATACCTCTGAGAACCTTCTTAAGAGCAACGAGAGGAACCCAACCACCTCCATATCCTCCATCATCACCAAGGCCAATAATGGCTGTGTTCAGCTCGCCTCTAACATGTGCAGGGACAATTGCTCCAGGTGGCCTACGAAGAGAGACTGCAGAAGTCATCATAGCTAAGCTTGAAGATCCTGCTAATGCATTTCCTACACGGTTTAAACCAGCTGCTTGATTTCCTGTCCTGGACATTGCAGCAGAAGTTGGCAGGTTCATTCTACTTCCATTTGCAGCCATTAACTGGGAACCTGAACTAGGATTTGGATTATTTGAATTTGCCAGCCCACCTGCCTGTTGCCCAGTGAAACTAGGATCTAATCCATTCAATTCCTGGGCAACATGTTCCATGATGAAAGGCCGAAACTGGGGGCATGGTAATGACCCTCCAGAAAGACGACCCTCTTTAGGTGGTGTTGCAGGCTGCAACCACACCTGATCTCCGGCAAAGCAACGCATGTCAACTGCAAACTGTTTCCTGTACATGATTCGTATCCAATAGGGACCACGGAGCACAACAGAGACATCGATGGGTAAAAGTGAACTTGGAACAATGCCCGGGCCACCACGCCCAGCAGCAGCTAACATTGATAGGGTTTGATTAGTGAGACCACTAGCAGTAGACATGGCAGTGTTTCCCCCAGGCCCAGAAGTAGACTGACCAACATTTGTGGTTGAACTACCAACCAGAAGTCCTTGTGGTGATATATAACCAGGCTGCTTAGGGATAGAAGATAGAGCAGCTGCAACCCCAGGAACAGGACCAGCGCGCGCTGGCCTGGTTGCAGCAGCCAGAGCATGCAAAGGCCCCGCAGTCAGACGAATGCAATCCAAAAGCGATGAGACTTCAGCTCCATTTATGAAATCTTCTAGAAACTGTACCAAGTACAAGCATCAAATATATCAGATATATTGACCAGGAGTTTTTATTGGGAAGGAGGTCAGGAAAGACCCAGGACAATATCTATTATATCTATACAAAAGACAACTTCACATGAAGTAAACCAGTTTCTTATCGCTACTGAAAATATCAGAGAAAACAAATGGCATCAAGCATTACCGGTCATACATCAGCAGAAAGAACCATGACAAGTAAGCCACTTTCAACCATTTTCTAGTTCACATTGACAAAGCGGAAAAAAAAAAAAAAGATGTTCCACAATAATTTCACCCAAAAGGTAGCACAAATAATTAGAGTATGTAAGAAATGGACCAGCTACAGTCAAAGGAAATAAACAAATAGCAATCAGTTTAAGAGAAATTAACAAACCTTTGTATGAGGCCAAAGTTGGTCAGGAGATACATGCATTGTGCAACCCTCTTTACCAGATTCCCACTCAACAACAAAACGAGCAAGGACAGTTGAACCAAAACTAAACCACAAGCTCATCAGTCCAACTGCCTCAATTCTAAAAGCCTTTCTCATCTGTTCTGAGAGTTTGTCTGCAGTATCTGAAGCAACCTTGGCACCAGATACTTTGACATCAGAACTTGTGCTGAGCTCTTCTGGCTTCTCATCTGCTCTTACCCCAAGCAATTTCCGCATGCCGAGGGCAAATGTTCTTGCATTAGCAAGCCTTTGTATATCAGCCACTAATTTCTTTATACTATCTACCTCAACAGATTGATAACTCAGAACAACACCATCTGGATCATAATGTATGTGTGAATCGATGTCAGATGTATTAGCAATTCGAACACCTGAACCCCACGGTGTATTGCTACTCCCTTTCTGAAGCTCCCATAAATCCCTGAAGTGCTGATCATTTATTTTAACATCCCAATGCATGCAACCAGGTCTGCCAAGTCGCAAGCATATATGTTGCCATGAATCACCTCTGGCAAATGGAAGTCGGAACCAAATGTTAGAGGATGCACTTCTTAAACCAACTTCTTCAACATATGAGATGTCTAATGCATCCATCTGGCTGGTTAGCCTAGCATGCTTAATGCAAAGTGAAGAGTGCCTGACCACATGAAGAAGGGCTGCTATATAAATGCTAGATGGAGCATTCCCTTTATTTGTTTCTGCAATTAAACTTCCATAACTGTATCCTTCAGCTCTAGGTATCATTTCAGTGGATATAACCCCTTGTGGCAAAGACAGCTGAGAGCCAGCTGAATCTGAAATCTTTCTTCTCTTGCAGATTCCTAAGTTGTTTTCAAGACCTTGAAGAGATGGAATCAAATTCAACATATCTGAAGCTGTTCTCTTTCGAGATCTTTTATCATGTCTGGGAATAACATCTTCACCAGTGACATAATTAACTGTGGTTTCCAATGCCTGGGCTGCAAAGATTCATTTTGCTAGTGATATATGTTTAAAAGTAAAATAAATGGAATACACACACACACACACACACACCACACAATAAAGATGAAGACAAAGAGAGTATCTTACATACGGGAGTTGTAGCACATGAACTAGATCCAGCAGCCTTGAATGAATCAGCTTGAGATCCATTAGGTTTGGAATTAGGTATAGCCATTCGAGAGCCAGTTGGTCGAGGAGGAGATAAGAGTCGAGATGACCGACTTCCACCTAAAGCATCATTAGAAGAATCACTCAACACTCTAAGTTGATCTTCATCGATTGCAGTAGAGGACACAATTTCAACTGAATGCGGAGATTTAAGAGAAGCCAAATCCTGTTCAGACTTTGAAACGGATAGCCTTTTCCCAGCAGTGCTCCTTCCTTGTCCTGTGGTGGTTGAGCCAACAGAACTGGATTGAACTGGGCCCTTCGCACTGCCTGACAAGAACAAGGAACCACTATAGTGGTTTGTAACACTAGAAGCTTTTGTTACATTATTAACCTGAGGTATCTGCATGCCTCCTTCCCACTTTGGAGACAGGGTTCCAGTTTTCAAACTATGAAGATTCATTGGGACAGAACCATAATGAGAAGGCAGGGACGCATGATTTTGAACAGAGAATGGAGACGCAGAAGGCCCTTTCTCAAGTCCAAACACTTCATCAACAAGTGATGAAAAACCCGATGGATGACCTCTTGCAATCTGCATGGAACTCTCAAGCCGAATATCAGAAAGAAACTCATGTACAGATGTTTGATTTGGACATGCAGCATTGGGTAAAACAGAGCGTAATTTTCCCCAGTCAACCAGGCTTAAATTCATTTCATCTTCGAGCGCCTGCATCTGTCCTATATCAATTTTTTTGACCCGCAGCACCTGATTGAGGACACCAAATAAAGTATCTTTTGCAGATGAGTCTGGCTGAGTCTCTAACAACTTAAACAAGGGTTTAAAATCCTTATCAAGTTCCATCAGCAGGAAATAAGAGCTCCCACAGTCTGGAAATCCCATAATTAGCATTGCTGAACCATTCAAAATGCTCTTGGGTACTTTAACTGTACTGAATCCATGCTCGAATACCTGCAAGAATGCCCCATAAGCCATAGGTCCTAGGGAACCTAGTTTCTGAATAATCAACTTAAAGACAGTCCAAAATGATTTAGGAATTAATCTTTTTCATTTAAACAATAGAAGGAATGAAAACAGGCAAATATACCTCAAGGCCCAAAACCCTTCCAATAGATGCAAATAAGTGCAATATACTTTTGCTTCTCAAGCTTATGAAGACCTCAGCTGCAGTCATAGATCCCTGATTCAAAGCTTCTTCACATTCTAACAGAGCTGAAGAAGCAACTATGTTTTGTAATGATTGAAGAAGGAAACGGCCATTTCTGAATAACAAAACAAGGGCATGATTTTCGAGAAACTCTGAACTTAAACGCATGGGAAATTAGTAAAAGCGAAATTAGTAAAGTAAGGTACCTGATATTAATTCCAAGAGTAAAGAAACATGAGCCATAGGCACGCACGCACAACACTTCATGCCCTTCAGAGTCCTTGCTGCAGCATTTATCATCCTTCTACAGACAAAAGCAGATCTAAATTTTAAAACCCAATGCAAGATTGAATGGAAGAAGGCAGGATATAAGATTACACAGAAGATCCGTAAAAGGGTATCATGAATGAAACCATAAAATTGCTACTGCAGTTTGCAAAATATAAAGGTCAACAGTATTCAACTGAAAAAAACTGCATATCAACATACAAAGCGCCCAATCTGGACAGACAATGCAGACTGAAGATGTATATAATTTCAGTCAGAATTAATGAAACCCCAGTATTCTAATTTACACAAACCATTATTAGCCAAAATTGACATGTCCAGCAACAAAGGTTTGTCAAGCATAGGAACTTCCGCATATATATATATATATACTTAACAGGTAGCAGATATCAGAATTAACTACAATTATTCCCTGTGAGAACAACTATGAAGCAAAGTAATTGCGGTAGCAGAATAAGAAAATAGTTAAATATCCATGATTGATACTCTAGTTATCTGAAACTAAAAGAATGTTCTCAAAGTAAAACACCAACCGGGGTACTACCAAATAAGAAGCATTGAATCACATAAACCAAAACCCAAAAGAGACATACAACAACGTTGGCCAATGCAACAAAACAATTCAATACTCCAAAGTTCAATTGTCCAAACTCCCAGTAAGATAAAACTTTCACCAATAAATGTAAACTAACCTGTTTATATTCAACATCAGGTTCACCCATGCACGACTGGAGTACGACATCATCTGCTGTTCGACAGACCTGAGTATTTTTTCCCAGTTCTCTTTTAATTTCCAGTAGACGAGTATACCGGTTGCAGCTAATAGCTCTTAGCAGCAACCTCTCAACATCAATACAACTCTGGTCCAAAAAAAACTCTGCCTCCTTGCCCGTTAGTGGATCTATGACAAAGTTGCTGTGTATACACTTTATCTGAAGATCTGGCCCAGGTTCAATTTTTATAAATGGGCATGCACCTGAGTCAGACGCACCAGCATTTTTATCGAAATCTAACCAGTATATGATTTTTAACCCTGGAGTTCGTAGACTAGATGAATCAGATTCCCCATCAGGGTTCTGCGCAGAACTAGAACTTGCTCCATGACCTGTGCCACCCTCAGATATGAGTTCAAATCGAATTGTGTCTTTCCATCTTCCCTGTCGAAGAGCTTGCACTTGCCTTATAACAGTGTCCATAACAAGTGCAACACATAGCTCGTGAAGAACTGAATACAATATTGAAAACGGATTCTCTGCTGCCGCCATTCGTCTCTCTAGATCGTCTCCAAGTGTATGACGCCGTAGTTCTTCCAATTTCACAGGTTTATTCTTCTCACCAACAAGCAGCTCCAAATGTAATATCCTCCACATGGATAGGTGTCCCCTGTAACCAAGAGTTACTAAAACCTTAAACTCTCCCTCCACCTTAATAAACGCCGTACCATCAGAAACTTTTATCTCAGAAATTTCCTTCGGAAGAGAAACTTCCAGCAATTTCGACCGCACAAGTGTGTCCAGCTTCTTCAAAGCAGGCTTCTGCTGTTCTTCAGTCAAGGTATACTGAGTACCAACATCCTCTATACATTTTGGCAAACGCTGGTAACTCCCCGATAGGAGAATCTCAATGGCAGAGGGAACATCATAAACCGGAGCACGGGCTTGCTGAAGCCCCTCATGCATAAAAAACAACGAATCTGCAGCCTGAGTAAAACAAGTATCGTGATTCGAAACAGTGGAAGCCAGCTGCTGACAGTGCTGTATCAAAGGAACCTGCAAAGCAACAAACTATAAGCAAACCCCATAAAGAAAAGTTTCAGCTTTTCTTGAATTATCACTTGTTATCTCAACCAACGCACTCAAGGCACCTCTAATTTCAATTATACAATACAAAACAGCACCAAATTCTCTTCCTATCAATTATCTGGCCACTAAGGGATAAAGTTTCCAAATTTGCATAGGCCACAGAGCAATGAATCAAATGGGTGTTTTTGCAAGAAAAAGAGCAAGATTGATTTTCTGGGGGGAAACCTGTTGGCACCACTTGGAGAGGACATTGAGGCGGATCATGCGCTGCTGAGTCTTGCTGAGGAACTTGAGGATGCTGATCTTCTTGTCGGTGTCGGACAATTCGGTGGACCTGCATTTCTCCACCAGCTCTTTCAGGGAGCTGTACGAATCCTGGGCAGCTCGAGCCACCAGGGTCGACAGCTCCACCGTCTGTTGCCCTAACTCCGAAGCCATTCCAATCTCGAATTAGGGTTCTTTGCCGATCTATTGTGTTCTATTCGACTCCGAGCGCGGCATTAAATAGCATCGAAGCTAGGGTTTTAGGTCAAAAGGGGGCAACGCCGCTAATTTACGAATTTTGTTCAATTAGAGCAAGTACGGTAAGAAGAATAAGAGGAGGCGTTTCCCTGAATCGTCACACGCACATACTCTCACACTTTGAGGAGTCTCCCAGGTTTGGGATTCGGCTCTCTCTCTCTCTCTCTCTGTCTATTTCTCTCTCATCTAAACGCGAATATGTGGGGGTCGTTGGAATCCCATAACAGGAAATAGGAAGGGGAGACAAATGACAAATACGAAACCAGCCCCCCTCACTGCCCCGTTTTGAGGATTGATTTGGGGAAATGGGCACGCTATGCTTACGTTATGCCTTTATGCCGTGACTGGATTCCAATTTTTCAGACTGCTTCATCCGTTACTCAACGCTTACTAAAGGGTCTTGTTTTTGAACATATTTCCTTTTGCTAGACTGAGGCATCCTTATAAAGTATTAAAAATGTTAGATTGAAAATTTTCGTAAAACACATGGAACCTTTAACATCGAGCGAGTGCTGTACAGGTGTGTTTGGATAAGATTGTTTTGTTCAAAAGATTAATTTTTTTTATTGAAACAATTATTTTTGATATATTTGGATAAATTTTTTAAAATAATTAGAATTTAAAAAAATTATTTGTAATTTTTTAATAGAAACTAAAAAGAGTAATTTCTCAAAAAAAATTATTTTTAATTTTTTCAGTTATATAAAAAATTTTAATTCTATTTTTAGGTAAAAACAAGTTTTTTCCTATTCAGAGTTAACAATATTACCTGTTGATAGACTAAGGCATCCTTATAAAGTACTAAGAATGTTAAATAGAAAATTTTTATAAAATGACATGCGAAATATTTAACAACGAGTGAGTATTGTATATTTTAGGCAAAAATGGTTTTTCCCTCTCCTAAATTAATAATATTACCTTTTTCTGATTAGTTATTAATCGTGTTGGAATATTTTATGAAAAATTATTTATCTCATATAATAACGCTCGATAAATGTTACTGTAAGATCAATCTTTATTAAGTAATGTTAGTGTTTAAAGAATCTTCCAAGCAATCCTTTATAACGCTTCATCTCTTACTCAAGGCTTAGTACTAAGTTCTAGACTTTTTGTTATGATCAATTAAAAAAAAAAAATCTTAGGTCAAGGTATTTTTATAGACGTACTGCTGTAAGCGGAAACTTCTCAAACTTAGTATATGTTTGAATAAGAGTTTACAAACTTAGGTTTGCATCAGCTAGATTCTTCAAACTTAATTTTAATAAAAAAATGAATTAGTAGTAACATAATTTATATTTAAAATTTTTTATCTTAAAAGTGATTATGGTATAATGAATATTATTTGAGTAATGTTAATTAAAATAATTTTTTAATGTATAATTTTTAAAAAGGATATGAGTTTTGTATTATTCTTTAATTTATTTTTATTTTTATTTTTAATATATTTAAATAAATTATATTAATATTATTGTAAATAAAAATATATAAATATTATTTTTGAGATGCCTAAATAATTGTTGGTGTTTGTATTAAATTATAATAAAGAACTAAATGTTCAACAAAAGATAAAAATTATTTGCTTAAAAAATAACTAAATTAAATTTCTAATTAAAAAGATTTTAAAATATATGTTTTGATGGAAGGCTAAAATAGACAGTTAAAAAATGAGATTAATTTTGATATATTATTGGTATAAAAGAGTTTTATACTATATGCTACTATATACAAGACCTTTAAAATAGTGGCAATGAAAGTAGACACGTTACTTATGTGATAACATATAAATAAATACTTATGTAAAATATTTTTATATTAATAATATATAAAAATTAAATACTTAAAAAATAATTTTTTATTTTATTTCCTCAACGAGTTTATCTGAACTTAAAAGCTACAATTTTACACTTTGGTGGATTTACATCAAAAATCCAATGAAGTTTATTAAACTAAAAAAAATCCAAACAACTAAATCACTCCGATGGAGGTAGGAGACTTTTTTTGTTTGGTAGATTTCTTAGACCATCATCTCACCCGAAAGGTAAGAGACCAATCTTTTGGGATATGATCAAATATATAAGTGAAGACCCCTCCCAATAGTAGTTTTTTCATACCTATAAATCTCGAGATGGAACCTAGGATCTCATGTTTAATAGCTTAAGAAGGTGAGAAAATTGATATTTGATTGTCCAAATGCTGAAACAAACATAGCCCATGATTAAATATTTTATCTAAATTTTAGTATGTAATATTTCTTTTCTTTTTTTTTTTTTGGTTCCCCACAATTATCCTCCTACTAGAAATAATATTATTCAAGTATATAGGACACTTAAATGTGGATTTAGGGTGCCCCTCCCAACTGAGATTCAAAGCGTAGTTTGTCACATTATAATGGACTTGCCCTCTTGCCACTAAACCAGATCACAATTGGTATGATACAAAATTAGAAAATTAGAAATGAACTTTGATGTGTTATTAGTGTAAAGTATAAATTACATTGACCTTCATTAAAATTTAGTATAATTACACTCAACATCCCCTATTTATACATAATACACTGACTACCCTTCTTAGTAATGGAATTGAACTCTGTTTAAGTTATATCCGATTAGTCCAAAATGCCCTCTTCACAACCAAACCTTATCATCAAATTAAAGAAACCAAACCACTCCTTTCTACAAACCAAATGACAATCACCACCACAAACACTAATCACATACAAAAACACACAAAGCTTCATCCCTAACCCATACTCTCCATTACAACTCCACCTGTCTAACAGCCATAATCCACCTCATCTACATCCTTCCCAAACCCAAATGAAAAACAAATAGCTACGCAAAACGTCTTTACCCATCATCAATCACAATAAGAAAAAGCATATTCTCATATCTTAACCCCGCATTCAACAAAAAATTTTCATGAACCAAAATGAAAACCAAAATGTCAAAAAGAGGAGGAAAAAAAAACCCAAAATAAAAATTGCCTTGTTCTACTAGTAGCCAAATCGTCAGCCACCGCGGCTCCACCAGGCCACTTTGCCTTAACCACCATGCTGCCATTCTTCACCCCAGCCACACCATCATGCCGTCAACACCGCACAGCCACCATGAAACTAGGTTCGTGAGCCACCAAACTGTCGTCAACAACTTTGCCACTGGACCAATGCATTGCCACTCATCGTCGTGCTCGCCACTGTACCACTCACCATCACAACCTTTGGACCACTAGCATGTGATAGAATGCTTCTAGCGCGAGAATCATGTAAATCGACAGCTCTCCTCCTCCGGCCACGAACAAGATCGCAAGTAGATAAGCCTCGCCAAACTCATGCTACCTTGGCCAATATCCAACCTGGTGAGGTGCGGTTATTTGAATTGGTGTGTAGCGGTCAACTTTGCTTCTTGAATTTTAGAAAAATGGAAAGGTTGCAAAAAAAAAAAAAGGAGAAAAAAAAAGATAGAGATGTTGTTGCTGTTGAACAAAAATAGGGAATACGAGCATGTGGTTGAAAAAAAGGCATTATTAGCGTGAGAATTTGTCTATAAATTCGCATAAAATGGTATTTTTTGTCATTTTATAATTAAAATATATTAAATATAGTACTAAATTATCGTTAATGAGCATGTACACATCATATGATGTAATTTCCATTAACTCAGTTAGTGGATCATAGGTCGTTGTAGATTTTCATAAAATTCAAGGACCTCTGAAAATAATTTTACAAATAGAGGGTGTTAAGTGCAATTATGCTGAACCTTAGAAGAGATCAGTATAATTTGCCTTAGTATAAAATATTTTATATTATCATTTAATAATATATATATATATAATTTTTCAAATAATCATTATAAGAAATAAACAATTTTAATAATATGATAATTGTACAAAAAAATTTATTATTACTGAACATCTAAATTAAATTCGCATGATTATATTATTACAGTTTTTTTTTATTATGTATAATATTTGCCAAGGAGGGGCTCCTTGTGCTCTCTTAGGCCATAGATGCCTCAAACGAAAAGAATCCATTGGCCGTGCATTGGTTAACAATTAAATCCTATATATTAGAAAATATTTGAAAATTTGCCAGGGACAATGAAACATGTTTATATGAGCCCTTACCGTTTCTACGTAAAAAATGCGACTTCGTCTATAGTTTAGTGTGCTTGTCCATTAATAATTATTAGAGAAATATTTGGAGGACTCATTTTTTATGGGACATTATGCCGACTTATACTTTCTTCACTATTGGATGGAATATTGATCCCACTTGAATGATTGGATGAGGTGTGAGTCAGCACAGTATTCCATGAAAAATGAGTTCCTCTATCACTTCTCTAATTAATGTTAACGTTGATATTTGTGCGTAATTACAGATATACCATACATGTATAACTCTATTGTATGTGGCTTTTTTTTTTTTTTTTGGTCAGACTGCGTATGGGTTTTGTAAGCCATGTATGATTCTCGAGCACTATAACGTGGCCTTATCTTTCAAATTATTGGGGTGTTGGATTTTGGTTTGTTGAGGAAGCAAATACATTAGATCCATGAACATGGTAATGAGGTGGGTGCTTCATGCATCAGCCATTCGGTGAGGGTTCCACCAATTTATTTCGCATGTTCACTCTTCCTTTCCTGTGGAATTCCTTCCTGTATCGTTTCAACATATCTTCCATTCAAAGGACAAAACTATTTCCTCGTGAAATTATATAGAGGATTATTATTATTATTATTATTATTATTATTATTATTATTATGAAAGCAATTATGTTTCAAAAATGAACTTTTAATTGAAACAAGGGTATCTACATTTTCAATAAGGCCCTATTTTGCTACCTAGTATAAGGATTAATAAACAAATTTATATTATATTGTTTATTTTTATCATGTATTTGATGTGATGAAGTTATTTGATTCATTAATTTCTTTCCTATAATTATGATGTAAACTCATTGGGTCTGATGAGATTAATTTTTTATCAGGTTAAATAAAATTGGATAATTCTATCGAACCCTTGCTTATCTTTGGGTTCCAAAACCCTTGAATACATGGACCAATAAAAAAATCTATGTTGATTTATAATAATGACATGTAAATTGTGATTATATCAATATTTAATTTTTCAAAATAGTATTTAGAGGAATAATATTTATAAAAAAATGAATCTTTATTATTACTTTTATAAAAATATTATACTTAATCCAAACTATTTAAATCCAACCCATTTAAGCCTGTTAAATAAATAGATTAGTCTAATCCATAGTAAATGTTAACTAGCTCGCATGCTATTGACGTGACCCATTTAAACTTAGCCCATTTGAACCAACTAGTTAAATGGATTAAGCAAACCCATAATAAATATGAATAAGTCAATATAATATTGGTCTAAATGATTTAGGTCTAGCCCATTTGGGTCTGTTGGTTAAATGAGTTAAGCCAATCTATAGGCTATAACAAATATTAACGAGTCAACATAATATTGATGAGACCTGTTTAAGGATAACCCATAAACTTAAGCAGGCTCACACAATCCATTTAGGATCAGGCCATTTAAGCTTGTTAATCAAATAGGTCATGTAAACCTATAACAAATGTTAACAAGTTAGTATAATGTAGGCTTAGGCAATTTAAACCTAGTCCATTTGTGCCTGTCAATTTATAGAAAATGTTAACGAGCCAGTATAATATTAGCCCAATGTGCTTAGGATTAATCCACAGAGTTAAACAAGCTAGCACAACCCATTTGAACCCAACCGATTTAGTCTTGCTAGTTAAATGGGTTAAGTCAACCTAAAACAAATATTAACAAACTAACATAAAATTAGCTTGGGTCGTTTAGGCTTAACCTATTTGAGCCCACTAATTAAATAGATCCAGCTATCCAATATAGCAAATTTTAACAAGGTAGCATAATATGGCCCAGCTCGTTTAAGATTAGCCCACAAATTTAAACAAGCCAATAAAACTCATTTAGGCCCAATTTGTTTAAGTCTGACCCAAATTCATTTAGACCCGCTAGTTAAATAGCTCATGTTAATATATAGCAAATGTTAATGTCTAATGAGTCAATACAATATTGGTTTGCCCTGTTTAGGTCCAATTTATTTAGGCCTACTATTTAGATGAATCACATCAACCTATAGCAAATATTAAACTTTTTAAAAGGATTGGTTCATAATTATCAATAATTAAATGTGTAAAATTTTATGCAAAATATATAAATTATATGTCATTATATAATTAGTTCAACTTAGTATTGGTTTTAAACCCTTTAAATTTTCTTAAGTACCATAGAAAGCCCTAATAAAATTCAAATATTTACCTATAAATTTATTGCAAAATAAATTTTAAATATTTATTATAACACAATAAGTATTGAATATGATAAAATTCTTAAATAAATAAAAAATAAAAAAGAAAAATAATATATCTTTGAAAAATTATTCCATTTTGAAACTTATCATATTATTTCTATTTTTTTTATCCATGAATTTAAGAATTTAAAACAAAATTGGAACTAGCGGACTCGAGTTCTCTATTAGCAAGTAGAGCCTACAAGAAAAAAGGCACATTAAGGCCCATAATACATTTGCTTGAGATTTTGTCATGGGCATGGTTTGTTTGAGAACTTTTGTTTTTATTTGAAGTTCTAAAGAGCTCCCAGTGGAACTAGGAGGATGGGGAAAGAATGCGTATGCGAGGATTGAATCTCTAATCCGACACTAATAATTCTTTGGCACAAAAATTAAGAGAAATATCACTTGAGTTATAACCCATTGACACTTGTTTGAGACTTTGAGTCTTAAATGGTTATTGACAAAAGAAGAGAAAAAAGGGCTTAAATGGTTGAGTAGTAAGTAGTAGTCTGTACTGGGAGTGGGAGTGGACAAGAACACAGGTGAGGCATGGTTGCCATGAAGAAGCTACTAGCTATATATTTTAGGGGTGTAAATGGGTTAGTTCAGATTGAATTTGAGGGAAAAATAAATGCAAATCGATTAATTTTAGTTGGTTTGATTTGATTCAAATTTATGAAATTTTTTGATAAAATCTAAACTAAACTGAACTAATCAAATTTGGGTTGATTCGATTCAGGTGATTGGATTATCTATTTATTTTTTTTCCAATTTTTGCCAAAAAAAATGTGAAAAAAAATTCATAAAGCATCAAAATTTTCAAATAAACAATTTTTAGATTTTATTATAATATTTAAAGGCTAAATCATTCTAATATTATTATAAAAGAAACACAAATATCAAATAATTGTCATTTTAATATGCTATTTTGTTAAGAAAAAAAAAGAATATAGGGGGTTCGGTTCGAGTATCGAGTTACAAAAATCCAAATCCAGGACTATCAAATAGGGCGGGCTGACCCGTTTAAGCTCATAAAGGGCCATATTTTGGTAGCCTGACCAATTTAAAACTGGTCCATGGTCTTAAATGAGTTGATCTGTTTAACCTTTTTTTTTTTTTGCTTTTAGGTTATTAAAAATAATTTTTTGATTTAGAAAAATTGATTTTGATTAAAAAAATAAAAATTCTTATTATTTATTAAAAAAAATAAAAATATCTTAAATTTGATTACAAAATCATATTTTTATTTCTTAAATTGATCTTGTTTCCTAAAAAATAAAAGAAAAGAAATCAGTTTAACCAGTAGATTAAATGTTTTAGATTGAAAATAGGTTAGTTTAAGCAAGTCGTTATTTTTTAAATTTAATCTGTCTACTTTTGGCAGGTAAACAAATTGACTTGATAAATTTAACCCATTTTGACGGTCCTATCCAAATTTGATGACCAAACTAAACGCTGATTGATTTTTATTAGACCATATTCAATTGATTCAAATCAATTTAATTGGTTCTGTTCAAATTGATCGATTCATCGGATTGACGAAATCCAGTTAGACAGCTATATTTAGGCTTGGCTTGTTAGTACTTTTTCTTTGTTTCTTCATCCTTCCAACCTTATCCATTCAAAATTTATATTTTATGCTGACCCAAAAAGGAATATATACATTTTATAATATACAGAAATAAGGCGGCAGAAGAGGTTAAGGACGGCAATCCATGACCATGATAGGAGGCTGAAGCGTGTGGCTGTGGCCGCGAAATTTGCGGGTACAGACAAACCCATAAATCTTTCCCGTCTTAACAAGATATCAACAGTAGTCTTCACATTTTTAACATAATTAAATAATTATTGATAAAAAAAAAATAATTAATTGCGAGGATATACACGTAGATGACTTGTGTGAGGTTTTGACATAAAAACTTCGTTCCCTATTTATGTAATGTTTGAAGAATTTAATTTAAATCTGTTGACAATGTAAAGAGTTTCTGTTTGTCAACCAATAGAAATGATGGAAAGTGCCAACTCATCCAAATAATCACCCATTATAATGAAGGACCCACCATGAATTCTCACTTTCCCCTATTTTTATTGATTGACAGTATAAAACTATTTTACACTGTCAGTGCATACCAATTAAACTCATGTTTGAAAAGTAAAACATTTTTCTCCCTTCTCAAATTTAAAAATTCAAAAAACGGTTATTTTAAATAAATAAATAATTAGCTCACATCCATCAATTTTAAATTAAAGTAGCTTTTTTTGTACTTTTATAAAATTCAAAGATACCGATATTCTTTACTTATTTATGACTAAAAATTTGTTATATATTTCATTAGTTAAAATTATTAATTTTTAAATTTTTTTAATTATATTTAAAATCTATAAAATATATGATTAAATCGAAATCATTGAATGAAAAAAGATATCGATGCCCTTATAAAAATAACGATACTGAAGAAAATTTCAATCAAATTAATATATTTTTTTCAAACATATCTAAGCAACTTCAATGGAAAAGTCTTAAATTTAGAAAAACAAAAACAAAAACAAACATCCACCCAACTCCGCCGGAAGACTTATATACGTTCTCACGATAATGGTTTCAAGTTGGTTAAAAATGTCTTAGTCAAATTGGGTTAATTGCACTTTATTTTTCTGAATTATAAGTTATATGTACTTTATTCTCTACATTTTAAAAACATACATCGTGACGCCTTGCATTTTATAAATATGCATTTTGGTCATTTTATTAATTTTTTCATCAATTATAAACAAAAATATCACATATTTAGGATATTAGTTTGCATATTTAGGAAAGTTCAGGAGATCAATTTATATATTATCCAAAATTCAGGAGATATAATACACTTATTTTGGGTAAAATACATATTCTCAAAAATTCAGGAGTTGAGATGCATATTTTTAAAATATAGAAGTTAAAGTGCATATGACCTATAATGCAAGACAATAAAGTGCAATTAATCCCTTGAAATGAAATAAAAGTTACTCTTCATATGCTTAAGATCAATTTTTAGAAAGAACAAGTAATTAAAAACCAAATTTCGTAAAAAGAGTTTAAAATGAATAAATTGCATTTTGAGAGAGGATCAAGTTATATATGTTGAAACTTTGCATGAAGCCATGTATACGTCCTTACCATTAATTAAGCCATGTAAAAAGTGTGAATAACTAAAAGAAATGAATAATCAATGGTGGAGATATAGCCACAATCAAGTCATGTAATATTTCCGCAAGAGAATATCCAGATATTGCTGTATTGCATGGGTTTATCTCTCACCCAAACACTGTTATTAATTGATTTTTTTTTTTGGGGGTGCCTTTTCTCTCTTTTTTTTCCTCTCACATTCGCCAAAGGCCACCCTTCACTTTCTTGCAGTCTATGTAAATGTATATCTTGCAATAATTAATCCTCTAATGGGTATAGGCATCATCAGACACGCATCGTGAGCATATAATGGTCTTTGCATGGAAAATAACCTATTTTGGCCGCGTACAATAAGAAAAGGAAAAATTGAGAGAAACTTCATAAATCATATTCTTTGCTAGGACTCGAGAGATTTCAAAGTTAAACTTCTGACAGTGACCGCCATCAATGAAGGTTCATTCCTATTAGTTTGGTTGGTTTGGATTTCTCCGATATCTCCATAAAATTCGAGGTTACTGTTATCCTTTAGTTATTTATATCTAAAAATTTGCCATGTATTTCACTAATTCAAAATATTAAATTTTTAAAAATAATTTTTAATTATGTTTAAAATTTATGAAACTTGTACTTAAATTTATAATTATTGAATATAAAAAGATGTCATATCTTTATAAAAACAAAAGATATTTTCTTTTTTTATAATTTAAATATAATTAGCTATAATTTTCTTTTTAATTATGTGACGATTGGGAATGATCCTGTATAACAGTTGGGATTGACAATTGGCACCGAAGATTTTGACCCTATTGCAATACCAAAGGTTTGAACCCACAAAAATATGTTTGTGGAAGAGGCGGCGTCTTGAACATGTGAATTGTCTCGCATTTAAAAGGTGCAAGAACATGTAAACATAAAACAAAAATGTTACAATCCGGCTGTCCAAAACAAGTTTTGTGAATTTTGACTAATTCGCATCAAGCCATCAACGTTTCGTCCAGAAGACTCATCATACTTTTAGCTTTAGTTAGCAATGAACACCACAGCGTGGCGTTTAGGGTGGGGTTCTCAAAGTTGGGTCCACCATGTACCCGGCATTTAAGCACACTTAGAAAAATGTAGTTAATAAAAAAAAAGTGTGATTAAATAATGACAAATATTTAATCAATATATTTGATCTAATACAAATACATATCTATCCCTCACTATTTTTCAGCTTCTCTCTCCTCGAATGCTCCCTATTATGTCGCCACCAACTTGTGACACGCGGCCTGGCCGAAGAAATTCTCCAAGTTGGCTCTGGCAGGCAGCACGACGGATCCCATAACGATGGCCCATGCACAGTGCTTACTGTGAGAGAAGGAGTTGGAGAGCAAGTCATTCGTCATACAAAATTTGCAATTCTCGCATGAGCATGTTTTGGGTGTGGAGATTTTGATTAGATAAAAGTTTAGTTGAAGATGAGGTGGTGTTCTTGGCCATGGATTTCATGGCAGCACAACACACACAAACAGGATTTCATGTGAAACTCAAAAACAAATGAGCCAAAGAAAGTTTCATCCCCAATTATTTCCTGCGAGCGCTACAAATTTTTTTGTGGGGTGACCATAGGTGGCTACTTGACCTTCAAGAAAATTCGATGTTGTATTCCCCGAGTATTCATCTGCGGCCACCATAGTCTACTCACTTTGCAGTTATCTATCTATAATTCATGTGGATCCTGTAATTGTTGCCATTCATCATCTCTTTTTTGACAAATTGATCAACAAAAAGAACATGAGCTCCTTGGATGAGTAATTCCCAAATTGGATTTAAATAATAGGATAAAAAAAAACATGAGAGCACATATTGCAATGCAGGGGAACTGATCTGGGATGAGATTTGACTTGGGCGCACAGGTGGGGAGGGGCGATGGCAGTGACTGGTTTGGGGATGGGGCACTGGTGCGCGGTCGGGTGGTGCTACACGAGGTTGGTCGCTGGCAAGCAAAAGTTGACTTTGAGAGTGAGCGAGTGAGGATAATTTAGTCATTTGATATAGGGGTTCATGATGGACCCAAAAATATGGTCCCCAGGCTAAAACGCGCCGATTTAGCCTGCCTCATTCATCAGGACAATTCCTTACGCTGTATTTCCCCTATTTGGTTTGGAGCAAAAATTACAGAGGAAAAAATAAATAGTGGTGGGGCTTATGTGTACAGTGACAAAAAAATTTCCTCCCACTTTTAGACGGAAATTGGTGGAGGAAGAGGTGAGATTTTTCATTTTACCATATTACTCCTCTCGCTGCGGCGGGAGATGCGCAGAGAGAAATGATGAGGTGGGGGAGGGTTTTATGGTGGACAATATCAGTTAAGATGTTGAATGGTTTTTTTTTTTTTATTTTTTTTTATTTTAATTAATATTTTTAAAATTTTTATCTAAATAATTTTAATTTTTCTATTACTATATTATTAAAAATAAATACAAAAAATATTCAAAATACAAGTTAAGTAAAATATATTTTAAGTAATATTTTTAAAATATTAGATTAATTAAAAATATTAGTTTTATTTTAAATAATTTTGAATAATTTATTTTTATTAATATTAATTTGATTTAATAGGTTGATATTATTTTAAATTATTAAATTAAAAATAGTAAAAAATTTTATTTGATATTAATTAATATAATTAAAATACTTTTTATAATAACATTAGGATAAAATTATCATTTTATAATATTAACTCTTTTTTTCCTTTCACTTTTCCACACAAATAAAAAAAAAATTCATTTTCATTCCCTCTCATTTTCCTTTCATTCGAATATACATATGAAAAATTCAAATTCACTCTTTTTTTTTTTTTTGCTTAATTTTCTTCTTTTCAATTTCTTTTTTTCATCCAAACATATCTTTAAAGTTGGCAATAAATAAAGACCTAGAGAATATCACAATATCACACTTAATAAGTAATTAATCACTATAAATAAAGTTCAAACTATTTTCATTGTAATTTCCTTTTCTTTTGTGTATCATAAGGAAGGTTCGTTTGACTGCTTTCGTTTTCTAAGACTTTGAATTTTCTTCGTAAAGATAAGATGTCAGCACAAGCCATCTGTCCCCACCGTCAAGCAGACACCCTCGCTGGCTGGGTAACTCGATTGGTCAACATAACACCTTTGGACCTTCACGTAAACTGAGAAAAGAAATAGACCTCGTCATACTTTTTAAACGAGCAAGGGTATTATCGTAATTCTACGTTCTAGACAGGGCCTATAAATGCGTGTGTACCCTTAGCGCTTGAAACAAGTGGGAAGTGAAACAAACTACGGCAATGGCAAGGCTTGTTCTGTTGGCGGTGTGCGCAGTTTGTGCTCTGGCATTGGCCTCTGCTCAGAGTGCTACCAATGTGAGAGCTACCTATAACTTGTACCAACCTGAGCAGCATAACTGGGACTTAGGCGCAGTGGGTGCATTTTGCGCCACTTGGGATGCTGACAAGCCCTTGGCATGGCGCCAAAAATATGGCTGGACAGCATTCTGTGGGCCTGCTGGGCCTCAGGGCCAACAAGCCTGTGGCAAGTGCTTGAAGGTACGTATGCGTATAATTCTAATTAATTTTTGGTTTTGCTTAAGCTGCTAAGCATAATATAGTTGTAACTAATTGGTGATTGGGACGGGGTGTTATGGCAGGTGACAAACACTAGAACGAATGCTCAACAAACTGTGAGAATTGTTGATCAGTGCAGCAACGGGGGCCTGGACTTGGATATCGGTGTGTTCCAAAAGCTGGATACGGATGGTAATGGGAATGCTCAGGGCCATCTTATCGTCAACTATGATTTTGTTGACTGCGGTGATTAAGCTACTCTGTGGACTTTGTAGCTACCTAGCAGGAATGATTCCTGCTGGTTATGATTATCTTTTATCTTTTATAGGAATAAACCAAATGATAAAGCACGGTGCAGGTGCTTTGTTTCTGAATAGCAATAATTTTCTGAATAATTAATAATAAAGTGGTGTTGTTACTTGTTATTATGGATTTGGAAGGGATAGTTACAGTATCGATTACTTAATTCGGAGTTCCATTGTGCATAATGACGCAACTATTGCTTAAATCTGAATGTGTGCGGAACTTGGACCTTTTCTTTTTCTAAAGTCAGATTAGTCGTACGTAATTGTAAATTTAGTACTCTGTTATTTGAATGCATCAAGTACTCCCTCCTTAACCTGGCATCAGCTTAAAGTTAATTAATTATCCGGGAACTCTCAACTTACAGTTTCTATTTTTAAATGAGGATTGATACTGAATCAAGTTATTTTTAGCTCTTTTGGAATTGTTCATGGCCACAAATAACTCTTCAAAATAGAATGATCTTGCGAAAACCTTGATAAAAAAAATGCTACATCAAGGAAGATTTGGTTGCAATAAAATTTTTAAATAAATACAAACGACATAAAAAATACCGAAATAAGATAATTTAATTAACACGATGTTAGAAGGAACCACGTATGGTGGCGCTGTTAAGCTTCAGGAAGAAGAGAAAAGTTAAAAAATTATATCATACTTTTCAAACGAACAAATTAAGGGTGTTTTCATAATTTTACCATCCTAGATAAGCTTGCAACGACATACAAGGAAGAATCAGTAAATTTCAGCAGATCTTCTTAAGCGATGCTCAATCAATCCAGCGTTACAGATACCTCTTGGAAAAAACTCCCAAAATGATCCCTATCAATTTTTATATAGGATAAATTAGCCTCTAATAAAAATAAACTAATAAATTGGACTCTAATATTTTAAAATATCAAACAAATTAATTCTAACAAAAATAAATAAATAAATAAATAAATAAATAAATTAGTTCTTAATCTTCTCAAAATCAAACAATTTGGTCTCGTTTAATTTTAAAAAAATTAAGGATCAATTTATCTGTTTATTTTTGTTAAGATTAATTTGTCTTTGTCACAACGTACCCGGAGGGCACCGCGACGAGAGGCAACAAGAAATATTGAAAAATGTAATTTCAATGGAGTCGCCACCAATTTTTATTTATGGAAAAAATCGGAAAAACCTTTAGTTTTGCAAAACTGGTCTTTTAAAGTAATTGAATTTGGGAGTCCAATTATGCATAGGGAAATGTGGAAACTTAATCCCACTGTACCTCTAATACATCCGTTTTACAACGGTTACCCTAGAGCTTATCATGCAAATTAATAACTTTAATAATATTGATTTTTCCCCTTAAGAACATAATAATTATTTACAAATAAAATAAAATAAGATTAGTACCACAACTATTTACAAAAAAGAAGACAAAATAAAATTAATATGATAATTATTTATAAAAGGAAAGAAAAGCAAAATTGATATAATAAAATAAAATAAAATTTGATTAGTGCAACAATTATTTACAAAAGAAATAAAATTAATATGATAATCATTTATAAAAGGAAAGAAAAGCAAAATTGATATAATAATTATTTACAAATAAAATAAAATACAGTTAGATTAGTACAACAATTATTTACAAAATAAAAGAAAAACAAAATTAATATGATATTTATTTATAAAAAGAAAGAAAAGCAAAATTGATATGATAATTATTCTCAAAAAAGAGTAAGATTAATATACAATTATTTACAAGAGAAAAGGAAAGTAAAATTAATATTATTTACAAAAAAAAAATAGAAATTCGTATAGCAATTATTTACAAACGAAAAAAAGGAAGTGAAATTAATGTTACAATTATTTAAGAAATTAAAATTGAACCAAATTTAAGAATATTTAATTTTTGATTTGACAGAGATTGTCTGCTCCTACGTATCCTTTGGTGCAATGAGGAATTCAAAATCACGTAGTTCTTGTAGAAAATAATTATGTGTTATATTGATTTTATTTATGAAAAAGATTCTTGAAAAGAAAAAAAATTAATCTACTTTTGCATAAGATTTAGGATAGCATGAGCTATACAATAAATCCTTACAATTCTCATAACCCTTGAGGATGGCTAAGCCATACATCAATATTAGAGATTGTTGCATAGATTTTAAAGATTAAAAAAAAATTGTTCTTATTATTTGAGTACAAAGGAACTTATTTTGTGTATATTGACAAGAAATAAAATTAAAAGTAAAATAAGAAATACAAAAAATAAAAATAAACCCCTAAAAACAAGAAAAAGCCCAACATTTTAAAAAGAAACAACAAAATATAAAAAATAAAACAAAACAAAAATGATAAAAGAAATAAAAAAAAAAAGAGGCACATAGGTGCTCCAAAATAATGGCAATGCACCACAGTCAACACCATTGCCAAAAGTAACGAGCAGCACCACGCCTTGCGTAATTTTGTTTTCCTTTGCATTTTTGTTTTTGTGAAATGATGATGTTGTATAAGTGAATGAGAGTGTTTTGTGAAGAACAAAAATAAACTGATGCAAAATGGCAAAAATGAAGTGACAATGTAAGTTGTGTTGAAAAAATACTAATGCAAAGTGATAAAAGTGAGTAACAATGCGTTAAATTGAAGAAACCAAAATGAGCTAATGCAACAATGAAAAAAAAAAAAGGAATAAGATGAAGCACAAGAGTGATACCAAAATGCAGCAATACTCTACTCTGATAACACCTTTCCCTTTTTCTATATTTTGCAACAATTCTGGTTCTTTTTTGAGTCCCTTTTTTTGTTCCCCCTTTCACACAATCATAACTTTTTTCTTACTCTCTACTCTCTACTGCTTTGCTTAAAAAAAAAAGGCCCCCTTCCCTCTCAATATTTGATTTATTTATAAGTGTTGAAGGGATCAAATGATATTAATCTGATTGATTCTATTTGGAATTTTACCTTAATGGTAATTGGTGGATTTGATTTGATTTGGATACAAATGCCAAAATTAAAAGATTTGACCAAATTTGTTTTTATTTATTCTGATTTGATTTTTTTCTTTTTTTGGGTCAAAACATTTCATAATTGGACTGTTTTCTTATTCTAAAAAGTAAATGGGCCAACTTTTTCTTTCTCTCTTCATTTTGTCTTTCTTTTTTTCCTCTTTTTCTTTTTTCTTTTTTTTTTGGTATGCCTCGGACAAAATATGGTGTTCACAATCTTATATTTTAAAAAATATAGACTAATTTATTAATTTATTTTTATTATAGGCTAATTTATCTTATATAAAAATCAATATAATCAGTTTGGCTTTTTATTCTAATTTTTGTTTAGTCCAGCATGTCAAAAATAGTGACACTATTACAACAGTAGTAGTGTCATGCTCCCTTAAAAAACGAAGTACGAGTGTTAGCCGTAAAATAACTGCATTCATATAATAAGTAAATTTAGTTTTTTAATGTTGATTATTTTACAATTTAGTTATAAGTCATTCTATAACCGAATCCAAAAGATCACCCAAGAATAGTCCTATTTGGTCAGGGGTTATCAACTTTATTTTGTTTGGTCGATGGAGTTATCAGCCTATCATCGCCCAAAACTCTTTGAACTCTTTATGTCAAGGCCTTGTGGACCGGGTTTTTGGGTCTGACTTGCTAGCACTTGGACTTGGTACTTTTCATGGCATAGGGCCCAATCTTCTACAATGTCCTAAACACGGACAGTCGATCATGATTTCAACACCTCTGTTGACCCCCCAAAAAAACAAGAAGACTACAACACGGTATATTGTAGCTGTATAATTACGATCATTATGCACTTTTGTTGGTTGGGACAAATGTTTGAAATCCAAAGTTCGTTAAGTGTATGATCGAAGTAAATCATAAAATGAAATAGATAATCTTTCTTCGTGAGCTAAAATGTAATTTATTAAGAGTGGAGGATAAAAATCGGATTTGGATACTCTTTTCAAAGTTTTCTACGTATTTGTTGCACTACAAAAAAATGGAGTTCCACACACAATATTATTGAGTAGGTTTACCTTTTATGCATTGCCGCATTCATATTTTCAAAGCTAGCTGCTACATATGGAGAAGGGTTAATTAACAATCGTCATACTTCATAATTAGATCGCATCCCCTGCAATTACATTATCTGGATGGTGACGACATTAATTAATTGCTCTAGACAGAGTCCAAATCTCGTATATGCTGTGTGTCCTTTGATCTCATGCGGAACGATTTTCTTGCCATTACTAATCACGAGTTTGGATTCGCGGGGCATAAAAGGTACAAAAATATGATAGGAAAAGTTGAATTATAATTTATATGCAATATTTTTTAATACGAATTTTAAAGTAAACGAGGCGCGTCCGAATGAAATGAATAACACTTCGAAGTATACTGCCAGAAAAAGTGGCGGCCCTTAAAGATAAAACATCAAAGAAATAAACGGATTTTGCGCCCTCATAAATTTATAAATTATAAGCCTAGTAAGTAGTAACATTACAGGGATTTGGTAATCAAGTTTCTGCTGTAGCTCTGCATCTTGTGCCTTATTATACGGTTGAGTTGATGATCCGTTACTTTGCATGCGTCGGCAATTACCGCGTACCTATCCTCTATTAATACATAAGTTTATTAATGTGCGAAGTACCATTTGTGTATGAGATTCTTAGGCTTTTCTATCAACATCTATACATGTAAGCTAGCCACCTCATGCAAGTTTAAGCGGTTAAGTTAGTTTAACTGGCAAGTCTTTAAGGAGTTTGCCAAAAACTTGTGTGTAAATAACAGAATCATAACTGAAGTAAAGAGATGGCTTTGTGACGACATTTATTTATTTACTTTTTAAGGTTGTGCAAGTAATTTTTCTCATTTAGACACCATCAATCAAGCATTAGCTGACAGTTTTATTTGAACAATTTGTGAAACCATATTTTCATTTTTCTGCGAAAGCAATGTCGCTAGCTTAGCTTTGTCTGCCACTATAACATCATATTTATTTACCTATAATTGAACGATCCGAATTGACTTTCGGAAATTTAAGAATACGCGAAAATTTTCAGGCACGGTTAAAACTTGGAAGAATACAAGTTCCGTTGCTTTCCGCCCAAGTCTTGGGTAGAAAGGAGGAGTAGTATTATTTATCTTTATTTTGGAATTCATTTTAAGTGGAATATATTAAGATGTCTCTTAATTATTGTTGGTGAAAAAAAATAAAAGTTATTCTCAATTAATAATTAAGGAATACTTTAATATATTTATTTAAAACGAATTCCAAAATGATTATGAATGTATTTTTGAAACACGGGTGAACATGAAAGTGCAAAGCGGTGATAATAGGGAGGGGGTGAATAGTGGAAAACGTGTAGGGGCTTGAAGAACAATAGTCAAACGCTCATAGCAATAGGCGCACCACGCACCACGCACACGCAGTTGGCGCAAAGTCAAGTTCAGTAAAACAGTAACAAACAATCCAAAAAAAAAAAAAAAAAGCAAAAACAAAAACAAAAAATGGAAGCTCAAGTTAGCGTCGCGTGTTTGGGTAGCGGATATACTCGTATACACAAGACAGGAACACAAACCGGAGACAACACAACACGCACGGCACGAAAAGCGTTGGTGTTTGTTACTTAGTAGGAGAGACTGTGGTGTAGTTAGTCTTATGCTTTTCCTCTCTTTTCTTCTCTTCATGCTTTTTCTTTCTTCCTCCAACAACAATAGCAACAACATTCGACGTTGACGCCTTCGCTCTCCGAAATTCAACGTTAATTATTGTCGTGGCAACAATCCAGATCCGCAGTTTCGAGAGGAAGGGGGATTGGAACGAGAGATGGTGGCTCAGCAGGTGGTGAAGGTGAAGCGGCGGACGCTGGAAGCATGCATGACATGCCCTCTCTGCCATAAGCTCTTGCGCGACGCCACCACCATCTCACTCTGCCTTCACACCTGTTCGTCCCTCAACTCTTAATGCTTTTCATTACTATTCTTTCGATCTGGGTTTCTTCATGCCATGTCATACCACGCCATGCTGCGCGTATCACAATCTCGATTCCTTATTTGATTTCTGCCCTTATTGGTTTTGGGTGTCTTCGTGTGTCCGCGTTTTCACCCTCCTTCCTTATCCTCCCTTAATTGATATTCAATTTCAATTAGCTGGATTTTCATGATTTCGGTTGGCATTCGTTTACTCTATTCGTCCGTGTTCCTCGGATCCTGGTCTTAATTATATTATCTCATAAGTATTTGCTCTTTATTGTTTACTCATTTATATAACACGACGGGAACGTTAAACGTGGTTTTGTTACAGATGGAGCGATATCGTCAACTAACATGATACATTCTTTCTTCTTCTTCTTCTTTTTAATTTCTATGGTTTGACTCATCGGCAATGGAATTGGTTTAAATTTAATTGTGTCAGTTGAGTCTTCTTGCATCGCTTAGCTATTTTCCTTTTTTAAAGTATAGATATGAACTCCGAAACCGAGGTGATATTATTATTTGTCGTCCCCATCTTATTACTCAGACAGTCTTTTATGAACTTATGCTCAAATGCCAGCACTATAAAACCCTTTCTTCTGGCACGTTGTCAAGTACATTTTGTTAATCTTGTTGATACTAGAGAACTAGGACAAATAATTTTGGTCACCATAATAATGTCACTCGGTGCTTTCTTAGTTTGTTCGCCTCTTTAATATCTGTCTATCGAATAATCTTAATGGTTAATGCAGCTTCTTGACGAGCTGTAGATGGGATGGGATTGAATGTAATAATATGTTGATTTTACAATTCCAGCAGCACTTCATATTTATGACATTATTGAGCTGTACATATACACTTTTGGAACATATTCTGATTGACCATTTCAAGTATCTTTTTGTGCAATACATTGAACATTGAACCCTGCAACAGTTTGCAGGAAGTGCATATTTGAGAAGCTTTCAGATGAGGAGGCGGATTGCTGTCCAGTATGCAATATTGATCTGGGCTGCCTTCCAGTGGAAAAACTCAGGTTGGTTGTTGTCCGTGATTGCTAATTTAGTGTAGCAATTTGTGTGACTTGCAACTTCTTTGAATTGGCAAAACAAAACATGCTGTTGGAATGCCTGGCTGTGAACATATATTAATATCTGTTTGTTCAGATAAGCTGCTGCTTCTTCTTCTGCATCGTTCTCTCTTAGCGCCCATCTTTGTTTGCAGAAGAGAACACGCAGTTACAGATGTACCAATGCATCTGATCAAACCTACAACTTTTAGTTCTTAACTCTCTTCCCTTTATTTATTTTACTATGTATTTCTGAAATTTCTAGTTAAGTTCCTTTTCTTTCTTTTATTAGGATGCCTACTTTTCCCCCTAGCTTTAGAAATGTTACTATCTGGTACTTTCTCCCAAATCATAAAGTATTATTTGTTGAATCTGTATTGAACATTGTAACAGATAACTGTAACTAATGACCTAACATAACCATTTGGACACAAAATTTTCGTTTAGCAAATATTATCAGTTTTATTTTGTGAGGCATCCTTCTGCTTAAATTGTAAAAACTGCCCATGACTTAGAATTGCATTGAAATTGCATCTTACATGTGCATTTCATCTGGTTCTGGTATATCTTCTTCATTAACAAATAAATGGAACATTCCATCTGCAGCATCTGATTTTTGGTGAAGACTGATTTTAATACTGTAGTCAATGTGAAAATCCCACTCAGAGTGAGGTCTTCCTCATCTCCAAGCATATTAGAACTCCTTTTGGTTAGGCCTATCTTTAAATCTTGAACGACTTATTCTTAAAGTATTGCACGTTTTAGATGACTTTTTTTCTGAGAAGAAAATTCAGATGACTAATAGATCTGTTCATAAATAAAATGTGTGCTTGTTAATTATCTGCAGGCCAGACCACAATTTGCAAGATATTAGAGCCAAAATATTCCCTTTCAAGCGAAGAAAGATCAAATCCCCAGAAGTTGTTCCTCCAGTATCCCTGCCAGCAAAAAGGAAGGAAAGATCACTTTCATCATTGGTGGTTAGTGCTCCCAAAGTTTCAACTCAGACTGGCCTTACCGGAAAGAGAACAAAAACTGGTACAAGAAAGGCACCCGCTTTACGTGGATGCAATTTTCTTCTTGAAGAATCCATAAAGACAGAAGAAACATATGGTGAAGATAATCTGGTAAGAGCAGTCTCTCCTTCATCAAAAATGATTGCTCAAAAAATGAAAGGCAGGCATGGGATAATGGACACTAGGACTCAAATTACTTATCTATTTTTGGTTGGACTTTTACTTGATGCTTCATGGGATTCCTGGTAGTTATGCCTCTGTTTCACGTGATAATGGCCATGCATGAATTATATTGTTATAGGATTCATCCATCGCCGAGCCTTCTAAGAAGCATAGGCCCAATGAAGATACACAGAACAGTATGGAACTTACAGAAGGGAAGACTGATCTCTGGACGCCCTTGAACTGTCTTGTTGAAGCTGCCAATAGAACAAAGTCCTCCAGATCAAACTCACAAGGGACTCCTTATGCCAAGTTAGAGTCTCCAACTACTCCTCATGGTGGACTTGACATGTCTGAAATTACAACCAAATCAGACCCACCTACTTCTGTCCAGAGTGAATTACACATGCCTAAAACCAAAAACAAGGATAATGGACATAAAAAGTTCGGAGATGACAAGAAGGGAAGCACCTTGCCTTCAGGACCAGTGAAGCGAAGAAGGCTGCGTCCTGCTAGTCAGAAAAGGACAGAAGCATCTGAGATGTCTGCCTCAGGCCAAGTCATGCTAGATACAACAGGGAGCAGGTGCAACAGAAAAAACAGTCCTATTTGGTTTTCATTAGTTGCTTCAGAAGATCAGTAAGTTACCTTTTTTTATACAGAGATCTTATAAATCATGAAGCATTTATCTTCTTTGGACCCTAATGTGTTGGATTGATGTTATTATTCAGGAAAGGAGATGTTCCCTTGCCACAGATCTCAGCATGTTATTTAAGAATAAAGTAATCCTTTCAACTCCCATTATTTTTTCTGCCTGTCTGATTTTTTTTCCCTCCGAAGTTTTTGTTTGACTTTGCAACTTAGCAACTGTAACTTTGGCCTGTGAATTGACATGGATTTTGTTTTCTTTGTGCCAAAATTCTGCTAAATTTCAATAAAAAGATACAAATTGTGGTTTTGACTGTTCATTCATAAAAGGAATTTCAAAGCTGTAGGTCGAGCTGAAATCAAGTTTCACTTTAGCTAGGTAAACATCTAAATTGCAGATTAAATGGCAACCTAAGAGAGAAAATAAAAAGACAGCAGACATGTGAAAGATATATGTATCTCCGATAAGAAATTCAACTTTTCAATAATATAGTCTTTCCTCTCTCATCCAGAGTTAAAGTTCACTTGTGTTTCTTCAGCTTGTAACATCTGAGTTTAGACATACTAGGTTTATGTCTATCGAAGTTGGATACTTATGCACTCTGCCTTCTTGATCATAGTAAGTATGTTTCCCCAAAATTTATGTTGTAACAAACAACTCTCTATTCTGTATAAAGGGATTCCTCACCCTTGCTGATGTAAGTGGCCACAGAAATGGTGGCAAAGACTTCCACACTGCATTCTAAGAAAGTTTAATGTTCAGGTAGCAAATGGGGCAAATCTCAGTTAATTGAAACTTAATTTTCAACCAATTTGCTGAGGAGAGCTATAGGTTTAGAGAACAGAAGTTTATATATATATATTTGGCTTCATATTTATAGTTCAATGGATGTATATATATATATATATATATATATATTTTTTTTTGCTTCATATTTATAGTTCAATGGATGTACAGGAAATATGTACTTATACTCTTAAACAACTTGGTTTGTATGTGATTTCTTATTTTTCCCCCCTTTAAACATATGCCAAACAGGCCGTAGAAGCCACAATAGCTGACTCATCTTGTTTCCTTTTCTCATTATTTTATTATCACTCTTGTAAGATTTCCTGTTCTTCATCATTTTACTCGTTTCAATTTTAAGTTATTATGTACCTCTGTGATTTATGCTTATTCAGTCGCTAAATGATTCTAAAACCTTTAAATAATTAATTATGCTTAATGAATAGACCTTTTATCTTATGGTTCTCTTTATCCTTACTTGAATTAGTCTGCTTAGAGGTAAACATCAAATATTACATTGTGGCCTTGTGGGACCTTATTTTGCAGTTCTAGTTAAGGAGGAGTTGGAGCCTTTTTGTTGTGCTTATTTTGCGGTCATAAGCATGTAATTCTGATTCTAATCTCATTGCAGGGATGGTACTGTGCCTGTCTCATTTATTCAAAAGTACCTTGCAAAGAAGCTTAATCTAGCCAGCGAAGCAGAGGTGAGCTTATTATACCTGCTAACAACTAATAATGGTTGCTATTCTCCCCCCCTCTCTTCTCGCCTTCTCTCTCTCTCTCTCTCTCTCTCTCTCATGTATTCTAAATTCTTCCTTTATCTTTCTGCATTTGTCTTTGGTTGAAGGTTGTAATTATGGTGAAAATGCTTGGGGTCTAAATTTGCTCTATGAATATAAGGTGTCTAGTGTCTACTGCGTTGTTATCTGAGAAAAAAATTGCTCCAGGAGGCCCAACTAGTGCTCTGAGGAGGCTAGAATTTAGGGCGTGTTTGGAAATTGAAAGATTTGTATTTTTTTCATGATTGAAACAATAAATTGTTCAAATGCACAAGTATGCAGCACAGTACCCTGCAACTATCTTGTAGTTGTTGGTTGATGGCCTGATTTCCAGTTCCATAAGCTATGTGAACCTCAATTACCTTATAATTTGCAGGCTTATGATTTGAACTTTTTTTGAAGTTTTGGAAGGAAGTTTGCTAACCACAATTTTGATTCTAAATGAAAAAATAGTTGTTTAAATGATATATATACAAGAATTTGCTGGTTCATTATTGGTGGCATGGTTTGCTGCTGTTTTCTACAGGTGGAAATAATGTGCCGGGGTCAGCCCGTGCTGCCATCTTTGCAGCTGCATAACTTAGTGGATCTGTGGTTCCGCACAGCATCAACCTCAAAAAAGATACCGGCATCTGTTGGCTCCTCGGCTAAGGACTTTGTGATGGTTTTGTCATATTGTCGAAAGGCAATACCTCATTGAGATTGTTTTCCATACTACTCATATTATGTTGCCTCCATTACTTTGCATAGATATTCAACTCCTTGATAAAATTATCTGAGATTTTCATGCTTAGGAATTTGTTCATTTAATTTATGCCATGTTATGAATCTTGGTAATTTGTTTTCCTCATAACCTGATAATATGTACCATCCAATTTTGCATCATATGCTTTAGCTGCTGTTCTTCTTAGCATTGTGAAATATTTAGTATTATCTGTTGACCTAATGATGTTTTCCCCTTCTTAAGAATCAAAACAAGAGTGGTAATAAATCAGTAAAACTGTGGGGTACCCTTCCTCCCTCAAACCAGAAAGAGATTTATGGGGTAACCGTCTGAAGGCTTTGACCGTGCTACTTTGCAAAACCCGTCGTGGGAACTTTAATGATGCAATTGGCAACGCAAGCAAAATACAGTAGTTTTTTTTTTCGTGTTTTTAATTCATATCGCCATCTCATCATATCATGTGAAAATAAAAATAGGCACGAGAACTTTGATATTTAAAAAAAGAAAAAAAATAGACACAAGAACATAAATTAGATCTTAAAAATTTTAAGAGAATCATATCCATATAAAGTGCATATATGACATGGTTATAAGTAAAAAAATATAAATCTTTCTATGTGACATGGTGATACTGACACGTAAAAAGAAAATTACAAGAGCATTGTAATCCAGCAAAAACACCTTTCACATGTTTAGGCAGCTTCATCATGCAGTTTGACGTGCTTATTCAGCTGTTTCACAAAATGAAAATTTGCCCAGTGTGTTTTTTTGAAAAAATAAATGATGTACTGTATACATAATACAACAATAATTATATGCAAAGATATATGTATGTAAGTAATGATGCAAAAAAAATTATAATGATAGTATATTAAAATTAAGTTATTTTATAAAATGTTTTAGATCAAAATGTATATTATAATTTTAAAAAGGAAGATTACAGTTCTGTAATATGTGAGTGTTTTAAATATTACATCTCCAAAATTTGGCACAATATGATAAATAGCCAGATTACGCTAAAAACATAAAGCAACAAAGAGCCATAGACGGCAAAAATATATTTTTAATGCTCACCGTCTCTTTTCTGCTATTTCAATAAATGCACTAATGCTGCGACAAATTTCAAAGATTTCAAACAACCATAACCTTTATAATTAGCAAGGTATCAGTGAAATTGATAACTGACTGACTGTACGAGAGTACCTCATTACAGGGGACAATAACACTTTCATTTTTTTGTTTTATTGGAAGAGAAAAAAAAAGTATTACATTAATAAGGCTGCACTATCCGCAATGTTTAAGTCTCCTCTCCACTACATGACATTGGCAAAGGCCAAATCATGAATTTTTCTCAGCTGTGCCATGAAATTTCCTACCGGCTTCGACAGCTTCCCTGTAACACAATGAGATACAAATGACTTCATTTCCTTGTGCATAGTGTAGTGTCTATATGCCAACAGTGTTAATAAATGAAATAGTATGAAGACCTGAACGCATTTACAAGCTCCTTATTTTCAGGATCAAGCTTTACTCCCTCATAAAAAGCATTTGCAGCTTCATCAAACTTCTGCAGCAAGGATAGCCAAGTAAAGTTTTAGAAATATGAATCACATATCCTGTGCTAATGTGAAGGGGCAAAGGATTTATGGATTGCATTCATGCCTGCAACATTCTCAATGCTGCCCCTGCCCTATAACAAGCTTTTGGCCAATCCGGTCTTAATGCTCTGCAGGCCTTTGCATCAGCTAAAGCATGCTCAGCTTGACCCAGCCTAATCCAACAAAGACTTCTATTGGATAGCAAAGTACCATCAGTGGGGTCCAGATCAATAGCCTGTGAACACAATGCAAATAAAGAAAGGAATTCATAAATTGATCATCATATAAAATGAAGACACAGGCAGTTATTTTTCCCAAACTATGCTAGATAAGCATGCTTGAGCAAAGTAAGTACTAAACAGATGAAAACCACAGAACAGGAAGAAATTCAAGAGTCAAATGAGACATCAGAAGGCTTTACTTGTGTATAAGAATCTATGGCCATGCTATAGTCTTTCCTTTTAAAGGCCTCATCCGCTCTTGATTTTGCTTCTGCTGCTCTCTTTTTGACTTCAGGTGCCACCTAGATAAGTTCAGAACAATTATGACAGATACAAGATAAACTACACACATTAGCTGAAAGTTCAGAATATCTTTTTTTTTTTTTTTTGAAAAAAAAAATTATTATGCTCAAGATATAATGAAAGTCATTCATGTGCAAACCTAATAGCTTTAGGGAGAGATGGCTCATGACATATTATAACAACAAACATTCTATCACTGATTACCTACTTGGCAATATATTAAAAACTCATATTTCAACCAGAAAAGTTTAAGCAAGTAACTTGATATGGTACAATCAACCAAAAGAGTGATAAACAGAATCCAAAGATAGGACGAATGCAATGGCAAACAACAAAGATAATGCAGAACCTCTGAAGCAATAAATTAACAACTAAAAGAGAGACAGAACAAGAGAAAAAACCATTTTGATTGAATAAACATAATTGAATTGGACTTACATATTTCTTCTATGTTTACACTGTGTGTGCAGCTATAGACATTTTATAGTACAGATGTAACACTAATTATAAAAAACATACAGCTAATATACAATTAAGAAAGGACATGCACACCTCAGGGACATTTTGCTTCCGAGAAACAGTATCCTTGGGCTGGCTAGTTTCTTTGGCATTTACTGACTCATCCTGCAAATTACCTTAATACTTTAGTAATATAAAAGACCAAGAAATCCACTTTGTCAAACAAAATGCAAACAAGCATCAGAGAGCACTAGGTGTATATTTTTAGAACCTTGAGAAGACTATGACCGAGATTATATGGTTGAGTAGAATTTTTGAAACAGTTAAAATAATTGAGAATATTGGTAGTGACAGAAGTATATAGAGCCCATTCTTTGATAAAGGACGGAATCTAAGGTAGTTGGCTTGTGCAGAGGGTATATTTTCTGTTTCCTGACACTAAATTTGTAAAGCTACACTGAAATTCTAGGCCCTCTTCTTTGTGACAAAGTAAAAGCAGAACATTTACTTCTGGACAACCTACAAAGATACAAGGCAAGTACTGGTACTTTAAGAGAAGTATGTAATTATTGCAGGCATGGTTTCATAGTTATTTGATGTTCTTGCAGCAGTGATATGGCTTAGCTCAAGCCATTGGGAAAAAAGAAAATTCAAGATTTCAGTACCTGTTGCTTCTTAGTTTCAGACTGCATATACTCAATTATCCCATCAATAGTCCAGGTAGGAACAGTATCAATTTTGGAAGTCAAGGGGAACAATATCTCAACAGCTCCACGATTGCCCCTTGCAGCTGCAACCTGTATTGGCTTTATACCATCCTGGATGCAAACAGATGTCAAATTTTACTCCAAATATTAATGAAACCGATTGTTTACCACAACAAGAAGCACTGCATGTGACACCGACAAGCAAAGAGACACAAATGATATTGATACTGGAAATTTGGAAAGATCTTGGAAACACAAATAAAAATGAGACTTTTGTAATCTTAGGAATAATCAGTGGACTCTTAGCAATATTTTGTTGGCAAATCATTGCTACACTCTTCACAGTAGAAGGTGATAAGCCAAAAAGATAACACGGCTTATTATCTGACTCACCTCATCAGAGACATTAGGATCAGCTCCAGCTTTCAATAAGCAATTTATAAGTTCCAGACTTCCATTATCAGCTGCAATGTGCAAAGGAGTTGCTCCACCAGCAATAATATTCACTTTAGCACCTGCCTGCATACAATAAAAATTCAAATATAACAATATCAATATGGATGGGGCACAGGATGAAATATACAGGAAGAAAGTAACATCTTACCAACACAAATACCCACAAACTGATACATCCATCTAAACCACTAAAAACGAATTTTTCAAAAACAGATGTAATGGGAAAGTCTTTGTTAACTGACTTATAATGTTGCAATACATTCCTTTTGAATAAAAACAATTGTCTATTTTCTTTCTGTAAATTAGATATCAACTGCAATAGTTAATTTGTGTAAGTCTCTCTATGTGTGTGTGTAGAAACTCTTTTACCATCCCATGGATAAGAAAAAATTTCCCCCCAAAATCCACATTCATTTGGATAGCAAAAGAGACATCTTTCAAAAATTTATTGTTCAACAAATACAAGGTTCAATTCAATCCAGCTTTGTATAGCTTTGAACATATTTTTACCTACATGAATCCTCCTTCTGTGTCTCATTACTGAATATATATATATATATATCCCTTCCATTAGCCATCTTTCCCAGTACAGTTTTGTAATACTAGGCTTATATAATTTGAAATAACTGATGCTTAACAATATAGAACATGGCAATAGATTTTCAATTTGATTGCCTTGTCATACGTAAAGTTGATAATAATTTTTTATGGCATTACTGCTCCTCCAATAAGTCACTTAGCATCAAATCATTACTTCTGTCTGTGATTCTACGAAGGATGCTGGTTGTAAACATTCATCCATAATCTACATCACATATTCCACCATATATACCAATAAATTTTCTACCATGTTAGAGTATCTATAAAATTTTGTAACACGTATTCTATCATTCTGTGTTTTATAGATCCAAAACACATATATGATATAATTGATTTGCTGGCCATGAAATTCACGTTGACAAGTTGAAAAATTGGAGTATGGAGACTGCAATCTAATTTAAAATTACAGAGTAAAATGACAGGACAAACAATGGCTATAGTGAAACTATAAGTATTGCAACGGAAAATAAGGAAACTGAAAAGAAAACAGTACATAACCATAACTATTAAGTTGCAATGATGAATAAATGAATGAATTGCACTGTCAGCCATCTCTTGCCAAACTCCTTTTTAGGAGCTGAACTAATTTGTGTTTCAGTTTAAATTAAGCATTTACAATCCATCAACAACTAGAAGTTTAAGAAAGGTGTGGAACCTGAATTAGCAGCTCTAAGCATGCCAGGGAACTGGCAGCCACAGACGAAAGGAGTGGGGAAATACCATCATCAGTTTCAGCATTAGGCTGAAAACAACATCCACAAGATGAAATGGAAAAAATTTAATTATAGCTGCTTCACTATTAGAATAGTTCTATTCTATAAAATATAAATCACGAAAAAAAAAAATAATGTCTCATTTGAATACAGCATACTTATGAAATATAATTTGTTAACCACAGTATGTAACAAGCATATTACACATAAAAAAATGCACTATAGTTAAAATGTGTTCTGAAGTGCAAAATATATTGGGCAGCCATGAATCAAGCAAGAAGAATAAATTAATCCTAGGGTCATTAATCCTAGTGATCTAAGCAAACAGATACCAATAACAAGGAAAATTGGTAAAATGTTCTGATTACACTAACTAATGCATAGAATTATAGGTGTAGAAATAAGAAAAGAATTTCCGCTACTATAAAAAATTGAATATTGACATGTTGAATGAAATTTTTTTTTTTTTCATAAGTCCAAAGAAATTAGTTTTTGTAAAAAGAAACTGACACTAAGGGTTTGTCTGGGAGTTATATGGGAAAGGAAGGGGCAGGTATCATAGGAGAAGGAAGGGTAGGGGAAGGAGGGACATTAAAGGGTTTAACCCTTGGTTTGGGAATTAAAAATAGATAAGGGAAAGGGAATGAAGGGTTTATGAAATCCTCCATTCTGCGCAGAACTCTAATCAACCAGAGGTGGTTTTTTGAGGATTTTGAAGGATTTATAAAAGTTCTCTCATTTCCTTTCCCTCCTTTTACGTAACTCCCAAACAAAGGGTAGATATATATTAAACCTTCCGATTCCCTCCCTTCCCCCTCTAAATCTAATTCACACGCACCCCCTAAGTGATACTCCACATATCCAATTAAATGGGTATAAAATTCCTTGAGAAACAATAAAGGTCTGATTGTGTAAAATTCCTGAAGACAGAGTAGTTGGGAGCACCTCAGTAAATTATTTAGCATCAAACCACCAATCAACTATATTATCAAAAGCAACAAAAGATAAAAAATGTGAACCTACATTTGCACTGTGTTCTAGTAGAACAGTGACAGCAGCTTCTTGGCCATGACCAGCAGCCCAAACCAATGGCGTTCCTGCATCACTTTCTAAATCAGGATTAACCCCTTTAGAAAGCAAATGATTAAGCAGCTCAGTATCTCCTGCAACGAAGCAAAAATTACAACAAAATCAGAAGATGAACAAAGCAAAGGTAACGAGGTCGCGAAGCTTAATAATACTTTTCTAAAATCACCTAAAGGAGAGATCATGAAAGCAGATCTAAAACTAATTCAATCTCTTGCAAAAGCAAAAAGAAATCCAACTACAAAATAGATAAGGAAAAAAGAGACAATTAGAAAGTCAGAATAGACCTATCGCTGCAGAATGGTGCAAGGCAGTAGCCCCTAAATTGCTAGCTATGGTAGGATCAGCACCACAGTCAATGAGATATTTGGCAGTAGCAGTGTGTCCCTGACGAGCAGCATGAATAAGAGCAGTCTCCCCTGAAAATCAATAGCATATTCAAAAAGTTAGCAACTTGCTAATCAGAAATTAAAAGTAAAAAAAAGCCCACTAAAAGGGTATTCAAATATATTAATTGTAAATATAAATATTCCAGATATATATGAGAGACACACCATCATCATCTTTAGAATCGACATGGAGCTTCAATTCCTCCAGCAAGTACTTGCAAACCTCGGTTTGGCCCTTAAGCGCCGCAAAATGCAGCGCTCCTCGCTTGTTTCCATCCTTAATTGACTCCACTGTTTTTGCCAAATCCTTGCCCTCATCGAGGTGCGTCGCCAAATCTGCGAAAGCACGCACAGATGAGAAAGTTTGAAGGGCAAAAGCAATAATCAGATCAGATTGAAAGGGGGTTCTTAGTTCTTACTCTTGAGGAGATCAAGATTGCCAGTACGAGCAGCGTTGAGAAATGACTGAACTTTCTCCCTCACTGCATCGATTTCAAGAAACCAAGACAACCTTTTAAACTAAACTAGTGTGCGAATAACAATAGCAACATTAAAAAACTTCATCAATAAATAGAGAGAGAGAGAGAGAGAGAGAGAGATGAGACCTGCAAGAGCGTCGGAAGCATCGGAAGCCATAGGATTGGAAGTCGCCAGCTTTTGGACTCAAAACACACTTGACTTGGCTTCACTGTGTGAGTGACACTGTGAGAGTGAATAACAAACTTTCTTGTGGTTTCTGGGGTTTATTATGATTGTCCCTTCCAATAAACCCAAAACCCTTTTTCTACACGTTGTCGTTGACGTATGTTTGTCTCCAATGTTTCCTATTTAACACGCCAAACTCCATATTTTTTTGCCGCGCGCGCGTGTGAAAATTACGGAGCTCTTTTTAGGGTGCGTTTGGTAGAGGGGTTGATTTTTTTATACCTGGGAATAAAATTCTTAGAAATGCTTTTCTCAGGAATAGTTTTTCAAGGCATATATTTTGTAAGCATTTGGTAGACAGATTAAAATTTAGGAATGTTATCAAATATATCTGAGAATAGATATTCCTATGTTTGGTTGATATTAGATATTCCCGGGAATAATGAGTAATTTTTCAAAAATACTCTTAACATGCTAAATTTAAATTAGTATTTTTAACTCAAAAATTAATAATTTTAACTTAAAAATTGATAAATTTAACTCAAAATTAACAATTTTTAACATAAAATTAATAATTTTAATTGATAAATTAACACTTTTTACTAAAAATTAACAATTTCAATTCAATCACAATATCTATACACAAGTTCTAATGTATCACAAGCCTTGCTATGACAGAACCGAGCAATATATATGACAACCTGCAATGGAAGAAAAATGAAGGAAATAGCAAGATAGCTTCACATGCATACGTATTAATGAAAAAAAAGAAATAGCAACTAACTCCAACTCATCCAAACAAAGTGCTTCAACATAGACAGTTGATGTTAAATGCACCAAAAAACAAAGTTGTCCACAACATCACCATACCATACACTAAATCAAGCTCTCCACAATATTATCATAGTATACACTACATCCAATAACTACTGCAAGCCAAAAAATAATGAGTAATAGTGTGCAGCATATCAATTCCCACTACATCCAATAGCTACTGCTTACATGAGTTCAAATTTACTACATATTGAAACCCACTATATAAGGGCTATCAAATTATACAAAAAACTTAATTCAAGTCCCATAGTTATCATGAAATAGAGAGGTTAAGCATGCTGGCCAAAGACATCCAAGACCAATACCCTTCTATCTTCTGCTGCAAGGGTGAAAAGATAATCAGTCAAATACTTGTCTTGTGTAATGATCCTACCAGCTCTAACCCTTTCTTGAATTGACAAGCCATCAATTTCTTTCAAGATATTAGTTACATTCATTCTTCTATCAACTGCCTCCTTCTCATGCTTGAAGCAAGACACAAGTTCATACATATTTCTAGATGATTCCTGATGAACATTTGTTAAGTTGTCAATTGTTTCAGCCAATGACTCAATCACATCTAAGCTTTTGCCACCTCTCTTTCTTTTCTTCCTTTCTTGGGCAGATGAAGAACCCACGCTAGCAGGGGTTGTATTCTCACTTTCAGACAACTAAAAACACAATATAACTCAATTTAATCACTAATAAAACAGAAACACTACTCCGCAAAATATTACTTTCTAGTTTTCTAATACAATGTACTAGAAATTTCAACACCACTCACTTTAATCAATGGAAATTCATCAAAAGCATGCTGCATCATACACCTAATTTGAGCTGAATAATTACATTCTAATTCATCATAAGCCTAGGCAAAAAATTATTTGCAAATGCTGTATCATAAATTTCACATTGCACTAGATCTAAATCTACAATTGGCGAACTAAAATTAAAAGCATTGTTAAAGACCAAAATCAATAGACCAAATATGAATTAATTATAATACAATATAACTCAACTCAACCACTAATAAAACAGCAACATCACTTAACAGAATATTATTTTCTAGTTTTTTAATACAATACACTAGAAATTTCATTAGAAGCATGCTGCAGTTTCTATTTCAAATATATAATTTTTAGAAAAAAATTCGATCTTAAATGTATGTATACCTGAGAATTACTCTCAAATTCAGCTTCTATTTCATCGACATTTGCATCTATGCTTTCATGCACGTGCATGTCATTCAATTGTGTTTGAAGCTCGGCCTCCAAAGCAGCAACCGCTTCAGCTGGATCTTCTGCATTTGCTCTCTGGGCTCGATCTTTACCAAAAACTACTCCCAATTCTTCAAAGTGAGGGAATGGCTTGTTGTAAAGACCGGTAGCATTAGGATGTGACTAAAAATCAAGATTAAACCAAGAAAATAGTTACTAATAAAAACCAAAAATGTATGAAACTATACTCATAAAAGTATAGATTTTACCATCACCCATTCCTTGAAAATTTCCTTTTCAACCACAATCATTTTGTCTTTATCATTCCAACCAAAGCCACTAGCTGCAGGTCCCATCATTTCAACAATAGCAAAGTAATGCTTCTTCAACATCTTGACCCTAGACTCGATATGTGGACTAGCTTTAAGACCACAACTAGGAAGCTTTTCGTTAATCATTCTTTCCAATTGCTTTGTATAATCAGGCTTAAATGTTCCATTTTCACACTTCCATGGAGTAGCAGCAAGCTGAACTAAGCACTCAACCAATTTTGAATCTTCTTGAGGCGACCATTGGCGCTTAGTTTGCTTTGCATTCGGTTGTGAACACTCTTCCATTGCTTTTCAATTTAATTATGTTGTGCAATTTAAATGAAGACATACATTTTACCAACATATTAATGGAAGTAAATGAAACAACAATATATCAATTAAGTACCAATATACATGAAATAAACATTAAATCCATCAAATAAGTTCAAATACATGACTGAAAATATCAAATCGCAGTAAAATGCATAAACAATAAACAATAAACCACACAATAATAACAGACAACCCTCAAGCACGACGTCCTCTCCTCCATTTGTCCCACATATCTTGAGCAAGCTCATCTCTCTATCTCAATATGGTGGATCAATTCACCATCTGGCTCCGGATCATTTGGCATATATTCACCTTCTCTTCCATCATTAGGATCTATGGACATCGCCCTTCGAATATGGTTATGCAGAAGACAACAAGCAGTTATGATTCTTCCTTATGTCTTAATAGGATAAAAGGATCTCCCTCTCAAAATTGCCCATTTCGCTTTCAATAAGCCAAATGTTCTTTCTACAACATTTCTAACTTGTGAATGTTTCATATTAAAAAATTCTTGGGGTGTAGTGGGTTGATTTCCTTGATTGAAAAGACTCAAATGGTATCTCTGCCCTCTATAAGGTGCAAGAAACCCCTCACAATTCATGTATCCAGCATCACATAAATAGTAATAACCTAAATACGACATAAAAACTTTTAGTGGAAATAAATGGGAAAAAAAATTAATTGATTACTTTGATAATGTATTAAAACTCTAAATGAATACCTTGTGGAACACTAAAACCATGATTATGAGACAATGCATCTCGTAATACCCTAGAGTCAGCTGTTGAACCCTCCCATCCAGACATTACATATATAAATTGCATGTCAGGAGCAACTACTCCAAGCACATTGGTGGTTAAGTTACCTTTTCTGTTTCGATATCTAGGCTTATCAGCCTCAAGAACATTCACTTTGATATGCGTACCATCTAAGGCTCCTAAGCAATTCTAAAACTCAAAGGAAAAATTAGTTAATTAATTTAATCTGTAAACTTGTTATGCACATCAAATGAAGAACATCAACAACTATTTCAACAAATTACCTTGAACCATTTTCATCTTTCATCCATGCTATCCTCACTAATTGGTTGAGGTTGCTTGAGTAAATGATTATGACATCTCAAAATGGCAAGCAAAACTTCATTGAATCGCCTACTAATCGTTTCTTCCGATCTCACAAATTGTCTTTTTATTATTCTAATTTTAACATCATGTGCTACTACATGCAAAAACATTGCAACCATTTCCTCCACACCCATGTTCTTACTTGGTTCTAACTTACCAACTTGCATAAGCATTGCACACAACACATGGAATGTATGTCTATCCATTCTTGTATTCTCAATGCATGCTAAGCCACTAGCGAAGACAATCCTCTCAACATTTACCTCTCTCACTAATTGTCTACTATGACAATCCCATAACTTTCTTCTTTTATTCTTCTTCAATTGCTCTAGAAGCAATGCTGAACAAACTAATAATATAATGACTACAATATTATTCATCAACTCCAAATGCATAATCAAGATTGCAATAATTTTCATCTTCTGTTCATGATCCATGCTGTGAAAACAGTAAAAAAAATTTCTTAGATTTCAAACTAATATGCATTATTTAGGATACAGTTCAATATTGTCTATTAAAATTTAGTCACAAATTTGACATCCACAATTGGAACAAAGCAAATTAGTTCAATATATTAACAAATTAGCAATGTAATATTTTCATGTGTGTTAGCTATTTGATTAATGATTCATAAATATGCATTTAGATATTGAATAAGCTTTCATTTGTCATGAAGAAAGTTCAACAAAAGTTAATCCTTCCAACAATGGGAAGAGTTAGTCCTTTTGAACCACATGTCAAAATTAACAATTTTCACTAACAAACACTAATGTCACACAAAGTTTATAAACTTAAAAGCTAAATTATACAAATATACAAATTCAAGGAGTAAACTGAAAATAAGGAAGGAAAATGAAGAAGGAAAATGCTTGAAATGCTTGGCACAAATAGAAAGCTCTTAATTTGTTTGGCAATCTACTAAGGACAAGTTGAGGAATTTATCATGCACACAATTTAAACGTGCAATGTACTGTGTTTGATTTTAACCTGTAGAAGAATCTTTAATTCATCAAGGACAAGCTATTCAAGAGACACAAATGGACCAAGCATATAAATAGAAGAATGTGGACAACTTTTACCAGCAGCATATACAAGAAATGTTTTCACGCTAAATATGTAATACACTCCATTAGTTTTCTCACTTCTCTTGACTAATGTGTAGCTCTCAGATCAAATTCTCTTATTAATCAAGTTAAATTGGTTAGCTTTGTTTCCAAAGCAGTCCTTAAACACATTAGAGTAAAGCTTTTGAACAATTTCAGAAATAATTCACTTGTCCTAATTTTCTAAGCCCACTACTCCCTGTTACACACTCAATATATTTCTATGACAAGCACTTCCTCTCCTTTCTATCAGAAGACGTAAATGCAACAAATGCCCCGAACATTATAGGTTATATTAGAAATATATTGACCAACTTTATATTGCAGTCCACAATTTAAACGTGCATACATGTTTTCTTTCCTCTTTACTTAGTAATTAATAATGCCACTATATAGAGAGTAAAACCTACTGGTTCAATATATCAGCAGATCAAACATGCACAACTCTAATTTCAATGTATTAGCAGACCAAATCAGCAGACCAAACATGCACAAGTCTAATTTCAATATATCAACAAACCAAATCAGCTAATTCCAATATATCAGCAGACCAAATCAGCAATAGAAACATGCACAAGTCTAATTTTACTCTAGTCCAAAATAATTTCAGTCCTAAGTTTTCTAAAACAAAAAATGGACAGAAGGCAGCAACTGAGAAATGGAGAGAAGCAGAATGAAGAAATCAGTGCCATATATGATGGAAATGAGAGAAAGATTCAGAAATGTCATACCTTTGACAAGAACGAAAGGCTCCTCACATAGTGGCCACTCCCTGCAACGGCGGTCTTCTCGCAGTGGAGACAGAGACGCTGACGGCAGCAACTTGGAGGAGACACCGACGACAGCAGCTTGGAGAAGACGCCGATGGCGGCAGCTCCAGCGAACAACACCAACAAGGGAGACGTTGACGGGAACAACTCCAGCGGACGGGACCAACAGAGGAAGGGAGGAACTGCAGCAGCTCGAGGAAGGAGGAACCACAGCAGCTCGAGGAAGGCAGGAACCGCAGCAGCTCGAGCTCGAGGAAGGCAGGATCCGCAGCAGCTCGAGGAAGAGGAAGGAGGAATGGAACCGCAGCAAATCGAGGAAGGGGAAGGAGGAACCGCAGCAGCTCCAGGAAGGCAAGAACAGCGACAATCAGAGGAAGGGAGATCGAGATGTAAACTGTGTTAGGGATTTTGTTTGACATATAAGGGAGGGGCAATTTCATCATTTCACCCTCTATGCCAAGTTTTCCAATCCTCCGGAATGTTACATTCCCATCTTGGAGGTGGGATTGAAATGTGGTTTATTTTCATTCCCAGGATTAAAGGATCCTGGAAATATTTTTAACCATCCAGCTACCAAACATAGTAATATTGGAATCTTACAAAAATATTCCCAGGAATACAAAACTAAAACCTCTACCAAACACACCCTTAGTTTTTGTTTTTTTTTTTTTGGACTTTAAGCACTTTTTAGTTTAGGTTATGATTATGGTAATGCATATCAGACTCCAAAAGAATTCATAGCCCAACTTGATCTTATCTAATAGATCTGAATTATTTTTCAAAACTTGCAGGAATGCGGAGTTGGTAGAAGTAGTTAAATGTTTCAGTTTTAATTAAGTGTCTTAAATTCAAGTCTTAAATATAGAAAAAAAATTCTATTGAAAAACTTAAAACCTTCTCTAAAATCTTTATAGGTCGAGTAATATTAGTCGAGTACGTAGTAATAGAATCCAGTGAATTGATGGATTTTACTCCAAAAAATTTTGTAAAACTTGTTGACCATATATATAAGCTTTCACGAATTTTTCTGCCACCAATAATCCAAGAATCCAGAATAGCAGAATTCTTATTGAATCCAAGTTTTAAATTTTGTTAGAATCATTCTTGAATGATTATATTAATATTTTATTTGTTCAGCTCTTCATCCTAACATTATCTTTTCTGTATTCAATAACTTCTAAATTTATCGAAATATTTTTAATAGCATTATTTTATTTTATTAACCTCTCTTATCTATTACTGTTACTATTTTATTGGGATTCCTCATCTTGATTTTTAATTTTCATATTTTCCAAGTTATCATTATCAACAACTTATTTAAGGATTTATATAAAAATAAATAAAATAGTAAATACATCTTATCAATTAATTAAAAATTTACAAATAAATGTGAAAAATAATATTTTTCATTAATTACTTAAATATAAACACAATCATTTGAATTTTTATTCTCTAATTATAGTTATTATAAGCAATTTTATTTTTCATATAAATTTAATCTATTTTAAATCTAATTTACTTTTTAAAATTTGAAGGCTTCCCCTTCCTTTGAACTAGGATAAATCTTTTTCTCAATTTAAAATTTTGAATATATATATATATATAGGAGGTGTGTTTCATGAGAATAGCATCCTTATGTAAGAGATGAAAAGAAGTATTTTTAGCCATTGGATATAATTGAATGGGTGTAATTAAATGGCAACTAAAAAGAGTCACGTAACCCTAAAACCTCATCCAGCCTTCTCTTCTCACTATACTCACGCCCCACCAACCCCAATGGCTTTTCCTTCACCACTATCTCTCTTCTCTTACCACCCACACCACTGCATCTTTCCTCTACCATTACTGTAGCACATGCGGCCACCGTCCGCCACAGGCAGTAGGTCCCTCAACATTGACAGCAGGAGAAATGCAGATAGGGTCAATTTTGATCCCCAATTTCTGCAAACCTCAATGTCGATGAGAGTATAGGGTCAACTTGAAAAGCCGCAAATTGTATTGCTTTTGATGTTTTGGTTGTGCACGTGATGTTTATTTCTATTTAGTTTTATTTGGGTGAAAAAAGTAATCAAAAAAAACAAGTGGGAGTCATTTTGAATTTGATTGACCATATTTTCCAATCATATATATTTTCATATGTGAAGGAGGTGGCCTCAATCCCATTGGGTAAAAGTGCTCTCAATAGCAAGAGTCCTAATTAGTATACATCGGGTCATCCTTTTGTCGGAACTATTCTCTGTTTGTTAGTTTAGCAATTTAACGATTTAGTTTTTTTTTTTTTTTTTATATATTTTTTATGAACAAGTGTTAGATGTATGAGTTTCTTTTAGGGATGTCAAAAAACGTCTTCGCGGATCTTGCATGGGTAATACCCATGATAGGCGGGTATGAGGGGAAGATTTTCTGCATGTGTGGGGCGGGGATTTTAAATACCGCGTGTTAAGCGAGGCGAGCGGGGATCACTATATCCATACCATGTACTACCATGAAATTATTATTTTATCCTTAAATTATTAATTTAGTTAAACTAATATTATTGTTATTTAAATTGATTAGACTAAGGTCTAAATTTATAAGTTAGATTTATTTATACTTATTATATATTAGACTAATGATTGGATTACTATTATGTGTTTATTTTTATTTTAAGTATTTTAAGTTATTAAAATTTAGATTGTAAAATTAAATTATTGTACCTATTTTTTGTTTATTTTATGTGTTTATTTTAATTTTAAGTATTCATGGATATCCATGGATATCCACTGATCTTAACCCATGCAGTAAGGAAAAAGCAGTGCATGCATCGAATATGGGGTGGGGACGGAGGTATTTATGAGGCGGGGACGAGGCCTATCCCCGCCCCGCCCCGTTGACACCCCTAGTTTCTTTTCTTTGATAATGGCTGTAAGTTGTTTCTAAAATTATTCTAAGTTCAACCATTATATCTCGCTCATAGCTATTAAGCTATATTATACAAAGTGGAATATATAAGAAACGTGGTGTATTATGTTAATTAGTCATAATACAGGTTGCAAATTATTCATTCTTTTGTATAAGAAATCAGGTGCATTATTCGTTCCTTATGTAAATTGGAACATAGTTATTCTCTACGCAATAAATATTCAATAACAAGAGAAAGAAAGAATTATGCAATTTCTTAAATTTCTCTTTCACCAAAGTATGCAAAATTTAAGTTACATCATGGACTAGGTCCGCACTTACAAGCCTAATCAAACAACCAAAAAAAGAAAATTAAGATTTTAGCTAAATTTCCTAAGAAATACAATGAGGATGAAGGCACATAAAAACCAATCTCAATTTCTATTCTTTAACCCTTTCCCATTACAGCCTCTATTATTCCGCCTAGCATACTTTCTTCTATCAAGCTTTTGAAATACTAATGGCCACCCTTAACTCTTTGCAATCTTCATCTTTTTGCATCTCAACGTTATTTGCTTCAACATATGTTGTGACATGCACCACATTCTGCCTCTAGCTTCAAGGATGCTGCTTGCCTGCTCAAATGGGGAACAAAAAATGGAAAAACAAGAACTTCAAAAATTCTTGCAGCTATCAATATGGCTCAACAGATGTTACACAATATTAGCAATGAGTTTCTCTATAGATAACTAAATTGGTATGCAAATGCTGGCTAACCTATTATGAAAGTGCACCGAACAAACCTAATTTCAAACAGCAGTAGCAAACCATATTAGAAAAGCAATTTCACATTAGCACTACAAACATAGTATCCTAATTTCAAGCATTGACAATGCTGAGTCGTCTAGAATGAACTTTGAAACTCTGAAGCTAGACACAACGAGAATAGACCATCCATGGCCTCCCAAAGTAGCTCTTTGAAACTGTTAGAGTTGGAATACAAATCAGTGGTGGCTATAACTGAGCAGTTTTGGATTAAGATGCTTGAGTCTTCATGAGGACTATTTCTTGTTATGCAATTCATTCTCAACGTAATGATAATTATATAAAAACTCCTCCTTTAAAAGACAATTTTAAAATTCAAACTATAGACATTATTGATAGAGTGCGAATACCATCATAAACTGCTCGCGGTGGATGGCATTCGCACGATAGTGGAGGAGGAGGTTCGCCCAAAAGTAGGGCACCCTATCCTGCCATTGACACTGAGGGTCCGGCTGCTTACAACGGACGGTGGCTGCATTTACTGCAGCAGCGGCGGTGGTGGATAAGAGTGGGAAGGTGATGGTGCTGGTGGCAAGGGAAGAGGTAGCGGCATTGGGTATTGGGGATGGTGGGGCAGAGGCATGGCGAGAGGAGAAGGTTGGACGGGTTTTTTGATATTACATGACACTTTTCAGTTGCCATATAATCACAACTATTCGATCAGATCTACTGGCTAAAAATACTTCCTTTCATCTCTTACATACGAATATCATTCTTACAAGATACATCCCCTATATATATGGAAAAATCGCATTAAGACTTTAGCTATGAGCCTCTTTTTACACGATGTCCCCCCCCCCCCCTCTCTCTCTCTCTCCCCTACCACAAGCAAAAACAAGTGAAAAATAACAAATTTTTGGGATGTACACACTACACACAAATAATACATTTCATTTGAATTTGAATTTATGGCGAAGAAGAAATACATATCCCTATGTTGTGGTATTTGCCAGTGGCTCAAAATTGTTTACATGAATAGACCGCTGGAGAAACAGCTGCACATCAAAATATATATATATAAAACTAAAAGACAAATAGGTAAAAGGAAAATGGGGCGATTGATTAGACCATTGCACAATCTCTAACCAATATTAGAATTGGAGCCAACTGTTGAGTTTGTTTAGCTCCAACAAAAATCCCCAAGGAAATCTGCACAGTTTTTTTTTTTTCCTGATCTTTTTTTTTCTTTTTTTTTTTTTAATTGGACCAGAAACGAGAATTAAACTTGAAGGTACTCCTCTTCTTTCTCTACTCATGTTCTTTCTGGTTCTTGTTGCTCTTTGTTTCTGCATCTATATATAGAAATCTTCCTCTGTACAAAACATCCCACACTTTAATGAGACTGCATTATTACAGAACAAGCAACCGCTTGAGCCCAGTGCCTTAACTTGGTCTTTACGTGTTTAGGGTCATCCCCTGCACCATATTCACACAGCGAGAGCTTCATTAGCAAATCACAACACATTGAACCCATGAACACTTAAAAGCATTCATGACTAATACCAATGGATTAATTTTGGCTGAAATGTTTAAAATGCATCAGTGATAGATCACGTACATAATTTATAAAGAGGGTATATAATATATACACGAATCATCTTGCATGCATGCCTATGCATATACTACATACAATAACAAATAATGTTACACAGATAAGAATAAATAACTAGAAGTTTTTACCATAATTTAGAATAATTCTATGAAATAAAGCGACTCGATTACCCATATAATAATCAACAAACATGTCATATGCAAATAAATTGTGAAAAAAATTCCAACTCCCCAAAAATCAGCTTATGAGAAGAGAGTTATTTAAGTATTTACAAAGGTAATTTGAACCATATCCTTAAACTGATGTGAAACTCTATCAATAACAAAAACAAATTAAGAACACTTATTATCATGGTGCAATTAATCATCACCTGGGCTACAAATCTTCCAAGAAGCAGAGTCAGCAGTGATTATAGGGCCGCCAAAGGATGAGGAGTGGGCACCGAGGGAAGAGCCACGGTTATGGCAATGAGGGGTCGACACAGGGCTCGGTGATATCTGCCTGTTCACCGCGAAATATAGGTCAAGCGCCGGCAACGTGTTGCACAGTGTCTGTCCATCTTCCTCGTTGAACCCAAACCCTAGTTCTATGCACCCTTTGAGCTCGTTGAGGTCTTCGTCCGTCAGGTCATCGGAGTCGTGGACGCTGCTGCTGCTCCGCCTCCGCTCTTGCTGGAGAATCTGGCGGCGCCTCCTCTCCCAGGCGATGTCGCCGGGCGTTTCCCTCATCGATAGCTGCTTCGACATACGCTTCCTCTTCTTCCACGCCGGCGGTGCCACCGCTATATCTTGCAACTCGTCCTCTGATGACTCACACAAAGGTGATGGTGATGATGATGATGATGATGATGATATTGACTCGGTAACGGGTCCTTGCTCTTTTTCGCTACTTGATATATACAAGGGACTATACATGCATATAGCCATAAGGGAATTTATTTATTTTCTTAATTATTTTTTCTTTGTTGAAGGGAATGAAAACTTTAGTTAAAATAAGAAGTAGATGAGATGTTTGGTTGTTGGTGGTGGTGATGATGGCGGAGGCAAGGAGGACCTGCCTTGCCTCGCCGTACGTCGTGAAGGGTTGATTAGTGTGAGGGTTAATAATTTGGTAATGAATATGGTGAAGTGGAAAATGGAGGAGGGCAATTATATAGGAGCTAATAATGGCGTGTTTATTATGGTGTATGGTATTTCACCGTTCGTTTGCAACGGTCAGCAGCAACATTCCCGCGTTCAATGAAGTAAATATGGGAGGATAGTTAGGAATATTTAGTAGGGTATATTCTATATGTTGTGCTTTGATTGAAGGGTGAACCTACATTCGGGTAAAAATCTACGTCATAAGGAAGGGTTTGCTTACTTAAACCATGTCCAAAATTAAGAGGGTTCATTGTTTCGTTCCACTAATAGCACCGAAACTGATAATTCAGTTGCCCCTGAAGTGTCATTGCCTGTCTTTGTGTCAACTGCCAAAGTCTATCTATATGTGTCAGTGTCGGAGTCACTATATGCAAAAACCAAGGCTTAGTCTGTGATGGGCCATTGTTAGTTTGTGACCAAGTTGGTCCCAAAATCACAGCCCTTAAATCTCAAACATGTGGCTAAGATGAGATGTTGGCAACACTGTTTAGGATGCTGTTTGTGACCCATAGAAACTTTAGAATTAAATTCATAGAATTCTAATGAGACCCACAATTTTATTTAACCATTATAGATTAACCATTTGAACACTATTTCTATTATAATTAAAATGCTAAGGACGATGAGGGCCCCAAAATTTTTGATTGGTTTGTATGCTAAAGTATGAAGCAAAGCACAAGTCACAATTACACAGATGACTACTCTTGATTTCTCATAGAACACCCAAATTATCAAATCAAATAGATGACTTTGGTGCTTTAATAACTTGTACTTCCTTATATTTGGGTTAGAACCCAGAAGAAACATCAGCACAAAAGCACACTGGAAGACCTAGAATGTACACCTAAATAATTAGTGGAAAAAACAAATCCTGAACCCAGCGCACAAGGATACGACATCATTGTGATTCTGAATCTCTCGCTATACAATAAGAACAAAGATATCATCTAGATCCAATGTTGAGTGCCTTGTTGACTCTCTCATCACCAACCTCAACACCACTTGAAGAGAGTTAATCGCAATAGATGCTCTCCTTTCTTCTTTGACTTTGTCAGCGTTGAGGCGGTGGCGCCATGGCCAACAGTTGGGGAGTGGCACCCAGGGGGACAGGGCCAACAGTGGTGCTGGAAAAGGGGCGATGATGGGGTGGAGTGATTCAGCATTTTTTTAGTATTTTTAAAATTATAATTCTACCTCACAAATTTATTTTTCTCTCAATATTCACCACAGATCAAGTTAGACCCAAACTCAATGCGGAACATGACACACTCCGCCAAAAACCAATTGCAATTTGAGGAATCCCATATATATCAAAATAAATAAAATAAGATCGCAAACCAAAAGAAAGTTTATGTCTTTTAAGTGGTAGGACACTAGGCCTTTTATTTTTTGTACGGCTTAATTTCTTTGGTACAGTTTTTAAGTGATAGAGCTTACGATTACTTAGAATGTAAACTAGTCATTTTATTCATCGTTTTATTGAAAATAAATTTTTCAAAGTGATTTGACCTTTAGATACCATCACTATATTAAAATAGTCATTTTTCATGAACAATTTTACTATTTGATTTTTTTTACAAACAGTAGTGCTTACATATGATATTATTGTCATTTTTAGATTTGTTATTCAAATTCTTTTACCAACTAAAATAATTTTATTAGGTGTATTATAATTGATATTATTATTACGAATACACATTTTACTTTTCAAGAATTTTATTATATGCTGTCATTATCACTTGATTAAATTTCCGTACCAGCACTCAGTTATTGTTAATATTTTTTCTTTTATAATTCACTATTCTATCAATTTATTTTTTTTAAAATTAGTTACACACATACGTTGTCTTTTTTTTTTTAATAAAAAAAATTACCGTTTCAATGTTTCCTTTTAAAATTAAATATATTTGATGATTAATGTTAGATGAATCTCCAGTAATAAAATTACAATAACGTTATTTTCGTTAAAACACACTTGTTCATATGACTCATGCTGACTTGCCACGTCATAGCCATTATGATTAAACTAGAACAGATTCTGTCGTAGTTAGTTTGAATCATCCTGAGAATATACGATGCACTTGTTCCTTATCCACCTCGTTTCAGTGTGTGTAATGACAGTCTGTGGACAAACTTGACAACAAATTAAATTCTAAGGGGAATCATATCTAATGCTAAACATAGCTTATGCTCATCGATCAGCTACCTGTTTCAAATTCAAGCCATGTGGTAACCAATCCAATTCATTCAATCACGGTTCTTACTCCCCACCTCCCATTCTTAACTATGTAAAAGAAAAAGATAAAAACAAAAGGCTGCAAAATTGGAATTATAAACAAAAAAGATCAAAACGAAGTCCTCATTATACAAAAGAGATCATAGAAACACTTCATCTCTCCCTTCTTACCTGGTTTGGTTACCTCCAACCCAGGTAGGTCTTCCTCGAGTCTCCATGGATTAGAATGGCTTAAAACAACACCAACACCCCATCATCAGATTCAGAGCACAAAGCAAAACCAAGAAGAAATTTCTTCCTTCTGGCGTACAGGAAAACCCTTCTTGTCTCTCTTGTCACCCATCATCTTTTCCTGTACGCCATATAACGTGTGTCCTTCCTTTTCTTTATCCTTTGCATATCTTTCTCTCCAGCCATGCAAACCAGTGCAAGTCTTTTGCCCCTTTGCCTTGTTTGTGTCATTGTTTTGTCGAATGCCATTCATGCATGGAGCCAGGCCACGGGGTCATCATTGATGTTGGGTTGTGGCATAGATGAAGGTGGTGCCAAAGATGCTGATGGAAGGCAGTGGAGCCCTGATGACAAGTTCTTGGCAGATGGCAGCAATTCCATTACATCCAAAGCCTCCTACCAAAACCCTTCTGTTTTGTCTGAGGTTCCATACATGTCTGCAAGAGTTTTCAAATCTGAAACAACATACAAATTCCCTGTCCAACCTAATAAGCGTTACTGGCTAAGGCTACATTTTTATCCCTCTCTTTATGGCAATTACGACCCTGCTGATTCATATTTCTCTGTGGCCGCAAATGGGGTTACACTCCTCAGCAATTTCAGCGCCTCAATCACTTGTCAGGCTCTCTCACAGGCTTACATTGATAGGGAGTATTCCCTTGCACCTTTGAATTCTGATACTTTGACTCTTACCTTCAAGCCTTCTGATAAGCATGATGGGACTTTTGCTTTTGTCAATGGCATTCAGCTTATCGAAATGCCTGACTTGTTTGGTTCTGCTGCATTGGTAGGGTATTATTCTAACCAAATTGTGGATGTTAAAAGTTTGCATTTGCAGACAATGTTCAGACTAAACGTTGGTGGACAATATATATCTCCGACACAAGACTCTGGCCTTACGAGGATGTGGTATGATGACACACCTTACCTGAATGGTGCATCCAATGGTGTCACCAACCAAGCTACCAAGGACGTCAAAATCAACTACTTGACCTTGCCACAGTACATTGCTCCTTCTGATGTTTACTCTACATCAAGATCAATGGGGAGTGACCAGAATGTCAATATGGGCTACAATCTCACATGGATTTTCCAAGTTGACCCAAATTCCATGTACCTTGCTAGGCTGCATTTCTGTGATTACTATTATTCCAAAGTCAATGAGATCGTCTTCAATATCTTCCTCAACAACCAAACGGCACAAGCTCAAGCTGATGTGATTGGGTGGACTGGAGGTAAAGGTGTGCCAACATACAAAGACTATGTGATATATGTCCAAGATACTGAGGGTGATGAGCAGCTTTGGCTTGCTCTACACCCAGCATCGGATACAAAGCCACAGTTCTATGATGCCTTACTCAATGGAGTGGAGATATTCAAGCTCAATGATACAAACTTGTCTGGCCCCAATCCTCAGCCTTCAGACATGCTCATCAAGCGTGAAGGGGAGGGAAGGAATTTCCAAACCCACAAAGCATATGATAAGACCGTTGTTATTGGTGGAGCCGCTGGAGGTGCTGCTGGTTTTGCCTTGGTGGCTGCAATATGCGTTGCTGTCCACCACAAGAAGAAGAGAGTTCCGGGATCACAGACACACACAAGCTGGCTCCCCATCTATGGGAATTCACAATCAAGTGCCAGCAAATCCTCATCTGGGAAGAGCTTTGCTAGTGGCAACCTATCCGCCATGGCTCAAGGTCTTTGCCGCTATTTCTCCTTACAAGAGATAAAGCAAGCAACCAAGAACTTTGATGAGCCCAATGTTATTGGGGTTGGAGGATTTGGAAAGGTCTACAAGGGTGTCATTGATAATGGAATGAAAGTGGCAATTAAGAGGTCAAACCCACAATCTGAACAAGGAGTTCATGAATTCCAAACTGAGATTGAGATGCTTTCCAAGCTGAGACACAAGCATTTGGTGTCCTTGATTGGTTTTTGCGAGGAAAATGATGAGATGTGCCTGATTTATGACTACATGGCTCGCGGCACCTTTAGGGAACATCTATACAAGGGCAACAAGCCTCTATGTACTCTATCATGGAAGCAAAGGTTGGAGATCTGCATTGGAGCTGCAAGGGGGCTTCACTACCTTCACACAGGGGCTAAGTACACCATCATTCATAGAGATGTCAAGACAACTAACATTCTCCTGGATGAAAACTGGGCAGCCAAGGTTTCAGATTTTGGGCTGTCAAAAACCGGTCCAAATATGAGCAATGGCCATGTTAGTACCGTGGTGAAGGGTAGTTTTGGCTACTTGGATCCTGAATACTTTAGGAGGCAACAATTGACTGAAAAATCTGATGTATACTCATTTGGGGTTGTCCTGTTTGAAGCTCTTTGTGCTAGGCCTGCTTTGAATCCTAGCCTTCCAAAGGAACAGGTTAGTCTTGCAGAATGGGCACTGCTATGCAAACGAAAGGGAACACTGGAGGATATCATTGACCCTTCTCTAAAAGGAAAGATCAATACAGAAAGCTTGAAGAAGTTTGCAGACACTGCTGAAAAGTGCTTGTCTGATATTGGAGTTGATCGTCCCTCCATGAATGATCTGTTGTGGAACCTCGAATTTGCACTCAGCCTGCAAGAGCACCCGGATGGTTCAGCTCACTCTTCGCGTGTTGATGATAGTGAGTTTGAAGAAATAAGCTTGAAAGAAAACAACGACATAGCAAGCCATTATAAAAACCTGAGCCTTGGAAATGAGCATGAGCTTAGCCAGGATTCAAGTGAGAAGTCAACTGCCATCTTCTCACAGTTTGTCAATCCCACAGGGCGATGAAGACAAGTGCTCTGGATGATTGTTTTGCTGAATAGTGGAGTTTCAAGGGAGCCAAGGAATTCAAGCAATTAAAACAAACTTTTTGCGTTGCTTCAAACTGTGTAATGCTTTGATTGCTTCTTTCATTTGTTGGGTTTCTATCCTCTCCTTTTCTTGACCATGTTCAACGTGCCTCTAATTCATAAAATAGATATTATATAATTTTTTATTTATAGTCGCTCGGTTTTGCTTCAGCAAAGTCCGAATATCATTCGTGGCATGTACCTATAGCCCTGTATAGAAAGCACTCGGATTCGGATAAGTTGTTTGCCTATTACTATTATTATTATAGGGACTGTGATTCTTACTAGAATTATAGTAAACCTCAGTTTTTTTGTTTGCTTGCCTTCTAGTTGATTTATATTATGCACCAAAAATGCTGTATAAAACTAAAAATAACCTAAGCTCCTCTAGGTTAACCTATCATTCCCAACACAAGATCATAATAAGAATGTAACAAGAACTACAATGCGCTGGCAAAGAAACCAAATAGTGTTAAATGGTCAGTGAAAAAAGCGACAACAAATAAACTGTTAGGGGAGAGGTGGGAAGCAATACCAAAGAGGATGCTATTGATTTCTTAAAGAATACATTGAGGGACTCAATTATTATCAGTTACAAAGAGAACAAGAATGCTATTTCTCTCATCAAAAGATACAAGTAAATTACAATTATGTGTCATATTGTCATGTGGCTGTTGAGGGAGATGAGGCCCCTTTTCCCCGAAGGGAGAGTTTGAATTTCTAGTTGAATCTTCCGTTAAGGCCCAGTGACGTTACTTTCATGGGGTTATCCTTTGCATGGATATGAAATCAAATCTTCCTGAGTTTTCTGTTAACCAGAGAAGAGACCTTCTCCATGATCATGAGCACCATGGCCTACTTGGCAATTTCGTATAGTTGTGCTTCATTCATCTTTTCTTCTGACCCCAAACCTGGGAATTGTCCAATATCATGGCCTTCCAGCTGTTGAAACTCTTGATTTAAACCCACAGCAAACTCTCCAGGGTCAGTTCCAGGGCTTTGAAAATAGTCTGCAATCTGCAACCCAATTTTAAACAACAAAAATATATTTTCAAAGCACTTTACAGTAAAGTAAAACTGAATTATGTACGCTGAAGATGTCCAATTAGCATATTCTTTAGCATTTTATCTTAAAAATTTTTTAGGCAAACAAATCACAGAAATTGACAGGTCAAAGTGAAAGTGGCATACATGGTTAGCTAAAGCAATTCCACTTAAGACTGCTGACTCTATATTAGAACCTAGCAGCCAATCACCACATATCCCAGCCCTTCCAAAGGGATCAAAGATGCAAGGAATTCCAGGCGTATTAGTAGGAAGAGCTGCACCCCTGCAAATCACAATAAGATACATGTAATCTTCAATGAATTGTTTACATACAATGTTGTAGGGATACAGATATGATATTTTAGACACTCTGGAAATAATAAAATGTTCTCCCAGCTGGTTTGTTGACGACTGAGCTGTGGCTGAGTGCATTTAACATTTTGATTGTCAAGCAAATGTATCATTTGAGAAGTCACATTATGGTCAAATCAGTTTACAACTTTTCCGTACCGCTTCCCATATGGCAGACTCTAACCTACTAAAAGTAACCACTAATATTTTATATTTGCTCCCTTATCCTCCATCTCAACTAAACTTGATCTGATCCTATTAAGCTGATTCAAGAAAATTTCTAATTCTTTTAATTTTACTAAACAGCTTGTTTTCTCTTGCGGTTCCCTTTTTCCCCTTATTAATCCAGTTACTTCATTCATAGGCTGTATGCAAAATAAGCATGTTGAACTTCCTAGTTCCTAGTTACCATATTAAGCACAAACAAGAAAAAGGCTCTCAAACCCCAATTTAGCTGAAATTGTGGTAGTATATCTCAAAGCAACTAACACCAACACTTTAAGATCTGACTCTCACCATAACTGGAGCCTGGTATAGACGGGTTTTGGAAGTGACCCTTTTGATAATCCAAGGGCAGCCTCAACACCCGCTAGCATGCCTGCCGTTACCTTTGCTGCTGTAGCTGTAAGGATGTTTTCCTGATAAACAATAATAGCTGGCTCAATTTTCAGATATTAAACATGGAAAGAAAAAGAGAAACGGGAATGCATGCAATACATGTCAATAAAAAGTCTCAGTAAATGCATGACACTACGTAGGTTATACCCCTTTCAACTGTAATTGTAGATAAGGTAATGACATATCTTTAATATTTCTCCTCCATTCCCCCAAGAATATTGAACATACACCTAGCCAAGTGAAACTAATTCGTATATCATAGTATCAAACTCTATTGAAAATTCAACCACGTACCTGTGGAACCTTGTTCTGTTTTCCATAAGCAGCAGTGCTCAGAAAGGTCCAACACTGAGGACCACCACTCTGGGAACTCAGTAGTTTCTTGGTATTATTGGCCATCCATGACACCGAATCAACTCCTCGCACAAAAGCTCCTTCGAAAGGAACTTCTGTGCTGCCTGAAAGAGGAAGAGGATCTTCAAATGCTGCTAGAAGGGCCCATATTGAACTCAACTCCAATCTCTAACCCAATGGACAATACAACAGAAACAAGAAACACTATGAGATGAATATAACTGTGCCTTAGAAGTAAATGACGCAGAAAAGAGTACAAGTTATATCAAATCAAATGAACTGAACAGAGGATTTCCAGGATTGACCTTCATTTGTTTTGCAATTAAAGGTAATCCTGATGTCATAAGCAAGCGATTTGCACATTTTCCTGTTGCAAACGGAGCAGTAGTTACTAGAAGCCAAAAATCAGACTACTATTTATGTAAGGGTCCTCCAGGCTCACAACAGTATAGAAGAAGCCAAGAATTGTGCACATTTTCAGGTTACCATCCAATTTTAGAATAGCAGTCCAAACAGACACCAGACAAGTGTAAGCAGAAAAAATGAAGTCCATATTGAAATTATTTTAGCAAGGAAGCATAGATATGTTTAAGATTGACACGTTTAGTTACCATTGTGTGCAATAACAATTGCATCGAACTTGCCACAAGGTTTCCCATTTTCACTCAAGTGCCACATCCCATTGAATGGCTCCAGCTTACTGACCCAGCACGGTCTCACCACATTAACCATGCGAGTCTGCACTGAGACTTAGATTCTTAATCTTATCAGGCAACAACATGCAAACAGCAGCAAAAACTGAAATAATAACGGCGAAAGAGAAGGATTGAACAAATAAAGTTCACCACCACGATTTTGTTGAATGCAAGAGAATACTTCTTAATTTGTTGAAGGCATTGATTGAATGAACATAAATATTTAAGTCTAATCACCTCGGAGAGTAAAGACTCAGCAAGGAACCGCATTCCATTAGTGGCTATATATCTTGGAGGAGATGACAGAAAGGGAACAAAGTGACCACCATTCTGAAGCTCTCCAATGGTACCCTGCCACTCTCTGACAAGACCCTTCTCCATCCAAGCATTAACCAGCTCGGCAAAAGGTGAATCATTCGCAGTGAAGAACTGAGCCGCATGATCAAATATCAACGGATGAGGTTCAATGACCCTGGTTCCCAATCTTCCCCCAAGACCATGAACACCCTAAAATTACAAACAATGTGTAAATGCACCCTTAAGCAAGAAGAAGAAGAAGAAGGAGGAGGAGGAGGGGGATAGAGCACTGACGGTGTCGAAAACAGTGGAGCGAACACCGCGTTTCTCCAAGAAGGCGGCGCAAATGAGGCCGGAGATGCCACCGCCGATGATGGCGACAAGAGGGTCGTCGGAGAATGGGGCGGTGAAGGTGACCTGCTCCTGGTTGAAGGTTTTCTTGAGAGCTGATCTTCTGGAGGCGCCGTACGATGGTTTCCGGCGGGTTTTGGAGGGAGATTTTTGGGCATTCACGGCGGGGAAGCTTTCGGTTTTAGTTTTGGAGGCAGAGGAACAGCTTGGAGTTGCGAACAAGCCAAATAAAGATGATACTGATACTTTGGAGCTGTTGAGGTTGAGAGGTTGAAGAGCAACCATGGCTTTTCGAAAGATACGGTCGAACACAACACTCGGCACCCAACCCCTCACCAAAATAAGCGCTAGATTTTTCTTTCAAGCCTGTCTGTGCATGGATTTGGATAATATCGGATGTACTGAATTTAACCAATAATCCCTTCTTTTCACTAAAGAAAAACAATAATCCCTTTATAATAAGATTAACCACTCGGGAAGTTAATTAAAAATTTAGGATTTCATTTTTTTTTTATTTATGCATTAATATTTTCCTTTATTTTCACATTACACATGAACAGGAGGGACGAGTATATGAACATTAGACCTAAGACATTTTCATCAGTCGGCTTCTATTGTAAATGATATTTTCATTTTGATTTCCACTTGGGAATTGAAATGCCAATCTAATCGGCTGAACTTCTCCTTTATTGTTCCCTTGTTTTTCACGCATCCAATAGTCTACAATTTCCTGTCGCCAAAATGAAAAAAATAGTCTACAATTTCCTGAATACACATTGATATTACATAGTCCTTGTTTCTTTTTTCGAACGTAATAGCGCTAAAACCTCCACATTAACAAATCGCATAGATATCCACAGTTAACAAGTATCACATAATCGTAAATTCGAAATGTGTTCTCCAAATAGAAACAAAACGCCCAGGACACACGATTGCCACTGATAAAATTGAGTTATAGCATCCTACAAAAAGGAATATATTTCATATAAATTTCCAGCACCAAGTCCCGGAGCAATCCGAGGAATATCAAAGTTGGTACACAACATATTACATCAATAACTATTTATATATAACATGATTTGTGCCAATATAACTTACAAAACAAAAACATATACACTTAAAAACAAACCACTTAAGAGTTGTCAGTCCGGATGAAAAGAAAATAAGGACTATTTTCCTCTCAACTGGAGGTCAGTGAAATCTTGGGAAAGCTCATGATTGGACTGATATGTCCGCATTTGTCTGCTCTGTGATTTTAGGGGGAGCTTTCTCTGTTTCCTTATTCAACTTTGGTCTTTCTTTGGTTTTGCAATTGGCATTGCTGTTGCGTCCAGTGAATTCTTTACTTCTTTGGGTAAGAGGGCCACCACTTTTGAGGCTACTACCAACGCTGTGACGTGCTCGAGTACAAACTTCAGGAGATGAGCTAACAGCATCACCACAGCTCTTTCTCCTGGACAGTTTTGGTGACTTGGGGCGAGTAAGTGGCAGCTGCCATCAAAGCAAAGGGAATGAGGAGTTTTTCTAACTTAAGGCCGTTGACAAGATTCTGTTTCTTTGACTTGGAAAGAACTAAAATGGCATAAGTACGTGATAAGGCAATGATGTGAGGCTTTTCATGAATCCGCATAAAATGTTAGTTAGGAGCCACTATTGAACTTGGACATGAATTGGTACCACAGCCAACGCTGCATCGTACTATCAAGTTGCATTCAAGACATTGTCTTACATTTAACACTCATATTAATGTATTTCATTCCTGTGGTCTATTCTTGCAAATTCTAAAATTCTCAATGTTAGTTTTAATTCATCCTAATTCCTAAAACTTTGAAAAGACAGATGGAGAAGTGGAAAGAGTACCTTCTTGAGTTCAGCCTTAGGGGGAGGACCCTCATAATAGAAGCTTGGCACTGGTTTGGCTCTAATTACCAAGTTCTTTCTTAACTGCTTGATGGCTGCATCATCCTCTTCCTATGAGGGTTATTGTTAAATAAACGTCAAAAGTTATTATATAAACAGCAAATAAGTCAACCATGCAGATGGGCAGCATAAACCGTGGCTGCGGATTAAGAGCTAAAATGGTTCTAGCAAGAGGGGGAGAAAAAAAAAAACGAAAAGCAAGAAAACAACATATGGGTGTGCAGCAGGCAACAACAAAAGACAGAGCACTCTACCTTTTTCCTTGCCTCATACTGCAATTTTTCTTCTTCAAGAGCTCTATGTTTCTCCTCTAACTTCTGATAAAACTGGATAGACAAATAAATGTGATGATAAGAACCCAGCCCACCTATTCGATTTAGCTCATGACATCAACTAGGAATACACTCTGGCTCAGAATTTACATCAGAATCAATTGCTTCAGTAAAACATTACCTCCCTCCGTTTCTCTGCACGTTCATAGCACTTAAATGTAGGGGCTGAGCCTACAGTTACCTTTGATCTAGCTGTGCGTGCAGATGCAACGCTACTATTTATGGTTAAAGAACAAATGATGGAATAATTTCAATATTATAGTTAAATATAAGTGAAATGTAGTTCTTTTTTTTTATTATGTTTTGTGTTTTTTTTTTTTTTTCGTTTGGGGGGGGGGGGGTTCCAAATAGTTTTTGATTAGAATTCATTATAGAACTGTTGGATATTTGGTAAGTATTCAGTGTGAAAGATACTAACTTTTTTCTAAGATACCTAAAACTTGCCCTGATCAGAATAAACCATAAAAATGTTAAAAGTTTTAAGGATACGAGGATGCAAGAGACCAATTATCTTCATCATCAATGTGCTTTTTTCCATCATGCTGCAAAGGCTTCCCTGACGAAAAAGGTGAGTTTGACTGAAAAAATGGAAACATTTTGCATATCAATAATCTCATAAAACACACACTCACTTTATCTCACACAAAAAATAGCAATATATGCAATTGCAAAGCATCCCTACAAACCTTAAGAAATATAAGCAGGTAAGTTTTCTACCATAGAATTTCTATCAAATTAGCAAAATTTCCAAACAAATTAGTTTTTATTGGTATCCAGTTTGGCATGGTTGTGGTTTGAAGGGCTCCTTTCAAGACATTCAGTCTGAATTTATGTTGCTTGTATTATCTTGTATGGTATAATGGTTGAATTCCAAATTGACCCAGTGCAACCCATTAAAGTATTAAACCTAATCTCTCCTTAGCAGTTAGCAGGTACGCATGACTCTAATCATTTAAACCATGGCCAATCAATTATCTAAAAATTGTGCTTTAAAAGGAGTCTTATAGCAGAATTAACTATTTAAAAGGTGACAGGAGGGAAAACAATCCTCAGTCAGAAACATATATCATGCAAACAAGAATGCATCATCTGTTACTCTCAGAACTTCACTTTCTCATTAGTCATTTCTCAAGTAAATGTAACAACTTTTACGCACAACATATGCCAGGTCCATTTTGCATAACTAGCTCAGTTCTCAGAACACATGAATTTATTTAGTTCATACTTAAATTTGAAAATGTGATGAAACAGCACCTGTGAATTCTTTGAGGAATTAGGCGAGTGTGTATTGTCGGCCTTTGGTGACATGTTCAGATCATTTGCAACAGCTTCTGTATCAACACTCTGTGTATGGGTGACATGCTTTTCAGTAGCCTGATCAGATGGCTGTGGTGCAGAGGGACTTGTATGCTCTTTATCTACTGAAATTGATTTTGCAGGAGGTGAGTTTAATTTGTTATCATCACCCATCTTCTGTACTTCGGATTTCTCATTTTTCTCCTCGGGCAATTCAGCCTTTAGCTTAGTACTTTTAGCACTTAAAACATCCTTCTTCTCATTAAGTTTCTCAGCAAATGAATGAGGTTCAGCAGATTCCTTTATCTCATGATCTATTGCTTGAACCATTGCTGCAATTTTCGGAGAAACCCGCACTTTATCACTAAAATTGCCATTTGAAGCTGCTATGGCGCCATTTGGCTTCCTGTCCGCAACCTGTATGCCTGTAACTTCCCTCCCCATGACACTGCATAATACTTTGGATAAGTGGTTCACGTTTATGAAGAAAATCCATGACTTCAACATCCAAAGAGGAATTTTAAATATGTCTCTTGGAACAAGAATAGGTGAAGAAGATTAATATAAAAGCCCTCTACAACTACAGCAATAGATGCCTTCTATCAGCCTAAAACATGATATACACAAAAGCAGGCAGATAAATTAAAAACCATGAGGTAGTGAAGAGATGCATTTCTCCATATATCCCAAACCTTAAAGAGGCAAGACTATGTAAAGACAAAGTGAGAAAAAAAAAAATATAGATTAAATAAAATTTCAGATATTGGTTTATAGGCATGCTCCATATGAAAGCTAGAAGTTATTCAACGCCCCCCCCCCCCCCCGGGCGGGCGGGCGGGGCGGTCAACAAAAAAAAAATAATAATGCAAATGCAGATAGATGATAATTAGCTAAAGTATAGTAAACAAAGGTTATTTGTTGTCTTTAATAAGAATTTTTTCCATCCACAAAAAAATTAGTAAACAAATGTTACTTCTTCCAAATGAGTTTTAGAGGTTTGAAGTTTGACAGGTACAAAAGACACCAGAAACATTTTTTGTGACCAGGGCCAAGCTGATGCCCGAACGAGAATTAGTCTCACATCCGAAGGAGGCAAGGAAACCTCGTGATCTTACCCCACCAAAAAAAAAAAAAAAATCCAGAAGAGTACCTGGCTTGGAAAGAAAAATGGTAGCCTAGCAGAATCTTTGTTGATGTGAATAGGTATTTTATGTGAATTTGGCTATTTCACCAACCACCCTGAAACCTTTTAAGCAAAAAGGATAAGAAACTAATCGTTTTCAATGTGTGTTGACGTGGAGCCGGAGAAAGGGGTAAGAGGGGCCTTTGAAGGTATGATTCTAACATGGAATAACTGCAAAATCATTCGGAAGCGTCCACGCAAAATTTAACGGAGCCCATATCTATTTATATCCATCCTACTATAATAATCAAGCCCATTCAATTAACGTAACGTTTTTCTTTGGTTCTATTAATCGAGAGAGATAAATAAACATTTAAACAACAAAAATTCACCATTTATTTCTTTGTCCCTTGACCAAATGACCCTTGAGCTTCGGAAAGAAACAGAGTCAGCAGGGGAAAGCTCTCAAAATCGACGATGAAAGGCTCAAGAAATTAAAAGAAGAAGAAGAAGAAGAAGAAGATCCTTATCCATGGAGCTAGCACTGTTTTAATATCATATCATCAGCAACAGTGAACAAGAAAAAAAAACACAAAGCAAAAAAAATGAATAAACAACATAAGAAATAGCCTTCTTCCTTGCCAAAAAATTCACACACAAAATTTCAAAACAAGCGTAGGATTATGACAGAAAGATCTCCAAAGGCAACACCGCCAAACACGAAAGATCGAGAGGCACATTGCAGATATTGGGAAAAAAAACGCAGAGAGAGAGAGAGAGTGTGTGTGTGTGTGTGTGTGTTTTGTGGGGGGGGGGGGGGGAAGAAACGCACCACAATCTCTGTCGTAGTTGCGTTCCGATCTGACAAGACAAGATCTCGAGTCGAGCCCTTCCTTCCTTCGTTCTCTTCTTTGTTTCTCTCTCTGTTTGTTTGCTTTGTGTTGTTGTTGTTGCTGTGCTTTTCTTCTTTCTCTTCTTGTATTGGATGGCACCTACGTGCGAAATGGAAACAAACCCAAAATTTATGTAGTGTCTGTAGGATATTCCTTTTCTTTAGGGACACCCCCCATTTTTAATGTCTTTTCTTTTAGTTTTATTTATTTATTTCTGTTCCTTCGTTGGTTTATGGTTATATATAGACCCAGCCATTTTACTTTAGTTTTGGTGGTTTTTATTTTAACTGCCTTTTTTCTTTCCCTTTTTTAATTTTTTGTTTAATTTATGTTTTCTTTTCTAGTGCTGGAATCGGCGGTTGTGACACCCTTTTCTCCGTTTGTCCGCGGATTGACGGCGTTAAAATGACAGTGAGGTTTCAACGGAGTGTGGCGTTAAAGTCAGATGGAAAAAGAACTCGTCTCCGACCTCCAAGTCCAATCCAATCCGTAAAACGAAAAAAAATGAGAGAAAACAAGGGACAAGCATCAAACAGTAGACAGATAACGTACGTGTGTGGTGTGGGAAGTTGTACGATCCTATGCCATGTCCGTCAATAAAAATGTGTTTGTTTGGGTTTTTTTTAAGGTAAAAAATACTTTTTATAAAAAAATTAATTTTTATATATTTAAATAATTTTTAAAAAAATAATATTTTTTATATTTTTTTATAGAAATTAAAAAATATAGCTTATAAAAAAATTAATTTAGAATTTTTTAATCATATATAAAATTTAAAATTTAAAATTATTTTTTAAAAAAATTGAAATAAATGCACTGTAAACTGGCAAAACCCACTCTTAACTTAGTAATGGATTAATTTGAAGAAATATCACTTTATAACATGTATGTATATTAATGTATTATTAGTTGGATATTATTAATATATATTACCATTAATTCAAATAGAAGGGTTCAAATTCTTTAAATATATGTTTCTAAATTTGATCATAAAATTCATTTATATTAAAAAAACATTATTAAAGGGATCCATATTTAAACATTTAACCATATTTTACAGGATTAGTCTCTTATCTATTAGAGGGGAATAGATGCTTATAATTTTTTTAATTAATTTAGAAAATAATTTTTATATACTAACAACATTAATTAATAAAAATTCAAGAAAGTGACAAATTATAATAAATAATAAAATTACTTTACATGATTTGTGTATAGAAATTAAAATAATAAATTTAATGTATATTTGTGTAAATAATCTAATAACACATATTGGTTGTTATTATAATTTTCATATTAACAATACAGATTAAATAAAAAAATTAATAATGAAGATTAATTAAAAATAATAATCAAATAAATTGAGAACCATTATGTTACAGAAAAGTTAACTTATAAAATATTAGTAGTCTGACATTCATGTATTTAACCTAAATTTTAATGTATTATGTATGAAATGCTTTAATGACTTTTAAGAAGCATCCAAACCACGACTGTTTTAAGAAGTATTTTATAATTACATTCCAAAGTCGTTCTATTCAATAGTATACAAATAATAATATATGAATAATCTTAATTATTCACTACGTCAGTTGTCAGGAAAACAATAAACTTAACTTAATCATGTCAAAAAAAAAAACTTAACTTAATCAACTCCATCTTTGAAACAAGTGATGGGACACTAATTTTTTGAGATTGAAGCAATATTTTGTCTTGATTCTACAAAGGTTGCCCAATCCCGTTGAGTCATTGACCTTTTGGCTACCGGTTTTATTTTTCTGGATAGACCTTTTCGTTGCTTAGTTACAACCTGCAACCGCGCTGCTTTACGTAATTGACTGCGAACCAACGTGGGTCTGGGTGGCGAAAATTTCAGTTTTTAACGCCGTTACTCCACGGCAACTTCTAATTTTAATATTTCTATTTTTACAATATGCCTTCAAATTAAATAAATCAATCACTCAACCAAGGACATGGTGGGTGCCGTCGGCTCTGGCACCAAAACAAAAGTTTCTAGTTCTTTCTGCTATCAGAATCTTTTTGGAAAAGAATTTTCTTAACTTTGTTAATCTCATGTCTAGCTATCTATTTTTTTAACTATCTAAATTTAATTTAATGATATAAAACATTTTTTTTTTCGTGCAACTCTAGTTTGTATTTTGCACATTCTGTATCGGGCGTCTCAGACGCGTCACGGCGACCTCGTCTTACCGGTCGGAGATTCGGCAAAAGCGACAATTTTTACCAATTGACGAATTTGCCCTTCCTCGTGTGGCCCTTTTTATCCTTCCTGGCCATGAATGTCCCCTCTTTTCTTTCTCTAATTTAAATTCCTTAATTAGTATCCCCCAATCGACAAACGACCTGAAACGACCTTTCCACTCCTGGCCTCACATATTATCGAGTTCTTTTCCCCACTTAAAATTTTGTCAAATATATTATTTAAATATTCATAATATTATTAAGTTTATTAATGATAGATGTATATATGTAAAGTGGCATATCAGCGCTATAATAATACAAAAATTCTTCGAAGTAAAGCTAGAATTTTGGTTGTACGATTTTGATGGTTAAAAAGTTGTCGTCCATGCGACAGATTTTTAAGAATCAATCTCTCCCAGCTTGTCTAACGCAATTAGGGATCCGGAAGAAATGAAAAGAAAAAAAAAATGCAAAGCAACCTCTCTATCTTCTATTTTTTCTATTTTCTATCAAATTAAAATAAAGATCTACTAAGTTAATTAAAATAGTAGATATCTTAATTTCTTAATCAAAAATTTTGGATTCTAAGCTCTGAAAATAGAAAAAAAATTATTATTAAGATACCCTAACCCTTTCATATACTTCCATTGGATCCTTTTGACCAAACATTCAGGTTACGCAAGTGGGGTGGATGCATGCTCAACTGTGACGTTGTCATGCTCACGCAATTTAATTGTCCTTGATGCTGCCATAAAACCACACCATAAAATCACGTGACAGATTAAATGTATACCTTTATTAAACTCTCATGAATCTTATGATAGACATGAATTCTGCCACTCTCGCTTGCTCTCCCTGTCCTCCTAAACGTGGATAGCGTCAGAACTTGAAAAATTTATGAGATATACTACTGTTTTAGCATCGCACTCAAAATATAGCCTTGTAGCTAAGCTGAAGATTTGGTGTCATAATTAACATAAACATTGAAGTGATTTATAATTGAAAGATGCGTACTTATCAGCATTAGAAGTTATATCTAGATTGTAACATGGATATATGAAAGTGTTATTTTGATAGAAAAGTGCGAATTAACCTTATTGACGTGAGTATGTGCAAGTGTTGTTATTGACAAAAAAGATGTGATTAATAGTTCTCCCGTTCTCATTGTAAATGCCAAGCTTTACTTGTACACTATATTTAGGAGTTTAAATATGATAAGAGAAGAAAAAGAGTTGAGGGATCTATTTCCACCTCTTTATTCGTCAAATTAAGATACATTTAAAATTTGAGGTAGAATAAAAAATTTAAATTTATAATCTATAAATAATATAAGTATTTCATTTAATTCATTTATAATATAATTTTCAAATAATATCAATAAATTTCATTATATTTCCATATTTATTTTCTAAATAGAAGTATCTTTGTTTAACTCATTTCCTTCATATTTTCTAATTCATTCCTATTAATCTAAAATATCCCGAAACAATGTTAAGATAAAAAAAATAAAAAATAAATTATCTTATAGGAAATTTTTGTAGGACCTTATTATCTGTTAATTTTTATTATTAATCAAAATTGTAGGGTCAAATATGGGAGGCACAACATTTCATTGGTAGCAGATGCACCATCAATCAATGAAAAGCACAGTATTTTGTCCTTGTTTTGATTGAGAAAACGGCGAAACCTATTTTATAAAACTAAGGCAAAATATATGTGTTGAAATTTTATATATTTGGTGAAGGTTAATAACTTTTAATCAAAATAAAAATAATCACATGTAGAAAAATTTCCCTCAACTTCGGGTTTCAAAAATCACTATTTTCAGTTTAAAATGTTGGCGATGATTTAACTACCGTTAGTCTATTTTTTATTTTGGCCTAATCAGTTTGATTTGTTTTCCACACCATGCATGTAACACTCCATCGATTGATTCATACGTACTTAAAAACTGAAATCTTTATAAAAACAGGAATTTGTATTAGTTGAACGTAGTCATTACGATTTTTTCAATGTAATACAAAATAGTAACAAGAAATCAAATTAATTATTTAAGTTAAAGGGTGTGTGTATTATTTTCCTAAAACATTCCAATTAATATATAAAATCTTATGCAAGCATACTTCACCGTTGTTTTCCTTTTGGCAAGATAAATTATCTTCATGACGAGATAAATTTTAACTATCTATTTTAAAGGTTAAAAATATAGGCTAGGAAAAATATACGGTAGAGCATAGAGAGAAATGAAGTATTGAAGAAAAAAGAAAGAAAAATATTATTTGCTTATATAAAGTTTAGACATTTTTTATATATTGAGAATCAATTTTTAACTAATTGGGAATTTTACATTTCTGGTGAATGTGGTGATTATGTAAGATAATTGATAATACATAATAAATTCTTTCACTGAATTCAATATTTATATAATTAAAATCTATAATTATTAACACATAATTTTTTACATTTTCTTGCATACGAATTCATCATTTACATAATTCTTCAATTATTTATATACAATTTCACAAATATCAAAAAAGGATGTCTACAATCACTAATATTAGTGTTTAAAAAGAAATGGTAAACTTTAGATATGTAATTAAGTTGGCGACTTCCAATTTAGGGGGATTAATTTTTTTAATTACTCAGTATATAATAAGTTAAAAACAAAAACCTAGAGCCAAAATAGTATCACTTCCTTTCGCTAGTTATGCTTAGTTTTTGAATAAGAGTCCGCTCTGTACTACAGCACCTTTTCATTATAACTTCGCGTTAGCTGAGGCACAGTGGCAGTGTCCACTTTTTCTCTTTTTTCTCGTTTTGCTCCTCCTATGTAGAGCGCCTTTTTTTCTTTGAATTTGAAGCTGCAAGGAGGTAAATGTATATCTGATTCGAATCCATTTTAATTTCACAAATTAAAAGCCATTTCGAATATAGGTATTATTCATAAATGTAGTATAAAAATTTACTGATCAAGTTAACCGAATAAAGTACTGCAGTACTAGCAAGTAGATATCTTCTTATAAACGGATTTACAAGGAGGTGTGCGAGAGGAATGCTCCAAGTCCTTGAGGTTTATGTTGATAATCTTGCTATTTAATGCGAAAGTTCGAATAGTCCATGCCTCCACGGTAGAGAGTTTGATCAAATACGAACAAACCATTGCACCGGTTCAATCAAATTGACTAATCCAGATCAAAGGGATATTAATTGACCAAATCATTCATCCCCTATATACGTAAAGCTTTTAACCATAATGTTTTGGTACACAAATTAAAGTTTAAACCAATATCATACCAGCATCTGCCATAAATTTTTTATCTATGAGAAATTTTTATATGTTTTTAGAGTAAAAGAAAAATTACTTTGTATTATTTTGAGTTTAACATTTCAATTATATGAGTCATTGTCATCTCTTTTCTATTACATTTCTACTGTAATAAATAACTCGGATACTAGCTAATTAAAAATAATATAAAAATCAACACTTTTTTTTTATTAAAAAAAGAGTGTGAGAACACTTAAGAAATCTTATTTATTTAACTATTATTTTGCATCTCAGTCAAACTCACTGGTCAATACCGAAGAACTTTTTCTCAGTCTGCCTGAAACAGCTGTAGTAAGCGGCCAGCTGACACTCCAAGAAGACATTCTATTTTGGTCTGTGTGGTAGTGCCAATATGCTCTGCCATCCCCTGCATACACCTGTTGTTGTGGAAGAAACTGAAGCTAGGCAAACAGTATCGTTGCAGTCGCAAGCTTCAGGTCACCAGTCAATGCGTTGTGATTTGTTGCATCTAGTCTAGGCTATGTCTGGGAGTTTTACACATAATGGAAGAGAATGATTAGAATAAAATGGAAAGATAACAAGTGGAGTAGCGTAAAATTTATCATTTTTTTTTCGGTTGTTGAATATATTTAATGAGACAATAATATATATATATATATATATATATATATATATAATATTTACTCTTGATTCTATGTATAATTATGATAGATAAAAAATAATAGTCTAGAATAACAAGAAAAAAAAAGTGCCATAGAGTTAGAATATTTTTTTAAATTTGTTTATCAAAATGATATGTTATGTATGTGGGAGTGGTTATTACCACTCCTAAATATTTATTGTCACTCTCACTCAATTATTATTTTTTTAGTTTTTTCAAAATATCATTCTCTTTATTTGTTAATGGAAATGAGAATCAAATATTCAATATTTGTTATAATTTATAAGTTCATTAAAATTTATTATTTTTTAATTTATTTCAAAATGATTTAATTTTATCAATAATATTATCTTTTTTATTTTTACATACAATAAACTTATCTAGCACAATTGTTTTGATTTAAATATTAAATTATTTTTTCAAGTTTTTATTATATAATAATTATCTCAATAAGATAATAATGAGTATTAAAAAGTAATAAATAAAAGTGAATAATAATAAAATGATGAATTAGTATTTTATAAAGTATGTTACATATGTCAACTTTTTTATTTAAAATTAATATTTACGTGAAAATATAAAAATTACTTTGTTTTTGAAAAGAAAAGTAAATAAAAGATGATTTTTTTTTTTTTGCAGAATTTAAATATATTTGTTAATTAAAATGACAAACTAATATTAAATAATTGATACTATTACATTTTCTATTTTTATGTGAAATTAACATATTTAATTTAATTATTCATATCTAAGAGTATGTGAATGATAAAATTTTCTAAAAAATTTAAAAAGAATAGATTACCCAAAAAAAAAAACAACTTTTGAAGAGGTTTTTTAATATTAAAAATATTAATTTTAAATAAAAACTTGAATATGTGTCATATATTATAATATATTAATTTGTCTTTACTATTATTCTTCACTTTTCTTAATTTTTTAAATACTCAATCTTTTTTATTTAGATAATTATCAAATTAAGAAAATGTTGAAAAAATAATTTAACATTTATATTCTAATAATTGTGTTGAATAAGCTAGTTAGACATAAAATATTAATTAAATTATTTTTTACGCAAGTATTAAAAAATTTAAATAACTTTAAATTAGTAATAATTTTAAAAGTCATTTTATCGTGCAGCAAACGAGTATATTGGTTAGTAAATTATAATAAATATTAAATATTTAATTATTATTTCAATTAACGAATAAAGAGAACGGTATTTTGAAAAGACTAAAAAAATGATAGTTGAATGGAAGTGGCAATAGACATATAGAAGTGACAATAGCCACTCCCCATATATGTAGAGTCTTAAATTGGTAAGTAGATTATACTATTTTATTTTATTCAATAACCATCTTTACTTTTAAAAAATTTTGGTAATTTTGTTGGGGATATAGCATTACTCATAAAGAAAAGCCACATTTTCCCTCTCTTATTATTCCACTCTTTTTTTTTTAATTACTCTTAAACATATTTAAGTTTCATCACTTCATTATTTCATTTTATTCCTTCATTTGTCATTCTTTCAAACATACCATATAGGACTTGTGTTTTGTCTAGTTGTCTAGGAGTTGCAAGAATATATTCTCCTTCCTAGTTCCTACACAAACATTGATGAAGGTATGCTATACTCCGACTTGCAAATATTCGTTTTTTTTTCATGCCGCTTCTTCACTAGTCTCACGAGGAAAATAAAGGTCCTGTGCTTGTCTTATTACTTTTCCATTTTCCAGGCATTACAGTATGCTTTCTCCAATATAATACGCTTAAGATAACTTAAAAATTTAGGGTGTGATTGTTTGAGATATTTGTAAATTATTTTTTATAAAAATTAATTTTTATATATTTAAATAATTTTTTAAAAATAATCAAATTTTTAAAAAAATTGTTTTTAATATTTTTATAAAAATTAAAAAAAATTTAAAAAATTTTAATTTTTAATTTTTTTAACTATATATAAAATTTAAACTTTAAATTTATTTTTTTTAAAAGATGTAATAAACACGGTCCCAACTATCATTTTCAAATGTAACCTACTTTTTTATTCCCAACTTTTGATTTGAATATCCCAATTTCTCCCTCCTTTCCACGCATTTAGAGAGTCAAAAAGATTGCACCGTTTGTTTGGAAAATTTAGCCTTCGCACTTGATTGGTTATCCACTCGAAACGTGCCTGTTCTGTGATATACAGCCATTAAAACAAAATGTTAAATAATTCTTATAGCCACCAAAATTGATGCAATGAAAAAGAAACATTGCTTTAAGATCGATATATCATGCTGTCACCGTTTATTCACTAACATTTTAAACTGATAATTTTATAAACGTGTCATCTACCATGCTTTCATCTTATCTTATTAAGGAATAATCTATAAATTGGATGAACGTATGATGTATCATGCTGTCATCATTATAATATAGACGAAGTGAAGTAGGAAGCTCCAAAATAAATCAGCCTAGATCGAGCAGGAGAATTAGGATGGTTCGTTTTACTTAATTTATCATACTATGGGACCTCCTGTGCCCCTGTAAGACTATAACCTAATTGATTCTGTTACTCACCATAGGAATTTTATTTTATTTTTTCCCTTATTTCATCATCAAAAAACAATGGTGTAACTAGGAGCTCATGGACAGGACGATGTGGAAAGTTGGGGGATCAACCCGTAAATTTTTAATTATCTTATTTATAAGCAGGGTATATATGTTGGTTAAATGTCCCCAGTCCACTCAACCATGTATGGTCCATCAAATCCATGCCGATCTAGGTATCATTTTACTTTTGTTGTTCATTATGTGAAAGAATGAAACTGTAGGTTTTTTAATTATAAAATAAAATACTAACAACATGTAACTTTAAATGAGTTTCCTAGCCCCCCGACCGACACTTTATTCTCTCTCTAACCGTATAGTTCTATTCAATCTAAAAACAAAATAGAGGTGAAAAAAGTAAAATATGAGTTATCTAATTCTTAAAAATTTTTACCTTGATAAGATTTTACTTTCTTTAATTTTCAAAAGCGTATCACACGGGTTATTATATTTTTTTTGTCTTAGTAATTACTCGTGTGATTTCAAGCAAAGAGTGATTTGAATCCCTAACATTACAGTTATGCTTATTATATGAATGTGATCGATTACATACTAACACATCACTTAAATGGAATTTCAATGATATGTTTTAATAATCAATGACATACTCACCGAATATTTGTTATGTTCGACCAATTTTATATGCTTTAAGATGTTGGGTTAGTAATGTAGCTTATCCTCCTCACCCAACGACAGTTTACCAGGCTGGAGACTTGTTTAACATAATACATTATTTATTTATATAATCCGTCCACGTACAATTAGTATTTCCATTGACAGTACGATTAGATATTATTCTATATAGATCACCTTTGATGAGGGTCAAGATTTCATGTTACTATTTAATATGAAAGATTCATATTATGAGAGAAAAACATCAAAATAAAATCAATAATTTTTAAATAAATAAAAAACAATTATATTGAAATTATTCTTAAGTCTTTTTTTTAGCATGAGGCTTTTATGTATAAGCACTAAGAATCTAATGAGTAACATAGAAGATTGTTATTCGCAGTCATCTTTATGTCGTGGTTGACCTACATGCTCCTAACAACTTGATTTATATATTCGGCGGGTGGATCTTCATGTCGCTTTAGTAACGCTGGACTAAACTTTTTGTAAAAGATTTAGCTAATAGCCTAATACTCATTTTAGGACGACGGAATTACCATAGTAAAATATGATTTGTCATAATTTAGAGCGAGGTATAGCTAGCTAGCTAGCGCCTAGCTAGCACTGCATGTGTGTGTCCTTAATTGAGTCTGTCTAAAACCTGTGTTTTTAGTCCAATAAATATTATATGAATGGGTGCATTTATCGGAAAGAGTTGTCCTATTATAAATTTGAACTCATAACGAACTTTAGACATGATAAGCTGTAGATAATTACAATTATATGTATAAAATTTTAAATATTTTATGTAAATAATTTAATATAAACTCGAGCCAAATAACAACTCAGTTCTTATTATCTCATAATCTTTGGTTGTTCAGTTCGCTTTTATATTTTAATTTTGCACCGACAATTTAGTATAGTCTCTCTCAATTCATCGTCCCCATAAGTACAATTTGTCCTCATGTAGATTTGGCTCTTTTCTGTAGTAGGTCACACACATATATAAACTTTATATTTATAAACATTCATGTCTTATATAAAATATAGACAATCACTATATATCATCATCAACAAGAGACGTGGAAGCCTAACCGATGAAACGATTAGTCAATTGTCACACGAAAACGATAAATTTTACAGATGCCAATTATAAAGATGGAGACCAGACTACAATTTTGATCCCTCTCGTTGTCAACTTTCATTAACTTGGTGTCCCACATGCCCAATCAAATCACACGGTCGATCGCCCATCTGAAAGAGATTTAGAAGTTAAACGGGATCATACAAGTAAAATACATCAAATCAATATATAAATATTAATCACAAATTAAAAAGGAACTGGAATTTTCTCAAAAGCAGAAAGTAAAGGATTCCACAATGCTTCTTCCTATAATTAATCAATATAATCAAATTAAAACTGGGAGTTAAATATACACAGTTAAATTGGATAAATTGTCAGAAGCAATCATGATTTTGTTTGAGAGTATGCATTCCGTATTTCCGCCAACAACCAAACAAATGTAACTCGAGAAGTTATTGAAACAAACAAAAAAAATATGCACGTATAGTTGTTGTAAGACTGAGACTTGCAAGCAGCTAGCCACCATTAAGCTACACCCTTTAGTGGTTTTGATTTGTTTATTAGACCGACGTGCAAGAGCGTCTTATACATTATCACATATATTGACCTACACATATACTACTTGTTTTCAACCCTAATGATCACAACATCTGTACAATTTTTGCTTTGTCGTTTTGTGTTCAAATTCTTCACTGGGGAAGGTTGTGGGTGTTACTGCACTTCTACTATGCTTCGTTATCGATTTATCACAAAGGAAAGGACTAATCGTTCTAAAAGGCAGTATGGGGTTCATTTTTATGGCTCCACGGAATTGAGCATTAATATAAGAATCAAATTTATTTGGGTCTACAAGTTGCCCACGTGTGGAAATAAACCCTACATAACAAGACATATATGTTGTTAAGAAATCATCCAAGCAAGGTAAAGTTAATTAAGGTGGGGAATGCAACTTCTCTTTATACGATTGATCTTATTTGTCTGGACCACCAAACCAATGTTGCCGACCTAGCTAGATGCATGTACTATCAAATAAAGTGAAAAAGAATATCACAACAGCAATGTTGGGACCTTTCCTTGCGACTGTTTCATATATGCTCCTGGTTTTGCAAATTAAGTTGACTAATTATATCTAGAAAAGCAGCAGAAGGGGACAATTGATATGTTCCCCTTCTTTTCACTGTTAGTTTCTTTAATTTTGGGATGGAAAGTTCATTCTATGTGTTGATGCGGTTGTATTTATAATCATTTTTAGATGCCACGACCAAGCACACATGCATGCTTCAGAATTACAATTAAAGGGAAAATAACAAAACAATTTGTAACACGTGCGTTATTAATTTGTACATCAATCATTCATACTATATATGTGATTCTTTTTTTTTTTTTTGTCTCTTTTTAATAAAAGATCCCGAATAACATTTCTAATCATATAAAGCTTTTTCTGTTTTGTAATTTTGTTTGGTTCAATCAGTTATCTTCTGGTATCCATAATCACCTTTTTTCACTTACGATGATAGTGAGGGAACTAAATTTTCTCAAAATGATTGTGTAACAAGTATTTTTGCATAAAGGTGAAAAAAAAATTATACGAAGCAATCTGAAAACTAACTTATTAAAAAAAATGTAAGCTATTTACCACAATACTCGTTACTTTTCTATTAATTTTGGGTCTATATTGAATTTCGAAAATTGTCGCACAAGACAAATGAAAACCGACCCACAAATGAGAATTAAAAGGATTGAACAATGAGGCCTTCACATTACATGAATTTTAATATTGGGCTATCAAATCACGAAATGGCCCATATTAACGTTTAGGCCCATTAAGAGTGTGGGTAGGGGAGGAGAGGGGAGGAGAGGAGGGACATATCGGGCAATCCGGTCAATAAAATAACAACCCTGAATGGTTTCTCTCTCCTCATAACAGAATCCCAACTGCTTATTGCTAAACGGATAAAGGTCACAGTTTACCCCGTCCACATCACTTCAGATAGCGCCACGTGTTGTCTTCTTCGCAAGAGTGGCGCATTCATATTCATTACATTCATCCATTACTATCATTTATCAACATTAATTAATTCAACCCCGCTACCACACTCTAACCAATTCTCCTAACAATGGCTACGGTTGCTGCTCCTGCTTCTGTAACACCTGATGCTAACACGGAATCCCCCAAGAAGAATAGAATTCAGGTTTCCAACACTAAGAAACCCCTTTTCTTTTACGTCAATCTTGCCAAGGTACATAATATTTCTTTACCTACCCTTTTTTTTTTCCCTCTCTATCTGTTTCCACTGAAATTTGTTTCGTTTGTTCTATTTGATTTGGATTTGAAAGTAATCAAAGGATGTACAAATATGTATGATGATCAAGAGAGTCACATTTACTCTATCAATTATATCATATCCATGATTAACTAATGTCTTAACTGATGTTGATGAAGGGAAAAGAGTCGTATTGCTTTGCCTGACTGATATTTATCAGTTCTTTCATCGAATTAGTTTCGTTAGAGGTTCTATTTTCTTAGATCTGGAATCAACATTCTCATTAGATTAATATATACGTTAGATCAAATGCTTATCATTAGATTTATGAGTCTAATGCTGAAATGGTTTCTCCTTTTGGATGCAGAGGTACATACAACAGCACAATGAGGTTGAGCTTTCTGCTCTTGGAATGGGTACCTTTTTATGGAACTCATATTTTCCTTGATTTTGTATTTGAATAATAGATCCTTCTTGTTTCTGTGTATGAATTCTTGGAAAATATAAATATAAAGGCTGAGTGGAACTTTCTGTTTCACATGATCATAAAGAAAGGAATTTCTCTGTACTCTTTTTGGGGACTCAGTTGTTATTTTTTTCCTATGTTGAGAATATGGCTACATTCTTTGAACATTTTTAACATTGGCTGCTTCTGGTATGTCTCTGTTTGCGCAATAGTGCGAAAACCTTTTGTCCAGTTGCATGTCTCTGTAATATGGTAACTAGTTTCTTGTGGGGATATTCATTGTGTGATTAGCTTACACTGGTATTTTGTAGTATTATGCAAATATCGTTTTGTTTCTATTGTTTACCTATTCAAGGAGCTACATTTACGTTGTCATGTTAGTTGATCCTAAAGTCACAAAATTATGGTATTACAGCATCCAAAAGTTGAGTAAATACTAAATTGTATTCTTTTCGATTCTGAACAATGAAAGGATGAGTTTGCACACATGTTGTCCAACTGATTTAATATTCATGTTAAGTAAACGTATTCTAAATGTTTCATTTACTCAATATCCCGTAGTTTTGAACACTTTGTATAGTTATGCTCATTAGGGCGGCGCGTTTCTCTACAGCTATAACTACAGTTGTTACAATTGCCGAGATTTTGAAGAACAATGGACTTGCTACTGAGAAGAGTAAGATTTCTTATTCTTGTGTGTCATTTACTCATTAGTGTCTCATTTGCATGATGATTGTTAAGGTAGTTATATCCTAATGAATTAATTGTGGATGGAACAGAAGTTTTGACATCTACAGTTGGCATGAAGGATGAGAACAAAGGTCGTTTGGTGCAGAAGGCTAAGGTGAGTTCCAAATGGATTTTAGTTTCTTAGGCTTAGCCGGTTCTTTTTTCGAATTTTAAAAAACAAGTCTGTTATGGTAGTTAATTGATCATATCTTTCATGATTTTGTAGATTGAAATTGTTCTGGGGAAATCTGAGAAGTTTGACAATCTGATGGCTCCTGCCTCTATTGAATCAGAAGCAGCTGCTGACGACAAGAAATGACAAATATAGGAGAGCTCGGTTGCCCCGGTCAATGTTATGTAGTTAACATGCTGATTCTTTTTGTGCCATTTGCATTCACAGAAGTACATAGGGGAATAGATAGATATGATTGTTTCATTGAATACCCATGAGAAGAATTGATAGATGATTGTTACGATGATAACTGATAAGGAACCACTAAGTGGTCAAATTTGTAGATCTCATCTTTCCAATGTTGTCACTTCAGATTTCATTCCTAAATGGCACATATATGATGATAATGTTGATTGCATGATACTTAAACTGATTGGTTATTTATTTTTCCAGCACTTCCTACTTGCATTGGTTCTTAGGTGTTCTTATGTGCTGTTACTCAAAAAACAAAAAAAGGGGCATAAAAACTTTTCCTGCTATGTTTTTGGGGACCAACTTAATGTATACGACACTTCTTTCGATCAAGTCATCCTCTTCGAGTATGAATATATATATTTTTACAAAATTTATAAATATTCACACTTTTCGAAAAACTAAATTTTAATTATCCTCTTTTTTGATTAAAATTTTAATTACACCTTGCAGATCCGACAATACTTTCATTTTTCAAATGTGATAAAAAAACCTTGCCTTGCTCCATCTTTATATGTATGCAATAGTTATTTTTTTTATTTTTTTCCCCTCAATATATGTATCTTGCATGATCAAATACTTATAAGTTTAAACTACAATTATATCAATCTTAATTAAGAGATAAATTAATTAAGATGATCATAAATTAAACTAAAATCAAAAAGCTTAATATGCATTATGCCGTGTTGTGACCATGCCAACTTGTCGTTGCTCCTGTTTATACTAGTAAGATTACAATAAAAAATAATATTATATAATTAGATTTATTCATGCAGTAAAGTAATATTTATTTATATATTATTTTTATGTGAATTTATTTATATACTATCAAATATTTATTTATATACTATTCATATGTATAGCTTTACATCTAATTAAATTTATTCAATAAAAAAACATTTAATTAAATTTAATATAGTAATTTTTGTTTAGAGTTGGGAGAAAAGTAAGAGATAGCCAACACTAGTTGGTAAGAGTGATTAAGATTCCAATCCTAAGCTCGACTTTCTTCATAAACATGAATTTGAAATCCTTGATGTCATTTAAATCCATCCCTGGAGAAATCTCTTGAAGTTCAGAACTACTTAGTGCATGTTTGGTTTCACTTCTCCTTCCACCAAAAGGCTTTTTATTTGCAGAAAAATGAGAAACTACAATAATATCATGTGTTTGGTTTTACTTTGAAATATTGGAAGCCATTCTATGGTAAAATAAGGCCTTCCACTAGAATAAGGTGAGTCTTTACTTTTCATTTTGGGTTTAGAGTGAAATTAATACACTACCCTTAATAATTCCCCACCCACCCCAAGAAACCAATGGCTCCTTCACTATCTGAAGCTCAGCAATCCCCTTTCTTGTCTGAAGCTCATCACTCACTCACTTTCCTTCACAAGATATCATCATGTCGCCACTGCTAGGGACTCTGTCACCGTCGATTTGTTGCTCGCCGCCACCATCGCCAGTCTGTCGCTCAGATCGCAACTGTAGTTGTCTCCTTCACCGATCCTTCGATCTGCCACGGAGGGGTCGTTTGCTCTCCTCCGCCGCCCTCAAGCTCTGCTACTGCATGCTCCACTACCGTCAGTCTTTCGATCTATAACTATTGAGTCCTTCGCTCTCCTCCGCTGCTGCACGCTCCACTGTCGCCGGTCCTTCGATATATCATCGCTGGGTCCTTCGCTCTCCTCCACCACCTCAAGCTCCGCTTTCGCCTGCACTTCGGACCTAAGGTCCTCTGACTCTCTCTCTCTCTCTCTCTCTCTCTCTCTCTCGGTTCATCATTAAGCAGCAGTACTGAATATTCTTGCTATTGGAACTTGGCTACATGTGATTTGTAGTTAAAGACTTGCTGTTGGAATTTGGACATTGGAACTTCGATTTTGGACATTCATCATTGAATTTTAAATTTGAATGACTAGCAGAGTCATGATTTTGAGCTGCTTGTAGTTTTCTTTTTACTTAGATACCTTATAATTTTTTTATAGAGTCTACTGCTCCTTTGTGCTTTTGTCTGATTTAATAATAGGGAACAACTTTAGTGTAAAATTGTTTGGTAATTTATGATATTATTTGACAATTTTTGTATAATTGATTGAGTGTAGTAAAATTGATTAGAGTGGAGTAAAATTATTTTGGAGTTGTTTATTGCTCTTTTGATTATGAGGTTTTGCTTCTATTGTAATGTTGTTCAATTTGTGCTTCTGTTGCTTCTGATTATGAGATTTTTCCTTTTTTACATTGTTTGACAATTTTTGTAAAATTGATTGAGTGAACTAAAATTGTATTGGAGTTGGTAAGGTCTTCTGATTCGAATGTTTTTCTTATATCTTGATTGTGGTTGTTGCTCTATTTTGTTATCATTGGTTCTTTATTTTGTTATTTACTTTTCAAGTTATATGAAGCATTGAACTAGAACTTGTCAAAAAATTAGAATCAAAATTCAAAATTATGATATTACGCCTTTGTTACATATTTATATCACTAAATTATGACATTTGTTATGTATATATGAGGTAGGATGTCAAATCCTAAGCTGATTAAAATGAATAATCAGTCAAAGGGAAAAGCCCAATCCCAAGATTTGTCCCTTAATGATCAAAATTATGGACCAAAATCAAAGGCTATTTGGGATCGGACAACCACAAAGGTGTTCATTGACGCATGTGTAGAACAAATGATAAAAGGTGAACGCAATGAACGTTCATTATCAAAAAAAAGTTAGAGAGATGCAATTGATTGATTTTGTACTATTAGTGGGAGAACTTATAATAGTGTACAATTGAAAAATAAGTAGGATAATTCAAGAAAAGAATAGCTTGTTTGGTATAGTCTATTTCGACATGCAACTAGATCAGGGTGGGATAATGAGAAACACACTTTTATTGCAACAAAGAAATGATGGGATGCAAAGGAATTGGTAAGTATATATTGTCATTGTTTAAATATTTTTGAGCACTATCAATCAATCTTTTTATTATATATGAAGTAATTAAAAGTTAATTTTTGTGGAAGAAAATCTTGCTTATGGTAAGTACCGCAATGAGGGATTACCATATGCACATGAATTGACATATCTTTTTAAAGATAAAATAGCCATAGGAGAGTTTGCTTGGGCACCTTCAGGCAAAGAGTTGTCAAATGAGTATGATGAATATGACCAAAATAATGAAAAGTTATAGAAATGAAGGTTCTGAAGATAGTGATGATCTAACTATAGATGCTGATTTTAGCAATTATAGTGTAGGAGTAGGAAACATGAATATAAACAACTCTAAGGGTGCAAGGAGTGCAAGGAGTAGAGAAAAAAGAAAAAAAGGAGGGGAAAGGGCAAGAAAGGGTAAAATGGATAATGCCATCATTATAGGAGAACACTTTAAATCCATAACTTATGCAATTGAGTCTCATGCTGCTGCTATCACTTCTAAGAAGGAAGATCCTCATAGTATTGGTGTAATAATGGCTGAGCTTCAAAGTTGCAACCAGTCATAGACAATACTGATTTTTATGCTAGGTGGTGTGATGTACTAATGAAGAAGGAAACAAGAGCAATGTTTTTGAGCATTCCTAATGAAGATCTAAAACTTGGTTTTTTGAAGCGAATGGCATATAAAGATAATTCTTATTAGTATAATTAACATGTGTATGACCTATTTAGTATATTTTTATTATAGCTTGTTAAGTGCATGACTTATTTGGTTCGTCTTCTACCAAGGTTATGTAAATTAAGTGTTTGACTTATTTAGTTTAGGGTTTATTACAGCTTCTTACATTATTATTATATTATGTATTAAGTACATGACCTTTTAGTTTATGTCTTGTTAGCTTATTGTTGTTTTAAATATATGACTAGTTATATAAATTAATATTATCCTTTATACATTTTAATACTTTTATTTATTGCAGATCTTTAGATATAAATGTCAAACACATCCGCGAGTGAAAGTGATGAAAATTCAGGAGATGAAAACCTTTCCAATGAAATAGATGAAATGGTTGGAACTATGGCAACTATGGCAGGGATTTTAATCGGAGAATATGCTTTAAAATATTTGTGCAAAGAATCATGTAGGACAAGTGAACTAACTGGATATAAATGGGTCCAAGAAATATTACATGGAAATGATAGACGATGCTATGAAATGTTTAAGATGGATAAGCAAGTCTTCTCATTGCTTTGTACTGCGCTAGTTGAGTGTGGTTTAAAGAATACTAACTGCATGGGAGTAGAGGAGATGGTTGCCATGTTTTTGCATATTCTGGGACATGGGGTAGGAAATGGGATAATCCAAGAAAGGTTTCAATATTCGGGTGAAACAGTTAGTAGACAATTTCATAGAGTTCTTTGTACGTTTTTGAAATAATCATTTGGTTTAATTAGGTCACAGGATTACAGATTTGAACATATGCATGAGAAAATTCAACATGATAATCGATATTGGCCATATTTTAAGGATTGCATAGGAGCAATTGATGATACTCATGTGCCATGTGTAGTTTCTTCCAAAGAGCGTGTAAAATATATTGATCAAAAGGGATATACATCACAAAATATCATGGCTGTTTGTAATTAGGATATGTACTTCATATTTGCATTGCCTAGATGGGAAGGATTAGCTCATGATGCTTGGGTTTTTAAGGATGCTTGACAAGGTCAAAGTATAACTTTTCACATCCTCCTTCATGTTTGATCTCATTACTATAGTTAACATTCTTAGTTTTGTTGATTATGATTTTAATAAGGTGTATCTTGCTTTAGGTAAATATTATTTGGTTGATTCTGGTTATCCAACACCATTGGACTAATTGAGTCTATACATATATGAACAGTATCACCTACCTGAATTTAGACATGCAGTTGGCTTCAACAATCATAATGAAGTGTTCAATTATTTTCATTCTAGTTTAAGAAGCACCATAGAAAGAACTTTTGGGGTATGGAAGAATAGATTTACAATTCTTCGTCATATGCCTAATTTTAAATATATGACTCAAGTGGAGATAATTTGTACTACAATGACGATATATAATTTTATCCGCAAAAATAGTGCCTTAGATATTGAGTTTTGTCGTGCAGAGGAACATGATAATAGTATGGTAGAAGATTTTGACAATGATGGCAACTTGAACACATGCCTTGATGTTGATTTGACTTGTTCAACAGAAATGGATTATGTTTATGACCGAATTAGAGATGAAATTGTAGCTGCTCAAAGTAGGAACTAGTGAATCTTGTTATTTATGACAATATTTATCTTTTGGATACTTGTGCAAATAGTTTGTTTGTATAACTTAAATTGGAAGCATGCAATTATGCCATGTTTTTTAATTGTCTTTTTGCCTGTATTTAAATGTAGAAATATAATTATCTCATAATTTTGTTCCTATGAATTATTTTGAATGGAAATACTATCAATATTCATATATAAATCTATATACAAAATAGAGCTCTTATAATGATATTTCATTTTAAAAACATGATTTTAGGCTAAATTTATTTAAAAATATATAAAAATATTGTATTTAATTAGAATAATGAAATAAAAATTTTTTAATGATAATTTGAGAATTAATTATCCGTTATTGTCAAAATATTTGAATAGAATATAGTAAATTATTTTCAAATTATATAGTAATTATCCTTTAATAATAATTTGAGAGTTAATTATCCTTTAATATAGTAATATTTGAATATACTATAATAATATATCTTCAAAACTTAAAATATTCATTTTGATAATTATGTCTTCAAAAATTATTTTATTTTATCTTATCCAAATAAAAATATTTCTCTTAAAATTAGTTTTCAAATATTCAAACTAAATACAAATACTTTTTCTAAAAAATTTTTTTAAAAGGTTATTTTTTAAAAGATATTTTCTCAAAAGTTAAAACGGACCCTTAATTAACTTGCACAGAACATAAATTTCCTGCAAATACTTAAATAATCCTTTGGAGACCTTATTTTGAAAATCCTAGACATGCCAATGGTGACTTCTTCCGGGGGTAATAGGAGCATCTCACCCTGTTATTAAGTTTGCTAAAAAGGACAAAAAAGGAGATCAATATGGACAGGCGTTGGTTGTGTATGGCCGAAGAATGAATACCAACCCCCGGCGACATCTCGCAATTGCTCCATCACATTACATTAATTAATGATTAAATAATTAACAATAATAATATAATATAGTACGAGACGAGATACATATGAAATGCCCACCATCTCTTATTTGCCATTCCCTTTACTTTGTTCTCCCACAAGTCCCGCCCTCTCCTTCTTCTAAACCCGCAAACCCTAGATTCCCCAGTTCTATCTCTAATTTCTTTCACCCCTATCGCGTAATTCTACCTCTACCTCTACCTCCTCATCAAGGTAATTTTAACGACCACTACTCACTTTTTCAAAAAAAATATTTCGAAGTACAGTACAGTGACTTGTTCTCAATGATTGATTTTGTTGCTGATAATGAGATTAGTGGCTTTTCCCTCGACAACGTCTTTTCGATCCAGTTAATCTGAACTCTCTTTTCTCTTTAATCCTCGCTGCTATTCTACCACTTCAATTCCTTTGAGATCGAATGCAATTTTTCTATCATCTCTCCAATTTTATTTATTTATTTATTTTTTGTGTTATGGTAGTGGAATCAGTGAAAACCCTATGGCTGAAGTTGATCAGAGCATAGGAGAACATGAGGAGGCAGAGCAAGTGATTGAGCATGCAGAGGCGGAGGAAAACGAAGGGCAGGTGGTGGTGGAGGAGGCAGTTGCGGTTGGAGGAGGAGGTGGAGGTGGTAGTGGTGGTGGTGAGAAGAAGTGGCCCGGGTGGCCCGGGGAGAGTGTGTTCCGGATGTTAGTTCCTGCGCAGAAGGTTGGGGGCATAATTGGGCGTAAAGGAGAGTTTATCAAGAAAATTGTGGAGGAGACACGAGCTCGCATTAAGATTCTTGATGGTCCTCCTGGAACTGCTGAAAGGGCTGTAAGTATTGTAATTTTGCCACCCTTATGGTATTGGTAACTGTTAATTGAAATTATAAGTTGTATGTATATTGTAAGCTGTTGACTAGTTAAACTCAACTTTTTTCCTTTTGTTTTGGGGAATGGGTTTGTCGTTGCTTTAGCTGATTGCTATTAGAGTATTGATCTGGGATCTTTGTGTGTTCTTTTGTGCTGTTTTCTTTTTGTCCATTTCGCTTAGATTATAATTTTAAGAGTTTAATTGGGATGATTTTACACTGTCATCCAATCAAAACCTTCCATTTGCATGACCATTCAAATAGTAGGTGGTTATATAAAGACTTTTGCTGATGTGGCAATACATGATTGGATGTGTATAAAAATTTTTTACACTGACAATGCATTCAAATTAAATCCTAATTTTAAAAACTTTTGGGTGAAGTTGTTGGTGATTAGAGTAGTTGAATGATGTTATCCAATTTTAATGGGGTTGCTTAGTGGTTGGGGTTGTTACTCGCAAGTTGCAATCATAGAATCAAGGTATATGTTTTTCCCATAGTTTTACTATTATTAAACATGTATATCATAAATAAACTAAGAAAAAAATTTAGGCAAAACTTTCTCTGTGGTTCAAACTTCAAACTGCTTCTAAGTATTTAGAATAGAAATATTGGCCAAAACTTAAAGTTCCTTTACATATTGAAGGCTTAATTCTGTTTGAAGAAATGGAACATTATCCAATGTAATTGTGAGGCTGCCAAAGATGTTACAAAGGAGAACAGATTGTGGCTGCGTTTCCTTAGCAATCTTTCATGACAATTTTCAGTGTCCTGTTGTGGTAGGTAGAAATTTACATGGAAGTATTAAAACAACCAAGAAAAATCACCTATAGCTTGTCATGGTCTAAAGCGTATCCTTACTCACATGTACTACAATGGAAAAACCAAGACGAAGCGAATGAAGTAAATTCCAAAAAGAAGAATGCTGGCAAGAATCCATAAAATATGAATTTAATTCTAACACAAAATGAATCTGTGCAGGTTCAATGTTCCAATATTAAAGGCAACGACTCAATCATCAATTAGATCCCAATCTTGAAGAACCAAAGATCCAGATGCAAGGATCAGCATTGAGTGTTGCAAAGTGCTGAAAAGTTTATTAACTTGTAGACATTTTGTACCAAAGTACCATGAAGCTCTGCATTTTATCTGGTAAACTCAGAACCTGGATGATTGATGTCTTGCCGCAGATTGCAAGCAATGAAAAGAAGCTTATAACCAGCACTTATACAATATTAAAACCATCAACTATCAAAGCTAAAGTGCTTTTGAGTGTCATACCTGTTATTAAAAGAAAAAAGCTTAAAAAACTACCTAAGTCTATCAATCAATTTTCTTTTTTACACATGGAGCTGCTCTATGTGCTAATGATTTGGATGTTTTCATAGTAGTTCTTCAGGAGAAAATATTGGGCATACTGTTGCTATAACAAGCTAAAAGGAACTATTGTGAACCAGGACTGAATCATTAAAGAATTAGAAGACATACATGCGCCGTACGTCTTGTGTCATGTTACAAATTATTGGACAAGTAAAAAGATCATGTTCCAGTATGAGATTTCAATTTTTTCCAAGCTGTGGATTTGGTTAATTTTTAGCCTGGTTTAGTTGATTGAATAAGTAACATTTTTTATGGTATATGGAATATTAGGTGTTATTCCATATATTGGTAAAGGGAAGGACTGTTATAAATATGGTCTGATGGAAAAGGATTCCTTCTGGTATTTTGCTGACAGTTGAGTACATTTAGGGATCAGTTGGGGAAGAAAATACAGTAGAAAGAGGATCAGCCATTTTTCTGAATCTTTTAAATTATTAAAATTTTATTATTCAAAATTGCTTGATTGTATGGTTTCTTGCTGAGATTTTAGGTTGCATGTAATATGCTTGGGTTCTTGGTGTGTTATTGTTGTTTAAAGCTGAATTTTTTGTTTGCTGCTCTATATTCTGTATTCTTACTATATGTAGGCACCTGGAGACATTTGATAGAATGTTTAGGACAAGGATAGGCTGATGGTTTTATTTGTTCATGTTGATCAGGTAATGGTATCGGCAAAAGAGGAACCTGATTCTTCTCTTCCTCCTGCTGTGGATGGCTTATTGAGGGTTCATAAAAGAATTCTTGATGGTTTGGAGAACCATTTTTCCCATGCTTCTTCAGGTGTGGCTGGGAAGGTTTCTACAAAACTACTGGTGCCAGCCTCACAAGCAGGAAGTTTAATTGGGAAGCAAGGAGCAACTGTAAAATCTATCCAAGAAGCATCAAATTGTATAGTTAGAGTTCTTGGAGCAGGTTCTAGTTATATTTCTTCTTATAATTTTATTTTTTTTAATCTGGTTGCTGTATAAGTATCTTTCTTTGTTAGTTTAGAATTCTGTAATTCCATGGACTTTTATGGTGGTTTTGATTACAAATTTTGCTTACCATGATTATAAAATCAGGGGTAAGGTTGAGCCTCGGGTTCTGGGTAATAGAGCTGTAATAGAGCAATAGTCAACATATGCTTTTGAGGCCATTCACTGAGATGGGGCCAATTTTGTGACCCTCCACAAATTGTATGACACAATACTTCCTTGGCTCTTTCTTTTCATCACAAGTGTCATTGCATTGTTGCCACTGTTTCATTTACCATTTTTGATAGTGCTAATATCCTGAGAGCTGTCACTTGTTTCACTAACTACCATCTGTCCTTAATTGATTTGTTAGAAAAATATTCTATCATTAATTCGTTTGTCACCAAAATAATCATGATCTCACTTTTCTCATCCTAATTAGATCACCACAATTTAATTAGTTTTGAACTTGGGCATTCTGGACTCTTCCTTCTTTATCCCTTTTTGACTGAAAGTATGCAATTTAAGGGAGTGGTATGCATGAATTATTGACAAATTAACAGCTACTACTTCTAATGTTCTGAACTCTATACTTTTTAGTTAAGTATTACTGTGCTTCTTCAAATCTTTGCATTTTGGTCCTTCGGTAGGCTGTTTGACATTCTCTAGTTGCTAAGCACATGTACGTTTTACTCTTCTGCAGAAGACCTGCCTATTTTTGCTCTTCAAGATGATAGGGTGGTTGAAGTAGTAGGGGACCCCACTGGGGTGCATAAGGCAGTAGAGCTAATTGCATCCCACCTAAGGAAGTTTTTAGTTGACCGCACTGTAATTCCAATTTTTGAAATGAATGTAAGTGTGTGAATTCATCCTGTGATGAATCTATCTTCATAATATGCTGAGAAATTTAATAAATTGTTCTTTCTTCAGATGCAAATGGCAAATCCTCATCATGAGCACATGCCACCTCACCAATCATGGGGTCCGCCTCAGGGGCTTCCTCTAAATGCTGGTGGAGGTCCTGGTTTTGGACCTACTCCTCAATACATGCCACCTCCACGACAACTTGATAGTTACTATCCACCGGCTGAAATCCCTCCTCCAGTGGAGAAACAGCCCCACCATGGTATATCTGCCTATGGAAGGGATGCTTCAGTAGGTGTTCATGCATCTTCCAATACCCAATCTGCACCCTCCATTGTGACACAGGTACTTGTTAATTGCAAACCTGGTTTCTAGTAATCCCCATAAGGGAACAGTATGTTGTATGAAAAGATATCTTGACGTCATATTTTTATGAAATTAGCATTTTCTGTTAGTATTAGAATATCTTCTCAGAGCTCTTTTCTGTCTGTATCTTTTTTTTTTTGGGGTTTTTTTTTTTGGTTTTTTTTTGGGGGGGGGGGTTGAGGCTGTCTGTGGTTTGATGTGGGGACTTGTTGACTTTGCAGTTTCTTGAATTTTGTGCTATAACTATGGGGAATCTTGCAGGCTACTTGTGGTATTTCGAATCAAATTCATAAGTTGTGTTGGTTTCTGGTTTAGATTTGAGACAACAGATGATGATGGTAGTGCACACAAATACTTGGATGTGTAGCATATATACTCAATTTTCTAGATTAGTGTGTGAAGTACCGGGTGAAAGTCTTCAGATGTTGAAATTAGACGTGGTTGAATAATAATTTACCTTGGTTCTGGAATGGAAAGCATGCAATATATAGACCTCAGTTCTTGCTCTTTCTAAAAGTTATCACAATATAAATTGATTTTGTTGCTATTTTGGCAGATCACCCAGCAAATGCAAATTCCTCTATCTTATGCTGATGCTGTTATTGGAACAGCTGGAACAAGTATAAGCTACATCAGACGAGCCAGTGGGGCTACTGTTACTATACAGGAAACAAGAGGTGTTCCTGGAGAGATGACAGTTGAAATTAGTGGAACTGCTTCTCAAGTCCAAACCGCACAGCAACTGATACAGGTAATCCTGATCTTGGCCTTTTAAATTAATTTAAAATATTTTCAATCAACATCATGCTTCATGTCTTGTCAATTTTTTTTGGCTGTAGTTTGACTTTTTTCCTTGTCTTATTAGTTTGAAATTATTCAGTGACAAACTGTTGGCAGTGTTAAATGGGGACCTAAAAGATCCATTTGGTACTAGAGCTTCATCACAATTAATCTTTTATTGTGCATTTCTTTTTCCTTTTCTTCTCATTTTGTTTTCAAAGAAAAGAGGGTGAGTCTTAGCGCAATAATAAGGTACCTTGTGCCCTAGAGGCCACGGGTTCAAATGTGAAAATAGCCTTGTCGCATGCGGGATAAGGCTACATACATTTGCTTTCCTTAGACTCTATTAAGTGGGAGGCTCATGCATTAGGCCGCCTTTTTTTGTTTCCAAATAAAGGCTGAAGGTTTTCTTAGCTTAATGTTAATCTTGCTGGATGTTGTCATTGTCTTAACTTTTAACTGGGTTACTTAACATAATTAGTTTGCATGATTAAAATCAAGCAATGCAATTATGAATCTGCATTGCAGAATTTTATGGCTGAAGCTGCAGCACCAGCACCAGCACAGCCACAAACAGGTGGACCTGCTGCAGACCAAGGATACAATTCTTATCCGGCTCATAGTTCTGTCTATGCATCTCCACCATCCAACCCGGCCCATGCTGGAGGCTATGGCTCAGTTTATGGTGCGAACTATGGGTACTAAGCTGGGTAGTGCTACAAAATCTGCCCATTATTGAAATGTAGGATTCCGGGAACAGATTTGATGTAATAATTTAATAAATATTAGGACATTGTGTTAAATCCTTTTTTTTCTGATTTTTTTTAATTGTGATTTTTGTCTGACACTAGTGTTCTGTTTGTATTGGTAGTCATTTGGAAAGGCTAAACAGACTATTCACGGCCTGATGTATTATTTACTTGTTTTATGAATCTATCAAGTTGGTGCACCTATGTTCCTTCCTAGTTTTGCATCAAATACACGCTAGTTAGATTACAGGGGAAATGGAAATATAGCTCAATCGGCTTCGGCTTAGACTCGAATATTCGTCAAGGTAGTTCTCCCCTCTTCACTCTGACGTTTGCACTTCCAACGTAATAGAAACAATAAATGCTAAGGGGAATTGTAAACCAGTACCAAAAACTGGTGTTTATCAGTTGGCTTTTTAATCACACTTATGTAAGCATTTTCTGTGGTTGTAACGCAATACTGATCAATTCGTATCGCCGAATTTACACAGCTGGTCTTTCATAATTCAGAAAACTCCTAAATGCTATCTTTAGCAATTAAGCTTAGGTAAATTGAAACATAATAGGTTATTCTTTTCGCTGATGAACTGAGCAGATGTTTTGGCTTCTTGATTTCGCATTCTTCTCACGGCAAAATATTAAAAATAAAATGGACTTGCCACATTTCCCGAGCCAAATCTAGCTGATTCCCCCCCCCCCCTCCTTCTAGTCTTTTTTGGTGGAACAGAAGCTTAAGAGACTAGACCTTACAATGGACGTGAGCAAATTCGGAGGCTCTATTACTGAGATTTCCTGGGAATTTTAGCTTGAAAATAAGAATCTGCTGAGCTATCACATGCGTTACTAAACGATGGCGATTATTTGAGTATATATACATAGAGGAGCAACAACAAAATGACTCATATTAAAGTCAAGGAAATCAAATACATCATTTACTCGACGTTCTAAGCTAGGAAGCCTACATAAATAATCGCAGAACGGGAACGGTTTTGCAGAGAGGGAGCATGAGACTTAGATAGGAGCTGCACATGTGGTTCTAAAGTGACCTGTTTGATTACAACGGCTACAATGCACCACCCTTTTGACACGTCCACGGTCTTCGGCACGAACTCGTTTCTTCCTAGGCCGTCCAGGTGGCCTGAGTGATTTAGGTGGGTTGATAATAACTTCGCCAGCTTTGCTAGCATTCACATCCCCCTCAGACAGCTCCTTCCAAAGAGATTTATCAGGAATTGGATGTATGGTTTGTGAATAAGTCTTGCGATAAGTTGCAACTGTAAAGCAGCTTTCTGTGAATCTATGGACATTCTGCCTACAGGAGAGAAGTGCAGCCACAGCATGTGCACAGGGCAAACCATAGAGCTGCCAGCCGCGACAAAGACAGCATCGGTTCCTAATATCAACAATATTTGTTCCTTCATGAGATATAACTTCAAATTCAGCTTCATTGGCTCGAAGTACCTGATATGTGCGTGCAAGTTCAAGAGCCTCTGCAACATGTCTCTCAGCAGAAGGAACAAGTATTGATGTCCACTGCATACTGGTCTCTCGGCGCTCATTAAACCAAGTCATTAGCTGCCTTCTGATGCATTCCATCATTTGAATTATTGGAAGTCCAGATGCATCCAATATCCAAGTATTTAAAGATTCAACAATGTTGGCTGTCAAATGACCAAACCTTTGCCCCTCAAAATATGCAGTAGCCCACAAACGGGGCGGGATTCTTCGGATCCAATATGCAGCATCTTGTGACATCTCTTCAATCTCTAAAATTTTTGCTTCAAATTCAATTACAGTAAGAGCATGAGCTCCTTCCCATAGAAGATTAACAAGCATCGTGTTGTTAAACTCCTTATGAAAGCTGTCACTCAAGTGACGCATACAAAATCCATGGAAAGCAGTAGGAAAATTCGCTTCCACTCCATCCACAATTCCCTTCTGCCTGTCAGACAAAATTGTAAGCCTTGGCATGTTTTCAGTGTTAATCTCAAGTAGGTTATGAAGTTCAGACAGAAACCACATCCAATTATCATCATTCTCCTCATCAACAACACCAAATGCCAGAGGGAAGAGAGCCCCATCACCATCAAATCCAGTAGCAAGAAGTAATGTACCAAGATACTTGCTTTTTAGATACGTTCTGTCAAGCCCCAAGAGCGGCCGACAAGCATTTAAAAAGCCATATATTGATGCCTGAAAGGATATAAAGAGGCGCTGGAAGCAATTATCAGTTGGGTGTCCATAAACAGATGCAATGCTGCCTGGGTTTGTGCGTTTCACCTGTTCACAGTATTGTGGGAGCAAGCGGTACCCTTCTTCAAAAGATCCACGCATTGCAGCCATGATACGCTCCTTGCCCCTCCATGCTTGCTTGTATGATAAAGTGATACCATGAACCCTATGAATCTCTTCCAATATCTCCTTTGGCCTGTAATTAGGATTCTCCCTCAGCTTTTGCTCCACAGAACTAGCAACCCACTGAACTGAGGCTTGCTGATGGCCAAGATGTGAAATTCCTCCACATGTATGGTTCTCATGTATTGTCCTTATAGTAAAAGTTGGAACCCCTGGGAGTTTTGCTGCATGAATGCGCCAGGGACATCCTTCACTTGCACACTTAGCAGTAAATCGGGTCTTGTCAGATTTTATGGTTTGCATCTCAAAATGTAGAGCAATTGCTGTATCCCTCAATGCCCTCCGACAACTCTTGACATCAGGGAATTCCTGTCCCACTGACAATTCATAATTAGGACTTACTGGTAGTGTACGAGCCTGAATCACAGAAGGTGTGGAAACAACCATCATCTGAGACTCTTGAACACCCATGTCTTGGGAAGAATCCATATCCATTTCTGAATTTTGAACCACATCCAGGGCCATGTTTTCATCAAGTTCTTGGTTTTCTGAAACAGTCAAATCATTGTTCTCTGATAGAGCCAACTCATGATTTTGTGCGGTAAGGGGCAGCTCGTGGTCATCATGCTCAGGTTTTCGATCCATGGCTAACTCATTCTCATGGCCAAAAGCGTGAACATCATTACCTTCATGATCATGGTTCTGTCCTAAACCCAGTTCATGGTCATGGGCATGCCCCAAGCCAAGTTTGTGATCATGTGTTTGTCCCAGACCCAAATGATGCTCATGGGTTTGTCCCAATTCCAAATCATGGTTCTGGTTGAGGCCCAAATTATGATTATGGCCCAGCACCAACTGCTGGTCATGGCTAAGGGCTAAATTGTGACTTTGACCAAGTATCAAATCATGGTTAGCCATTGAAGATACAAATCACTAAAAGTAACAACAACGATTTATGGATAGAATACCTGCTGCAAGAATCCACATATAACAATAGACAAGTCAGATAAAATCACACTACCACCAAATTTTGACAGTTAAATACAACTAGATCATGTCAGGCCTGTATGCTGATTGCTGAAACAGCAGCGAATAAATCATTCAAACAAGGCAAGGGGGTGAAAGTATACCAGTATACCACAACCACCAACTACCACAAAAACTATGGAACGCATACAGAATAAGAGGCATCTACAAAGATGGGATCATTATTGAAAAACAAACACAATAAACTGTCTGATCTAAAGGACCCAGCACTATTGCACTATCAAGCATTAAAAATCCCAAATTGCATAATGCAACCTCAACTGTTGATTTCAATTGCACTGTTGGGATTAAAAAAAATGCAAATTCCATGGTTGAATAGAATCAAATGTCAATCGCCACAACACGAGCATTTATTTGGACCTCTTATAGCTTCTAACCGTCCCAGGAACAAATTGAAATCAGCAGCCACACAATGAAAACCACTACCTCTAAATTGCAGAGGAAATGCGACAATCATTCATGAGACACTAAATCACATTTGCAATCCAATAAAAAAGATATGCATTGAGCTTAACTTTAGTAAACTCGACTCGGACTATATGTAACCCATCAAAGAGCATAACTTCAACATGACCCAAACAGTGAATATTATGTATCTCGGACAGCTAACGAAAAAGGACAAACTTTGAAAAGAATGTGACATCATAACCAGAACTACAGAACTCCATTAACAAGTAGACTCTACAAATTATATCCCCCACATATATTCATAATAACAAGACAAAAATAATAGTTAATAACAAGAACCACACTAAAATTACCTTAAAGTTTCCCACTTGCAAAACCCAATCTCGGAATCCAAGCTAAATCCCAAAGTGGTTATGGTACCATCGTCTTAAGGTCTGAAAAAAGAACACAAACCGGAACTGGGTATTGCTGAAAAGAGAGTAATCAGAGCATTACGATGCGGATCGAACGAGGAACAAGGGTTTTGCGATTGACATTGAAAGGGGTTGGAGAAGAGTGAGGAATTTGAAAAGAGGTTGGGAAAAATTGGCGGGGAAGTGGAGAAAACCGGAATTAGAGGAAGAAGGGTAAGGAGAAGAGAGGAAGATTGGGAATTTGAGGGGCACAAGAGGCACCGAATGTGAGGGTTGAGAAGGGAAATACAGGCTTTGGGATCACAAGAAAAAGAGGGTATTTAGGTCAAAGGAAATTCGGGTCTCCTCCATTGAGTTTTCCGGAATTACTCTTTTGCCCAAATTGGAAAATTCAATATTTTTCAATTAGGATATTTGAGTATTTGACCCAAAAAAAATAAATAAGCTTTCAATTGGTAGAGAGAATTCTCTCATGAATGCAAGGACTATAGAGAAGAGTCCAATTGCAATTATAAAAATGTTGAGCTTTCTTTTTTGGCTAATTAATAGGATAAATTCTTTCAAACTATGAAAAAAAGAAATTCATCAATTATCAAAAGCAAAATAGTCAACAAAATTTATGTGAAGTAATGTGATAATGGAATAATTTAAGATGTCATATATTGCAATTTTTTTATTGATTAAATTGTATTACTTTTCCTAAATTTGTAAAATGGTTTAATTTCTATACATTATCAACGTAAAGGAGTTTTACATTTACATCCAATCCTATACAGCTATATAGGCAAAAGTGGTTGAATCTCATATTCGTTATCTTAAAAAAAAAAAAGACCACTTTTGCTTATATGGCAACATATAATTGAATGTTAATATAAATTTTTTTAACACTTATATTGCTTAGAAACTAATCTCTTTGTAAAATCTATAGATATATCCTATCATCTATAGCTTCCCTTGAATCTCATAAGATTGTTTTCACCCAAATAGAGCTATATGAAAATTTATACCGATAGAATGTTATTTGTGAGGTTTATGATCATGTATAGTAGGGGTGTAAGTGGATCAGGCCGACCTGATGAACCCGATCAATCTGAACCGAATCGATTAAATGGGTTCAAGTTAGTTCAGGTCATCGAATCAATCGGATACGATCCAATTAGAATCAACTTGTGTTTGGTTTGGTCATCGAATTTGGGGTTTTGTACCTTATACTTGACCCTACCCGAACCCCCTATATTCTTCTTTTTCTAAAATATAATAACACATAGAATGATAATTATTTGATGTTTGTGTTTCTTTTAATTGTGTGAATGATAATATTAGAATGATTTGATTTTTGAATATTAGAATAGAATTTGAAATTTGCTTATATGAGAAATTTGATGCTTTGTGACCATTTTTTATTGTTTTTTTATTTGCAGAAACTGGGAAAAAAATTTAAATAGATGATTAATTACCTGAACCGAACAAACTCGAATTTGATTTGGTTCAGTTCAGTTTGGTTTGAATTTGGTTGAAAAATTTCATGAATTCAAACCAAATCAAACCAATTAAAATTGATCGGTTTAGATTTATTTTTCTCTCAAATCTGATCCAAACCAATCCGTTTACACCCATTGTGTTGGTATTCTAAACTTCAAAAGCGTTCAAGCTTTTTCTCTTAAAATATATATTATTATTAATCATTAATTATTAATTTGCATGTTGACACATTATTACAATATACTTTATTTTTTTTAAAAAATATTATTATTACAACCAAACTCATTTAATGATATAATGACACATTATTAATTATAATATAAAAAAATTATATTAACAACTGACCAAATCTTACATTAAAAAAAATTGACCAAATCGAATACTAATTGTAATTTTATTTAAAATTGTGTTATATAAATCCACTTTTGAGACTCATTTTAAGGGATAAATTAATATATTAATTAATTATTAGCTGAAAAAAATGGAATTTACTCCCAATAAATGGTTAAAAGATACTTTAATATATTCCGTAAAATAATTCTAAAAAATGAGTACAAATAATATTTTTAGTTTATTTATTGGTTCATCTGGAAGGGTCAGCCATGAGCGAAGGAGCTGATAAATATTGAACCGTAAAACAAACAAAGGTTTAGTTTCAACTAATTTTTGTGCAGCATTAAACAACAGGGTGAAGGGATTGTTCATTTTAAGGGCGGGGTTTGGAAGAGGATGGGGTCAAAACTGAGCGGCCTTGGATGGATGATGTATAAAATAAGGGCCATGGCTAAATCAGTTTCCTTTAAATGTTTATGTTGCCTTTCGAAAAAGCCGTTGTGATCAAGTGTGTATCAGGGAGTAATTTAGTAATTTAGCTTGTAGTAATTTAGCTTAATTATCCACAATTATAGTAATTAAACGAGTGATTCCTTGTAGTAATTTAGCTTAATTATCCACAATTATAGTTGTAGAACTAGAAGATTTGGTAGTGGAATAAAATTGGTTTTCAACAAGTCTTAAATTGTTGAAGAGAGAACATCTTTTTTATTTGTCATTATATATAGAGAGAAACATACAATGTGAAAAAATTATCAGTAAAACTAATAGCTTAAAATAATTTTATATTATCAATTAATAAAATTTTAAAAAATTATCACATTATAATTGGTAACTATGTAATATTATAACCATCTCATATAATTTGATAATTCTTTAAAATTTTATTGATTGATAATATAAAATTATTTTATACTATAAATATATAAAAATTAATCTCAATTAACATAAAAACTACATTCATAAATGGAAGCAATCGAAGCCTGTGATACGCCACCATAAACTAATACAAGATCAAGGTGATGGATGCTGCTACTGAGTGTAGAGATATGGATGGAAATTAAATAATTATTTGATACTTGCATTGTGGTGATGAAGAAGTGTCGGTTTTGATTAACTTTTCCTTTTACTAGAAGGCCTTCTACTGGCCTTAAAATGAGTTTGTACATTAATGTGATATATTTGGTTTAACTTTATGTCTGTAGAAGATATTTTACGACAACAAAAAGGCCTTCCAGCAGACGAAGGCCATGCTTTATTTTTCATTTTGGGTTTTGAAAAAAATTACTAAACTATCCCTAAAAACTCATTCCTCAACCTCCCCAATAGCTCCTTCACTCCTCTCTTCACTCTATAAAGCCTCATCACCTCATCACTTCACTCTTCTTCACTCCAGATCTATGTTCATCACTCGCCACTGCCAATATCTCTGTCACCGCTAATCTATCGCTCGCCGCCACCATCGTTGGTCCTTCGCTTAGATAATAGATGCACTTCGATCCTTCATCAGTCCTTCGATCTATCATCGCCAGTCCTTTGCTCTCCTCCGCCACGGCACAGTCCTCGCTGCTTCCTCCTGTAACTGCACTTCAGACCTCAAGTCCTCTCTCTCTCTCTCCCTCTCTCTTTTGGTTCATCATTGAATTTTATATTTGAATGGCTAATTGTTGGAACTTCGATTTGTGCTACATGTGATTTATATGTTAAAGACTTCATGGGAAAATGCACGGAGATAGGACTTTGAGCTAGCAAAGTCATGACTTTAGTGTTGGAACTTCGATTTTGGATGTTCATCATTGAATTTTAGATTTGAATGGCAACCAAAGTCATTACTTTGAGGTTCTTATAGTTTTCTTTTTATTTAGATATCTTACAATTTTTTGTATGGAATCTACTACTTCTCATTGCTTTTGTCTAATTTAATTACACAGGAACAACTTTAGTGTAAAATTATTTGACAACTTATGATGTTATTTGACAATTTTTGTATAATTGATTAATGTAGTAAAACTGATTGGAGTGGAATAAAATTGTTTTGGAATTGTTTGTTACTCTTCTGATTATGAGTTTTGATTTTGTTGTAATGTTGTTCAATTTGTGCTTCTATTGTTTCTGATTCCGAAATTTTGCCTTTTTGACATTGTTTAACAATTTTTGTAAAATTAATTGACAAGTTTTTGAGCATCTTTTTATTTGTATTTGAATATAGAAATATGATTAGTTCATAATTTGTTACTGTAAATTGTTTTAAATAAAAATATTATCAATGTTAATATATAGTACTATATATAAAATTAAGCTCTTATAATAATTATTTCATTTTAAAAACATGATGTTTAGGCTAAATTTATTTAAAAAATATATAAACAAAGTTGTATTTAATTAAAATATTGAAATAAAAAATTTAATAATAATTTGAGAGTTAATTATCCCCTAATATCAAAATATTTGAATATAATATAATAATATATCTTCAAATTATGTTATGTATATTTTGGTAATTATATTTTCAAAAGTTATTTTATTTTATCCTATTAAAATAAAAATACTTCTCCTAAACTTATCTTTAAAATATTTAAACCAAACATAAATATTTTTTTTAAAAGATATTTTTTTAAAAAACTTTTTGTAAAAAAAATTTTTACAAAAGATATTCTCCAACAATTAAACCAAACTAACTGAGAGATTAGTCGACAGAATTAACAGCCAGGCATTATAGAATTGCTGATCTTCTTCTACTCAAGAGCTGACATTGACACACCCAATGAGCACATGCTAACATCATTGTCATCACGACGCGTCTTTGTCCCAGTGGCATATCCCATGATTTCGTATCCAATGAGAAAGGGCATTGAACTCAACTCTTCCGGAACCATTGTTGCCCTTGCTAAGCTCCATGGGCACTCTGCGCGTTGCATAAGCTTCGTTAGACACAAGGATATCTCCAAGGTGGACCATACAGCAATAAAAAATTAATAAAAATAATGAGAGTGCAGTTCACTGGTTAAGCATTGGGCTACGAACTCATCAAACAATATATAAGAGTAATTTTATCTGAATTTAATTTTCATATATTATCGTTTTAAGAAAATTTTATATAAATATTTAATTATATATTATCATATTAATAAAAATATTTAATTTAATTAGTTATTATTTTTAAAAATTTATAAATAAAAATATATAATTAATTTCATTTTATTTAGACTTAAAATGAGAATATCAGATGAGATAAGACTTAATTATAATAACTTATATCCAAAAAATATGTAATTTATCTTATGTGTTTTATTTGATGTTCTCAATATATGTTAAAAAAAAGCATTTATATATATGAAATTAAACAATTATAGAGATCACAAAATTTATCTAAATTAAAAGTACTTAAAAGTTTTAACTAACATTCTTTTGTGCCATACAAGCATATGAAATAAAGAGAAACTCTCATTGTAGAATTATTTTGGCGAAATGTGTAAAGAAAACCATAATGAAAAAGTTGCCGGCGGAAGGTGGCAAGAAAGAGTCATAACCACTTTAAAGCATGGAGGTGCCAACCTTAACCGATCATGCTCTTGAGTCCAACATAAATAACAAGAAGGCGAATAATAACATAAAAGATATCGTGAATTGTGAAAATGCTTAGTCCATAAGTTACTAAAAAGACTTGTGTTATTTGTATTTATACTTGGGCGCTTGCTACTATGTACCCTATAAAATTGGGTGCATCACACACTAAGATGTAGATGCTCTTTCTCCCACTATTTCTTTTTCCCCTCCCCCATTTTCACTTTTCGCCTAGCACCACCGCACCCACCACGTCACACTCACTTGCCATTAAAGCTCCCGTCTCCACAAACGTGGTCGCCATCAGAGCAGGGGGAATCAACGACGGCATTTGCTTCAGCGCATTGTGCGAGGCATGTTTGGTCTCAGGCTTACTGGTAAAGTTAAGCATGGAAGAGAGGGGGCAGGTTCCGGGAAAAGTCAGGTGTACAAGAGAGGAAGTAACAATAATGGCATGTTCTCCTTCACTTCTGGTGTGATTCTGCAGCTACCAAACATAAAATCCGGCGATGGCGACGGCGATTCTGACCACTCCAATCTCAAGACTGCCGTGGTGAAGGAAGCCGGCAGCAATAGGGTGGTGGAGTCGGAGAAGTGTCCCCTCGCTAGCGTCCGTTAAGGTGGTGGCAGTTGTTCCCGGTGTTGCAAAATGGCGATGGTCCAATTTTGGCGACAGAGAGAGAAAGGTGATAAGAAGTTTATTTAGCCATACTTTTATTTCATTTATCCATATTTTTAGTTCATTTAGTCACATTTTAATTTTCATTTAATTATATTTTTTGAATGTAGCTAAATATAGGTATAGGCTACACTCCTAAGATGCATTATGTACCATATTTATAGCGTATATTTGAGATAAAATCTTATATTTATGGCTCATTTTATGAAAATTATTAAAATATTTCTTAATTATTAATTAAAAATAGGTTTTATTTTTTTAATCAATAATTAAAAAATATTTTAATAAATCTTAATTATAAATACAAATAATATTTTTGTTATTAAAAATATTAGTATTTTGATTAGATTAGACATAGTCGCAGCCGCATCCACGGACCTCGCTAAGGGTCACGCCGACCATACCACATTAGCCGACATCTCTAATACCAATACCAACTGACCAAGTACGAACATCAACACCAGTTGTCTCTTTCAACTTTCAACGTTTTTCCCTTACAAGGTTTATGACATTATAAGACATTCTGCCTTTTGTTTTTCAACCTTTGGATTAATATTTGCATGTCATGCCTTATTCTGATCCCTTCTTCTGTGAATATTGAAGCTTGGAAGGGAAGATAGAAATGGAAAGGCCAACTGTAACTGCACTGATAGTTGCGGGAACGTTCTCTGTTCATTGAATAGCTATAGCCTAAGGTTCCTTGTATTCTAATCTTCCCATGCTGCTCTGTAGACTTTAGAGTTGGCTCCTTTTCTGTGTTTCGCTGGGGTATTTTCGGCATTTGAATTTTTTCTCTCTCATTATTCTTCATTACTCATCACTCATCAGGACCCTTTCTGTCTTTGTCGGCTTGTTTTCCTTTTTTTCTTTTTCTTTTTTTTTTTTCAACAAGAAAGTTACTGTCTGCGTGGATTTACGTTGGAAAGCTTCAAACTTTGGGTTGGTCTTTTGGTTTACTTTGTGTAGATCACTAACCTCCCACCGCCTACTAATGCCCTTTCATTCTTATCTCTCTTAGATGCCTCTGAATCTGATTTGACTCTCTCTCCTCTCTCAACATTCACATGATATAATAATTATAACGAGGTATTTATTTCAGTTCACTTCCTACTTTTCCATATCTTATGGATGTTATTTTCTAATTTCCATTGCTTTCAGTTTCTGTAATAAGTATAACTCCTTTTTTGATCTGATTCTCTAATAATTATTCATTTCTCTATCTTATACATATAGAATGTTTCTATTAGTTTCTACTGTTTAAATTGCCTTCAACTGATCATAGTGGTATGATTTATGGTTTCAGTTTATCTCTCTTTCTTTGCCTGTATTTTTTTAGCACATCTGGATTTTCTGGGTATTGGTTCATTAGTTTCTAATTTAGCATCTCCCTTGCAGCATACACGTCAATCAAAATAATTGTTCTGACTTCCTGGTTTAGTTTTCAATGTTTGATCTTGTTTTTAAGAATCGTGTTTATGCATTGCCACCCCCACTTTCCCCAACGCTGCTAATATTGTGTTTTGGTAAAATTTCATATTATTGGATGGGATAGTAAACAATCCTTCTAATCTTGTGTTTTTTACCTGCCTATATGTGGTCAGTTTGGCTGTTGTCTTGAACTATTTGTAATATTGGAAGGAAGGTCAAAGTTTGATCTGTTTCAACTTTCAAGCAATCGGTTTCTCCTTTGGATGTTACTTGAGTTGGCTGGACAATGGCTACCGCGGGAGTTTCATCTGCCGTCTGGCATAACCTATCCAGAAATGTCACCACAGCGTTGGCTTCAGCTTTACTTGAATGGTTACTGATCTTTTTCCTTTTTGTTGATGCTATATTTTCTTATGTCATCACGAAGTTTGCTAGTTACAGCAAATTACAAACACCATGTTTGTTTTGCTCGCGGCTTGATCATGTGTTAGGCAAGGAGAAAAGAGGATACTATTGGGACTTGATTTGCAATGGTCATAAGTCAGAGATTTCTTCCTTGGTTCTCTGCCGTGCACATGATAGGCTTGTAGATGTTAAAGGAATTTGTGAAAATTGCCTCTTCTCTTCTGCTACCATCAATAAATCCAACGCCGAAACTTGCCGATTATTAGTGGGTAAATTTGGTGAGCAATCTGTCTCTATATATGATCAGGATCCATTACTTGGTGACCATTCGATTGCAAGACAGTGTTCTTGTTGTGATGAGCAATGGATTTTAAATTGTTATGATCAAAGATTGGTATTCACCAAGTCAACTGGGTCTGAAGCTGCTGATTTTGATGAATTGGATGCTGTTGGAAACAATTTTCATGAGAAGAAAAGAAGAGCAAAACCATCTGTATCATTCAGAGTTGCAAACCTGAGAAATAGCCAGCTTGATCCTCTGTCTCATGTAGGATACACAGAAGTCAAGATGACTTCTGATACTGAGTCTGAATCTGAATTTCCCTTATCCGATGATGATGGTACATGCATACCTGTTCCGGGAACAGACGATAGCAAGGAAGATATAGAAGTTCCATGTGAACATATTGAGCCTTCCACCATTGATTTAAATAAGGCTTCAGGGAAGCCCAGGAGTTCAGCTTCTCCACTGGAGCCGTCACTCTCAGAGCCAGGAATGCAATCAGAAAATATAGATACTCATGCAACTAAATCTGCATCAGCAACAATGGGAAATGGGAATAGTGTGGAGGAACTTGACTGGCAGCAGGTTGAAAGAAATGCTGATGCCCCCACATTATCACATAAAATGGGAGTCCCTGTTGAAGTATCAAAGGAAAACTGTAAGTTATCCTCAGCAGTTGCTTTTCTGTACCATGTAAAACTTGGACTTGAAGGATGTAGGAGTTTGGTACAATTTTTTGCAGAAAGTTGATGAAATTGAAAAAAAAATAGCCTACTTTTTAATATCCAAATCATTTTTATAAATGAAGGGAAAAAAAAAATTCAGTTTACCTTTTTTATAACTGAAAAATCTAAATTTTAATTATTTTAAGTCCATAAGTACACGAGTTTTTGTACATAAACATTTTCTCCATTATTTTTGTGAATAAAAATCATAATACTGTGTTATTTTTTATAGATGATTTGACAACTGATGAAGTGGAGCAAAGATCCACCTTGGACTGTGAGGAAATCATTAAGTCAGGCAAGAAGCTGACAACATCTGAAGAAGGCTTAGAACCAACCCCTGTTTCTAGTGACAATGGTCAGCAAAATCCCATTTTATTGGATCTTGGTGATGCTTATAAGCTAGCTGTTGGTAACAGAGGAAGACAGTTATCTGGCATGCTTGCTGAACAATGGCTTGGGAAAGATTCTACAAGAGTTAGTGAAGATTTGAAGATGTTGTTGTCACAATTTTCCACCACTCGAGGGACTGATCTGTCTGTTAATGATATCAGTCCTAGATTGTCTATAAATAGTGATGAAGCAAAGACTTCTGATGTTTCTAACTCTGCCGGGATGCAGATACTTCAAAAAATGATTTCGCTTGAGCGAAATGAGTCTGGTTTGTCTCTGGATGGAAGCATTGTCAGTGAAATTGAAGGTGAAAGCCCAGTTGACAGACTAAAGAGACAAGTTGATCATGACAGGAAACTGATGAGTGCTTTGTATAAAGAGCTGGAGGAAGAAAGAAATGCTTCAGCAATCGCCGCGAATCAAGCGTTAGCCATGATCACGAGGCTGCAGGAAGAAAAGGCAGCATTACATATGGAAGCCTTGCAGTACTTAAGAGTGATGGATGAGCAATCAGAGTATGATACAGAAGCTTTGGCAAATGCTAACGACCTTCTTTCTGAGAAGGACAAAGAGATTGAGGAATTGGAAGCAAAGCTTGAGTTTTATAGGAAGAAATTCCCTGATGAATCAATGGAGAAAAACATGTTGGAGAGAAGCTCTGAAATGAAGGTGAAAGACATTGGATTGGATAACACACAATGTACTGGCACTGAAAGCGATGGAAGTATCATTGGAAAGTCAGTTACTGAAAACCCTGATATATCTGACAAAGCTGAAGGGCCACTTGCATCTTTGGAGGTAAAAAATGTTCAATCTGTGAAAAGTTTGCAGTTTCAAGAGGAAAGGCTATATATTTCGGAACGTTTAAAGAAGTTGGAGAAGCAAGTTTACTTTTTCCTGAATATGCATCACTCTGAGGACAAGTACCTAAATTCTGAAAGTTCTGGAAAGGAATCCCCAGAAAACTGTGAAAAGTTAGACAACAATTCAGATGCCATGGGTTGTGATGGTTTCTCATCCAAGAAACCTCCAGTTTGCAACGAGAATGGTGAACTCGAGCATGATGGACATAGCTCCTCTGTGCTCTGTGGAAATGATGATTTAGCTTCAGCTGGAAGCTTGGTTTCAAATTTTCTTGGAAGATTGCAAGTTCTTGAGGCAGACCTGAGTTTCCTTGAGCATGGTATCAACTTACTAGGCAGTGGAGATGAAGGACTAAAATTATTACAGGAAATAGCTGATCATCTGCAACAATTACGTAGGATTGGGATAAGAGAAATTGATCAACCTGTTGGTTGAGGCTGTATATAAGGTCAGTAGTTACTGCTGAGCCATTACACAATCAATCAAAGCATCTCCTTCTTTCTCTTAAAATTATATGGCTCCATTATGCTTCTCCGTTTGTTTGGACTAATTTGTAAATAAATTTGTGCATGATAGGTATGTGGTTTAGCTTATTAATTATTGAATATGGAGGAAAAGATTTGGCTCAGTTTGATAAATGTTAAGGCAACATACAATGTTGTTAATGCCAAATTAACGGTGCAGTGCTCGACCATTTGGCTGAGTATGTGTTGGGCCGCACGATATTAAGATTATTAACTTGATATGGAACATTTGTTATGAATATTGCTTTCTTAGCGTTTCTCTTGTGCTTGTCAAATGCAATAATATAGGACATCCAAGCGGCTTGCAATATTGCATCTGCTTTTAGTTTGTATACAAAATATTTTACCAAATGGTTGTTTACATTTTACAGATTCATAGACCAATGCTCAGTGACCAGGAGGAAGGTGCATGTACAATAGTGAACCAGGTTACCAAGATTGGTTGCAACTGTATAGTAACAATAGCTTGCTTCCACTCAGGATTAAATAAAACAGAATTTCAAATTATATGGAGAGCTTTTTCTTTTCTTCTTTCTTTCTTTTTTTAATATATTTTTTGTTCTCCCCTGCCTTTTTATTTGGGGTTAGTTTCGGTTGACATTTTGCTGCATTGAGTTGGCAAGGTTTTCATTTTCCCATTTGAATTGTCTTCTCTGCGAGAAAGTTTTTATTTTGCCGTTTTTACATTGTAAAAATGACAGCGATTGCTTGTGTAATTGGCGTCTTCATGTACTTTTATTAAAGTGAGTATTTTAGAAACAGAGTGACCTAACATCAGTATGCTAAATTGATATTGATTCGGTGAGAAGCTTGATTTTGGACTCTATTTGCTTCAGTAGCTTAGATAAATAATTAAATATTGTCCAGTTGCATGAATGATATGCAATGCTTCGTTAATGAAATTTCTGCGGTGGTGATTTCTCTCTCCTGCTTTCTTGAGTTTTGAGATGCTTATTGAGATTAGAAGTAAAAAGGAGAGTGAATCTGTGTTGATAGTGTTTGATTCTCATGTAGGGAGCTTTTTAAGAGTTTAGACAACTTCATTCTTGTGTGGTTTGTTGGTGTATTATTAAGATCTTACTCTTTACGCAGACATTTTCCTGCTCAAGATTCAAATATAAATAGATAAAATGTTCTGCCAAATCCCTTGAGTTATCTTGCACCCAATTTAAATCAGGCTAATTATATTTTGATAAGGAAATGAAGGCAGAAACAACAGTGATCAAATAGGGTGCCTTTTTTTTTTTTTTCTGGGTTTGCTAGAAGGCAGGTAGTTAGTGTATTGTAGTAGTTGGGACAGGTGTCTGTACATTATGAGGCATATGCCTAGGATATTTGAAGTTCTTAATTTAAGGGATGGGAAATTGTCGTAATTAATGGTACTTAAATTGAAAATTCGTGGTTGGGAATCCCAGTTAAGTTGTGCTTAGTTGAACCCATCAATTTGGCGATTCATTTTTTGTTTTGTTGGTCTGTTATAATCTTTTGTACAACTACAAAGTTTTGATGGACAAAAACAAGATTTAATGTAGGAGGAATTTTTATACTTGAGGGTATCAAGTAGATTAAGATTCATTTGAGCAAAAAGAAGAAAATGTGAAGGAACTAAAAGGGAGTGAATTGGTTCAATAATAAAAAAATTAAATTCTAAAATAATTAAATGGCAAAATTCAAAAATAAACTTGAAATTGACTTAAATATAATAGTGCAGAAAATAAAAAGAGATAAGAGAAGAAAAGATAGCACAAATAATTTTTATAGTGGTGTAATCATAATGTGTAACTTACTTCCAGTCTCCAATAGTTTGAGATTTTTATTTCACTCTCAAATTTTTGTTTACAAAGGATTTTGATAAATTTTTCTTTGTGCAATTATCTAATAGAATATATGGTGGTTTGTTTCTCACAAGAACACCACCAAGCATTCCCCTATGTTAACCAGAATAGGGTAACCTCACAAGATAGGGATGCTCTTATAATTGATGGGTTTCAAACTCTCTCAAAAGAAAATAAGCAAGTTTAGGTGCAAAATCGATAAACTATGATAGACAAGATATAGAGTAAGGTAATCTCTCAATTTTTTTGGTAGAGATTCATATACTCTTCTTCATTCTTCAAGGCTTTATATAGATATTGAGTCTTGATGGCAATTAGCCATTAGAGAAGATTTTGGCTTCAATTTAGTATAAAGAATTAGCCCAATCAATTTTCGTGTAGTTGTTATTCCTGATATGTCTCCCTATTAGCACATTCATCCATGAATTCAACTTTTTGACTATTGCTAACATAACTCCCTTCCTCAATCTTGGATTTTCTGAGTCAAAACATATTAAAAAGCTTCTAGCAATAAGTGATTTATATAACAAAAGAAGAGCAATTTCAATAAGATAAATAAAAAAATTATGAAACATAATATTTTCTTTTGGCAAGAATATAATCAAACAATATTAACATTATCTTTAAACAAATTAATAAAATACTTGTTATCAAAAGATTAAACTCAATGTTCTCTCTCTTTTTTATGATGATCCAATTATGAAATATTATAAACAATTTGAACATGATAGGAAGATTTAGAAAATAATCAATTATTAAGTCATATGTCCTATGTTCAATAATAATCAAAGTTGGCAACAATATCATCATAATCAAATATATTTAAAGAAATTAAGGATTAAAAGTCTAAAGAAAGCTCCCTCTTAATTTATAAGCTCTTTAATTTTTGATGACTTGCTATGCTCCTCCTCAATCTATGACTTCATTCTTGGTCTTTGACAAGTATCTATGCTCCCTCTTAATCTATGAAGGACTTGCTTTTAAGTGAATTTCTTTAAAGTCATGCTTCAAATTGATTGATAAACCTATTCTTTTTCCCCCTTCAACATCAAAAGGGTCAAGTGCAATATAATAGCTAAGAACATATTTCATAATAAGATCATTGTAATAATATAACAAATTAAGAGAATTAAAAATCTCAAAAATATATTTAAGGAAAAAAATTTTAGAATATAGTCAAACAATATTAACAATAGATTTAAATAAATTAATAAAATACTCATTATCAAAACATTAAACCCAACAAAATGTTTTGAAAGCATATGCTCTGTTGGTCATATATTTTGTATTGCTAACAGATAACAACAGAGAAGAAAAACAGATGTGAATTCCGAGAAATCCCTTGTATCACATTTGACAATCAACGTTATCAAATTGTTTTCTTCGCTTTATTCCATTGAATTATATTACATAACGGACTTCTGCTGCATTTATTCTGATCATGGTTATTAGCTTCCCCTTTCTGATTTACATAATTTTGATATTTTGAATATAATTGGTGATTGACCATGTTCCACGAGAATATGGTTTATTATTCAAATGGAAATCTAGTCTTCTTGTTTACTGAATCATTATATGGTGACTCGCATTGCCTAACCAATGACAATTCTTTTGTGCATTTACATTGTGATTCTGTGGCCCTAATACTTAACATGTTTTTCAGTAAAGGGGGCTGTTTTCAAAGAAGGAGAGTGTGGAAAAATCATGAAATTGGAAGAGAAGCTGGGCTCTTTTCAACGTACAGTATTGGTCCATAAAACAATGCCTCTGTATAGAACAAGCGTCTGTCAGTACCTAGTAGAATGATCTGTCTCACAAAATAATAACAATTAAATTATAATACGTGCAACGTTTTTCATTTGAAATATACCAACAGTAACGTTATTGACCCAATTCACTAAATTAGGCAAGGAGAATCAACAGGTAATATCATAGTTTTGTTTTTTTTTTGGGGTGGTGGTGGGGAGTTCAAGGGCAATATCATAGTTGAAGAGACAATTACATATTTCGGCGTAAAAGAAAATTTCAATACCCATTTCATTCATACTTAGCATGATATCCCATAAATATTATATACAAATAACACTACTCAAAACTATAGCCAAGCCCATTTATAAAACTATACCCAAGCCCATTTATATGAAACTACTGTGGGCCAATGAAATATGGCTTCAAGGCTCAAGCTCGAAATATAACGTTGGCCATAAAATAAGCCTGGAAGAATAACAGCACTATATTACATCACTAGTGTTGACAATTAATAATAATAACAATAATAACAATGACCAAAATAATAATAATAATAATAAAACGAAGGAAAGTACAAATGTATGGCATTTTCCGTACCCTAAGTAACAAACTTAATTAGAGGACTTTTTCAACTAATTAGACTTAATTAAAATAACATTTGTGAATGCGTGGCATTTGCAAGGAAATTAAACTCGGGGTGTTGGATTTGGACTATGTGCACCGCTCTTCTTGAAAACTTCAAACCGCGGATTTTGGTCAACTCAGACGTTCAACGAAGCTTATAAAACATCCTCAAATTTCATTAACCGTGTACTCCACAGTCATTATCATCCCTAATCTTCAAAGTTTCTCCTCTCCCTCTCGTTCAGTTGTTGCTCCTCAATCTATATCACATCAAAATTGCTCCCTCAAATTTGATTCTTCCCTCATTCGAAAATGGGTTGTTACAAGAAGATGTGTGTGTTGGCAACAATTCTGCTATTGAGTTTACATACAACATGGGGAGCAAGGACATTAGAGGGGAAGCCATGGTTGAAGAAGGATACTACTGTAACAATATTCCAGTCACTGCAAAGAGGACCAGTGAAGCCCTCTCAGAAAAATCCATGCTCCACCGTACCCGGGCGCAGTAAAGGGCACTGTACTTTGAGCGAAATGAACGTCGCCGGCCATGTTGCAGTTGCACTTGCACATGCACATGCAGCACCACCAGCCTATCCAGATACACTTGTCAAATTTGGAGCAGCAGTAGCACCTTCCAATACTAACGCTGATGACACCCCAAAGTAAGGGCTCCACATCTTGGAGGGATAATTAGAGACGCAGCTATACTTTCAAAAATCACTGTAATATCGGTGTCAGTCAGATCTTGTCTCTGTCCAGTACTCTTCGGACATATACTTTTTCTTTTTTGGTTTTATTTTATCGATCCCAATACATATGTTAATCTTACATATTCTTTCATTTGTATATATGCTTTTATAATTTACTATATTCTTACATTCATTTCATATCATATCTGCAATTCATTAAGGTTAAGGTTCACATATTTGACAGAGTGAACCTAAATACATACATGTATTTATTTCAAAATGATCCGTACGTCTTGCTGCACTACGATAGAACGGGCAAAAAATCTATATGATTTTGTCGTATTTTTTTCGTGGATCTAATTTAATTCGTAGGTAGTAACTTTTGTATCTCTTTTGTATCTAGATGGAGTACATGTTTGAAGCTCTACGTACAAGGTGATAGTGTTTGTAATTGTAATGTACGTATTCTTTCAGATTTCCTCTACTTCGTGAATCACATTTAGCTGTCAAATTTGCGGGCTGGAAGGCATGCATGGCATGTTCATTATAATTGACGCCACATGTTGGAGAGTCGGTTTGACATTCACTTTCCCTATTTTATGCATAAAGGCGTTGACTTTCACGTGATAAACGAACGTCAAGTCAAACTTCTGAATATTTGAATTATCTGAGGTTCTAGTTTAGAAGATTACCATGGGACCATTTGTGTGTAATTTTATGCCCAGGTTTTTTCAGTCTCATACTGCCGAATGTTAATTTCTCAGTAATATTAAATAGTAAGTTAAAAAATAAATAAATAAATACCTTGTTTGGTTTTATACCTTGTACGTATATATAATTAAGTTCAACAGAACAGTAGTTATATCATATACTTAGACTGAGCCATAATTAAATGTAAAGATTTAAAAACAGATCCACCTTGAAGGTGAATTAGAAGAGGTCCAAATGACACTAATTGAATTACATCCTCCATTAATCATTATGGCTCATCACCCACCATCTATTTCTGGTTGCTAATTTATCAGGATCGAGTAATGTTTGGACGATGAAATATTGTTGTAAATTCATATCATAATAATTTGATATACTTTGTTTTGCCATTTGGCTACCCTAGACTAGATATTCCTTTGACAGAGCTCCATCAACTAAGTACGCAGTACTCTACTGTTTTTTCCGGTTGTACTGTTTTCGGACCAATCTCCGCTCCACAAGTGAAAACATCAAACTTTTTTCCCATATTTAATGTTATTATTTATTTATTTATTTACTCATGGTTCTTTCAAATATTTTGTTGGTGGGGTGAGTAGTACTCACTAGTAGTAGCTAGCTAGCTCATCATTCAATGCTTATCAGGCATGGAATTGTGCATCGGCAGAAAGTGTTAAACTATGTGGGGGCGTCTCCCCCAACAAGTCACATGGTGATGCGCAGAAGTGAGCCAAAAATCTATAGTACCGCATATAATTGCAAAGTCATTTAAGGCAAGGCAAAGAGCTGTGGCCTCGGACCTGTGGACTCTGGTAGAAGATGCAATGCAATGCAAGTAACTAATGCGAAAAGCAATGTGGTGTTGACATCGCATTTTGCAAACAACACGAAACGCGTGAAAGCGTGCCATCAACACACATCCACTCGTCGCTTTAATTGCCTTAAGCTAGCTGTCATCTTATATTCTTGTATTATACTCTACTCAACGTGGTCTTATATTATAGTCTCTTCACTTTTCATTACGTGTTTTATTTATTTGTTTTATTTTATTTTCAAATCTAAGTTATTTGACTAGTCTTCCTGGTTTGCAATTTTCTGTCGGCACGCTTCTCAATGCTATTGGAAAACGGACTTTGGTGAATTCCCCATTCATCTCTTTCCCGGTATAAATAGGGCTGGCCCGATTCTATTTTCTTTTTTGGATAAACCTCCCAGCTTTTGGAATATACAATATAAGTGAAATGACCTTTGATTAGTGTTTCAAACACTTGGGATGTCGGTTTTTTATTCGGATTTTGTAAAACAAGAGTCTTCGTGAATGTGTTGTGTACAGCTTATGTTAATTCTCTCCCTAGTAATAATACGGGTTACTCAAAATCACGTATGGGCTGCATATACAGGCAAATTATTCTTATAATACGACTGATCAAATTTTTTTTCTATCAAGCTATAGCAGCATATGTGCATTCTGTTCAAAAAGATAAGTGAATTTCACGTTTATTTATAAGAAAATTTTACAAATATATGTCACTTGATTTTGTAAATATTGCCTTGAACAATTTTGTGCCCGTTTGAATTGGAGTTTGTTATTGTCAAAAGGCCTTTTGGAAGAAGTATCTTTAAGATTATTTTTTATTCTAAAAAAAGACCTTTTAAAAAAAAAAATTACTATTTCTCTCACATCAATAACCAAAAGTAATTTTATTTTATCCTATCCAAACAAAACTCATTCTCCTAAACTTACTTTTGACATATTTAAACCAAACAAAAATTATTTTTTAAAAAATAATTCATCTAAAAGACCTTTTTTTAAAATATCTTCTTTCAAAAGACTTTCTCCCAAAAATTAAATCAAACCAACCCCTTAAAAACATAGACGTATATATATTGAAAATAGAAAAGTATATCTCACTAGATTTTACCATGTTTTCTAATACTGCCATCAAAAACTGAAGTCTTCTTTAATCAAGTTTTATTTGGGATGGTTAATAAAAAATTAATTAAATATATAACGTTACATGTTAAAATTGTTTAACAAAATTAAAATTCCGCTTTATAATTTACGTCTAGATCTTTATGATTTGGTGTTTAGAACATGTCATTTTAGAAAAGGTATATTCTTATTAAATAAGTTGCAAATCGTGGATATTTAGTGTAAATCATACAAAAATAACAAGTTCTATAACATTTAACGGCTAAAGTTATTTGTTCTCTTAATAAATAGTTCCATGAAATTAGAAAAACTCGCAACAAATTATTTATGAATTATGTTTTTTTAGTAGCTATATAAAACAAAATTTTCCTTCTCGCTGAAATTAATTAAAGAAAAAAATCCTCGGTCGCAGAAGAAAATGGAAGTAATATATATATATATATAGCCTGCATACTCAATCTAAAATAAGGTCCATTTGATTTAATTTTTGAGGGAAGATCTTTTGAAAGAAGATCTTTTAAAAAAATAATTTTTGTTTGATTTGAATATATCAAAAGACTTTTTAAGAGAATGAATTTTATTTGGATAGGATAAAATAAAATTATTTTTGATTGTTAATATGAGAATAATAGTAAAATTTTTTTTTAAATATTTTTTTAAAAAATAAAAAATAATATCAAAAATACTTTTTTTAAAAAATATTTTTTAAAAAAATTAAATTAAATATTATTATTTATTATATAAAATTATTTTTCTTCCCTAAAAAGACCTTATAGTGTTTGCAAACGCCGATAAACAGGCTGTGAAACAAATGCATTTTCCAGCAAGCACCGTGTCATAAAAGCGCGTCATTTTGATCTTTGGTTGAAGGAGCAGAGGATGAGGACCTACATGCAGTGGCAGCATGGGGCTATGGAAATGAAAAGCGAGGGTGGAAAAGACAGGATTGGAATTTAAGCGCACAACCCAATTCAGACACCCTAACCACCCATCATGTTTGAAGAACTGAGACACAAGCCAATTGCTTTAATGATTTGACTCCATTGATGGTCAATAGAGTAGTATTGCATTTTCTATTTATAATTGAAATAATTTTCCTTCTTTCTTTCTTTTTGGTATTTCCTTGCGTAAGATATTATGATTTGGGAATCTTACAAAGAGGACGTTCCCCTTAAAAGGCAAAACAAAAGAGAGCCAAAAAACCACAAGGTCGAAGGCATGTTATTGTTATATGTGTGTATAAAGCTGGGAGACCCTGTCATTGCTTGTACGTTGTATGTGACCCACATAGGTTACCATCTGAGCGTATGTGGGGTAAAGACGTAAGTTTGAGTTCAGTTTGACCTTTGTGTTTATTCGTGAAATACTATTACAGTTGGAAATGGACTGGACAACACTCTCAAATAGAAAGCGCATGTGAACCTTTGGGTCCCAATCCCAACTATCTCCTCTCTTCCCATCTTACATCAATTGAATTGAATGTTACGAAAGGAAATGTAATTTTCGGGATGCTTATCCAATGTCCTTTGTGGCTGCGAAACCAAGGTTCAGGCAATTATTCTCTCAACTATTCTCAATGCTACGTAACCTACAACTGTTCCACTCACATGGTGTTAATTCTTAATTGATCACTATACATGCTATAGATACTTATTTTAAGAGTTGAATAAATTCTAGAATCACCCTTTCGACTAGAATTTCATTTAATTATCATCTTTAGTTTAAAATTATATGAGTAATTATTAAAATAAAACATAAAGTTATTTTTTATATATTATTAATAATTTTTTTAACATCAATAAGTACTCAAACTAAAAAAGAAAATTACTGTAGTTAAGTTTATAAGATAATAAACTTAATATTGTATAAATAAGAATATTAATTTGATGAGTAAATATATTACATAAGATATGATTCGAAATAAATATATAATAAAAAATTAAAATAGTAAAAAAGATATTAAAATCTCTCCCCAAGTAATTTTATTATATTTAAAAAAGACTTAAAAAAGTCTTAACAAGTAAAGTAGGTTAAATGGAGGGTAATAAATAGTTAAAAATAGAGAAGAATAAAAAAAATTATAGGCGAAATTATTAAGAAGTATTTATGTTTTAATAGTTTGTCCATATATATGATTTACAATAATACATTATATGCCATTTGATTGATGTAGCCGGAGGTATAACTTTATCTTTTAAAAAAAAATTACTATTGTCAAACTTATTCAATAATGTAATAGTATAATATTAAAGGCAATGAAAAAAAAACTAGAACACTATTAATTAAAATTAAATTTATAAGCATATTAAAATACATATATTGTTAGTATAAATTCATATAAGTTTGTACATATTTAATGTTGAATAAAATGTATAAAATAAAATGAATAAAACGTTAAATGAATAAAATGTATAAAACCCTAAAATAAGCAATGCTTTAGATTTTAGACAACCATGACAAAAATGATAAAATTTTAATAATTATATTTTTATATTTACATCTTAATATGATATTATTTTGGTAGATATATATATAATAACATATAAAGAGAAAAAACTACTTTTTTAGCTTGTTTTTTTCCAACATGAAAATTGTTGCTGTTTGAGTTCAAGATAAGAGAAGGTGGGATGGTACCATTTTATTTGAATAGATTGAAAGCCCTACCCTTGAGGAATAAGAGCAACTCCAATGGTGGGATTTGATGTGTCCCACTTCAGTCTGCTGTCAAAGACGTGTCCATGGCATCGTTGGAGACAATGTCGCGGGACAAGTGAGAGAAGATATAATCCCACTTCAAAGGGACCAAGGACATTGACAAGTGCTTTGCTTTTGTTACTTTTTTTAATATTTCTTGAACACAATTTATCGTTGAAATCAACGGTAATAATTAAAATATTATTTTATTTTTATTTTCGCTCTATAGATATTAACTTCTTTTTTTTTTTACAACTCTTCCTAATTCTTTCCAATACTCTCTAAATTTTTTCCATACAAATTCTAATCCTTTATTTTTGTACAAACAATGGATCCAAATCAAGTTAATTTACATTCATTTCTTAGTTATTTACAAAATTCCAATTTCCCTCAAAATTTAAATATCTAAAATTCACAACATTCAAACCCTCAAAATTTAAATCCAAATCCAAATTCCCGAATTTCAAACTTCTTTTCAAATCCTAATTTTCAAGTTCCTTCTAATCTTCAAACTCCTTTTTTTTTTCCAAACAATCAAAATCTACAAACGTCAATTTCCATTTTCATTCCCATTTCAAACCCAATTCATGGGATCAGGATCAGGATCAACCGGTGTTGATGGGTCAACTAACCTATCTCATCAAATGCTTATAAATTCCACTCTGAGTTTACAATATTCACAATTTTTCAACTGCTAAGGGCTAGATGCTATGAACCTCAATAATAAGCAAATTGAAGATCGTACACAAGAGAGTAGTCAGTTGCGATCGAAAAAGGATGAGCTGTGAATAAGTGCATGGTTGAATGAATCAATGGATTCTTTGGTGGGTGCCGACCAAAAGGGTGATGCGTTTTGGAACTGGATCCATGCATATTACGAGGAAAGGAACCATGGCTTGATCAAAAAAGGGGTAGGTGCGATAAAGAAGCAATGATATAGGATGAGCATGGGGGCTCAACAATTTGATGGTTGCTATGATCAAGCATGTCAAAGACACCAAAGTGATTCGAATAGTGGCGATATAATAGAGTTGGTTCATGAACTATATTTTACTAGGTATGGAAAGAAATGCACTTTTCAAATATACAAGAATATGCTTTGGAAGGAACAAAAATAGAGAACCCAATCAATTCAGAGTGGAGGTTCCAAGAGAATAAAGATAAGTGCTTATGGAGTATACTTATCCTCATCAAATCCATAAATGCCAACAAGTAAGGATGTTGGTTTGGAGTCTTCAGTTCATTCATAAGACACCAAAGCATCTAAAAGGAAGGGTAAGAGGAATTCAAAAGCATCCATGAGTTTTGATAAGGACATTAATGCACTCAAATCTATTATAGTTAGGAAACTTTCTCTTATGAAAGATTCAAGAAAGTCAAGGAAATGGAGTTAGCACACAAGGAAAAGGATGAGGCATTCAAGGAAAGGTTGATGATGATTAAAGAAAAGGAGCTAGAAGAGAAGGAAAAGGAGAGGATGATCAAAGCAAAGGAGCTGGAGGTTAAGGAAAAGGAAACAGACATGCAAGTACTTTACGTAGACACCTCCATGATGAGTGAAACACGACGATCCTTTCATGCTAAGCTTGTAGAGAAAATTGTGGCAAAGTATTTTTAATTTAGGTGTTGATTGAATTGATGGAGTATAAGTAGCAAATCGATAATGTCTATTAAGTAATGCTTTTAATTATGAAATATTTCAATTATGTAATGTTATTGTCTATCAAATAACATTTTTAGTTATATGTAATGTTTTAATTATGTAGTGTTTTAAAATCATGCAAAGTTATTTAGATTTTAAATTCTAAAAAATTAATGAATGAAAAACTAGTCATTGCAAAATTATATGTTGCAAAACTAGCCGTTGAAGAACTAGCTGTTTAGTCAAATTATTCGTTGTGGAAAAAGATTTATAAATGTGGAGCATAACTTTTCCATACTTGCTCTCAAAACACTTTGTCACTCATGATTATTGCTAAAATATCCATTACTACAAATGGCTGGAACCTCTAATTAACCCGATAACAAGTCTTTTGATGATTTGATTGATGATGTTTTGCTTGATGATTTAGATCAACCTGATAACATGTCTTTAGATGAATGGATTGAGAATTTTATGTTTGATAAGTTAGATGAGCGCCAACTTCAACTTATTCTAGAGAAGTACAAGCAAAACTTTTCCTTCAAATCTTGCAGGATCTTAGATAGGGACCGCAAAGTAGGACACGAACATTTTTTCAATGATTACTTTGTACCTAATCTAGTGCACCCTCCTGAGACATTTCGGCTAGGGTTCCGAATGGGAAAGCATGTTTTTCTTTGCATAGTAGAAATCCTCTCAAATGTTGATCCATATTTCCGGCAGATGGTGGATGCTACAGGCAAGAAAGGCTTATCCCTACTATAAAAATGCACAATTGCTATGCGTATATTGGCATATGGAGTATCAGCTGATGCCATTAATGATTATGTGCGGATAGGCGAAAGCACAACAATTGAGTGCTTAGAGAAGTTTGTCGAAGATGTGATATAGGTATTTGAGATTGAATACTTGTAAAGAGCAAACTCGAATGACCTACAACACCTGTTGCAAATGGCAGAGGACCGCGACTTCTCAGGAATGATAGATAGCAGCGATTGCATGCACTAGTAGTAAAAAAATTGCCCAAAAGTATGGAAGGATATGTATATGAGTGATTACTGTAGGGTTCCAACTATAGTATTTGAAAATGTGGTTTCATCTGACCTTTGGATATAGAATGCATTTCTTGGAGTCACTGGTTCGAACAATGACATTAATGTGTTAGGCCGTTCACCGGTGTTTGATGAAGCTCTGGATGGTCAAGCTCCAGAGGTAAATTATACTGTTAATGGAGCCAATTATAATATAGGATACTATTTACCAGATGATACTTAGTTTGAATGGACAACATTCATCAAAGCAATGTCTCAACCATAGGGAGATAAGCAAGAATTGTTTGCAAAATATCAAGAAGGATAACGAAAGGACATGGAGCGAGCATTTAGAGTGCTACAAGCTCGATTTGCAATTATACATGGTCTTGCACGATTTTGGGAGAAACAGAAGATTGCAAAGATAATGAGAACATGTATTATATTGTATAATATTATTGTTGAAGATGAGAGAGAGACATATGTAGGAAACTTTGCTCAACTTCCCTCTTACGATGACGTGGAGAATGACATATCACAACCAAAGTTAAGTGAGGAAACTTTTGTTCCATATGAGAGGTATATCAAAAATAATATTCGTCTTGTGATAGACAAAAATATCGACAACTACAAGTAGATTTGGTGGAACATATCTGGCAATTCCATAATGCTTGTTAAATAAAATTGCTAGTTATATAATATTTCAATTATGTAATGTTGCAACTCGTGTTTCAATTATGTAATATTTTTATTATGTAATGCTTTTAAAATTATGTAATGTTGTTATTAATCATACAATATTTTTTTGATTTTAACTTTTAAAAGGTAAATGTATGATATTTTTACCCATAATTTAATTTATTAAAAATAATTTGAAATAAAAATTATTCCACAAAATTAAATTTTATATTTTTATCCAATTTGAAAATAAAATTGCATAATACAAATATTTATAATAAAATATTTCATAAAATATGTTGATTTTATTTTTTAAGATAAAAAATTATGTGGGACCAAAGTTGATTCATTTCTTTCTCATTCTTGGGACATTTTTACTTTTTATGATACATTAATTATGTGAGATTGATGTGGCAAGTAATGAGACCAGAAAGAAGATTTAAATAGGGATAATATTAGGGATGCTCTAAAAGGCAAAAAGGTTTTAGTTGACAAGGAGGACATCCAGTTAACTAGAGTCACCCAAGATAAAGGGTAGGTTGGTATATAGGGAACTCACACGAATTAAAAAAAAAATGTGAAATAAATGTTAACTTCTTATTATAAATTTATTTATTGATTGATACAATAAAATTTGAAAAGAAAAAAAAGTAAAACTAGAACATTTTTGCTTTTGAAAATACAAAGTTAATATTCCTACTTTGTATTAATGTTACATGTGTGTTTAGTTTCACATTGAAACCATGTAAAATCACTTTTGCAGTTTTGGATGCAGTGCCAAACTAGTTTGGATGATTTCAAATAAAATTAATTTTGACTTCAAATTTGATTTTACACCCTTTTAACATAAAAGTAACATTTTGTTATTTTTGAGTTAAGTAAAAATGCATTGAAGTGTTTATCGACAAAAATATTATTTTAATTTAATATCATATTATCATTTAAATATATTTAAATAATTGAATCTCAATAATTTTTAAATTATTAAAATTATATTTTATAAGTGATTTCACTTTATAATGCCTAAACAAAGTTTAATTATGAAAGAAATTATTTGTTCATAAGTTTATATATGATTAAATTCTAAAAACTAATTTATTTTTAATTTAATATATAAAATAAATTTCTATCTTTTTGTTAATTAATATAAAATTTATTTTTTCAATACTATTCAAATATTTATCATATTAAAATCAGTATTTGAATAAATATTTCTAAACATTTATAAACATAAATCAAATTAGTATTAACTCAATTCTAATCCAAACACACTAATGTTTTATTTAGTTGTAAAGAGAAAGAGAAAATAAAAAAATAAAGAAAAAAATATATTTTTTTTCTATTTTTTGGTTAAAAATAAAAATAAAAGAAAAGATAATATAATTAATTATATATAAATTACTTTTATGATAACTTTTACAAGGATAAAATTATAAATTTACAGTCTAAATCCCTTCTTTCATCATTTTCTCTTCGCTTGAGCAATGAAAATATGATGTGTGAGTCCCATTGCTAATTTTCTCTTCTATCCACTTTTCTCTCCATTCTAAAAAGCACAAAAATGTCATATTCACTCAATTTTCTTTTCCCCTGTGCACCAAACAAAGGCTAATAGAAGGAACTTTCTCACATTTTCGTCCAAGTTTTATATTTTGTTGTTTTAAGATACTGCTTAAAGAATTAAGAAATGATTTTTTAAAATTTTAAATATATTAAAAACTTAAAAAAAATTTAAGCAATCTGTTTTCCTTTTCTTATTCTTTACTTAATATTTTTAAAGTACTAATTAATTAAAAAGATATTGTATTTTATTAGTGTAATTTGAAAGTTTTAAACGTTACACAGTGGCGGGGCACTAAAATCCATGTCGACATCTTTGGTAACTAGGAGGAGAGTGTATTCTTCTTCACCTTTTATGGGTTTGTTTGGTTTAAATTTTGAGAGAAGATCTTTTGAAAGAAGGTTTTTTAAAAAAAGAACTTTTAGAGAAATTTTTTTAAAAAAAATAATTTTTGTTTGGTTTGAATATGTCAAAAATAAGTTTAGGAGAATAAGTTTTGTTTGGATAGAATAAAGTAAAATTACTTTTGATTATTGATGTGAGAGTAATAGTAAAATTCCTTTTTAAAAAGTTATTTTTTAGAACGAAAAACAATCTCAAAGATACTTCTTTCAAAAGGCCTTTTAAAAGAAGACCTTTTGAAAAAAAGTTAAACTAAATATTACCATTTACTGTACAAGATCATTTTTCTTCTCCTAAAAGGCCTTCTGATGGATACAAAATGCAATCCAAATAGGCACTATATATACTAATGTATGCACGGGTTATAAAAAAATTTAAATTAATATGTATAAATTTAAAAAAATATTAGATAAAAGTAGTTTTTTTTTCATATATCTAAATTTTTTAATATTTATATAATGAGAGTCATATTATGATAATTTTAAAAATAATTTTTTCATGTCATTATATTATTTTATATTAAACATAATTTATTAAATTAAAATGAAGATAATATATACAAATCAAAAGATATAAAATTTAATTTAGAATATATTCTTACAATATTTAAGGGGAAGTCAATAAATAAAATAAAAAATTGATACTTTTCTCATCCCTTTATGTCTTTGATTAAAACTAAATTGAAGAATATTCTTGATATTTGTTTAATAATTCTTACATAGGGATTCAATATAACCTTATTTTCATAATATATATATATATATATATATATATATATATATATATATATATATATATAAACTGAATTTTTTAACCTAACCACAATTTAATTATATTTTATATAAAATTTTCAAACATATGTATAATAATACAAATAATTATATATACTTTACCATAAAATATACAATATTATAGAATATTACATAAAATATTCTTATGTGTACAATTAGCCTAAGATGAAATAATTTTAGAAAAAAAGTATAAATATGAAATTATTTTATATATAAAAAGTCTATAAATTCATTTTATATATCATCTCATTATTTATAGTGTAATTTATTTAATAAGCTTTTTTTTTTTCAATTTTAAAGTGAGAATTGAACAATTGAAAAAAATTAATTCATTTTCCCTGTCTCTACCCCTTATTAAAAAAATTCATTCCATTTATTCTTCCTATCTCTTTATTCAACCTTTAATTAACAATTTGTTAAATCTCAACTGAATAGAATATATATATATATATATATATATATATATATATATATATATATATATATATATATTTGCAAAAGTTAAATGAAAATCAAGAATTAAAAGAAAATATCCATATACTTACCCATCCTCCACAACATCATTTAATATCACAATATTTGAAAGCATAAATTCTCTATAACAACTTATTATTTAAAGTATTATATATTTTATAATAATTTATTTATAAACTTTTATTAAGGATAAAACAATTTATGAGAAAAATTATTCCACTTTTCTCTCTATTCTTTTTAATTAGCATCATAACAATGATTTACTAAAATCAAGGAATGTATTTTTAATTTTAAGTAAAGTTTGAACTTGCTTTTTTTCTAAAATTTCTTTAGTCTCGTAATAAAATAATTTTAAATAACAGATTTCACATAAATATTTTGAATAAAAGAATGTCATTTAATAATAATTTTAAATAAATTAATCCCAATTTTTCGTGGCTGATAATAAATTGTATAAGACAAATTAGGTAGTAGAGTATTAAAGTGGGTTAACAGAAGATAGGTTGGTAAAATTATTTGAGAGAGGAGTTAATGATGTTGAATATCGAGATAATTTTTCTTTGTAATACTTTTGAAATATTATAGTAATGTATATTCCTAATATATATTATTTATTAGAGAGAATCCTATTTAATGACTAATAAGCATTGAGTGTAATAATAAGCGAATTACACTCTTAGGAATAGAATATAGATTTAAATCTTGAAAAGAGATAATTATTGGAAAAGTCTCTTATTCATAACAGCACTCAAGATAGAAATACCTTTAAAATGAAAAAAAAAAATTTTCTATTCAATGAATGGTCGATCATTAAATATGGATATATTTTTTAACTGAAATTTAAATCATATTTCACCGTATGTGAGGAATTAGCTACTTTACTAAATCTAATTGCCGTTGGTTTACTTTTGTTTTTCCACTAATAATATTATAATGAGAGGCAATTTTTAAAAAATGTATTTTATAAATTGTTGGATTATATAATATATATAGCTCCCAACGTCTAGATTTTTCCTATGAAATGTTGCTTTGTGTGTAGAATATTTTTCATGTAACAATATTATATCATTTAGAGTTTAAGTTTAATTTCTATTCAAAATATTAAGTTGTTATTCCTGTAAGGTTTTTCTTTTCGAGTTCAAACCAACAAGTGCTAGTTTTAAAATCTTGAACCATCCTTTCTAATTTTCAAATATTTTTATTGATGATAAAAATTATATGCATTATCAATTTTTGAGGAGTATTTTAGTTCTTTTTTTTATTAGGGAGTATCTTAGTTCTTAATTATTGTAATAGCATTATTTTATGGTTGCTTACTAATTAATTTTTCTTTTGTTTTACAAATTTGTTATACAAAATGTGAATATTTTAAAATATCATTTAATTTATAAAAGAGTAATATTAATTTTAAAGAAATATAACGTAACTACTAAAAATATATATAACAGCACCAACTAAAACAACGTATTATAATCTGACCTTGATTCAGCCGATCATTAATTTGATGTTGAATCAACTTATATCCGTTATAGCAAGTAGCAACAGGACTTACCTGAAACAACTGAAATTACACATAATAACAAAAATAATGTTAATATGTATTCCTAATAATTAACTTAAACATTTTTAATTTAAAATTTTATCCATAATAGTATAAATTGTGATTTATATACTATTAAAAAAATTATTTAATATTTTTTAATAAATAAAATTATTGAATATATTTGAGTGAAATTTTAAATTAAAAATTTTTTTGAACACACACATTAGGAGGGTTTGTTATTTTTCTTTAAAAAAATTGGGTTAATTATGTTTTTTAAAACCCTAAAAATAAAATATAAAAAGGCGGAGAGCAATGATTTGCACGAACGTCAAGGTTAATGAGCGGAGATTACAAGAGTAGCGTAGCGCGTTAAAGAGAGCGCGTGACGCAATAAATGGGAAGCATCGGAATCTCTTACACAAGTCCAACGTCATCAACATTAATAGTAGTGAGACCAAAGTGGGCAACACCCTCCGGACATTGTCATGTTTAATGTGAGAGACACTATCCCTTTCACTTCCCATATATTCCCTTTTCAAAAATCAAATCAAATAAAAAATAAAATATGCTCGTCCAACATATGGAACAAACATATTAACATTAAATGATAAAATTATAAATATCTTAGATGATGTAGGTATAAATATAGTTACGTGACTGTAATTTTTAATTTCTTACATTACATATTATTAAGGCATTTATTAATAATTTCTTTAAATTTAAACCTTATTATTAATCTTTAATTTATTAGTGTAACTGATGATTTATTACTGCATTCAATTTAATATATAATAATGTTATAGTATTATCATCATATTAATATTAATTTATTAAGTTTGTTCTCTCTCTCTCTCTCTCTCTCTCTCTCTCTCTCTCGTGAGCTACTTTATAAAGGGAGGGAGGCGGACACGCAGTTCTAGAGGGAAGAAGACAGAGGCGATTGCAGTGCAGAGAGAAGAAAGAGTGAAAACGAACAAAAATACACCCACACAAGGGCTCCAACCCCAAGGCAAAGTAGGAGCCTCTCTCTATCTCACTCTCTCTCTACTCATCACGCTTTCTAACATCTTTCTCTGTTCCGTGTGGTAGCATCATTTGCAATAGCCGAGAGAGAGAAGGGAAAAGTGGGAACACAGAGAAAGCCACAGGGTTTTGTTTCTCTTTGCAGTTGCACTCTCTCAGCAGCAGCAGCAGCAGCAGCAGCAGGAGGTGGGGTGCGGGTGTGTGTGTCTTCCTGCTCTCTCTGGACCGAGAAACTAGAGAGAGAAAGAAAAGGGAGACAAGAGTGAGTGCTAGGTATCTGAGTGAGTGAGTATATATACAAAGAGATAGTGCGTGAGAGAAAAAAATATGCAGCAGCACCTGATGCAGATGCAGCCCATGATGGCAGCCTACTACCCTAACAACGTCACCACTGATCACATTCAACAGGTTCCTTTCTTCTCCCTTCTTCTCCTTCTCCGGTTCAGTGCCTTTCTTTCCTTAGGTCTACCATGCCAACAATCTGTATTTTCCATGTATATATATGTGTCGCTTTTGTGTTCTTCAAGTTTGGACAAATACCATATATACATACAGATATAGTTGTATGTACATATTGAAGGGCACTGGCATCCGTCTCTGGTCAGGAGCCTTTTGTCTCAGCACTACTGATGCTTGTGGGTCTTGTATGCCACTTTTAGTACCGCTTGTGGTGTGCTTTAATAATATGTTTTCTGTTCATACCTGCTCACTCTCTTCTATTCTGCTGCCTTCTTCTTTGTCAGCTTCTGTTACCTGTTACTTGTTGGCATTGGTTGTGCAAATCCTATGTGTGTGGTGTTTGCCAAATATTTTCTCCTCTTTGCCACCACACACCCCCACCGCCGGTTGGTTGGGTTCTTTTACTTTTTGGAAATATATTTATATGCTACGCTACTGCCCGAGCTTATGTATGACGTGTGCTTCTCTCAGTGTTCAGATTAGATTATCTGAAAATCCGAATCTGGAGATGATAAACCTTGTCTTTATCACAAACCATGACTACCTTATTTGATATTTTTATCACTGTTTGGTGTCACTTGACTCGCTCTTATGTTTCTTGGTGTAGCTTTTTTAATTACACGGTCTGAGAGACTGTATAAAGCCCCCGCATCCCACTTTGTGACTTGATATTATAGAGTTCAAAAAAATGGAATGATGTAATAATAGAGCTAGCTTGCAACTTTTAATTAATTTTGGGATTTTAATTAGGTAGCAGCTCTTTGCTGCAACATAGATGGGGAACGTTTGTTACATTTTGATATATTTATTCGTAAGAAGTGGTTTGATTAATTAGCTGCTGTTCTAATTCCTTTCACGAATCGTAGGCCATTTTAAGAAAGAGTTTAAGGTGAAAGCAGAAATAGAGGTCACACTTCACATGCCTTGAAAGGCTTAATATTTACTTTATATATATCTAGTCGACTAGAATAAACTCTCGTCTTAAACCTTCTAAAAATCTAGGCGCATCACCGTATTATTTTGCCTGCATTTATGTGATATTATCATGCACCTTCTTTAACCTTTCACTTTCTCTTTTTTCAAGCAGTACCTGGATGAGAACAAGTCCTTGATTCTGAAGATTGTCGAAAGCCAGAATTCTGGCAAGCTGAGCGAGTGTGCCGAGTAAGAATCAGTCTAATAATTCTCCTGTCAGATGGATAGTATTTATTGCTTCTTATTTTTCTTAATTTTGCTACCAATCTGTCGAGCATGCCTCTATTCCGGTGCCTTAGTACTTGGCAGGGTTAGATGCTAGCTAGTTCCATATGGTATGCTAGATTAGATCTAGCAACGAATAACCTTGCGAACTGTATCATATGGGGTACAACATCGATGAGTCTTCGGGCCCCATGATATGATGATAAATTTCAAGCATGTCAGCAACCGAATAGAATTCGAAATTGTACTACTTCATTGTGAGAAGAATAAATATGACGGATTCAATGTCATGAATGATATCTCTGCAAGACTTTGAAATTGTTAGTATCTCGCCAGTTTGTATATTACATTTGCAGGCCTATTAGGTAGCTCCTATATGGACGGCTTTTGGATATGAACATAGTTGCAAGATTTAGCTATGAGCCTATGAAAATAAATAAATGATAACTTATAAAACTGATTGAGATTTTTTAGACGCCCTTCACGATGAGACATTTTACATGTACAATACACTAGATTAATGCAGGAGTCTCAACAAAATTTGTTATTCTCTAACCGCTAGCATTATTTTTGAGCGAATATTTCTACCTTTACATATATATAATTATAAGATTACTTGAGACTTACATTTCTAACTTGTCGTCTGAGACAAAGCTCGAGGTATCCACAACTAATAACTCTTATGATGCTTCCGCAATTTCTAGCCTTGATCCCTCTCAATCCTGTGCTTCTCAACCCTGTGATTCTTGCACGGTTCTTAGTGTTTTCGATATCAAGTTCACTGGTTTTCTCAAATTCCTACTCGGATAGTGCAAATTAAAAATAACGTTTTGGCAAAATATTGCATGTCCCGTTGGATTCGAATGTGAGTCACATACTTTATAATAGAAACTTGGCAAGTATACCTTTCTTTGTTTGATCTTTATTAAGCTGTTGGAAGTGAAAACATTAGGAAAAATGATAAAACCATTGCTTTGGAAGGTTTTCTTGAAAATTTGGTTTAGGATAGATCATAGGGCCAATAGTGTCAATTGAACCATGTAGGGGGATCATAAAGTAAGCCTTATTTGACTTGTTCTTTTATCCTGGACATTTTTTCTTTTTCTATTCTAGATATCAAACTTGTTTGTGTAGAGAGAAAAAAGAAAGGATTATTGGATTTTGTCCTAAATATCTTGACATCGTTTAATGACTAAGCTCATATTCTTGTTCCTGTATTCTTGGAGTATCAATTAAAGGGTCATAGTCCTTACGCCATTATTTCAGGAACCAGGCAAGGCTACAGAGAAATCTCATGTACCTCGCTGCAATAGCTGATTCTCAACCCCAGCCACCTACCATGCCTGGACAGGTACATGCATGCCTTATTTTCAATATCGATTTAGTATAAATGATCACCACTTGGATATCATATCTGTTATTCTGTTGCTTTAAACACACGTTGGTTACATTTCGATCTATGAAGCCTCTCTGAAATATCTGCAAGGATCTTCATTATATTGATTTCTATTTCTTTCTAGACAATTTGTGCTTCTTTCATGAGAGAGAGACTTCACTTCATTACTACTAATGCCCAATTATGTGTTTTGACACTGCATGCAGTACCCTCCAAGTGGGATGATGCAGCAAGGAGCACACTACATGCAGGCTCAACAGGCGCAGCAGATGACACCGCAGCAACTAATGGCTGCACGCTCCTCCCTCTTGTATGCCCAGCAGCCATACGCGGCGCTCCAGCAGCAGCAAGCCTTGCACAGCCAACTCGGCATGAGTTCCAGTGCAACCCCAGCTGGGCTCCACATGCTGCAAAGTGATGCCAGCAATGTGGGAGGAGGGAGTGCAACCATGGCAGGAGGGTTCCCTGATTTTGTGAGGGGCTCCACTGGGGAAGGTTTGCACGGTGGTGGTGGTGGTGGTAGGGGCATAATTGGAAGTAGCAAGCAAGACATTGGGGGTTCGAGTGAAGGCCGAGGTGGAAGCTCGAGTGGCCACAATGGTGAGGGTGGTGAAACCCTTTACCTCAAATCTGCTGATGATGGGAATTAACTAGCTTAGCCAGCAAAATTAGTGGTATAAGTTATTGCTGGCATATTTTAGATTATTGGTTAGAAGTAATCAAGTAAGCAATGAAAAGATTAAGTAGCCTAGCCAGGGGTAAAGACTGGCAGGTTTCGACCTTGTAGAATGTTTGGTTTATCTTTGTGCTGAAGGCAAACAATCAAAACCATTGCCTTTGACTTTTCTACAGTAGGACATAAATCATTAATGCATCTTCTAGTCTTTGTGTAAATTTTGTGGTCAGAACGATGTTGTTCCGTGTCAAGGTGAAAAGCTGCTTTCCAACTATAGTGCTGCCGTAATCTGATAGCGTTGCATGGTTCGTGTTGGTTTCATTTTCTACTTTTCTCGCCTACTGTTTTCTTGTGGCTGCGCGAGGAGGTAACGCCGGTCCAAATTAAAACTCAGTGGGTCCTACTATATTTTGGTGTTTTAATTTCATTCAGTTTTTCGTAGGTATTTCTATGACCACTTAATCAACGTTGTATTAAATTATTATTTTTCTATATCTACCAAAAGATGTGTCTTCATAAAAGTTTTAGTTGTACTAAAAAGGCTGTTCAGTTTCGAAGCCGAATTCTTTTAAAGCCACTTTAAGATAAGTTTAACGATTCCAAATGTGATTTTTCTTTTCCTTTTTCGGAAAAAGAAACGCATAAAGCTGTTCGCTTACCCCTCTACGAAATTCTCTCTGTAAAAGTTTTAGTTGCAGTAAGAATTTTTAAAAGCTGTTTCATTTTGAAACCAAATTCTATAAAGGACTTAAATTTCAGTTTGATAATGGCACGTGTGGTTTTTCTTCTTTTCTCTCCCCCCCCCCCTAATGCCAAAAATTTGCCCCTTAAGGAAGAACTGTAGATTGTTGGTTTTAGGGGATTAATGGGAAAGGTTTTGGGCAAGTTTGACGTGGGGTAATTTGTAGAGAGTAAGAGCTTTGAAGTTGCATTGTGAAAATGGACATCAACAGAGAATAGAAGGAAAGTGACGTGTTCTCACACTGAAGTGTGACATGGGGAACTGTTGGTTATTGTAAGGTCGTTGGATGTTGTCGGAGTGAGTGTTGATAAGAGTAAATGTTATTTGTGTTTAATACAAAAAAAAAGAAGTTATTTATATATATGATGCTAGTGTCAAAAAGATTGTCAAAATTTTCTATAAAAAAGTAAGGGTAGTCATTAGACAGAATATACTTGACCTATTAATCAATTCAAAAGTCTACATATAAATAAATTCGATCAAATATTCTTATTCTTGCATTTTCCTTTGGATGTATGAATATTGGCTCGTTTTAATATGCACCGCATTAAAAATGGTGCACCATGCACCATGTGATCCAATAGGTTGGATGTTTAGATGTATCTATTCACCTACTTCTTGTGGTATATCATAAAAATCACTCTCTCTTTCTCTCTCTATCTACACTCTGTAGCCTCAGTAATTCGTCACCAGGCTTCTGATTCAAACGCGTGGCCTTCTTCGTCTTTTGATTCAGCTCAATCTCCGTTCCCAGCACCTTGTCCCTTTTCAAAATATCTGTCACGAACGGCTCCACCATCACCGTCGGGCTCGCCGTCACCACCACCTTCCTCTAGCAACTGTCAAACACCTCAAAACTCTCCATCCTCACATCTACGACATAAAACATAAAAAGCACAAAAACACAAGATCAAATGAAGTTCATGAAATTGGAATCAGAATCTGAGAGCAAGTGAGAGCGTGTGTGTGAGTGTGCCTGGGGAGGACAGTGTGCAAAGCGAGTTCGATTTTGTGGATTTTGAGGTCGGAAAAGGAGATGAAGATGCGGAAGCCGTGGTCGGTGTCGGCGACAAAGACGAGATCCAAAGGGGACGCTAGACATGTCGCACTGGATGAGGTGGTAGACATCAATGACGGTGGCATCATCACAGAGCTCGAAACACGCCACCAGCACAAACACTAGTGCGATCATCGAGTCTAGTTTTCGAGGAAATACATAAGCTTGCTCTGGGCTTTTTGTTGAAGTCGATTCCAGGCATGTGGGGCTGTTGTTGTTTTTGGGTAGCCACCGATGGTGGCACCAAGGGGGGTGGTGGGCTTGGATGGCCGGTGGAGTCGGGGAAAGGGAGAGAAACTTTGAAACATATTACGATGTATCAAAAAAGAAACTACATGGATACACCCACACCTTATAAGTTGAACAACGCAATAGTGCAGATTGCACCATTTTTAGCAGGGTGCATTACGGACAGTGCCATGAATAGTATAGACACATTCGACAAGAAAGAGACAGTTACGGTCTACTAGCACTAAATGCGTCGCATCTTTGCCTTTTTTTTCTCTGGTGTTTCTTAAAAATATTCATTTTTTATATATAAAAATATTAATCATAAATAAATATATATAGTTTTTTTATCTATAAATTCAAAAATCATACAAAATCTATAATGAGTTAACTCTTTTACACCCGTTACCAAATAAAATGCCACTATGCCGGTAACTTGCTCGTGGCTATCCGATAGCTAGTCTCATTTATATATCTTTTGTGTATCCAAGTTGAGGTCTTGCCTCTTATGATGTTTATGTCTAACGCCCTAAAATACAAAAGGCTAGTAGCCTAACGGGAAAGACTAACCAGTAAGAAATCAAGGAAATTCATCAAGAGTGAGTTGCCAAAAAGAGTAATTAAGGATTTGGTATAAAGCGCAAGAGGCAAAAGTACAACCGGTTTGCATTTACTTTGCTTGGATGGTTGATAACCCGAAATACTGTTGGATAATATTAAGTGCATTCCCTTTTAACTGAAAAATAACGAAATTTTGGTTCTTTCTTAAATAGTTTAACCTTTTAAGAATAATAAAGTTTGAATTTAATTGATATGCACTGTCAACTAATAGAAATAGAGGAAAATAAAAAATTATGATAGATTCCTCATTATAATAGTGATTATTTGTATAAATTGATACTTTCTACTATTTTACACTATCAGTATATTTAAATTAAATTCATAAATTTAAGCTTTAGAAAAGAGAAATACTTGACAAGTGACAATACGAAAATTGTTTTGTAAAGTGACGTATCGCATTTTAATTGGTATTTATTTTTTATTTTTATCCAGCTTTTTATTGTTTTTTGTCATTACCCACTTTTTATTGTTATGTGTTTAATTACTGATATTTACCAAGAAAAGTGCTTGCACGAATTAAATAAAAATTTAATTTTAGTATAAATCTTTTTATCTAAATATTTAATTATATATTATTATATTAATAAAAATATCTAACTTAATTATTTATTATTTTAAAAATTTTATAAATATAAATAGTTAATTATATAATAATATAAACTTTTTTACATGGTCCATGACAATTAAACCCATTAGGCAGCCGGAAAAGTTTACAAGTAACTCTAATTCGACGAGACAAGCATGGAAAAAAGTCAAAAATTGAGATCCAGTAACCAACAGCCACGTATGTTCGTAGAAGATTTTGTAATCGGCAATTTGTATCATCTAGCGTCGTTGTATCTGTTTTTTATGTGTATAATTTCCTCTATTCGTATTTTGTTTTTTCAAAAAGTCACGTGTAGTTTAAAATAATAATATATGTGCTCAACAGTCTTTTTGTAATATATCAATGACAATAAGATTTAATTTCCTAATCTTATATATATTATTTAATCCCTTTACCACTAAATTGTTATATACTCCAATGCTTAGATTCATTATAAAATATAAACCACACATACTTAGTTTCACTGCCACCGTTCCATATTTTAAACTTGAATTTCGTCGTGTTAAAAATGATAGAGGATACGAATAAGAATTAAGAAGTATAGAAAATCATCAATAAGAGTTAACATAATTGGTAAGGATGGGTTCATATGTCATAAGAACTTGTGAGTTCGATTTTTGTTATTAATGTGAGGCTTCGTCGGTAAGAGATATATATATATATATATATATATATATATATATATAGGAAATCAAATATGCTCCGACAGCAAAAGAAGTAGAAAAACAACTAGGAGAAATTTATACGCATATGTAGCAAAAACAACGGGGAGAAATTTTTGTATGCTCCGATAGCAAAAGAAATTTCTTAATCTATTGGCATACAAGGATTTTTTTCTTAAGGGGTTTCCCCGCTGGACCCTATTGGCTCCGCCAGCGGAGGCTGGAGCAATCATTGCTTTTCCTTGAGCTTGACTACAATATATATCATACGATTAGACAGGGTGACTGCAAAACAGATCGAGCAACCTCTTTCCAGAAGTAATCTTCATCGATCTCCACAGAATCCGTTGGTCTGTTGTTGTAATAGGATGAGGCGTTCCCATCTTCCTTAGCCGTAGCAGTAGTTGCACGTGCATCTCCACCTTGCACTTGCATGAATTGATGGCTCCAAGTAGGAGGAGCCTTGTGTGGACTTTCACTAATCAAATCGTTGGAGTTCTTGCCCGTGAGTTGTTGAACCACCGATCGGAACTCAGAAGCATCACAGGTCCTCACCATCAGTGGACTCGATATGTAGGTTATCTTAACGGATTTCTTCAGAGTACTATTCATGGCCTTTAGGGTCTTGGACTGTTGGTGGGGGTAGTGGAAATGAAGTGGATCATATCTGAGCTTTCCCATATGATTGGCACCTTTATATAGTCTAAAGACGAACACAAACTATATATAACATTAAGAGCTATATATTGTTCTCCTCTCAAAACGAGTTCTGGGTGTTTATGCGTTGGATGAGTGTACTGATGCGTTAATTATGCTGGCTTTTATAGGCTTCCAACTTGGTGCCAAATTGCCAATCAATAATTAGATCCACACAAGGGAAAATTCTAAGTTGCATCGTCAGTATAACTCTCAACTGTTTCTTTAATAATATTTTATATTCAACAGAGTGTATATAATTATGCAATATATTGTAGATTTTTTATTAAATTGGTAAAATATTTCCCATTATATAAAATTTTTCCAGGAAAAAAGAGAGAAGAGGCTTCCAAGAAAGAGGATTGATTGCTTTGCAAAATGACAAATTTGGAAAAACCGACGAATTGACCTGGAAAAATTGTTGCGTGGGGACGACTAATGAGATACTAATTAATTATACCAAAGTAGCTAAAATATCTATCTGTTTTTGTGGGCACTTTGATTTCGAGGATGCCTCCTTTGTTCTAAAATGACTGCGTCCTGTAGTCCCTCTCGTTTCTTTATTTATTCTTTTTTTTTACAATTGCAGTCGTTTTAGAAGTCGAATCAGAAAGGCTTCACAATCTGCTTCCAAATTATTTTATTACCCCACCTTCCAGAATGAGTAGAGTTTTGGTCTACTTTTCAACTAGTCTCATGCATGTGATTATGGTTGTGGTTTGATTAATTGTTTGCATATATATATAAGCCGATTCTGTCATAGTCCGGGACCAAGTTGGTCCATGGTCCGGACCAAGTTGGTCCTGAAACTATTATAATAAAAAAGAATAATACGATATTATTTTTACCCTCATCTCATTTTCTCTTTCATTCCTTCCTCCCTTTTCCTGTTGTCTTCTACTGGTGGTCCGCTCTATCACCAACCTATGCTCCCCTGTGCCACCACCACCAAAAATTGAAGAACCACCTTTGCACTGCACATGATGGGTGTCCACTGCCTCCGATGATGGCAATGCCCTTGCATTCTCTTTTGTGTGCCGCATCACCTCCTTGTCACTTGTCTTTGCAACAAACACATAGACGACAAGGGAAAAAGAATCTAAATCTGAGCTAGAAGAAAAAAAAAATGAATATAGTATCTTGTGTAAGGTTTATTTGCTTGATCATTACAACACTCATTCTGATTCTGGTAATACAATGATTGTGTTATCTTCCGATGCGGCTTTGACATGGCAAACAATGAAGCATTTATGAAAAAAATTCTTTTGATTAGGTGATTCCAACGGATTTGCAAGTTATAACACACCAAAAAAACATGATTTACCCACCATTTCACCATGAAGCTGCTCCCTATAATTCTCCGTCTTTGCTCATTGGAATAACAAATCACAGAAAAAAGAATCACAAAATGGAATCCCAAATCACAGAGCCCTCCTTGTAGATCTTGAACGTTGCAAATTAAGAGGGAGCAAAACAATCCTTTCTTAGCTTTTGAGTTTTGAATTCAACTTCTAGTATTATTGTTCAAGAGTAATATTTCAGTCATTCATGGCCTGGGCATCTAGCAAACCATGGTGATAGCGAATGCCATGTCAATGGCGATAGTGGCGCAGGTGGAGAGGAGGCGAGGTTTTCCAGAGGAATGGAGAGAGAGGAAGCAAGAAGACACAAATTGGAGGAAGAATGATAAAAGTGTAAAATAGATAATTTGATTGTTAGTAAATATTAAAATGTAAATATAAATTATTATAAAATTATTTTTTCACACTAAAAGATTTTAATCTGAATCATTTATTATAATTTAAATGATCAAAATTTAGGGACCATTTCGATTCTAAACCCATCCCTTCCCACCTCAAGCACCACCTCTCTCTCTCTCTCTCTCTCTCTCTCTCTCTATATATATATATATATATATATATATATATATATATATATATATATGATTTATTCTCTGCTTTTCCAAAATTCACTTGATTGTTTAGAAATTCTGTAGTATATCAAATATGAATAAGATTGTTTTCTATAATTTAAAAACATTCTCAAGGAGGGAAGATTTTGGTGATTGTATATACGAGAAATTTCAACTTATAGCTGAATGACTAAACATTAATATATTGAGTAAAGGGCAAATAGTACTCTCCACGGGAAATGAAATATTTTTGTTAGACAGCACTGCTAGGTGGGATGAATTAATTTTCATCGGATGTTACAAAAGGATGGCTAACCAACTAGGAGAGGGTAATAGTAATTTAGGATTGGCATTCTCTACCATAAGAGTGGTTGTAAAGAAAAAATAAGAAATTATTTATTCTTGAATAATTTTGATAAATCTACATATAATAAAAATTATTTATTTAAAGATAAATAATTTCTTACTTTTTTTTTATTTTACAATCACTCCTACTTTATAGGATTTTAATTCTAATATTTAAATGAGGAAAGAGAAAATTTACTTTTCCCTATAAGACAAACTATCCTAACGAGGTTGAAGATTTGTACGTCGTTTAACTAAAAACGCTTTGTACTATTTAGCATTTTTGTTAAATTAAAACTATATACATTCCAGAAGCATGAGATCAGGAAAAGGTATTTGAATTCAATGTTCAATGTTTCATCTCTTGCTAGGTGTACAAAATTAATATATATGGCCACGGTGACTTAGTGAGTAAACACAACACAAATGTATTGAGTGAAGATCGCAAAAGTAAGTAGTGGTCTCGAGGCAAGAATATTGGAAATTAAATATATTAAACTGAAACTATCAATCCAGAAGCATGAGACTAGGAAAAGTATTTGAATTCAATGTTCAATGTTTCCTCTCTTGCTGTATGTGAGACAAAATTAACATAGATGACCATGGTCAATTATTTTATCTTCTTGATTCATCTTTTAAATATTTAATTCATAAGTGCAGTAGTTAGCTGTAACAAAGATATTCAAACTCAAATTTTCCGATAGCAAGAGGTTAAGCAGGTCAATTATTGTATATAATTGATTGCTTGTTGTCGTTGCACACCATCGTATGTGCTCTTTGTATTAACGACAAATGTTTCTTTCACGTAAACATATTCTCAGAGAGTCTAAAACATTAAAATGAGCTGTGGATGTGATCATAGGACAAATAAGAGAAAGAGGAGAAATCATGGGTATAATTAATTAAAAAAATTATGAGTTCTTAAAATATAATTCTGTTTAAATCGGAGAACTGTTTGTGGTAAGTATAAGTGAAGGTTATTCAAGCTTGCGGGCGGACGTAAGAAAATTAAATTACATTAATACTGAATCAAACAGAGCATATTTCTCTATGAATTAAATATGGGATCCTATGTTTTACCGAAACAAAAAGAAAAAGATCAGATGACTATCCAGCTCGAAGACTTACAAAGAGAGCGAAGTCAATGAATGGTATTAAATAAGCATATCTGTTTGTGTTTCTTATATGAATGAAGGAATTTCTAATTTGTTGAGGCAGACAAGTAGGATATGATTTTATGATGAGTGATTGACAAATTTGGACAGTTATGTAATCAAATTTATTTCAAAATTTTTATTCGCAAATATTGTTGGGCCAAAGAAATTTTATCTCATAGCATAAATGCATATAATTAACATGTTAGTTGCATACATTTGGTGTTTGTTCATATTTTTAATATTTATTATTTGATATACATGCAATAAAAGCAAAACATTTGCGATATGTACCAAAAAATAAAAAATTTGCAATTTTGATATTTACTTTATTAAATTTTTATAATTAATCAATTTTTACAGTAATATATTTGAAAATATGATTCGTGCTCATGCAATCAAATAAGAATTAATTTTATAAGTGATTTAAATTGATCATAAGTTATAAAAAAATATCTCATAATCTCATATTTGGAGATAATTTAATTTAGAATGTGATTCTCCCATAGAATCATCAATTTGAAAGTTAAATGAAATTATTGCAATATAGTAAATAGTATTTTAAGTCTATTGATTTTAGTTATTTTTGTACAAAGAAGAAAACAAAATATATATTATTAAATATAGCTATATTTTCATCAAAACAAAATTCGTAAAGATAGTATTAATTAATTCATGAATGGTAAAAAATATAAAAATATATAAGAAGGTACACATGAACCGCCGGTTTTATCAAACAAAACCCATTTCTTAATTTTGGTATTGTGTTTAATATTGTATTTGAATTTTTTTATTAATGACATAGAAAGAAAAAATGGGAATGGACTAAAAAATATAAGCAAAATTACCTTTCAGCATATTTAAAAATAATAAAAAATATAATTTTATTATTTTATTTATGGAATTAATTTATAGATTAATATATAATATAATATAAAATAATATTTTAAACTTTCAAAAAATATTTTTTATTTATATTTCAGTTTTGAGGAGAAAATTTAACTATTTACTGGAAGGATCGAGGACAAGAATTGTTTTTATAAATTCATTTTATTTCTCATAAAAAAATTTTTATTTTTTAAATAAGAGAGATTATTATCTTTGCTCTCGTTGCCTTCCTATTCAGCTAATTCCTCCCTCCAAACACAAAGTTTAAAGGAAACAAAATAATCAATCTCTAGCAATGATCTGGGACAATAATTTTCACGCTGGACCCATTGTTATTCGCACATTAGTACATAATGCATTCATATGATCAAAATATTAACTTATTGGTGCCATAAAGCATTACTTATTGGCATTGTGTCGTGAAGAGCAATATCTGATTGCGGGTGTGCAGTAGTAGTGCCATGGCTAAAATCCTCAACATTTCCTTGCTTACGAGTCGTGCAGGTACCACTGGTTCCAGAATCTTTGCCGGTGAGGTTTTGAACCATAGCGCGGAACTCAGAAGCATCTCTCGCTATGACAGTTACAGGGCTAGAAATATACTTCATCTTTATGGCCTTTTTATTGGCTCGGATGGGCATGGGTTTGATGGGTTGATGCTCATATGACTCACTACAACTGTCCTTCGCCATGTGTTATAATGTTAGGTGAACAGTGAGAGCTTATAGCTCACCTTAATTTGCATCTTAGCACTGCTTATGGTTCCCATTTTAATTTATAGATATCTAGAGAAGGGTATGATGCAAGGACCAAATTAAAGAGAAGCTTCCCGGAAGGTAGGAAACTAGTGCTGATGTTGAGTCTCGGACAACATAATTGGATCGTAGATGCAAGACTTTACAGTCAAATCACCATGTTTATTATTGTTAATTACTATTTTTATTTTCGGGGGCCACAAATTTTCCAATATGAGCGCCCTTTAAAGTATACAACTTTAGTGTACCCAAAGAATGAAGCAGCCTTTGGTTGTAATTAAACTAACGCAGTATGCAACCAAAAAAAAAAAAAAACTGATCCCTTGAATATTGTTCTATAAAAGAGTACTAAACAACCAGATTTTTTTATATAAATTAAATGTTAAATATAACATAATTATTGATTTTTTGATAAATAAGTGAGTTCTACTACCATATTTTATCTAATAATTACCATTATTTCTAGTAAAAAATTCTAGCTATATTATTCTATTTTTGTAGCATTGATATATCGTTCTAGTTGGCAAGGGACATGGAGGACCCTATCCATCACCCATTCACCCTTAAGGTGTTAAACAAAATTTTATTTTGGATAGATGTACGGTGCACTGAAAAATGTAATTGTCCCTTGTCAAAAAAAAATAAAAAAAGCACTATATTTGCATCACTTGAGAGGGGAGGGGTTATATATAACTTATATATTATCCTATACATTCACGTCTATACTATTAATTTCTTCAGTTTGTCATGAAACCGAAATATCCTCAACTATTAATATTATTAATTTTGGCTTCAGTGTAATTCAGGGCAATATATGAAAAAGCTGAACTTACAATTCGTTATAAATCATTTATTTGTCATCACTGTTTAACTCATATTAGCAACTTATTATCATGTTTAGTCATTTTAAATGGCAAAAGCAGAGAGAGAGAGAGTTAGTGCTTTGCTAATTGATTGGTAGTGTATGATTGCCAAGCACATAAGTGGATATATCAACTTGTTTGCTACTGTTGAAGTACACGCCATTCATTCCCCACCCGATCAAAAACGCTGCGGCTGCGGGTTGCATTTTGTATTAATTATTATTTGTCGATTCATATGATAATTAGTCGTTTTTTGAACCTAAATTTTATCTTTCACGTGGTATGACCTGTGGATTAGTATCGATAAAGGCCCATATATATATATATATATATAGGATTTTCTTCTAGACGTGACATATCGTACCACATCTGGGTCAGTAAGCAGGAGCGAAGGGGGCAATTTCCTCGAAACTACTGTGTTCAACATATTGAGAAATTTTACATTTTCTAATTTATATTGTTTTAAGAAAAATGCTAGATATTCATAAAATATTTCAAAATTAATTTATTAAAATCAAGTGATATATTTATTAATTTTTACATAAATAAATAAGTTGTATTATTATTTTTTATTAAAAATCTTGACAATTGTCCAGACGAAAAAAAATAACAATATTGTTTCTGGTTATGTAACCTTTTTTATTATTTTAAGGATGAATCACCAATTTAGTTTATGAAAGATCAAAATATTGATAATTTAGTTATTAGAGAATATTTTTAATTTGTCTTAGGTACTCCAATAATAAATTTTATTATAATTAATGGACTTTTATACTGTTAATAAAAAATATTTTTGAAGTTAATTTATTAATAAATTAATTTTTAAAGAACTAATTTATCAGTGCAGTAGTATTTTAGAGACCAATTTATCAACACATTCATTGTTGAAACATCACAGGAGAAAATAGCATCTTTTAAAAGCTAATTTGTTAACGTTTCGATTTTTCGGATACCAAATCGATGGTTCACCTTTATTTTAATTTGGAGATTTTGGCCAGGACAGCGACATGGATGATGACTAATGATTGATTAAGATGTGTTCTTCTAATTAGAAAGCATTTCCAGTTTGAATTGTACCAACAAGAAATAATTATATATGATATTCCTGTAATTACAGATTATAAATGCCGTTAATTATCAACTTATATTATTTTAATATGACAATCTTCTCTGTTTTCCTTTTTTTTTAAAAAAAAATTGAGCTGAAAGCAGAATTGGAGTCTTTGGTTAATGTTTATAACTTGTAGTTTGTACTTCATGAGATTCTAGAAGTCGCCAAAAGGGCACTGTTCCTAATACGCCAGGTTAAACTTGGTGCATCAACCACCTTATAATCGAATGGTGCAAATTTAATGGAGCATTATGCATCTAGACACTTTGATACATTCTAGTAGCTCCTCCCAAATTCCAAAGCCCTTCCCTTCCCCTGCCCAAACCTCTCTCTCTCTCTCGCCCCAGATCAACATATCGGGATTCTGCGCGATCCCTTTGCCACTTCGACCCCCACCTTTGTCAACTACTTTCCAACAGTTGATTCTCTTCCATTTTCTCTATTTCCTTAGATCCATTGTCGATTCGGTTGAGATGCATCCTGGGAGCATAACAAGAACAGTTCATGGATTAGCAGAAGATCCTACAATGTTCCTTATGCCTCCACTGTGACGACGACAACAACAACAACAACAACAACAACCTCAATCTGCCATCCAACGCCTACGCCATAGTCAACCATACCTCAGCGGTGGAGCCTCAGCGAATTTCGACAATGCGGCCGTGGCGCCGATGATGCTTCTAGGAGTCTGGCATTGGAAGATAGAGAGTATAAGTAGCGGGTCCGAAGAGGAACAAAAGGTCTCCAACGCCATTGAGGAGTTGGTGGCTGCCGGTGACGTGGTAGATTTGGAATCGGAGGATACAGTGATGGGGATGGACCACGAGGTCAAGAGACAAGGGACAGAAAAAGAAAAATATTATAGTACATCCTTGCATTAGATACCATGGTGCATCAAGCACCATTTATGGCCAGGTGCATGATAGCCTTCGCCCTACACAAAGTGTTCACTTATTTGCTAATTTGGGAGAACTTAAATTACTCAACAATCTGGGTCATTTGTTGGTGTGTATGACAATGGTATATATTTTCTTGACAAAATTTTAAACCGTTTGTATAATCAATGTGAGGGTACATAGTTATGTTGTGTCGTTGCTGGTGGTTAATAAGGGATCAACTTGATTAAATCAATTTAGTTAAAATAATTCTTATATAATTGAATAATTTTTTATTTTTTTAAATAAAATTCACCATTAGAATAAATATTCATATCTTATAAATTACACATACAAAATTTCATATTCATCCAAAATCATTTAGTATATCTTTATAAATTTTAAATCAACATGGTGAATATTTTTGAAATATATAAAACTGAAAAATATTTGATCAGATTTTTATTAACGTTTACTTTAAAAAAATGGGAAAAAAATAATTTGTATAATATTATTATAATTATAATTTAGTGATTGGATCGATAAAAATTATAGGAAATTGCAAACTTGCACATTTTCTTGTAGAGATTAATAAGTTTTATATTTTATTTTGGATAAAATTTCATCCTTTTCTTTTCTAAATCACTGTATAGTTGTGGATAATTTTATAATTTTATTTTATCTATATTAAAGAAGAAAAGAGAAAATATTATATTTGTAAGAGAAAAAGTTAAGGTACAGTAATTAACGTAGATAAAACAAAATTACAAACTACAATAATTATTACTTTATTTTTTTCTCACCCATATAATATTTGATCTCTTTTTTAATGCCAATAAAACAAAAATATTATAAAATTACCCATTGCTCTAAGTTGATATAAAAAAAGAGGAGGGTTATAAAAAGTAACATAACACTCCTATTATAAATTCAAGGAGTGGAGTGTTATTAAAGAAAAAAAAAGAATAAAATGTTTTTTTTTTCTTTTTTAAAGACAACTTAAGTGATGATGTATATTTTATTAATTAAAAATGCTATTAATTATAAAACAAAATTTTCTCTTTCTTAATAATTGCTAACTGCAAAATTTTAGTAAATACCAATTTCATAAAATGAAATTATTATATTATTACTTTACAAATAGATATAAATTAAATTATCATATTACCATTTTTAAAGAGAAACTAATACATTATTATATTTAAAAAATATAAAATTAATGTTTCTCTATAATGTTTTACAAGTAAATTAGTATATTATTTTTTTTTGAAAAAAATAATGAGATAAGAATATAAGATTGTATAATTTTTTAAAATAGTAATAAGATCAATTTTGACATATTTTTATTTAAAAAATAAATTATGCTATAATTAAATTTATGAAAAAAATGTTTTAAAAATGTATAATGTTGATTTTTATTAGGAGAGAGAAATATTTGTTATGTAATTAATAATGTGTTTAATTACTAAAATAGATATTGTTACTCAAGTTGTTTAAGAAAAGGCATAAAGACATTTTAATTCATTTAAAAGACCGAAATATGCTAACTTTAATATTGCCCAATTTAGTCTTCACTTCCACTCAACAAACTTTTTTAAATAATTTTTCTAAAACATCTTTCTTTTTTGTCATAGTTAAATTAATAAAAATATTTAACTTTTAAAATTTTTAAGTAACTAAGAAAAAATTAAATAAAATAATCTACTCATATTTATTATCATGGGCAATAGTTATATTTATTATCATTATTTCAAACTATAATTTTTATACTTTAATATTGTAACATTCCTTAATATATATATATATATATATATATATATATATATATATATATATATATATATGAGAAGTAAATTTTGTATCTTTTTTATTAATATGCCAAATTTTGAATCCAAAAGAATATTTTTTAATAACGTTAACATATGAATTTATCATATTTTTAATGATTCTTTAAATACAGTTACAACTGCCTTAATTTAATATTCTAAATTTATATTCAATAAATAAATTATGAACCCATAAAATAATTAAAAAAAATTTGTTAAGCAGGAGTGCCAATTTTATTTCCAACTTTTTGTGGTGAGAATATAATTCTTGAGAAAAGAAGAGGGGGGGGGGGGGGACTTGGTGCTTACACTCTTCTACATGCTCCACAGTTGTAATAACTTAGCTACTCAACAATGCAAATGCACACTTTACAAAGAAAAATTTTATTTATACCTTTCTTAGGATATTTTTAACGAAGAAATATTATTATACAATTTGTTAGATATTTTTGAAGAGACATTTCAAAGTGTTCTTAAATATTAGTTGAAAGAAAAATTGAGATTCATTTTTAGTTAATATTTAAGGGAAGCTTTAAAATGTTCCTTTAAAAATATCTAATAAAATAGTAGAAATAATATTATTTTTTTAAAAAATATAATAAAATATTTCTTAAATATAAGCTAAGAATGGGTCACAACTTTTTTTTCAATCAATATTTAAGAAATACTTTAAAATGCCCTTTAAAAAAAATGGTATGAATAACATTAATTTTGTTTATAAAATATAATTCATAAGTAAAAGATAGTTGAAAGACAAACATAAACATAGTGAAATATTGTCCATGTTGTGGACAAGTGCATGAGTAGAGAAGAGACCGGATTCCGTTAAAGGCAAGGAGAGAGAGAGAGAGAGAGAGTTGAATAGTAGCCACAAGTTAGCGCGAAAGCAAAGGGAAGAAGAAGAAGCTGGCGAAGTTACAGGGCGTGTTGAACAATGTTCCTTCCAAGAGCCGCTCGATCTACATTCTCATTCACATTCACTTCCACTTCCACATACATACCCCAACCAAACCATGCATCTCTTCTCTCTTTCTTTCTTTCTTCTTTTTTCCATTCCTTTCTCTTCTTTCCTTCCATTTTCTCCCACCTCCATTCTCTTCTTCACATCTCTTTAATTCTCTTCTACCATCACATCAAACAGCCCTAATTCATAACTTTCCTTCATGAACAACATACTCGTTAAGGCCTCTAATAATTCCCACCTTGCACCTAAATAATGGTACGTGCATGAAACTCTTGCTCTTTAGTATATATGGTGATCAACATCATGATGCCACCGCCACCTTACAAAAATTAATCACATATGATTCTTCATAAAGTGGATGAATATGTAGTCATTCTCTGTTTAAAAATATGTACTTAACTATTTATTATGACCTTTATGAGTTTTTTGTTTGTTTGTTTGTCTCTATGGTGACTTATGCATATGCATTCTGCTCTTAATCCCCACGTGCAGGGGACTCCGGTGAATATTATTGTGGGGTCTCACGTCTGGGTTGAAGATCCAGACGTTGCTTGGATTGATGGACAGGTTACAAAAATCACTGGGAAAGATGCTGAAATTGGAACAACCAATGGAAAAAAGGTTTGTACTTTTTAGGTTGCTAATAACAATGTTCCTTGTTTCCTAGTACATTTTAGGCTGCCAATAACGACCGATGGACATTCCTATATATATTGTCGACTGGAAAAAGCGAAAAATATGCTAATGGGGGTCGGCTTATCTGATTAAGCTTCCGCTTAGACGCTGCTATGACTTGAGTTAGACTCTCGGGTTTCCTATTGATGGGGTAATCTGTAAGCGTTTTTATAAGTGTTCGATAAACCACGACCAGAACGAGTTTCCCTCTCAACCTAAACCTTTTTTGCTGTAAAAAGGAAAAAGCAAAAAAAAAAAAAAAAAAAGCTGTAGTAATGCAAATATTACTTCTGAATTATTAACTGCGCTTCTATTTTGGCTATTTCAAGGTTGTCGCGAAGTTATCAAAAATATATCCCAAAGATATGGAAGCTCCTGCTGGCGGAGTGGATGATATGACTAAGCTGTCCTATTTGCATGAGCCTGGAGTCCTGCAGAACTTAAAAAGTAGATATGAGCTGAATGAAATATATGTAAGGCTTTCTTCCCTTTATTACGATAAGTTCCGGCAAAGTTTATCTTCTGAAAAAGTTGTTACCTATATTATTAATTACAATGGCAGACATATACTGGAAATATTCTGATTGCAATAAATCCATTCCAAAGACTACCTCATATTTATGATGCACACATGATGCAACAATACAAGGGAGCACCATTTGGAGAATTAAGCCCTCATGTATTTGCAGTTGCTGATGTTGCATATAGGTAATCCTAAATTTCTTCTAATGATCCAAATTACATTTCTATCATTGAAACAAATTTTGAGCTTGATGATTTCATGAACATCAGGGCAATGGTGAATGAAGGAAAAAGCAATTCAATTCTGGTCAGTGGGGAAAGTGGAGCTGGTAAAACTGAAACCACGAAAATGCTTATGCGGTACCTTGCTTACTTAGGTGGTAGGGCTGCCACTGAAGGAAGAACAGTTGAACAACAAGTTCTTGAAGTATGATTCAATAAATCACTCACTTTTTAAATCTAGCAAAATTTCCATTCTTTTTTCCCCTTACCAATGGCATCCATTTTCTAACCCTTGAATTTTGACTCACTTGAGACTTCTGTATTAACTGACCTGAGTGCAGTCAAATCCAGTTCTGGAAGCATTTGGCAATGCTAAAACTGTCAGGAATAACAATTCCAGGTGAGTCTATTTTTAATGTGAGCAGTGAAGGATTAGTTTAATCTATTACCAAAGCGTTAGTTTCAAATTTTCCTTGTCTTAATGGTGCAGTCGTTTCGGTAAATTTGTTGAGATCCAATTTGATAAGAGTGGAAGAATCTCAGGAGCAGCCATTCGAACATACCTTCTAGAGAGATCTCGTGTTTGTCAAGTAAATGATCCTGAACGCAATTACCACTGCTTTTATCTTCTTTGTGCTGCACCACAGGAGGTAACTTGCTGCACAATCCACTTGTTGTTGATTCACTTAATTATGTAAACTCATTGCAATTTCTGCTAACAGGAAATTGAGAAATACAAATTAGGACAACCTAAGACATTTCACTACCTTAACCAGTCAAAATGTTTTGAACTGGCTGATGTAAGTGATGCTCGTGAGTATCTTGCCACCAGGAGAGCGATGGATATTGTTGGAATAAGCCAAAAAGAGCAGGTATTTCTTTTCATGAGTATGAACTTAGCTTCTTCACAGAATGATTAGCTTCTTACCTCTCTACTTTCCCATATTGTCTTTTGTCAGGAAGCAATTTTCAGAGTAGTTGCTGCTATTCTTCATATTGGTAACATTGATTTTGCCAAAGGAAAGGAAGTTGATTCATCAATTCCAAGAGATGACAAATCCAAATTCCACCTGAAAACAACTGCTGAGCTTCTCATGTACGGATGCCGGCGCATTATGACTCCCTATGTCCATATTATTTGCATTTGCCTTTAAGATGATCGTCATTTTTGGATTTCACACTTTACCAGGTGTGATGCTGATGCCTTGGAAGACGCATTAGTCAAGCGTGTCATGGTCACCCCTGAGGAAGTCATAAAACGGAGCCTTGATCCCCAAAGTGCAGCGGTCAGCAGAGATGGCTTGGCAAAAACAATATATTCTAGGCTCTTTGACTGGTAAGATGCTGAAAATGGAAACAAATCCATTGTTTCTTTGTGGTTCTGGTTGATGCCTGGTCCATTAATGTGGTTGTTAACAGGTTGGTGGACAAGATTAATAATTCAATCGGGCAAGACGCCACTTCTAAATGTTTGATTGGGGTCCTTGATATCTATGGTTTTGAAAGCTTTAAAACTAACAGGTAACATGTAGTTTTAGAAGAATAAACATGCCTATCCATAGAAGTACATCAACAAGATTTCATTACTGAAGATATTGAAAGCAACCTCTGCTTGTTTTCAATCCTTTGTAACTCATTTTCAGCCTATCATGCTCTGCAGCTTTGAGCAGTTTTGCATTAATTTCACAAATGAGAAGTTGCAGCAACATTTCAATCAGGCAAAGTCTCAGACCACAATAAGCACTTGAAATTTGCTTGTGACCATCATATCCCTTCTTAATATGTTTTTGATGATGAATTTCAGCACGTGTTTAAAATGGAACAAGAAGAATATACAAAGGAGCAGATTAATTGGAGCTACATTGAATTTGTTGACAACCAAGATGTTTTGGACCTTATTGAAAAGGTTTTCTTTCTCCTTCTTTCGCTTCCCTTAAGGGCTTGAGGATTCTTGGCACATTTTGAGTTTGGAAGCAACCTACTTAGATGAAGCTTTTTTCTTTTGCAGAAGCCTGGTGGAATCATTGCTCTCCTTGATGAAGCTTGGTAAAATATTGTTTTCTCCCCAGAGATTCTTCCTATAAATGACGGAAGTTCATAGCTTGCTAGATGATTTTTAACTTTCTTCTTTTGACTACAAAAATTGGACATGATCCAGTTTTTGTCTTATTGTTACATGACATATCGAATTTATTCCTTCATTCTCACTTTCCCCTACCTTTGGTCTTTCAGCATGTTTCCAAAGTCAACACATGAAACATTTTCAAACAAACTGTATCAAACATTTAAGAATCACAAGCGCTTCATTAAGCCAAAATTGTCTCGAACAGATTTCACTGTTTCTCATTATGCTGGCGAGGTATGACTTATACTCATAGCATCGCAAAAATGAGACACTTTTTGCTTATTCATTTTAACTGCCATTAATGTGCAGGTGCAATACCAGTCTGATCAATTTTTAGACAAAAACAAGGATTATGTTGTCCCTGAATATCAAGATTTATTGAGTGCTTCCAAGTGTCCTTTTGTAGCAGGCCTTTTTCCTCCACTTCCAGAGGAGACATCAAAATCTTCCAAATTTTCTTCAATCGGTTCTCGATTTAAGGTATCATTCTTTTTCTAGCCTTCATTGTCAAACTTTTGGACTTTGTCACAAATAACAATAAACTTCTTGCATAAACATGTGCAAACCCATGTCAGTCCCCCAAAAATTGAACTGAATTCTTATACCTGAAGCTAACAAACCATGTTTTCATATCCTGAATGGTGCAGCTGCAACTACAGCAACTAATGGAGACACTAAACTCTACAGAGCCTCATTACATCAGATGTGTGAAACCAAACAACCTTCTCAAGCCTGCAATTTTTGAGAATGTCAACATTATGCAACAACTTCGCTGTGGTGTGAGTACACCTTGGTGTTCCTCCTTTATTTCATTCCTTGGATGGTGGTTTGTACATAAGTATGTCCATAGTTTCTTCACGTTTTCAACCTTTCTTCAGCTGTCTCTAATTCTTTTTCCTGCAGGGTGTTTTAGAGGCAATCAGAATCAGCTGTGCTGGCTACCCTACTCGCCGTCCGTTTTTTGAATTTATTAACCGATTTAACCTCCTTGCTCCAGAGATCACAGAAGCACAGTAAGAACTCTTCTAGTATATCTTGTGTCCCAAAGAAGAAGGAGGATTTGGCTTGATGTTTTTCAAACGTTTTGTACCAAACTTCGACAGTGCTAATCTACAATGTATTTCTACCTGTGGCAGCAACGATGAGAAGGCTGTTTGCCAAAAGATTCTAGAAAAGATGGGCCTTAAAGGATATCAGGTACTTCGAAACGTTTCACCAGAATAGTTAATACTACAACCCGTGGATATTTTATAATTAATACTATCTTTTTCAGCTATAACTAAGTAATGTCAACAGGGGTATTGTCCGATCATATAACATTGCATATGTGTATAATATTTATTCTTGGCTCACATTCATGGCCACAAAATTCATTTCATTGGTTGTCAATTGTTGTAGATTGGAAAAACAAAGGTATTCCTAAGAGCAGGTCAGATGGCTGAACTAGATGCACGGAGGGCTCAAGTACTCAGTAATGCAGCAAAAACTGTCCAACAGCGTGTACGAACTTATCAAGCTCGTAACCATTATCTTGCATTGCGGAAGAAGACCATATACGTGCAGTCTCTGTGGAGAGGTGAAATACTTTAAAAATTAAATGGCCTAAATCATTTGTTAGGATAAGTGCGGCCTCCTTTCTTTACATATATCTAATTAATATTAATATGCATGATATATTCTGTAGGAAGACTTGCATGCAAACTTTATGAGAACATGAGAAGGGAGGCATCTGCGGTGAAAATTCAGAAGAATGTGCGCAGATATGAAGCTAGGAAAGCCTATACTAAACTCCATGCATCGGTACTTACATTGCAAACAGCTTTAAGGGCAGTGGCCGCCCTTAAGGAGTTCAAGTTTAGGAAACAGACAAAAGCTTCCATCATTATTCAGGTTAGATTTGACTACTATATTATTAGGATCAGCCACAAGGGTGATCAGTATTCAGCATTTAAATTCACTCTCCAAAAATGGCAGGCTCGGTGGAGGTGCCACAAAGCCGCTAAATATTACAAGAGGCTCAAGAAAGGTGCAATAGTGTCACAATGCAAATGGAGGGGGCGTGTGGCCAGGAGAGAGCTCAGGAAACTGAAAATGGTAGGTTTCTATGTTTTTCATGATTCTTGAATAACCAGTTTATCTATCCCACAATTCACTGGAATCCTCAGCAATTTATTTGTAAAAATGCAATGCAATGCATTCAACCTATATAACTCAAGTCACACAATTGGAAAGACAGTATCTGATTTTTTTTTTAATTATATAAAAGTGAGTTTCGTAAAAGGAAAACAACAAAAGAAATAGAAGTTTTCTTCTGATCTACAAAATTCAAATTGGATTTAACTTTGGACTTCTGATTATTGTAGCCAAAATTTTTACTCACTTTCTATTTTCTATTTTAGTTTTTTAACCATTATCATATCTTGAATGTGAAATATGTGAAGTAGATACAAAATAAACATTCCACTGAACAGAAGAGAATATCAAATCCACTTTGGGCCTGAACTGAAAGTCAGGCATTATTTCTGTTTCCACGATCTTTCTTTTTTTACGTATTGGCGGTTTTATGAATGATTAAATGAACTAGTTATGCTGCTCCTACGTGACTCATTGAGTAATGTTCAAGTAGCACAACCTCACTTTTATTTATTTCTTCCTGATTTTATAATATCTTCCTCTCGACTCTAATATGACATCTGTTTTGATTTGCCAAGGCTGCAAGAGAAACTGGCGCACTTCAAGAAGCAAAGGACAAGCTTGAAAAAAGGGTGGAGGAACTCACTTGGCGTCTCCAACTAGAAAAAAGTTTAAGGGTGAGATGCTTGTTTTGCAATTAGACATAATTTGTTGGACGTTGTTGTTCTGATATCTTTTAACAATCATGCATATTGCAAAACATTTTGCCCAAGTTGGGGAATAAAAGACCAATCTTAGCAAGTTACCAAGCATCCTCTCAATTTGTAACCCCTAAAGAAATCTATGTGGAATCCTGCAGACCAACCTAGAAGAATCCAAAGCACAAGAGATAGCAAAACTGCAGAGTTCACTGCAGGAGATGCAGAACAAAGTTGATGAAACCAATTCTATGCTTGTCAAGGAGCGAGAGAATGCAAAGAAACTTGTTGAAGAAGCACCTCCTGTTATTAAAGAAACTCAGGTTATTGTTGAAGACACTCAGAAGATTGAATCACTAACAGCGGAAGTTGAGAGCCTAAAGGTAACAAGTTCAGTCTTACAAAGGCTAATATCTTCCGTTAGGTGAACCTTGTTTCAATCATGCATCTATTTCTATATATAATGCTTCTTAGTAATGAAATCCTGTATGACAATATATACTACAATTACAAACAGTCTATGCCCTTTTTCCTACTCTTCATAGGTTAATTGAAACAAAATTTGAAGGCATGCTTAGAATTAGGAATATCAGAATGAGGCTTTGACGAGAATTTTAAAGTGAAGATGATCTCTAAACACCAGTCTTTTGTTCTGGACATTATATATCCAATGATATAACCTGGGTTGTAAACACAACTGAATTGTGCATCTCAGTAAAGATGCTCTCAGAACTGAGTGAAACCTTTGCAGTATACTTCGGACTGTTCATGTGAGAATGAGAGCAGTTCCAATGGATCCTCAATATAAGAACGAATGCGGAACGGAACAAACTCATGACCCATTGTCATGGAAGATTTGATGCTCGATTAAAAGCCAATAATCCTAAAAGTTTAAGTTGTTAGGCAGAGGTACGATAGTGGTTTTATTGGACAGATTATAGTACCAAGGAATGCAAGGATGATAAACTTAAATGTTTATGAATATCCTTAACAAAACATGTTTATAAATACACGTTTTGACTGGTACATCAAAAAATTACTAAGAAGCGTAATATCTTCTTAAGCTTATAATTATGTACTTAAGTTCTTGTTCAGTGTATCATGATTATCACATCTAAATGATGTTGCCATGGCTTTATCTTTGCACAGACTTCCCTTGAGTCGGAGGAACAGAAAGCTGATGAATTTGAAAAGAAATATAATGAAGCCCAAGCTGCCAGTGAAGAAAGGAGTCAAAAATTAGAAGACACAGAGAAGAAGGTTCGTCAGCTCCAAGAATCACTGCACAGGTAACATAAATAATAAACAATAAGGCCGATGTCACCGTCTTCCCATGCTAATCAGCGATGATCAACACCAAAAGTAATTGATTACAGTGTGACTGATTCATGATTTGAGATCTTGCAAACTTCTTAAGTACCTAATTTCGTAACATAGATTTGCTTTTACATCAGGATTATGATAAAATTATTTGCTAACTGATCATTATTCTTTCTTTGTTTCTCTTCTTCCCTAGGTAAAAATGAAAAATAATTATGTTGGAAGAATTCATATCTAACATCCAAAAATTTCGTTTTGAAAAATAATGTCACATGATTCATATTCCTCCTTAATTTTCTGAGAAGAATGACCAAAGTTCTCATAATTGTTTGATTAGGCTAGAAGAGAAGATTGCTAATTTAGAATCAGAGAATCAGGTTCTGCGTCAACAAGCTGTATCCATGGCACCTAATAAGTTCCTCTCGGGCCGCTCCAGATCAATTATGCAGGTACTCCTTGCAATGAATCTTACATACACGATAATAATATGAATCTATAAGATGGTTTAAACAATTTTCTTATCTCTTTTGATAGAGAGTTGAGAGTGGGCATATTGCAGTGGAAGCAAAGACATCTTTGGTAACTAAATTTATTTGAACCGTTGTTACTTGTCTTGGTTGCATTATGTACATGTGGATTTTTTACTTGTTTTCTTTCATCTGATAAACTAACCAGGATATGCATAGTCCATCAATGAACCACAAAGAATCCTCTGAAGTGGAGGATAAACCACAGAAATCACTGAATGAGAAACAGCAGGAGAACCAAGAGTTGCTCATTAGATGTATTGCACAACATCTAGGCTTTGCCGGGAATAGACCAATTGCTGCCTGTACCATATACAAATGCCTGCTGCATTGGAGATCATTTGAAGTTGAGCGTACCAGCGTTTTTGATCGTATTATCCAAACTATTGGCCATGCAATTGAGGTGTAAAATGCATCAATTTTCACATGCTAGTTCTCCCTTTTTTCTTGCTCTGACATATCTCATTTCACTAAATATTTTTATTTGGACTTCAGACTCAGGATAACAATGATGTCTTGGCTTATTGGTTATCCAATGCCTCTACACTTCTCTTGTTACTCCAGCGCACCCTTAAGGCAAGTGGTGCTGCTGGAATGGCTCCTCAACGCCGTCGTTCTTCATCGGCAACCCTATTTGGGAGGATGACACAAGTAACTATATATTACTTCTCATTTGAACACATTTAGAAACTTTCCTTTTTCAGATAAGCATGGTCTTCCCTATATATTGTTTCAGAGTTTCCGAGGAACTCCAGCGGGAGTGAACCTTTCCATGGTCAATGGTGGCATGCACGGTGGCGTGGATACATTAAGACAAGTTGAAGCCAAGTACCCAGCACTGCTTTTCAAACAGCAGCTTACAGCTTATGTGGAAAAGATATATGGAATGATCCGAGATAATTTGAAGAAAGAAATTTCTCCCTTGCTTGGATTATGCATCCAGGTATGAATGGTTTCTTCATTTACGTTGTAGTAAGTTTCTACGTACGTGTCTATCATCCATGCATGCTTTCATAAACTTACCAAGTTTTCCATTTTCTAAGTTTCCTTTCACAGGGTAACTGTTTGTATGTGATATGAGACAGGCACCCAGAACATCCAGAGCTAGCTTGGTTAAGGGATCATCGCGTTCAGTTGCAAACACTGAAGCCCAGAAAGCCTTGATTGCTCATTGGCAGGGGATAGTTAAGAGCCTTGGGAACTTCTTAAACACATTGAAAGCAAATCATGTTAGTAGAACAACATTTGCCATCGTCTTTTTTTATTCGTTTTTTGCTTTCTTACAGCAGTTTTTGCTATGAGTGCTTCTGGCTCGTCACGAGAATATTTGAATCTCTCATCTTAAATACATGTTTATGATAGGTTCATGGGCTTCTCTTGAAAGTTTACCAAAATTACACGACCTTCCTTTTTGTCTCTAACATTAGACATCATTTATTTCTAATTTCAAATATAATCTAAAGGTTGGTTTATGTCAGTAATTAAAATAAGGAAACCTATATAAATTTGAAACAAGAAGGGAGGTCTACATAATTTTGTTAAACCTCAAGGAGGTCTACGTATTTTATCCTCTTTCCTTATTTTTTTTTCGCACTTTTTTCCCTTGGTGAGTTGTTATGTTTTGGTTATTTAGTGTTCTTTGAGTAAAATATGTCAGTCATGATTTTTTCCATTTCTGCTTCATTTTGGCAGGTTCCCCCATTTTTGGTTCGTAAGGTGTTCACACAAATTTTCTCTTTCATCAATGTCCAACTTTTCAATAGGTTAGTTCGTTCTGTGTGCTTTCCATAGTTTTGTGGTAGTTTTCTTCTGCAGATCAGAATTTTCACTTTTGTCGTCTCACATATTCATTTTTTTTATTACAGTCTTCTTTTAAGAAGAGAGTGCTGCTCATTTAGTAACGGAGAATATGTGAAAGCTGGTTTGGCTGAATTGGAGCATTGGTGTTATAAAGCAACGGACGAGGTGCATTATCTCACATTGCCGTTAGTGTTATACTTTGCACTTCTTTCATAAATACTAACCCCACTACTCCCCTTTATCTCTCGTGGGAAAAAAAATACAGTATGCAGGTTCAGCCTGGGATGAGCTCAAACATATAAGACAGGCTATTGGATTCTTGGTATTTATCTATCTATGTTGGCCATGTCCCACGTGCATGGTACTTGTTCTAATAGTCAGATAGTTAAGTAATAAAAACTAATCTTTCTTGCCTTTCATATAGGTCATACATCAGAAACCAAAGAAAACGCTGGATGAAATAAGTCATGACCTATGCCCTGTAAGTGAAAGCTGTCTTTCTTTCTACTTGTAAATTTACTTTCCCAAGTATCTGGCTACAATTTTCAGTTTCCTATTTGCAGGTCCTCAGTATACAGCAGCTATATCGCATAAGCACCATGTACTGGGATGACAAGTATGGCACACATAGTGTGTCCCCTGATGTAAGTACTCACAGTAAACTATTACCGAAACTAAGTTCAAAGTCGTGTGCCAGAGAGCAGTATGATAACTTTATATATGTTGAACTTTTTCGTATAAATTTTTTCATCTAGGTCATATCCAATATGAGAGTGTTGATGACTGAAGATTCAAATAATGCAGTTAGTAATTCTTTCCTGTTGGATGATGACTCAAGGTAAGCCAGATATTGTTCAACCATGTGATAATTAGTATTTTATTACTTAGCCAAAGAAAAATTCTGATTTGAGTGATATGACATGGTAGAAGGAGGACATATTACTTTTTATTTGATGAGCTTCTTTCTAGTTGCAAATATATATTTACTTTTGACATCGCATTTTTCATTAACCATTTCGAAGCATCTACTTTGCAGCATTCCGTTTTCTGTTGATGACATATCAAAGTCAATGGAACAGATAGATATATCTGATATAGAGCCCCCACCATTAATTCGTGAGAACTCTGGCTTTAGTTTCTTGTTGCCACGCTCAGACTGACAGCTTCTGTTGCAAAATTGATCGACTGCTACACTTACCCACTTCGTCGAGATATAAAGTTACATTAAGAAGAATGTTATCACGGGATGCTGAATTTTTTGCTTTGGTTACATCAGGAAGAAGATTGTATTCAACATACGAAATTTATTTCTTAGTTGTTTTTAAAAGGAATGACATAGTGCAGATCTTACGCCGTGCAGCTAGCTTTTTGGGATGGGTGGTAAAAAGCTGATAGCCTTTTTCCGTGAAATTTTCCCCATCTCCTTTTTATTTGTTAGGTTTGTTACTTGTCGGCACACTGTCTTACTTAGAATAAGATTTTGTAACTAGAAAATGTAGGAATTACATTAAAATCCAGTAATGAATGCAACAAAATGCATAATTATTGAGATGTGTTAGATTTACTTATTCACATTTCCATTTCTGTCATTGCTTTCAAGTTGGATACTTCTAACCTGTGACTATAAAATTGCCCAACTAATTAGCTCTGATTTTCTGCCACTTCCCACGATATCTTGCACTTGCAGTCCCTTTATGGAATTAGGCCTCTTTTAACATTATATGCTTGCTATCTGTGAGTTCGAAGTTTATACATGTTTTATATTATGCTGTCATAGCTCATAGGAACCGTGCTGTATTTGTTAATCGTCAAATTGTGAATCCAGATTGAGTTTTCCTTTCTAAGAAAATACAAAATGCATCTGAAAACTATCATTTAAAGCCTCTACTGGTAGAAGAAACGAACATGTTTAAAGGCCATCGGTTTTCTATGAATGAAATTCATCAGGACAGCTGCTGTTAGCAAACCAAACCAGATTCCTATTACTTCAAATAGAACCAAAGAAGGGGGTGAAAAAGGAGCCTTCCACATTTATCTTTAAAAACCATTACTTTAAAGTTGTTGTGACTGCTTCATCTCCAATTCTTTATGCAGAGAAAGCAAAAGAATGACGATCAGAGAAGCAATATTTTTTCAGCGTTTTGATTAACCAGCAAACTATAGCCAGATACACCTACCAAAACTTACACCAAATGCACCAAAGAAGCTGAAGTCTTTGAAAGATATCACTATATCCACATTAAAAACAAAATGACAAAAGAAGTCATTGCATCTATATATCAAAAAGAGAGGTTTTCCACTGGAAAGAAATCATGTTCCATGTTGTCATGACACAGATAAAGATACTGGCCAAGCTGGTAGAAAGCAAGGAACTACTTTGCTAGATTCCCATGAAATGGAAGCTCCACGACCCTGATAATTAACTATTTCCACCGTTTTAGTCTCCAAATCACATAGGAAAATGCTCCATCCCGATCTAATGAAAACAGTTGTAGAATTCCGAGGAAGAAATGATAATAACTGGGCTTCTTTAGAATGCATACTTAAAGGTGGATTCTGCTTCCATACTACTTTAAAATTTAATCTCCACCTTGGAATCCACTTGTACCTCAAACGAGTGCAGTTGCAGTAAATCGACAGGTTGTCTGCTTCCTTCTCAAGTACCCATATCTCCAGACCCAAGTTACTGCTCTGACCATACTGCAAAAGACCATCAGACGACTCCCCGAGAACAGATTCCTCATATTCATGTGATAAACTACCTTCCGGTAGTTTAACTAAAGCTATATGCCTGTCTCCAAGACGTGGATCATAAACAGCAAGTTTTCCCCACATTGCAAACCAGTGTACAACCCCACCAACCACCATACCAACCGTCCTCGGGCGCAATGCAAAAGATGCAGAACACATCAAAGTCGATTGCTTCCATTTTCCAGTTTTTGATGAGAAAGTCTCAATGGAGACAGTGTTGCGCTCCTTAAGTTTGCATTCACATTTAGCACGGATCACCTTGTAGCAGATGTTATCATCAAGAGATTCCTCGACACTCAATGCCATGCACAAAGTTTTATAGAATTGCTGAGGTTCTGGGAGTTGATATTGTTGCTTGGTCATGGTATTATACACAAAATATGTCTTTGGATGGCGACCAGAAAGAATAATGCCATTGGAACAGTCAATAAAGTAGCCAAGTTGTTTGAGGATTCCAGAAAGCTTGAAATCATCACCCTCTTTACAAGTGGACAAGAATGGAAGGGCAGGCTCCCAAGGCGGGCGACGGTAGCCATCCCGAGGTCTTCCAAGATATAAAAAGTTGCATACAAAGAAACCCAAAAGCCGAAAATTTTGTCCCCACCGGCTCAAGTAGCAACGTCGAAATGAGGAACTGCTTATTACACGCAGCCATCTTTTTGATACAAGTATGAGCCTGTGGATAGTTGGTGGCGGTAGTCGAAGTAAGATCTCATGCAAGATGTCATCACAGTTAAGTACAGCATAAACACTATTGCGAGTCATCCTCTCCATTTATGTCCAGGCAAGTTATATCCAACTAAGCATACACAAACTGCATCTTCACAAGAGCTCAAAATTAGTAGAGTACAGACATATCTTAATAGATAATGGAGTGCTTAAGCTCATCCATTGATTAAAAAAAGGAACTTGAAAGCAACTGTAATGTCAAATTCAAATCCATTTATTCAGACATTTAAGGCAAAACTTGAATACAACTTACACGCATGACTGGGACAAGTAAATAAGATGGGGCACTGAACAAGATGCTGTTCATTAACAGATAAATTAATTTCAACATTTTAGAGTGTGAATTGGGGGTTCACGGTTTCATCAAGAACAAACTAGAAACTTTATCATTCTTACCCGCAATTAATGAGCACGCAAACAACATGAACTTAACATAAATGAAGATATCATTTTATATTCGCAAGACAACTAGAACTAGGATAGCAGCTAGCAGGTCAAGATACTTACTCACGACACTTTGTTCTCCTGGCTTTCTGAGACTACGAGGTTACGGAGTAGTTACCAGCACAATTTTCAGTAAAGCCAATTCCCAATCAGAAACTTTTGTAGGTTTGATTATGAAGCCCTCATCTTTTACACTAACCTCTAATTGGAAACTAGTGAATAAAAATCAAAGCATTTGGTTGAAAGATTTGAACACTGAATTTTATTATCCCTTCCGGAAAGAAATCTACAAAACTGATATACTGAACAAAATCCCTTCCCTTTAAAATCTAAAACAGACAAAATTGAAAACCCAAACACTGAATCCAAATGAGAAGAAAGGGTAAAGACCTCACTCGTTTGGGGCTTCAGACTTCAATGTCGAGGAAATTGGGGACAGCAGCGATCAAGTGTGAGCGGTGCCGCATGTTGCGGCGTTTTACCAAACCAGACATCCAACCCAACGGCTCCGACTATAAGAATCACGCTTTTCGAATGTCATAGACTGTCACTGTAGCTATTTAATCAGATGGTTGGGCTGCCATTTTCTGAGAGGTCCGTGACGTTCCTTCACTTGGGTTTGGGCCACACTTCATGGTCTTACTGGGCCAGACATTGCACTTCGACCCAAACATGGCCCCCTCCAACTGCTACATTCTTCTTTCCTATTTGTGTGCGTCGATGTGGGTAAATGGGCCAGGTTTGAATTCGAGGCTGTTAAAGCCTTTATATACACCTCCATATCTTGAATTCAAACTTATTTACATTTTTTTGCAGAAAAAAATATAACAATTATTTTATTTTGTATTTGTTCAATGCAAAAATTAGATGGCCTTGAAGAAAAATTTTCCTCCATATTAGCATGCAGTTTTTTTTTTTTGGATGCTTTTTCTTACTCATACCACCTTATTATTAGGATTCCGTTGGTTAATGAGCTTGTGAATGGAAGAGTAGACTGATTTATCCTTATTTGAGTTTTAAGATTTGAATGTATTGAGTCTTTGCCATATTGAGTTACACTATTAGCCATATATTATCAGGTTTTGCCACATGAGTATATTCTCTAGTGACTTGAGATTTGAGGCGGATTCTCTCATGGGCCTCAATGAGTTTCAAATCAAGTTGATTTCTAAATCTTATCCATTAAAATTTGATCCAACAGTTGAGACTAAATTTTTTTAATATAAAAATGTAATTCTATAATAAATTATATTTATATTTTAATATCTATTAAAAATTACAATACCTATTTTACCCTCTTCTCCTCTTCTTATCAGAAGTCATGCCTCCTCTTCCCTTCACATCTCCACTAAACCCCCTCCATGTAAATTTTTTTGTTTTCTCCTTCCCCTCCTCTTTCCTTTCCTTTCCTATCTTTCTTTTTTCTTTCATTTTATCAGTCAAATATTCGCCTACAAAATCCTATGATTTCTTTGTTTCTTCGTTTTAACAAATTAATAAGTCAGTCCTAATTAACCATACAAAATTTAAAAATTAGAATCTCAATACATCCTAAACATTGCAAAGCTATATAGAAGTCACTACTACCATTGAAAACACTACAAAACCATCAATTCAAGGGAGTAAATAAAGATAAAAATATCATCTCCGAGGCAACACATTAGCAACACCCTCCTGTTGAACAACCTATGCAAGTGCTCCATCATAAGTCCCATGAGTATTCCCGCTAGCATTTCCATCACTAACATACACTAGAATCCAAGTATAAATGATAGAGTAACCCCAAAAGTGAGCAAAATCCACCCACCTCATATGAACACTAAACTCCAAAGTCCCCACACTTCACCACACACCTAATAAACCCAAATTCAAAAATCAATTAAAAAATATTAAACTTCACATACCAAATAAGAGAACCCAACAAAAAAAATTGAAAAATCAAAACTTTACAAAGTATGTCAGAGAACGCAAGGAAAAAAAAAGTTCGGAAGGTTCGATGGGTTATCTTCACTACCGCCACCCACCGCCACTAGCAACTCGACTGTCAAATCTAGTGGTGGAAACTTGGTGTAGCAAGAAGGTCCGACAAGTCATGGCCAAGGGGATGAACTTTGTCGCACCGGCAATCCATGGTTGCGAGGCAACGGTCAGGCGAAAAGAGGATGGTGTGGCATAGCGAGGTCGACAATGAAGGATGGCCTGGGGATAGTGATGTCGGTAGTGTGCTCGCTGATGATGTATACAACCAAGCAATTGTTGCAATCTGGGCAAAGGTGGACCTATTAGGGCACCGTTGCAGAGGGGCCAAAAAGGAAGAGAATAAATATTAAGAGAAAAAAGTAAATTGATATTTTTATTTTATTATAATAATAATAATAAGGACCAACTCGATCCCAAATTAATTAAGGCCCATGACAAAATCCACTTGTGATTTGTGATGTTTATGAAGTGCTAGGAGAGGAATCCCCTGCTAAAATTGAAGTCTAAAGAAACCATATATACTTAAAACGAGGTTTGATTAATTTGACTCAGTTTCACATCCATATAATTAGTAATTAATAAATATAGTAACTAAAAATATACATATTATCATAATTCAAATTTTAAAGCATCCAAATCTCTTTCCAATAAAAATTTTTAATACAAAGTAAACCTAATCAAACTCAAATCTCTTAAAGACAAAATTTTTCACTAAAATACTTTTTATCAATTTGGTTTAACATTTTCAAGTGGTTGTGAACAAGTAGTTTCTTTGTTTTCTTACTCTCTATGATGGGGCGTTGAATCAAAATCCAACTCTTCTATTTCATTTGTTTGTGATCTCTTTCTTGTCCCTCTAATAAAAATTTTATACATATATGAGAGCGTATCATATGAGAAGAGTGGTTAATTGTGAGAGTAAAAGAAGCAAATCTTGACAATTAGATCTTACGTGAATGGTCAAGATTAAAATATAAAGTCACATAACTTTTTTAAGTGATCATGTGACCTTTAAATAACTTTAAATCTTGATCATCTATGTATAATTATGTAGCTCAGATTTACTCCTTTCACTCTCATAATAAATCACTCTTCTCATATGATACGCTCCTCTCTCTCTCTCTCTCTCTCTCTCTCTCTCTCTCTATATATATATATATATATATATATATATATATATTGATTTGAGAAGAAACATAAATAATGTCATCTTTATTTGACTTAACAAATTTTCATTGAAGAAACATAAAAATAGAGAAGAAAATGAGACAGAATTACCATTGAATCTCTCAACACTGTTTCTGCTCTGCACAACACAAAATAATTGTTGGTCTCAAATTTGAAACTTTCTTAGTTAATTAAAACTCCCAATTACATTATTTTTAGAAGTTTTAATATATTTAATGTATAAAAATTCTTTAAAGAACTTTATTTTTTGAGTTTAATTGGTATGCACTGACAGTGTAAAATAATTTTACACTATCAACCAATAGAAATAGGGGAAAGTGAGAATTCATGGTGGGTCCCTCATTATAATGGGTAGTTATTTAGATGAATTGGCACTTTCCACCATTTTTATTGGTTGACAGTGTAAAACTATTTTACACTATCAGTGTATTTAAATTAAATTCTTATTCTTTTAGTTAAATTTTTTACTTTCATCATGATGTTTTTAAACTTTTGTTGACTCAAGTGACGCACATGAGTATCTTCTCATTCAGAATTACCCACTTTTCTTTACAGTGTTGTTGCATGTATTGAAATTTAGATATTAGTTCTCTCTTAAAACAACACTGGTCAAAAAAATCCTTTGTATATTTCTTCACTTGGGGCCACGAACCTTGCTAACCACGCACTTAGGTACTTTTTTAGAAAATTTTTTGTATAGATACAAATTTAACAATTCATATATAGACACACTTGCAATAAAATTAGTGAAATCCATAAATAAATAAATGTGTCATACAAAAAATTGGTAAATCCCACTTTTATTGTGAATATAAATAAATATGAGTTGTTAAACTTATATTTATGTAAGAATATCTCATTCTTTTATTTATTTTCCCATTCTCTTCATATGGGTTAGAGTTGGACAAAAGTCCAAGGTAACACGGAACAAAAATTGTGGATACAAAGTAGTAGTCTTCTTTCGACCCAAAAAAAAAAGTAGTTGTCTTCTTCAACAGCGATCCTGGCTGTCTAATGTGATTTGTTGCTTGTTCGATTAATGAGAAGCGAAATCATGCAGTGCAAAGTATTGGCTTTGGAAGTTTGAAGTTAAATATTGGATATAGAATGCGAACTCTGTACTATACATCACTTGTGCAATGTTCGTGGTTGGTGGAGCTGTTTGATGCTAATCGAATGATAATATATTAATCAGTTACTGGAGGGTGGGAATGGAAGCTCATTGGCAATGTAACAAGAGGTAGGATTAAGAGGGTACTTAATCTAAGAAAAGCTGCTTCGAAACCGCTATAACCGCAGCTTAATTATTTGATAAGATTGTGTGAGTGTGACACCTCTTCCTGCTGGAACAGCTGGCAGTGGATTATGTATCTCGGTGAAAGCAATGATTTTAGATGCAATAGCAATAATGAGTTTAAGAGGAAGATGAAAGGCATGGTTGAAGATGGTACGACCTCAGAATCTACGAAGAAAAAGGTCAAGAGAAAGGTGCTTTCTCTGGTGAAGTATCACTTTGATAACTCACGGTGAATTAGTGAGTTGTTTCAAATAAATAGATGACACATGGAGATATGTTTTGGGCAGTAGTGCAAAGAGATGGAGATTAAAGAATTTTACAATAGAACTGTTGGTTTAGTGACCACCATGATCACTGGATAACAACCTCAATTTTTTGTTCTCTTGGATCAGCCTTCTTCCTCTTCTTCTACCTTCTTCTTTCCCTTTTCCCTCCTTTCTTCCTCCCATATCCAGTTGCTCACTGTTGTAGAAAATTATGTTGAACACTAGTATTTTAGCTTTTTGTAATAAGAATAAAAAATGACAACAGCAACAATAAGAAGTAATAGTAGAATAAGGTTACCACGAATCGTGCAAAGCACTGTCCTTAAGGGTTTAATTCCGCCCTACCCAAAGCTATGCTCGGTGGAATGGCGTTGACGGTTAACCCTCCAGGATTAGACGTGGGTCTCCACAGGAACTCGTCCACACGATGATCCCGGTATGTTGAGCAGCAGACCTTGCAAGAAGCAGAAAATGCAGTAGAAGCAGTGGGGTAGCTTCTATTGCGCAGAAGAGAAAATAGAGAGATGGTTGTGTTTTCTGTGTCTATGTTGAGCCATGTAGCAGGCTTTATATAGGAAAAGAAATAGCTGTTGTAAAAGAGCCGTTGCAAACTAGCCGTTGAATAACGGTCAGAAAAAGAGCTGTTGCAACTAGCCGTTGAATAACGTTCAGAAAAAGAGCCGTTGGAGCATTAAAGAGCTGCAACGGTAAAAAGGAATTTTGGCTAAAATTAAAATAAATTCGTATGGATAGTAAAAGCTTGGCAGGCCCACACGCCAGACGAGGCAGCGACGAGGCGGGAGCAGCGTGTGTGTATTTAACTAAGGCCCAAGTCCACAATGCTACCTCAATACCATAAGGTATTTACCAGTTAAATATCATCATATATAAATGCTTATTAAAATATTTTCATGAGCAATGTGGGACTTCTTCCATAGCTAAATACACATAGACAAACTAAGTTTGAAACACACTAAGACCCATATATATATATACAACACTCACCACGCCAGCACCGGAACCCCTGCTGCTGCTACCTCCATCCACCCCACTCCATGCTCCCTTTTCCGTCCGCGACGTCCACCCCGTTATGCCGGCAATGGAACACTGCCGCTGCCTCCGTCCACTGCTCTCTGTACAGGACCCGAAAACTCGTCATGTAGGCACCAGAATCTGGGGATGCAGTTGCAATGAGTTGGGGCTTGCCGGAACCAAGGGAGAAGAAGATGACTAAAGAGAGAGGAGGCGAACATTCCAGCCGCCGAACACCACAAAGAGGAGAAGGCCCCCACCGGCAAAGACGCGGACGTCGAAGCTCACATTGTTTCGATCGTCACTGTGCATTACTAATGGAAGAAGCGAGGTGTGGCAACCAATGGAGTGCGCAACTGAGCAAGATTGCAAGAAGAGAAGAGAAAAATTAAAAAAAAAAAAAATCATGTGTGAAAAAAAGGTTGCCAGCATAACGGGGTGGCAATTGAAGTCAAAGAAACCAAAACATTTTTGTCCATTCAACCATGCTGACCGAAGGGTGAGGGAAGAAGTTTGATCAAATAATTGTCAAGATAAATGAGCCCATATTAAACAAAGGATACCTTCAAGTAAGACAATACTGCAATATATAGTTATTGATATCTTCTTTGTATATTACTGACTGGATTGTTGAATAGCAGTTTCCATATAACAAAGAGGAAGGAGAGGAATAGGCTGACCCCAAAAAAATAAAAAATAAAAAATAAATTGAAGGTTGTTATTCAGCGACCATGGTGATCACTAAACCAATAGGTCTATTGTAGAATTCTTAGATCTCCATCTCTTTGCACTACAGTCCAAAACATATCTCCATGTGTCATCTATTTATTTGAAACAACTCACTAATTCATTGTGAGTTATCAAAGTGATACTTCACCAGAGAAAGCACCTAAGAGAAATGATATTTGAACGCGTTTTAAGCGGCGCATACGTTCAAATATGCACGGAGAAGTGAACTTAATAGCAATAGGAGGGGATTAAGTTAGACTAGCATATCATTGGTCTACAGTGGTCAATATGGAGTAAAAACTTGAAAAAGTACCGTGAGTGCATCCCTCTCTGAAGTTGGTTTTAATGTCACCTTCTCAACAGGCTTTCTTTCTCCCTTAATTGCTTACAGTTCACCACAAGCCCATGGGGTTAATTTCTTCATCCTCCATTAGATGCTTTCTTCCTCCTCTGTCAAACTTATATCAACGGTGCTTCTTTCCCACTCTTCCTCATCCCTTAACCACATCACAAATCCATCAGCTTCTTCTTCGTCATATTCCTCCATCATCAATTTTGGCTAAAACTGTTGCTCACTAAGAAGTGTTATTCCATCTTGCCTTTCTCCCATTTAAGTTGGTTTAACTGTGGTATTTTTGCTTCATTATCACTAGTGGCAATATTTAAAATGATTTTAGAATGGAAAAAAAAAATCTCAATTGACTATATTTGACTATAGTTTTAGGCATTTTTGTAGTTTAAGAGCTTTTATAGTTTTGAGATTTAGATTATGGTGTGGTCTGGCTCAACTTTTTTCTTTTTTCTTCTTTTTTTTTTAAAAAAAAAATTCTTGGGGCTATTCAATTGGAAAAGGATGAATGGTTATGTCAAAACATTCAAACAATGCCAATGGGATCATGATTGAGCATTTTAGGGGAAAAATTGGGGCTTTTCATGTTCATATGGTTTGCATATATTATGCTTTCACCCCCATGATTTTGGTTGTTGGCGTTTCCTTTGAAAACTTTTGTATGGTGCATTCTTCTTGAATTGAATGGCCAATACATCAACTAAAGTTGAGAGCAAAATGACCCAAGTTTTTTTTTCTTTCAAACTATTACTTAGGCTTTTAAAATGTATTTAGCCTTAAAGTCTTCATGTGCTATATCATGTATGTGTTTAGAGTTCCTTTTGTCTACGATTAGCTTTTGGATAAGCCTAAAATAATATGAGGCTTAAAAAATGATGGAATTATTTGCTACACATGATTGGTAATTCGGATGAAAAAGTTGGTAATTTTAATTCAAAAAGTTAGTAACTGGGGGAAAAAGTTGGTAACTTTTCAGGACTCAATTATTCTTCAAAGATCTATTGTAAAAGTGTGTTTTGTTTCCACCCAAGTACAGGAACAATTAATAGTGCCAAGAACCAAATCTGTCATGTTTCCTAACCTAAACTAACAAGAAATTTTAAGACTTTTAAAGTTTACCATGATCTGAAAAGTTATTAACTTTCTCAATTGGTTACCAATTTTTTAATACTAAAGTTACCAACTTATTTAACTATATTTCCAACTTGTTGGAGGAATGATAGCAAAAAAAATATTTAGCATAGCTTTATGCTATTTAGATCCCCAGAGCATCAATTTTTTGGGCAACAACCCAATTTATTATGTTTCCTAACCCAAACTAGCAAAATATTTTAAGACTCTCAAGGGCAACCACAATCTAAAAAGTTATTAACTTTCTTACCCGGTTACCAACATTTTACACTAAAGTTACCAACTTCTTTGAATATGCTACCAACTTAGTACAGGAATGATTGAATGATAAATAGATAACTTACCTCTAAGTCCATGTTACCTTGATCACCACAATAAATAGGTCATAGTGCCAATGTGCAATGTTGTCTTCCTCTCTAGCCCAAACTAACAAGTATAACTTTTTAAATTTACCAAGACCTCAAAAGTTATTATCTTTCTTCACTAGTTACCAACATATTGAGCACTAGTTACCAACTTTTTTAGGCGATATACCAATTACGTGTATGAAATTGAGTTTTTGTGGAATTCAGGTCATGGAGATCCAAATAACATGAAACTATAAGCTACCTTGGCCAATTATCTTGCGGTTATTTGCCGCAATTAGTTGGTAACCTACCTAAATAAGTTGATAACTTTTCTATCTTGATTATTCTTCATAGACTCATATTTCTTTGTTAGCTTCGATTAGGAAGCGAGACGAGATGTGTTATTAGCGCTATCAATTCAGTTATGGGGATTCAAATAACATGGAATTGAAGCTGCATTGGTCAATTATCATGCGATTATTTGTTGCAACTTGTTGGTATCCCAATTAGATTAGTTTGTAACTTTAATTGAAAAAGTTGTTAACTTTTCAGGTCTTAGTTATTCTTTAGAGACCTATACTTCCTTGTTAACGAGTTATCAACTTAATGTAGAAACAAGTTAGAAGTTACTTAACTATTGTAACACTAATTCTATGTTGTATTGAGAATCACTTCATCAATTTATAGTGCAAAGAGTTCTCCCCACTTATTTCCTAACACAAATTTACATAAGAAGCCTAATACTTATTAAAATATCAAAACTTGAAAAGTTATCAACATGCTTAATCAATTACCAATACCTTAAAGTACAGTTACTAATATTTGATTACGAGTTACCAACCTAGTGCAAAAATGAATTAGAAGTTACTTATGTATTATATCACTAATTCCATGTTATAATGCCAAGAAGTTCTCTTAAATTGTTTCCTAACACAAAATTAGTCAAAAAATCCTATCACCTTCTAGATTTTGAAAACCTGACAAATTACCAATGTCTTAAACAAGTTACTAACATTTTAAACTAAAATTACAAACATTTATGACAATATTACCAACCGAGTCCACAACATTTGTGACCAATTAGGTCTTTTTGAAAAAAAAAAATTCTTTATTTCAATGAGTTATTATAAGGTCTTTTTCTCAAACATACAAATAAGGCTCAAGTGTTTTTTCTAAAAAAAACTTACCATTGAATTTAAAAATGCTACCAAGCCATATAGGACATGATGATCTGGCTTAGCTATTCTAGCACTAGCTGCATATTATATTAAGATGCATTTGATCAAAATGCCAAGTTGCATAAAGCATTCCTACTACTACAAGGAAGTATAACTACAAAGAAATCTTGCTCTTTGACTTGGAATTCAAGGCTAGCATAGAGCTTCATACAATCTTTACTTGACACAATTTCTTTGAATCTTTATTCCATACACTTCTTGTAATGCTCTTTTGTCAACTTCTTTACTGTGTCCATCAACTAAAAGGAGATCCCATGCACAAATAATTATATTGACCCAAAAATTTCAAAACAAATAAATAGCATGGGATAAATTACATTCTTTACTCACCTCCCCTTTAATACTTATTTGGAAAAAGCAACTAGATATTTGAGTTAAATTTTGCAATAATGAGGCCAAATTAGGCGTTCTTGCTATTAAGTGTTTACCTGCAACAAAAATTTAACAAAATTTTATAATGGAAAAGGATATTATGAAATAAAATAGCATCTAGAATAACAAGCAGTCAAATAAAGAAAAAAAGGCAGAGACAAAAGAGGCTGAGCCGAGGGAGTGAATCCATGGCCTTAAGTATGTGCTGGAGCTGAGTGCCTCTGTGCCTTCTTAGAAGCATGAAACATCATTACTTGATTTGCTATTTCAAAGAACATCAGATTGTGTGTGTTTGATATATATATATATATATATATATATGTACGTATGTATGTATGCCAAGTAAGAAAGTTAAAAGCGAAAATTATTTTAGCATTTGTGTGTGTGTGTACCGGTATAATCTTCAGCAGCTCATAGTTGATAGATATTCTCCATTGGCCTACTTGACTTGTCACATCCAATATCCATTCTTCTAACATTTTTGAAAAAACTTACTAGGATGCAATGATTCTTCTATAATAGTACATGACAACCTACACGCACTACATACACTGATATATGCACCCATAAAGTGAACAAAGATGTAGGTATATATATATAGCTATTATTAGCTAATTACAAAAGGCGTGGACTCTAAACTAAAGCCAGCATATTATATATTGTTCGCATTAATAAAACTGGACATTTTGTCGAACATAAACGTAAAAGACCTTAAATAAAAATTGAAACATTATATATATATATATATATATATATATATATATATATATATGGTGATATATGCAGCCATTGTGCAGCACCAAAATGTGTTCAAATTTCATTATAACAAATACATCAAGAGTCCCTCACCCAGCAGTATGATTTGGAAGGCCAGCGGGTTCACTAAATTTAGCACCAGGCTCGTATATCTCTCACCTTATTTTGTCACTTATTTCTGAGCTATGAGGAAACACTGAAACAATTTTTCAATGAGGGTCCCAATTCATAAAAGCTTATCGCATAACACCTTCAACACAGGTGCTGCCATAGCAGGTCAACATAACTACCCATATTTAAGACAAATTCAATTGCCAAATTTTATCGTATGACATGCTATGTAGAAAAGTAGATGGGCCGAGCATTGCTCCCAGAAAGTTGCTAATCTAAGAATGCTCTTGCAATGGTATTTTCCAAACAACTTATTTAGAAGCTGCAATTTCAGCCTTTGCCTTTTAACAATAGTACTATAAGCTATCAGTTCCCAGCATGCTAACGGTATACTTGATTTAGCTGTTTCTAATCACAGACACACAGGTAAGCAGAGCTGATGTAATTACGGCATCAGTGATGCATCGATATGTTTGCTTAAATACAAATAATGTTTTGTTTCTTAGAATTTAATCATATTAGTGAACTAAACAGTAGATGAAGTCTTTAGGCACATAACAAAGTTCTTCAAAGTTCAAAGCCAAAAAAATCCGATATTAGACAAATGTGTATGAAATTTAAGAGAAAAATCGTAAGCATTAATGAGTGAGCTCCTGCTAGAATAAAAAGTTCATCATGTCATTTTATGTAAACTTTTTGCATCACTATAACTAGATAAAATCTTGTGAATGGAAACAAGAAGCCACGTTACCCACAAATGAAAGAAAATACTAAAGACATGCATAATGGCTCAAAATCAAAAGTTTACTGGGTAGCATAATTTAGAAATAAAAATTCTGTACGAAATGCAAGAGCAAAACAGTGGCCATACTTCACAATCAAGTTTCATTCAGGCCACTTTGCTAGCTTTAACATTAAAAGAAAGAAATTGCTAGCTTTATAAGTTAATACATGATAATTGAAATCTTAAGTCAAGGGTTCATTAAATTTAAGTACCTAAATTTTACAGTTCTAGTTAGTACTACTACCAACAGTGAAAAAAACTTAAAAGGAGCACCTATGTTGTAATTCCCTCTTGTTTGAAAAATCAAGGATCAGAAAATTTAACAGACATTGGATAATAGTTAGTGCTATTATTTTCATCCACCTGGGACGTATGTAATGAAAATTTCGTTTATTGTTAAATTAATGTAATTATTACTAGTGGCTACCCCAATCACTTCGGATTAGAAGGAAATTCCAGAAGAGGAAATAGTGAATGATGTCGAACATTCACCGAATCTAGGCTGAAGCTCTAACCAGCATCATATGGTAGCTAAAAGCATGAAACCAAATAACGTAATGATTACAAGATATTAATAGCATATGTAAGATATTCCAACAAGCTAAACAAAAGCAGTACGAATCACCAAGAACCAGATGAAAAATTTCTAATCTTTTTAAACCCGACGGGTAAAAGAATCCACATAGCTTAGCACATAAATCATAAAGGCTAGGGCACATGCAAAAAATTAAGAATTTACATGAGTTTTTTAAGCAATTTCACATCACCCTTCTGAAAAGTACAAATTAGTCAGAAACTAAAGAACAAATTTTAAACAGTGATACAATGTTATAAACAGAACAAGAAAAGAGAAACGAAGGGTAAGTTAGCCCAAAGAATAGCAAAAAATTTTCAAATTTCACAAACAAGAATAGCAAGATCGAAAATTTCTGATCCACAAAAATAGAGGATAGAAGATTCGAGCAAAGAAGCAAAATATATAAACATTCCAGAAATGCATAAAAGACTCTATCAACAAATAGATATAATACATTGCCAGGGTTTGGAAAACCAACCTCTTTGGTGTCAGATTCTACAGCCAATTTCAACTGTTCCATTCAATGCAAAATTATGATAAAAATAAAAGGGCAAATTGAATAACTATTCCTGCAGCAGAAAGAATAGAGAACCTTTACACTAACCTCAACCACAAATCCAAATTACAAAAGTGACCCACTAGTATCCACAATTCAGGAGAAAAAGGATAATTACCCAGATGCCAAGATCACCAAAATAAGCTTCGAAAAAAAAAATGAAGTTACCTCAGATGGAGAGAGAGAAAGGAAGCACAGGAGAGGAAGGAGCAGTGAAGGAGGGCAGAGCGAGTCCTAACGGGGCAGAGCGATTCAGAGAAAAAGTGATGTTGGTCTTCAACCAGCCTACAACGTACGATAAGCGGAGGGGGTGGGGGAGAAGTCAGCAAACCATGTGAAACTATAGGCGGAGAGTTCACGGGTGGGTGTGTGTTGTGCCGACGGGGAAGGAAGTTTGGACTTTGGGTTTTGGGGGTGGGTGCCGTCGGGAAGAGAGCTTCAGAGAGTTGGGTTTCACGGTGGGTGATTGTGGCTTCTCGTTTTTGAACTTTTGGCTTTTTCCTTTTTACATTCTCTGGAGTCGGTTTTTTTATGTCTGCTGCTCCACCGAAGCTCCCTCCCCAAGCCGTAAGTCTTCATCACACCTCGTCACTGTTTGCTCCTTCCATGCGTATGCGTCGCATACACACATTCAAATATCAAATCTCAAAGGTTAATTAGGAAGTAGCGATGATATTTGTACCGTCTTTTTAAAAGACATATTTGAGGGGATATTTTAAGGCCCTCTTTAAATATTGATCGGGAAAAAAAGTTAAGATTTATTCTTAACCAATATATAAGGTACATCATAAAAAATGTGAAGTGATATAAATAACATTTGCCGTTAAGGAGACATGGAAAATGGAATACAGCTGCAACCAAGGATAGATAAATTGGAAGCAGCCACACCAGCCAACCATATTGTGGCACTCAAACCGAATATATGGAAACACCGTCTTACTCCCTCGCCCACTTATAAGCATATTTTCTAGCAAAATTTTTTTGTCCAAAATTATGTCATTTGAGAATACTTATAAAATATTAATTAATTTTTATCATCTTTACTCCCGTATTTATTATCTTAACTAAATTTGGTTACTATAAATAATGAGTTGAGAGAAAGGGTAGTTTAGACAAAATAAGCCAAATTTTTTTTTATATTTGGGCTAATTTAATAATTTCTTAATTCTTATGCCAAAACTTTAAAAAATACTTAAAAAGTGGATAAATAAAAAATATTTAGATGATTTTAAAATATTATATGATTGTACTCACAATTGATAATATAATAATATTTTAAAATTAAATTCACTATTAACTTTATTTTTATTTAAAATATTATTATATTATTGATTGATTTCAGTCACCTAATATTCCAAGATCACCTAATTATTTTTCATGGACAGTAGTTATTATTTTGTCATAATGCAGTCGACACCGACACGTGTTGCAATGTGTTTGTATCATAACTTCTCCCCTAATTTATGACCATATGAAACTGAAATCCCCTTAATTTTGTTCTGCAAATTGAAGTTATGATTAATTACTCCAAGTCAAACCATACCCGGGAAACTGGAAGTTGGCCATGACCATGACCATGACCATGATTTTAGCAACTCACGAGAATCTTAAGTTCCAAATTGGTTAGGTATGTGGTTATTATAGGTTTTATAACAATTTGGACAATTTTTTTTTTAATAGAATTAACTTTTGTGATGAAGTTAAGCCATCTTTTTAAAAAAAGAGATAATGAGTGGCCATGTTTGTTTTCCTTGACCTGAGAGCCAATTTGGACAAAAAAAAAAAAAATACTTTGCCTTTTCATCAGTAATGGATCAGAGAAAATGAATCGCTTGTATTAACAGAAGCAAGGAAAGGTTTATATATAACTCTGGTACAGCTGTCAAAGGTAATTAACTTGTAACTGACCAAACTAACATCAGTTAATTTAAATAATTAATATATATTTCCTAATAGTTTTACTTTTTCCATTTTCATCTTGCATATACTATTACTATCCCGGGCTTTCCATCAAGAAAGAATTTGCCAGCTTTAGAATCATTAACAGTTTCATAACTTGACGTTGTCTTGAATTATATATACATCATACTGTTCAGTTTGACTAGGGTTATAGCTTGCCCGTGCAAGGATATAGGGAGCGGAAAAACCGCGTTAGCATCGCAGGGAAATGCTGTTTGTCATGTCTTGTGTAAATCTCACAGCAGAGGCATACCATGGTTAAAATTTAAGAAGTGGTTTTATCTTTTATTTTAGTTCCATTTGAAATCAATGTTCAAATAGCGGAGGCAACATGGTTTGTTGTCCGTACAGTTCCTTCGTACCTCTGCTGTCCTAGAGTCCCAAATTTACAGCAGGAGAAGTCGCGTTAACGTTGAAAGCTGCAACATGTTATTGGATGATTGGCTGTAAAGTGAGTAATTTAACATTTTATACATGATCGATGAGTGCGATTGGCACCTGGATAAGAATTAAAAGCTGTGATTTATATTACATTAAAACAGGTTTAATGGTAAGCCAGTGGCCAATCAAATTTGGATCGACCTGTCAATAGCGTTGGCCTCACCAAGTTGTGTGACGAAAAGGCGTTCCATAATTGTTTGTGTATGGTAATGGTAATTTTATATCATTTTTATTAGTTCTGATCCTTTAATAGGAAATTAAGAAAAGGACGCGTTGCAACACACGCATGCTATACCTTTTCTTTCTCAAATAAAGTGGTGTAAGTATGGTGATGTACAAATATTATTTTCCTTCTTTGCATCTCTTCAATTTGATCAATAACAATAAGCAGCCAATGCAAAGAAAACAAAAGTTGGAACCCCATTTTGGTTTCTTTTGGGAAAGAAAAGGAGGATATGGAGTGCTCTTGCTTTCTTAATGCCTTTTTGGTTTCAAATTTTGGCTGGTGAAACACTTAAATGAGAAGACTCTGTGTTTTTCCCAACCACCGAGATATATGGTTGAGGGTGAATGCCACAGAAGAAACTAGAAAGTATTTGAAAAAATCATCAGCACTATCTTTTGCAGCAAGTTCATCAGACTTAACAACCGGGGTTTCATACTTTCTATAAAGATTTACTTTTTCATCAGAGAGAACACCACTTCACTTGACCCACTTGTAAAGGAAGGGTTAAACGCGGGGTTGTCCAAATTATTCTCTATAGTTTGTAATGGTTTATTTTACAATTAATTACTTGACATTTGTCAGGATTTCATAAGGTTAATTTTGTGGCAACTCAAAAAGAGAACTGGTAGAAACTTCCTCGCATGGTTAACACCAGGATGGTCAGATGAAATCTATTCATTGTTGTCATCCCTAATGAATTAACATGAAAATTACGAAATTGGAGTCTATGATTGAACTTTTGAATGCAACGATAAACATAGCATATATAACGAGTTGCTTTGTTCAATGGAACTTTATAATGAACAATGTCAAAACTTGAATTAACTTCACTCGACATTAGGTGTGCATTAGGAGCTCGGTAATTAATTATGAATCTTTATTGAAAAATACTAATGAATCAAAACTTTTTATACTCATCTTTATTTACGCGTCGATGGTAGCTAGGTAACTTCTTAACATACATAATAATGAAATGAAATTATTGCTCTGTATGTGCTTTGCTTGAGTCATCGACCTGCTTACTGACAAGAGTTAGTGAGGTCCACCGTTGACAAATAAAATCCATGCCACTTGTCCAACATCAATACTTTCAGTAAATACGAAATTGTGTTTTTAACCCGCGTCATTATGAATATGAATATATGAGAATTGATGTGCAATTAATTAACAATTGATATGATATTTTTTTATCAAATTTATTAGTAAGATAATTTAAATCTTTATTGCCATTTATGTACTAAATAACAATACTGTCCATGAAACTGTCCTAATGTATTATTCTGTTTCTTTAAATCATTTTCTTGGTGTTTGTTTTCGCTTAATGGGGCCCATTGCCTCAGATTCCCACTCGGGCAGTAAATTTAGTTGAATCCACAAGCGTATACGAAATGGATTTCGTAATTTTTAAGGACAGAGTGCACGAATTTTTTAATTTTATAAAATATGAGTAGTTAATTATATGACAAATTAAGCAATATGTGATGGGCATCTAAATTATTCTTTAAAGGATGTATCAAAAAAAAAAATGATACAAATAATATTTTTCATTCATATCTATGTGATCTTATCTAAGCCTCCCTTGTACACGACCTTCATTCTATGTTTTTCTCCCTATAAATATAACCCTCGTATCATCCGTCTCCGTCGTACTCAGGACTAAGAAATCTATGCCCGGTTCGGATCCCCAACAAATCTAATCCCTTCTTTCTCATCATCTCCTAACTTTCATTTTGCTCTAGTTGGTGCAGGAGAAGAAGACCATGAGGCTCTTAAGGTTGACAACAACATCACTTTGGTGCAGGATCAAGTATTTGCTTCTGGGGTTCACGCTTTTGTTGGAGCCATGGCCAAATATAACGCCACAAGAGACGAGGTAGAGACATCTGACCTGGGGAAATGTGCCCTCTAGGCAAGTCTGATGCTTGGCTTTTCAACTCTGTCATGAAAATAATTAAGGAGGATGATTAATTTCTGATTATCTGTGTTGCTTTGTCTTTTTAATTTGGGCTGCCAAAACAACCCCTCCTCTTATATCATCATTTCCCATCTGGGATCATGATATTTATGTTACTTACTTGCATGAAAGTCTTGTGCTTCAGTATTTTTGCTGTCCTAATTACTTCTTGTTCAATTGAGTTCTTATTATATACAAGTGGCCCAGTAAGAAATTAAAACAACAAATTAAAAGCTTGCCGCTGCTTTGTATAAAGAACTAAACTATACAAAAGACGGTGCAAGCTAGATTCATCATAGGCTCATAGCTGTGCCTGTGAGTGAGAATATACGCACGTGATCCACTCTGGCTTTGAGACACATGTACATATATATGTTCATAAAACAATTTAACCATGATAACCATCTACTCCCTGATGACATACATATTCGCAGCTATATGTCAGGCTATCGGGCGAGGCAGGAGTCCATAAATAAAAAATTGTACACGAATGATTATTGAACCAAGCAATTAATCAGCGAGGCTACATGCATAGACAGATACGCATAGATGTGTCGGTGACTCGGTGAATATTCCATTTGTGCATCAATTTCTAATTTCTAATATGGTTGAATACCAGCCAGGAATTATTCCAGTGGCAGAGTGTTGACCACATGCCAACATGCCAATTATAAATGCTGTTCGTGTATCTACATAACTTGTTTCTGATGCTTCAAAGTTTAAAGGGGCCTTGATCATAATCATGAGTGTCGGATAGTAAATGGACAAAATGCAATAAATATATTTGCTTACAAGTCACAGATATGCAAGAATTTAGGCAACCGATTAACATTCACCAACCTGTTCTACGTAAATAATAAGAGTGATGACATACATATTTGTGAATGGATAGCCATTGAGTCTAGTACAATAAAAGACGTTAGCTGCAAATCTGCAATTAATATACGAGTGTATATGATCAACCCTTTTGGGTGTTTTTTGTCGCAGTTTGAAATTTCCAATCTGTATTTCTCATTTGCTAGTACTACTACTACTACTACATATATACTTTGAAAGTGCACTTGAGTTTCGCATTTCCAATTGGCATCTCTTAAGATGCTGATACTAATTAACGATCCTTACATGAAATCGAATTATCTTTACTCTTCTTATTTAATAACTAATTATTCAAAATATCAATTAAATATTATTTAACGAATATCTTAAGAGTATTGATTAAACCATGTTTAAAGCTAATAGTTCTGATGTGCCACACTTGATTACCTTTAAGATAAGGATGATAATTCTCGTGCAGTAAACCTTCCATCAGTCCATTGTCTGCTTAATTTTGAATTTATATTAAAAATGTGAGTTAGTCACCTTGTGTCCCACCTGGAGGAAAGTGATGCGCACCAACAACAAATTAAAGTGATATAACCGGCGATCAATGAAATTTTCTATTGGCTAGTGAGTCATCAATGGCAAAAACGACAAGCCAAATGTGATGACTAATTTTGTTTGGTAACTTCAATGGCAGATGCTAGCATGCCGCGTGCGTGGCTATTCACATATGATTGCTCTACTCGTACTATATATGGGTACGTATTTTGTATATATATATATTTATGGATACATAAGTACAATTAAGTATCTTCATTTTTAAAAGTAAGGAAGAATAATTTGCAAACGATTTCTTTATGCATCATGAGGAATTTTTATATGCTCTTGGAATAAGAGAAAAGTTCTGCTCAACATCATTCATCAATTAATACATGAGCTATTGTATTAAAAATGTAGAGAAAGTGAAAGACAATAATAATTTACAAAATTGATGTATTGATTAATGAATAATACAAAACAATTTTTTTTTTTTTTAAACTTTGAGAGCATATAAGAATATCTCATCCATCATAGTAAATCAATTATGACTTATGTACAACCAATATGCAAAAAGTCAATGTTATGCTTTTTTTATGGTTTTATCTTTTTTAGATGAGTCACTATTTCTGAGTTCAGTAACATGTCTTAGAGTAAAATGAAATTTTCTCTCAATCTAATTTTTCATTTACCCCCCAAAAATAAAAAAGAAAAAACACACAGTATCAGTATTGATTCACCTCTTCAAATATAAATGTTTACTTCAGAAATTATGTCTCTTCTTTAAGTATCTTTGGCTCGTTTGATGTACTTAAAAGTGTGTATTCAGAATTTTAAACATTATAATGCTATGAAAGTAGTATTTGTATTTCATTTAATTACTACATTGTTTACATATACATTTCCTATTTTTATATAACATATCCTGTCATACCCATTAAAAAACTGTCATACTCCACATTTACATCCGTATAGATATAAGAACACCACTATCCATGCAAACTAAAAAGATAAGAGAAGCACCAGGTTCCAACATCGATCCAGGATTGCTTTTTCGCCCTTTTTTTTGAAAAAGAAAATTGTATTCATTGTTTTGACTTCTCAAAGTGGCAGTACTGATGTCTCTTGTGAATTATTTTATATAGATTTTCCTATGTATGAGTGATAGTGATGAAACACTTGAGAAGTCATGTTTGCACGATTTCAACTTGTTAATTTCAACAATGATGGTAGTTGAAAAGATGCTCAGTAGCAATAAATAAAAAGTGTTTCTTTATAAGTGCTTGTTACACTAAAATTGAAGAATAGAATGACCCAGGTCATTATAAGGTTTTCTTGTGCGAGTTCCACTACGACTCTCGGCTCATTCATATTCATATATATTGGGAAGGCAAGAAGGCTATGAAAGGAAGCTAACTTAATAGTTGTTATTGACTATTGAGATGGCTTTGTTTGGTTATAGTGAAACTAGCTATGTACGAAAAGCTACTATAAAAATGATAATATATTTAAACAAAGTATAAATTTGTAATGATTCTTCTCATTCTCGTCTGTAGCTGTCAGCTATTGCCTTGTGCCCAATAAATACCGCTTTCACAAATAGATTTCGCATCTCAAATTGAAGTGGAACATTGCCAAAAAGATGGAGCAAAAATAAATAAATAAATAAATACGAAAAAAACAAATTGTCCCTCTTTTTTAGAGAAAAGCATAGATAAGAAGGAAGGGGGAAAAAACAAACGATGGACTTTATATTTTGGCTTGAGACAAACAATGAACTTTATATCTCTTCCTTTTTATTACTTATAGTCTATAGATAATTAGTATAGACAAGCTTCTGAGTTGTAGCCAACTCGCACCACTAATTGCCTGGTCAAGGCGTAAGCAGTGCCATCATCCAAAGCCATCATTCGATAACACCATAGCAATTCGTGCAGTGAGCTGGTTTCATTCGACGCATATCGAAAATGTATTTTAAACATGAGATGTGTAGACAGAGATTGTATACTAATAGGAGTGTAAATAAGTATAAAAAATGCGTATATAAAATAATATAAATATAATGTATATGTAATAGGAGTGTAAATAAGTATAAAAAATGCGTATATAAAATAATATAAATATAATGTATATGTAATATTATATTTATTATTAAATTTTAATATACAAATAGCGAAACTCAACTCAGAATGAATTGCACATCACTGGATAGATGAAGCTATGTTAAGAAAAGATTATTTTAAAAATTCATTAATTATAAACTAATTTAAATTTAAAATAAACTAATTTAATTACACACCGTACTTTTTTTCAAAGTGAGAAGTGTTTCTTCTGTTATTTTGAATTTTAATACTCAATTGACATATGTTATTAATTAATAATTTTCGTAGGAGATGCATAGAATTTTGTGTAACACCAAACAGCTGCTCTAACCAATGACATGAGATGCCAAATCTAATATGTAATGTTATTTGAACATGTAAAACAAATACATCTAAGACACATAATATATCCAATAGTTGAAACTTCAAGTTGCAATAAAATAAGTGAATCCCAAATAAAGTTTTAACCATTGGATGTGTAATACATCTCTCATTCATCTATTTTACACGTTCAAATAACATTACTCAATCTAATCAATACTAAAAAATATGCTACTTATACACAATGTCACAACTAATGATGTAAGTGCATTTACTTAAGAGCCATCGGTAGAAAATGTTACTCAATGCAACTAATTGTGGACCAATTTACCCAATTAAACAGTCAGCAATTAAAAAATCTAAATCCTATTTCATGAATCATATTTGTGCCTCTTTGTGCCCCTACCTTGTCAAACCAATGAACAAAACAAGCTCGCATTAGATGAAAATCAACCACGTATAGCTGTTTTCACATTCAATGCCGTGCGATTTCAATATAACGCCATCCTTTCAAAAAATAATATAATATTACAACAGAACCTCAGCCAATACACTGCTAGGTTGACAAAATTTTCCTACATTACATTTTCCACCAGAACAACACTACTAATACATATATTAGCTGAATAAATGAAGGAATCTACATCAACACTTCCTAAAAATTCAATCAACATAAGAAGCACAAGCTCCTGTTTCCAGCAATATCCCACTCTTCAAGGCCTTTCAGATATGATCGGATGGCAAGATGTTCGGAAGCATATGTCATGAAAGATGCCAATATTATGCCCCCAACAACCATCAACCCTAACCTGTTAAAATAGAAGATAAGTTAAACTTCTTTTGAAAAAAAGAAAATAAAAAAGGTTTTCAGAACAATGCTGATTTTTCAATTAAGAACAACTAGCTAGAATTACAGGACAAAAACAAGGTTAAATCCACTTCAAAAGTAGGAGGGGCTCATTAGCAGGTTTAATTCACTTTAACTTCTGCAGAAATTGCGGGTACTGCATGTGGTCTCCATAAGCAACAAAACACCAAACTGCAAACTGCAAATTACAGTAGAAGACAGCTACTAAAGTTAAAACCCTTGACACAAATATGTTGTCATGTCCGAAAAGACCTTCTGTCAGTTGCCAAACCGTCACTCAAGCCGAATCTGGTAGAAGGACTGAATTAAGAAACACTTGAGCCCACGATAAGCAAAGGATGACCAGCTAAGAGCATTGTTTGGGAATGGGCCAAAACAGTTTTTCTTTTTTCTTTTTTTTTTTGAGAGAGAGAGAGAGAGAAAAAAAAAAACTGCTTTGAAAAAATCAATCATGTTTGAATAAAGATTGAAAATAAATTATAATCAAAAGCTAATAATTTTAAGTTGAAAAACAGTTTATAATTGTAAGCAATTTTTTGAAGATTTTGATTAAAGAAAGGGGTTGATTATTTTAGAATTTTTATATTTTTACCAAATTAGCCATAAGTATCAAATATCATATAATATAAACAATCAATGCATACTTTTGTTTCAGTAATTTTACTATATAACAGAATTTTTTTTTCATACAATCCAAACAAAATAATTATTTTAAAATTACTTTTCAGCTGAAAAATCCAAACATAGTCTAATTCTCACATAATCGACTATATAAATATTCGATTATACAAGTAAGCGATTAATGAAATGATTTTAATCTTATAGTTTTTCCAAATCCACACAATGCCCAATAACCTTGCAGTTAATGGTGGCTTCTGCCATTTCATAACATGGGTAATGCATGGACCAAAGGCAGAACGCCCATCAAATGCGAGTGCAATCAGGTTACCAACAAAAAGAAATTACGGGAGTTTGGCAGAGATTGGACATTCTAGGTTATTTTAATGTTGAATTTTGACACTTAAAAACCAATAGTCAATGGTAAACAAAGAGCTATTTTTGAATCACAAAAATGTAAACTTCACCCAAATAAAAAATTGAAAGTACTTTAACTAGATCTATCATGATGGCTACTAGGCATGCTGCAATAAGAGCTCCTTCTTAATAAATTCAATTGCAAATTACCTTAAAAACAGGGCAGTTACTCCAAAAAGACATGGCAAAGATGGAGCAGCAATTGCCAGCAAGGCCATCCCTAAACCATAGTACCATGTAGCAATATCACAAGATGACGTCTGTCGCTGATGACCTGTAAATACAAACAAAAATATACAAAATTAATGATGTCAATAAAAAAATTAAAGGAACACAAATTTTGAAGTCACAACTTAATGAAAGATGAAACTGCAAAATAAGCTCTAGTTATGAAATCATACGTTTTCCTGAATCATAATCAGAAGACCCGGGCTGTGACAAGGATGATGCTTCTTTTGATGCCACAATCTTTCCCCACTGATAAATCAAATGGAGATAACCTCCAAATAATATAAAGAAAATTGTGAATGTCCATTCATACATCAAAAGTAAACCAGTCCATGGCATCACTTGCCGAGGAATAATCAAGAGAGCCAGTCCTAGAGACACCACTGCAGCCATAAAACAGAAGCAAACAGAACTGCCGCCCAAATACACAGGAACCTTGTGCTGAGAGCCATTTAATAGCTGTTTAACACCACAAAAAGGAATTTTATTGTGTCAAAAATACATAATTGATAAATCTAAGCATTTTGAATGACCAACTAGAGGATATGCATCCTCTCCTTTAAGGCCATCACATTTCCAAGTCATTTGACAAGATATAGACACAATTTTGACGGGGCCCACACAGGGCATCATGTAGATCTGTCCCAAAGAATGACTTGGTCATGCGAGGGCCTCACATGAGAAGATCCAAATTCCCAACTAGAAGACAAAGAAGATAAAACTGACCTGATGGGATGAAGTGATTGTTGATGTCGAAATACTAGTATATGCAAGTGGTCCAGTTGATCTAATCCTATAGTAAAGGCGTCTGATATGATCACATAGTGAGCTTCTACAAAATGAACTGAATGACCCTTGACTCTGCAGAAAATATAATATTCTGAGACTTAAGTGAAGCCCTATTTGCTTAATGCTAGAAGAATGGAGAAGAATATCAATCCACGATAGCTGACCTTTAGAAATGAATGATAGAAGCAGATGAGAAGAGCACAGAATGGTAGCAGAAAGAGAAATTTCACAAGAAAACTATCTCTAGGATTTTGGCCCCCTCCTGCTCCAGGAAGGGATTCCTCAAGTTGTTCTCTTACATCCTGCACAACCACCAAGGTAAGAACAAATAAGTCAGCATACTTTTGTCACAAACTTCAAATAGGCAGACATAATTACTTAAGCAATATGGCCTCCATAACTATAGGGAAGACAACAAATTTTGGAATATTATTAAAAGCACAAAAGAGGATAATGAGTTACACAAATACCTGCCAGACATCAACAGGTTTCAAAAGCCAAGATGTCCACCAGTCCCAAGGCTTAAGAGGGCCGAGTGTGTAGTGAATCACACGGAGTTCATTCTCATCTACCATCCACTGAATAAATCACCACAATTGATTAAATTATTGAACCAAAAATGCAAAAGCAGCACTGAATAACTCTTGTCATTATTAATATAGGTCACTTGAATGTCTTATATTATTCCAATGATCACAAATAATATTTACGAAAAAGACCGTGGGATGTAAACAAAAACACGTCACATGTATTGGATGATAAAACATTAATTAAACATCAGATACATGGAAGTATAGGACTCTTTCAAACGAGTTAGGGATTAATTAGATAAAGCAACTGGACCTAGTATGAATTCCGTGTTAACTCAAATAAGCAGATCAAATACAATTAAGTTAACAAGGGGCATATATCTCTCATGGCTCACTGATTCTAATTTACTTGAAAGAAAAGCACCATCCTCTCATTACCTATATTCTAGTACCTTGTTAGCAAGCATGTAAAGACCAACATCTGCATTGTACAGTGTTGAAAGTCGCTCCATTTCAGGAATGGGTCTGGACTTCAACTCCTCTGGGCTCAAATTTGGCTCAAAAACATGTGCATTTGGAAATCCAGAGTAATATGAATTGAGAAATCCCTGATCTCCTGTCAAAGGGGGAAAGACAGATGAAGACAATTGTTATCAAGCTATCAGGTTTAACTCCACATCTGGTAAATCAGTGCTTAAAACAAGAATACTCAGAGGAACAGAGTAATAGTAGAATTTAAAATTGGTGCCCAAAAATTGTTTTACCTCCAGTGTAAGATGCAAGAGTTTTTACTTTGCTCATCATGTCATTAAAAACGGTTTCAGATGGCTCCACCACCATAACTCCCGAATTCAACCTCTCGGAATGCTTTAAATTAGCACAGAACTTTCCACATTTGAAAAGATCATCAATATTTTTAACCACAATAGTGTCCGCATCAAGGTAAACAACTGCACATTCATACTCAAGACAAAAACAACAAATAAGCCATACTCTGTCTCACCATAAAGAGAGGAAGCATAAAACCCAGAACCTAAATTGCCACCTCCAGTTTGACTTGATTCAAAAGCAACTAACAACAGATAACTGCATACTAAATGCTAAATACTCCCACTTTAAATACGAGTTACATATTACTTCGAAGGCAATTAACCTAACCTAAATGGAAATTATGACCTCCAGTTTGACTTGATCCAGAAGCAACCAACAACAAATTATAATCGGGTAATAAAAGGAAAAGTTTCAAGATAACTAAACTGCATAGTAAATACTCCCATCCCACTTCAAAGGCAATTAGTCTAACCTAAATGGAAATTGTAGAAGTTCCCTCCTTAATGCTACAACCAGATAGATACTATTACTGAACAATAAGAAAAGCCCAAAAAATGTTACCTTTCTTGTAGTTAGTCATGTTAAATATTTTGAGCTTTGTGTAGACACCCCAAAATCTCTTTGGGCGTACTCGATTAGGATTAGCCAGTAAACTAATCTTCTCCACTATCCATCCATCAGCCTACACAGAAAAATAACAAATTTAAGGGGAAAATTTTGAAACTAATATCAACAGAAACATAAAAATTTGATGAATTCCCATTATTTATTGAGTGAGAAAAGGGGGAAAGGAGATTACCCTGAGAAGGCTTTTGGCATAATCAGAGACCCCATCTGAGACGAGAGCCACCATATCTTTGTCGGATCCAGCGTTGCGTATTGATTTTCCCAGAACGCGCACACCCAACAAGAATTCATCACCGTAGAGAAGAGTGACGTACGCCTCATCGGTCCTCACACAACCTCCCAATTCAACGCAAACCAACAAAATTATCAAACACCACCATGTGCTATGTGGTTTCATTGTTGCTTGATTCGCCTGTTTTCCGTTGGACTCTGAACTGAATTGAATGTTGGGAGTGAAATAAATAAATGAAAAGGTTGAAACTTGAATTGAAAGCGTTTGATTTGATTGAAAGGATTGAATTTGAAATTTCTAGCTTTTCTTCTCGTCTCTGACCTTCTCTCTGGTGGTCTTCTCTGGCTGCGCGCTTGTGATTTCTGATCCTCTGCGGCCAGCTCCAGTGCAAAACGCTGCTACCTCCACTTTCATTTTCGGTTGACTTGCTAAAATTTAATTTTTCCGTTAAGTTTGGATCGTATGTCATTTTAGGGAGAAAAACAAAAAAACAAAATTAGTTCAATTGACATTTGAAATAAAAGAGTTTTATATTGTTATTTGAATTCAATTTAAATGTATTAACAATATAAAATAGTCTTACATGATTAATTAATAGAAATAATAGAAAGTGTCAATTTATATAAATAATTATCCGTTATCACGAGGAACTTACTATAATTTTTCACTTTTTTCTATTTTTATTAGTTGACAATATAAAATTATTTTACATTGTCAGTATATACTAATTAAACTCTTGTTATTCAATATTTTTGTTGATATGATAATATATTATTAGATATTTATCTTAAACTTTTTTATACTAATAATATATATAAATTAAATCAAAAAATTGTAAAAAAAAAACTACTCTTGATATTTATTGTTTTCACATATTAATATTAATAAAATAAATTTAATTTATACGTACTGATAGTATAAAAAAAGTTTGTACTATCAATCAATAAAAATACAAAAATGTGCCAACTTGTATTAGGTAACCACTCACTATAATAAGAGACTCACCATGATTTTGTATTTCTTTGCATTCCTAGTAGTTGACAATGTAAAGTTTTTTTTATGCTGTTTGTGCATATAACTTAATCTCAAATAAAATATCTATAAGTAGTTTTTTTAATTTATTCTTCATATTATTTCACATATATCAATTACTGAGAATTATAATATAATATTAATAGAATAAATTGTAGATAAAAATTCAGTGAAAATATTTTAACAAAATTATTTTATAATTAAATCTAAATTTTAAATTTCTTCATTATAGTGCATATTGCCAAAGTATCTGTAAAATTAATTGAAGGAAATATATATATATTAAAATTTTTATAACATATTTAAATTGGTGTAATTTATCTAAATATTAATTCAGTCATTAGTCAAACTATGACAAAACAGACACCCCGGTGCAAGAATTCTAATTTTCGGCAACCAATAATAAATATCTACCGTTTACAGAAACCAAATTCCAATGCCAAAATTTGGCTGTTCGGGTTAAGGTTGATGTTTTGTTTTTTAGTATTAAATTTAAAAGTGACTATATTATTATGATTATTATTATTATTATTATTATTTGTCGAAACCACTAAATATCATTGATGATCCAGTTCAGCATATAAGTGGAAGATTATAGTAAGACCAATAACTTGAAATCCATAATTGGAAAGTAGGCATCAGAGCCTTATACAAATTTCTAACTACAAGTCCAAGATGTTACCTACGATTATAGGGTTAGAATATATTAAAACAAGAAAAACAACACCTACCTAATTTCAAACAATCCAATTTGATAATAAAGATATACACAAGTAATTTTGTTCTATAGAAACTCTTTAAATTTTTCATGTGCCTAATATTTTATTTTATATCTAAATTGTATTATCTTTAGCTAGTAAAAAGCATCACTTTTTTCTTCTTCTAGCTTTGACAAACATATTATTTTCCACCATAATTTCTTAGGGCATAGCTAAAAGCCAAAATCAAAGGCCAAATACCTCGATGAATAAGTCGTCACCATAGGAACAATAAACACCAAACCAACAATTATTAGTAGGGGCGGGTATATCACCTAATATAAGTACAATCCTCGGTCTAGCTAAACGGAACAACCACCATGAGAACAACAATTATTCATAGTCTAAACATTACTGCTATGAAGAAGAATTGGCCGATGGGATATCAACAGACTGTCATGTAATGGAGAAACTGGGGATATATAAGAGAGAGAGAGAGAGAGAGAGAGAGAGAGAGGCTTCGGGCCTCCCCATATACTCATGTGCAGTCACAGATGGGCCTCTGTTTCATGCCGTGTTGAATAATGGCTTTGATTTGGTCAAAACTTACGGTTTAATGGGCCTTCAACGAAGACAATAGAGTTCACATGCTAGGTTCCCGAGCTAAAAAAAAACATGCCATGTTTTCTTTATTGACCATAATGTAACGTAATTGTCGTTTTCTGAACCCCAACGAGAAGGCGTCTTTCATTAATATACCCTGCTTCTGCCTTCTTTTTTATTTCTTTTCCTTTTGAAATAATAAAGTTTTTAATCCCCACTCGTATTACGATTGAAAACTGACAGAGCCTAACTCAAATCTACGGTGAGCCGTGAGACTTACTAAACTGTGAAACTTATGAATTGTGAATCAACTATAAAATTCAGAGGATTTTGATATTTTGAAAAGTTAAAAATTTGTTTGTAATTGATAAAAATAAGCACTTGAGGGTGTCAAAGAGTTGGATTTAGTTGGCCTCCTCATCTCGAATAGTACCAAAGGTTGTTTTACGATGAAAGTATAATTATTCTCTGATTTGGATTCCAAATAGTAACCACTTTTAAATCAAAACAAATAAAAGTGTCTTTTCAAGCTATAGAAAATATGCCTGTGATCTCTCTTTCCCCCATTGAAGAACTTAAAAGGTCCTTTTTATATACGAAATCTCAACTGCCTATGAACTCTACATATTGATCCCTATATATAGTATGTTTGTAAGTATGTGTATGTATTATTATATATATTTACTACTTAATAAAAAATTATATTGGCCGTGCACAGCTCAGTGTCGTAGGAAGAATATTATACTATTGGGTTTGACGCAATTGATACACGACATAATCGTCATTTGCATCGTAATAAAGAATTTAAATTGATTCATTGTAAGTGTAAAATTATTTACTCCATAATAAATAAATTGCTAGTGCAAGTAATGTAAATAAAATATTTCACTTAATACTAGCTAAAAGTTTAAATAATTTAATTTTAATACACTTTTGGCATAAAATTTTTTTATATTGTCATTAAATTATTATTATTATTATTATTATTATTATTATATTAATAAAAATATTTAATTCTTATAATTAGTATTTTTAAATGCCGTATATAAAATAAGATATTATTAAATAAAGGTACAAAACTTTTTATATTCACAACATACCAAAATTAATCTAAACTTTAAGCAATAATTAATATAAAATTCTTTATATTTTTTAATATGGAATTATTTATATACTATTATAAATATTCAATAAAAATTAAATCCTAATACAAAATTATAAAGGCTAATACATGTGCATGGGATTGGGTTTAGATTTCAGATGAGATTCACCAAAGATTGTCCCTAAGTCTATTGAAAACTTAATTATTATGAATATTCCTAATTAAGGGTGTGTTTGGGAAAGGAGTAAAAGCGAGGGAGAAACTTTTTATGAACGAGGTTTATTTGTAAAACTTCACATAAATCTCATTCATGAGAATTTCTCTCATTTTTACCTCTATATCAAACAAATCTACGGGAGTGTTTGGTAGACTGAATGAATTTTTACTTTTGGGAATAATATTTTCAATAATATTATTTTTGATAATAACTTTATTAGGTATATATGATATTTTAGACACATTTGGTGTGTAAATTGAATTTCTAGGAATATTTGATAAATTTTCAAAAATACTCTCAATGGAGGTGACGGCAATAGATGGTGGCTTTAGATAGTGATAGGGGTATTTTGATTTTTTTATAATAGTAAATATTCCCTTCTCATAAAAATATTAAATTTCCAAAAGTGATAATATTTTGAGAATAATTTTTCTTTTTGAAAATATAATATTCCTAAAAATATTACTTCAAACCACCTACTAAATATAAGAATATTTTCACAAAAAAAATTTCTCTTATATTAAACGCCCCCTAAGTAAAGTAGGGCAGGCGGTAGGCCCTCTATTTTCATGAATGTTACACTTATACCATTATCAGTTGAGTCGAGCCATACCAAGACAATATGGAAAAGGGGAATATAATCCCACCATTCATTTCCTTGCATATAAATATCTACCTTGTTATTGCAGCGTTTTCTTCCCATCCTCTCCCTCTTCTAGTTCCATTTCCTTTTTTTCCCTTTTTCTTCTCTTCTTTTTCTCGTCTTTCTTTCTTTAACTTTGTTTTATTGGTAAGTTTTATTTTTTTGGGTTACTTTTATCCTTCGGATATATTTCTATGTGGAACATTATTAGAAGTTAAAACTAAACTTCACAAAATATGATCAGAAAGGAGCAGTGTTGAGCTTCTGGGTTCTGAGTTGTGAGAGCTTTATTGGAGACATCTTACAATGATTCTCAACGAAGAACCAACATCCATAGGTGACGCTTGTCTTGTCTTTCATCGAATGTTTGCTATGTAAGCCGAAATTGCCAGGGCAAACAAAATGAAATGACAAAGTCTACGTACGGCAAGTCTGGTGCTTGGCTCTTCTTTCTTTTTTGTTCTTTTTCTTTTCGGTTTATTAACTCATGTCCATTTGGCTCGAGGAAGAGGAAGGGACAATGTAGAACTATCATTTAGAATTTCATGGCAAAACTATGTAAGATCTCCAACTTCTGAATAAATGTCTCAGTTCTGAGGCCTTAGGATGACGTTAAGTTTTGCGTCCTTGTTATTCTATGTTGATTTCACTTTTGTAACTCTTTTATCGCCATTACTTTCATTGCAGTGGCGTCCTTGACTTTTGCATAATGTGAAGTGAAGTAAGAGAATAAACTAGCACTTAGGGAAAAGAGGAAGAAAAACAAAAGGAATGAATTCCTTTTTCTGAATGTGTGAGTTGATTTTGTTTCATTAAATAAGTCAAATACAGAAAGAATTAAGTTATTGTGAAGAAGAGTCATTCCTATGTGGAATACATGTAAATATGCTTCAAGTGATCGTAAATATCGCACACACAGAGATCCAATTTATTGGGTCTCTGTTATTATACATTGTGAGTTCTGCATGACACATTAGCTTACCAAAATTAATGCATAAGGAAAATATTAGATATTGCATGGCGTCCAGCTTTTCCCTTTTCATGGATCGGATTATTTACCATTGATTGGGGAAAAATGCATTGTGCTGCCTCTATTTAGTTTTTATTTATAGGTATGCATAAACTTTGAAACAATTTCAAAAAAATATAATAAAAAGTTAGTATTATTCAGTAACTCTTTAGATAAAGAAAATTGGGCGGTGTCTAAAATGCTCCTCGATGGTCAAAGATACATCATGCACCATGTGATCCAATGATAAGAGATTGATGATGAAAAATACACCAAAGATAGTGTGATATATTATAAAATATATCTATCTTCTTCTCTGTTCTGCTTCTATGGGTCAATGTGCAACCTCCCCAACTTCCCCATTTCCTTTGACCTGTTGTGCTACTAAGACCAACACTCTCCCACCACTTAGGTTGTGTTTGAGAGACACTATCAACAACCATAATATAAGGTGCAACTATCATATGAATTTATTTATTAAAAACAGCATGAACAACAAAGAGCAACCACTAATAAGAACGAATTGGAACCCATAATAGCGAGCAACTCAAATAATAGAGAAAAAGCTTGTATATGGGTTGTTGTTGGTGCATGGAGAGGAAGAGAGGGCATGGAAGTGATGGGTCAGATCGAGCTTCGAGAATAAGCCTAGATCATGGTGTTGTAGTGGTAGTTGGGGCGAGGATAAAGTGGAGAAGAAAGCAGCGAGTGTAGTTAAGGTCGCCAACAGGTGAGAGAGCGGTGAAAGTGAAGAGCTTCAAGAGGTTATGTCGAGGTGCCAGATTTGCTGCTACTACCACTGCCATTGATTTCAACGACGCATTCGAATCCTTGAGCCTCCACATTGTGCTTGACCAGGTGTTTTTGGGGAGGACGTGGAGGTGAGTGATAATTCACAGCGGATGTTGAGAACAGGTGACTCGACGATAGCTATCTCTAGCAACGGTGAAGATTTGCGGTTATGGCTGGCGGTGACTTCTCTCTATTGGGAGAAGAGAGGCCATGAGATTTTTATGGTGAGACGATGAAATTTTATGATGCATTAGAGGTTATCGGTCTTACTGATAGACTATTAAATCTAAACTGCTAAATGACAAAGTGTGTGATGCACCTTTGATTCCAAGATGCATCATAGCATTCGCCACTATGATTACTCTTTAGACTATACCTACCAAAATTTAAAATCTATATTAATTGTGTCGAGCCAGATGTGTCCATGCATTGGCCAGAAAATTGAAAACTAATGCCCTATGACAATGATTGGGGACAGTTACACACTGTTTGGATTGAGAGAACATGAGCAGAAAGAAAACAGATAAAGAGAAAATGAGTGGAAAATGAACCTTTCACTCATTTGGTTTGCAAACGAAAAGAACAAGAAAAGAAAATATAGCATATAGATCCCACAAAAAATTTTTCTCTACACAGATGAGGAGAAAAGAGGGGGAGAACATTACCATTAGTTATTGCTTTCCAAATTACCCCTCTTCTTCAACCTTGTACTTGCTAACTGATGGTCACGTTAAGACAAAAGAGGGCTTTTGAATTTTTGTGAAAGCTTGTTCATTTTCCATTACAAGCAAAGCTTGTTAATACAGATGGTCTCATCTTCTAGTTTCTTCATCTCATGATAGTGTGCCTATGGCAGAATCACCACCAAGAACATGATGATGATGATGATGATGTTATCTATGGACTAGGATCTCACTTATTCATTCTATCTGATAACTACGCAAAATTGGATCTGATTTTTCTTTTCAACCTTCTGATTCTCAGATGCAAGTAACGTATTCAAAGCTGCCACCTTTTTCTTCTTTTTCAAAGACCCATTTGATTTCTTTTTTTTTTTTTTTGATGGGACCCATCTGTTTACTTTGCAGGAATAGCCATAATGAAAGCAAAGAAAGGCCATACGAGCACTTGATTACATTCTTTACGAAGTCTAAGATAATATGTACACGTAAAGGCTCACCTTTTAACTAATTAATAAATATTAGTTAAATAAGAGAAGCAAGAGATATGTAGGAATGCATGAGAATAATGCATGACAATAGACATTTTTATAAATTAATTGTTATAACTATTAATTAAATTTTGATAGTCATAAAAGCCATAATTAAGTACTAGTTTAACTTAATCATTTGATTAAAGTCATTTTATACATGAAATAAAGAAATTAGTTTAGAAGAGTGACAACAAATAAATAAAAAATTATAATAATTCTTAATATTTGTTATAAGATTTCTATTTTACTTATTTACTAAGAAATATTTTAGAGATATAAAATAAAGTCAAATAAATAATTAAATTAGATGTGAAGTTATTATAAGGGTATAAATGTTATTTAATATAATTTCATTTTCTTTTCTCTCACTTTTCTTTCAATCCAAACAAAAGAAAAAATATCTATCACTTTTTTTTCTTTATTTTTTCTTCATCCAAATAGCAGGAGAAAAAACTAACTTTTCTCTTTATTTTCTTTTCTCTCTATTTTCTTTCCTTCCATTTTCTCTTACAATCCAAACAAAGTGTTAAAGAACGCATTCCCTCTAAAGTCTACTGAAGGTTCAAACTGTCTGTTGTTGTTTCCAATCTTTCTCCAAAATAACATTCAGAAAATCTACTTCAGCAGCAATATTTTGAAGGATAAACTAGGACAAGGTACTGTCATTGGGTTTACCATCTTTCTATGCGAGAGAGCATAGAGGGTTTTGCTTGGGTGAGTATTTTGAATTCCACGATTATATCCATACCTAAGAAGAACAAATTTTGAGTTGTAACTTAATTGATATGTAGTTAATTCAAATAGCTAAACAATATATATGCTGTTAATTCAAAATTTATATGTGGTTAACATGTCTAAAACGATTGTGAAGATTGGGTGTAGTAAGAACATTCCCCCATGAATCATGACCTTGAATACTGATCCAAGTGTTGCCTGCCCTCCGACAAATTTTAGCAGCCAACATGTATCTTTATAAGGTTTTTCTTTCTTCTTGTGTTTAAATGAAGAAAAGGAATGAAGGTTTCCAGAACCACAATCAGTTCATAGGACTCCATACATATCAACAACAAAAGTCGATAAAATGTGAATAATAGTGTATATTGACTACATGTCATGTTGATTACTCTTTCCCATCTCAGCAATGACTTCTTTTGCAATTAAAAATACAACCAAGTTCTTTCCTGTCAGCGTTCGTCTTTCTCTCTACTCGCGCAAATCGCTTCAACACTCACGATCCTCTTCATCTAACACAATGGAAGTCATAGTTGCACAACCAAGCTAAATCCTACCCACACGATTTAAAGGAAAGACTTCACGCAATAAGTTAGAAGAAATACTTTCTAACTTGCTATACATTTCATCAAAAAAAAAAAAAATCATAATCAAAATATAGTGAATAGAGTCTTCGATAGTAAATAAATTAAGTGAACTTTTAATCACTTTAACACACATAATTTCACTCTTTTTCATATTTTATAGTTGCTATTATGAATAGAAACCGTTAGAGCAAAAAAGAAAAGAGTATATCATTCATCATAAAATTAGTACTTGATAGTACAATTAATTATTTCTTAAGGTGATATTCGTATATTACATTGATAGCTATTAGTATTAGTATTAACTGCCTCTCAAGGCAATTTTATTATATAGAGTTTTATATTTTTAAATTTATTTTAATAGCTAATTCAGCTAATTAACAGCCAAAAAATGTTATTTATATTTATGCATAAAATTGCTAGTTAATGGTGTAATTAACATTTTCTCACTCAACCAAGCCCAACGAAGACCCATGAAGATGGTCTTGATCTCTTCCTTTTCCTCTCGAGCCTTCAGAATGATAACGATCCTGACAGATACAAACAATCCGGTTCATCATTCTAAAGATTTTTCCGTCCTAATTGCCAAGTTAACTGATCAGCAGCTGCCATAGCACGAGATGCCGGACCAATGGAACCTTCATACCTGTAGTACTAAAGTATAAGTATGACAGAAAAGAGAGAGTAAAAGTGCATTGGTAGAATCCATTATAAACGAGCTGAATAAGAATTATATGCTTACAAAGCAACCAAGATATATGCTGCTGTTTGCATAACAATTGCACCTTCACCAGCAGGTTTTGATGTGTTTATGCACCTTGCACTAAACCAATTCTCGTGAATTGACGTAACCAAGTCTGCCATCCAAATTTTTTTTACTAAAGTATGAGAAGAGAACTACATTTCACCATAGGAGTGCATAAAGTTACATAAAACGTACAAAAAATGTAATGAATCACGTCTAGAATAACATGCACTCCCTACCCATCTGCAATCCACAACCCATCTGCAATCCACATCATAAGCTTTCAAACTTTATGCTAAATTCACGTAAAAATTAAGCAGCCCACCAAAAGGTAGAAGGCCAAAGAGAAAGTTAATTCATATTAATAAAACAATCAATCTAGCTCATATTTATTCAGCTCTTCACCATGAATCCTATGAAGTTACTAGGGGTGTATAGAATTAGTATTAGTGGATGAAGTTGGAACTCGGGTCCAGACTTATATTCTTTGTAAGTTCAATCTAATTGTTTACAATCTACCATGTGTCCCACAATCACAGGGATTTGGACTAGCAGATAATATAAACTAGCCGCATATGCACATACACACACACACTAGCATGCTACAAGTACATTTCCCTTTTTTGGTTCAACGTATACTTAAATGTTCAAGCGGAAATTTTCAGTCATGTCTTGTCAAAGATTGCCACATATGCTAAAGCATAAGCTCATTTCCTTTCTTTTGTTTCAAAGTATATTTCCTTTTTTCAACCAACCTCTTAAAACACTACAAGATGGCATCAAACAGTTCACAACTGCATATAGAACACCATTTATTACTGCTCACCATTGCACAACCATAAACAAGCATCAAGGCCATTTCAAAATGTGGGAGAATCCTTAAAGAGTATATTCTTCAATATTCAGCAATTTCAAAATGACTTTACAGCACATGGCATAAGAAAGGAAGTTGGAAAAACAGAAATACCATGACATCCCCATCCCCAAAAGTAAGCAGCAAGTAATTATATAGGGAAATTAATGGAAGCTAAGTTGAGGCTTACACTCATTGGACCCAATAATGAAGCTCTCTGACTGGAGTTTATTCCGTTTGATGAAGTCTACAAAGTGACTCAATTCAATGGGATTGGCTTTTATTCCTTCTTGTTCAGCACTGCCAGCATCCAGTAGCCCAATTGACAAATCCGATAGTGTAGAAAGAACAAAAAGAAAATTCCAATATGCAATAGAAGTTAAGCCAGTTTAAGTAATTCTTTTTGAAAATTTTCATAAACAAGTACTTCAACTTCTTCAACCAATGAGAATAATAAAAAGATATTTTCAAAAAAAACCAAAGGAAAAATTACAGAACACCTTATGGACAATGTTACAATTTCTTATTTTTGTTTTAGGTTAAGATAAAACAACAATGTAACAACAATTTATCTGCTCTTACAATAGCCAGAACAGCTTCTGCATAACAGCATTGATGAATCAATACTGTGACACTAACCAGGAGATTGAATTTGATCCTAAGGAACCAAGTGTTTATAAACTGCTGAACAGGAATGAGAAGCAACACGACTCGATGTAGCTCTTGGAACTTAATGAAGAAGTCAGTTTAGCATATTTCAAATGACAATAGCAGTCCTTGTTTGCACATTCAAGTTACAAGTAGTTAAGGGTTGCCTATAGAGCATATTTAGAAAGTCTAATACTCCATCCAAAATAGCTAAATTTGCACTAGTATCAATGAAAACTGATTATTATCATAAATTGGTATTATCCTGGAAGCTTCAGACAAGGTATAGATAAAGGACCAGAAGTAGTTCCATATGAAAAGAAGTTCTCAAATTTGAAATCTAACAGCTCCAAACATATAGACTTTAGACAACAGACAACAGTTTTATGGTTTATTCATCTTAAATCTATTTCTCATTTCAAAAACAATAATACATCAGTTAAAATAAACATAAAATTCATATCAAGAATTAATCATAATCCTCCTTACATGGTAGATAACAAGCGAGATGGCCCAGTTGGATCATAATTAATCAGCAAAGCAGCTTTTAAAGGATGACCTAGAAAACACAAGGATCAGATGAATGTCACCATTATACAAATATTTTTAAATTAATTAAAAAGAACAATGAAATAAACAGCTTAATACACAGATGCTTATGTGCATCACTTGAAAGCTAAATCTTGCTCACCAGAATGACCAATGTTAGCAGAAGCCCACTTATCCCATGTTTTATGCACAAAAGCCCAATCCATCACACCTAATAAGAAATTCAAAAAAAAAAAGGGGCATTCCATTATTTAGCTAGCAAGTGTTGAGCAGAAACTCACTTCGTAACCGAAAATCAGTTATGCATCTCAAATACATGGGTTTAAGATGGCATTCCATTAAAATAAGTAAATCAAAATCAGAAAGGGAATAGAAAAACCTAATAATGGAGGTGCCAATTGGGCATGCTCAGAAACGACATACCGTAGATTTCTGTAACGCTCAAATGTGCTGTAGCACCAATTATTGAAGAGACGATGTGACTGACACTGACCCAGTTGTGCCGCTGATGATGCTGTGCACTGCGCAGCGTGAAGCTCTCAAGTCTCACCGTGTCCTTGTTTGGTGCAGGGGATTACTCATAACTAGTAGAAGTAAATGGTAGGAAAAACCACTATTTTGTCTTGTTCGGGTTACGAGAAGAAAACCGCAAAGGGTGAGAATAGGAAAGAAAATTAGGCGCCGGGGCGCGGGGCCTTGAGCAAAAGTTTTTCTCCTCCCGCGGCAACAAAAAAAAAAAAGGGAGGTTATCTTTTCCACATTTTTTTTGGGATGAGGGAGGCCCATAATTGATGTCGTGAAGCCCAAGATGGCCCAGGGAAAGGGGATGGAAAATGTCAGAATGATGCATATTACGTTTGAAGAGTTTTACACTCTTGAAAAAACACTCTTTAAATAAAAAAAAACAACGCGACGCTAAAAAAAAAACTCTTGAAAAAAATTAAAAGAGTTTTAAATTCACATATCTAACAAATTTTGCAAATAAACTACACTTTTCTTTAACGGTACAACCATACCTGTTTTAAAGGCTTCCACAATTGATTTTAGTGGAAGCAAAAAAATTTTCCTCCCACAAAAAATGTCTTAAAAAATGTGATTTTACATTAAAATGTGTTTTTCTCTCTTGAAAAACATAAATATCTAGTGAAGTGATTTATTATATTTATTCATTATTTAAGGATAAACTTGTTATTTCATGTATTTATATTGTTGTGTATTCATTTGGTTTACAATTATACCTTAAAAGCTTGCTATTATTTTTTAAAAGGAAAATAATAAATTGCCCAAAAGAAATCTCAAAATTGTTCAATAAAGTTAGAGCTGAAAAGAAATAAACTAGATTTAGGCTACTAAAGTCGGGTTCTATATCAATACTCTTCATAAAAGTCTGTTCATAATAAATTATATCATACATTGACAATTGATTAACCAAACTAATCGACCCTTTGATGAAGCAAAGTAATACCTCCTGACCTATGACAAATAAAATTAAAAGATTATGCTAGTCTTGGATCCGTACATAAGAATTTAGAAATGCCATATTTGTTTTTCATACCACTAAGAACTATAACATATTAAGAAAATTGGACTTTCCACTCCTGAACTATATATCATATGCACTTTAACCTCTAAACTTTAAAAATATGCATATCGACCCCTTAAACTTTCACGAATATGCATTTTAATCAAAATAAATATGCTATATCTCCCTAAATTTTGGACAATATGCAAATCAACATCCTAAACTTTCCTAAATATGTAATCCCATACCCCAAACATTCTTGAATATGTAATATTTTTGTTAATAATTGATAAAAAATTAACAGAAAAATCAATTTACACACATTTAAAAAAGTTCAGGAAATCAATTTGCACATTTTTTAAATCTAAGGGCTAAAGTGCATATGATTTATAATTGAGAGTGATAAAATGCAATTTTCCCTTAACATAATTCCATCTGAGGTATTAGGTATACCTCCTTTACCATTTTGGTCCAGTTCACCTCCTCCACATTGACCAGGGAAGAGACATACCAGGATATATCCCATAAATATTGTCTTTCCACTAATCACTTTAGATTCCTTCGCCTTCAATGATTGGAAAAGCAACAGCAAACTAGGCCAAGATCTCACAAGGCATGACTGGTGGTATTAACATTTAACACATCACATATCAATTGAAGCAGGGCTAGCATATTTCATCTCCTACCCAATTGGCTTTGCCCTTTGGACCAATTGGCCCCTCCTCACCATAAAGCTCTGTTGGAAACAATTCAAATAAGTTCTCCACAGAAAATCTAACAAACATAGGCAGCATATCTATCAACTTGTCTATCTCAGAACGTGAGTCATACACTATGGTAGGACCCCACTCTCTCATGTACTGTAACCAACATGGTTCTTTAATGGCTCCCTTGCCAAGATACTCAGCCGCAACAATCTCATATTTTGTGCTGGAATCCACAATAAGTTCACTTCTAGCTGCATCATTCCGTGCTCCAATAAGTTTGGATGGACCCTGAATGTAAGTCCCAGGATGAGGGAAGCTTGCATGGCCATGTTTTGAGGAATAAACAATTGGTTTGTTCCCCTCAATGAACTCCAAATTGAATGCATCTAGCCATTCGCCTCCGCTATGCTGAGAGAAGAACACTGACGACAGCTCTCCAGTGAAGTTGCTTACACGAAGAGTAAAGTGCTCCCAGTCACCTACATGTTCACCTACCTTATCCATCTCAATGTTCACCAATCCCACTTTAAGGGTGGCAGGTCCATTGAAGGGACAAAACACCCACATGGCTATATCAGTAAATGTTCCTCCCAATGCTGGTTTTACATGAACATAGAGTTCTGCACTCTCTATGTTTCCCTTCTTTAGATTATCTCTAGCTTCATCATCAGTAGGCAAATCTATCCAAAATGCACCATCATTTGTTCCGCCACTAGGTAAGTTTGAACCCTGATAATCTATAGCCTTACCCTTCTCACTACCTTGTGAATACAGAAGTGCTCCATTTTTGAAAAACCACTGCACTGATGATGGCAAGTATATATCATCAGGATGGAAGTATACAGTGGGACCATAATGCTCGATAAGTGCATGAATTTGATTTATATTTGGCATTGCATGCAAGGTGGAATCGAGATTCCTCAAGCAAGCAATATCGAACACCATTCCAGAATCAACATAGGTGCTGCAGAAGAATGTCCCAACAGGTACACCTCTACTCAACATCCCTCTTTTACAAGGCCTTGTGTTCCAAACATGAAATGTTGAAAATTTTGAGTTCATTGTTAGTAATAGATCAGAAGTCTCACAAGTTTCTGTCAAATCTGCTCGCACGCATCTAACTTCTTCAACTTCAGGTTCATCTGGTTTGCTAGTAACCACTATGCCCAAGGCTTTATAACCCACTGGAGGATTTGGCAACCAGAAATAACCACATCCATCATCTGGTGAATCAGCACTCCATATTAAAGAGTAGTTAATTGGCATTTTTAGAGCTGGAGATTCTAGCATGGAGCCTTGGGAAGAGCGATCATCTTCGGGTTCAGAAGAGGTTTCACAGGCCACAAGAACATGTCCTCTCAATGGCTGGTCATTGGACTGGCAGTAGTGACCAAGGCAGAAAAAACCATCTGGAATCTCCAGAGGTCTGTAAAATATGGAACCCTGTGTGCAGCTCCAAACTCTCTCAAACTTGGTTATTTTTAATACTTCTAATTTTCCAAGACTGATTCTTCCACTTGCAAAACCACCACCTGACACAAGATTATTCGCAAGATTAGATAAACCAAGTAATTATGCCACAATAGCACAGCAACAGAAAGTCAAATAGATAGTAATAATTCAACTTCGATGTATGTAATAAGATCTCCGACATGGCATTATACTAGCCAATTTTACAATAAAGATGTGTCATTTGATGCATTAATTAATATTGCTCAACCTTGAACAAACATCATGAAGCACAAGCTGCACAAAATAAGAAGTCTCACAGTTGTAATCGACAAGATTTTCATCCTGTGGAGTGAAGATAAGTAACGATGACACAAACAAGATCTTTTTTTTTTTTGGTTGCCACAGAGTAGTTGTGCTAACTTTCCTGAAAAGCCTTTTAGTTCATTTCAATAATTTTTACTGTAAATAGAAAAGGTATAAAAGAATATACCCAATCAATATCAGCGTATCACCACATCCTCACTCCTCAGGGCATGCAATCAATCATGTAAAGCCAGAAACAGCAGAACTTCACTAACATTTAATTGCAAATAAATAATTGTTTCTTAAAGCTTAACACAATATGACAAAGAAAATAGAAGGGCCAGAGTTTCTGATCTAATTATCTATGCAGTTAATACAAATTTCGCACCTTCTGGAAACTCCGGCTCCTGAATACAGTTATACGGTTATGACACCAAAAAAGTTTATCAAATATGATCAATCAAGAGATATAAAAGACGTTTCTTTCATTTTTTTGTGTGAACAAAACAAATTCGCAAAAATGAGAGAGAGAATTTAATAGCTGAATGTAGAAGGGAAAGATAACAGTACCAAATTCCTAATGTTCCACCATCCCCCACGAGCGGTCCCCCAAAAAAAAAAAAAGGTTAAGACAGAATTAGAAATATGAACTAATCCTAAGGCTCATAAAGTAGCAAAGCTGTTGGATCCCGATGGATATATATAAATTAAATTAATCATATGCAACGTATTATTTGCATATAAGCCAATTCTAATAAAAAACAAAGTGCGCATATTAATTAATTAATTAATTAATACACAGAAAGGCATGCATACCTTGTGGCCATTGTGGAAGAGGTGCAGGGAGAGAGAAGGGCTCTGGATCAGAAGAGTAGAGTTCAGGGACAGTATTCCAGCAAAAACACTCACACCCAAACATCTCTTTTATATATATATATATATATATATATATATATCAGCAAAGCAGTGAGAGAGAGAGAGAGAGAGAGAGAGAGAGGTAGCTGAGTTATTCTACGGAGTCCCTGCTTTTTTCATAGTCCTACAAATTTAGAGTGGAACGTTTCTCTTCTCTCCACAACTCTCAATCAACAAGGCAGTGAAAGAGAGAAACGCAGAGAGAGAGAGAGAGAGAGAGAGAGGCTTTCCTTGCCTTCAAATGATGTCTAGTCTATGGTTTCTTTTTTTTTTTAATAATTATTTGGGTCAGATAGTTTCTGGTTCCTAGTAAAGAATAGTCTTGTCGTACGTAGTCACCCATCTTTTTCTCTCTCTTCCCCATGTACCGGCACGTTGACAACAAGCCACCAGCCCCATAGCATTGGAGAGAAGAAGATGATGCTAGTTTAATTTAATTCGCTTTTAATATCTTACCGACTAACCTTCTAATTTTGAAAAAATAATTTTAAAATTTAAATTTTGCATATAGTGAAAAATTAATTTTTAAATTATTCTTTTTAGTTCCTAAAAAATAAAAATAATTTTTTTATAATTTTAATTATTTTTAAAAAATTATTTAAATGTATAAAATTAATTTTTTAATAAAAAATTATTTTTTATCAAAATAATTACAAACAAATACACTCAAAAAGTGGATACAAAAATCAATTAGTGAATATTTATTTTGATATATATATATATATATATATATATATATGCTTCATTTTATTTTTAAATTTATAAATTGTGATTTAAGTTAATTTTTTAATAATTTTACGTTAGTCCTATAATTTTCATTCTAAAAATTAATTTAAATTATTTTTTATAATTTTAAAAACCAAATCGTTACTATTTTAAAAATAAACATTCTATTAAAAATGAACACTCATTCAAAGAGAAAGTTACCAAACTTTAGTTACACTCAGACGTTAAATATGTTTTGTGTCTTTTTTTAAAAAAAAAATATTTATTTTTATATTTACATTTTATGTTTAAATAATATTATTTAAATATAATAACACTCACAATAATTAACCCAACAAAAACTAATCTCATACAAAAAAAAAATCACTAAGTCAAAAGAGCAAAAAACAAAGAAGAAAGTGAAGTTCTCCTGCCAACTTGGACCAAAATGAAGTGGAAGCCAACAACACGGAAGGGCCATTTTTTTTTTTTTTGGGTTGGAAAGGCTTTTTATTTATGTATGGCAGTGGTTGAATTGATAGTCGTTGTCACTATGAATTTGGATACACGACACTAAAGTGACGCATTAGGAGTGCAGTCATCTGTTGCACGTTGGAACAAAAATTAATAATTATTAAATATATTATTTATATATAATTTATCTCATATTCTGAATCAATATATTATTTATTTATTATTAAATGAACATAACAATTAATTTAGGCAGAGGTCACACACTCATTTTGTAAAATTATATCAAAATATCATTTTTCATAATTATTATCAAAGCCAACAGCCGCCCAAACCCCACTAGACTTTGTGGGCTTGTATGTGTCAGTGTATTTGGTTTTGGGATTGTAAAATTGATTTCTGGTAAATTTATTTTTATAATAATTGATTTTAGCTAACAATAATTTAAAAATAAAGTAATTTATATTTAATATTTTTATTTTAAAATAATTTTAACAAAATTAATATTATTAAAATAATAGTATCCAATAAAAAAGTAAAATATTCACGATAAAATCAATTTTGAGTGAATAATAAAAAGTAAAATCAAATACTTTGAAATAAAAGTAAAATCAATTTAATGTTCTCAATCTCCCGTTTGATGACTCACCAAAAACTAAAGTTCAAATTTACAATGGTCTAGTCCAAAATTTGGATATTGATGATCCAATCAATTTTAGCCATTGAAATATTATTAAAATAAAATGAATGGTTTAGATGGTCTAAGGTAGACCTTACATGTAACAATAGAACTTTAGACTGGTGAAGAATCGGTAATTGAATTAATGATTTAAACAATAAAAATTAAAGCCTTTTGAAATGTCCAAAATGAACTCTTTGTGGATGAATGTTACGAAACTGCAAGCATGAGCAATTGGAGTTAGACAACGAGTAATAAAAATAATGTTTACTATATTCTGATACATTCAATCAAAATATATGACATTATATTTTAATATAATTTTTAATTTAAAAAAAGAAAATGGATACTTTCCTATGGAATTAAACTATAATTTACAAACTATAAATAAACACACTTTAGTGTTACTGAAAATGGTGAGCTAACAAAAGTTAATTATATTATATTATGCATACAATAAATACTTCCTAATCAATACGTTAGATTCTCATACATCTTCAAAATGTCAATAATTAACGGTTTAAAATATGGATTGTAAAGTTAAAATGCTTAACTCAATGATTTAAATGTCACTAACACAATTTTTTTTTAATGAATGTGACATCATGACATTCTAATGCACTAATGTAATGTTAATATTTCACCAAAGTCTTGTTACATGCAAAATTTTAAAGCCCTAAAAAATATATAAAATTTTAGAGAATTTCTAGGATCAAAGAATTTCCATCATTAAGTTTCACGAAGGTTAAAGAAAAATTAGGTTCTCAAAAATTTTCTGCAAGAACCCTAGTATCTAATGAGGTATGAAAGTTTTACACTTTCATTATCCATTGAAGAAGACCAACAAACATAATTGAATAGATCAATTTACATTTTGTTATGCATTTGATAATATGTTTAGTAGCGCTTGAGAGATGATAATTTATTTGTTGTTTTTTTTTCTCATTTTGCTATTATGAATTTTTTATTGTATTTTTTTATTTCTTTTTATCCTTGTTAGAGCCTGATATTTGTTTAGAAATATAACTAAAATAATATTTATAAAAGGTTGAATAACTTTCCCCTATTAACTAGTTTTTAGAGTTGAGTTAGGCTTATTTAATTCTAAGATGATATAAGAGGATGTCTAGTCCTTGTATATCTTTGGGTTCCAAAACATTGCATACATAGACTAATAAAAGAAATAATATAGATTTATAATAATGACATATAAATTTTGTTTATGTCAATATTTAATTTTGTAAAATAGCATTTAAAGAAATAATATTGACAAAAAATGAATGCTTTTTTTTATAAAAAATAAATAAAAGTACACCCAAAAAAATTAAAAAAAAATATGATGCTAGATTACAGGTACCTATAGGTTAGTCCAATCTATTTAGACCGAGACCAATTAGGCTCACTAGTTATAGCAAATATAAATGAGCCAACATAATATTGGGCTGAGCCCTTTAGGCCCAACCAATTTGGACCTGCTAATTAAATGGTGAAAGCCAACTTATAGCTAATGTTAATGAGCCAACATAATATTGAACCGACCTATTTAAGTTTAATCCACAAACTTAAACAGACTAACATAATCTATTTAGGCTCCACCAGTTTAAGCCTGGCCCAGATCTATTTGGGTTCACTAGTTAAATAAGTCATGTTAGACTATAGCAAATGTTAATAAGACAACATAATATTGGCTTGAGTTGTTTAGACTCAACCCATTTGGATCTGCTAGTTAAATAGATTAAGTCAATCTAGAGCAATTTTTTTTTTTTGATATATTGGCGATAATGAGGTTTGAATCCAGGACTTTATGTAAATTACTAAATCATTTATCATTAGATCATTCTAGTGGCTTAACTTATGACAAATATTAAACTTTTTAAATGATTTGATTCATAATTATTAATAATTAAATTTTTTTAAAATTTTATGCAAAATATATTTAAATTATATGTCATACTACAATTGGTCCAACTCAGCATAAGTTTTAAATTTTATAAATTTCATTGGTTCCGTAGAAAGCCTCTCCTAGAAAGTTTTATAATATTATTTATAATATTTTAAAATAATTCATTCATAAAGATACATAAAAAATCATTTATAATGATTAATTTATAAATTATTAGAGCAATTATTTAATAATTATAAAAAAATAATTAAAAAGCTACCAATTCTCACACAATACAATAAGCTTTTGATAACAAGGGCAAACTTGTAATATGGCCTCTACAATTGGTTTAATGATCTTTGTATATTAGATTATCTAATGGCTACCGAATAAAAGCTGGCACATTAATGTCCAAATTTTGGACTGGGCCATTGTAAATTTGACCAAAACTAGAAATCTCCCATTTGGTGTTTTTGCATCCAAGCGCACTATTGCTCAGTTCAAAAAGAAAAGAACATGTCAGACATTGCATTCCACACATCTAAACAAGTGTGTGTACTATCATTGTTGGCATTTATATGAGAAAACGATTGTCCACTACCAAGTTACAAATTCAAGGTTATTATTTTTCTTTTGAAAAGTGTTTGAGGGACTCATTTTTTATGGGACACCATGTCAACTCACACCCTATCCACCATTGAATGGGGTGTGGATTCTACTTAAATGAGACTCACACTCTATCCAATGGTAGATGAGGTATGAGTCAGCACGGTATCTATGAAAAATGAATTTCCCTAACACTTCTCTTTTCCTTTTTGTTCTTGGAATGCACAGTGAGGTTAGTAGAGAAAATAACAAAAGTGATAGAAATTTAGAGGATCCATCTAACATGGGAAGAGTTAGCTCAGAAACTATGAGGGTCCTTGTAAAATAAAAAATAAAAAAAAGGTTTTTTTTTATATTTCTATAAAATTCAAGAGTATTAATATCTTTTAATTATTTATGATTAAAAATTTATCACATATTATTAACTTAAATTACTCAATTTTTAAAATTATTTTTAATTATATTTAAGATCTATGATTAAATTATAATTATTGAATATAAAAAAAATACCAATATCCTTATAAAAACAAGGATAACAAATGAAATCTCACAAAAATAATTCAAGACAATTTTTTTGGTTCTAATCTTTCTCCTTCATCAATCTTTTCCTTCCTCCTCCCTCGTTGCAACTCTCTTTCGGCAACCACACCATTGCCCCAAGCGCCAGACCCTGGCCACCGCCCACCCCCTTCCCTCCTTCCCTCCTCTGCATTCCCCACTACCCCCTTAATCTACTTCCTATACTTCCCTCAAAAGCATGCGATTGTGAAAGTTGGCAATGTTCATAGTTGGTTGATTTTCTGGGGTTTTTAGAGTTGGGATTCGACATCATGACTTTCTCAAGCAACATAGCTAGTTACTTTATTATTTATTTTTACATTTTTATTAATAAAGAATGCATTTTGAGTTAGCATATTACAAGCTACCTAGATCCTTTTTTTCTTTTTTTCCAGTAGTGCCACAAAGGCAAGGAACACAAGTAAGCAACCAACAAGTTTTCAATTTGGTTTCTGTCACAAATGATGGATGCATATTGTTAACTTGGGCTCATGTTGTTTATACCTAAAAAGTTTTCAGTTTTATAAGCAGGGGGTTTTGATTGAGTGAAAGTTGGGCACCAATAGAGAGGAGCTAAGCACTAGCAAGGTGGGGTAGACGGGGCAGCATTGTAGGGTGGTGGTGGCCCTAACGGCAGCAGATGGCACTAGGGATATTGGGTGGTGGGAGGTGATGTAGAGTGACTAAAATAAAAAAAATTATAAAAGTGAGGGATAAAATAGGTAAATCACATGTAATATCTTTTTAAAATATCAAAATATGCATACAAATTTTTATAAAATTATTTTTTATATAGTAAAATATATAAATCTCAGCCATTGGTCAATTTTTTGATGACTAAAATTCAAGGGTCATCATAGTCCATAAATTAAACACTCTATTGTAGAAGGCGCCATAATTAGAAAAACAGATCCATGACTCAAAGCCATATCAAACCTTTTGCATTATTATTCGAACACATATTTTTATTTGTAAAATTTTTAAAGTAGTGGGCGATTAAATCAAATACGTTTACTAATATAACAATATATGATTAGATATTTGTATAAAATATTTTTACTTTCATCATGTATATCCAAAGATAACCAAAAGTATTCTTGTAAAAAAAAAAAAAAAGATGACCTAAATATACTCGATTTGATTTTAACTGTTTTTTTTTTAGGGCAAGCTACATGGGTATAGAGAAATTATTGTGTGGTCTAAGGATGTACAAAGGACGAGTTGGGCTAGGTTCAATTGAACCCGATCGATCCCTTTTTTTAATCGGGTCATTTTTCTAAATCTAGATCTGACTTGATAATAACTTGACTAAAGACCAGGTCAACTAGGATTTTAATCAAAATATGCCAATTTAGACATTATACAGAATAAAGTTATAAAATTTTAGAAGAAAGAAACAAAATGTAAGAGATATTTTATAATATATATTTCAAACCAAATTATATCAATACAAAAGTGATATCATATATTGTCTAAAATGTATTGATTGAAGTCTAAAAATCTTATCATTCATTACTAATATTTTAAAGAATGCAATTATTAAATAACTGTGTGATATCGAGTCGGGTTGGGCCAACTAGAAATATGACCTGAATCCAACCCAAAAATGCATCAAGTCAATTTTTCAAGACCCAAACCCGATCCAATAAGCATCGGGGCAAACCAAGTTATTGGGTCGGGGCTGGATTTGACTACCCCTAACATGATCATAAAGCACTTACTTAGATGGATTATGCTCAATACAATAATAAAGTAGCATTTTAACATTAAATGTGATAAGATTTATATTTTTATTTAAAATGTCAAATTTTTAATTGAATAAAGTCTGTGTTCTGAAAACCAGACTGGACTAGTCGGTTCGATCGATCAAACTTGGAATTGGACTATGCCAAAATTCAATTGCTCAAAAATCGGATATATTCGTCAAAACTCGGTAAACCGATTGAACCGAAGCCGATTTAGGCAGTCATCGGTCCATTGAAAAAAGTTGAAATTTTTTTTCCTATTGTGCGGCAGCTACTCCCACAGCACAGCGTCTCCATCATCCTTCCACTGCTCATACGACACTACTTTTAAAATTTTTGTCAAACTTCTTAGGCTGGAGCTACTAGGTGGCTTTGCTCATCAATGCATGGAGAAGTACAGTGAAAAGGAAAAGGGGAAAAGAAAAAACAAGAGAGGGGAAGAAAATGAAAAAAAACGTGAGTGAGAGAGAGACAGGAATGACTAAATGAAAGAGGGAGGGTGAATAATGTGGTAAGGGGCGACTGTGCATTTGCCTTAGACATCTACGATTTTTTTTACTATGTTGGATAAAAGACTAAAAGGGTAATGGGTAAAGTGGTGGTGGGGCCCATTCCCAGTTTTTGGTTTGTTTGCTTTACCTCACCTTTAGATTGGATTTTATTTGTTAACTTTGAAAACCCGTGAGGTTACAACCAAAAAAAAATAAATCATAATCTAACATATTTATATGAATAAAAATGTAATTGGTTTTTATTAAAAATAAATTAATTATTAAACACTAGTTGAATTGGTTGAATTAATAAATCTCTGAACTAGTATTTTATCTGAATCGATGTCTGGTCCAATTTTCAGAACCTTGGATAAAACACAATCTACCTAAGTGTGAATACCATATTTTGTCCGAATCATTTTTCAAAAATAAGAAAATAAGAAAATAAAAAAATAAAATCAAAATTATATCAAATCACATCTATTTAGTATCAATTAGTTTAAATCAGCATCTTTTAATTTTTTAATTAGTGTCCATCAAGCATATCTTAATTTGTCAATTTGTGTCAATCAATATCTCTTAATTTATCAATTTGTGTTAATCAAATCAAATCTTACAATCAGCTTCAATTTAAATTATTTTATCATTAATTCTATTTATTTTCAAGCATATATAAATAGGTATCAAGTATGAACAATAAAGAGGAATTTTTTTTGAGTTTAATTGGTATCTTGTTGTGATTAGTGTAAAAGCAGGTTTCTGTTGTCAACCAATAGAAATAGGGGAAAGTGAGAAATCATGGTGGGTCCCTCATTATAATGGGTAGTTATTTATGTGAGTTGGCACTTTTTACTATTTCTATTATTGACGATGTAAACTGCTTTCTACTGTCGATTTAAATTAAATTCATTTTTTTTAGCCAAAAAAAGAATGAGACAACTAAGAGCAATTGTGAGAGTGGGTACGTGAAGTAAGGGTGTTCAAATCCAATCTAATTTAATCAAAATCGTTGAATCAATCTAATTCAAACCAAAAATCGATCAAAACCACAAAATTTTGAATTGGATTGGATCTTATTTTTCATAAACCGCTTAAATCGAATTGGATTTCAGATTTAATTTTCAAAACTGATCCAATCCAATCCAAACTAAATAATACCATCTAATATAATTTTTTATTTTTAATTTTGTACTTGTACTTATAATAATTTTAATTTATCACATAATTTTCTATATTTATATGTCATTTTCATTTAAATATCATGTTATGCATATTATATTAGTTATTTTTATTTTTATGTTTATTGATTTATTTTATTAATTTAAGTTACTTTATATTTATAATATTCTATACTTAAGATGATCTTTTATAAAAAACTAATTAAATCGATCCAATCCAAATCGCTATATATTTTATTATTTAGATCAGATAAATTTTTTACTCAAAACTGATCAAAACCGCACCATAAACATCCCTAGCGTGGAGCATAAGAGTAGCAAGCTCCATCTTTGGTATTTCTCACTCGGTCAACAGGATAAATTGTACTATCTCTAATTTATTTATCCAAATACATGTGATATTTGTCATTATTATCTTATAATACACAAAGTTAGACAAACACATACTCTGTACTGTTATCAACTTTGCAAGTTATTGGGCATTGATCACGTTCCTTATCCATCTCGTTCATGATGAAGCCAATCTTGCGGTTTGCAAATTTTGTTTTGGATTGTTAAGAGCATCATTTATAATGTATCATCCACTACCTATGGTGTTCGCATAGCTCCTGTATTTGTGTATTGCCATTCCTTTTAAATGGCATTGTGTTGGTTATATTTTTTTTTATGCCTTTTCTATTTTTTTCTTTTCTTTATTTTGAGATTTTGTCTCATTTAACAACGTTACATTGGTTTCTATTCCTTACATATATAAGTGAGGTTATTTGAGCTTGGATTATGGTGCGGGCATGTTCAGCTCTCGATGAATGTATTTTTCTTTTTTTTTTTTTCCCTCGTTTCAGATTTTTTGTTAAGTTTTATCCAAACAAGCTCATGGCATGCTTTATGCTATGGTTCTAAAATAATTTTTCTTATATATAAAAAGTAAAATAAATTATTTTTAATTCATGTAATAATCTCTAACATTGATATATGAGTTGACCATCTTCAAAGATTATGAAAATTGTAAATGTTTATTGTATAATTTATGTTATCCTGAATCCTGTGTAAAAATGGATTATTCTTTCTTTTTTATCTAATTTTTATTTTTTAAAATAAAATTCACTCAACACATAATTATTTTCTACAAAAACTATGTGATTTTAAATTCCTCATTGCACAGGAAGATATGTAGAAGTAGATAACCTCCGTCAAGCCAAAAAAATTAAATTTTCTTAAATTTTTGTTTCTTCTTTAATTTTAACTCCTTAAATAATTATAATATTAATTTTGCTTTCTTTTTCTTTTGTAAATAATTATTATGTTAATTTTTGTTTCTTTTGTAATTAATTGTATATTATTCTTTTTAGAAATAATTATCATATCAATTTTGTTTTTCCTTCCTTTTTTAAATATTTATCATATTAATTATGTTTTCTTTGTCCTTTGTGAATAATTATTATATTTTAAACGAAAAAAATAAATATTATTAAGATTATTAATTAATTTACATAACAAGTTTTAGTGTAACTGTTATAAAATGAATGTATTAGGGGTGTAATGAAATTAAGTTTTCACCTTTCCATATATATAAATAGACTCTCGAACCTAATCTCTTTAAAAAGACTAATTTTACAAATTTAAAAGATTTTTCTAATTTTTTTATAATAAAAATTGGTGGCAATTCTAATGAAATTATTATTTTTAATATTTTTATTGCTTCCCATCATGGTGTTCTCCAAGCACATTGTGACACTAAGTATCCATATAATAATTTGTCAATGAGCTTGTGCATGAAACTTAGTATGTGTTTGATCATGTATTTATAAAATTAATTCTTGATAAAATTGATCTTATTAGAATTAATTTTAGTTAAAAGTAATTTTAAAATAAAATTATTTATATTTAGTAATTTAAGTGATTTTAATCAAATTAATATTATTGAAATAGCATCCAAAGAGAAAGCAAGAATTTTTTACTTTAGTCAAAACCTTCGTTTTGTAATGGCATCAATTGTGAGAGGGTGACAAAAAGCAAAATCAAACATAGTGAAAAAAAACAAAGGTTAAATCAATTGTGGGCTCTCCACACCCCAGTTTGAAGTCTTTCGCTGTGAATCCAAGCACACTATTATTAATGGCTGGCCTTGCTTTGAGAATCGCGTCAATTCAATTCTTGAGCCCATTACCAAGTTCCAGCAAACTCAATTCGCATGCATTTATTTACCTTGTAATTTTTAATTGGTGATCCGATAATTTATCCAGATGCTTATATGCCATTGGGAGACGGTTGGAATCAGATTAGCGATTCTAACAAACAAACAAATGTGTTTATTTGACAGTTTTTGGGTAAAAAATTATTTTTTTATTGAAAAAATTTAATTTTTAAATATTTAGATAATTTTTTTAATTATATATAAAATTTAAATTTAAAAATTACTTTTTTAAAAATCTAACCAATCGGACCCTTAAAATTGTAAAACAATACGCAAAAGCATTGTCATAGAACAAAATTTCAATTAAACAAAATAAAAAATCATCCAATAAATAATTAAAAAATTACATTAATATCGGGTAAGCAAAACCCAGTATATATAACCCATTCAATCGAATGTCAATATACACTTGTTGACATAAAAAGTTAAGGGAAAAAAAAAGAATAAAAAAATGAGAAAGTGGAGGAGATCCTCTCTAACGGAGCTACGCGTCCTTCTGCAGCTGCATCTACATCCAACCAATTAATCCAAATTGCGAGGGTCCAAATCCCAATTTACAGCACCTTCAATCCCACGGCCACATCACGCGTAGGGGCCAGTGTATGGGCAAGCTAATGTGCAAAGTAGCTAATTAATTAAGTAACCTGTTCAATCTGCTGTTCCTTAATTAATTAATTAATTACTTAATCCATTAATTAATCAAACGGAGGATTCACCGTAAGTGAGCTCTGATGCACTCGTTAGATGAGCCTTCCCACTCCCATGATGCCTCTTCTTCCGGTTACCCCCACCGCAAGTAATCGAAATCTCACACCCAAACACCGTCCCAAAACACGAGAACAACCCGTTGCGCCGGTTGCCGGTGGGGCGCCTCGGTGTTTGGCCAACGCGCTTCGGCGTTTTGAACTTCTTCATCTCAATCTCACGCCCATGCTCATGCTCTGAATCGCGATCGTACGCAGGGGTAAGCTCCGTTCTCCATCTCTCTATCTTCGTCTTTATCCCTTCCGTGCTGTTATGCTCCGACCACTCGTCGATCGCCGAGCTCTCCGCCGTCCGCTGCGGCGCCGGCATTGGATACAACCCCTTCGCTATCGCCGCCGCCACTACCGAGGGCGATGGACCTACATCCGAACACAGCGAACCGTTCGCGTTCACAACTACACCGCCTTTCCGCGGAACACCAACCTCAGAGTCATTTCCATCGAGGACATAACTGTTCCCCTGTTTTCCCGCTCCGTGGTAGGTATAATCATTGATCGTTGAATCGTTTTTCTCGCTCTGGCATCTCTGCAGCGTCAAGAGCTTCGAATCGGTGGCGGCATTGTCGTGGCTTTCGACGTCGTCGTTATGTAGCTTCCTCTTGTTGTTAGGGTCCATTAGATCCCAATATCCGACGGCGGAGGTGCTGAGCTCCGAGTAGATCGGCATGCTCCGCATGGTGCTGTCGAGAAGCGTGACGCCGATGTTGAGGATCCCTTGCGGGCGACCGGATGGCCTTCGGATCTGGAGCGCGACGAATCGGAGCTTCGGCTTGCGGTTCCCGGATCGCGCCGACGCCGGGAGGAGGTTGCTGACGAGGACGCCGACGGTTCCGACGAGGACGTCGCGGAGCCAAGCGGAGGTGTAGATCTCGATCATGATCACGGAACTATCTGAATTGAGAAACTCTTCGTCCACTCTGAACACGAACTTCTCGTTCCACGTTGGGTTGGTGTGGCCTGCTTGGTCCACCCGCGTCGCTAGCTTGCGCTCTGGGTGCAACCACGCCACCGCATAGGCCCTAATTGATTTGGAAACCGGTGCAAGATCTTGCGCAGATATGATGTTGATCTCTAGGAGCTGAAACGGCGATGCAACCGCCGACATTTTTCAATTTTTCTTATTTTGTGTGTTAATTTTGGTGTTAATTTGGCGAATGCTGGTGAGGCAGATGATTGATATTGGGGGTGGCTTGCGATCGTTGGTGTGGTGGTCGGAACCACTCACCCACCGTTAGCGCCTAATGGAAAAGGGTCTCTCCCTCTTTCTTTTCTGTCGCTGTCTCTACATTTGCCCAGTGATTTGGTTCATTATATTAATTGGAAGGGAGCTTTTATTTTTGGGTGATGAGGGCGCAAGGAAAGGTGGTTATTACGTTACTGAATACCTCACAATAATAATAGGGGTATTAATGGGTTAGGAAGAAAAACGGACTGACATGGCAAATATTATGAGATGAGATATAGTAACTATATGTTGTTGCCGTGTACAGACTTAAACTATGTGTATAGAGAATGCAGCGGTGGCTGTGATGCGTTTACAATGTAACGGCGCCATGGGAAGGTTCTAATATTGGCCTGCGAAATTCCATGTGCTCAACAATTTGGTTACTGTATATATCTTTGACTGAATATAAGACGCGTTTGTTAAGATTGGTCCGGTTCCCTTAATTGCCATTCGGCTCATGAAATTAGGCTGGAATTTGTTTTGGAGAGTTGAACATGAACCTCCGAGTTTTACTCAGTTGTGTATATGATGTGTGAATTGAAATTTGAATCCAAGTATACTAAGAAAAAAAATGCTAAAATATATCCCCAAATGTTTTTGGGAGAGTTACCTGAGGTGTCACCAATTACATTTGAAGCTCTCTTTTTATCCAATCCAAATCACTAGTTCGTGTATTGTCATGCGTCACCTAATTAGTGGGGAAATTATGGGAAATCATTTTTAATATGAGATTTTTGTGAAAAAAATATAAAAAATATGATATTTTTTTATCAAATTTAAACAATATAACTTTTTTCTCTCCTATAATTTTTTTCTCTATCTTTTTATCCTTTTTTTTCTTTTCTCTCTCTTTCTCTCGTCTCTCTACTTTTTCCCTATCATCTCATGCTCTCTCTCTCTCTCCTTATACACACACTCTCTCTCTCCCACACACGTATACAAATAACACACTTCATGAGACACCAAAAAAAAATAAATTTGAAATTCGATTGGAAACGCCCCAAATTTACTTTTTTTTTAATTTGTAATTCGGCAGTGTGGATAATAGATTCACTCTTTATTTTATATTAAAATAATAAAATTCAGTTGAGAGTTAATTGGATTTTTTTTATTTTTTATAATCTGATAGTATAGATAGTAGATTTATTTTTTTTATTAAAATAATAAAATTTGACTGATAATAAATCAAATTTTTTTTCTTTTTATTTTTTTTGTAATTTGACAATATGATTAACAGATTTATCTTTTACTTTTTGTTAAAATAATAGAATTTAACAGTAGCAAATCAAATTTTTTTAAAATTCTATATTTATCTAATTTTGTTAAAAATCTCATTTATTTTCAATATTATTCTCAAAATTTTATACATAAAAGAATCACCCAAAATTTTTTTTTGAAATTGTATTGTATACTAATCACATATTTGTGTGAGTATAAATAAATATCAAAATACAAATATATTGAGATTGAGATAAGGTAGATATATTATATATGGATGTTAATGAGATGCTGCATCCGAGTTGTTGAGAAAGCTACGGCTGACGTTGACCCTTCCAATCAAAATTTGGAGAATAATGAGATGGAGAAATCAAAGCTCAGATGTGATTCAATCAAGGACAGTCATAATTTGAACGTGGCGTTAAGAATAGAGAAGAAATTATTATCTCCATGGGAATCAGAAATATTGTGTATACTCACTTTTTTTTGGATGCTGTGTTGATTCATTATTCATCTGCTAGTAGATGGGATATAGATCCTATTTAAATTGAGTTTACACCTCGTCTAATGATGGATATAAAAAAATTGAGTACACATATCATTACTTTATCCTTATAGAGTATTAGGTGGATTATATTTATACTCAATAATAAAGTAATATTTGAATTAAGATTTATTATTAATTTATACTTTTATCTAAAATATTACTTTATTATTGGATATGAGTACATCTATTTGATATTCTATGAACAACTAATAATTTCTTGAGGATAGTGCTCCAAGCACATTATAATGTCAAATACCAAATTTGTTTAAGGGAAATGGGATTCAAAACCAATAGATAGTGATTAACAATGATAGATATGGGATTAACAATGTTAAAAATGGATTTGAATATTTTAAAATGAGGAGATTTGTAAAGTGAAAAAGTGAGAGATGAATTATTGTTGGATTAATAACTTTTATTATAAGCAAGACCCATTAAGTGATCTAAAAATGATTAACTACTCATTTTTTTTAAAAAAATCTTTTTACTTTAAAGGATCCTTTTTCGCTAAAAATAAGGGATTCACATAAAAAAAAAAAGTTGGGCATTATTTTTTAACTTACATGATATTAGAACATAAAATAACATCATATATTATCACATGACATAACATATAAGATACCATTTAACAATTTTTTTATTGAGACTAACATTTATATTAACATAAAATGCAAATTAATTTATCGATAACTAAATTAATGTCACAAACTTTTTGAAGCCAAATTGATGTCTAACAATTTGTTGCTATTAATTACTTATTAATGTACTTAAACAATTTAAAAATAAAAGAATGTATTAAAATTATTAGTAATTTAAGTAAATCCTTAAAGATAAATACAATAATTTAACACTTTTTTAATTATGATTATTTTGGAGCATATATTAACTTTTTATTTTATAATTATAATTTTTTTAACACTCTTTGCTTTTATTTATTTGCATCTTAATTAATTAAAATTAAAACAATCGAATTTATTTTACCTTAAAGTCCCTTCATCCAAAACACATAAATTTATCTATCTTTTGCTTGCTTTGAAATGTTAGATGGCAATTCATTATTTTACGTTTTTAATTTGTAAAATAAATAAATAAAAGCTTTTTACTTAAAGTAAAATGTTAGAATATTTGGTTTATCTTTTAGTTTTATTTGTACATAATATATTTTAATTAAAATACAAAAAATTATCTTTTTTAAATTTTTGTAAAAAGTGGTACTTATTTCATTATTTTTCTTACCAGAAATTGAAAAATAAGAAATAAAAGTCTCCATAAAAAAAAGAAATAAAAGTAAAATACGCTTTTCTAATTATCAATGAAAATAGATCAACCAAATACAAAAATAAAACAAAACAAAACACCACTTGATGTTGTGCTTTGTTCTCAACATTGTTTTATCTCAAATTAATATCACTAACTTTTTTTTGGGTATAAAATTAGTATCAGTATTTTATACCAAAAAGAATAATAGTATCATTATTTAGGATCTATTTGAATAATACCACTTATAATTTTTTTAAATTTTTTGGAAGTCAAAATTTGTATTGTTAATTTTTTATCCTTTTTAGCTATATAATTTATTACTTCCAAAAAACTCATTTTTAGTATTTTTTGGGAAGTGAAACTATCTTGGTTTTTAAAAAGTATTTTTTAAAATACTACAAAGAAGCACTTTTATTATTATATATTCAAATACAAAATAATTTATTCATAAATTATTTTTATATAAGTAGTTAAATAAATTATTTATCCAATTGAGCCCTTAATATGACAATGAAAACAAATGAAACCAATGGGTTAATTAAACTTTCTTCCTTTTTTGGGCGTAAATGACGAAAATCAGAATGGCAAAAGGAAAAATCAACCCATATTTCACTAGTCCTACTTTCGTATCATATTTTTATTTTCTCTTTTCATTCAAGTAAATGTACGCTGGCACTAAAATGTATTTCGCATTCAAAATATAACAATTTATCTATTCTTCCGTTGAGTTTGCTTTTATTTATGAATTTATTTATTATTTATTATTTATGTTTTGGATGAAGTATCTCGTATCCTCTATTCGAAGGAGATGGACTCCCGTAAGACGTAACGGGTATCAAATCAATATCCCACGAAAATAGAAAAGGAGAGCATTTTATCGGGTGCGGCGAAGGCCCTCAAGACAGGTTTCGGACTCCGTGATCAAATACGAAAAGTGGATCCGTCTCAGTGGAAAACAGAGGGCCCAGAGGCCATCATCACTAGGCAAAAATAACACGTCAGCTCTAGTACACCATATATCTGTACACCCCACCGTACTCGATAGACATTTCTAACAAACTATCGGGCGACTCCGCTTCCTCTCCTCTATTTTATATATATATATATATATATATATATATACATAGAGCACATACGTTTGTTCACGCTCCTCATTGTGCCGTCACACCTTTTCCAAGAGATTTTCTATGCACTCTTGCGGAGCCCCTTTACCCTTTCAGCTTCAGATTCCTCACTAAGCAAGCAGAGCCGTTCAGCTTCCTAACCATGTAAGCAGGGGCCAACCCACAGGTCAGGGCTCTCATATTATGATTCTCTGCTCTTCCTTGCATAAACAAACACTATTCTATTCTTATTTTTTTTTTTTCTTTTCTGTGGAAAATGAGTAGTTACTTCCCGTGGAGTTCAAGGGAAAGGATTTTACCCACTTCAGATCACGTTATGGCTATTGTTTGAAGCTTTCAGGGGAATGGTCTTCTTTCCCGTCGCAAACAGGACTCTTTACTCGTCTCCCTGGATTCACTCAGCACGTAAACCTCCTTATTCTACCATTCTTATACTTTAGTTTTATTGGTTTCATTTATAATTATTTTATCCAATGACATTGGTTCGGAGTTTTTAACTCAGCAATTTTTCCTATTAACATCATGGCTTTTAGAATTACTTTCGAAACAAGATTAAGTTTCATTCTAAATTGATCAAATTTATTCACACTCTACCATCGCTTGTTGATTCATGTGATTAATTTGACACATTCTCTTTAATCAAGTTCTCGTATTCGAGGATAGAGAAAATAGGGATGACTTTAGCCGATAATGACAAATGGGATATAGAGTCACGGAATTGCTGAGGCTATATTTGAATTGGTGGAAGTGATGCAATGGAATAGAAGGAGACGGTATAAATGAAGATTCCATTGTTTGGATATGAAAAAAGTGGATAGAACAAAATGGGAGATGATGGAATAGATTCTATCCAATTCCATCACAAGGGGTGAATGGGATGGAATTCTTAGTTATAATCTTCTTCATTACATCTCTTTATATCATAATTTGTAAACAATGGAATGCAACTTTACTCCACTCCATTCTTAAATATCCAAACAATAGAGTGGGATCTCTATTATATTCCACCTCACTCTACTCGATTCCATTATATTTCATTCTGTTCCATTTATTATTCACATAGCCTTTTTGTTCTATTATGTTTTTACACATTTAAGTAATTGCACCTGTTTTCATTCCATTTCATTCTCCTTCTCCTCTTTGTCATTACTTCAAACAAGGACTTGAATATTTAAGAATTTTATGGACCCTTTTACTTTCTAATATTCTTTTTAATGCACTGAACCTATGTAGGAAAAGGATTAACTTTTGGGTAATAGAAAGTTCAAGTTGATAGTGAGCTTCAGTAAACGAGCATTTGGAGGAGCTTCAAGTCTTTTGAACAAGTGATTCCCGTGACAGTGCTGATCCGAGTGACTATTATCCTTTTGGAGCTATCATGGCTCCCAATCCAAGAGTTATTAAGGCCTTTAGTGCTATGAAGGCATTAGGAATTTCAATTGAAGAGTCGAAGCCGGTGTTGGCACAATTGTTAAGAGTGTATGATAGAAACTGGGAGCTTATCGAAGAGGACAATTATCGGACACTTGTAGATGCATACTTTGAGTTTAAAGAAGATAAGGTTGCTCCAAATACGTTAAAAATGTAGAAAATTTACCCTTTTCTTTTCAGTGATATTGTATTAAATATTTTTAAAATTTTTATTTTGATATAATACTTTTCTTTTTTTAAACCCTTAACAAAGTAATGTATCAAAAGTAGACTCTATTCATATTGACCTATTACTTCATTTTGCTCTTGGCAGGAAGATGGAAATTGACATGTAAATTCAGTGTTATTAATTCTGGAGTCTACTTTGGTATTATCTTTTTTTAGAGGTAGTATCGCGTCATTTTCTTAAAAGTTATACTCTGAAATAAAAAAGTTACGGCTATTGTATTGAAAGTTATCGCAATGGGAGTATTTGTTACATCTTGAACAATATAAACAAAAAATAGAATGTACGAGTTCTCACATTCAAGATGTAATAAATACTTACAACGTGATAACTTTTAAAATCGTAGTTGTAACTTTTATTCTCGAGTGTAACTCTTAAAAATGTAGCACGGTATTCCCTCCAAACAAAAGTGAAGACTATTAAGACTTTTTGCTTAATTGGAATATGCATCAAGGAGTTCTGTTTTTTTTTTTTTTTTTTTAATTTTAATTACCATTTCTGTATATTTTTATAGTTAATACCCTGTTATATTCTTCAAATAGGGAACAGAAGGTAAGGAAAAAGCTTCTTTCAGTTGTCATCGTGGAGAAAGACCAATACACTTGAAAGATGAAGATGACCAGGTTTTGCCAAAAATGAACAAGTCAAGCCAAATGTTATCTGCTGAAGACAAAAAAATACCACCAGCAGATAAAAAGATACCATTAAGTACTTCTGAACAAGAAATCATTGAGCCATCTCGAAATTTCAAGGAAGATATTAAGCCCAGAACCAGTTCACAAGCATCACATACAAGGTTGACTGAGGTAGAAAAGATATCAACTTTACCTTGCATGGCAGCTAAAGATAGAAAAACATATCCCGAGAAAGCATCATCTGCAGGGCATTCTGTTGAGTATGGGAAAGAGCTTATGATACCAAGAACTAAGAAACCTAAGCTGCAAGTTCGACCTATTTCAACAAACTATAATGGTAATTATGCTAATTCTACTTCTATTGTTTCTTTTCTATTTGTATCAATTTTCTAAAATTTGATTTTTCAGCTAGTTTAGAGAAAATTCTCAACTTGAGTTTTGGAGAGTGAGTAGTATGTAGAATGTAAGTTTGAGGTAAAAGTAGGAGGTCACTAGTATCCATCTTACGAAGTTGTGGAGAGATTGATAGGTGTTTTACAGATGGCATTTAAGGTGGATGAATGAAATAGTCAGACATTGTGTTTGGATAAAAGGAAATAAAGAAGATGGAAAATAAATGGGGTAAGGAGAATAAATTATCTTCTTGTGAGTATGAAAATTGACGAGAACAAAATTTAGGGGGAACTATTTCCATTTTCTTCTACTTAATTAGCTAAATATTGTTTTCCTTAAAATCGGACCGTAATGAGGGGAAATAAGTTTTTGTAAGTTTAAAATAACTAGTTTTTATTTCATCCCATTTCTTTATAAATTAACTCTCAAACAAAATAATAAAATTTTATTTCATCTCATATTAATTTACCAAACAAGAGGAAAAGCAATTTTGTTCTGTCTCTTTGTTTCTCTTTGTAGTCTATATCTGCCTGTTGTGTTCTATTCCATTAATAAAAACATCTCCACATGGTGTGAGTCAAAATTTATGATGCTAAGGGCCTACCATGCACTTAAAGGGCCAGCTGTTCTCTATAGTAGTGATTATTGAATAGAAAATTTTCAACAAGAGCAAAATATTAAATGTAACTAAGTTGAGAATGTAAAAGGTAGATGAGTAGGCATAAAAAAATGCAAATATAGGGAATAAATGTATTTAGGAGAAAGTCACGGCAGCTCTATAGATGAGAAGACCACAAAAACCTGATCAATGTTTTGATCATGTGGGAATAAGGAGGCTCCACTATGCAAAGTAGATCAAATTAAAGACAGTCTAATTAAAAATGATGAAAGAATGTTCATGAAAACTTTAGCATATACTACTGAGTGGGACTTTGCTCTATACAATTTTATTTAAAATTTAGTTTTTGATTAGGCCAGCTACATCTATGATTCCTATTGCCGAACTCACATAGTGAAATAATTGGTTGTTATTGTTTCACATGTTCAACATGGTTTGTTATTTTTTGATAAAAATTGCTGTAGTTAATTTCTTGCTGATTTTTGCTAGGATTATCTGAGGCTTCAAATGGAAATCATTGTGTCAAATCTTTGTCAACTCAGTATCAGAACATGCAACGTAAAGATGCTTCTTCATCATGCAATAATAGTACCACAACTAGTAGGGGAAATATTACTATTGCTTCTTCACCCCAGGGAGAAGTGAAGTTATCTTTAAACTGCGACTCTGCCTTGGGACAACCAAACTTTTGTATTCCTAAATTGGAAGCTGTCATGAAGTTCATGGAGGAGAAATACCTTACGTCTTGCAAGACTGTTGAGCCTCAATTTTCTATGGTGAAGCTACTAGATGGTTTGTGCAGGAGTTATCTCAAGTTGGGACATCGAAAAGGATCAAATTCCAATTATGCCAGTTCACACAACTTGGCACGTCTGCCACAGCAAGCTGTTACTCAAGATGAAAGGAATTCCTTTCATTTTATCAGTGACATAACAAAAGGTTCAGAAAAGGTGAAAATCTCACTAATAGATGAAATTGGCGGTGAGGACTTGCCAAAGTTTAATTACATACCGCATAGTATAATATACCAAAGTGCTAATCTAAATATTTCATTGGCTCGGATTTCGGATGAGGGTTGCTGTTCTGATTGTTCAGGCAACTGTCTTTCCTTATCATTGCCTTGTGCATGTGCTCGGGAAACTGGTGGAGAGTTTGCTTACACTCCTCAAGGTTTGTTGAAGGAAGAATTTCTAACGGCTTGCATGTCTATGAAGAACGAACCTCAAGATCATCATTTCGTGTATTGTCAAGAGTGCCCAGTGGAGAAGTCAAAGAATGAGTACATGCCCGAATCATGCAACGGGCATATGGTTAGGAAGTTTATAAAAGAATGTTGGAGGAAATGTGGATGTGACATGCGGTGCAGCAATCGGGTAGTGCAACGAGGTATACGATGCAAATTGCAGGTAAGTCATTCATTAACTACTATTATAATTTATTTGACGACAATTTGATATCCCTTCTATATTTGATTTTTTGGGCTTTACAAATTGAGTACTCCTATTTGGTAGGGATGAAAGTGACGAACAAAAATGAAGGAAAGTGATTTCTTTCTATGTAATTGGATTTGGATCTATAGTCCGTAAAATATGGAAATCAAGATGAATAAATAAAAGATGGTATTTATGCTTCATTCATGTAATCTCGGTATAAAGTAATTTGGAAATTTAATATCAAGGACGTTAATAAGGATTAATTATGAAAAATTATTAATTACATTAAATTATATTAAAATTATTAAAAAGGACCTATTAAATAGCAGGAAAAAGTCCAGAAAACTCTCATTCAACTTTGGTCAATGTGCACTTTGGTCTAAATACTTTAATGGAAGTTTATTTTTGGATAAAGCTTCATTTTCGTCTCTCACGTTTTATAAAAGTTTTGATTTAATCCCAAAAGTTATTTTTTTTTTTGTTTTATTTACATCTCTAATATTTTCAAAACTTTATTATCCTTTGGATATATGATATCCAAATTATAAATAGAAAAAATTGATGTAGAGATCGGGTTACAATATTAGTGATGAACAAACACTACCAAAGGAGATTGGTTTACCAGCCTTTTGATTCTCCAAGAGAAAGTTTCAGGTGTAGGTTTTCATAGGAGAAAGATTAAATCGGAGGTTTACATTAGAGGGGGAAAACCATTCATATCTTACAAAAATGCAAGAAAATGAGATGGTAAACAATGTCATTCTATTCATGTAAGTAACGGATAATCTGACCTCTACATGAATTTTTTCTTTTTATAATTATCTTGTCTATGAAAAGGATAATGTTGGAATATTTTGAAAATGTTAGGAATCTAAAAAGAATAAAAAAAAAAATTTGGCACTAAATCGAAACTTTTGTGAAATATAAGGCACGTAACTGAAGTTTTACTCCTCATTTTTTGATGAAAAAAGTTAAAAAAATCTCTTCGAATTTGGTCTATGTGCATTTTTGTTCTATTACTTTTCGATATGTGAAGAATTTTAATAAGATTTTAAAGCCCATGTGTTTCTCACATGCAACTTTCTATTAAAAAATGAGCTTTCATTTGTAGTAATTTGCTCATATTGAAAAGTTTAAATACCAATTTGGATGTTTTTGAAGCATTAGGATTAAAGTGCATATGGACCAAAGTTGAAAGTGATTTTTTAGACTTTTCCCCATACATTATTTAAAGAAAGGGTTTAATTTGTATGCACTATCAGTGTAAAATTTTTTTACACTGTCATCCAATTATATGTTGCTACATAAATAAATATGCATGACCTTCACTTTCAGCATTCCAAAAGTTATGCAAATGGGAGAATATGATTGAATGACAGTGTAAAACTGTTTTACACTGTCAGAATTTTATACCGTCAATACATATGAATTAACCTCTTAAAAAAAAGGAGCCAAAAACTTTTTTATAACTAAACAATAATACCCTTGAATTATATCTTAATCTTTTCTTTTTCTTTTTTTCTTTTTTTTTTTTTTTGGCTTTTTGCCGTTCACTCTCTTACCCCCCTGCCTTGCGGCTCTTTAACCCTCACCCTCTCTGGCAGCATGCCTTTGTTTGTGACTCACTTGGCAAAAGTGTCATTCTTTTATGCTACTTCTTACTAAGTTTGTTTTGGCTTCTATTCTTATTTATCTTGTGCAACTCTATTGGCTACCTCCATCTGTACATGATGACATTGATAAGATTAGTAGAGACTTCTTATCCACCTTGTTCTTTGTCTGTTTGGAAAGTCATGCGGGAAGCATCTAATATTTTGAAGAATGGTTTTCGGAAATGGTTAGTAGATGCATCTTGATTCTTCGCCGGCAAGCAGCTGTGAGAGTTAAATATTTTCGCTAATGTGGTGATAAATAATTAAATATCTGTGTAAAATTCTTTTGTACCAATAATACATCAAAATTAAATTTTTCTTTGATACCATTATATCTACCAAAACTTTGCTCTGATGCATGGTTATTAATGCTACATATTTGGATATATGATGAGTCCTTTGTCATTAATTATTATTCAGGTGTTCATGACTCGAGAAGGAAAGGGCTGGGGCGTAAGAACACTTGAGGATTTGCCGAAGGGAACTTTTGTATGTGAATATGCTGGGGAAATATTAACCAATGCAGAGTTATACGAAAGGATTGTGCGGAATAGTGGCAATGACAGACATACATATCCTGTAACTCTTGATGCAGACTGGGGCTCAGAGGGAGTGTTAAAGGACGAGGAGGCACTATGTTTAGATGCAACACATAATGGAAATGTTGGAAGGTTTATCAATCACAGGTAAAATTCAATTGTGTGTCGATGCTTCCATGTACAAAAGATTATACCTTTTGAAACTGAATAGCCACGTTTTTCAATTTAAATTACTTTTTGAGCATGACCAAAAAGCTATAACTTGGCATCTTCGATGGGCAATCATGTTTAGCTTTAGGTGTCATTTTCTGCAGTCTCTTTCTCTTAATTTAAATCATCAAGCCAGAAGACATAATTGATAATTCAAGCTCCACGAATGGTGAAATTGAAGAGGATCATCAGAGCCTCCGAGGGCGAATAATGAAATTTCTTTTGAAGTCTCTGTCCTTGGGATAGATTTTTGTTGTAGCTTTTGCCGGAGTCCTTCATAGTGCAGCGTCTCTCTCTCTCTCTCTCTCTCTCTCTCTCTTTTGTTTTTTGTTTGGGTCTAGTGTTTTAAGTATGATCTCAGTGTTCATCATACCAGAATTTTTTCACTCTCATTTTTATCTAAATTTTTCTAATAAAATTTGTGTATTCATTATTCCAGATGCTGTGATGCAAATCTCATTGACATTCCTGTTGAAATGGAGACTCCTGATCATCACTATTATCATGTAATAATTAGTTGCTTTTATATTCAAATAGTTCCCTTTTGCCCGATTAATTTACTTAAATCGGTGTAACAATGAAAATTAACTTATGGGCATATGTTTAGCGTTTCTGTTTCGTTTCTGCAGCTTGCCTTCTTTACCAACAGGAACGTGAGGGCGTATGAGGAGTTGACGTGGGTAAGTCAGTTGGAACAACATAAAAACATGCCATTCTTAGATGTTTTATCTTAAAAAATTAATTTTAAGGATGTGTTTGATTGGGAAATAAAGATGGGAATGAAAATTTCATGGATAAATTTTATGTAGAATTTTACATATAAAACTCGTCCATGAAATTTCCACCCCTATTTTAACCCCCCAGCCAAACACATCCTAAATGGTTACTTTCAATTGATGACAAGAAAATCTTCCTTTTCCTCGGTGGACATTAATGGCTTAGCAAAAAACGAAAACATGGGCGATCCCCATGCTTGATGTACAAAATAAAACAAAGAAAATGTCTTCTTGTATATTGGTATTATGAGAGATTGCTATGTAAATAACTGAAGATTTTAGTTACAGTTCTAGTAAATGTAGTGAATTTGGTAAGATAATTGATGATGTATAAAATATCTTTTAATCAGATTCGTTGTATATATAATTGAAATTCTCAAATATTAACATAGTTCCTCATATTTTTCAGACAGATTCACTGCTTATATAATTAAAATTCTCACTTATTTATACATAACTCGACAGTTGTTGAAAAGAGTTGCTGAAATATTTATGCTTATGTACCAGATGCTAACTTAATTATTCAAGGCACTTGAGTTCTAGATTCCCATATAAGGATGATGGTGTACCAAACACGTAAATCGAACTTCACGTAAGGTTGTCTAGTTTCCTCATGGATATGCGATAATATCTGCAGGATTATGGTATTGACTTTGATGATCATGACCATCCTATTAAAGCATTTCAATGTCGTTGTGGAAGCGCCTTCTGCTGTGATAAGAATCGAAAAGGTCAGTTAGATAATTAGAAGTTAGCGATGCTATTGCATGTCAGAATTCCATTGTTTTCCTTGACCTTCGTTATCTAATGCATCCTCTCCTTACTCTTCTTACCCAGAGTGTTTTCTACAGTAAACCTTGCATATAATATTTTTTTCCCCTAGTTTCTATGTGGTTTTAGCTAGCATTTTCAAAGGGGTTAGAAAGCTATTTTCATCTTCTTTTTCCTATTATTTTTAAATATCTTTATTAACTCTGTAGTGTAGAATTCCTCTTCCTGACGCCCATCATCTGCATTCTGCTTTCTTAATAATTTCCTTTTAAAAAAAAAAAAGGTTACCCTTTCGTTATATTGCACTTGCAGCAATATGATATTTTGGTAATTTGGCATATTTTGGTATAATGTAATATTCAGGAGGTCTTTGTTGGTATAATGTAATATTCATGACTGAACTTTCTTGCATTGATGGTTCATCTTACAGGGAAAAGTAAAATAGAATATTAGGTATAACTACAGAAATGTCAGAGCTTCGGCCCAATTGAAGCAAGCGAATCAATCCCTGCGACCAGTAGACAAACAAATTTCTTGAGCTATTCAATTGTCTTTGCTCTCTAGTTCCACCTCCACCTGGTTGATGCAAAGATGGCATCATTTTATACGTTTTGTTATTTCGAATCATAAAAAATAATTTAATGATACTCCTGGCGTTGTCCCTCTAAATGATGTCTTTTGGTGAAGCCGTTACTTATCTTCTTGGTGCGTTTACTCAAGATTCTGTTGCATACATATAATTCGTTTTCCGGGCTGGAACTCATTTAAAGAAAATTGAAAGCCAATAATTTGTAAGCTGAAATTGTCTCTTTTTGGCAACATGTAGGGCAGTCTTAGATTTTTTTCTTTTGTCTAATTTATGATAGGAAAAGGTCATTTATTGTTCTTCTATAATCCAAATTTCTTGAACAAACTCAGCAGCAATTAAGAATGGGATTGACATCGAACATTTAAGAATGGCATCAAAAGTTCAGCTGCAACTATTTCAACAAACATATGTTTTGTAGTTCTGAATGTATAATTGCAGTTATCTGCATCGCCTTTTCGATGATATACTGAAAAATGATGATGCATACATTCTGCAAAGGTAATAACCACAGGAAGGAAGGAACTGAATTTTGTTAATTTAAGTTCTATCAACTGGTCAGGCTGTCCGACCTGGAAGCACACCCATCTTGGTGTTCTTAAAGTGCAGCAAAGAAGTACTGAGTTTGGAACAATAATGCAATCAATCATATGTTAAAATTGAAATTGACATGCGTCCTGTCTGGTTTAGATTTTAGTAGAACTAAGTTGTATTCAGAAATTATATTTTAAAAGTATATAAATGCCATACCTAAAATCAATACGAAAATAGAAAATGTTACTCCTCAAAAGATACAATATTATTTCAAACGTAACACTACATCTACTTTATGAAAAATGTATTCAAGCACACATGCTAGTTTTTAATGCTGTTATTTTGAACACAAAAGTGTGTTCAGGTATACGAGGTGCGTGTGGACGTTTACTAGATAAGTTGTCAAGCCATCTTTCCTGTGGTACCATTGCGCATTTTAGCGCAGTACTCAAATAAGCTCCCATCAAAACAACGCCTCACAGCTTCTTTTGACAGAAAGCCTTCTTCGTCTCTTGCTAGAAGATACAAAACTCCCCACTCAAATTTAGTGGCAGCCCTGCAAATGGTTTAAAGAGATTCACCTACTTTTAATTTATGCTCTTTTCTAAATGAGGGGTAATTGTGTAAGCAATATGTAGAAAGAGAGGGAGAGAGGACCAGCCAAATAAGTCATATGCAACACTGTTTGCTTGTGTCATGTGCCAGAGCTCCCTTAGTGTCAATTTATCAGGCACTGTACGGGCATACTTACTGAACATGAATTCCATATTTGCTGGAACAAACCTGCAGTATAGTTTAATCCATAGCACCAAATGTCACAAGGCACCAAGGCAGGGGGAATAATAGGTTAATCTTCCTAACTATACTTACCTTCCCTCGGTGTCATAGCTCCCTGTGTCACTTCCATGTTTCGCCCTGTGTATATTATCTATGTAAATTGGGAACAAAGGCGAAGGCAGCCAAGTCTGCGTTCGAAGTCAGAACATGTACAAGTAAGTGGGAATAGTAATTGTAATTCTAATGCTAAGGTATACTGAACACTTATAGGATAAGTTTCTTGTTAAGAAGTGCCTCACAGGAAGAGTTAGATAACTCAGAGCTGCATGAATACCAATCATAAACACGAAGGAAGCAATCACGTTAAAACCTATTTTGCGTAATCCTGCAAGATTATGAAAACAATAACAAAAGGAATTTGCTTCACATTAAACTGCAGTACAAAAGCCCTAAAGTAGAAATTGGTAACCGTACAACTCAAGCAACGGGGAATGGGCCATTAGTACTTAACAAATACAAACAACGGACAAGATTCCGGGTACCTCTGTATGTCTCCCATGGATAGATGATACCATCCTTGTCAAGGTCGAAGAAGGCTGTATGCTGCTGAAGCACGGACATGTTGTTATGTTTGTGGCCCCATGTGCCATTCACATTCTCCGTATCAGGTGCAACCAATGCTCGGGGCAAATCTGAACAAAAAGATATCCAATCCAGAAGAGCTAACGTCAAATTTGATCAAACCCCATTAAAAATTTTCTATTCCTTAATCTCATCGTAGTTAAAAAGAAATGAACTTGAATGCAAACGAAAAAAGAGAATCCATAAGAAAATAGATTACAGGGCTTGGGAAGCTTCGTGTCCAAGTCCAGAGGGACCTTCCTCTCAGCAGTTACTGGTGCCTTCTCGGCCACCGTTGTCATGGCTTCAGGGGATGCTTCCACTGTTGCCATCGCTGCGAGCTCGGATGAAGTAATTTTATTTTGCGTTCCGCACAAATTACTTTCTTGGGCTGTGTTAGATGCTCAATAATAGGAGTGAAGCCTTGCGAAGAGGATATATAAAGTAGTGAGGGGACACACAAATAGTAACAGATTCCTAATGACTCGCTGGACTGGTCCCCTTCCATACCCTACTGTTCTCGTTTCGACACTTATCCATTGATGTATGTAAATAAACTATTATTATATTAATAACTGACGTAACCTCATTCTTTTATGTGAAGCAAGACCTACCAAGTCTTTTTCGCATCATAGTTTCTTGTGGCAAAAGTTGCTTCTTGTAGAACATATTGTGTTTGACATCAATCATATGTTTATGGTAATTAGTATTATCTTGTACTTTCTCGCATCACTTTTGTTTGAATTTGCTTATAACAGAGTGAATGATTTTTTAAATCGATGCTTCTTATTGGTTGTTACTTTTATAACCTTTTCCCTTTTTGATTGGTAGCCTAAAAATCCTAAAATGTGTTGTTTTTAATATGTCTCTTACAGTTGCCAATATACCTTCGTTTGCAATTTTGTTCAAATTTGCTTTTTATAACTCGAATTTTCTTATATAATTTTTGATATCTTAGTAAATTTTGTTAAACTTTATCGAATTATGTTGGGAGGAGGGTTCATCAATATTCTAGGTAGGCCAAGTCGTAAGACTTAGCTAGTGCTTATGAGAATATTTGTAGATTACTTACGAATACAAAATTCTAAAATTAAACTTAGGAAATCATGACAAAATGTGATTTGTTACACCACTCTATTTTGTCTAACAATCCCTCATTGTTAAAAATTCCAACAATTCTTACTAGTTGTGCAGTATTGCTCTCTGTTTATTCTTATTTTTTTGAAATTTATGTTTGTTTAAACCTATTCCTTATAAATTATGGATGTATTTGTTTCAGTTTTTTTTTGATAAAAAATAACTTTTTAACTACTAAAGAAATTATTTTTTATAAAAATTATTCATTTCAGCTTTTGAATAGAAGCTAACAGGATGTATTTATTTGTAATTTTTTGGGCAAAAAATTATTTTTTTATTAAAAAAATTAATTTTCATATATTTGGATAAATTTTTAAAAATAATCAGATTCTTAAAAAAAATATGTTTTTAGCTTTTTTTGAGAAACTGAAAAAAGTAATTTTTTTAAAAAAATCAATTTTTAACTTTTTTAATTATATATTAAGTTTTATAATTTCTTTTTCTTAAAGATGAAATAAATGCACCTTAAATAGCTTCTAAAAAGTTTTTTTTGTTTCGGTAAAAATTTATTTTTTTTGTCCAAATAAGTGAACCAAACACATCCTACATCATGTTTGATATGTTTTATGATAAATACAATTATCCTGAACCTTTTTTTCTTTTGAGTGTTATTATCGTGAACCATCTTGCATAACTTCTGTTTAAATTTGCCTCTCATAAATATATAGTTTTTTTATATGCTTTTGACAATTGCTTACTTTTTGAGCTTTCCCGTGTAAATTTTTGCTTAATTTTGCTTTATATAAAATGCATTGTGTTTGATATTTTACATAATTATGAATATCTTAAACTTTGTTGTGTTATTTTGTTTAATGACCAATTAAATTTTTTATTGCATTGTGTGATCTACTATCTACTATCTAGATGTAGTTTTTTTGGGGGCCAAAATCTTGACTTATTTTGAAATTGCCATTATGTGACAACTTGATGCCAAAGGCCCAAAACACATTAAGATGTATGTGGTTCCCCTGGGCTAAAAATATGTGCTGGGCGTGCAGCTCCATCGCCCACCATTGAAATTATTTTCTTACGAAAACCAACAAAAAAAAATTTAAAGGTGTTAAGATCTCTGAAGTTCGAAAAAGAACCCAAAGTCCTAATCCTAATAAGATAATGTGTTGAAAATTTTTAGCTCATAATATATTTATAAGTATTAAATTTTTTTTAAAAAAATGGCTGCCATAAATTTTTATGATTTTTTTTTACCAAAATATATTGGGTGCACTTGTTTACCAAAATACATTTTTATTAAAAATTGGAGACTTATTCTCCTTTAATTCCATTACTCGCACCATATTACACTAATAACTTTACATATTTTTGAAGGAAAAATATTATTTGTATATCTTTTTGATATCTTTTAAAAGACACCTTGATATATCCCACTATCCATTAAATATCGATTAAAAGAAGAATTGGGATTCATTCTTTACCAATGTTTAAGGAATATCTCAAAATATTTCTTAAAAGATGTCCACAAAAGTTTTGAAAAGTATACAAACTATTTATCTAGGGAAAAAAAAATGAAGTTGGATTATCATAATAGGAGTCACTTGGATTAGTCATTGTCAAATACAGGGGCGTTGACAATTTGGTTCGGTTCGGTTTTGAAACAAAAATCTAACCAATTCAAATAATAATTTTTATTTTGGTTTGATTCGGTTCAATTGGATTATATTTGAAAAATCAAACCAAACTAAACTGATTTAAATCGACTTTGATTGGTTCCATTTTCTATTAAATATTTTATAAAATATAAAAATGTAACTTTTAACTTCATCAAACTAGATTAATCATTATTATTTTAATAAAACCATGCAATTATAAAAATCTAAATTAATTATCAAAAGTGATACTAATGTCTAATATTAATATGTAATATATAATATATCTCATAAATATATATAACTATTAATGTATACTATATTATTGATACGTTTTGGTTTAGTTTTAAAAACTAAAATTGAATCAATCCGATTGATTTTTACAAAATAAGATCTAATCTAAACCAACTTAGTTCAATTTTGAATGATCTACGATTTTTTAAAAATCACTTTTCAATTTTAGTTCAGTTTGGATCAATTTTTAACACGTCTAATCAAATATGCCATAATTTGAGTTACTTAAAGGATCCTTAGCAATACTTAATGAAATCAAATTTCATTTTAATTGTATTATTATTTAATGTAACTATCTTTTGAATCATTAACAGATAAAGTCACTAGGTGTGGTTTAGTAGTGAGGGATTTAGATAATTTATATGAAATTATATGTTCAAATCCTATTGTCGATGCAACCCAAAAAAATCAAAGATAAAAATTCTAACTTGAATTTTAAACTGAGTTTCATTTTTTTAACTTTTAAATAACTCATTGAAGGCAACTCAATTTTATTTGTATATAGATAGATTGATAAAGAAAATTATTCATTTTTAATATTAATATTTTATTTGAACTAGTAGATAATTAACTTAAAAAATCGGCTCTAAAAAATAATGGACTGAAAAAATTAATCAATGCAGGAAATCATTGTACAGATTCACTGAACATAGGCTAATAGTGGAGAATAAAACAATATATACTGTGTCATTTTTTTTTCAAAAGAAAATCCTAAGGTAGCAAAATATAATTTTCGTTGAAATAAGTTTGAGTGAGACTTGTAAATTTCAATGAAATTTGAATATACAAACCTTCATATATGATTCTCCATTGACAAATTCGTTCTTCTCCCCAAAAGAAGGAATAGCTTAAGAAGAAGTAGGGATTGAGAATATTGGGATCTAGGAACAGATGGGAACTTTCTAGGGCAACACTAACAATAATACTAGTAATAGTCATAGTCATCGAGGAAGGGTGAAAAGGAGTAGTGGTAGTGCTGCGCTTATAGTCGCATAGCTTCCTTTCATTTTCCACAAATTTGACACAACAAAGCACGTTGCAAGCAATGAAGCGCCACCATTAACATCCCAAAAAGAAATTAGACAGCGACCATGATTGGACCAACTTGGACCCACGTCCGCTTACACTTCACATTTAACACCATTCATTAGCATTTAGCAGCCTTTCGTACCCATCAGCAGCCAATAAATGCACTTTACCCATTTTCATAAAAAATAAAAATTATATTTTTTTCCATGTCATTATTTTTCTTTATTGTTAAAGTCAACAACATGCAAATGGCAACTACACAGTCGCACAACATGGATCCCTATCGGACGGTCCAGAATGAGCAAGACCCGCACGTGCGAGAGGCGCAGGATAGCAATCTTGTTTCACTTGGCCAATGACGAGAGAGAGAGAGAGAGAGAGAGAGAAGAGAAGAGAGAGAGAAAGTGATCATTATGATGAGATGAGAATCAAATGCAAAAGCCTGGGGCGGACGGAGTTTGGGCTCCGAGATTGTTTGTTTGAGTTAAACACGACAAATCCCAATTACGTGTGCATTATAACTCCTGCTCCTATCCCTCTACCTCGTCCTCTGTTCTCTTCTTATTATAGCATAAGCCTAACCTGCATCTAACGTTGGATTCCCAGCTTTTCAGATTCTGTCCCTGGTTTTTTCCTTATTCCCATATAATCATTTTTATAGGTAAGTCCACAATCCATATACCCACTTCCGTAATTTCCTCTTCCTTTTTTTTTTTGTTTGTTTTTTGGGAGGGGTTTGTCAGGTGACAGTTATTGTCTTTGGGTTGGCTTTATTTTCAGATAAGATAATTTAGTTTGAGCTTCTATTTGTTGAGCTTGTCCATTCCATGTTAAATTTAGCTAATTTCTGATTTTTCATATATATAATTTGTTTATTCAAATCTGGGAGTGTTTTCTGATCTGTTCTGGTCTGAATTAAGAGGCGTCTTATTGTTGTGGTGGGTTGCTTTTATTCGATTGGTGTCTGAAAGGGTGTGGTGCGGCGGTTCTGATGCTTTTGTGACACTTGTCAATGTTTTTAACGGTGGATTCCGATTTGATGGCACCACTGAAATTGGTCAGCGAACCCTGTCTTCTGCCCCGTCTTGTCTTCGTAAAAGTTTATGCATGCAGTGGTGCTTTTTCGAAGAGGAAAAAAAAAAAACTTGACTTTATTTCAAATTTATTATTCATAGGGCAGAATTCCGGTGTCAACTGATAATCACCGGGAGTTATTGGTATTTTCTTCTAGATTGGTCTCTGAGTTTAGTTTTCAATAGCAACTCATAATTGCCACGTACTTGTTTTTGTTCATTAGTTTGGGCGGCTGCTTTTTAAGACTTCAACCCAACTGGAACTGTTTTCCCTTTTTTTGTTTTCCTTGAATTTTTTAAGGGATTCGATATCTTCATTAATAGTAAATCTGATTTCTGTTGTGTCAGGGTTATAGATTGACTTGCGCTTTCTTTTCTCATTTTATTTATTTTGGCGATTTTAGCCCCATTTTTTGGCCTAATAAATGAGCTTCAAGGCCTGCCTGTCGTACATGTTGGTCTATTGGATAACCCTGTTGCATTACTTCTATCCGTTTTCGGGTGCTTTTATTACTTCAACTTTTCTTCCTAGACTAGATGAATCACAAGGCACAAGCTTATATTCTTGATTAGTGAGATGTGGAAAAAATGAAAAAGCTTACTAAATCGCTGTATATTTTATCCAATTATGTTGGTGACAAAGATAACTGTCATTGGTGGTTGCTGATTAGCTGACATACAACCTGCTTTTTCATACTGAAATCAGGATAGACAAAGCTGATTATTCACTTGGGAGCCTTGAGAGCTATGTCTTCATCTTCTCCTGTTCTTCCCACTCCCCTTGAAAACAAGTACATGAAACCCCCAGATTCTTTTCAGCTTTCTCCCATCAGGGATCTGGCTGCAAATCCTGCCTCATTGCAAGCAACATCATCGAATTCCAGCACCAGAAGTGCTGGACACACGTTTTCGTCCCCTGCTGAATGTTCTGGTGTTATTATCCCTTTTTCCTCGACTTCACAGCATGAAAGGCAGTATCAGCATTCTCCCTTTGTTTCTCAAACGTTGGGTGAGAATGTGTCCTCCAAACTACATTCAACGACATTCATTTCGCACGCTCAGGAAAGTGATGATATTTCCTGGGGACCAGATCCATTCCAGGATATTCTTGGTTTTCCTGAAAATGTTTCTGTCCAGCATGATCAGGTGGAAAACAGTGCTAGTTATATAAATGATGACAATGTCAAAAAATCTGATTTTGGTGAGTGGGTTGATCAGTTAATGTCAATTGATGATTCTTATCACCCAAATTGGAGTCAGCTTCTTGGTGATGATAATGTATCACAACCAAAACCAAAGGTTTGTTTCTCAAACTGTTTTTGCTATAATACTGCAAGGTATTATGTTGCTAGTCGTTACCTGTTAAGTTACTAGAACATGTAGGTGAAAGCTCATGCCTGGATGCTCTTTTTGGTCTAAGGACCATGGTTTTCATACATGAACTAGTTACAAATGCAGATGAAAATCAAGTCAATTTTTATCTGTTTATCTTGTAAATGATAAGTGACTAGGTGATATGTGTATCTATACATCATTATGGACATGAAATCATGAATTCCGTGCAGTTCTCTTCATCCAAAGTTCCGCTTTCATCCTTTTTTTTGTATGGATAGAGTTATGATTTATTATGGAGTATTTAGGCGCTTCATTCTTGATTTATTTCGTTTCCATATGCTTGTCAATTTGTGTATACAGTTCACTCCCTCTTCCCTTTTCTGCTGTGTATGTGGTTCTTAACAGTTTGAAATCTTTTATCATATACCTTACCTTTATGTCAATGGTTTCTTTTATTTATTTTCAGTTGCAAAAAACATATCCTACTACCCTTTTGATGCAGGCCACCCAGACCCAGGTATCCCAGAAGCAGAATGTACCATCTGGAGAGGTTAATGGTGTTCCTAATTCTGCATCGCCTCCACCACAAACTAAGCCAAGAATGCGTTGGACACCAGAACTTCACGAGGCCTTTGTGGAAGCAGTCAATCAGCTTGGTGGCAGTGAGAGTATGTTCACTTCTCCATGATTTCATAATTACTGACCTTCTCAGTTGAAGGTTTCTTGTCATCTCATGATGTTATCATGCAGAGGCTACTCCCAAGGGTGTCTTGAATCTGATGAAAGTTGAGGGCCTTACCATCTATCACGTAAAAAGCCACCTACAGGTACATTATATTTTTCTTCCACTTAAATAGCTGGTGGGTATGTGTATGTAAATTTATTTAATCTAACGTTGTTCATACATTATTTGTGATTTCAGAAGTATAGAACGGCCAGGTTCAAACCTGAGACATCATCAGAAGGTATGTGAAAGTTTACTTTCTGTTCTATTGCTCATATAACCAAGTTTTCTTATTGGCATGTTTTTAATTATCATGGCTTCCTAACCCTAGAAGTTTTAAGAAATATGTTTGGTTTGCAATATCAAATGCATCCTTTTTATGCATTGATCTTTGTCATACTTCCTTAGCCGTACGATTGGCTTGAGAAAACAAATGGAGGAAAGAAAATTTTTATTATGTGGTTGAAGAGACAATGAAAAGAAAAGTAGGGAAGAAAGAAATTTGGGAAAAAAAATCAATTTTTTTCTCCTCAAAATTTCTCTTCCTTTCATTTCTCTAAATTTCCTCTCTTTCATTTTCTTTCATCTCATCTAAATAAAGGGTATGTGCTCAATGCTTTGTTTCTCCTATTCTCTATCCATTCCAGCAATACCATTTCAGTAGTGCTTCAGTACACATAATAATACCGCAGAAATTCCTCTTCTTTTTTTGTCAAAATATGAGAAAAACAGTGTGAATGAGATCCTCATCTCTACCTGCAGAAACTTCTGAGAAAAAGCTAACTTCAATCGAAGAAATGAACTCTCTAGACTTGAAAACGTGAGTTCTCTCTCTCTTTGTAAGGTTTAGCTATTTCATCAACATTTGTTGACTCATCTTTCTTTCTTGTGTTTATCATTTGCTGTTGTTGCTTGCATCATGCAGATTGTAATGTTCACTCGACATAACTTATTTTTGTATGTTTGAATTAAGATTTAATCTAACACAGATTTGGTACTAAATGGATGGTCTAGACAGGTTTATTGTTCACTATTGCAGTGATTCTCACTGTTCTCATTTCAAATATAAACAGTTGTTCTGCATGATTTATTGGCGTTCAAATGAACAATAATGCTCAGAGACGTACTTCATGTTTTGGTTACAGGAGTAAGGGGATCACTGAGGCATTGCGGTTGCAGATGGAACTCCAAAAGCGGCTTCATGAGCAACTTGAGGTACTTCATTTAGTACTTGAAATTCACAGTGTCTGTACCTTGTGTATTCCTTTTTTACTTGTTGTGAAGAGAGGAACATCAAGTTTTGGCAGATTATGATATTTTAACTGTTATGCAGATTCAAAGAAAGTTGCAGATTCAAATAGAAAACCAAGGGAAGCGCCTGCAGATGATGTTTGAGCAGCAGAGAGAGATGGGAGACAGCAAGTTTAAGGCCTCCTCCTCCCCTTTGGATGAGCCGTCTGCTCCACAGTCAAAAACGGCAACGCCTTCTCCTCAAGTAGACAATTTAGAAACTTCAAAAGAGGAAAATGAAAAACTAGGAACCAACGGTTGCATGGCGAAAGCCAAGCCAGAAGAAAGTTCCCAGGATGCAAGCACAAAGCAAATGGTAGATGAAGCTAAAGTTACCAATGAACATGAGGCAGTAGATGATCAGTGTGCTGCACCACCCACAAAACGGGTTAAGAGTTGATGGCAGCAGAACTATTCTTTGCTTCTTGAGATGATATGCTGGAACGAATGAACTTCTCTGCTTATCTTAATGATATATTCTCAAATTGAACAGCAGCAGCTATGACTGTAGCTTCATTATTTGGGGTAAAATTTGCAAATGGAAATTTTACTCCAGGGATTTGTTGTATATTCTTGGACATGTTTGGACACCTGCGGAACGTCTAGAAATATTATTTGATCCGGGGATGTTTGAACTAGGTGTTTATAACGTTTTATAAGGTTATTTGACAGCCGCATGAATCATTTTATCTGGACTTAAAAAGAAAGGGTATATATTTTTCTTTGGGCTGTTTCCGCAGTACTTGAGCTTGATTTGATGTCAAAAACATTGTTGATAATGTTGTAATTGGATCCTCTTATTTTCTTAGAAAGTACGACTTTGTCAGGGAAAAATACACCGGTGGACTTTATGCACAGGTAATGACAGGACTTTGTTGCCCTTGCTTATAGCTACTTTCATTTTTTTCCCCCTTGTAAATCGAGGACACGAAGGTCAATTTAGTGCAGATACTTCCAGCAGAAGGTTTAATAGAAACTGACGCTGCCAACAATCATAATGCAGAACTCGATGTGTGTGTTGCACTGCAGAAACACTCATCAGATTTCCTATCTTTGCCTTTAGAACGAACGATGACATATATGCTCATCAACTCATACACACGTCAATCTAGGTTTGTACAAACTTCATTATTGAGTCTTACTACAATCTGATACCTGTACTGTGGGGATGACAATTTTGTCTTAGAAAGCCTCTGTCACGTAGGCATGAGTGTTGTGTATGCTGTAAGTTGAAATGTTCATCTGAATATAACTCGCGCAAACTTCTATTAGAAGGGGCACATTTCGGAAATGGCTGACAATATCGTAGGAAATGATTTGGCTCTAATCTAATGTCAACTTTATTTGATTTCTGGATTAAATTGGAGTTTATTGGACTTTAACTAATTTAGTTTGAGTTAGATCATTTTACTTTAAAAATAAAATTTTATAAGCAATAATTTCTTTTATTTGCAAGATTTTTTTTAACATTTTATTTAAAAAAGTAAGTATCAAATTACCTGAATTAATTTATTTTAATTTAGTTTAGATGAATTTTTATCCTTGTTGGAATAATTTCGATGACCTACTGCACAGAACATTGTCCTTCTTGTTTCATTACTATTAGATAGATGAAAATAATCAAACTTATGCTATGGCCGCATTACTAACGAAATTTTACTCCATTTTTTTAAAATATAATAATACATAGAAGATGGGTGCCAATTTTAGTTCTATCTTTTTCTTTCTTTTTTAATATATTTGCAGAAAAATTGTTTAAATCTAGGATTTCATGTTAATTATTTATATCTTCTTTTACTAAATCAATCCTAATAACTTTTTAGTTCTGAAAAAAAAAAAAAAGGTAGTAACACTATAACCTTTTTAAAAATTATAGAAAAGTTATGACTTGACATAAAAAAATAACATTTAAATTATGACTTGCAATATAAATTGAGTTTTACCGCACACTTTTTATAAATTGTTATCTTACAATGCAGCTTTTAACTGACGTTATGAAAAATAAATAATATCAATGTTGTAAATTTTATTTTTTTTTTGTTAATCTTAAATGCCATAATTTTTTCTAGCTCAATTTATAATTATTGAAATTGTTGCAGCTTATCACGTCGGGAAAACAAATTGTAGTACCGAAGTTAATAGGTCGAAGATAAAGGGAATTTTATAGAATAATAGCAAAACATAGGATTAAAAATTTATTTGAGATTTATTTAATTTGAAATATAAATTTACTCTTGTTCTTTTTTTCTAAAATTACGAAGTATCCTTATTTGTTAGCTTCATTTAAATTGATTAACATTTACTAATCGGTTATATGAAAAAGGCCAAAAAAAAAAAAAATGCACGATGTTCAACTAGGACAGTTTCCCTGCCAGAATTGCTACTCGCGAAGGGACAAAGGAGTTTTCATCCCCCGCGAAGCTGCTCATAACCTGAAACAATCTTTTTCCAGGTTTACTTCGGTTGTTGTTGTTGTTTTTTTTTTTTTTTTTTTCTGGAGAGATAGTGGAGCAATTGAATTGAAGGAAAAAAGAGAAGAGGAGAGAAGAGGATGTTGTTTCAGGTAGGGGGCCAAGGGAGCCGTCCGACATTCTTCGAGATGGCGGCGGCCCAACAGCTCCCGGCCAGTCTTCGCGCCGCCCTGACATACTCTCTGGGCGTCTTCGCCCTCCGCAGGCCGTTCCTCCACACGCTCCTCGACTACGAAGATGAATCCTTTGCTCTCCTCATGCTCGTCCTCGAAACTCATAGCTTACGAACCACTGGTCCCTCCCCCTTCCCTCTTCTCTTTCATTTCAATCTAATTTTTGCTGCAAGGAATTCCATTCGATTTCTCTTCTTGCTGCACACAGCTGTGTCTGTTTCTGTTTCTTACCAACCCTTTCGTTCGTTCGTTCGTTCGTTTGTTTGTTTGCAATAGATGCTTCCTTTTCTGAATCTCTATATGGCCTCCGAAGAAGACCGGTGAATGTCACCGTCAAGAATGATGCTGCCGCCACCCCCACCGCTGATAATGGTGCTCAAAATTCAGGCTTACAGAGGCGCCAGAAAGTTCTTTCTGTTGTTTTTCTGGTATTCTATTCTCCTTCCTTGTACTGTGTGTCTTATGTAAAACCCTATATGTTTCTTCGTAATTTGCGTCAATTGATTGTTCTTACCTGTATTTTGGATGAGAAAGCTCCTTCTGGTTCTGAGGAACGGTATAATATGATATAATAATACAGTGGTAGCTAGCTAAGTTTGTGTGTCTTTTTAGGTTGTGTTGCCATATTTGAAATCTAAGTTGCATTCCATCTACAACAAAGAAAGGGAAGCTAGACTTCAAGCTAGCCTATGGGGTGATGAAAATGAAGGGTTTGATGGCAGAGGGAGTTTTGAAGAAGATTCTCCGGTGTCAAGGGGAACCTTGGATGCTGATGCCTCTGTTAGAGCGCGCATCAGAAAGAGAGTTCAGAAAATTGTCGGATTTTGCTACCCATGGCTGCATGCTGGCACTGAGGGTATGTTCTGCGCTCAAATTGTACATCTTAATTTGAAGTATACGTTGCTGAGACTTCGGATTAACTGTATCCTAATTTCTTAACAATGTCACTGCAGGCTTGCAATTTGCTTACCAGCTATTATACCTGTTGGATGCTACTGGATACTACTCACTAGCACTACATGCACTTGGGATACAAGTCTGCCGAGCTACAGGGCAAGAGCTGGTAGAGATTTAGGATATTACATTTAGAAATATCTGCAGTATTTTGTGTGATATTTATTTCAAAAATTATAGGCAGACATGCATTTTTTTATCCATGTCATATGCATTATATTTATATGCTCTGCTTTTCTGTTACTGACTGTCTTTTGTATTTTCTTATTGTTATTTGACATGAACAATATCCATCAATAGTTCCCAAGCTTGCCATATACTGGCGGGCTTGTTTTTACCCTGCCAATGTTGTCTTATATTGAGTGCTGTTGTGTTATGGGTGAATGAGAATGGGTCTGTTTGTTTGCATGTTTGATTGTGTATTAAAGTGGATAATGAGTGGAACTGTGGAAGAAAAACCTATTGGCTTGTTAGACTATATTTGCAGTTTTTGGATATTTAATGCATGATCATTTAAAGAAAACCAAATTATATTCCAAGTGCAATGAGTATGCTAATTGCTAATCCATGAGTGACTTCATTGATATATCGTGTAACTATGTTCTATGGCAACTTGCAACTATGGACTTTATTTTGCAATTTAAGAACATTCAAATTGCTCAGCACATACTTCTGAAAATTTCTTTGTTTTTGTTGTATGATTAAATTGCACTTTACCCCTTTCATGTCATAAATAGATGGACACCTCTTCTAGAATTTCAAAGATACGTAGTCGTGAACGTGAGAGACTTTGTGGTCCTCAGTGGTTGAAGGTATGTGATATTCTTATCAGCACAATGAACTTATCTTTCCTTCACTTTCCATTAATTAAGTGCTAATTTGGATGAGTTTATTTTGGATTTAAATTATATATATTAGAGTTTTGAAAAATAAGTGATTCCCCACCCCCTAAACCAAAAAATAAAAAATAAAAAAGATCAAATCCAAACATGTACTAAGTACAACCTGAAGAATTTAATATTCAATTGATTTTATTTATGATTTCTGCTTGTCTAATTGTAACAGGCATATAATACTTTCAATTTTTGTTTAAAAAGGTTTACATCCTGACAGTAAATTCCTAAAAAGGTTTGCATTGTGAGAAGAATGTTTACTGTGTAATTTAAACTTTTATGTCAGGTTATACAGGAGAAAATGGTGAAACTTCTCTTTTGTATAAGCGTATGCAATCTGTAACCATGCACAATAATGCTGACTGTATGAACAAACGTTCTGCTTATTTTATCCACACGAATCCCCTTATGATTATATGATGTTTGTCATAATGCAGACATTGCAAGGAGCACTACTCAGCTGTATGTACACTGTACTTGATTATGCACAAACTGGCTTGATTGCGGCAGTGTTCTTCTTTAAAGTGAGATGGCTTGTCCTCTTTATAATTTTTCTTACTACATATAGTTCTAACAATAAGCCAAAAATAATACTGAATGTTCTTAAACCTTGGTGTATTGTAGCTTGGTATATACTGTTGGCTTAGTTTTCTTCAAGTTAACAAACTGATTAATATCTGTCATGGTATCAAATATTGCATGCCAACAGAGTCGTGGTTGGTACCATTGCCTGGGTGGTTCAGTTTGAGTGTTTGACTTGCATGTTCTGTCTACTGGTACTTAAGTAGCTTGCCAGTGATGTGCTGTTAAATACGTTAGCTCGATGTACAATTTTCTAAGGAGCACCTAGCATTAACACATCATTTATGTGAAACATATGTAGATGATGGAATGGTGGTACCAGTCTGCTGAGGAGAGAATGTCAGCTCCAACAGTATATCCTCCTCCCCCTCCTCCTCCTCCACCAAAGGTGAAGAAACAAATTTTAAGCTTTTCTCTCGCCTCTCTTTCTCCATTAGTACTTGCTTAGACTAGCTCTGTACATATGTATGTATATGAGTACGAATCATTCTGGTCAAATAGATTAGAACTTTGCGATAAATGTTTCTTAACATGCATCCTTGTTATGAATCATTCAAGAAATTGTGCTGGGCCATTGACTTAATATGTTAATATAAACAGGTAGCTAAAGAAGGGATCCCGCTACCATCAGACAGAACAATTTGCCCCTTATGCTCGCAGAAGCGTGCAAATCCATCTATAGTTACAGTTTCGGGCTTTGTCTTCTGCTATGCTTGCATATTTAAGTATATTACACAGGTGAGAACTCTAGACCCCACATATGTTTTGTTAAAAATAAAAATTAAAAACGGCTTAAATTATCTCGAGTCTTGACCATACGTGAGACGGCCTACATTTGTGCTGTTAAGTGCTTCCTGGGAACATAATTAACATATATTAACTCATCAGCTGTCACTCCCCTTTTCTTTCACAGAAATATTTGCATGATTCAGGAGTACTACGTGGCTGTATTCCCAGACCAATCATCTAAATATATTTTACATGAGATCTACAACTAACACGCAATTTCATGCGAAATACATTTACATAATTGGTTGGGGTCACGTAATGCTCCTGGATCATGCATGCAAGTATTTCTCTTTCTTTCATATTATCTAATTGATTGTTTTTTTGGTGGTACCGCATTACAGTATAAGCGCTGCCCAATTACGTTGATGCCTGCAACAGTTGACCAGATAAGGAGACTATTTCATGATGTATAGGCACCACTTGGAGCGGGCTGACTAGTGCGCTCCAGCTCTCATGAGTAAGATGGTTAGAAGATTCTCTAGGGTTGCTTTACTAATGTATATCTCTTTCTTCTATAGGAGTTAGAGCGTTAGAGGCTAGATAAGAGGAAGGGGAATCATTTATGTACTTTCCTCGTATTCATTCAACCTTATAAACTTCAAACTATAAGAACACGATTGTATTTTATGTTAACTTCTTCAGTGATGAACAAATTACTAGTACAAATGCAAAATTAACATATTGAGAATTTAACAAATTACTTGCGCTCACCATTAGCGCAGAACTGCGGGAGTAATAATTTTGAATCATCTACGTATCAAATGCTCATAGAACCGGACGATGTACTCATTTAAATATGAATAATGCCTTGTCAACCAAACCATGTGCTCAAAGAACTGGACAATGTACTCATTTAAATATGAATAATGCCTTGTCAACCAAACCATATTCATCTAGTGCTGCCATGGTGAGTGAGTACCGCGCGCCTCTTGAACACCGAAAGAGAAAAAGCTGAATGTACCAACCCCGGGACGCGAGCTCAAACTTCACAAACACTAGCTTCGAACGCTCTTTCTAGTCTCGTCTTCAATGTTGAAGAACTGGACTTCACTTTTGCATCCTGCAACACAAGCAATTCTCCCGTGAAAAAAATCTTAACTACAGATTTGCGTCACCCCCTTCATTTATCAACTACTTCACCATAAATTCACATTCACTAAATTGAGTACCTTTTCACTTCTGCTCAAGTTTGAATCGATGGTCTGTCCTGTATGACTCCAGTAGCTGCCAACAGTACCTATGATAGGCGTCTCATCCGGACTCCGGCTTCTAGTCTTTCTTGAAGATGTTGATAAAGAATACTTCCTGATCTCTTCAAGCGTCAATGCTCCTAGAATTGGTCTGTCCTCATTACTCCACGGTGACCCTCTTCCTCCTTTTGGTGTTTGTTGTCCCACAGAACTGTTGCTTTTCGTGGAAATCGGTGTGGCTTCCGGTTCAACCAACCAGCTGGAGAGGCTGGTGTCCACCCCAATTTCTTGCTCTTCTTTATCATTCAACTTCTGCCTTGCCCTGCGCTTTGACAGCTTCAAACTAGGCTCCGGACTAAGGGGTATACCAACATCCTGCACTGCTGAGATGTTGATGTTTTCTTTATCATCATTCTTCTGTGACTTCAACACTGTTGCCTTCCCCACCCTCCCTTGTGCAGTAACATCCTTAATTGGATTCAGCACTGAGGAAACATCCGCAAGCCTTCCTTCAGTTTCGTCTTCCTTGAGCATTAGGCTGTTAACTTCGTTCTCCGCTTTTTCAGCTGATGAAATTGGTTTCCTAGGATCAGTGCACAGAGAAAACAATGATTCTGAAGACTCTTCTTGAACCCATATCCCATTAACATCACCACCTTCTTCCCCTCTCTTCTCACCGTGAGGATCATCACCTTCAAAAGTAACATCCAAATCGCTTCCATCCAGGTTCACATCCTCGTATCCTTCATCAGAGCAATCTCGGTATCTATAGTCACGGTGTTTCGATGGCCTTGCTTTCCCTTTTTCTTCTATGTTTTCCTCTATCTTCTCGGCAGAAGATTCTTCTTCATTGGGGTTCTTCACCTTCCTTATGGCAATGCAAATCGGTTGCTCCTCAGGTTTTACTATCATTAGCTGGGTGCTCTCCTTTGGTTCCTTCTTGAGTGAATCAACTCCGGTAGCTTTGGATGGCTTCCCTTGATCAAGTGGATTCAGAACTGATGAGACATGCTGAAGTTGAACCTCCTCTGGTACACTTGGGGGGCTTGACCCAAATGCTTCAGATTCCTCTTTTCTAGTGCAGACTGCTCCAAGGAGTTGTTGCACTGGACTATTAACTTCAGTCTCGGCCTTTTCAGCGGCTGAAAGTTGTTTTCTAGAACCAATGGACAGAGAAAACAGCGACTCTGAACACTCTTCTTCTTCTTCTTCTTCATGATTATTTTTCTTGTCACCTATCTGAGGTGTTTCTTCTTTCCTTGCTGCCTTTTCTTGCTCTTCTTCCCTGCTTCCCTCCAAGTTTTCTATTAGTTGCGTGGTAGATGTCACTTCAATTTCGGCACTTTCATTTGATTTTTGCTTTTCAAATTTTATTCTGAATTAAATTACAACAAGCATAAATGAAGTGGCAACTAAATATGCTTAGCATAGCTAATCAAAATAAAAATAAATAAATAAGCAGAAGAACAATGACAAGGGTTTAAACTATGGAAAGAAAAAAATAAATAATGTTGAGGTCCCAATCAAGTCACTAATTGGATGGATAACTTACTTTGATTCAGCAATGCAGTCAATGGGCTCTCTAACAGTCTTTTGCTGTGTGAGTTGGCTAGGTTCAGGAGCTCCTTTAGCGACATGGGTCTGCAACAAATTTCAAGAAAAAACGAAGCTTTTGTAAGAAAGAGCGATGGTGACTCTGTGAAATATGTAGCAAAGTTAGTCTTACTTTGCCTCCTTCTGAGGGAGTTGCATTGAGGGAGCGCAAGTGTTTAGAGCGTTTGGAAGCACCAAAGCAAGGTAGAAAGCACCTCATCATTATATTAGCCTTAAACACTACTCACCACTGATTAAAAAGTGCCTTTGCTGCTTCTAAAGAGGAAGAAAAGAGATCTGTTTTAGAGGCCATGAGGACTCAGAAAAAAGGAGAGATAACTGAGGAACAGAGAGAAGGGACGTGAAGGATGGATAAACACAACACCAAACGGTCATGAAAAAAGGGCTTCAGAATCTCGGAGCTTTTGAAATTCGACCGTTGAGATTCTTAGATATCATGGTTGGGCCCAGCCATATAGGCTCCATGTAAGTGGACACGTTAGACTGTACTTGAACAGGTCTTTCCAAACTGTATTTCAGCACCTGCAATAACGGCGTGACCGGTTGACTATAGTTAATACACATTTATTTCCGTTTTATTTGTTTGAGTTTCTCATAAAATAAAGGACAAAATATGATAAAGTAAATAAAAGTATTTAATAAGTGATATTAAAACTTAGTTTGATATTATTGTAATTTTTTAAAAGTTGTTGAGTTTTTTTAACTCTTTAAAAGCTACTTTCAAATAGTCATTGTAATATCTTTTGATAAAATATGTAAAAATTGTTCTTAATAAATATAGAAGCCATAAAAGTAATATTTAGTAAAATTATTTTTAATATCTAAAATTATTACAATAATTATAAATATTAAAGAAAATTATTTTTATTTTTAATATCATTAAAAAGAGTAAAATTATATTGGTTCTTTAAATTTTGGAGAGCACAAACTAACTCTAAAAAATATCCCATAAGAGCTCTCGAGAACATTTCTTAGCTTTTAAAAGTTAGGAGCAAAAGCACCTTGAATTTTTAATCTATCAAACAAAAAAAATTAATTTATGTATTTTATAAGTCAAAGCACTTATATAAAAAGTACTATCAAATTAGGCCTAAGGGATCATTAGCATGCCCTCTTATGACTAAGGGTAAAACAAAATGGTAGAAATATTTTTAAAATATGTATTAAATATATTTTTAATTTATATGTTCTATGAGTGTAAAAAATTTTACACAACTATTCAATCATATATTATCATATTAGTAAAAGTGTTTAACTTAACCATCCACTATCTTAAAAGTCTTACAAATAAAAGTATTTTAATAATTGACAGTATAAAACTCCTTTATACTATAAATATATAGCAATTAAACTATTTCAAAAACATAATTTTTTCTAAAATAGCATAAAAGTGATAAAATATTAATATATTTTGTCAGTGTGAAAAATTAATAGTAATCTCTCCATTTCATAGTAATAATTGTTAGTAATAATAAAAGAATTAATTAAACAATTTAGTAGCTTTAACTTTTTTTGGCAAAAAGTAATTATGAAAGACCAAATTGTCTTTTAATATCATATAAATCAAAGAGTAATGATAGGTCAACTAAAGAGACGAAGATAAGAATTTGTTGGAAGTGTAAAATGACAAATACCGTGGAAGATTTTTTATAAAAAAGAAAAACGATTATAATTTTAGAATGGAGAGAATAATATTTAACAATATATTACTAGATTATTTAATGAATTTGGCAGTTAAATGATATGTTGTTAAATTTGTCAATTAACATGATTAAACTCAACAAAGATTGAAGAATGTTAGGGAATATTTGATCATTGAAAAACATATAAAATTTAAATTTTTGAAGTTTAAATTAGTAGGTTGTTCTTATCGCTAACACAGAACATTAATTTAAGGCATGAAAATGCTCCCTAGTTTCACAGAAAAATTCAAATAGATTACGCTACAGAAATAAAATTCATTATTCTTCACATTAAAAGAAAAAGAAATAGCATTCATTATCCTCGTGAAATGATTTAAATTATTTAAATATAATTAAATGCTATACGAAAAGAAAATTAGTTTTTTTATATGATAAATGCTTCTGAGTTAACAGACAAAAAAAAATGAAGAGTATGTAAGTAAGTGCTGCACATTAGCGGAGCCAAGTTAGTCCAGATAATTCTTTTCCATAAAGCTTAGATTTATTTTGTATTTTTTATTCAATTTTTAAATTAAATAATGACGTATAACGAGATGAATAATGTAAAAGCGAGGAATAAATACTTATATCATGAACATTATTACCTTATTATTGTTTTATTTTGAAACTAAATAGGAAAACTAAATGTAAAGCATTAAATTCAGGTTTTGTTTATTTATTTATTTCTTATTATTATTTAGTTAAAACCATTTTTAGTCCCTAAACAGGTTTTGAATTTTGATTTTAATCCTTATACTAAAAAAATTTTAGTTTAAGTCTTTATACACTAAAAAATTTTAGTTTAGGTTTCTATAATAATATTAAATTAATCTTTATTATTAAAAAATTATTAGGCAATATTAATTTTGACTAAAGTGGTTAACAAAATATGATATTGATATGGTGAAGCTCGGTTGAGTCTTTTAAATTTTTTTTTAAAAAAAGAAAAAGCTATTTTGTTACTATATCAGTTACTTTTATATTTTTAATAAAGAGTGTTTCATGCTGAAAAGAAAGTTGTTTTAGTACTATATTAATAATATATTATATTTATATCAAATTTCATTAATTATATGATAAAAAACTAATATCATAGGTCTTTAAAGGGGTAGGATCTTTTAACTAAAATTTTTTTCACTTTTAAAATTTAAATTTAAAAATATTTAATTAAAAGATTAAAATACCTGTTGTTTTGACCAACTCCTTATCAATAAAATTAATTTTAACTTTTAACCTCATTTTTTTTTCTTAAGTGAGGTGTATAGAAGTGACCCGCATGTTTTGCTCTTTTTACGTGCTCTTGTAATCGTCACTTGTATCCGGCATCGGCCGCGAAGTGGCGAACAATAAAAATAAAAAGTCCAAAAGTCCGAAACATTGGAGTATATTATTTTATCAAATAAATTGGAGTATAAGTCCGAAACACTTCCATCAGTCTTTTGGCGCTTCCATTAAAAAATAAAAATAAAAGTCCAAAAGACTTAACTGGCACCGGATTTTTTTCTTGAACTACTCTTTCGGCTAGTAAGTGTGCTGTACTCAGTTTAGATTTTTTCTTTTTCTGATGCATTGGTTTTTTTTTTTTTTTTATGCATGTACTTAGTTTAGATTGGACATGCTAAATATATTTTTTACTTTTCATTGAATAAGATGATATATTCAGTTATTCGGTTATACATATACACACGTTAAATATGATAGATTTACATAAATTGTGCCGGATGTTTGAACTTGCCTTGTGGCTTGGAGTGAGGCTGCACGATTATTTGAACTTGTCAATCCTGACATAATATGTCTAAATTTCATTTAAAAACTTTTTAAAGCATATCATCAGAGGTTAACTCATACGGTTGGCTTTTGACTTTTGTATTGTCATAAATTCAATTTAATTTCTAGCATTTTTATTAATAAATTATCTATAAGTATTAGTAAGCACGAAAAATATATCCTAACATTATGTGGGACGAACTTTTCTTGCAATTTTTAACCGCAACAAACATGTTTGAATCAGATTTTAACCACAACAAACATGAGTTTCAAAGCAACTTTAACAAATTTCCTTTTACAAAAGACCCATTGACTTTAAAGAGTATCTAAAACTATCATGGTGACCGATTCGTTGCTCCTAACTAGTATTGGACTAATGTTACTTCCGCAAAAAATAATTCAAAATCAACCCCCATGCATTAGGTAAGTAGATTACAAAATAGGGCCTTGTTAATTATTTTTGCAAAGAAGGGCTTCTTTGTTTATTATTTTTGTCTCAGAGCAAGTTTTGTGACCTTGTAAATTGTAAACAATGCAAGAGCATGGCATAGAGCAACGAGCTGGAAATGCAGTTGTGAAATGCAAAAGCCACACTCAGGGATTGTGTCTACTTAAACTGAATTGCTGTCATGCTCAATTTGGAATTGCCACAACATTTCCCAATGAAGTTGGGAAAATGAATGTGAATTGGAAGGTTCTTGACACTAGGGAAACCTGTATCCTGCTGTAGAATCTCCAAATTTTGTAACGCAAGTCAATAACGTTCGTACTAAATACCATGTTAACGTTATGTGTTAATGGGTCCACAACACTATATTTAAAAGCTTTTGGAGGCTAGTCTGGGAAATTGAGGGAATATAGTGGGTATTGAGTTTCCTATACGGGATTCAAATATTGAAATGGAAGGTTAGGGCTTGTTAGTTGTTGCAACTCGCTTGTAAATCTGTTGAGCAATCCAGGTACCATATAAGGAAATTAACAAGATGCAAGGCTCCTGAGTTTATGGTTGCAAAATGTTTATCTACAATTTTCGGAAGGATGTGAATAGCGAGATTAAAAGGAATGTATAGGGGCTTGCATTTCCATGTGCTTTTGTACCTCAAAAATCCAATTGTCAAGTTAACCAAGGGGAAAACAGAGGTTCAAACAGGCCAAGCCACATAACAAATATGCTTGAAGCATCAGATAATTTCAAGTGTAAAGAACATTGGATATCTGGCAAGGAGAAGCCATGATTGCTCTAGTTCGAAGTGGTTCCATAAATGTTGCATCAACTCCTATTATAACAATGGATTCCCAATATTCTTAAAACGATTGTATTTTTATTTCTCACTCGAGATAAGGTTTTTGATGTCCACAATCCTCAAATATGGCGTTCTCTTTGCTTGCTGTCAACAGATATAGGACAAGATGAAGAAATCCATGCCTAAACCCTACATGAAAGCCGCGTCCGCCGCCATCGACATCCCCCACCGTTGAAAAATGCCAAAGGTCCTTGTGTGCAAATGTTATCATTTGACACATTTTGAATTAATTTTTCCCCCTCAAACACATGGGACAAATGACTGCTATCAGATTTTAGTGGAAAACACATCCAACAAATGTAACCATGTTCCGCTCTACAAGAGTAACTTTAGTCTGAAACATTCTTGGACTAACAAATTGGCCACCAACTATTATACATAATTTTGACATGAGTTTTATGGTTTTTGTTTCCAAATGTTTTCTCCGATTTAAAATAATTATCACTTTAATTTTTTTATTATATTAATATTTTATTATTTGTTATGCTTAAAATTATATAAAGAATAAAATAAAAATTTTAAAAATTGCTTATTAAAATATAAAAATAACATATAATATAAGAAAAATTTACTCAAAATAATAATTATTTTGAACAAAAGAGGTTTATCAAAAAAAGTTCGAACGAGGGAGTATAAGATTTTCACATGGAAAACCAAATATACTAACTCTTCATTGTTTAATACCCCTCTATTTTAATATATCTGTTAGTGTGACTAAAGCGATATCAATATATCAAATTGATGGATATATTAAAATGGAGAGAGTACATGGTATCCATCACAAAAATTCTAGCTTCACTTGATGAGGGCTGTCATTGATATTAACAGTGGTCAAGAATCAATATCCAACTTCAAGAATAGATGCAACACTGTAACACAGCAAAGGTGTTCAATTATATTGCACTTAGGGATGCCAATGGACAGGGTGGGGGTGAGGGATAGGCCCCCGTCCCCCATCTCGTGGATAAAGACCTGCCCCTATCCCTTGCCCTCCACCCCATATTTGTATGGATACCCATTTTTTACTTTCTTGCGGATTTATGAATACCCGTAAATACTTGTTAGAATATTAAAAATTTAAAAAATTTAAATTATATATAAAAATTCTAATATCATAAAATACTTAAAATAAATATAAATAATAATTTAATTCCATAATTCAAATTCTAACAACTTAATATATTTAAAAAAATAAAGATGAACAAATAAAATAAACACAAAGTAAATACAATAATCTAACTCCACAATTTAAATTTTAACAACTTAAAATACTTGAAATAAAAATAAATATATAATAGTAATTCAACTATTAGTCTAACACATAATAAGTATAAATAAATCTAACTTATAAATTTAAATCTTAATCCAATCAATTTAAATACCAATAATATTAGCCTAACTAAGTTAATAACTTAAAGGTAAAATAGTAATTTTATATCGGATACCCACAGATATAGAGATAGTCATCCCCACCTTGATCCCATTTAACATGTGGGTATTTAAAATTTTTATCTCTATTATCTGTGGGGTAAAATCTTCCCTCATACCCACCCCATTACAAATATTACTAACAGATATTTGTAGGGGCAGATTTTTATTTTTGACATCCTGACACAGAGGGCCCTCTTGCTCACTATCCAGCAAAAGCCAAAAGAGGGGAATTAGCGTATGTTTGGGGAGGTTGAAAAATTAAAATTATTTTAATAATTATTTATTTATACAATTAATTTTTTATATACTCGCTTATATGAAAATTAATTTATGTTTGAATATTTTAGCTAAAAAATAATTTTAAGATAATCTATTTTATTTAAGTTGTATGAAAAAAATATTTTTATATAATAAAATTACTAAAAATAATATGAAATAATTATTTATATTATATAATATTTATTATTTAGAATTAATTTAATAAAAATATAATAATTCTAAAATAATCAACTTTTATTTATAATTATAAATTTTAAAAATTTATTTATATTTATAAATTATTTTTTAATTTAAAATTATTAACTTAAAATTATAATTTATTTTTATTTTTTAAATCAAATATAATTAATTTTTTAAAATAATATTTTTTCAAAAAAAGAAAAGCTATTTTACAACTTACCCGTACATGCACTTAGATGACAACTTTTCCAGCTCCAATCCATGCAGATTCTCTCACTTTCTCTCATTCGTTCATTCCCATCTCATTTTCCAATAAAAATTAAAAAGGCGGAAAACAAACATCAAATCATAATTAAATAGTACTTTAATCAACTCAACTGTGCTCGCCTAACATCACACTTTAGTCTACCATGCAGCCCCGCTTGACCTACACTCGCTCTGTCGTTGGTCTGGTGTCAACCACATACTATGCCATCCCTTAGAGTATGATCCCATTCTCTCAGTCGCGGCTAACGCGCGTGCGATTTGATCTGTACTCTCAACCTGCTTCGCAGCACTAGAAAGAAAGGTGTACTCCACAAGGAGGGGAAAAAACAAAAACGGAGGGAAATTACCGAATGCGAGTTACGTAAGGTTGTACGTTATGGGACCACTGATTATATATATTCATAATTTAATATTTTGTTAATTAACAATAAATTTTTATTATTATTAGATAAAATAAAATATTAAATCACAAATAAAATAAACAATAAGACTATTAACAAGAGTTGTGTGTATAACAGCAAGCAAGATACACTCTTATAAAAAGGATGTGGGTTTAAATTTTTTTAAAAATTATTAAAAATGTCATTTAATCGTAATAGTATCAGAAAAAAATATTTTAAAAATTAAAAGAGAAAATCTCCAAACAAAAAAGAAAGAAAGAAAAAGAGTGTCACAGCCAAGACTCTCTTCTTGTTTATCTTCTCCAGAAAAAGAGAAAAACTCTATATTCGTTTTCTTTTAGCTAATCACTATTTATTTTATTTTTAATAAGGAAAGTGAACATGGTATAGAATGTTTCTGTGGTTAATTCTTCCTGTCCGTGTCCCATCCAGTCCAATCCAATCCATGATACAATTAACAGACTATAGTTGTTTTTGTATTAAGATTTCACTTAAAATAAAAGAAACAAAGAAAGAATTAAGAGGAGGTTCTGGTGAAGTTGAGGGTGGTACAGCTAGAATTGGGAGGCAAGAAAGAAAGAGAGGACCAGGCATATACATAGAGTGAGTGACAACCAGAGTCTATATTGCAAGTGGCAACTGCACCAGTTGCCACTAGAACAGATGATCCTTCTCTCCTCTCCATTGGCCATTGGCGTTACTCACTTCCTTGGCCTGCACAATAGACATGGACAAGAAGAGTGGACTAATCCCACGGTCCTCGAGCTCACCATAAAATATTGAAATCAAATATTAAATATGTGCCTCAACTCAAAGGTGTTCGGTTTTTCCTCTTTAATTTCAACCCTCTACTTTTAGCCTTTATTTACCATTTCAATCTTAAAAACACGAGAAAGAAACAAAAGGGTTCGGGTAAAAATCAGCCTCACTGTTTCTGCTAAAGTTGTTTCCTCACATTCTTATCTTGTTTCACGGATTGTATCTGTTGTTTTTTCCTGGTACGTATCCTTGTTCCCCACTTTTACTTTCTACGTACATTAAAAAAACTAGTCTCCATGCTCAATAATCTTGGCTTCCCATCCCTTTCGTTGTTAAGGCATATATTATATTCTTTTAAGATTTCCAATTTTAACTCTTCTTGGGTTAGCTGAATTGACTGGCTCCATTACTGTATCTTCTTTTCTTTTTTGGCGGCTTTATTGTTATTATTATTATTATTATTATTATTATCTTGAAGAATTATCAAGAAAACTATGTGAATTCCTGTTTGGTTCCCTATTTCCTTCCTACCTGTAATTTGTCCAAATTTGATCACGCTTTTCTTGTTCCATGAACATGTCTGATGCGATATGTATAGATGTTCTTGTCATGGACCCTCTCTCAATCTCTATGCAAATGTAGCTTTAATAAACTCTGATGTAAACTTACACAGTTCAGTTCACACATTTATTTTGCACTTGGAAGGATGACACTGACAGGGATGCCCCACAAGATTTTTTGAGGTGGCAGGATCCGATAAGTGTGTGAATTTTTTAGAGGATTTCTGTCTCTGGAGTGCTTGGAACACGGCACGAGTTTGAAGCTTTGTGGATCATGAAAAGAAAAGCTGGTTATTGGTGTCTTTGCGAAGGAGCCTAGTATTCGGTCCTAGTGAGTCCATGAAATTTTTGACAAAAAGGGTGGAGAAGCTTTTCTGAGCAAATTCATAAGAAATGGTGAAAATGGAGTCATTGAATCAAAAGTCTCTAGAGAGAGCGGTTTCACAGAGAGCCCTGCAATTGGGAAGCTCATTTCCATGTATGGTTTGTGTTGTGGGGTTTCTCTGCGGTGTCTGCCTTGCCTCTTTGATTTTGGCCGCTCTTACTTCCTTTGGCACCTTTGAGCTTGGTCGCTTTTCATTCTCAACCATGTCAATGCTTAATTTAACATGGGATTCTAGTCTCCGTAATAGCTTCAGTAAGTCAATTTCCTTATGCTTTTTCGGACCATTATTATTTGATTATTTTAATTCTATGTTTCTGTTACCATTTGAAGGTTATAGAACATGACAAACTCAACACACGTTGTAATTGGTTCATGCAAAAGTAACGTATCTTGGCCCAAAATTCAGCAGGAGGAGAAAAACTGGGGTGAAACAATTCCCCCTTTACTTTTTTCATTTTTTTTGAAAAGGAACAGACGTTGTTGCCTAAATTTAAAGCAAAGAATTATTGGATTCAGTTGAAAACTTTCAAAGACGTTTAGTTCCGTGAAGCAAACTTGATGAGTATGAATTTTAAGGCTTGTACCTGAAGCAACTTAGAATTATACTAATTCTTTCTTTAAGTTACTTTGACCGCACTAGCTCGGTATAGTATTATTACTATCGTTATGTTAGAGGGAGAGAGAGAGTACATTATGCACATTATTTTGCGTTGCATAATCCATCAATATTAAATTACCGTTACATTTAGAAGTTAGAACATTCTTGCAGTTACCAACTGTTAATAATTGGATGAAGTACTGATCACTGTGATGTAGTAGTAGCCCAGTCATTAATGTGATTATTTCCATAGGCATATTAAATTAAATTAATGGCGAATGTCTTCTATTTTTGTCCTATGGTGGCAAGAACAGACTGCAATGTAAAGGCAAAGGAAACAGAGAGATTAACATATTTGAAGGGCAGAAAAGAGAGAGATAACAATGACAGAATCTCTCTGCTTTACTCAGCTTGGAGTTGTGTGTTAACTAAATCTGCAAATGGGGCAACTGAATGCTTGCAGAAACTAGGAATTAGTAGGTCCAGTTTGCCTAATGCCCAGCATTTGGAAAACTGCAAAGTGAAGACACAGCTATATGACCGTCTTGATAAGCGTACAGGAAATGAGAGCTTCCCTCCGTGGACATGTTGGAAAGGATTTTTGGACATGCACCATGTTGCTGCAGCCACTGAGCAGATTCAAAAGTTCAGGCATCAGGCTGTAACTAATGGTGCTTATCCACCCTGGGTATGTTTTTTAACTATTTGTGCTGTATGTTAGACTCACCAACTATAATGTCAAATGTTAGTTTGTTTAGCATGCCTACTTGTTGGAACCATAATTTTTTTGTTTATTAATTATCATTACCTCAAAATATACTAATGAAGTCACATTGGTTTCCTTAATAATCACATTTCACAACCATTGCATCATTCTAGCCCATTGTTTGTGTTCTATATGATTCTTAAATGCTTTACCTATAATAATCAGAACAACAGCATGTAGGTTCTTGGCGAAGATCTATGAACTGCATTAGAGCATAAAAATGACACCTAAAATGTTTGTTTAACATATAAAAGCTTTTGCAGGTTTTAGGATCTGATGAAGAAAATTACCCCTTGACTAGGAAAGTGCAACGTGACATATGGATCCATCAGCATCCGTTAAACTGTAGCAACCCGGATGTCAAGTTCCTTCTAGCTGATTGGGAGAGATTACCCGGATTTGGTATCGGGGCTCAGATCACGGGAATGAGTGGACTCCTTGCTATTGCGATCAATGAAGGGAGAGTTCTTGTCACTAACTATTATAATAGAGCTGACCATGATGGCTGCAAAGGTATAGACCAATACACTGGCTTCATCTCTTCTGATTTTTGTTTGACCCAGTTTTAACAACTTATGTACCATGTGTACAATCTGAACATCTGCTACAAACAATAATCTTAAAAATAATATGAATCTCGAGAATGCAAAACGAATATCAATTTGATGATACTTTATGTTGGCACTCTTGTACAAGCAGGGTCTTCCCGGTCTAGTTGGAATTGTTACTTCTTTCCAGAAACTTCCCTAGAGTGCCGTCGACGGGCATTGGAACTAATGAAAAGTGAAGGTGCATGGATTAAAGGAATTTTGACCGCAAAAGAAAATTATACATCGAAGCATATATGGAAAGGACCAACTCCTAGGCAAGTTTTCGCAACAACTGCAGTCATACATTAATGATTGCTTCCTTACTGAGAACCCGAACGTATAGAGTTTTAATTCTTCCTAATGTCAATGTATGGTGCAGGATATGGGGCGAACCATGGAAATATTTGCAGCCAACAACCGATATAAATGGCAGTCTTGTGACTTCTCATAGAAAAATGGATATGCGGTGGTGGAGAGCACAGGTACTCATTACTCATAAGAAATGCAGGAAGGAGTTATGTGAATGTCCACATTTTAGCAATTTTCTTCAATGACCACTTTCCCTCTTATTTCTGTGAACGCTTCATGAATTCATGTTGTTGCCATAAATATTATTTTCAGGCTGTGCGCTACTTAATGAGGTTCCCGACTGAGTACACATGCAATCTATTGAATGAGGCCCGCCATGCTGCATTTGGAAAATTAGCTGCGAAAATGGTGCTTGAAGGTCTTGCTGGAGACTGGACAAAGGTTAACTTTGCACTTTTTTTTTTTTTTTTGTTTTTGGTTGGACATAAAATATTGAAATGGAGAAAAATGTACGAGACCATGCTCTACATTTACATACCCATGGGAAAAATAAAATGCATCTTGCATAGAAAATATACCTTATTTTTTCTTCAAGATAGTTGCTCTAATGGAATGATAAACTCGATGGCATGATAGTATGTGAATTTTCATATAAATTGATCTTCAAATTGCAAATTTATGAAAATTGCTTACCTTAATGTACTTGAAGATCAATGCCTAAATCCCATGCATATGTTCTGTTTAGCCTGTGCGTTTTCAGTTCTTCATGCTTTGATATTGTCATAAGTTGACTTCTGGTGATGCCTCAGGAAAATAGTAAGAAGCCAAGGTCTGATATTGATGAATATGTGTGGTCCAATCACAAGCCATGGGCCCCTAGGCCTCTTCTAAGCGTGCATGTAAGGATGGGAGACAAAGCATGTGAAATGAAAGTCGTTGAATTTGAAGAATACATGCAGCTTGCTGATCGGATTAGGAGGCACTTCCCAAACCTCAATAACATTTGGCTCTCCACTGAGATGCAGGTACCCCACCTGTACTAGCTTTTCAATATTGTTCTTGTTAAAATCATTTTTCGAGAGATTTTTAGGTGCTCTTAGAGCTAGAAGTTTTTGCTCTGAACCATTCAATGCTTGACACTTTAGCAATTGCATTAAGAATGTAGTGAAAGTGGGAGACAATGATTACTCACAAAGCTGAACTGTTGAGCGTTAAATAGTTTAGAGCAATTTTTTTTTTTTTTTAAACTAAGAACACCTAAGAATTTTTCGCACCTTTGGGATAGTTTAAAGTGTCTGACATTACTAAGAATCCAATTTGGTTCAGGAAGTCATAGACAAAACCCAAGAATATTCTCGTTGGAACTTTCACTATACAAAGGTAAGACGCCAAGGTAGGATGAATGTGTCAATGGCTGAGTATGAAGCCAGCCTGGGTAGGGAGACCAGCACTAATTACCCACTGGTTAATTTCCTGATGGCTGCTGACTCTGATTTTTTCATTGGAGCATTGGGTTCTTCTTGGTGTTTCCTCATAGATGGAATGAGAAATACTGGGGGGAAGGTAATGGCTGGGTACTTAAGCGTTAACAAGGACAGATTTTGGTAGAATATATCTACCTATGTAAATTAGATTATTTGTCAATGGATATGTTATCCACCTGATAATGATATAGGTTTGTGTTTTTCGGTAAAATGACGTTGGATTCTTTGTGCGTGTAATTGTCGTATGTGCCAAAAATAGTACGCGGAAATAACAAATCTATAGAAAATGATGGAAGTTGACCGGAAAAAAAAAAAAAAAACCGAGAAAGATGGAAGAATCAAAATACTTGGACCGTGTTCTTCCTGTCCATTAATGGTATCTTGTAATTCAATCATTAGATACAAACGTTCGAACAAACTTTACTAGGGTAATGAGTCCTTGTAAAAGAGCGTTCAAAATCTTGATGAAGGAACAAGGAAGACTGTATAACTTACGAAAATGTAAACTCGATAATCATTGACATAGGTGTAGATACAAATATTGGTAACTACGGAAAATTAGAATGAACAAATGAAGCCAAGCAATTGAAGGAGCATAGACTCTAGTTCTTCAATTTCACTTCACATGACGAGACAACAATTTCTAGAAGACAAAGCTTTCTTCGCGGAAACGGGAGAAGTAAAAAAAATAAAGGCACCTTTTTCTTAACTAGTGACAATTGGTTGCCCAAGAAATTTCTACTAAATTCTTGGAGAAACAATCCAATGTGAAATGTAAAGTCAGTTATGGCTGTGTGCACAAAGAAAGACTCTTTGGCAACAATTATCAAAGTGGCAATATATTCAGAGACACCAATCCACGTTGTTACTATTATTCTTCAACGTCTTCAGTCCCTTGATGCGCTCCCTCTCCCACTTTTGATGCAGTCGGCTTCTTATGTTTCTTACTTTTGGCTTTCTTAGCTTTCATTCTGCGCTTCTTCTCGCTGGCATCCACCCATTTGTAGTCTGAAGGTATGTTGAAAGGGTCAACTTCATCCTTATATCTCTGACTATCAGAGTCGCTGGACTGCCCTCCACGACTTCCTTTCATCCATGAAATCCAAGACGTCGACGCCTCTGGTTCCTTGGATTTTGCATCCTGGAAATGTGCTGGGCTGGAGAGTGGAGTTGAAAACTCCTCTGCTGGCTGAAGCTCTTCAAACTTTGTAAAAGTGACAAGAACCCGAATAGTGGGGACTATTGGGATAGCAACCTGAGTAGCACCAGAGATTATCATTAAAACCAGAAGCCTATAAAGGACACTGACTATACCAATTAAACATCAAGATTAAGACCCAGACAGGTAGAAATCAGGCACAATGATATTGCGTGCCGCTCGCCTTGATTAATTTATACTTTATTTCAATATAAGGTATAACCTGACTGACAGTTAACTCTGTCAGATGGGAGCATGGATGGGGGCAAACGCCAGATAAAACCCCTCGAGTTTATTCTGTTATTCAAACATTAACAGCAAATCTTGAGTTTGCACATGAAGCAGTCTTATATCATTTTACAATAGCTTGACATAGTTTAATGACATTAAACAGAAGTATCATGTGAAGATTATCAGCTATATTTGTTCAAAGAGACACTCATGATCTAGTCCTATGCACAAATATCAGTACAAGAATAACCAGACAATATAAATCAGAGTCAAGTCACATGAATCTTATCATAGTTGTGAAGCCTCAACTTGCCAACTCCAGAAAAATTTCAAAGATTAATCAAGGATAAATATACTAAGATATGAAGACTTTTGTAACGCAATAGCACAGAACAACAGTGCATAAAAGAATTACGAGCATAAGGCTATGGTATTTGGATTACCTTGACAGGAAAAGTTCCATGAGGAAGCTTAGTTGTCAAAAGCTCTCTGAGTCTTCTAACAGCCTTAACCTTATTTGCTAAGATGTCAAGTAGAGGCAGAAGCTCATCCGTTTTCAAAGGGAAGTCTGGTGTTAACCACAAGACAGGTCTTAAGCCCTTTTTATACTCACTCTCATTCTTAGACTCACTGACTGTTCCTTTCTTCTTCTTCTTCTTATTTATGTCTTTTCCCTTCTTAGCATCTCCATTATCTTCCTTCAACTCAGATGCCAACTTTTGCTGATCACCTGACCTCTGGTTGCTACCTTCTGGGCCAAACTTTGAATTTTTCTTCGAAGTTTTGGAATCCTCAGGGTCATCACTGCTACTCTTCAAATTTTTCTTGTTCCAACCAAACCAGCTCTTCTTCTCTTTAACCACACCATTGGCTTCACAATTCTCATAGGAAGCTGCTGAACCATTTTCTTGGCCATCAAAGGCTCCATGTTCCTCATCATCACCCATACCATCAGAATTCCCCATACGCAGTGCAGAATCCAATTGCATTCTTTCCTCTGCAGTCAATACATCATCATACTCATCATTGTTTTCCCCATTTAACATACTTTCTCCATCCTCCGTGGCAAAAAGCTCTTCATCTGTCATAGCACCTGGCACCCGTCTTGACTTCACACTCACCATCACATGAAGCATGTCATAAACTTTTGCCTTCCAATTCCCAACCATCTCAGTCTTCTCTTGGCGCCTCCAATTTAAATGAGGAACAAGCTCAGCCTGAGTAACATCAATGCCTGGCCTATACATATTTGTCTGAGACATCAAGGAAACTTCATGACCAACTTCAGCTTCTGTTGGTTGTGTACCAGCTCCTTCCAAAGCATTTGTGATTTCTTTTTCCTTATGAGAAAGAGCAATCAAAGAACCAGGTGGCAGTGCTAAATTACCATCCTCTGAAGCATAGCCCTCTCCAAGGAACAAAAATGTCTGGTCTGATCGTTGGATCCGTAAACCATCAAAACCAGCAAGGGTCATATCAGCACGGAGATTAGAACCACGCTTCCAAATGCGATAAGTATCTGAAGGAGCTATGCGCCCAATAAAAGGAATGACAGAGCTCTCAAAATGGAAAGTTATCTCCATATAAAAGTCACGAATGCGAGTTGCTGAAGCAATAATGCGGGGAAGTCTACGGCACCATTTAGCCCAAGCCAGAGGCTGATAATGCCGTGCAATAATCATGGCAATCGCTTCCTCCCTAGTGCACACCGCTTCTTGGAGAGCACTCCAACCATTCTCATTCTGTAGACTCCAATCCGCACCTGCAGCCATCAAAATCTCAGCAGAGACTGGATCCCTGAGACGTACTGCAAGGTGCAGAGGGGTCTCCCTACCAGGAACATCACGACGATCAATAGCTGCAGAGACGTCATCTGCTCGAAGCTCAGCAGCAAGAGACTCAGCCTCTGTATTGACCTCGCCAGCCTTGGCAAGCTGAGGCAGGTTGGAAACAATGCGCCGTAGGGCAGCATGGTCACGCCTGGCGATAGCCAAGTGAGCAGGACTGTGTGCATATTTACTCAAATCTTCCATTGACTTGTCCCCTACCTCTCTCTTTTCCCTTCTGGCCGCTCCTAGGCTAGTGCTACTATCATGAATGGTTCCATTTGCTTCCATGGTTGGCCAATCTTGTGTTATGAAGCAGAAATAGCACAGGCTTCACTCATACCATTGCTTTGCTTTTACGATTCGAGGGCTGCAAGCAATTTCCATTGTTGAAATGAAGAGGGAAGACCACCAAACACGGGTAATTTATGTCTACTTGTAGTACAATTTTTAGCTCTACCCTGCCACAATGAACCTCCACTATTAAAATTGCCAGAGAGAGATTACTTCAACTGGCAAAAATGATTTAGAAACAACAACAATAAAAACAAGATTTTTGGGAACTGTTTTTTGCTCCAAATTCTTTCACCATTCCGGGTTTTCCCCCCAAATTTCGAGCTCAAACTCCAAAATCCAATTGTACAAGCTGATCTTGCGGTCCATGGGCTGAAAGCTCCAATCAAATGAAATCTGCAAAAAGCCAAGGAAAAGGAAAAAGAAAAGAAAAACACCTGAGTCGAAACCAACGAATAGTAGCACTAGCAAACAAGGATTTAGGCACAGAAAGCTAAGATTCATTAGACCCACTATGCGGTTCTTAGCAGCACGTCTCCAATTGTAACCGCCATGAGACATGGGGTGAAGAAAAGAATCTTTTTTTGGTAAACAATTCAAAATTCAAATTATGGAGTTGGTTGATGAACTTGCAAGGAACAAAACTGAGAAATTGACAGAGAGGGGGGGAGGGGAAGCAAGAGTTAACGTAGAAATTTTTGCATTGGGAGGGTAAAGTTAAAAGTGTCCCATCATCGAAGCAGAAACAACGAAAGATCCGTGATGATTAGTGTCTTTTACTTTGCATGGATTTCCGAATAGGTTTGAGCAAACAAGAATCCAAGAAAGTACTACGAACCTGACTCCGAAAGATCACAGAATCCAAAAACAATTGAGTTGCAGCGATCCACTTCACCGTGCGCGATTGTATCAACCTCCTCCCGCTTGCTTTGTTGCTTAGGGTTGTTCGTTGAGTTAAACTTCAAACAAAGTCCCCCAAATTGAAAATTGACCAAAAAAAAGAAAAAAGAAAAAAGAAAAAAGAAGAGAGGAAGTTGATCAGACGGTGGGAGTGGAATGGGGGAGATGGGATCTAACGGCGAGGAAGGCGGTGTGCCCCCTGCGGGATGGACCATTAAATGGTGACAAGCGACAACACAACTCAAAAGGTAAGAAAGTGGAATCGCCCTCGACTCGCTCCTCCGACTCTGTCTACTTCGTATCTATCTAAACTCTCTGATTTTGAAGCTGTGCCTGTGACCTTCGTTACTCACTTTTGCCTTTCGATTTGGATTTGGTAGAGGGTTTAAGACTTTAAACGAGGGAGTTAAAAACTAAAATTAAAATTATATAATATTTATTTTTTATATTAATATAATTAAATGTTAATTATATATATTAATAGGATAAAATAATTTATATTATCATCTCATATTAAAAATATTTTATAAATATAAATAATCACAATATATTGCTTAATTATTCAAAATTTTTGTAGAAAAAATTGTAACATGAAAAAGTGGATTGAAATGTAATTAATAATAGAATAAGCAGTTATATTTTTTAAATTATTTAAATATTAATTTTTATAAATAATTTTTTGGTTTTATAAATAAATATATATATATATAAACTTTAAAATTATTTAAATATAATAAAAAGAGACAAAAAATAGTTATTTAGGAGAATTCCACGGTATAGATAATGATATGCCATAAAAAATCATTGATAAGCGCGTAATAATTTTTGGTGGTGGTTGTGCGTTGCATTTGCAAGAGTGAAGGAATAGGATATTTATGTTAATGTTACTTCCCCACTTGCTGGGTTACACTTGGATTTTTGTTCGTTTTAGTTGCTACATTCTTGGGAGGGATAGGGTTCGGAGGAGAGGATGGCATTAATATCATGGCATTAAGCAACCTCTTCCCCTTTTTAAATTCTATCCTAAATTATCGGTATTGGAAATTCATTGCAATCTGCACAACGTTAACTAGCTAGACTCCAGTTAGATAAAATAAGATAATTTCAAAATTAACTTTTTTTCATTTACAAATCTTAAATTAGTGATTTTTTTTTTTTGTTAATTCATTCTGCATTTTGGATATTTACCCTCACTGATTCATTTACCGTCTCTAATAAATTTTCAGCCATTGTCTTCATTTCTATCTGCCATTGTACCCAAAAAATAATATAATCTGCCATTCACCGGTTCCTCTTTTTCGATGCTATCTGTTGTAAATGTGTCTAAGCTTTTAACTGCTATGCTATGTGGATATTCGGTTCTCTTTTTATAGAATTGAGTTTAAATAGAATTATTTTTATTAAAATTAATTTAGTTAGAATTAATTTAGAAATAAAATAATTTATATTTAATAGTTTCTATAATAATAATTTTATCAAAAAATAAAAAAATTTTACTTCTTCCATAATTAATTTCAAAAATAAGAATTTATTTTAAAAATAAAAAACCAAGCATCATAAAAACACACTGAAATCTTCGAATCCTATTTTCTCAATGCCCCGTTTGGCATAGGTCAATCATTGTAGCTTTCTGCAGCAGGAGGAGCACCACAATTTCACTAATATTTTTATTTTTAAGAGGAATTCAATTTACTGTTTGAGTTACTTTTGGAGGAGCTCCTCCTACAAGATTACCTTTTTCCACTTGATTGAAGCTCCAGCAAGGGCAAATCATTGTTGCTTTGTTCCTCCTCCGCTTGCTTTTTTCTTTCCTCCTAAAATTACTTTTTTAAATTTAACTAATATTTTTAATGTAAATTTGAACTTAACTTTATTCTGATTAAATAGTATTTTACATTATCATTTAAATGAACATTGTTAATTTAATAAAAAAACTAATTTTTTAGGTAATTATCATCATACTTAAGACAATATATTGACACTAGACCGAATCCTGCAAACTTAAGATAATATGTGTAATGAAGTTAACGTATATTACTCTACAATTTAAAAAAAAAAAACTGCTAGATCAAAAAAATTACATTTGTTATTTATAGTATTAGAAAAACTGTACTCATTTATTCACTTCTTAAATAAATAAATAAATAATTCTATCTCAAATTTATTTTAGAACTGATTTATTTGTAACAAGTTAATATAATGAATGAACGGGCGGATTAAGGACCACGCAGACTTACAAATTGCAGTAGCTGAAACCTTTAAGGAAACTTACATCAATTGTTACAAAATTACATCAATTGTGTATGGAATTTCGTCATTTATTATAACTTACATGCCAGCATCATTCATTTCTAGTTACTGGCTTCGCAAGAGTCCATCATGAACCATCATTGTTTATGTATGCGTACGCTGAAATACTTTGTTGCAATGAAACTTGAAACAGGCTTATTTGCAAGAATTTCACTTGAGAATAGCAAATATTCCAAAAGCGGTATTATATATTAAATTTTGCGTGTGGGACTAATTTTTGTTGACGACATAACTTTTGCTATAACCCTGTAAAGCAGTGCGAGCAACTAAGATGGGAGTTGGGAATTTTGGAAGACGGCTTGAGGAAAACTCGTGATACGAAAATTCATGATTTTCCAATAATTTTAGACAATATTTTGTTATTATTTATTTTTCTAATTTAAAAGAAAAAAGACAATGAAATACAGATCATTTTGCCAGTATAAATATGTTTAAACAAAATTTTTAAAAAGAAAAATTGCACTTTATACTCTAAATTATAGGTTATATAGACTTTAGTTCATAAATTTTAAAAAAATATAAATTGATCCTCTAATTTTTTTTAAATGTATAAGTTGATATTCTAAATTTTTTTAAATATATTATATTTTTTTAACAATTGATAAAAAAAATTAATAAAAGAATCAATTTATATATTCAAAAAAATTTAAAAATCAATTTATATTTTTTTAAGATTTAAAATTGAAGTACACATGACCTATAATTTAGGGAGGTAAAATATTCTTTTCCCTTTTAAAAATGGCTAGCAACAATATGTGTTTGTCCTTGACTTTGTCATCGATTTGCCAATATTGTGGCGGTTTAAGCGAAGCAATAATTATGTTCATGGAGGTCGGTAGGCTGGATGTTGGTATGAATATTCTAAGTACTCTAAGACGAGCAAGGTTTGGCATGCGGTAGGATTTTCACCACTATAAGCATCTGAAATATCATAAGGCCAAACTTTATAATGACAAATTAATCAAGAAAAATTTTATAATGACAAAAGCATAAACATACCATTGTTTTGTCATCTTGGACTTTCCATATGACATTCATTTGAAGCCTGATAATACCTATTCACATTGTTTTACGATCAAAATGGTAAGAGGGAAAGGCATTGTAGCTTTCATACCACTTTCATTTAATATATTAATATGCTGTTGTCATAATGTTCTATACATGACATTTATACAGTTCAAAATAAAATTTACGCACCTTTTTTTGAAAACGCTTTGTGTAATTCTCTTACCTTTTACTACTCCTAAACAATTTTGCCGAGTAACTATCACTTAACCCTCTAATAAAATTATAAAAAAACAAACCTGATAGTTTTCTTATATTATAATATTATTATTTATTTTCTTTTGATTCGATTAAAAGTAGATCTTTAATACTTAGAATTAAGGACTACACACTTGCATATGGAATTATGCATTGATTAATATCAAGAAGTAATAGGAAGAATAAAAAGGATAGAAAATATAAGATGTTTATAATAAATATATGAATTATATGACAAGTTTTTTTCATGTAAGGTAACATTATATGTAAATAACGCCTTTTTAGTGGAAAATCTACCTATCAAAAGACAAAAGCTCTTTATTTTTAATTAATTCCCTGAATTTTATCAAGGCCTTTGTGGACCATATTGGAGGCCCATATGGTTTATGTTAGTGAGCGCAGGGTCAAATTTGCTTTATCTACAATACATTGTCCTTTTATTTGCTTCCAAGTTCCAACCACTTCAACTCTGGTTGTCCTATTTTTGCTTCAGACTCACATGCATTGCTTCGTAAGCTGTTCTTGGTCCCCATTGCGTGGGTGGGCCTAAGCTCACTAAAGCTTCTCGCTTAACCTCATAAGCATTTCTTTTATATTTTTATTGGCCATTTTTATTATATTGGAAGCCTTGAATCCCTCACTCTAGCAACTAGTCTAGGCAATGGAAACAACTCATAGAAACTTAGGGCTGCTTGCTATCCCTAGTCCCCACCTCTATTTGTCCACAGTATTCTTCGTGATTTCTTTATAGTACAAGGTCAGCATCACACTGTATGACCCATCAAACAAGTTACAACTGTGTCAAAGGTACATACATACATTGGTTCTATTCAACAGAGGCAGAGCTTAGTTTCGTATAGAGTATAGAGGGATGGAAACATCTATGTAATTTAGACCCACTGAGCCAGCCAATGCAGTGTGCGTTTAGAGTTCTACTTAGTTTCTAAAACAATAATTTTGACAAAAGTAATGGTGGAATTTCCATTTGGATTTCTAAAACGTTTCGACAACAGTTGAAACAAAAAAAACTTATGATGTTGTTTTTTGAAAAATTATACTATCAGTCCTGTGATTTGCAAATACAGGATGATTATTGGATTGTTTTGGGGTTTTCTTATAGGAACTAGAAATTTGTAGTGATATTATATATATATTTTTTTGGGTCATGCTAGTGATATTAATTTGAAACCCTACCTTTTATGGGTATATAAGATAAGATTTTTCAATGAAGTTTCCCGTGGGCTAGGCCTACTAATTGAATATGATGGAAGCGGAGTGGAACACTGGAAGACGCTTCGGCTCAAGCCAAGTGAAACAACACCTACGCCAGGGGCAAAAAAATCTTTGGCTCAAGAACTATAGCCTTCAAATGTTTCTAACCATTTTATATTATTATTTCCTAGTACTAAAATTAGATAAAAGTATCAGTTAAAAAATTAGGCATAAATATATTATGTTGGAATCAATACTTCAAAAATTAGGGATAAATACATTATCTTGGAATCAATAAGTCTAAGATATTATTAGATCAGGCATTTATTGTTAGCTCAAAAATAAAAGAATCGCGATCCTAATTTTAAAGTGAGTTTGTTTGTGATTTTTTGGGGAAAAAATTATTTTTATTAAAATATCAATTTTTATATATTTGAATTTTTTTAAAAAAATTGTTTTCAATTTTTTTTTTTTTTTGTAGAAGCAACAAATTTTCTTTTAAAATAAATAAATTTTTAATTTTTTTAATTATATATAAAATTTAATTTTTATATTTTTTTTAAAAGCTGAAATAAATATATATTTTTTATTGATTGTTAAATTAAGGATACATTTGTTTTATTTTTAAAAAAAAGTAATTATGAAATTTAAATTTATATAACTGAAAAGTTAAAAATTAATTTTTCTCATAAATTATTATTTTTAGTATCACAAAAAAACTGAAAATATTTTTTTTTAAATTTTAATTTTTTTTAAATTATCCAAATATATGAGAAGTAATTTTTTTAATAAAAAATATTTTTTTTACCCAAATAATCATAAATAAATGTACCCTAAATATTTATTACTGGAATTTACACATTAACTTATTTTAACTTTAAAATTGTTTTAAATTCATTCTTTTAAATAGATTTAAAAAACTAACTGCTTTTCTAAAATAATCAAAATAAAGCATACTTAGTGCATGTTTGGGAAATAAATAAAACAAATATTTTTCCCAAAAAAAGCTATTTTGAAAATTAAAAATTTGTTTGGATAATTTAACTAAAACTGATTATATTCTATTTAGGATAATTTAAGCTATTTTTTTTATCCAATAAGCATAAGTTAAATTTTGAGTATTTTTTTATTAAAAACTTTTTGTATAATACTCATAATATTATATTCTTATTAAACTGAACTTAAATATTTAATATTATATAAAAATAATTTTTTTATATAATTAAAATAAAATAAATTATTTTAAAATTATTTTTTAATTAAAATATTTAAAAATAAATTGATTCTTATATAATTAATTATATAAAAAAATAATTTTACAAATAAATAATTATTAAAATAATTTTAATGTTACAACTTTTTTTAAATACGTAATTAAAACTATTAATCAAAACACTAACTATTTTTACTTAAATAAGTACATTACAAGCATCGTAATTAATTAAGCATCACCGAATCAGTCTTATCTCGGTAACATATCTTCTCTCCTCTTTTATTTTTATTTTCTATAATACTCATAAATTTGTGTTTACTTTTTTCAATATTAAAGGAATGTCAGAGAGACGTCGGGGTGACGATGAGTTGATGACGCTCAATTTAAAGAAAGAAAATAGAATCCAATGTAAAATAATATAAAATCAGTATGAGATCCGCGATATTAGATTATATACTATATCGTTCTGTGTTTTCCTAATCCTTGCGAATACGGGCTGACAATGAAAAACCAAAGAAGAACTTTACTCAGGGGGACTGTGAAGCACGCACGCTTGGCGGTGTGACGTAATGTTTTGAGGCCAGGGTGGCATATTATCTTCTTGTGGAAGATAATTTTCTTGTGGTTCACGCAACATAATAAATAGCGTCATTAATTAGAGGGTGCACTTGTACAAATACCACTCACATCGAAATATTTTTTTAATTACTTTATATCAGATATTATATCAATTTATATCTCATTTATATGATCAAATTGAGTTTGCTCAGTCGGCACAGTGTTCCACGGAGTAAACTGAGCATAACTCTTAGGCAGGCCTTGTCTCTGCACCTACACCCTACAAACAAATACATTACAATGGCTAAGAACAGAGGAAAGGGTAAGAGAAAGATTTGCCTGCAAAAGGAACCCGAGGACTGGTGTTTTGAATGCAAAGATGGTGGACAACTCGTTATATGCGATCACCAGTTAGTGCTTTTATTTTTTATTTTATTTTATTTATTTTTTGGGCACTAAAACAGGTTGCTTTGTTGATAACGATGACTACTCTGTATGTATGGTGTCACTGTGATTGTTTGTATCAGGAATTGTGGGAAGGTTTATCACACGGACTGTGTTACTGTTGGGAAGGATGACTCTTCTTTTGGCACCGGAAATTCTTGGGTTTGTGGTAAGCCATTGAGTTTGTTGCGAATATCGTACTTCATAGTACTTGCTAGGTGCATGCAAAAGATCACTTGCAACCAGAACGTTTATGTTTAACAACATGGTACATATTTGGCATATGTCATCAACTGTAGTTTATCTTTTTCCAGATTTTGTATATATATTGGTATCTTTATTTTTCTTTTTCGTACAAATTTATCGGATTATATATGAAACATGCAAAAGCTATCCCGTAGGTCAAGTGATGACAAACAAAAATAACGTTTTGCATGCATTGGAACCGTCACATGCAGAGACGATAATTTCTACCACACTCGACTTCCCATCTTCACTGAATGCTTTGAGACTTTGTAGTCTAGATTCTTTTCTGGGGAGTGATTAACTTGTCGGATGTTTATTGTTTGATTTTGCGTTTGTAGAATTGATTTTGATAGAAATAGTTTTGCTAAAATTGATTTGGTTAGATTGATTTTGAGATAAAATGGTTTATATTTGATAGTTTGATATAAGAAGTGATTTTGACAAAAATTAAAAGAGTAAAAGCCTAGAAGTGATAATTTATCACTTCCATCACAATTGATTTTGGAAGGCTAGAATTGGTTTTGGCATTGATTATAATTGAAACCAAACAATGTCCAAAAACACCAAAATCAATTCTAAGGTCATAGAATTGATTTTAAAGGTTGCAAACGTGCAACCAAACATGAACGAAGTTGCAAATATAATTACTTGCTTTATGCCATGAACCCAATTCTCTCTCAAAGTTTAAGCTATTAATTGAAGACAGTTTTTATACCTCATTACTTAATATGGACTTGAAGTATAGGCATTGTATAGGCTCACACTACACTATCCTAAAATTTAACTTTGAGGATATGTCTGGTAGAGGGGTAAAAATGGGGGAAATTTTTTTACGGATGAGATCCATATATAAATTTACGTATGAAACTATTCCAGGAAAGTTTCACCCCCATACCAAATACGATTAGAAAAAACAAAATAACGTATAACATATTGTAGATCACTTGATCATAAAAGTTCTGAATATTGATTCAAAAGTTTATATCTAACATGTTATGTATATATTTTACATTTTCAGCTTGGCATTATTGCTACAACTGCAATAAATCCTCAAAGTTTTATTGCCTTGGCTGTCCAAATGCTGTGTGCAAAAGGTGCTTTGCTGCCTCAGAATTTACTATTGTTAGGGGTGATAAAGGATTATGCTGCGACTGTATGAAGCTTGTAGTGATTATAGAACAAAATTTGGAGCATGACTCGGAGGGGGTAGGTGTGATCACCTGGACTGTTGAATTTTTACCAGTTTATTCTAGATGATGTTGAATCCATAATTGCTTGTAACTGCTGCACCCTTTCTGCACTTACTTTATCAGGGGACATTACAGCAAAGAAGATATACTACTCTACTAGTTTCAACTTATTCAGTGGGTTACACCATTACAGATTGGGAAAAAAAAAAAAAAGAGAGAGAAACGGAATATATGCAACAAATGGTAAAAGGGCAGAAAATTTTGGTGAAATTATTGCTATAATTTTTCTCTATTTTGTCGACATTTCAATTTCTGAGTGTGCAAGATAATGTACAACATTAACATTTGAGATTGTGATATAGTGAAGCTCAGGGTGTTTAAGATGTGTAGTTAAAAAGAAAAGAAATGGCTGGCCAGGTCTTTGTGCTACATATGCGAATATAGACTATTGAGCCAAAATTGTTAAGTTCATTTTGGTTTTTTGGTCGAAACAATTAAACGATAATGATCAGATTGGTAGTTGGAATCATATTACTAATATTTAAGTTGAGATGATCTCTATTTTTACCTCTAAAACTTGATTGTTCCTTGCAGAACAAAATAAGTGTTGATGGAAGAGAAACATATGAAGGTCTATTCAAGGAATATTGGGAAATTATTAAGGCAAACGAAGGATTGACTATTGATAATGTCTCTACTGCACAAACCAACAACAAAAAGGTTATGAATTCTCCGTTTCGAAGAAATGTTAATGAAGGAGGAGAAGAAAAACAAAATGACTCGGTGTCATGGGAGAGTGATGAAGATTATTTGGGAAAGTGTAAATCAACCAAAAGGAAGATGTCCAATTCACTGGAATTTTTGGGATGGGGATCAAAACCTCTCCTTAGCTTCCTTGCATCCATTGGAAAATATCACGCTGAACCATTGACACAGTGGAGTGTACGATCTCTGATATATGAATACATTAAGGAGAAAAACCTCTATCACCCCAAAGACACGAAGAAGTTCCTCCCTGATGAAAAGTTGTTTCCCATATTTAGAAAGAAGATTGTGTCACAAAATCAGATATATCCTCTACTGGAGTTTCACTTTGCCGAAAAGTTGGATGACAGAGATGGGGAGGAAAATAATGATCAGACATCATGTATGGAAAGCAGATTGTCAGGTTTAATAGGAAAACCTCTATTGAAGAAAGGGGATTTATTTATCAAAGCTAGCTGTTTTGCATCCATTAGTGCCAGTAATATAAACCTTATCTACCTAAAACGTAGTTTGGTGCTAGAGTTATCTAAACAACTTGAAAGTTTTATGGGTAAGGTTGTTGGAGCCTTTGTCAGAGTTAAAGAGAAGTCCAGTGATTGTAGGCAGATGAAGTCTCACCATCTCGTGAGAGTTGTAGGTAGTAAATTAGACATATTTGATAATCTGCCCTTCCCTCTTTTATTTGTGAGCTTTCTTCAGTCACTTTATGTTTCTTAATGTTGCCCTATGTTTCCTAAATGGATGGTTATTTCTCTTGTTTAACTTATAGGTGTCGTATTGGATGAAATCTTTGAGGGAATTCTTTTGCAAGTTTCCTTCATGCGTAAAGCCATTCCCATTTCTGATCTCTCTGATGATGACTTCACAGAGGTAAATGAGCTGAAATGAACCTATTATTTTGCCTGAATCATTTATGAACATCTATTTCGGAGTACATTTTGCTTCTAAGTGTTGTCAGTTCATAATTATATTGGAAATTATATGATTTTATGTTAAAATACATTCTATTAACCCTTTCATTCTCCTAGAATAGCTTTTAATCTGTGTTGTTTTGCTTACAGCAAGAGTGTGAGGATTTGCGGCATAAAGTGAAAGCCAACCTGCTTCAAAAATTAACTGTTGTAAGTTGTTTGATACATGAAGAACAAGTGATTTATCTTTTGGAAAACAACTGTACAAAATAGGATTTAAAAATCAGTGAATATTAGTGTAATGGGAAATCATATTTCCACTACCTGTTTCTTATATCAATTTGACTGTTAAAATTGTCTTGGTGTATTTTACAGTCAGTCTGCCTATGTCTCGACATAGCTTAGAAAATGTGAATTGCTTTTGCTTAAATATCCCGGGACATTTAACTACTTTGTTTTATTCCCTTTGGTGTTTGATAGGTGGAGCTTCAAGAAAAGGTTAAATGTCTTCACGAGGATATAACAAAGCATGTATGAATCCTTGACTCTATACTAGTTAACATCTATCCCTTTTCTACTACTGGTTCAAATATTTGAAATCTACATGATGTATTTTTCGTATTCTTGCTTTTGAAGACCAAGATTTCATTTCACAAAATACAGTAGCCAATCCATTTCTTAGAATAATCGTAATTGTAGTCATAATCATATCAGAACTGTCCATTGGTCTTGTGTGAAGAGTTATGAGCTCAAACCTTGACTGTTAGGTGAGTCCGTGATTAAAGCGCGCGCACACAGAGTTGATAGATTATGAGAGAGAACTGAGCTCCTTTTTAAAGTTGTCTTGATTGATCGTGATATTGTCTATTGACATTTTGAGCATGTCATTGACTCTTGCTTTCTTTCTCAGCTCTGCCTGGAAGAGTAAAGTGAGGTAGAGTGTTATAGTTCATAATAGAGTGGAAAAAATATAGTGCGATGGAGTTTCTATAAAGTATTAAATGTCAAATTAGCCCTATTTAGGAAATATATAAAAACAATAAATACAATTATCTTTAATTGCTACTATTGTACCTTTATATATTATTTTGCTCTCCACTCTAGTGCAAACATCCTCGTACTTCAGGGTTGTTAAAAAATGGCTTCCATACTGCTCTATTCCATCACTAAAAACTTTTCCATATTATGGGTTTCCAATCCAGCCATCCCACGTGATTACTAATTATTCCACCTTGCTCCAAGACAATGCCCAAGACATTTTAGAAAATTCATTAGATAACTTCATTTCAGTTGAACATTGGCTCTGCCTACCAAACTCTTAATTTGACGTAGATATTCTTCTAGTTACCTGTAATTATTTTGGTTTTGGTGTGTGTTACATTTGTTAGAGTTTCTAAATGTATCTTTCTTTTTTTCTTTCTGACCCTTCTTATCTTCATGAATCTGTTCTTGCCAGTGGATTGCGACACGCCTAATCTATTTGCAAAATCAAATTGACCGCGCAAATCTAAGAGGGCGACAAAGAGAATATCCTTTCCGTATTATAGAGAAAAAATTGTATGAAATCTTTAGTAGCTCACGAGAATAATAGTAGGCATGTGCCACGATATATTGTGCTCTTAGCGGGGCAGAGTATTTGTACGTGGGCATATTAGCATGTTTGCATAGTCCTCTATCTGTCTGTGTTGCTTCAGAATAAGAAAAATAGTTCCTCCTTGACCATTTTGTGCTGTACAAAAACTGTGTTACTTGATGAAAGGGAACGACTTCGACAATCATGGAAGCAAGAACAACTGTTAAGGCCAGTTCCATCAGTTTCTCCAGAGCTTATAGAGGCAGAATATGATCCTAAAGAAGACTGACTGGAAACAGATAGATAGGGCCTTAACAGATGGCACATGAAGCTGCAGTGTAGTTCTTCAGTAGGGCTCCAAATCTCCTAACAACAAACATGTGAGAGTGAAGCTATACTTTGTGGTGGTTTAGGATTAAGGTCCATACTTTTGGAAACATTAATTTCTTACTGTTGTTCGAAGCACCTATAGATTGTAGCCTTTTCATATATAATTAATTATATAGTCTATGCTTGTTCAATTTTGTGACACTTGGAATTAATGCTGGGCATCGACGTGTATGGAAAAAGCTTTTTAGTTGGTGGTCTCGTATGCATGATTTCTGTCTGCCAAAATTATATTAGAGTCCCATCATCCTGCTTTTCTAACTTTCACAAAATCTTACTTCCTAGAAGTTGCCCATACCTTGGTGTCAAAAATAGTCCTTATATACATTCAATCAGGTGCAATCTTTTTGCTGATTAACTAATGTGATTGCTTTTGATTTTCGCAATTGTGGGCAGGTTCAATGCTTTAGGAATAGGGGTATGCATAAAGTAAATTAATTATATTCTTTGAAGTATAATCATCAAAGTTAAGAAGAGGATCTTTTTGGTACGCCAGAAGTCAAGCCGGGTTATGATGGTTTGACCTTTGCCGCGATTAGCCCAAATAGATACGGAAAGAGATTATTCTAGGAAATCTTGCAGTGCTCTTATTATTTTAAGCACCTTTCCGCTCTGTAAATCCACTTACCTTCACTTTCACTAGTTTTATATGCCGACATGCTCTCAAACGTGAGTAGAATTTAGAGCTAATTGTCACGCTATTCAACCACATGGTTTAGAAAAATGCATATCATCCATGTGTTCCTTTCCTTATTGCGCCTTTACCACGAGTGATTTTGTGGGAATTAAATTTATCTATTTTATTTTTTTTGGCAAAATTTCTTTCCCACAGTTCTATATTTCCGACAATAACATGACAATTTGTCGCTGGAATTTTTAAGATATGTACTGGTAACAAAGATCATACGCAATTGGATTGGACATGCTCTCTGTTCATGTTCTTGCACAATAAAATATATCAACACAAACGATTGTTTATGATTTTCCACCCACAAAAGAGTCCAAATGAAATCGATTTCTAAAACCAAAGCAAATATAACAGAACTTATTAATGCCTAAGGACCTTTTCCTAATAGAGGTTTGACAAGTTTTTGTTTATTTAATTTTTGAAATTAGTTAAGTGATAATTCAAAGTTGAAACCATAAAATATGATTATAGTAAACGGGGTTAGCCGAAAACCATTTGAAGATTGAACATGGTCGCACTTAGAAGAGGATAATGGAAGGGGCGGCAGAACTGTAGTAAGACGTGAAAACAGTCCATTTTGTCCGAGGCGCATGCTACTTTTGACCTCTTTACCCGTAAAATGATTACTTTAAGGCTCCACAGGAATCCCAAGTTTTGAAGAGAAGCAACCAAGAAACTCAGTTGGTGCCTACAAGGCAGTGGTCCTTTGTGACGAAACAAAAGTCATTATTATTTCACATAAAATTAAGGGTAAACAGTTTCTTCATATGGCCCATTCTCTATTATAAATTTGCGATCAGATTACCATATATTCAATTTCAACCGGGCGTGCTTTGAAGAAGAAAACGGGAATTGGAAAGCTTAGAAATGGCATGATATCACTATCAAGTACTTTAGTGTAGAAAACCAAGCTACTGTTATTTGGACCACATATGTATTGGCCGGTGTAGAAGAGAAAGAGCTACCCTGAAAGAGCTTGAGCTAAGAACTAAGAAATTGTTGAGCAAGTGAGGATGGCAAAAACTCCCTGTTGTGAGAACATGGGATTGAAGAAGGGACCGTGGACTGCTGAAGAAGATCAGATATTGATTTCTTTTATTCAAAGATATGGCCATGGAAACTGGCGTGCGCTTCCCAAACAAGCTGGTGAGTCAAATTTACATTCCTCTTACTATATCATTAATTGTTATGTTTGGCTAAGACTAATGAAACAAGCTAGTAACATTTTCTGCATAAACCACTAAAGACAGAACAAATGCTCATTTTTTTTTTCCGCTACATAGATGGATTCTCTAAAGTATGACATGATTGTTTAGGTTTGTTAAGGTGTGGCAAGAGTTGTAGGCTTCGTTGGATAAATTACTTGAGGCCAGATATTAAGCGAGGGAAATTCAGTAAGGAAGAAGAAGATACCATCCTCGGGCTTCATAGAATCCTTGGAAATAGGTAACTTAATGACCCTACTGGCTTCTGCCTCTCGTCCCTTTGTTTCCACGTGCATGAGTTATGGCTTTTCGGTGTTTTTTGTAGGGGAAAAGGCACCCAAGCATTATGTGTGTATTGGTTCATAAGGATGCCATATAATTTCTAGTCTTAGCAAAATAGCACAGAGTTTCAGAAGTGATATCACATGTACCATATTATAAGATGTGATTGAATTTGGTCAAGTAAAAAAAGACGAAAATATAATTTCTTACTGAACCCTTTGATGTTCAGGTGGTCTGCTATTGCGGCAAGATTACCGGGAAGAACAGACAACGAAATAAAGAATTTTTGGCACACTCATCTGAAGAAGAGGATTGAGAAAAGTGAAGTGCACAATGGCAGTGCCTCCTCATATCCCTCACAAAAGGCACGAGCAACTTCTAGCTCGGGGGCTCTAGTTACCATGCCACGAGTAGCAGCCGTTGCACCAAGTGCTGCTTCTAGTTTCAGTGGGAAGGTAGTGATTGCCAATGATGGTTTGGCCTCTAGGAGAAATGCACCTATTGTAGTAGGTCCAGGGTTTTACAGTGCAATCTCTTCTGATACTTCAGGAGAAACCTTGGGCAATCATGGTTCCGATCAGCTCAGTGAAGAGATGGAATTTTGGTACAATGTATTCATCAAATCAGGGCAGCTATAATAAAGGGCATGGAAACCTAGGATATATTATATGATATGCATGTGTCTCATTCCCATTTTTTTCAGATGATAGTCTTGGTTTCAGCTTGGTGTTTGTGTACAAAAATTAAATCCACTTTGCTAGTGCAAGTTGGTAGAGGAAAAATAAGGATGAATGGAAAATGTTTGTAATAGGGGCTTGAATAGCTTTATCGATATAAAAAATTCATAATTTTACTAAATAATATCTTTTCTTTCACACACACAAGAGGAATAAAATTTCTCTCAATTCGTTGATACTCAAATTTGCTTATATAACTTTGGTATACTGATAGCCTATTTATAAGCAAAATATATGCTAAAATATTACAAATAAACTTATTTAAGGAAAAAAAAATTGATAGCAACTAGTAAAGTTATATAACCCTGCTCCTTGGTACGATTACAATTTGCATGAATTGTTACAAATGCTTTGTAATTGTTTAGAATATGTTCGTGAATTGAGATTTTGAAGAGGACAGAAAGGAAAGGAAGTGCTTGAAAAATAATCATAAATCTATTTTACTCTTCAAACATTTCCCTTTTTTTCCCTTATCTCTCTTATCTTCCAAAATTCTAACTCATAAACATACCTTTAAGAGGAAGTCCAAGAATTAAGAAAAAGAGAAAGAAAATATGGGTAGAAATAAAAATGCAATTCAAATGCAATTATTTAAAAATCTTTATGTGCCGTTTTACAAAATTACTTTCGTACTATTTAACAGTTTTCAAAATTATAACACTTAGAGAAGTCAAAATATGCTATTCAAGAATAGTCAAACTCTGCAACTTTTTATTTAATTATTTTGCACTTCTCTAGTTAAAGTTTGCAACTCAAAAAAATAATTTCGATTGAAAGAGTTGATGCCGACTAATTTTTAAGAATAATGTTTTATTTTTTATAGATTTAATCAAGCAATACGTCCTTATAGTTTAATCAAATTTTAAATTAGATCTCTATAATTTAAAAATTTTTAGTTAGGTCCTTGCAATAGATAAATTTTTATACTCAAGTCAACAATCTAATATTACAAAAATTTTTAAAATTTTATATAGTTCTTGTTCACTTTTGTAAGTTTAAACATAAAAATTTATTCAATTTAGTAAAAAATTTTGTAATGATAGATTATTTTAGAAATTTGATTATAAAAATTTATTTAATATAGAAAATTAATTGAAAATTTTTAAACTATAGGAACCTAATTAAAAATTGAATCAAACTGACAATATATAATTAGATATCAATATAAAACTCTTTTTTACTAATAATACATATAAATTAAGAATTTAATTTAAATACACTGACAGTGTAAAATAGTTTTACACTATTAACCAATAGAAATGGTGGAAAGTGCCAACATATCAAAATAACCACCCATTATAATGAGGGACCCACCATGAATTCTCACTTTCCCCTATTTCTATTGGTTGACAGTGTAAAACTATTTTACACTGTCAGTGCATACTAATTAAACTCATAAATTAAACTCTTTTTATATTTATGTAGTTGAAATGCACAAATTAAGCATAAATTATGTCAACTATCATTTAAAACGAAAGACAAGACTTATCATGAAGGGATTGGAGTGACCGCCGAAGCTATCTCCTCCTGGAAGCCTTCGAGACAGAATGCTGTGAAGGTCAACGTAGATTTCATAGTGGATGATGGAAATGGAATTCATGGATTCGGGGTTGTTATCGGAGACAGAAGAGGAAGCTTCTTGGCAGCAAAATCAACTCAAGGCTGTGGCTCTTTGCACGCTGAGCCTGGGGAGCTTATGGCTATTAATAAAGGTCTCCTCTCTGCAATGGAATTAGGATACTCCAAAATCTGCCCGGAAAGTGACTCACAAGTGTCTATCAACAGGATTTTAGATAAAGCACCATACTACTCTCATAATAGTTCTATCTTGCTAGATATTTTTTCTTTTGTTAAATCTTTAGTTGCTTTTGATTGTTGTTTTGTTCCGTGTAGATTCAATTATGTAGCAAACACATTAGCAAATTTTGCTCAGACTTCTCGTCCTGCTATATAGACGGACTCTCCCCCTGACTTTTTGAAAAATATCATTTCAAATTTTCTTTGAATAAATTCAGAACTTCCATAAAAAAAAAAAAAGTATGATTTTGATTATGTAACAATTAAGGGTCATTGCAATAACTTTAATATTGTGATCTAGATTGGATAGAATTATCACATATATCCTTAGTTAAATGCTAAGGTGAATAGGTGATCTTATTTTGCAAAGGTGTACAAATATAGAACCAGAAAGATAGAAAAATAACTCCGTTCACGGTGGGACTCGAACCCACAATCTCCCGCTCCGGAGGCGAGCGCCTTATCCATTAGGCCACGCGAACTTCATTGATACCGGGATCCCGGGTTAAGAATCTATGCTTTAATATACGCTTTTATATTAATTTTAAATTCGTTTTTGCGTCTTGCCTTGGAAGATGGCCTGTATATTTGGGCTTGGAAAACTTCCTGTGATGGCATAATGGATTGTCTTTTGTGCCCTCGACATTGCCCTTCTTGTCTTCCTTGGACCTCATATGATGGTTTTACCGGTTCCATCAATTTTGCAATGAAAATTTCCTTGAAAATTTTGTAAGTTATTTTCTTTGAGACTAGGGTTAGGGCGCCAAAATAGGATGAATCCATCGAGCCCACCTTTTACCTGTCAAAAATAGGTGGGTTAGACTTAAAAAATAATGACTCATTTTTAGCTTGTATTTTTTATTTTTGGTAAACTGGCAATGTATTGTTACAATGTTATAAATTATTTATTACGAGCTTGAGACAAATGAGATGTGTTATATTGTGGGATTGCAATGAGTTATTTTATAACCCAATAATTTCTTTTGATTTGAGTAACTCACCAAAAATAAAATTTAAAACAATAAAATTGAAAAATTACAATTTAATTAATTACAAATAAAAAAATTACATAACAACAAATAAAACAAAATTTAAAAAACATATGTAAATTATAAAATAAACCAAACCTTAAATCCCTAATTTACACTTATTTTTTTCCTTCCTTTTGACTTTCTTCCCGACGCTGTGTCACTCCAGGCTCCACCCAACTTCCTTCACAGCTTCAGCTTTCATCTTATTATCCATCAATATTCAACAACCCTCTTCCTTCTGCCTCTTATCTCCCTCTCCCGGCACGTAGCTCGCCAGCACCATACCAAAGGCAGCTCGCTAGCAACCAAACGAGCTCGCCATCTCACAACCATAGATCTATCTCTATCTCTCTGCTTTTCTTGGTTACTTGAGAACATGAATCTTTATTTCATAAGAATAAGAAATAAGAATTTTTTGGTAAGAGTTTAAGAATATTATTTAAGAATTTTTATTTCATAATCCGATTTTGGGAGTTTATATATATATATATATATATATATATATATGGTGGATCATATTAAATTTATACGACCTAGGGTCTGTTTACGTAAATAATTTATTTAGTTCCTTATGTGAAAATAATTTATGAAAAATAACTTATAAATAAGTTATTTTGTGTTTGGAAACATAAAAATAAAAGTGTTTACTTAAAATATTTAAAAAAATGCTTTTTTGACCCAAAAAAAGTATTGCTTGAAAATGAAGATATTTTAACTTTACAAAAAGCACTAGAAATTACTTCTTGAAAAATAATAAGCTGTATAATCAAACAGAACAAAAAATTGAAAAATATGACTTTTGACTTTCAAAAAGTTGAAAAAAATCATAAATAATATTATCTAAATATGACTAGGGGTGTAAGCGGATTGGATTGATCCAATGAATTTGAAAATCAAAACCAAATCAATGGAATTGGTTTAAATCGGTTCGAATAATCAGTTTATTTTTAAGGTGGAACCAAACCAAACCAATTATTATTAGTTTAGTTTCGGATTTATGAATTTTCAATCCGATTACCCAAACATCCAATCCGATCACCTAATCAACTATTTTTTTTTATTTATAATATTTCAAAGTTTTACATTTAAATTTCTAATAATATAGTCACTTTTTTATATTCTTTTTGTTTAAAAAATTTATTTATTTATACCATTATTAATTATATCATAATCAAGTTTTATATTATTGTTAGTTTTTATAGAAATACTTTTTTAAAAAAAAATACAATTCTTTATTTATTTCTTCAATCTGATTATCCGAATCAAACCAACCCGATCTTAATCGGATCATTTGGTTCGAATTTGTTGAAAAAAATTTAAAATCCAAACCAAATTTCGAATCAGATTTATTTTTTACTTAAACCCGATTCAAACCAACCTGTTTACACCCCTAAATATGAACTTAATATTTGACTTACCTAGTCCATATAATTTATGAGATTTTACAATTTAATTACCTAGTTCATGTAATTTATGAGATTTTACCATTTAATGACTAAATTGCATTTGACCCAAGAATAGATTTGCTATATGATACATTGACACTAAATGAAAAGGTATGAATTTGTGTGAATTTGAGTTGTAGAATATAGAAATTACACAAATATTCAAATGAGATAGAAAATAGAAAGAGTTGCAATGCAGATGGAAAGGGTTCGGTTCCCTTAAGCAAGTGATCTTAGGTTTGATATTATAATTTATGTGTATACAAAAATATCATTAAAAGAGATCCCTACTTAGACACCTGACCATATCTTAAGAGATTAATATCTTACCTAATACTCTAGAAAACCAAAGAGTTACAATGCAAAACAAACGATCAATCCATGCTTTGTTTGAAAATTGATAAATTTGAGTCTTATATCATTGAGCGATTTTTGAAATGAAAAGAAACTTAATTGCTATTGAACTCAAATATAGCATTTTTTTTAGTATATTGGTAATATTAAGATTTAAATTTAAAATTTTATGCAAATTATCCAAACTTCTCTTTACTATTTCATTCCTAGTGCTTGAAACATAGCATTTTTTTTTATTATACACAACTAATACAAAAATCTAAAAAATAATTTTTTTTGTTAGAAATCAAAAGAATCCCTATAGAAAAAGGAATGTGCTATTTATTATATTAATATTTTTGATATAACAGTGTTTTTTGAATTAGCTAGGTACTCTAAATGAAAAAGAACAAAATAATAATAATAATTGATAATTTTTTAAAAAAGTTAAATTTTAACAATTTCATAATTTATTATTTCTGTATACTTAGTTTATCTTAATCCCAATATTGTTTTTGGCTTTTTGTTTTTCCTTTTTTTCCCCCAAGGCTCAATGGGAAGTGTTAGCACTGATCGAATGAAGATGAACAAAGGTTTATTTTGGGGCACTCTCCCTTGAAAGAGAAGTACTTGTATCATACCGGAGCATTACGAGGTTTTGTTATTTTGTTATTGGATCAATCCTATACGTGTATTTTTCATATAAAATACTTTTATATAATTGATCATTTACACAATTATGTGGTGTCCCGAACCATGTATTTCTCCCCTTGAAAACTGTAATAAAGAAGAGAAGATAAAAGGTAAAACCCTACAAACAAAACTCTGCAACTCAAAATTCAGACATTCCAACTTCTCCGATAGCATAGTGATAGTGGTAGCATAGCATAGCAGCAATGGCTTCGGCAATCTCGAACATACTGCACTCCCCTAAATTCTCTAACACTCTCTGCCACCACAATTTCCGTCCCAAAGTTTCAGTTTCAGCCTCTCCCGCTCTCAGGTTTTTTCTTATATTCATCATTTTTCTCACTCTCTTCTCTCTCCCTCTCGTAACGCTACAAAGTGCAACATGCTTTGAATTTTCAGGTTTCCCAAGACATCAACAACAGCATGGAGTGGTAGGACGAAGATTATCTGTGCTGCCGCGTCTGCAGCTGGAACTGGAAGCTCCAATCCTGACGGTGACTTTAATCCATATGAGGTAAAAACTGCAATATTAACCTTTTTTTCTTTTCTTTTTAGTTTCAAAATCTTAAATTTGAAGTAAATCGAGTTGAATTGGCTAGGTTACATTATCGTCTTACAGGTTCTAGGTGTAAGCCCTATTGAGAGATTTGACATGATCAAGGCAGCATATACAAAGAAGAAGAAGGAGGCTGAGATGAACGGTGATGAAGCTACTGCTTCCAGAGTACGTTCCCTTTCCAACTTTCAAATGTGTGAGGTTAATTTATAATTTAATAGAATTCATGTTTGGGGAGTAAGAGTATGAGTTGAGCAATATTTATAGTTAAGGTATCTACTTAGAACCCCCTGCCATCCTAGTTAAAACCAAAATCTAGTTTCCCTAAGGTTGTGTTTATGAGTTGAGGTTTTAGAGAGGAAGGGAGGGAAAAGAAGGGTTTGAAGAGTAACTGAGTCCATTTTACTTTTTAAACCCTTCCCTTCTCTCCTTTCCCCTCTAAGACCTCAACTCATAAACATACTCTAAGGTTATGAATTGGCTTTCTACCATGTCATGTCGTTTTAGATTATTCTTTTATTTGTGACTTGTGAGGTTGCTAATGATCCATTTTGATATAAGATTTTCCTCTAAGTTCAATGCACTAAAATATGGCATCTTGTGAATTGCCAATGTATATAATTCAGCTGGAAAAGGCATATGACAAACTCATGATGGCTCAGTTGACTAATCGGAAAAAGGGTGTGACTTTTGGATCATTTAAGGTAAAGTAGGGGATTCTTTCTTTTCCTGGACACTCAAAATTGCATTCATACCTTGACGGTATGAAGACACATTGATACTTATTGTCTAACACTTAAACTTGTGTTTGAGATTAAAGTTACTTCATTAATTTAATTATGGATGTATTTGACACATTCTATATTCACTGGACTTCTGTTGATGAAGTGGCAAAGTTTTATTTAGCATCTGTTTTGACTATTTTTTCATGTTCAACATGAAGATAAGCTGCATATAAATTATAACAACAAAGAATTTGGGAGCAATTATTGCATTATCATCTTGAATTCTTGATGTTTTTCATTATTTTCTTTGGGATGCCTTGGGTGGGCAGGTGAGGGGATCTAGAATAGAATGACGCGATGAACCAAGATTACAATTTATCAATTCTTGTCTTAGAACCATTGATGATTCTATGCGCATTCTATCTACACAATCACGATTTCTGCTTTAGCCATGCAATTCTTTTTATGTTTGGCATGGGTAGCAGATATTCAAAATTATGCAACTATCTTCACAGGGGATTTCACGGGAAAAAAAAAAGTTCACACACCTCAACTTATTTATACTATGCCTTCTTCCTATTATTTCCAAATAAGTGATCTTAATTTGTTGTTGTTTGTTTCCCAAAATCTTATATAACTGCCTAAACCAAATACAGGTTTCAAAGGACATCAAGTATGCCGACAAGCAGCCAGTTATACCTTGGGGTCCAAGGTTTGATATTGCATCTTATGATTCATGACTTGGTAGTCTTGTTGCTGAATATTGTTTCTACCATTCACTTACTATGATAAATACAAATGGGGAAATTCTTACTTGAATGGACCATTCAATATATAACTTCTTTTCCAGTAATCTGGGTGGATGATGTGGTAGCTCAGAATGAGCCTACTCTACTACTTTAGGGCTGCTTTGCTGTAGTATTGTCTCTATATCACATCCCCCCCCCCCCCCAAAAAAAAAAAAATCCCAAAAAAAACTGTAAAAAAAAAAAAGAGAGAGAGAGAAAAAAGAGTAGTTCCATTCAGTTCGTGGCTGAATTGAGTTGAATTAAATCTAATCAAATGCGCAGTGGCCTTTATACTTGATGTGACCTAATTACTCCTATATTACTGCTTAGAGAAGATGATGGTGTCGTGGCCTTGTGAAAGTAGAGAGAGATGCCACCCTTGCATTGAATCATTTGTATTTAGATTAGTTTCTTTTCCCCCATTCAAATACAATAGCTCGGAAGGAGAACAACATTTTGCCTGCTTGGATGGACAAATAATGTCATTTCGTTCTAGTGTTTATTCTGTAATGTTCTACATTTTCTTAAAATTACTGTGTTTCCCTTATCACTATCACTCTATTAACAGCTACTTGTAATCTTTTGATATTAATTTTTCCTTCAATGCAATTTCAGATTTGCTAAGTCAAGTAAAAATGATATACGCATCAACTTGGCGATATCTGCTGTTTTTGTGAGTAGTAAATGAAGGGTTTATTTTATTTATTCTTTGGAAAATATCAATTCTCAGTGGCCATATGAGTCTTATGTCCCTCTCGTAGTGTTTAATTAGAATTGTTTACCATCTGTCTGCAGACAGCTTGGATCCTTGTCATGCGCAGTGCTGAATACAAACCTTTGCAATTTTTATCCTTTGCTTTTGTTTATAGGCTTTTTGAGAAGTTAAAATCCTTTGAATCTCCTGCAACCCGAACATATAATGTGAGCTTCATATTCTATGACAGCATGTTCAGTGAAATTATAAAATCTTTTGTTTCTGAACCATGTTGAATTATCAATATAATTGAATAGTTCAAGTTGCTGTTGGCTACAGGAAGAAGGTGAGGATACAGGAGAAGGACTGCGCATGGGAAAACGACTGCTCCGATCACTGGCCATGGTTTTTGGATGTGTAGCTCTTTCATCCTTGGTATGACGATTCATCAGATTTTTTGGTGTGACATAAGTCACTTTTCACAGATCAATACTTGGATGTCCCTAATTTTTGGCCTCTCTGTAACAACTAACAAGGAAACTGATGTAATATAACGTCTATATGATTTTTTTTCCCCATTAAAGGAAGAAGGATTAAAAAATAGGAACCAGTTAAACTTTCATCTTCTTCTTTTCCTGTTATACTTTAATTGGAACCAAATTGTTTTTCATCATTATATTTTAAAAGGTGCATGATTTTCATTCCTTTTTTTTTGAACCTCTTATTTGAAGACTATTTTTGAAAGAAGAAATTAGTGGTAGCTGATTTGCAGAAATTTGACTTTCGTCCTGTGCTGGACTTCCATTAGTATCAAGCTTCGGAAGTTGTTGCTTTTGGAAGACACCGGACTTTAATGATGCCCAATCTAATTTATATATTGTGGATTTAGTTTTTGATTGAAATTCTATTTTCTCTAGGTTATATTATTTCAATTTTGTTGTTCAATATTCATCTTAGTCAAATGCACCTTAAGTTTTCTGTTTTCTTCTTATCATTTTTAAAATGCCTCACTCCTCAAAATTATTTAATTTTCCTATTAAAGATTGATACTTTCTGCTGTATTTCTTGCAGGGATACACTTTCATTTTGAACATAATTGAGTATGCTGGTGGTTTTATTCCTGCTTTCCTTTACAACAGTCAGGTATAAATAATTTTTTTCCCTTCTTTGGGTTGAGTTTAACAGCATAGGTAATTGCTTTGTTTGACTAGAACAGTTTGATCTTGCCAAAGTTATCTATTATCCTATTGGTTGATATAGTGTTGTTAAGTTAACAGTGAGTCTATGCTATCTGCAGGAATTGATAATCACCACTTCATCGGCGGTCATGCTTTATATTTTGGCATCTTATTATAGATAGTGAAGCTCTCTTGAAGTCGAAGAAACCGTGCATGTAGTTATTATTGGAATACTGTACATTGTAAACTGGATTCTATCGGCGTTTCAGTCAAATTTTGTCAAAAGAGAAATTTATTTTCCTTGTTTTAATAGAGTGAGAGCAGTGTTAGTTTTATATTTTATTATGCTTAAATGTTGTGTACGATATTCATTTTGACTATCCATGGCATGGTATTGCTGCCCATTCTTCTGCTTTATCTATTCTAATCAGAATATCTTTAGAGAAAAAAAATAAGAAAAAGAAAAAATTCATTCGGGTTTCGACTTCCATCATGTAGGCAACGTTATTTGAGTATGCGGATAAGCAAGAAAATTTTACACTTATTATTATTTTTTTATTATTAGTTTGGGTACATAAAGTTTGCACTTATTTAGTACAATAAAAATGTTATAAGGCTGAAAATAAATAACAACTTGTTTATTTTCAGTTGCATTAAATGAGAAAACATTTTTTTGTTTATCATATTACAATTTTTTTGGTACAAAAAGTTTAAGAGAATCGATACACGTCATAACTCAAATCTTTGCAAAGGTTTAGTGTGATACTTATAAATGAAACTTCAATGAAATATTATTGGCAGGGGTCAAATTATTTAATCCTATTAGGAAAATGTCTTTTAAACTCGGTATGTCTGGACAACATATGAGATATTATATATTAACATGAATGTGTGTATATGTATATGTTGTTTTCCACATATCATCTGTTGTTATCCTCTTAGCTTTTCTCTTGATTGGTGATGAATTAGTTATTCCTCGAAATTAATTTTTAAATAACGAACCAGTGCTGAAAGGACAAAGGAGTAGAGGAATAATGTCAGTGTTCTATGTGATGCTTACATGAATAATTCAATTTTGATCTACTTTAGTGTGAACCATGTTTTAGACTATCATCTAGTCAGTCAAGTATACGTCACAAAATTTATTTCTTTTAAAATTAACTTAGTTATTCTTTGAGAAGATTATAATCTTTCTAGCCTTTTTGACTTGTTTACCTTTTACTTATTACAAGATGATAAAGTCTAAAGGACTAGTCTTCATGAAGTCTACAGACTAGCTTTTTTGACTATATTTAAAACGAGGAAATCTAACTTCTTTTGATCAAAGTAAATTTTTTTTTGTAATTAGATATTGTATTTTAAATAAATTATAATCAGACATTGAGGTCCATTTTTTTAAAATATGAACTTAAACTTCGTATTTTTTTTTCTCATTTTGGTCGTGAAACTCTGCTTATTTTTTTTTGGTCACCCTTTTAGGTCATTTTAAACTGTGCTTGTGGGCAGGGGCTGTAGAAGGGGCCCAAGTGCAGAAAAGGCCTCAAATAAGGGCCGGACGTTGTATCCGGCCCATAAAATCGGATGCGGTTGCCGCGGTCAGTATCGGCAATGGGGCGCTGATGCCGGCTTCACCAAAAACAACACAAGACTAATGGGAACCAACATCACTGGATTTTCTTTTTGGCAAGTTTGGAGTGAATTTGTATTTTCATGTTGAGGAGCCAAGAGCATACGGAGGGAGAGGGAAGGGTTGCACTTCACACATAATCTTCCCTTCCATTTCTCCATTTCTGAAGGAAAATCATCATCACCATTTGTATTTCTGGTGCCTGCACCTTCTTCTTCTTCTTCTTCTTCTTCTTCGTAATTGCTGTTGGAGCTGGAAAACCCTAACTAGAACCAATCGAGTGGGAGCAATAAAATAGAAAAAAGGGGGGGAAGATGAGGATTATGATAAAGGGCGGTGTTTGGAAAAACACCGAAGATGAAATCCTGAAAGCTGCTGTTATGAAATATGGCAAGAACCAGTGGGCTCGCATCTCTTCCCTCCTCGTCCGCAAATCTGCCAAGCAATGCAAGGCTCGCTGGTACGAGTGGCTCGACCCTTCCATCAAAAAGGTTTGTTCCTCATTGCTCAATTTTTACTTATTTTTATGTAAAACATAGATTTTGATTCAGCTTTAACCTTAGCCAAATCTGCCAAGCAATGCAAGGCTGGCTGGTACAAGTGGCATATTTTGTTGTTCTTTTTATATTGTTTCTATGCATTATAACCTTAAATTCTGTTATGTATGTTGATTTCTTAATTTCATGCATTTTGTAGACTGAGTGGACAAGAGAAGAGGATGAGAAGCTGCTTCATCTTGCTAAGCTTATGCCCACACAGTGGAGAACTATTGCTCCCATCGTTGGTCGTACCCCTTCCCAGTGCCTTGAGCGGTACGAGAAGCTCCTTGATGCAGCCTGTGTTAAGGATGAGAACTATGAGCCTGGTGATGACCCCAGGAAATTGCGTCCTGGGGAGATTGATCCGAACCCTGAGTCGAAGCCTGCACGCCCGGATCCTGTTGACATGGATGAGGATGAGAAGGAGATGCTTTCTGAAGCGCGAGCTCGGTTAGCTAACACCAAAGGAAAGAAGGCGAAAAGGAAAGCCAGGGAGAAACAGCTTGAGGAAGCCAGAAGGCTTGCTTCTTTGCAGAAAAAGAGAGAACTGAAGGCTGCTGGAATTGATATCAGGCAGCGGAGGAGGAAACGGAAAGGAATTGACTATAATGCAGAAATTCCCTTCGAGAAGAGGCCTCCGCCAGGGTTTTTTGATGTTACTGATGAAGACAGACCAGTGGAACAGCCCAAGTTCCCTACTACAATTGAAGAACTTGAGGGAAAAAGAAGGGTTGATATTGAAGCACAGTTGAGAAAGCAAGACATTTCAAAGAACAAAATTGCACAGAGGCAAGATGCCCCGTCTGCTATTCTGCACGCCAACAAGCTGAATGACCCTGAAACTGTTAGAAAGAGGTCAAAATTGATGCTTCCACCGCCCCAGATTTCTGACCGCGAATTGGATGAAATTGCAAAGTTGGGTTATGCCAGTGACCTTGCAGGGAGCGAGGAAATTGCAGAAGGTAGTAGTGCTACACGTGCTCTTCTGGCTAATTATGCACAGACACCCAACCAAGGAATGACTCCTTTAAGAGCTCCTCAGCGAACCCCAGCTGGAAAAGGTGATGCTATCATGATGGAAGCTGAAAATCTGGCCAGGTTGAGGGAGTCTCAGACACCATTATTAGGAGGAGATAACCCAGAGTTGCATCCTTCAGATTTTTCTGGGGTCACTCCTAAGAAAAGGGAAATTCAGACTCCAAACCCGATGCTGACTCCCTCTGCAACTCCTGGAGGTGCAGGCCTTACTCCCAGAAGTGGTATGACTCCAGCAAGGGATGGTTTTTCTTATGGCATGACTCCAAAGGGAACTCCTCTCAGGGATGAGCTACATATTAATGAGGACATGGATATGCATGAAAGTGCAAAACTTGAGCTACGGAGACAAGCTGATATGAGAAGAAGTTTGCGCTCTGGTTTAAGCAGCCTTCCCCAGCCCAAAAATGAGTACCAGATAGTGATGCAACCAGTACCAGAAGATGCTGAAGAACCTGAGGAGAAGATTGAAGAGGATATGTCCGATAGAATTGCCAGAGAAAAGGCAGAAGAGGAGGCAAGGCAGCAGGCATTACTTAGGAAACGTTCAAAAGTCCTTCAAAGGGGACTTCCTAGGCCTCCTGCTGCATCTTTGGAGCTTATTAGAAATTCCCTGTTGAGAGCTGATGAGGACAAGAGTTCCTTTGTTCCACCAACCTCTATTGAACAAGCTGATGAGATGATAAGAAAGGAGCTTCTAACCTTACTGGAGCATGACAATGCTAAGTATCCGCTTGATGAGAGAGTGAATAAGGAGAAAAAGAAAGGAAACAGGCGTGCAGCAAATGGGCCCGTTGTCCCTGTGATCGAAGATTTTCAGGAAGATGAGATTACAGATGTATGTGTTTACTGATGTATCTGCTTACCTAGTTTCCTTCTTTAATTTCCATTTTTGTGCCTTTTATGTCACTTCTATTCGCGTGATAGTTAGTAGCTTGGCCGCCTTTCACTCTAGTACACAAATAACTTGATCTTAAAGGTAGAGGATTACACCTTTTTCTCCCCTGCTGACCTTAAAATTTATCCATTTCAGCATTCTCTCATTTTCGTATTATATTCCACCTTCCTCTTTCGTCTCATTTTAGGAGGCATCTAATGTAAATATGTAATGGGTAAACTCAAAAGAGCTTGGACGTGTTTTATAATTTAATTTTGATTATGCATTTGTTTTCCTTCTCTCTTATTTATTTATTTATTTTTTCCTGACACCAGACTGTATTTACAAAGTTGTATAAACTTTGCCATTTCTTATTTAGAAGGCTGTTGATACCTTTTGGGCTTCTTGTTGTTTACAATGTGCCATCTCTTTTATGAATTGATTCAGTATCTTGGTCGTATGGATAGTATTGTGCATACACTTTTCAATTCTAACCCTTTAATTAATTAGGTTGAATTGGGTATTCATTTTTCTTAATTTTTTGGTGATTCATATGTAATTCCCCACGTTCTACCTTTCTGTTACATTTTTTTTTTTTAATCAAAGAAGTGGTTCATCAATTTCTGATTATAATATATATTCCCTATTTATGTCCTTGTGCCAAATGACAGTAAAAACTTTTAAAACTTGCTGTCAATTATCATGTTATTCCTCTTTTATATTGTTAATGAAATCATTGGAGATGACGTTGTGAGCAGAGTTGATAATATCTTTTTTGCTTGTTATTTATTTATATGTTGTCCTTGGTAGGCTGATCAGTTGATAAAGGACGAGGCACAGTACCTTCGTGTGGCAATGGGGCATGAAAGTGAATCCCCCGATGAATTTGTTGAAGCACATACAACTTGCATTAATGATCTTATGTACTTTGCCACTCGTAATGCCTATGGTCTATCAAGTGTTGCTGGAAACCTGGAGAAGCTAGCAGCTTTGCAGAATGAATTTGAGAATGTGAGAAGCAAGTTGGATGATGGTAAAGAGAAGGTAGTGCGCCTTGAGAAGAAGGTGACAGTACTCACACAAGGCTATGAGGTATGTTATTGCTATTCTGTTTGCAAAATGCTGTGTTTTTATTTCTTGCAGTATCACCTTCAGTGCTAGTATCACTACTTTTAGGTGTCTAGTTCCTTGGTTGCCAGCTGGTGGTTGCGTCCATTTTCTTGTTTAGAAGTTGGCTTGCAATAATTTTATTGAGATTCTAGAATCTTTGTGTTGTTTGCACACCTCTTTAAAGGCGGTTGCAACTTAACAATTGTGATAATTCAACTCATTAGTTGGGGGAGGTGGTGGCACTCACATTTTTAAATTGCTGGGAAACCCATCGCAACTGCATCATTGTGAGTGAAACTGGTATTTCCTTTATAATTGTAGGGATTGCACATTGGCATAATAATTTATTTAGGCTGTACGATGCTGGATTAAAGTGCTAGGACAAAGGAAAGTTGTTTTACAACTTCTTCGTAACACCTAGAATATCTGAAGAGTGCCACTTTCTGAGAAACCCTGTGGATACAGCCAAAAAGAAAGGGAAGATAACTTGTGCAAGTGCTTGCGGACTCACTCATCTGTAAATGTGTGAGCAAACATGTTCATATACAGTCTTCCAAGACAAAAGGAAAGCTTTATTTCAACGAAATATAGCTAGAAGATATTTTATTTTTGGGCAGTGTGTTATCTTCAAACTTAATTTGCACCTTTTCTGTTGGGTCTTGTTTTGCGCACATACCTACAGGGTACTGTTTGTTTTATTATGTGCAATTGGAAGCACATTGTGTCCTGACTCAGTCTATTTAAAGAAGTTACCCTTCTTCTCCATAAGGATTTAGCATATTGGCAAAAAGTAGAATCATGTATCTCGTCTTTATAAGTTTATATATATTACTTGACTGCTTGTCCATACTCAATTTTGTACAATTTGGCTATTGAATTTTCAGATGAGGGCAAAAAAAAGTCTTTGGCCACAAATTGAGGCCACTTTCAAGCAGATGGACATAGCTGCAACAGAATTGGAGTGCTTCAAAGCTTTACAAAAGCAGGAGCAGTTAGCAGCATCGCACAGGATAAACAATCTGTGGACTGAAGTACGGAAGCAAAAGGAACTTGAGAAAACTTTACAACAGAAGTATGGGGATCTTATAGCAGAGCTGGAAAGGATACAAATTGTCATGGAACACTGTAGGGTACAAGCACAAAAGCAAGAGGAAATTGAAGCAAAGAATCGTGAGCACGAGTCTACTGAGAACGCAGCTGATGAAATTAATGTTCAGGTTACAGAGAATTTTAATGCCGTACCCCTACCCTGCCCGGTTGACGATGGAAATGCTATATCAGTTGGTTCACCACCTGCTGGAACTGCTGACCAACCGGCAGACATCGCATCTGACCAGGCCACTTCTAGCTCCAAAAATGATATGGATATGGATTCTTGTGAAGAGCAAATGACACACGACACTGATGCTAAATTGCCAGATGCACCTTCTGCAGAGGATAACTGCACAAAGCTGGTAGAAGGTAACAACACTGAAGATTGTATTGAAAACAAAGAGGCAACACTAGACATTGGTGCTTCCGAGGAAATTAGTAGTACTGAGGGAACTAGAGAGGAGCAACATATTGACAATCCAGATAAGATGGAAGCTGTAAACCAACGTGATAGCACCATACAAGAAACTACTCCACTTGATGAGGGGGATAAGATGGAAGTTGAGGGAAACAGCGGAGAGGAGGTAAATTAGGCTGGAAACTGGGTCATCAAATTCTTATTTTGAAGTTTGGGGGTGCATTAGATTGGGGTGTTGTTGCTCAATCCAGGTTTCATTGGGGTCATTAACTGAATGAATCGCATGGAGAGTGAAATCCTTGCTTATTGGACGCTCACTCAGCAGAAGTTTGCAACATTTATGATCTGCTGATAAATTGTATGAGCTTGTTGAGACGATAACCAGTATTTTTGCCAATTTTTGTCCTTGTTACTTCCACCAAGTGGATGTTGTTTATGTGCACTTCCACACGTTTGTTACGGAGCATCGGATTTCGTCAAAGAATTAGATTTTAGTACGCGATGCCCTCGATAAACTTTTTTAAGGTCGGGTAAACTATCAAGTTGCTTCTTTTTCCAACGACTAAGTTTTCTTATATTGTATTTGGTCCTTTGCCCTGAGTTTGACATAGAGACATTTTCAGCTTGGAAGTGCAGCCTGATGAAGTAGGCGTGTCTATGCAACTTGCATGCAGAACCTTTTACCCGAGAATGAAACACTTAATTCGGACTTGAAAATTTTCCAGTGGAGCTAAACATGGTCTGTCTCAACTGGAAAACAAAAACAAGGTTGATTTTGAACTTTTCCTGTTTTGCAAGTCCTTTAATATAATAACAAGTTATGGTTATAAATAAATAATGTCACAACAAGGTTGTTAGAGGTCATAATAAAATTGGACTTGGACTTGGACTTGGTGTCTTAGTGGCCATAATATAATATTTGTTCCCACTTGTAAACAGTAATCCTAAAAAACCGTTAAAAAGAATAATTTGTTGTATAATAGGACTAACGGGCAGATAGACTTCTAATTTTTATTGGCGGTTGCATGATAGATATTTATCTTTTAAGTGGAAAGGAAGAATGACAAAATGGATAAAGACATAGCACTGGTTGTTGGCGATGATGTTCAGAAAATGCACCATATTTGGTTACAACTTGCGTTATAATAAAAGAGAAACTTATCCATTGGTTGTTGCATTTCCATCTTTGTTGTCATTTTATGATAAGCTGACGACCTATATGACTCCTTGGACAAACTGCCCTTTTAATCTTTCCCAAACTATCGTAGTAAACTCAACTCATATTTCGATTCTCTGCATGACTCATCTCAGGCAATTCATTCCGAAGCAAGTTGCCTGAAACAAGTGTGCACTGCAGATACAGCTCAATCGTACTTGGGTTAATTTCGATTTTGTTGGAGTATCTAGGTACTTTATTTCTCTTATCTTAAACTTCTACACTGACACTATTCGTTTCTGAGCCACTGATTCTGTGCGATGAAAACTAAAAGCCTAACCCAATCATTGTAACTCATATGTTCCTTGGATTCTCCTTGGATTCTGCAGGATCTTAGTTGGGAACAAAACAAAACTATAGTACAAATTTCTGACATGATCTTGAATGCCTTTTATTGTTGTTTTCTGTGACTTCGTATGGTTGGTAATTAGCATTTCTATCAATTTTTGTGGAATTGCAGCTTTTAATGATCATATGTGTTATTGTCTTCTTCTTCTTCTTCTTCTTCTTCTTCTTTTTAAATAAGAAAGTAGGATATCGTTTTGCTTGAGATATTTTGCTGAATATTCCAGTTCCTTTATCCTTATTGTGGAAAGAGATTTTATTTTTAGTGAATTTTGGCTCTTAAGTAAGGGAAGAGGTTGATCATGACATGTAATGCTCCATTTCTTTCTTTATTTCTCTTCATTATTAGTATTTCTGTGTTCTATTTGAAGATCATGCTTCCTTCTATTTCACCTGAAAGGTTAGGCGACTTTTCTTTCTTCCACGCTTTTTCTCACTAGAATTCGTGGCTGAATTGTTCAATTATTGATCTGTCTGATTAGGATCTTTTCCTCCAATTTCTTTTCATTTTCAGACGTGGAGTGCAGAGAATACTGTGATTTTTTATTTTTTATTTTTTTATTTTTTATTTTTTTAACACCATCACTTAACGGCGAAGCCATATAGGCATATGCAACTGTGTTTCCATCTATACTTTTTCATTTACAAAATTTTGTAGAAGTTATGATTTTATTCGAGAGTGGCGCTACATGCAGAACTAGCAACAAAAACAATAGTTAGAATTCAGCAGAAATTAACATAACACAGAGAGAAGTAGGAAATTTTCAGTACAACTAGGCCCAAAAATTATGGCTATTGGGTGGCGGCAGCTTTTTCTACTCAAGTCCATTAACAAGTTTGCCAAGTGGTGAGAATGGCATGTGACATTTACTTATGGCTTGTGTTAGTTCAGGAGAAAATGGTGAAGAGGATAGTGGATCTTCGATCAGATACAGTCACAAAGCCAACCGAAGCAATGCGAGCTGCTATGGCAAGTGCTGATGTTGGTGATGATGTTCTAGACCAGGACCCAACTGCTTTTCAATTAGAATCAGAGATGGCAAAGATGATGGGCAAGGAAGCAGGTCTTTTTGTTCCATCAGGCACTATGGCTAACCTTATATCTGTGCTTGTCCATTGTGATATTAGGGGAAGTGAAGTTATTCTTGGAGACAATTCCCATATCCATATATATGAGAATGGAGGCATTGCAACTATCGGAGGGGTACATCCAAGAACAGTTAAAAACAATGATGATGGAACCATGGACATTGATTTGATTGAGGCTGCCATCAGAGATCCAAAGGAGGAGCTAGTGTATCCAACCACAAGGCTTATTTGCTTGGAAAATACTCACTGCAAGTAAGCAATTCTCATTTCTTTTGTTAAAGATCCTTTTTTATTTTACTTAATAAAAACTTTTGTTAAAAATCTTCGTGTAGCTTCACTCTCACGGCAAGCTTAACACCACCACTGTTTACATTTTCTACATTGTACATTGGTACTTCTATATTTTTGCTCCCTGTGAATAAAGAACTTATTTTATTGTGCCAATTATAAAGCAGTTTCGTCCACTGATGTTTATGTTTATAACCTTTTTATTAAGGTATATGTTATTGTTGATTGTTGAAGCAGAAATGTTATTTCTTTATGAACAATAATCTGTTAGTGATTGCCTTAGAAGATATGATTTTCCTTCCGGTACTCAAGTAAGTGGGCACCTAGTTTTCCACTCATGCCGTCTATTACCATATCTTCTGGTTTTAGAATTTCCTGAATCCTGATCTTCTGCAGTGTCACAAGGCTGCATGATGCTCTGTTTCCTTAATGCAGTGAATAAAATCACTAAATTGCTCTGCTTACTGATGTCAGTAATCCGTATCCCTGATTACATTTATAGAAGTAATTCTTAACTCATTGTCTAACTAACTACCCTTCTAACAAATTACCCTACTATCCTACACATATATGTATATCCTTACAACTTAACTACTTTTATATTCGTAACAATCACACTTCAAGTAGTAGTATGAACGATTGATATTTTTTCCCGCATTCAGCTCTGGTGGAAGATGCCTTTCAGTTGAATATACAGACAGAGTTGGAGAGGTTGCTAAGAAGCATGGACTGAAGCTTCACATTGATGGAGCCCGTATATTTAATGCATCTGTTGTAAGCAAAATCTGCTGATGCACCTCACTGAATACTTACATTTGTGTTAACAACAACTGTCAGCAAAAGAACTCCATTAAGGAAAGGATAGCCGGATCACTGGTCTCTTATAGTGAATGCATACATTTGAGCGAATAACTTCTGTAAGCAAAATTTCTGGCTATGTTAAATCGTAACAAAAGGCATATTGCATTTCAGTGGGAGCTATGACAGTAATTGAACATGGATTAGCTGAAAATGACTTGTGGAGTCGCTTGCTTTTTGTGATGTCATAGTACTCCAGGGAGAACCTTGTAGAATGCAAAGATTTTACTTTCTGTTCTGTTATCATAGTACTTGGCAACAGTTAGTGCACAATTGCTCTCACATATAGTGTGGATAATATAATGAGAATTATAATCAAGCAAAGTTGAAGGAAAAAAATTACTTACCATTTGAATGATTACATATCAATGCTGCGCTTGTTTAACATGAAGTGATGTTAGTACTTAATAAATATAATTGGACCCCTTCACTCACTGTTTTCTATTAAATTAATCAGATTATCTTTTTAATCACATTTCCTTTTTGTTTTGATAGGAGATATGGGAATAACATCATGTCTTTTATTATATGACTAGCTTTCAGATTTTTTGGTTCGTGGTGTAATATCTTTTGTTTCTCCTTTCTGCTATCTCGCACAAACAACACTTCACAGAAATTTATGGTTTTCAGGCACTTGGAGTTCCAGTGGATAGTCTTGTCCAAGCAGCTGATTCAGTTTCAGTATGTTATCCACTATTTTTCCCTTTCCTTTTCTGATAAGATTCAGCATGTTTCTTGGCATGGACAGTTTAGCAACTCTATTCAAAAAGTTTTATTCCCTTATTGCATAATAATCGAGATAACCTACTTATGATTCCTTTGAATATATGAATTAGGTTTGCCTATCAAAAGGACTGGGTGCTCCAGTTGGCTCTGTTATTGTTGGTTCCAATAGCTTTATCACCAAGGTAGTTCAAACTCTTTTAGGGGGAACATAATAGAAGCTATATTCTTTCTGAAAGAACTTGATACTTAGTATATCTGCCTTTTTAGGCTAGAAGGCTCCGAAAAACTTTAGGTGGTGGTATGAGACAGGTTGGTATCCTTTGTGCTGCTGCACTTGTTGCTTTACAGGAAAATGTTGGAAAGCTGGAAAGTGATCACCAGAGAGCTAGACTTTTGGCTGGTATAATGTCATAAATTCTTAAAAGTGACATGTTTTTTAGTGTGTTTGAAGAATTACAATTTTATTCACTCAAAAACTTTTTTTCTTCTAGATTTGCACTTGCTTTTCTTACATAAAATTTTCCCTTCGTTTTAGATGGGCTGAATGAAATTGAAGGACTGAGAGTGGATACCTCTTCTGTGGAAACCAATATGGTAAGCGTTTATTGGAGTCCATTCATGCTAGTACAAATGCAATATTACTGTTCTGATTCTTCTGTTTCTGAACAAGTATTCCATTTCCATGCTGTCTTGATTTCCTTGTTGTTCCTTAGTACAACTTGGATGCTCAATATGTATTCGGGAGTTGATGCTCTCTCTTAATCAGAACAGAGCTGTGTGTGGATCCTTAATGACTATATTAGCTTGAAAGATCTATAAACTACAATTATTATCTCTGAAACCAGATATACGTTCAAATTGAAGAGGGCTCACGAACTACAGCCGCAAAGCTATGCAAGGATTTGGAAGAATTTGGTATCCTTCTACTGCAAACTGGCTCATCAAGGTATTGGTTGCCTCTTTTATTAATAACGTAGCAATAAGTATTAATTAAAATTTAAAGTTTTAATTATATTATAGCTGTTGGAATTTCATGCGTGGATAGTGAAGTCCCACATCAGTTAAAGAGTGGACTAAGTGAAAAGTATATAATATGAAGAACCCATAAATTCATTGCCTTAAGGTTTTAGGTCAAGATATAGCATCTAACTTGCTATTGTGGATTTTCACTTAGTCCATTGTTTAGATCTTTTTGGGTTTTGGCCTCCCCTCCCAACTATAGCTAGGGTCAGTATATTGTGACTTTCACACTGCATAATTTGTTATACAATATATTAATGGTTTTTTCCTCTTTTTTTCTTTCTCTAATTCTAGAATCCACTCAGATTAGGCATGGTGTTTTCAATTTATACAATGTTTTTTCGGGTCTACAAAATGGATAACAAAGACAGGTTATTGTAACACTACTAGTCAAAGCGCCAGCGATATGCCTATTCCTATTTTGAATTATCCTTAGGTTATCAGGGAAAACGATGAAGCTAAAATTGTAATAATATTATTATATGGGTATAAAAGTTATTTATATACGAAAAAGAAAGGAAGAAGGAAATAAATTTTCTACATGACCATGGAAACGGGTGTAGCACTTTCCTGCAATGGTATTGATGTCCAACAAATCTTCAGTAGCTTGAAAGTAGCTCATTATTGTTTATGGGAAATGTCTACATTCTATAAAGCAATTAGTTCATATCAAATAACTATTACACATTATGGACAATATGCGAAGAGGCTGATTACATTATTTGCTTGTTCCAGATTGAGAATTGTGTTCCACCACCAAATTTCGGCAAGTGATGTGCAATACGCCTTGTCGTGCTTTCAGGTCAATTAACCTTCCCATTCTTGTTTAATATGTATAATTTGATGTTCTACTGCTTTGCTCTTTTCCTTCTATATATTGGCATATATTTTATACTGAACGTTAGAGGATGAAACTCTTTTTTGTTTAACGTTGCAGCAAGCTATTAATGGGGTACGAAATGAGAATGGCAACTAAAAGAATTTGCAATTGGCAACTTGCTGCAACTTAATTTATGTGAATAAATATGGACCTTTGTTTGTACCCCCATGCCCCTCCCTCCCCACACAATAGGGTACCGGCTTTATGAGACATAAATGTGATCTTATTATCCAAAATTTATAGGTGTGACTGCAGTGGTAGAACAGTGAAGTCCTTCACTGAATCTTTGTCTACTCTCTAATGTTCTTTTCTTTATCTTCATCACAATGTGCTTGTTCCTTTCGTATAACAAGAAAGCGAAAAGAGGAACCTGTTCCTTTTGTAGGGTGTACTAATTTGCAGGTAAAAAATAGTCCCAACTACGATTCAACAGTATTAGATCACAATTAACAACAAATTATATTCTTTAATTTTACAAATTATAATTATTTTCCAACAATATTATACACGGTTGTATATTGGTAACAGAAATAAAGGGTGTGGCTCTTACTACAAAGAAAACTTTGAATTGTTTTTGAAAGGTATCAGGCCAGAGGTTGGGAAAGAGACAGATGAGTGAAGAAGATGAATTGGAAGCAAAGAGAAACGAATATGATTGATAGCTTGATATTACAATCAATACAACACAGTATATATAGAACACAGGCTTAATAGCTCGCTCCACAAGCAACTGACTCAGCTAACTAACATAACTACCATCTCGATCTTACATAACTAACTTCATCGGTGTGATGAGGTTGATGACGCCATGAAAGCACTGCAGGGCCAGAGGCCGGGAAAGAACAGTTTTCTGTTTCCTTACATTTTTATTATTTATTTATGTATTATTACATTAATAAAAAATTTTGATTTTTATAACCATTATTCGGAAACTACACATAATAGTATAATGAGAATGTAAAGTTATTTCGTATCAAAATTAATTTCTATTATGATTATACAGATTATTTGTTTAGCGCATGCATGTAACTTGTGATGTTTAAAGGTGAAATTGCCACTTTAATTTCTACGCGCATGAGTGGCTCCATTGTCAATGTCAGATTCAGCCCCGTTTCAGTGGCTAAGTGATCGATTGGAGATGGATTGAATGATTCTTCCTTTTTGTCCATTTGCCAGGTTCGTAGATAGCAACAATTTGGAGTTCAAGAAAACAAGATGTCCGACTTTTGAGTCGGTCCATTAAACTTCATTGAATTTTAAACAGAAAATATGATAACTACTTGGTAAATATACCAAATCGTTCAAGTAATAAATTCGGTGAGTGAATATTGTCCTATAAGAATTGATATTACTAAATAATAATTCACTAATTCAATTTCTATTTAAATTATAACAACTATTTTGAGTTGAAGAAAGCTCTAAGCTAAAAATTAAAACATGTAATAAATTAGCAAAATAAAATGAGTATGATTTAAGCAAAAATTAACAAAAGTTAACAATAATATAAAAATGCTAGAGGTTTGAGGTTGTCTAATTTTTTTAATATCAATGAATTCTTAATTACTTAAGTTGGAAATTGCTAGATTAAAGAAAGGATTTTAAATCATTGATCCTAATTCCTTGATAAAATCAACCCTTCTCTTCTCACTAAAATATGTTAATCTCTTAACTATGCTTTAATAAAAAGAGGGTTTAAGCACAAAAATTAATCCATAGTTACACAATTTCAAAATATATTCCTAAATCTTGAAAATCATGAGATTAATCCCTAGAGCTAGTTGATACACAAAATTCCCAATTTAAGCATGAACCCTAAATAAATTTATGAGAAAACAACTCACAAATTTACAATAATATAAAGGAACAACTTTTAATCCAACAATTCCAACATTAAGTTATCAAAAATTCATATATGATTTAACCATATTAAAACTCACCCTTGTCCCTAACAAAAGAGTCTAGTAACTCATAAAAAACCAAAAAAAAGATAGAAAATAAGAGAGAAATGTATGAAAAACCTAAGGTTTGAAGCGATCAAATCTTCAATCTCGCCTCCTCTTACTGTCCTTAGTTTGTTCCCAGAGTTTTAAAGTGTTTCTCCCTTCTATCCTAACCTAAAAGTGCTCAAATAAGTGGCTTATTCCTCTTTTTATTCCGAAAAACAGTGAAAAGATGCTAATTTAGCTGTTACCGGCACCTGAGCGTTAGATTCACTGAAACAAAATTCTTTCCGGATGTTCTAGTGCTTGAGAGCCAAATTGCCTGAAAACTTCTCCTTTACTCTATCACACTACTTGAGTGCTACGACTATGGTGCTTAAGTACCATACACTTGACAAATACTTTAACTATCACTTCTCAATTAGCTATAGCAAATCTGTAATTAGTAAATGCAATCAAAATATATGTTTAGACCATAGTAAATCTTCAAACAAACTGGAAAATAAATAAAAATTTAAACTTCTAAAAATTCAAATAAAAATATTTATCAAATACTCCAAATAAAAAAAATTATTATTTAAAAACTCAACCATTCGATGGAATACCAAAATATTTTTACGTCCAGCTTGTTTGATGTGAGGTCTCTCAGTTCAAACTTCAAACCCATTGAATTTTGTTTAATATGTGGGAGGTTATCTGAATTTTAGAAAAAGGTCGACAAAAGAAATAATAACGAAAAGACTACAAGTTCTGATGATCTGACTCTCCAGCCTCTCTATATTACTCCCTCAATCTATGTCTCACGATACTCACATGCGCGATCATGCTAGTGGACTGTGGTAAATGAAATTCAAACCATTCTTCTATTTTTTTTATTTTATTTCGCGAAGTCTCTCGTTTTAAGACAACTTGCTTATTTCATTTCAATTGCTCCGATTTCACCTGACTTCCTCCATGCATGTCTTTAAACTAATGATAGCTTAGGTAGTGATTTTTCACGCATTTTGGCCTTTCTTTGGGTTAAGTGTTAGGTAGTTGGTAGTTTTCACCTTCTTCTGCACAAATGCAGATATACATATGTTTGTACGAAGATAGCAAGCCTAGAGAGACGCAGCTAAAAATTCCAGAAATTTAGTCAACAATTAAAAAAATAACGAAAATAACAAAGATTTCCAATCACACATGACAAGTTTCGTTTCGGTCCAGTGTGCTACACTCAATGAATATTTCTTGTGTAAACCATTGAGTGAGGTAATCAAAAATTAAAATTTTCAATTGGACTTATAGGTGGCTGATCTGTTTTCTAAATGCAAGAAAGCTAATAAAATAACTGTTTAAGTAATAATGGCTTGTCGTCATTGGCTTCTAGTATAAATGTTAATTTTTATTTTTAGTATGTCCATCTGATCCCCAGTCCTGCGTACGTAACCCCAGTCAAACTTGCCTAAGTTAAGGCTAGTCCTAACAAAATAAGTTGACTCGTGTTCCTCGTTCTAAAAATAACATAACTCTTTATTTATAGGTGTCAGCAGCATGTCTATTTGGCGGCCATTAATTTAGTTTTACATTTTTGAATTGGGTACCGTTTAAAATGGCTTTTGCTGGCAAAGAGCAAACAAGAATTCCATGTGTAAACTAGTAAACTACATAATACAGTAGCGTTAACTGCAAACCTATTCATGCAGGGTTTGGTCGTTGGTGGGCTTGCACGAGCAGTATAACGAGCCAAGTAGCATGGGTCGCTACTTGCTTGTTATAGTTTATTAATCAGTTGATCCACAATCGTATAGTTACTGACTGACACGAGGGCGAAGCTCATGGCAATATTTGTTTACGTGTGAAAATAATGATGACCTTTCCATAATTTTTCTTCCACAATATATCCACTACATATTTATCATGAAAAATTATACAAATTATTGGCACCATAAATTAGGATAATTATAGGTTGATAAATAACTCGAAATTGGACTTAGATAGAGGCTGAAATGAGCCAAGAAAAGCAATTGGATCCAAGACAAATATTCATCAGCTAAGAAGTAATGATAGGCTTAAAAATATTGTCTCAACTGAATAAAATGTTGGGCTAAAAAAAATAATTGAGCCCAATAGTTGATGATAGAAGAGTAGTTAGAGACTGAAACCATGATAAAATAGGGGTTACCATTACTAAGAATATCGGTGCATAGAGGACCACTACATGCATGAAATAAGAAGTGATAAGAGTGAAGGAAGATTATAAAAGACTCATGCACAAAGAAGAAGAGGACTCAGAAAAAACATACATCACGTCATTCTAACTATCAGCTTTTTCTTTTCTACTTGTCAGTTTATCTCCACCTCGAGTAATATATCAACTTGTGTACATCATTCCATTAGGGCAACCAGTTGCTCAACAGCAAACTGTGCAGCCGAGAGCTCAGTTAGTTAATCAGCTGAATAATCAGTAAAATTGTTTGCAGTTTGCTACTCGTCTGCCGAGCTCTCGACCTCCGGTGTCTCAACTGACAGTACAGTAGCTAGTTGCTCAATCACAAACTATGCAGCCGAAAGCTCGGTTAGTTAATCAATCAAATAGTCAGCAGAATTGTTTGTAATTTGCTGCTCGGCTGCCGAGCTCTCGACCTCCAGTGTCTCAATTGATGGTATAGCAACCGAGCTATTACCAAAATAGTTTACAATTTGTTGAGTAACAGCCGAATCCTAAACTATTGGAGGCTAAGTCGATGACAAATATATCACAAGCTGATGTGATAAGATTTATTGAAAGACAAATAATATATTGGTTTGGCATTCTTGAAACCATAATGGCTGGCCAAGGCATCATGTTCACATGAGATAATGTGAAATCTTTTGTACAAGAATATGGAATTTGATTAATCCATTCATTACCTTATTATGCACAAATTAATGGTCAAGCCGAGGTAACTAACAAGGTTCTAATTGATATGATCAAAAGAACCGTGAAGGATTAGCCAAGGAAATGGTATGAGGTATTATCCGAGGTTTTTTGGGCCTGTAGATATTCAAGAAACAAGGCTACAAGTTTAACTTCTTTTAGACTAATCTATGATCAAGATGCAATTTTTTATTCATAGAGATTAATATCAAATCATTAAATGTGGCAAAACATCAGATAAGAAGAGTGCAATGTTAGCATAGGCCTGCCGAAAAGTAATAGAGGCAGCAGAATTTTGTGGAGAAAAAGTTTTGTTTTCTTCTAAAATTTGACTTGATTGGGCATCACTGGCTGTTGCAAGTTCACTTAGATGAGATATCGGTTGATTATAATCTACCTGAGATTCATCAATTGGAAGGGGAATCACTTGTACGGCAGCCATGATGGAAAGAACAGTAATGGTAATGAGCTTAAATACATTACCCAGCTAAGTATCTAGTCATATACTAGGTAATGTATGGAGGCATATGTTGGCACCATAAATTAGAATTATTATAGACTGACAAATGACCCAAAATTGGGCTAAGTTAGAGGCTGGAATAGGCCAAGAAAAGCAATTGGGTCTAAGGCAAATGTTTATCAACTGAGAAGTAATAATAGACTTAAAAGTGTTGTATTAGCTGAATGGAATGTTGGGTTAAGAAAAATAATTGAGCCTAATAGTTGATGATAGAAGAGTAGTTGGAAACTAAAATTATGATAAAGCAGCAGTTACCACTACTAAGAATGTGGGTGCATGGAGGACCATTGCATATATGAAATAAGAAAGTGGTGAGAGTTAAGGAAGATTATAAAAGGCTCATGCACAAAGAAGAAGAGGACTCAGAAAAAACACACATCATGTCATTCTAACTATCAGTTTTTTCTTTTCTACTTGTCAGTTTATTTCTTTTTAGTTTTATGTCATTTCTTTAGTTTCTTTATCCATCTTCAAGACTTTATACGAACTCATGGTTGATTAATAGAATTTCAAGTTTCTATTTCAATTCTTCGTTGATCGATTTTGCTCAAAGGCTTGCTCCCGTGAGCCATTTGAGGAGTCTATTTGTTAAAAAATAGAGTATTCTCCTTAGCATAAATCATCTTAATATTGGTAATATTTGGGATATAAGTTTCTTCTTAGAGATTTAGCCGATTGCATATTTTTTCATCCAACACAAATAAAAGAAAAAGAAGGGAAAATCAATTAAGTTAAGCTATTGGTGTGTTTGGATTACTTATGAAAAAAAGTATTCAACAATATATAATTTTTAAAAAAAATAAATTTATCAAAATCAATTTATAATTAATATATTTTATATTTAAAATCTTATAATGATTACTTTAAAAATTATGCATACGATAATATATAGATGATTAATTAATCATATAAAAATTTTATAATAATACATTAACATTAAACTTATTTTTTATTGATGAGTTATAATAAGTAATTCATAATGTTTAACAAACTTAAAAAATATGTTTATCTTAGAATATACAAACATATTTTTCAATTTAAATTTGAGGTCTACAAAAAAAATTGAGAGTGTGTTTTAAAATAGATAAGGATCTATTTACTCTAAGAGTAAATCTTAACAAATTTACTTCATTAAATAACTTTTTATGAATATTAAATTTTATCAATTTAATCATTAATTAAAGTCAAGGTTCCTATTAAGTAAATCAAATATATGAAATTTTATATGATTTTAAAAAGATTTAATGCTTTCACAACTTATTTTATTTTGCTGTATAAATAAATATCAACAATTAAATTATATATCTATCAATATTTAATTTTCTTTTATAATTTTATATATTTGATCATTAAAATAATATCATATAATTATATATAGGAACGTATCACATGAAAAAAAATGGATTATTATGAGAGTGAAAGGAGCAAATTTAGATCGTAGAACCATACATCGATAGTTAAGATCATATGATCACTTAAAAATATCATATGATTTTATGTTTTAATTTTGATCATTCACGTAAAATCTAATGGTCAAGATTTGCTCATCTTACTCTCATAATAAATCACTCCTATCATGTAATATATATATATATATATATATATATATATATATATATGTTGATAACAAATTATTTGATAAAGTATGTATAAAAAGTTTACTTTTGCAGTAAATAGATTCCTTCTCCTTGAAAAACATCTGAATCTGCACAAGATTCACGAGCAAAAATAGTTTTTCATTCAAAATAATTAAGCATTACCATTTATAAAGATAACATAAGCGGGACCCATGGCATTCTCCCCTCTCGCCGTGCCGCCTGGTCCGGGTCCGCCGAGGAATTTGTCGTGTGCTCTCTCTCTCTCTCTTTGATAGATGCTCTCTCTCTCGTTTTCCCACTGATTGACACAACGTTATGTACGTGCTGAAGTTGCTACACCTAAAGCCTAAACCCACCCTCCTTTATTAATTCCCGGTGCAATGAACTTGGTCTTAAAAATTAATGCTCTACTCGTTGATAATCTACATTTGAGGTTGACGTTCAATTTCAGACAGAGTCACTCTCTTGACTTTCTTGCGTGTGTAGTACAGTAGTAGATGGGCCCTCATCCTAGAATAAAATCTTAATTTACTGGGATTTTTTTTGTCGAGTTTCCCTAATTACTTTGCGTAACTTTTCTGCTTGAGAGTCTCGCACGCGCTTAGACGGAGATAACGAGATAAAAAGATTCATTCCTCAACTTCGTCGTTGATTCTCAGTTTGTGTGTGATACGAAATTCGGAGTGAGAAAGATTTTGGCCCTTCAATGCAAATCTTATGTTATGTAGCAACAAATATGAAACATAGGATATCATACTTGAGAGGCCCTTTCTTTTCATTCCACGAGACCAAAAAATGCAGGATCAGAGAATCACAGTAATTTATCTAGGTATTTAAATATTCGATACCGGTAGTTTAGATCAAAAGAAAAGGGAACTAAGGCAGAATAATTTTCTCTTTTCCCCTCAAATGCCTCTTTTTATTCTTTTAAAATTTAGGTGAAACGAATGGGAATAAGAAGAATTAAAAATTATATACTCTAAATAATATAAATGTTTCATTCTGTTACTCTACAATAATATAATTTTTCAATTTGATTAATGAAGTTACATTCCATCTATCTCCCAAATAAGAAGGATTTTTTCTTCCCTCTTCAATCCATTTTTACCAGTTTTGTTCTATACTATCCTATTAATAGAAAAGTATATAAATACAAATTAAATGCTTTATTCTTTCCTTAGCACAGTGCCATTTTTTGCCCTAACGTCAAGATACGTTCAATTATCGGCTCCTAGTCCTAACCACGAGTAAGTTATTTAAACATATCTATTATACCATAAACATCATGTGAGATACATGTTAAAATGATACTCATATTTTTCTTTTTAAATTATTTTGTTATATTTGTTTTTCACTCAATTCATAATGCCGGATTTGATTTCCGAATATTTTTGTTAAGTAATCAATAAATAACTAACTTTATAAACACGTGATAAAGGCATAGTCATGTCTTAACTCTAGACTAAAATCAATCTTCTTTTTATCTAAAATTTTACCCAATAAAAAAAAAACACTCATGTAATGTCTAAAAAATATCTAATTAAAATTGATGCACAAAAGCCATTTCCCGTCTTATCATAGCCAGGAAAGCCATGCGGGCTGCCCCCATTTCTGGGTTTTGAGATTCCAAATGCAGAAAGTTATTCCTTCCTCTTAGTCGAACACATGAGCCGCTATTGACTTTTACCATTTCTAACACAGCTGTTGTTGGGTTGATTGAAATGATTTAGGATTTATTTTTCTTACATAAAAAATTTACCTTAGAAAAGCTTCATTTTTATAATAAATCCACTCAGTTTCAATAAAATTATTTGCTAATAAAAACAATAATTAAAAGAATCCTATTCTTTGATCAGCCAAAAAGAAAAAAAAAGATACTTAATGAAAGAGAAGAATTTTTTTTTTTTTTTTTTTACGAATCCTATAATTATATTTACCTATAACTGCTTATGTTATTAATTATGATATTTCTGTAATGATTATATCTAAAAACTGGATTAAAAATGCATTTTTGATAAAACAAAGGGGAAGGGGACTATTATTCTCGGGCTCTACTCTTCTGGTTAACTATTTTTCCCGTGTCATATAGATCTCATTTTCATCTTTAGTTAACGATAACATTCAAAGCCCACTAGAAACACCAGCAAAAACCTCAAAGGCTCAATCAAACACATAGGAAAGCAATACCGATTCGATCAGCCATAGCAACTAATTAAAATGGCAAAAGAGAATCAGAAAGAGTTTATTCATTTGTATTCACATAAGATTGGGTTTTTTTTTTTTTACCAGGGACTATTGGAGTCATGATAAATACTAAGAAATAAAATATAATTAGTATTTTATATTAATTAATTTTAAAATATTAAATTGTTAAAATTTTTAAATTTAAATACTTATATTTTTATTTAATAATTTTACTTTTAATTCTTTAACATATAATTTAAAAAACTCGCTAAACAACTTATTTATATAATTGTATGTAATTAAGAAAATGAATAATTAAGAAGGACGCACTCTGCGAGTCATGATGGGTTTTTTATTTTTTATTTTTCAAAAAAAGGAGATATGTACCAGATAATATTAAGTAATGTTGCACATATATATAATTACAGATTAATTTTAATATATTATTATTATAAAATAATTTTATATTATTATTTAATTATATATTATTATATATAAAATTTTTAAAATAATAAATATAAAAATCAAATATTTATATAAATATAATAATATATAATTTGGTATCTATGTAAAATATTTTTCCGCCAACGTTACGTCAACGTAAATTCATATAACTATTGATAGAGAAAAGGTAGAAGGAATCTGGAGAGTACAATTCTTAATATTCTTCCCGCTATTAAACTGTGCATAACATTTTTCTCAGACATTACGCATACGGTTTTTCTCCTAAGGAACAATTTAATTTAAATAATAAAAAGTAATAATATTGGAACAAACTTACATTGACAAACCTACATAAATTAGGTGAAAAAGGTCCACACAGAATCGTACATACATTGGTGAGTAGACTAATCAAACTTGAAAAAGCCAGCTCTGGTGGAGGCTTCATTCAAAAAGGTCGTCGTACGACCTTTTTAATTGATTATTGAATTGAATTAAAATTGTTTAATTACATATAAATATTAATCACGAATATGTTTACATATTTATTCGACTGATCATTTTGATTCTTTATAAAAGCTGAAACAATTAATTATTAGTTCAAATAAATCAATTATTACTTTTATTTTCAAATCATTTGAGCAGTAAAAAGTTTATTAAGAACAGCATAAGTTTTTCTTTAAAAAACGTTTTACTATTTATTTTTAGAAATTAATTGATATGAACTCTCTGTTTGAAAAAATTTTATTTTCAAGTTTAATAATATATTATTAAATGATATGACAAAACATCTTTAAATATATATATATTTGTATAAAATTTTTTGCCTTGCCAATTGTAACACCGTTTATAATAAAGCTAATGACATAACTTTACATAAAAAATTTAGAGTTGGACATTAAATATATATAGATATATAGCATAGAGTTCAGAGCAGGCATAAAGTTCTCCTCATCATAAGCTAAACCTTTTTAAGTTAGATAATGAAACTATAATTTATTTAATTATAACTCCATATATTTCTAATAGCTGGAAGAGTTCACTTTCTTTTAGGGCGTTACTTGACTAATATGAAACCACCAGAAATAAGTGAGAATTAAAAATTCTCAGTAGATAATGATTAGTTCTAACATATTTGAGTTATGATGATTTTTATAGTGTCTTAGCATAAAAATTCACACGGCTACTGTATCATCATCTTATCACATTACTTATAAGAAGATCATAATATTATGGATAGTAAATGCTTAAATATATATATTATGCGATACATAGTATGGCAAGCGTTAATATAAATATAATCTGTTTATTTTAATTTCCACTTTCCTTTATCTACTTATCTCACACATATTCGAATGTCTTTTCTTAGAAAATTCTCATTTTCTGGTATTACTTTTGATATCGTGACGATAAAGCGAGACTTTTACTCCATACTAATGAAGACATGTAACATAAAAGGATCTTACATCTTATCCTTCTGTCTTCTTGGTGGTCAGTGGCAAATCTTAATTAAATATCTTTTTTTCAAAATACTTACTTGTCATAATATATAAATTCATAAAATATATAGATGCACAAACTTAAGCCATAAATATAGCTTAAATAAAAGACTCAAACAGTATAAAATAAACAATAATCATATAAGTAAATTGATCTCGTAATAAATTAAATAATAAAACATAGGATTAAGCAATAAACGGAATAAAGTGTAGAAATTATAAATTAATTCATAAACTTAAAATAAATGAAGTGCACAAGAACTAAAATAATATAAACTTGAGTAACATAATATCTCAATAAAATTTTTCAAAATATAAAGTTGCCATATATAAATGTTAATTTCTAAAACAGCCGTATATAAGATCAATTTTATTTAATTTCTTTTAAACTTTTTCATCATAAACTTTTGTCATCATGGCGCATCTAACGCATATTAGTTTTGTCATTTCGAGGATCACACTAATATCCATAAGTTAATAATCATTATATTATCCACGAGTCAAGTATAAAATTCCAACTAAGGGTATTGATAATTTAATAGCTCAAATTCATGTATAATAAATTTTATTTATGGTTAGATATAATATTTTATTATTAATATTGATCTCTAGGAGAAATTACCATAAAAAGTGATAACTCAAAATAATATATCATTATATAAATAATATCTTACTAATGATAATAATAATAATAATAATAATGAGCAACTATAAGATAAAAGAATAATTAAATAACTTGCTAAGTAATGGATGATAAATCAATTTTAACATTAAATAACGGAATATTTTTAATATAAAAGAGTAAGAAATAAAGTAACTGAAAATAAATAATAGATAATACAAATATAAAGAAATAATATATGAGATAAATTGTAATAGAACTAATACTGAGCAATTTTAATATAAAAGAACAATAATTAAAATAGTTTGGAATAATAAATAAACTGTAATAATAATTAATAATAAGCGACTTTAATATAAAAGGATAATAATTGAAACAGTAAAATAGATTATAATAATAACAAATAATGATATAAAGAAATATTAAATAAAATAACTTGGGAGAATAAATAGAATAATTTGTAACAATAATAATATGGAGCAATTCTAATAAATAAAATGACGCAGAAAATAAACTAAACGGTGTGAATAGATAATAATGAGTAATAATATAATCTTATAATGAGTAAATATAGTCATGATTTTATTTCACAAATAATTTTATTATCTACCTCTAATTATTGTAGACAACCCATAAATAATGGGTGCACACTGAGCTTCTTCTATTTCCTATTTAATATCATCGTTTCTTTTTCCTTGTCTCCCTCACTTTCTTTTTCTTTTATTCTTTTTCCTTTGCTCTCTTAGTTTTTCTTTCGATAGAATGCCAACTTTTGATTCTGTCTGTAACCTCCCCCTCTTCTCTTTATATAGAAGGTTTGCAAAGTAAAAATATTGCTAATGATACTTTTGATTTTTATTTTATTATATATATGTATAATTTTTTTCTATACATTTATTACTGTAAATTTTTTCTATATCTACTATTTGCAATCCTACCCAAATTCTTGCGCCTTTTGACTTGAGTTTCATTTTTTTTTCCCCTAACATTTATTGTTTTGTGTTTGTTTTTAAAGTTAAAGACTTTCACAATCTAAACCTCATGCCATTGATATAAGTCTTTGTGTTTTGTTTTACTTTTATCTTTTTATAATTATGACTATATTATTATTTGTAATTATTATTACTATTATTGTTATTGTTTTATCTATCTTGATGCTGATATTTGATATTATAGAATAATATATTTTAAAATTACTGTTATTAATTATAGTCTTACTTTAAAAGTTAATATCTATGTTTTAATTATTTGGCCAATCAACTCAAACATACCAATAAAAATATTCCAATTAAGTGGATTAACCAGATTGCTCTACATTAAATATTCTACGAAAAGAAGAGGATGTTACAACAATCATATTATTTAGACTCCTATTTTTATTAAATTTCATTATGGATTTAGGTTAAAAAAATTATAGCATTAATTATACCACACCCATTAAACCAAGTAAACTATTTGCGATGTGTTGTTGCATTTTTGTGGCATTACAAATTTAATTTTAATATATCATAAGTATAAAAGAGTTTTATATAATAGTCTAATTAGTGACATATCCAAAACAATTTAGGTAATAAGGACGAGCAGAAAGAAGATAAATTGATAAGTTGTACATACAAGACTTAGTGCGCAAAGTAAAAAGAAGAGAAAAAGATGGGGATTCTAATTATTTCAACAGGGCACAGCTAGCTTATGTTGTTTTTTTACCTTGAATCTTTTGCTATTTTAACATCATCACCTTTACTAATAAGATAATAATGTGGGATCAGAGACATGAAAGTGGATTGAGCTGTAACTTATTATTTTGTCTCATTTAAAATTAGAAAAGTGAATTCTTTTTTTTCCCCATATATATATAGTATTTACATCTATTTCTGTATTTAATTATATATTATCATATTAGTAAAAGTATTTTACTTTTATAGTTAGTATTTTCAAACTCAAATATAAAGTAAGATACGATTGAAGGATATGTAACATAAAATATTTTATTTAACAATATATTAAAATTAATCTATTAATTTATTGTTAGTGTGCCGATATTTTCATATAATTTATCAACTCAATTTTCTTGTTTATTTACTAAATAAGCTTAGAGTAATCACACTCATATATATGTTAGATTAGATTGAGATGATGATAATTGAGACAGATAATAATTTGACAGCCCTATTACAACCTTTCCTTGCGGTATTCGATTTAATGATAATGCTTTAATATTATTTGTTTTTTGGTCCAAACTCGTTTATTCTTTTCCATTTTAAAAATTTTTTATTATAAAAATGATCTCTATATTAAGTAAAACTCACAAATCCAACGGGCAGACTAACGTGGAATGAAAATATTATTAGTAATTGTCAGCAACTTCGAGTTTTTATTATGCCTACCAATCCCATGAGCTATGTAGAGCTTTTTTTTACTTAAAACAAAATGTTATTGAGCATCCCTAAATTAAGGTGAGAAAAAAAATCTAAAGAAAAACAGAGCAAAATATTGCATTTCCATGTTTATAGTATCTTCATTTGCCCTTGAATTATTTTTTGAGTGTATTTGACTTATATTTTAGTGTAATTTATTATGTGCTTATATATGCTAAAATTTTAAAGTTACAAAATTCATAAATTAATAATTTTTAGATGGTAATTAAATAATAAAAAAATAATGAGACTTTCATAGGTTTAAAATTAATTTGTATACATAAATAGTATACTTGTTAATAATCATTTAAAGACACTGAATAGGAAAATTAAAAAGAAAAAGGTGAGTATATTATTTTTTTTATATTATCATCAAGAGAAAAAGTATACACTTTTTTATGCTTTAAATTTTTTATATAATATTCTTGAAACATTTATTAAAAATTTCGTATAAATAAGTTTAATAAAGGCCTAATTGTAAATAAGAAATAACTTCAAAATACTCATTATTTTTTCATCCTTTTTTCCCCCGCGCACAATTTACATCGGTTAGTAACGTTGAAAGAATCTTTTTTTTTTTTTTCCTAGGAAAAAAAGAGAGAGTACATAAAATAAATACTTAAATGTAAGAAAACTTGAAAATGTATGTATTTTCACGCGCTTATAAACAGAGTGACGAAAATACAAAGATAGATGTCTGATCATCTATGGTCACCATCATCACTGCTCGCTGCCAAACTTTGTCCTGTTTTGGAGGCATCACCGCACTCTCATCATTTAACCCTTTGGTTCTTCTTTGGTACCCTCTTGTGACCAGTGGGCAGTGGCCACTTCACTTCAATTCCTCTCACTTTATTAGTTATTGTTATTATGGTACGAGATAAACTCTCAGTTGCTTGCGCTTTTCTGGAAAAGAAAAAATCTGAATGCCTCATCAATTTTTGAAGCTTTCTCCGCATGAATCATTCCATTTCCAGCAGTTGCTGCGCTGCTCAATCTTTCTGACTCGCCAATTATATTTCATTAAACATCGATCGAACCTAAACAACGACTAGTACCACTCCCTCAATTCAATTCCTTCAACTAAACTTCCATCTCTAAATTAACCACTTTGTTATAGTCTAGTCCTTCTTTTTGCTCACTCCCTCGATCTCCATCTTCTATGTCTTTGTCCTTGTCTTTGACACATATAGTGTTGTTACAAAGGAAACCATGCACTGTTTAATTTTAGCTTCCATCTATTCATTGCGTAGGTTGCTATGCTCTTATTCCCTTTCCAACAACACCTTCGTCACAGCCAATCTTTCCTTCTCGCCGTGAAAGCAAAGGAATACACATACACGAAGGAGCAAAACCCTAATCCTCATCAAAAGAAGAAACAAGCTTGCTAGCTAGCTAGCCCCGCTGCGAGGTAATCAGTGTGATCGTTCTACTTCTACACGTACATACCATCATCAATATTCATCAACACAAATTAACCTCACCATCCTCAAGATCTAACCAAATCGAAACCAACAAGGGTTTAAAGAGGCTTCAGATCTTCGAATATTCAGAATGGATATGGTTTCCGAGTCAACAAACCGAAGCTTTGAGATTGAGAGCCTGATAACCCCAATAACCACCATCACCACCACCACCACCCCCACCACCCCAACCACAGCATCATCATCATCATCAGCATCAGCATCATCTCCATCTTCAACCAACACACCAAGCCGCTACGAGAACCAAAAGAGGCGAGACTGGAACACTTTCTGCCAGTACCTGAGGAACCATCGTCCACCACTTTCTTTGGCACTGTGCAGTGGGGCTCATGTGCTGGAGTTCCTTCACTACCTTGACCAGTTCGGGAAGACCAAAGTGCACAACCCAACGTGCCCTTTCTTTGGGCTCCCGAACCCGCCTGCGCCATGCCCCTGCCCTCTTCGCCAGGCATGGGGCAGCCTCGACGCCCTCATCGGACGCCTTCGTGCAGCCTTCGAGGAGAACGGTGGCAGGGCGGAGAATAACCCTTTCGGTGCTCGTGCCGTGAGGATTTACCTGCGAGATGTTCGTGATTTTCAGGCAAAGGCTAGAGGAGTTAGCTATGACAAGAAGAGGAAGAGGCCAAAGCCTAAGGTGAGTACTGCTACTGCTCCTGCTTCCCCAAATGCTGCTGCTGCTGCTGCTACCTAGTCATGGTATGAACTCGTGGTTGAAGCTTGAACGGTTCGATCATTTATATGGACTGGTACATGTTTTTGCTTCTTCTTTTTGTGTCCCCATTTTTTTTTTTTAAATTTTATGAATTTGGTATACCAATTATTAAGTTGTGGTTGTCTTAGCGAATATTATAATTATTTAAGGTGCTGTTATCTTGGCGAAGACGTGTCTGTGTCTTATAGATAGTTGAGATGCTATTCTGGTTTTCCTGATCGGTTGGGGAAGTAGATAGTGGAAGAGTTGCCATAGCTCTGCCGCGCAATGCATTTTGAACTAGTTAGGTGGTAGTCAAATCATCAATGATTATTGTTTGTATTGAAACTTATTAAGATGAGATAGATATATGTCTGTAGCTTATTTTAGACATGCACTTCAGTCTCTACTCTCTAGCTACCCTCTCCTGTGAGTTCTTAATTATTGAGAATGATTAAAATTTACACGGGGATTAATTTAATTAGTTGTGGATATATGCCGATGGTTGTACTTCACTGGCATTTGTATGAGACGTTGCTATAGTTTCTGGGAATGTATTATCTTCTATATATATTGCTTCATTTTGTGTTTATGGTTTAGCTGATAGTTGCGGGATGATTTTCCTTTTTCTTAATTAAACACTCACGAACACGCTTTGCACTCTTTGTGCGTCTCTTTCTTCATCCATGCACAGCCATATACGGGGAGAAGTTTAATATCACAAGTCTGTCTTGAAGATTTAACTCCTGCTCAAATAATGATATATAATATTATTGAAAGTTACAGAAGTTAAAGATACTAGCTGGAGTAATAGTTAACTAGATAAAGTATCAATCTATCATTGAAGATTTGAAAGGAAGCATTGGTTATGCAAATCATTCACGAGCTTAATATAATTGGCCAAATGGGGTTAGGTATGTATTAGTTTAAAGATGATCTTGTGAAATCTGTGTGAGACAGTGAGACAAAGCCTAGATTATCTTCTTTATAGCTGCCAGCTAAAAATGGACATGTCAAAAGAAAATTGTAGTGTATGGACATGTGAGAATGATTTTTGGAATATTGACAATCAGGCAAAGCTATTTGCCTAACCCCCTACTGCTTGGACATCGACCCCTTAATTTGGATGAAAAGTGGTTTCCAATGGTAGGCTTATGATGGACTGTCTCCTTGTGGGAATATGCGGGTTAGATCATCTTGGATAAGCGGCAGAACTTTTTATCAATTACGTTTTCTAATATCAAAACCAATGTATTTAGTGTTGGTTTCTGGTTGGTAGAATCAAAAAATTGTTTATTTATTTAAACTTTAAAATGGGGAGAGCTTGACTAATGATGGTGATTATCGTCACTTTTCAGTGATTGTTTCGAGATCATAGATAAAATAAATCGAAAAAGAAAAAGTGGGATGCTTATTTTGAAAATTATTTATTGACATTAATTATTTGCTACATGCCTACATATTCAAATTTAGTCTCTCTTCGCTTACAAGTGGTTAGCTTTATATTCTGGGTAGAGTAATGGTAACTTTGCATAAGAATTATTTGGAGAAATTTTGGGCGCGTTTGTTTTTCTTTTCATAAGAAAAAAGTGTATTTCTTAAGTTTCTTTTAACTGTTTAGTTTAGCTTTCTAAATAAAAAAAAAAAAACAGAAATAAAAAATATTCAGTTTGTGTAGTTAAAATTCTTGCAGTGATAAAATTTCTTCTGGTTCTTGTGGCCTCCATGTGGCGTGAAAGAAATCGCGTCAACTTTCACTATCCAATTCAAATATAGTGTATTCTTGAAGGCTTTTGACAGTTATATCTTGATAAAAATTAATATGAATGCATTAAATAATAAGTCATAAATTAAAAAAATATTTTCTCAATTTTGGGTTATTAGTTAAAATATTTCTTCCAATGTTCAATCTAAATGGCTTTGACGATAGCTCTTTAAATACCGCAAGTACAGGGGAGACTTCGCACTTTTAATCCAAGAGAACGCCACGACTTCCCTCTATTTCCTATAAGTGCTAAATTGCCATAATTACATAATTTTTATCCGTAACAAGAATTGTGTTACTATACTATGCATTTCATTGCAGTATTTTGAGATTGAAGTTCACCTGCAAGTTTGTAGCTTCGTGATGCCAAAAGCCTTACTTTACTTGAATTTAAGGTTCACGTGCAAGTTTAATGTCATATAGAGATGTTTATCTTTCGAAAAATAACCCTACTATACTATACATCAAACATCTATATGAACATCCATATGATACAGTCGTATATGCCATTAATAATGCACTACTATTAATTTAATAGTATAGTAGTGTACAAAAGTTTCATATAGATGTTTGGTGTGTAATTTAACAATGCGCTAATTTTATTTTATTTTTTTGTATTAAGATGATTTTTACAATAATAACTTGAAGAAACTTCCAGGAAAGATACTTGTATGTGATTATTATCATAATTTCCTCATGATTAATAAAGTGTAATTAATAAGCTAAAAATTGTGTTTATTGTTCGTTGATCTTTGCATTAATCTTCTTCGATAAGCTTAAAAAAGAGAATATAGAGCATATTCTCCAGAACTTTCTAGGAACAAACATTTCTTCAATCGATTTCTAAGAAAAAATTACGAGAAAACAGAAACTGGAAGGCCGAGCGCCTTCCGATCTTAAACTTGTTCAGAAAATAAAATAATAATATGTGAAATAAAATGTTTGCATGATATCTAATTTAACATCTAAAAGCATACGGTAAAGCCGAAAAAAGTTAAAGGGGATTTCATATATAGTTCTTAAAATTTGACCTTGTTATTTCAGTAATTTGTAGATATTTCTTACTAATTACTTTATTATAATGAAACATCATACATTCCAGTAATGCTTATGAAGAATAAGGAAAGAAAAATAATCGAGTCGGATTCGAATCACATCAGAGCTGTCGTCCATGCGTCGGAAGGAAGTAAATCCACTTGATAGCTGCATTCACAATCGCAAGCAAAGATCAAAGTTGTTAGGGTAAGTTTGTTTTAGTTGAAAAAAAAAAAAAGCTGAAAATTAATTTTTTTTAAAAGTTATTTTTTTAACTTCTTTGAAATTATTGAAAATAATTTTTTTTGAGATTTTGATTATTTTTGAAAAATTATTCAAATATATGAAAATTGATTTTTTTAATGAAAAAAGTGATTTTTTGTCCAAAAAAATTTCATATAAATACACCTTTGATATATAGCTAAAAAAGTTTAAAATTAATTTTTTTCAAAAGCTACTCTTTTTAATTTTTTTTAAAAAAATAAATTTTTTTTAAGATTCTAATTATTTTTTAAAAATTATCCAGATATACGAAAATTAATTTTTTTAATAAAAAAATAATTTTTTATCAAAAAAACCCAAACAAACACACCTAAACTGCTAATAATATAAAGAAATATGCTTAAGTGTCAAAATTTTTGCTTAAATTTATTTGTAAGAATGATGTGACATGCATATTAACTTTTTTGATAAATAAATGGGTTATATTATTTTATTTCATTCAATAATTACCCTTATATTCTGTGAAAAATTCTGGCAGAATAACATTATAATATGAAATAGGTTTCGGTTAAGCTACGAACAATGTCAACATACAGAAAGATTCCTAAAATTGTGCTCATTTATGCAAGTATACTATTTGATCAACGACTCAAACATTGGAGCCCTCATTATTTGACGGTTTTAAGCACATGTGCTTAAAGGAAAACATATAAGTAATATTGTCATGAACAAAGTATTATGTGTCTGTTTCCTAAACTAAAATCTTAAATCATTTTTTAAACTGTAAAAGTTCCAAAGTGTTATAGAACCCTGATCAGAATCAAACATTATTTCCGATATCAAATCTGACATTTTATGCATAGTCAGAGCCCAAGGCATGCACCCATTGGAGTGAGCAGTAGGCTGTCGGCGACATCTAAATCCTAGATTAATTGATTCAGTTTTGAGGAAAGGCAACTGAGCTTGACTAACGTAGCGATCTCTTCTGAGTTGAAACTTTAAACTTCGAGAAGAGGCCGACCTCCGACGATTCAGCATGTTATGTTGGATAAGTTGGTACATTATAAAAGATAAAATTAGTAATAATTGTATTAAAAGAGAAATTTTGTGACACCTATTGTAAAAAAATTATAGGACTCCATGTTAGGTGATTTAGTCATATGCAAAGAAAACTTGTAAAACACTTAGGAAAGTAAATTAGATAGAGAATAGCTTAAGATTAGAAACAAAGAAACGAAAGAAAAGGAGGCAAGATTATTAACAAAATTTTAGATATTTAAATAGTTTATTTATAGACATAATTTATAACGGGGCACGCTAGAGTCATTTGATTCATGTATATAATGTTACTTAGCGCTAAAAGTAGAGACAGAAAAATGAATTTGATGTCAAGATAAAGTCCGTTTGGTTTTCAGTTTAAAGGGGTTAAAAAGACTTTTTATTAGTAGGAGAATGAAAATATATAATAACTAGTATGTTTGGATATGTAAAGATTTTTTTTATAAACTTACTTTTAGAATTTCAAAACGTTTTTTGAGAGAAATATTATTGAAGTTATTTTTTAATCTAGAAAAAAAAATTTGAAAAAGAATCTTACTATTATTCTCACTTGTATCAATAATTAAAAATAATTTTACTTTATCCTATTCAAACAAAAATTATTCTTTTAAAATTATTTTTGACATACTCAGGCCAAATATAAATTAACTTTTTTAAAAGTAATTTTTTTAAAAATAATTCTTTTAAAAGACATTCTTTTAAAAGTAATTCTCTCAAAAATTAAACCAAATATATCCCTATTTGATCTGCCATTTTTAACATATTAGATTGTATGATTCAACCCATTTAACAATTTTAAATTTTATTACTCATCTAGCATAACCCAGGTTGAAGAGCAGGTCGGAAAGGTTAACTTGCCGAGTTTTTATATTTTTTGTTACTCTTTTCTAGGCTAGCAACGGTTTGGAGTGGGTTATTGGATTTGGATCAGGTTTTTTAGGGTTAATATTTGATGTTTCTCGAACAATCACATTTCTCAAACCTTCTGTTTTTCTATATTTCTTAAGCTAAAGTCTGAGCAATATTACTCGAGCTACTACCCTCTTCGGATCTCTCTGAGTGACATCATCCCTTCCATTGTAATTCTCTTTTTGGGAAAAGTCTGCCCTAGCTTGTGAGCTATTTTGAGGATTGTGAGAGGCATCAAGAAATGTGCTCTTAGGTGGTTGTGTGGGTGATGTGTGAGCTAGCGTCATTAGTTTGGAGAGACTAAGTGTGTGAAAAAATACTCATTTGATAATGAAAAATCTCACATTGAGTAGGGACTAAATGCAGACTCTACATTAAATATCAAACCAGAATAAAATATTATGAGCTTTCCTTTCTTTTAACTCCTTTTAAATTTTGTTTGCGCGCATCTGATTTTTTAATCATTAAGTGCTGCCAGAACTGATAATTTGTGCCGAGACTTGGTTTTATTAATTAAAAAATATAATTTATGGAGTTAACCTTTGAATTCTGCATATTGAATCTGATTAATTTGCACACATCTTCTCTAGACATCTCATCCTGTCTGATAAGATTGTACATCTGAATTTTGCAGAAAGTTTAAGTATGTGCAGGGACTTTTCAAGCCTCTTTCTCAAGTGCTTATACCTTTAATTTAAAAAATAAAATAGTCAAATATAATTTATGTTAGTGAAGTTAGAAGATAAAACGTATGATTGAGTGAATTTCGTTCAATTTAGCGTTAATAAAAGATTTTATATTATTATCTAGCTATATATTATTATACCATTCAATTATGCTTAAATTTGTTTTGTGAAAACTTTCAACATAATAATTGAATTGATGTAATTAATGTTTACACAAGTGGTTAAGTCCATAATTTAGTAATTATCTCTTATATATTTGATTTGAGAGTGAAATTTAATTCTAAAATATCCCTCTTTCAAAAAATATTTCCAAAAAATAATTTTTATTCTCATCGTCTTCAATAAAAGAAAAAGTAAAAATTTAATGTTTACACAAAAAATATTTACACATGAAGTTCCATTTGATTAGCTAATCCCTAATTGAGTTTTTTATAGACCGACTTTACTTATGATGGTTATTGGTTAAGACACCCCTAGGCTAAATACATAAAAGTCCATTCTACAATCAGCACAGACTTTTAAATGAATTATTTTTAAAATAATATAAAAATTACTTTTAAGATTCTAAATTTACCGTAAATAAATACTTAACAGCACAAGAAATATAGCAATAAAAGTATGGGATTTGCCGGTTGGTCGGTACATCAACAATTTTTTAGCAGATGAGAGAATGTTAAAATAAAAATAAATAAATAAAACAGTGACGTACTATATATAATATATTATAAAATTTCAAGAACATACATATATTGATATCAGAACTTACTTATGAACCCTTAAACTTCTAAATCAAACATTCATTTACTCCTGAGATTTGCTCGAGGATAGAGTAATATGAGCTTAAGTTAGCGTGCGGCAGCCATCGTTTTAGCACCATTTTTCTTTCAACATGAAACGATTTCTTAAGTGTTTTCTTAACTATTAATAGATTTATAAAACTAATAACAATTAATAAACAAATATTTTAACAATTTAGCCAATACCGATAAGAGCAATATAATAACTGTCCAGAATAAACCCTCCACGGATTTCACCTTTGTATTCAAAAGTTGCCCTTGGCTCCGGAACCTATGATATGATATGACATGATAAGACCCATCGTACAAGCATACCGCAATCAACGGTCAACCCTTCAGGTGCATGATACGTTCCCTTTGCGTGGTTCCACGTGGACACCGTACTACCTGTCGGCTAAGTGCACCACCTTGAAAGGCGAGCCTCCTCCCAATTCAGGTGCTGCTACGTGGACATTTTGAAAATCGTTGATGGAGTTCCACATTATGCTTTTTTATTTCTTTCTATCTTTGGCCATCGTCAATTTTGCCATTTTTATAAGATTTCCGTGGGAAAATGGAGGGGACCACTTCCCCGCTCCATCATTGTACTATAATTCTTTACTGTCCCTCTGAAAAAAAAAAAAAAACGCCAAAATTTTGTAACCAATTTTCAATTTTACAGTAACAACAGTGTATTTAATAATTAGAATTTTAATACCTACATATCTTAATTAAATTGAAGCAAAATATATTTAATAGTTTAATCAAATATGGTCCCAAACTATTAGAAATATCACTTTCTTGTCTAACAATTTTTTTAAAAAAAATTTATTAATATCGAAAGTTTAATAGATTCCAAATAAAATTACTCAATTTACATTACTCTATTATAAGAATAAAATTTTTTTAGTATTAATTTCTTTTGTTCAGTGGTGGAGCCAAGGTGGGACATGTATGCGGCATAACCCCTAGCATTTCAATATTTTCATATAAAAAGAGTATATATTTAAGCTTTAATTTGGCCCCCTCAAATTTAGACCTTGCCTCCGCCTCTGCTTTTTTTTTTTTTATTATTATTATCTACAAAATTTGAACTTAAAACATTGTTTTTAAAAAGAATATGTGTCAAATTAATCAAACCAACTAAACATTGAAATTTGTCACTCAAGTTAAAATCACTATTCACTAGTTGGTCTAAAAAAGGAATAGAAGCAATTACTAGTAGTACTCTTTTTTTATTTCTTTTAGGAAAGGGCTGATTATTTGGGGGAAGGATGGAGGGGCTAGGATCGAAGTATTTGAACCCAGGTGGCTGTCATCCAACTCTCTTTGGTTCCGTACTATGGTGCACGAAAGTTGTGCAATTGTGCATATGCTATGGTACATTATTTTTTTTTTATCAAATTAATTTTAAATACTATTAGTACAAAAATTTTATACTATTAATCAATTATAAATAATAATTAAGAATCAAAAGCCTTTTTTTTAACTGTAACAACATTATTAAATGATTGTATGCATTTTTTTTATACAGTAATAATATATATCAAAATTAGTTGGTTTTCTATAATCTATTCCACACCAAATTGACCCTAAAGGTGGACCTTTTCTTACATTACATAAATCTAAAAGAATTATATTATGTGTATTTACTTTATGTGAATATTACATAAATTATATTAATATACTGATTCACATTCTATCCACCATTAGACTGGATATGAACTCAATCGAAGTAAAATCCATATTGTATCTAATGATGAATAGGGCATAAATCGATATAATATCCCACACAAAATGAATACAAAAAATATTCCACAACCTAGAACGTCAGGTCTCTCAAGTTGTTTCAACTGACTTTACAGGACAGAAGAGGGGTGAGTTGGAACCTAGCTAAACGAATCCTCGTTCATGTAGTTCTATACCGCTGTTGGGCCACCCTGCCCGCTTATCAACTCCAAACAAGGCTGTTACCACCAGTGAAAATTATGATGCATGCCCCAGCCAGAGCAGCAAGTACGTACCAGGAAGGAATAACAATGCGTGCAGTTGTACGTTGTCAGAATAATGAAAGGATTGTCCATTCTGAATTGACTGTTTTGCCCCAGGCTATCGCTCATCCTTAACGGAAATTTGCAATTTACTTATCATGAGAACCCCCCGCCCCCAAAAAAAAAAAAAGAAGAAGAAAAAATCCTTCGACGAATCATTCAAAATTCATCATGAATAATTACACAATTGCAGTTAAAGTTACAAACAGCTATACAAATGGATGAGTAATAGCTTCTTAAAATAAGATGGAGATGCACCAAAAACAAGATGGTGCCATAAGTAGAGTTATTACAACTGTAATTGCAAAACTGTTGTGAATAAAGTTACTCCTCGGGCATTTTGATCTCGTCAAGAATCAACTTTCCTAAAGGCTTAAGTATGCAGAAGCTCACGAATGGTTTAATATCTCAACAGATCTGAACAGATAGTGCTAGTGCACAAACTTGAAAAGGTTGCAGAAAGAAAAAACTCTCGTCGAACTAATCTTATGGTGATAGTAATACATATCTACACAACAATGCAGTTTGCCAAACAAAACAATGACGCGACAACCATTACACCATTGAATAGCGACTCACATCTTCATAACCTTTATGCCTTTTTGATGGCCTCCGACTAACATAAATAAGCAGCTTTTACTTTTGGAAACAACCAGAGTGATCTGACTAACGGAGTGCCCAGTGTAGATAGGATTGGATGTTTCTGTAACTCCAAAAACTTTTGTCTGACATGAGATTCACAACTCCAATATTTTCTCCAGCGGCTTTTTCATTTAGTGATGTCAACTCATCTTTTGAAGCTTTATGCAACAGAAGGCATACACGGTTGATCACATTGTCCTCAGAAATCCACGAACTTCAACTAGGAAGCTACTAAGATTTTTCCTAAATCTCTGGTAATTCATTCGATCAAGGGAGGAAGAAAGTTGATTTGCACTTGTTAGTGTGTGCAACGCATTTGCCAATCTTGATCTGAGCGTTGGATTTGTCTGTCTTTCTATCAAATCATTGCCCAATTTCTGTAAAAAATTTACCCAATACCTCTAAGGAACCATTCGTTAAATGAAGGGGAAAAAAACGGGAAAGGAATACTTGGACATGTTGTATAATAGTGTATAGTGATTGGCGATTACTGACTCCAGTCAGGACGATACCCAAAAAAAAAAAAAAATGAGAATATATGCTGCCTTTTAATGGATGTTCCCATTCGGGAAACTAAAGCCTCAAAAGACAATAGATATATACCAACTTGAAAATATGTCATTAGCCAAAAACAGAGCATTTCAGGAATATATGCCAGTTTGAAAGGTATTTATAAGTATATTGAACAAAAATCAAGAAAATATCCTGATATAAAAAGTTAGTTGTACATTCATCACTGGAGAGAAAAAGCAATGCAAGTTCATTTATCATTAACTTTTCATACTAATTTGAGCATGTTAACTAAAATGATTTAAGTGAGCACGCTTGTAAAATCTTGCATTGAATGGTTTACCAAATGCAAGTTTGAGAGGGATACCTGATACAGGCTTTGCTCACAAAGGATTAATGGAAGAAGTGCATCTGCTGCAACACTGATTAGATCAGAACTGAAACAACAAACCAATACTATTAGTCAATTACAGTATGGTTTTGCAACAGTATTAAGTAACAAATAATATATTGCCTTTTAGCAGCATAAAACTAGAAAACAAGGTACATGTGAGGAACCATGTTTGCAAGTCTCAAATCACCCAACATATATTACAAATACATATGAACCATGTTTTCCCCAGAGTCGACTGCGTTGACTGCAATCAATCTCCACCCAAATAAATAAATAAATGACCTGTTACCTCCGTGACGGATACTATACTATATTCAAGTGACACAGTAACAAAATTATAGTCACATTGTTCATTCTCTCCTTGCATAGATAAAACCCCATTCTGAGGCCCCGGCCCTGGAGGGGCTGGGTAAAAAAAAGGGGGGAAGGATTCATTTGTATTCTCACCTATAATCCTCAAAAAGGAGTAATTGCAGCAATGATCGAAGGAACCGGCTCAAAAGGCCTTCTTGTAAATTCCCACTTGAGTCCTTAAGACCCATGGCATGCGCACCCAAGCCTATATTACCATTACCAGTCTCCTTGTAGTGGTAAGAAGCAAGAGCTTGCAGAGCTCTCAGACACTTACTAACCACATCTGCATCCTGCAAACACAGATTCTAAGTACAATCACGTTACAAAATTTATAAGAATTATTTGGATTTGGGAAGTGCAGTACATAGTGGAGAATTTTCTGCTTTTTCCTTTTTACAAAAGAAGAAATTTATTAAGGCCACTGAAAGAAAATGCTAAATTAGTAAAAAAAAAAAAAAAAAAAAAAAAATCTCTAAGCTTAGGAGTTTCTCTATTTCAAATAATTTCTTTCTGTTTCATCAAATGCAATTGTCTACTAAGAAAGAAAAGTCACGCATAAATATATTACCTGATGGTGTAGACCAAAATCAAGAGTTCCAAGTATATGAGCAAAGGCTTCACTGTTTAGTTGTGCAAATGTTTCAGGATAAACCTCCAACATATGTGATAGGAGAGAAAAATACTGCAAATAAATCATAAAGTATCAGCTTGTGATCAAATAATCACTCTAGTACTATTTCCAGTTGACAGATGAATATCTTACATCATGACAAAGCTTGGGATATTTCAGTAGGTCCAAAGAAATCAGTGGTGTGACTATGTGAAGACCAAAGTAAACCACCTGTAAGACCCATGTATCAGAGATTGTCTGCTAACTTCATATGAAACAAGTAAAAGGAATAATGATAATACCTGAGATATGTTAGTGCCTTGGGTCTCAATTGAATCTGATGAGAAATCAATCTGTCACATTAAGTATTTTCAGTTAAGTAGGCCAAATTTTAAGGAGTATGAGGGACACGTAGATCTCTTTGTACTGGTTAATTTAAATAATATACAAAAGGAAAATCTTTACCATGTCTTTGGAGCAAAGACTTGAAAGAAGTTGAAGAAGAGCACGCAAATCTTTATACATATCTGTTTTTGCCTCACTAAGTAAGCTGCTTGAAAGACTTAGTGATATCTGAAAAAGAAGCAAAAACAGACTTGATGGAGAACAAAATTAAAAATAATGAAAAAGCAAAAATGAATTAGTAATGACTATGGCATTCATACACTGATAGCAATTACATATTGACTTTACATAATATAAATTATATTGTTAGATTATTGGGATCAAAGGGAAAGGCAGAGCAAATGGGACACAATGCAAACAAAAGTGGCTGTTTGTATCCCCTATGCCTTGTACTGACCGATAAATGCAGAGTCGTTTACTTTCAATACTGTAGGTAATAGGATTCTAAGGATTGTCCTGTCCAACTATCCAATCTCAAGAATCATACATGGGTTGAACGAGATTGAAGCTTCATTAGTATAGTTTATTTTTTTATTTTTCCAAAAGAACAAAAAGAACCTCCAAGTTGAAGAGGGAGTTTGAGGAAACAACATAGCAGTTCTCATTCCCCCAAGATAATAAAAACCCCTAGAGGTAAAACAAAAAGAAAAGTAACCCTTCAGAGAGGGAGAGAGAGAGAGAGAGAAACCATTCATATAGGAAATTTCTTTTGCTTAATTCAGTTTTCTGATAACAGCTAAAGGCACCCAAACAATTTAGAAAACAGAAGCCACAAAGAAACCTCTCTAGGACTCCAAGCTTTGAAGTACCAGAAAGAAAGTTACAGGTCTAATGCAAGATTTTCAGCCAGTGCAAAGTTCATCAACTAGTCATAATTTTCCTCCTGACCAAAGTATTTGCCCATATAAGAACCAACATTATTGATAGAAGAAATTTACCTTGCCTATATTGTGAGATGAATACAACTGAAGCAAATGCATGCAGAAATTAACAACAGCAGCAGTTTCTTGAGCCTCCAAGTAAGTAATTTGTCCATCAACCCAATCAACTACAAATTTAAGTAGCAGGTAGACAACTGCAGACTAAGCAATAATTACATATAAGTACAGAACAAGATGTCAGAAACTTGGAAGGTTAGACACATTTGCCGAACTGAAAAAATAAAATGGATTAATTATAAGACTGAAATACGCTTAGAAAATGGACATTATTATAAGGATAATATGAAAATGTTCATTGATAGTCACAGAAATCACACTTGTATCAAGAGCATCAAGGATATTAAAATATGGCAAGATACCAATAAATGTGAATGCTACCTCATGTTTATATACTTCAAGAAGAACTAGTACTGGATTCATTACAGAGAATCCTAGCTCATAGATAGCCTTCTGCGTTCGAGGTTCAGAAGCACTTGCAGCTCCACGCAGACGTTCTAACATGCAACTGACCTGCAGGATATCAATGATGATATTGAGGACTATTTTCATACAAGCATGAAAACGAAATAAATGCGTGTGCCCTCACCGACAGGAGGATATCTGGCTGTTGGGCAATACTTTTAAAATTACTCTTGCTGGACATCTCCACTATATAGGTTGCAATATGACCCATGAGATTCCTTACATAACTGTATATAACAGACATAAATTTATATGGTGTCAGGGAAGTTGTAAAATTATAGAGAAAATAAGTTCAAGTAAATACTCACTGGCTTGATGCCTCTGAGTTTCTCATGCCTGAAGCTGAACGAACAAGTGTTTGTGCAAGTGACCGCTGAAGCAAGAAACTGATGGCATTTAGACCACAAACACGGCAACAGATTAGCAGGGGCGTGGAAGTTAATGAATTTCTTACCTGATGAGCAGTGTCCAGCAAGAACAAAGTCTTTTCTGTGGAAAATGCAGTTGCTAATTCATGCCATGAATTCTGCACAAGACATTAAAAGCTCAAGAGTCAAGACAAAAAATGCTTAGTTAACATTTACTGCTGTTAAGTACTGAGTACCATAAAAGACGAAAGGTTGCTGACTATAGTCAAAGACGAAGGTCGTTGAAAGCATTGGAACATAACCAATACTTTAAGATAAATGGGAATTTAGTTGCTCGTATGTCCCAACACTTGCATGGAGCCTAACAAACATATCTATCAACAAGAGAGCATCTAAAGTGGTAAACAGATGAAACACTACACTTAATTATAAAGAGAACTTTTTGATAGTAACCATGATAAAGAGAATTACTCCATTCAAAATAGAATGAACCTGATTTTTGTGCTACAAAAAATAGTAATTGCAGACTACTTCCCAGTTTTCAGAGAGAGAAAATTTTGAATACATCAAACCTATGACAACTAAATATTAGATCACCCCCCTTGGATCAACCAACACCCCAAATCAATAGAAAGATAAATTGGTGCGGGTCTATTAGCACCAAGTGAACAACTATAAAAAGACCCTTGCACAAATTTGGTTGTTAAATTGCCATGCCACTGGAGACCAGATTGGGACTACCATGTCATTGGTAACATAAAGTTTGGCGGAAAAAATACTCAAAAAGCTGCACTGTCAAGGACAGTGACAGCCACATCATGGGCCTTGTATTTGGATACCTATATCGCCCAGGAAAGAATTGACATGGTGATCAAGTGTTTGAAACCTATATCACCCAAGAAAGAATCTATGTAGTGCTCAAGTGTTCGAAAGAGGGAAAGCATAATACTCCAAAACCCATATCAATACAATGCGTTAGACTTGCAGCTAAAGACTAGTAGGGATAGTCATTTTATGACATGTGGATCATCCTACTACCTGAGCTGCCTAGGTCATCACAACTGTATCTACTCGACTTCTAAATATAACAGGAGAAAATGTGGATTGGAAGATGCTGATAATGGACACAAAGGGAGGGTATGATTCGTTTTACATTTTGAGCCAAATGAATGATCAGATTGCAACCTTTACACATTCATGAAAAACTGAAAACTTAACGGTAGTCCTTTTGGCATTCAATAGGAACAAAGTTTCTTTGTTTCTAAGCTTCAGAGTTCGGACCATACCATCATAAACAAGCATCTTTTGCCAAACTTGAATTACCCATTAATGAAAAGAATAACACTTTAAACATACACATTCTTTTTGCATCGAGAAGTAATTGCAGATTTTAATGTGTACTGTCAATCTAAAGTTATATATATAATTATTGCCCACCAGAGTAACAAGGTGAATGCATATATGCTTTTGCTGAACCAGTGAATGAAGTAACTGGTAACAAGTAAGGCCCTGCGCAAAAAAATTACATTAAGAACAACCACATGGCAAGATAGTTCACTATTTATTCCAGTACTCTTAACAGACATAAACTTGCAGAGCTTATAATTGAAATATTAAATTTTAGAAAACAAAAATGGAAAAGCAACGATGCATATTAAGTCAATCAAACATAATTGTCTAGAGCACCAATACAAGTCAGATTGATTATTCATAGCAAAGTTAGCAAAGGAGAGTGATAAAAGAAGTACAAGCAATGTATTTCCTTTTGGAAGATATTATAAGGCATACTTTTGGGATTGTTCCTTTCCTACAATTTGCAACTGAATCTTAAAAGATAAGTGCATTTACCCACTTTCCAATGTTCCAATAATCATCCTTTAGGCTCCATTTGGACAATTCTTATATATTCAATTCCAAAGGTCTACCCACCTGCCCTAATCTATCACCCCAGTTGCATTAAAAGAATTCGCAGAATTGTATTCGAAATTATTAATTAAAGTGATGAAAGTTTTAAACTCAAACCTGCAAATCTTTTTCACCAGGATATGATGTAAGTGTGACCAAGGATACACGAACAATAATATCAAGGACAAGTTTCCCTTGGTTATGCTCTCCAAAGAAACTAAGCAAAGCCTTTTTTGAACTATGCTCATGGTGATGACCTAAATCCAGGATTTTGTTCCCGATCCCATCAGAAGACATCAGATATGTACGAGACCACCGTGCAAGGAACCATATAATTGACTGCAGAGAACAGCAATTAAAATGGAGTGGGAAGTTAGACAGATCCTTGTCAGAAAAAGAATTACAGAAGCTGCAAAATGCAGTATCATGCTCAAATTCAAAATGGCCCCACTTCAAATGCACTAATTTTGAATTCAATCTCCAAATAAGACCATAATTTGTTGATAAATAGGATAAGTGAAGGTAAGAGTGAGAAAGTGAGAGAAAAACTTGGAGAGAACCTGAGTGGTGTAAAGCTGTAGTGTATTATCTGATTTGATTCTGAAGCTATGATAGAATTTATACATGCACTCTAAATCACAGCTTTGAATAACTACCTCTAAAAAACCTTACTAGATGATAGCAGAGTGACTAACTCTAACTGAATTGCCACGTGAGAATGCCTAGAACTGTGGGTCTGTGACTCCCTTTCACACAAGTTAAAACACCTAACAGGTAAAAGTGGCTTATATTGTCATATGTAACCAAACAAGGTCAAGAGTAATTTCAGCTTAGTCTTAAAAAATTGCAAGTCATTTAACTTAAAGTATCATTTACTATGGAAAACAATTATGCAATAGATCATTAGTATAATAATGATCTGTAACTGTAAAAACATAGAAAATCTCCCAAGGATACAGTCTATGACAGAAATAAAGCCAGAAGTTAGCAATAGCAACATATCCAGATTTGACGTCTATAACAAATACATTGGAAACGAATATGGTAGGAGGCAGATGAGCCAGATTAATAATGAGTAAGATGGAAATAAATAACGTGTTACCTCCATCAGTCGGGGACTAAAAACTGATGATCTCATTTCTGGATTTAGGCACTGCTCAGCAAATTTTATGATTGAGCTGCATTAATTAATAAGAAACATGATTATATGGTTAGACAATTGGATCAGACATCATCTCAAATATAAACCTTGACATAAGGAATTGCATCCAAATGTTATTTTGATTTCAAGTTTCGATTCTTCCATATCCATGGAAGAATCCATACCTTAGGACAAAACATTTCTTTGACTCAAAATAAAAATTTAAAGGCTATTAGACGTTTGTATGTGCAAACAAACCAACCCTGAATACAAAAGCACAACAACAACAAAGCCTTTCCTCACCAGGTAAAGATCAAAGAGGAGACATAATCAAAGAAAAAATTTACAAGGAAGAAGAAAAATAGAAGATAAATCAAGAATCCAAAAAGTATTATCAACAAGAATTTTAAAATGGCCTAACCAAAAACAAAGGCAAATACGTGAATGAGGTTCAGCAGTCTTGGCAAGAAATCAAAAGGTAAACACCAAATTCCAAATCAGAAGAGAAAGTAAGTACCTGGAAAGTAATATAACTGGATGTTTATCTGCTTCCGCAGCATTAACAACAAATTGGGTTTGTATAGCATTAGGAACCTAAATATCACACATGACATAACATTCAATTAAAATTTCAATTTCACATTACTGTCAACATTTATATAATAATATGAATAAAGGTGGCAATATAAAAGGAACTTTGAAGAAATTTTTTTTCCAATGTCTAAGCTTCACAATCATTGTTTATGAGGATAACCTCCCCACACCCCCCCCCCCCCCAAAAAAAAAAACAACACAAAAAAAAAAAAGAGGGAAAAAAAGCCATCTTTTTCTGTTGAGTGTTTTCTCTCTATTAAGATTTTTCTTAACAATAAAATGCAGTACCCAAAAAACAGTTGCAAGTGAGATCTATAAAATAAGGAGAAAATACAATCCACATACCAGAGGTATTTCGCCTTCCCCTTCGTCTGCAATTACATGCCCAATAATGAGCAATAATGAATAAAGTTCTTCCATAGTTTCAGTCAAGTCAATGATGCCTCTGCCCTACAATGGAGTGAATAATTTGAGCTATGGAAATAATTCACATAATTTAGCAGAAAATATTATGGATGGATTAAGTACATTACAAGCAGATAAAGATGCAACAAATAAAAAATATATAACATATAAGTGAAAGTCTGAGTAGAATGAGTTACTGTCACAGCATTAACATCATGATATTTTCTGATAGCACTTCGGTTTTTGCATGTTTCAATTTGAATCATCGTAGACCATCACTAAGAATCATGCTACATTTGGTTAAAGGAGACATGTTTTATTATCTATTATATATTTAGACATCTAATTCATTTAGTTTGGTTGATGTTAAAGAAAGAAAAAAGAGAAGCGCATTTTGTCCAAATTGAACCAACAATTATGTCCAAATTTCAAGCTCATCAAAATTCATATTGTCATTTTAATCAGTTTCCAACTATTGTTTTTCTTTTTCTTCTGCTAAAAATGTTTCAGGATTGAGACTATAATCAGTTTCCAACCATTGCTACTCATCAAAACCTAACTACCTTTTTTTTTTGATACAACAAAACCTAGCTATCTTGTTATGGCCATTGTGCTTGTATTGGAATAGACTAATGTTTCAGGGTTGAAGCTCGTTGCTTAATTACTTTTCTGCATTCGTACATGGAAACTGCAGTCAATCAGCCTTTCTTCCAGCATATTTGGTTTCCCATTTGGAAACCTCAAAACCATGGTTTTGACAAAGCTACTCTCTTGTAACTTTTCCTCAAACCATGGTTTTGGCATTTTGTAGTTTCAAACTGAAAACCAAACGTGCTATTAGTTAGACTCAGACATATCTGGAACTTTTTACATTATTCCTATTGTCTTTCTCTTTAAACAATCTAAAAGTACATTTTGCTTCGTCTACCTCCTGTACAAAGGTAATTTTACCTAATCCTTGATCTCAAAAGGCCAAAATCTAAATTTTTGAGATCTGAACAATTACTAATTTCAATTTTTGCAGTATAAATAGTTAGGAAAATATAAAAACCTGATTAAGGCGTGCAGCCCGCTCAGAAAACACTGCAAGGAGCAAAGGAATTGTAACATCAACCGAAGCTCTTGCAATAAGAGCATAGGAGCTTAACCTTTCATCCATGGCTGCAAAGACAATATCATTAAGAACATAAACAAGAAAACACAGAAAGCTCCAAAATAATGTGTATTTTACCACTGAATATTCAGCAGCGAATATTTTATGTTGAAAAATTATAGTACTAATATTGCAATGTTTGAAGAGATTTTCAAGTCCTGGATGTATTTTAAAGGGAACTGTTGGCATTTAATAAAATAAATTAGCCTATACTGCTGGAAAACTATTGTCAGTTAATATAAATAAGGAAAGGAAAGGATTGCAATTGAAGGGATTCAGTGAGCCAACAACCCCTTGGACATAAGGAAGGACAAGGGGAAGTGCCACTTAAGCTACAACTCATTGGCTCGGAATATTATGACTTTAATTAAACTGCTAAATCTTTTTCAGCACTAAATTGAGTTCTCAAAGAAGCTGTCACTCATTCCATTGCAAAGTAGGACTCAATCTGCTGCATGTATCTTTCAATATACAACAGTTTTTTCTTTTAAAAAATAAATTAAAAAAAAAAATACCAGTACCAGCAAAGACAACATCAGCCATAACATAAATAATGACAACTGAATGCTAACATGTGCAAGTTTCATAAATCTTTGTTCCATACCAGATACAGAAGCATGAAGATAGTCTGCATCACCCTCATCATTAAATGCTGATGCAGAGGCCACTAAATAAAGGATGGAAAAAAAAATCACATTATCATAACTATTCAATACAAAAGAAAGCAAGTAAATGACAATGCAATATAGAAAGTTGTATATAGGTTTTACTTCTTAGCTCGCATTCTACAATGAACCTAAAGAGATTTGCTGCAGCTTTTATCCCTTCAGATGGAAGCAAAGCATTTGCAGTGATCATATTTATTGGCTGAAGAACGACAACAAATATCGTGCAGTTTAATGATCAGAACTAAACAAGCTTCAGATTTTTAATTTTTTTTCTTTTGGGATTAAAAAAAAAAAGAAATTACCTTAGAAGAGAAGGAAAGACAACAACAGAGGATAAGGCAACTTCAGAAAGAAACCAAAAATAACAAGCTAAATCTTAAGTGGATAAACCATGCAACAACACATGTCAATCCCTTTGTATGTCAGACTAAGAAACACAATTAAACACAACATAAGCAGAGCACCAAAGGGAAGAAATGTTAGTCACAAAATAATCAATAGACATGTCTACTTGTCATGAACAAAAAGTACTTCTTTTGGTCCTAATAGGTTCACAAAATTCCAAAGTCAGAAATAGGACAGAAAAGTAGAAATATGTAACAAGTATTCACCCCACAAAATAACAAAACAAAAGATAGGAGGAATATCTTTAAGGTAACAAGTAATTATTAAAAAACATTCTGTTTAACTGAATACCGTTAGAAGGGCAGTCCAAATATCCAATAAGACATCACGTGCTTCCCAGCTCCAAGTCTCCTCATCAGTGTTACTAGCCATGAGGACTTTAATTACTTCAGACATCAACATTGACAAAAAGGTAAAAGTACCAAAGGGCCTGGAGTATTGGAAAAAAAAAAAAAAAAAGGTTTGCTCACATCAACTCAATCATCATTCAGTTTAACAATAAGAAACACCTGAAAAAGAAATTACAATTAAAATAACCTTATAGGCTTTAGGAGATCGTCAAAGACATAGGGAGTTGTTACAGTTGCAATGGCCAATAATGCACGACAACCATCAAGCATCTCACTGAATGAAACCAGCACCAGTTTGAGGGTCAAATATAAATAACTAAAACTGTGCAAGGGTGAGTGTTAGGTGGGTGCATTTGCACAGGTGTATTATACGGATGAATATCCCCCAAACCTTTCACTTTTCCCACATTCAATAGCTCTTGAAACAGCATTAGGAGGATCTACCCACTCTATTATCCCAGATAGGAGTTGCAGAAGATGCTGCTCATGCATTTTCCCATCATCTAGATCATGGTACAAACAAGCTCAGAAATTCAAATCAAGGATCTCCACAAGTTAGAAAGATAGGGGAGGGGTGCAATGGTGATACAGAGAAGCGAGTCCCTAATGCTAATCAGAGATCCCTTTTAGCAACAACTACTTGTCTAGCAAAATCTGGCAGTATGAATAACAGTTTTAATTATCTAATATTGACGCATCTAAAAAAATATTTAGGAACTGAAACCATAGCAATAAAAATTTTCATTTTTTGAGAAGCATCATCTACTTCTTGAAGCCAAACCTAATCTCCAAGGTGTAATCCCATACTTTCCAGTCCAGAATGTATCTCTTAAAAAGGATAGTTTATGAAAAGGCCAATTAGTTTGACACCTTATCAAGGATGATCTATCAATACAACTACCCAAAAAACCTCTATAAAGTCCATCATTTAAAATAACCATATATCTCATCAGAAAGACAGGTAAAATATTTATCAGCTTGAAGATCATAAAGGGGGACAAGGAAACAGTTATACCAGAAACAAATACAGTTCCTGTTAAAGAACAAAATTGTACAATTAGCTTTCGAGCAGAGACTGCAATTGGGCAGTCAAGCCAGTAGCCTTCACATGGAAATTTCTTCCTTAATTCTGAATATAAACTCAAGAGCCATCCAACATGACCACTTGATATCAATACATCACGCCAATCTGAACCGGGCTGCATGTAAGCATCAAAAACAGAATAAAGCCTCGTCGATAGGAGATTAATTGCCCAAATTCTAGTTATGACTTTAATCATGGTTTTCTTGTCTCATGTGTGCCAGCGATTAGAGATGTCAATGGGATTCAACCTGCCTCAATCAGCCTTGGGTTAGCAAAAGTTGGGGTTGGTGGGTTCACCAGTTTTAGAAAATTGGTTGTGAAGGTCAACCCACCTAAATATTTAAAAAGAATAATAATTAAATTTCTTTTAAAAAAAAAAGTTGGTGGATTGATTACCAGTGCCACAACCCATGGGTTAAATGGGTCAACCCATCTAGTTCAACTTGTTTTGCCATCTCTATCATTGATAAGTCTGTTATCTTTTGTTCTATCAAAGGCATGCTAACTGTCAAAAAGCAAACCAACTTCTTACCTGCACTAGGTGACATTCAGACTTTCTAGGAGAATCCCCATCTTGCCTAACTCCAGCAGAGAAGACATTTACTTTTATTTTTGTGTCATTGGTATTGCAACGGAAATCCCAATTCAGAATCTGAAGCATGAGATCCAGTGCAGCAGTGCAAACTTTAACCTCAGGTACAGCAGAGTTGGATTCAATAATCCTATTTGTGACACTTGAAGCAGCTTCTTGTGTCCAACGGTAGAACGTCTATAATATAGGTAATATAAAGAAAGAAAAATGAAAAAAAGTACAATATTAATGCAAAAGAAAAGAAAGAAGTCCAAACATAAATAATTGTCAGTTCTGCTAGAAAAACTTCAATTGACTTAGAGAAAAGAAGTGTGACGTAGAATCAATTTCGGAGAGACCTTCAGGTAGTCTAGCTCAAGTGACCTCCTACACTGCTCATGAAATTCCCTAGGAAGGCCCATAGCACTTGAAGTAGATGGAGAAAATTCAGATACCTATAGATTTAAAGAAACCAGGTAATATTTAACAGCCGTAGCAATAACATGAAATTGCTAGAATTTCTATATGACGAAATCCAGTGTTACATACCAATGATTCGAGGAATTTGATTCCAGCAAACTGCACATCAACTCCATGAATGCCCAAAATAGCCTGGTTCACCTGCAGTATATGAAGCTGTCAGGCATGCATGAAAGGTGGAATTTTCCAAGAAAATTAAAAACCCTGAATGGATAACCTAACAAAATTTGTGAGGCAGAAAGAACAAAAAGGGCAAAAGCCAGAAAAAAAGGACACAGGTAAATGAGAGCACACAAGAAGAGCATTAGGTTCTAATAATAATATGGAAGCCCTGTACATGAGGCTCCCACATGGTACCATCTGGGAAGGGTATATGTATGCAGCCTTAAACCCGCAAGCAAAGAGGCTGCTTCCAGGATTTGAACCCGTGACCTCCAGATCATAAAGCAACAATCTTACCGTTGTGCCATGACTAGGTTCGAATAAATTCGGCAGACTTCAATAAAGGATATCCAGCAGAATACATTTATATTCAATGATAAAGTAACCACTAGAATGGTTAAAATCTCAACATGTTAACCATCTTTGAAAATTGTTAATCAAGCTTTCGGTTAATCACTTTAAAATGTAAATATGTTCTATGTAGTAACCTAAACTACAACTCTCCCTCTAAAATTTGGGCAAGACTCAGATGGATGAGTATGAAATGGGGTCAGGTGCGGTAATAGATAAGACATTCTTTATCTATGAAAAAGGAAAAGAAAAGGTAACATTTTGGCTTGATGCCATAATATTTAAATTATAAGTTGTCTAAATAATTTAGCTTCACAGAGGAGTAATGGATTTTAAATGTTCCAATCCCAAACTAAACCAGCGAACAAGTAGTTTCTGTCCAAAGAAAAAGACCTAACCTACCCACTCAAATTTACTCCAGTTGTTCAGTCATCAGTTTATCAATTCTGAGGATTGAACAGCCCACTGACACATTTCACGCATATAATTAGCATTACAACAAAATTCATTTGAGTCCAGAAATATGAGTAGAAGGAGGAAGAAGAAGCAGACATGTAAAAAATGTAATACTGAGAGCCAGACAAAAGCTGAAGGAAACTAAAGACAAAAACAAAAGATGCTGGCACCTGATAAAAGAGTGTCTCCTTCTCTGCAGCCATAAACTCAACCCTACATATAGAAAATATTTGCCAAACCAACAATAACACATATGAATCTATAACCTCAAACCTTAGCCATTATAGATCTGCTACAAAGCTTGCTATAATATGTATATCAAAAGTAGAAAGAACTTTACTACTGTGCAACTTCAATCAGAACAAGTCAAACACAGGGTATATCAGTAAATCATTAATTGTTCATATATAACTAAAAGCTTGTACACAGTTATTATAGGAAATTCAATCTCTAAACAGGAAATTATGTCTTAGAGGTCCTGTAACTGCTGCATTTGATTTTAAGCAGCATTATAGGTGCTATTTTTTGTAAAGGAACTTATGCATATGTATTGATGGATCTTTCTAACAGACACAGATACATCTTAAGTGACTCATGGTTTGCTGATAAAAAACTGAGGGGCACCACACTTCACATATTTGGAGAAAGCTAAGAAGCTTCATCTCTTTATAAAACCAGGTTAGCCTTCCCATACTGAAAAAAAGGATTCACTCAACCCTAAACCTTCACCTCAACAATGAAATCTTTCTCCTTCCTCTTTCAAAAAAAAAAAAAAAAAAAAAAAAAAAAGAGAGAAATTCCATTAGAAAGGATAAAAATGGTACAGCAGAGCAAGATAATAAATTTAGAATTCCAATAACGGTATTTGAATCTATATAGTTCTGATATCATGCACATAAATGCACTAAAGTTGCATCTGGAATGCCAATTTTTTACAATTTGAGACTATGACAAAATCTCACACGCATCCACACTCACTCCTACACCACATTCTGGTGACTCAGGTTTGAAGAAAGTACATGGCATCTTGCTCATAAAGCTAGTAATTTCAATTCAATGAGAATATGCCTCCATTATCTTCATAAAAAAAAAATGGACATACCAAAAGTTTGTTAAAAAAAATATCTAGTGTGCCATTATAAATGAGACAATATCGAATATGCAGGTCACTTATTCAGTCAAGTTTCTAATAAAACAAAAAACAAACACATAATATACTACTTACCAACCCCTTTTCATCAACTGAGTAGCCACAGAAGAAACCTTTGCTTGGACAAAGACATCAGGAGAACTAGCATGTTGCATGGCATAGCATAGACAAAAACTGCAAGTAATATATATTTAAACAGGAATAAGTAACAATACGTCAAATAGTAGCATGACAGAGTCTAATAGAGATTAGATAAATGTCCGTGTAATTATCAAATAAGTGATACAACATAGATATTAGGCTTCCAGCTACTGGGGTATACCACTTGAAGCTAAAACGATACATTTGGCAATGCATATGTAGGTGGATTAGCAAACTTTAAGAACAAATAACACAACAATGTTTTCCTCTTTTAGAATACAGCACAGAGTTCAAGTAACAATATTACTAAACTCACATAGTTTGTTTTTTAAAGTGGTATATATACATAAGTCTAGCTATACAAGCTAAAGATTTTGGGGGTAGTTAAATAGGTCATTACTTAAAGCCTGAATTAATTCCTCCCCCAACTTTTCTTTATTCAAAAAGTCATGATAACCCCTTCTTCTGAATCATTATTTCTTGAACAGGGACACTCATGATGCAAGTATTAAAAAAAGGCAACAATGTTTATGGATTCAAAGGTTTAAGAAAACCTAATCAAGCCTCTCTTGTCATCAGCAGTAAGAAAACCCCATTCTCTAATAGCTGCTTCTCGGATTGCTGCAGCTGCTTGAAACCTTGCAGTTGCCACCTGGGAATTTTCTGCAAAGACAAAACCAGTACAGGATCAGCATAATCTTACAACCTAAGTGTTCTTTTTTTTTTTTAATGGACATAAATTGCTCCAAACCAAATAATCAACAAGAAGCCCCATATTTTCTTTAAAAAATGATAAATGAGTCACACAACAGGACACCGGCCAGTGAAGAGACCTGGAAACATCAGCTGTCACAATTAATATATCTTCTGGTTTAAACACTATACAGGACTTCTATTGGGCTTACATATTTGAGATTATATGCAGTATTGTCCTTAGCGATGCATAATCTTTGATGCTATGCATGGAAGCTTTTGAACAGAGGGAAGTCAAGGGAAGAGAAGGGAAAAGGAAGGGAAGGGATGGAGGGGAAACTGATTCTTCTTGTTTTTGGTAATTTTAAAACCTTTTCCCCTGCTTATCCCACAATTCAAGGGGAAAGCCTCGCAGGGAAAGGAGGGGAACACCAACCCCCCCCCCCCCCCCAAAAAGAAAACCTTCTCCTTTCCCATCCTTAAAAATCTTCCAAAGTTTTGGGTCACTCTTCCCTTTCCCTCTACTGCATTCCTCCTCCATATCTCTCATCCAGACATAGCATTAGCATCAGAGCTACAAGCTTCCCATCCAACGCTATTTTGATCCTTTGGAATTTGTTTCTACTTCCATTTTCATTTCGAAAAGCAGTGATTTACACAATTTTTTACCCCAAAAAAAAAAGGTGGGCAAGAACAGAAAAGGTTTCATATAGCATGCTTCTGTCAAAGTGAAATCTATACTTTCTCAGGTTAATTGTATCACTTAAAGATAAATTTCTTTCACATTAAAAAGCAGTATAAAGTCCTACAACCTGCCTATATTATATAAAAACCCAAGCCCCAAGACTAGCATAATCACCATTATAGTTCAAATCATTGAGAGTAAAGATATCATCAAACACATCAGCTCTAATGACAAGCAAAATTGAACCTAGGAACAAAATGGTAGAGTCACTTACACTGTTACTGAAGAGACAAATCAAATTCCTCAGCAAATTCATACCATTATAATACTGAAATTGTATTCAAGTCAGCTGCTTTCAATATTTAACAACCATGTAACACCAAAATACTATATAATTATCTCAGAAACTAATGATGTTTGAACCAAAGAATTAGAATTGCAGTTTTCACATTTTAAAGCAAACAGCAGTGGATCCTGCACTGTCATCCATAGCATCAACATGTCCACCAAGACATATAATACAAGTTAATTTGCAGATTTTTGCTACATAGTGATGATTTAAATTTGTTATTTCAAATACTAGCGCCATTTTGACTATCACCAAAAACAGATATTTTGTTTGCCATGCAACATTTAAACTCACCAAGAATGAATTGGCAAGTCTTATACGGCTGAGAGGACTGGCCTAATGACAATATAACTGCCTCAGAAGTTGCTGGATTGATATGCATCTGAAAATAAATACATAACAAGAACAAGAACATGATTACACAAGTATTTGCATTCCTATGAGTTCATATGTAAAATGCATGCAGAAACTCTTCCTTTACTGCACCCACATGGATTCAAAGCAGAAATTGTTAATGCAAAAATCATCTTCAAGAAACAGCTGGACCTCTATTGCAAAAATTAGCATTGTACTGAACAGCAAGAGGAAGAGGTTCCTCACAATTTTATTTTATTTTATTTTTTAATACTCAATGGTACATGCTAGTTTTCCCTTCTAGACTTTACAAATGGACAATCTATAAACTGTTAGCATGCAAAGACATTGGTTGGAATGAACCAAAAAGATAAGAACAGAAATAAGCAGTTAACATTATGCAGTACGAGAGTGGAAAATATTGTAAATCCGACAGTGGGTACCACATTGATCCATTCCTTAATAAATATTCCCTACTAATAAATGAGAAAGATTTCAGAAACAGTATACTTGCAATGTGCAAATTTTCCTAAAAGAGAGTGAAGAAAATGTAAATGTACTATCATGGGTGTACAATTGTACATAATATTTCCTTTTATGTGAATACGATCATGCAATTTTAACCTTCTATTCTAACCAGAAAAAGAACTTACATTCCAATAATGATAAAATAGCAAGTTGAAAAAAACAAACGATGACGACTAATGAATTTCCACTCTACTGAACTGATCCTTCATTATATGGAATACTCAGTCTATAACCATAACTCAATCCTTGAATCCAATTTCACACCCACAGAAGAATGAGTTCCCGATTCTTAGCTTTTACGGTGGTCCGTGATTTTCACACAGAAAATGGATATAGAAATCGTAAGAAAACCAGTGAGGTTTAAGAAGAATGGAGTTTAAGGAGGAAAATGATGGGAACGGAACGGAACGGAACCTGAATGGAAGTGCAAGCGAGCTCGATGGCTTGCATGGTAGACTGAAGCTGGGCCAAATCGGCAGGTCCACCACCGGCTGCTGCTGCTGCTGCTGTAAACCCTTGCATCTTGGCGCACGCAAGGGATTCCGAGGAAACAGTTATCAACCGCTTATATTATATGCGGCTTAGCTTTCAATTAGTTTTAATTGTTGTTTGATGGTTATTGCCTTTTTTTTTTAAGTTAATAAGAGGATCAGAATGGGAACCAGCGCCGTTATAAACTTGGGAATTGAATCGGATAATGGCAGAGGAAGAGGAAGCAGTGAGTGCGAGAGCGAGAGTGAGGGGAATGGGTAGGGAAGTAAGTGCGAGTGCGAGTGCGAGTGCGGGTGCGGGTGGCGAGTGAGTAATAAGTGCGGAGTGCGGCTGGCTATACCCAACGAATGCGCCGCGGGTCGGTACGTGGGTGCAGTCCAGTTCCTTCTGCCCCTGGTCCGCACACGTACTCCAGGCCTTTTTTTTATTTTCTTTTATCTACTTGTTTTCCACAAATTCGTAGGCAGAGCTAAAAAAAAAAAAATCTTAAACCATTAGGATTGACTTGACGATGAGAGATTTGAGTAATTTATACAAGATCTTAAATTCAAATATCATTGTTATCAATATATTCAAAAAAAATCTATTTCATTTTTCATTTGATACCACAATTTTGCGAGATATTATTATTCTTATTTTTATTGACAAAATAACCTTTATTTTCAACCAAATTATGTGTCAAAGAAAACTCTTTCTTTCTAGTTTCTACTAAACATATTTTAAAAAGGATTTAACTTTGATGCACAATTAATATAAAAATATTTTAAATAGATATTCAATCATGTATTGATACGTTAGTAAAAGTATGTGATTCTGATGTCCATTACTTTAAATGTCTCACATATAATAATAATATAATTAAATGATAATATAAATTTTGTTTGTGCTGATAGTATATTAAAATTAATCTTTTCTAAAAATACAACCATTGGTTTCATATTTTGAAAAAAATTATTATTAATTTAATTTTCTAATTATGAAACTATCTTCAAATTAATTAGTTCATATTATATAAGAGAAATGAGTATAGTATAACAGAACTTTACTTCAATTTGTGACTTTTTTATGCAAGTATTTTCACAAACTTTATTATGGAGTATTAATTTAAGTTAAATGACATTTAATATAATTTAAAGAGTAAACTGATTTTAATAAAATCAAAATAATGAAAATTATATTATTAAAAATAAACTAATAATAAAGATATTTTAAAAATCAAAACAATAATCATTGTATCTTTAAAAAACAAAAACAAAACTCACTCTCATACTTTATTAAAAAATTCCTTGAATATTTATATTATTTCTCTCTCAGAATATATTTCTCTAAAAGGTTTTAGAAATGAATATGATATATTACCTATGATATACATTTTTGTCAGAAAAACAATAGATTCAATCATATGCTTTGAATTGATGGATCATTGGTACCATGCCATCCTTCTAAAATTGTTTATTTTTTTCTTTCTTATTTATAGTTTTTAACTTGAAAAACGGGTACTGCATTTTACAATGTTCTTGGTTCTCACATAATCAATGTCGGTTTATTCAAAGTTAGCAAGAGAGAATATACAAACCCCATTGTAATATTCACATCAAAAAAAGAAGAAGCTAAAATGTAGCCACGATCAATAACTTCGAAGCATAAGAAGTACACCATCGAATAGGTGTCCTTTAAGTATGTAAGGACAAGTATTGAAGGAAGAGGGCGGAAGTCAAAAGAGCAATATCAAATAAGGTTGGCAGGGGGATATCAGAATAACAAGTTCCAAAATACCATAGCCTTTAGAAAAAGAAGAAACAAAAAAGAGTTGCAAATTTGACTTTCTTGAAAAAATTAAGTTGCTTGCTCAAATAGGGTGTAAGACACATTTGGAGTTGGCAGCATTGAAGCAATGGTCGGATTAAGCACTTCAAAGGAAGTGATCTGTCGCAGAACATCTAGAAACCATATGATTTCATAAAGAAAAAGCCACAGCTAAACCTTTGAGGCATAACTAAACTAGCATTCAATGTGTATAAATTATAAGCACAAATGGACGCACCTACATCAAGTGATCGATGACAATATTCCAAAAAGAAGAGGCAAAGACATTACTATGCAGAAATTTTAAGATCTAAATCAACCTGATTATATTATGCGGAAATCAAGTCTCCTACATTTTATCCTGTAGAAATCAAGTATCCTACATGATGAAAACAAATCTCTCCCTTCCTGTCCTTTCCCTCCTAAGACCTCCATCTAAGCATGCCGTTAAACTCCAAACTGAAAGCTATAGAGACTGGTTAAAAAGTTGAATAGGAAAACAAGTTCATTGAGAAGACCTCTGGATAAATCCCTTAAGGCAAAGAATTTATTTAGTTCTTAGTCTGATAATAAAGTGAGCTCATCGTCCACATCAAGGGTGGGAAACATTTTATACAAACGTTTGAATGAATGTTGAGAAATAGCATCCATACTAACAAGGGAATTAGCCAGCTCCATAGCATCATTTGGCCATCCAGCATAACCAATCCCTTCAATCAACAATGTGTAAGTAGTTTCATTTGGTCGACACCCTTTGTCAACCATTGCAGCTAGCATCTCAATGGCATCAGTAATTCTTCGCACTTTGCACAACCCAAGAAGAACTATGTTGTAGCTAATAACCGTAGGCTTACACTCGCTACTTTCCATGTCCACTAACAACCCAATGGCCTCATCCACCATTGCATCTCTACACAAACAAGATATAAGTGAATTATATGTGATGCCATCAGGGTCAATACCCTTGCTTAACATCTCTAAGCTCATCCCCAACGCTCTAGCTTTGTGTCCACTACTCCATAGTGCACTGAACATTGTGTTATAAGAACTTACATTCGGAGGACAACCCACTTCACCAAGCTTCTCAAAGATGCTCAATGCCTCATCAGCTTTTCCATTCTTGCAAAGAGTGGCCAATATTGTATTGTAGTTCACAATATCTGGCAAGCAACCATCAGAGATCATAACATCCAAGAACTCTATAGCCAAATCCACCTTGCTTCCTTTGCAAAATGCAGAAATCAATGGATCATAGCTATAAGCATCAGGAGTCAAACCCTTTTCCTTCATAACCTTCAACAAACTCACAGCTTCATCAACTTTGCCATCACGACAAAGGGAATTAATCAAGATGCTGTAGGTCACAACATTTGGCTCCCAACCTTTTGAGACCATATTAGACATCAACTTCTGTCCAGCTTCCCATTTTCTTTGATTCAAAAGTCCTCTCAAAAGAATATTATAACATATCAAATCCGGGGCAAAACCCCTAGCACTTATGCTGCTAATCAACTCAAAAGCTTGATCCACCAACCCTTCTCTGCACATGCCCCTAACAATTGTATTGTAAGTGAAAGTGTCAGGTTGAAGCCCACTTGACAACATCTCATCGAAGAGCTTCATGGCCTCATCAATGCAACCATTCAGAATGGTAGCTTCGATCAAGATAGTGTAAGTGATCACGGTTGGCTTGCACTGGTCGTTCAACAACTGGTCCATAACCTTGAAAGCCAACTCAAGCTTTCCCTTAGAACAAAGGCTCCCAATGAGGATGTTGTAGGTGACAACATCAGGGGCAAAACCCTTCCTCTTCATTCTCTCAAGCAGTTCATTCGCTGAATCAGTTCTATCAGCCTTGCAGAACCCACTGATCATAGCGTTGTAAGCAAAAACATCAGGCTCACCGTACTCCTCCAACATCTCCATGACACGAACGGCTTTCTCGATTCTCCTGGAGCTGAAGAACCCCTTGATGAGCCTCGTGCAGATGACAACGTGGGGTTTGTAGCCCTTGTTGACCATGTGCTGAAGAAAGTAGAGAGCCTCGTTGTACTTGCCCGCTTTGCAGGACCTGTTCAGGACTTTCATGAGATGGGTGTCTTTGAACTCGAGGTTTTGAGGCAGTTTGGGCATTGTTCCAGTGGAAACAGTGGCAACTGCGAGGTTCCTGCGCTTGGTGGCGGTGGTACGTTCATTGAGAAGTGGAACTCTGCATGAGACAATAGTGGTGGGGTTAGAATGGGAATTGCGGTTGGGTTGGGGTGTGAATGGGAGTGTCCGGGGTAGGAACTCGGTGGAAACGGTTGTCATTAAGAGAATAATATATAATAGTGTTGTGTTGGTTGGTTTCAGTTTCAGCCGTCATGAGCTGAAGAGAAGAAGTAGGATGAGATAACAGGGAGAGTAAGAGATGAAGTATGTGTATGTGGGTGTGGAATAGTAACAGCTTGGTTCTGCTTCATATGGACAGTGGATTTCATTTCAGGGAGGAAGGAGAGAGGTGAGGGGAGTGTGGATAAGGAGTACTGCTACTTGATAGATATCGGGTCGGACAGAATCCCATTCCAGCCAGTCACTAAATTGAGTCCATACCTATTCAAAATAATTCATTTATTGAAAGGTGCATACTCTGGTGAAGCACTTGTCAAGTGCTTCATGGTGAAGTGCTCATATTGACCAATAATGGTGTTCCATGTGGAGAGTGGAGCAGGAGTGGTCAAACTTAATTAAGAGAGGAATAAACTGTTAATCATGCTCACCATTTTGATTAATAGTGAAATCAACCAAAAAACAATAAGAAAATGAAAAAACAAAAAAATGATTTGGGGTTGACAGTCCACGGCCCGATTTTCTGCCTCCCGTTCTCCCTCGCCACCACTACCACATCTCCTCCGCCACCGTCGACCTCATAGCACCCCTCCGCGGTGGTCACACTCCACTCCCTATAGCACTTCGTCGTCGCCGTCGACCCTTCGTCCACCTTCCTCCTCCGACCACTGCCATAGAAGAACCTGACGGCATCTCCGGTGTGATGAACTACAATGAGGTACGTGGACTACCGGTGGAGAAGCTGTCGATCTTGAGCAGGTTGGAGCTCGTGTCGCTCGCCGCTTTATTGTCACCGAGGTCTACCTCATTCCTAGCCGCCGGCATCACCCCACCACCATGGGTGCTGCCATGCACACTATTCAGCACCACCATTTTGGTTACTATAATGATGTGTTTATCCATGTCCATAATGAGTCAAGCTTGTGTGAAATTTCTCACTCAAAGGGAGGATGGCAACGACAGTGTTTTGACAGCGAGCAATGGTGGCTGCCACCCAAAAACAATGTTGTTTTGGGTGGCAGTGCGTCATTGGACAATATCAGCACTTTATAGTGAAGTAAGAAAGTTGTGCTTCACCAGAGAATCTCCCTTATTGAAATTATTCAGGAGATAATATATGCTAAGGATTAAAATTATAAATATATTATTCAAAGATTTAAAACTAAATAAAAAAAAAAGGATAAAATGATAAAATATGATAAGTAAATAATAAAAAATATCATTAAGAGAATAATGATATATGGATGCATTATTTGCCACTTATAGGGCGATGCATACAAAAATATAGGGGTAATAATACAAGGAGACACACACGAAAATATTTCCCTATTTGGTTATTTTTTAAAAAAGGGAAAAAAAATTACTCATTCATGTAATTGCACTCGTGTTCAATTGCTTATTACTCCTTCTACAAATGGTAATAGGTATCCATGCGGCGGGGGTGTGCAAAAAGTTACCTCTGTCCCGATTATGTGTCCCTATTTTCGCAAATATTTGTAGATTTAAACAAAATTTAAAAAAATATATATTTAAAAAAGAAAAAAAAACTCATAACTAATACTTCTAAAACATTACTAGCACATCACAATCTAAATTAACAATAAAAATATATGATCAAAATTCAATAGTTTTAACAATTATAATCACAAAAGATAATTAAAAAAATTCAAATTATAAACATTCTCAGTAGGATTTGTATATGTGTATTAGTATACGTATAAATATGAAGTCATTTAGGTAATATTATATGTAAGTAAGGACCTAGCAGATCTCCATCGAGTGGAGACTTCATCCCCACCGCCGCCTTGTAATAAATGGGGACCCTATCCCCATCCCTGTGAGAACTAAAATTATTCTCATACCCATTTTCATTGCAGGTAATTCCTACGGATACCGATCTAAACAGGTTTTTTTGCCATTCTATCTCCTTCACCAACAAAAAAGTTGCTCCTGCATTCAAGTTGCTTTATGCAAGAGCAAAACCCCAGCCCTTACCACTATTTCGCTAGGATGATTACTCCTAACATGAGTATGCTATGGTGAATCCATAAGCTCTCTTCCTCCCACATTACTTCAACTCTCAAAAGCTCTTCCCTTTTTGATTGGCATCCGCCTATATTGTTGTGAGGGACCCTTTTGGGTTTAAGCCTTTGGTTATGGAAAAGAGGAGCAACAGTGTTATTGTTTTGGCTTTTGAGACTTGTGCACTTGATTTGATTAAACCAATATGAAAGAGAAGTGTACCCTAGGGAAGTTCTTGTAGTGGACAAAAATGGGGTTAAAAGCCTTTGCCTTATATCTCATCCACAACCAAAGCAGTGCATCTTTTGAGCATACAGACTTTGCTTTGCCAAATTCAATGGTTTTCAGTAGATAAATGTATGAATCTAGAAGGCAATTTGGGGAGATTCTTGCAACTAAGAGCCCTATTAATTATGATGTTGTGATAACTGTGCCTGATTCTGTTGTTGTTGCTATGTTTAGTTATGCTACAAAGTTGGGGTCCCTTTCATCAAGGGTTGATAAAGTCACACTATGTGGGTAGGACCTTCATTGAGCCTTCACAAAAAATTAGGAACTTTGGTGTGAAGCTGAAGTTCTTACCAGTTCGTGCAATCCTGGAAGGCAAAAGGGTTGTGGTTGTGGATGACTCTATTGTGAAAGGAATCGCATCATCAATGATAGTGATGTTACTCAAGGAGGCTAGCGCCAAAGAAGTTCAAATGGGGATTGCAAGCCCACCAATTATTGGGTGTTCTAACCATGGTGTGGACATATCTAGTTCTGAGGAGTTGATCACTAATAGGATGAGTGTTCAGGAGATCAAGGAGTTTATTGGGTCGGATTCACTTGCTTTTTGTGCCATCTAATAGCTTGAAGAAGTTGTTGGGAAATGATTCTCTTAACTTTTGTTATGCTTGCTTCTTTGGGAAATACCCTATTAAAAAATTGTTGGTAATTCTTTTTAAAAATATTGGTAACAAGATAGATATGTTAGCAACTTTTTAGTTAGTTTAATTTTCAAACAAATACATTTGTGAGTTGATTTATATGTTTGAAAAATATAATAATTACTCATTGTAATAAAGATTTTAAAAAGGAAGCAAATTTACTATATTGGCATGAGCTAGTAATTTGTGCAAAATTTTTGGCAATTTCTTTTAAGAATGTTAGTAACAAGTTGGATACATTAATAACTTTTTAGTTGGTTTAATTTTTAAGTACATACACTTCTAGGCTAATTTGTGTATTCGAGAAATCTAATAATTCCTTCTTATAGTAAAAAGTTGAAAAAGAAAGCAAATATATTATACATGCATGATTCGGTAACCTGTGCAAACATGTTGGTAAAAAGTTGGTATACAACCACTTCGTGGTAGTTGAAATAATGAGTCAAAAGAATGCATTCATATACCATTACTCTTAGGTAGTATATAGTATGGGATAATTCAAAGTATTACCAGTAATATTTGATTAAATTATTTAAGTCCACAATATTATCTTATTTGGTTAGATCACATTACTGGTAATCCAGATTTCCAAAGTAATCCACATTACCTCTTTATTGGCAATCTACATTATCCCCTAGAGAAGTGTGTATTCGGATTCCCACTAAAAGTGGCAATCTATTATTTTTATTTTTATAAAAATACTTACCCTTTCTCTAAACCCAAAATCCCTCTTCTCTCATACCCCACTAAATCGTCCCCTCTCTCTGGAGTATCCCCACTACATGCCATCAACGTATCGCCGCCGCCCACCACCATCCATCTCTGCCCACCACTGCTCACTATCGAAGTCCTCACCTGGGCCCTTTCTCTATCCATACCAGCAAAGATCCTATCCACGTACTCCTTTTCAATGAACTCCTCTCACCGGCGAGGTTCACTTCCTGCTAAGTCATCAGAGGCTCCACTGGCATCGAACTATCCTTCTAATCGAAGACACTCCTTCGATGAGCATGGCTGAACTGAACCTTAGGGTCCTCATCCACAAAATCCTAGTTTATTATTGTTTTATTATTATTATTATTATTTGTATTGTTTTTAATTATTACTATTATTATTATTATTATTATTATTACCACTACTACTTTTTATTTGGAGGGCATTATGATAAAAATATATATTACCTAGTAATATTTTTAATAAACCAAACAAAATAACGTAGATTGTTAGTTAAATTACTTGTGCATATCAAATACTATATTGTAATAGTATTAATAATTTAAAAGATGATAATCTTTCTAACTGGTAATATGGAGTACCAATGATCTTATTAGGCAAACTACCAAACACTACCTTATGTTAATGGACAAAATTAAGTTTCTTGTCAAAAGGGAGCAAGCTTAGGAAAAGACTACACAACTCGCCCCTGGAGATCTAGCTCAACACATTCAACGTGGGAAGCCCCACCACAAGAGTAACAAAAATTAATGTAGACGTTGTTGGTTTTAAAGATCAGAAGAAAGGCGATTCAGACTAACTGCTAGAGGCACAAACAGAGCCTGCAATTGTTTGCGAATCAGTTCTTATCTAATCTAATTCCAAAACAAAACAGCATTGATGGAAGGTCTAGCTAGTCTCGAAGGATGGAAGGTAGCATTGCATTATAGGTGGATTTCAGTAGTGATTAAGAGTGATTGAAAAACCAGATGGTGCGAATATAATACTTATCAAAATGCTGGTACACATAATTTAGTAAATATAAGTATTTGATATTATATATTTGGCTTACATATGTTTCTAGTCCCTATAAATATATGTAATTTTGGTTTTAATTCCTATAAAAAGATTTCTTTATTTTTAGTCCCTCATTTTTTTAATATTATATTTTTAGTCTTTATCGTTCTAAATTTAAATCCAAAAAACTATTTTAAAATATACGTTTAGCTTTTATAAATATTGAAAAATTGTTTTATCTTTATATATATTTTAAGAATCCTCTTTTAGTCCTTCTAAGTATTATTACTTAACAGTGTTGACTAATGATAATGACTAAAAAAAAAAGAAGGTCTAAAAGCTTAAAAAAATTTTTTAGAGGAATTAAAACGAAAACGACTTATATTTATAGGGATTAAAAACATATTTAATCTTATATATTTTCATATAATGATGCAGCTTTTTAAAATGAATGTCAACTTTAACTCATTATTATAATTGAATAACTTTTAATTGGTGTGATTTTTTATAAAATCTAGAGTTGAATTAAAATTTTATCTCTTATATATCATTTCTGTAAAATTTTATATTAATTTAAAGTTATTTGATATACATTTTATATATATCAAAATCAACACTATATATATGTGTGTGTGTGTGTGTGTGTGTGTGTGTGAGAGAGAGAGAGAGAGAGAGAGAGAATAAGAGTTATTTAATTATATTCTTATTGGTGTTCAATTTTTATAAATTTTGACACATAATTTTTATAATAGGTCATTGTTATTCAACAGTTGGATTTATAAAAATTATATTTTATAGAGAATTATTAAATGATATAACTTTACTTAAAATTATATTAGTATAATTTGATCCTAAAAATAAAGATAAAAATATGGAGTTTAAATCTTTACCTTTAGAAAAAAATCCATATACTCGAAGTAGGTTTAAAGATGTATTTAGGGAGAGTTTAATTCCTATATATTGATATTATAAAATATTTTTATTTTATTATTTAATAGAAATATAAGAAACTGCTATATTTTCATAAGCAGTTGCATGAATTTAAATTTGACTTAAATATATTTTTAATTCCTATAAATATAGATCATTTTAGCTTTAGTCCTTATAATTTTTTTTAATTTTTGGTCCCTCATTTTTTTAATATTATATTTTTAGTCTTTATCATCCTAAATTTAAGTCCAAAAAGTTATTTTAAAATATATGTTTAGCTTTTATAAATATTAAAAATTTTGTTTTATTCTTATCTATATTTTAATAATCCTCATTTGATCTTTATAAGTACTATTACTTAACAGTGTTGACTAATGATAGGAACTAAAAACATAATATTGAAAAAAAGAAGAACTAAAAGCCAAAAAAAAATTTAGAAGAATTAAAATCAAAACGACCTATATTTATAGGGAATAAAAATATATTTAAATTTTTAAATTTTAAATAAATAATATGGCAGTTTTTAACATTCCTGTTAGATGGAAGGGTAAAAATTTTATACTGTGAATTCATAAGAATTAAACTCATTCTTTTGTTTCAAGTTTTGATTCATCAAACTCAGTCTATTTCTACACGTATAAATAGATTTGGAACGCAAAGGCCGAATGTGAAAAGCTTGAGTTTCGTGAGCCCAGGTGAAAATAATATTAAAAGTTCGAGTAAATCCAGTTTAGTCCTTTTACAGCAAAATATGACATCTAATAAGAATCATTTGGATACTGTTTAAAAGATATAAATAACATAAACAAAATAGAAATAAGAATATTAAAGGAAGAGTTTAATTGACATGTATTAACATTGTAAAATAATTTTATACTGTCAACTAATAGAAATAGAGAAAATTGAAAAAATTATGGTAGGTCTCTCATTATAATGGATAACTATTTGTATGAGTTGGTATTTTTTATTATTTCTATTGATTGATAGTATATTTTATACTATTAATATATTTAAATTAAATTCTTAAATAAATGCATACTATTTACTATTATTTATTATATTAGCAATACAGAATATTTAAAGTTATTTGATAATAAATATTAAATGTTCATTAACTAACAGCTTTAAATCGTCATAATTAAAATTCTGGGTTTAAAAGTTTCAACATAACTCTCACGGATCCGTTAATCTCAGGACTAGAAAAAGTTAAAAAAAAAAGGCATGAATGGAAGTGGTGTTGACTGTATACGCAAAATCCTCCGGCATGTGATTAGTGACGACTGACGGCTGATGACTGGATTCCGAAGACCGCATTTTCCATACGCAGGCCACGTGTCGCCTTTGCCAATTTTTCTATTTTCCTGTCCTACATTTTCATTTTTTTCTCATTCCGAAAAATAAAAAATACCAGTAACAAATCCATTTCTTAATTTTTCCAGTACCTGCACAATTATTTGGCCTTCATCCCTCCGTTGATCTCTGCACAATTTTTCTACCTCTCGTCTTCTTTTTCCATCCAAATCTCTCAAAAAAAAAAGAAAAACAAAAAAAAACTCCACAACCGTTCCATTTTTTTTTTCCCTTCTAATCTAATTCATATTGATAATTGATCCTAATACCAGAAAGATCTAGGGTTCCTGCTGAATCCGCAGCTATCTCAAACCGCATTTGTTCGGTTCCGATACAGAATCCGATTGATGCACGGTTCCGATTCAAAAGGCATTAAAATTCAAGTTGCTCCGGTGCTAGGAAAGTCAATCCAGGCTTCGTTTTTTTGATCTCTATGCGGCTTAGTTTTTGTGAATGAGATTTGTTACGGTTTCGGTTTAGATGAAGATGGAGGTCGTTAGCGATACGGCGTCGTTGGAGGTCGAACTGTTGCAGCTGCCGGAGGTGTCTTCTTTGGCTCTGAAGACTAACCAGAGTTTCGTGGAGTCGCTCTTCGACCAGTGGCTCTCGCTTCCTGAAAGCAATCGATTGGTACACATCGTTCATTGTTCACTTGTTCTCAATTTCTAAATCACCGTATTGCCGCATTGCCAAGAGTTTGTTTAATTGTCTATTTGTTCATATCAACGTTCGATGTTAGATTATCAATTAATCATCATTTAGATAATAATAGTCGAATTTACAAGGTTTTCAGAAAGATGGATTGTTACTTATGCTATGTTATTTAGGATAGTCATCGGTATGGGATTATGAGTTATGACTTATAGAAGTAATTAACTTAAGCTGTTATGTCTCAATCTCTCCGTTCAGTAGAAATCACCATATCCTATTATTGGAAGCACTATTTTAACTTCTGGCTACTCCAAGCCATATGAATGAACTCTTGTTTATGCTTGAAGTGTATGAAATTGTGGTTATCAACGAGATACGTTTTTTTATTTATTGTGAGTTCACTTACATGGTTAAGCTGTTCTCTTTGAAAACTCTAGTAGAATACAGTGAATGCATTTGTGATTTTGTTCTCATGTCTCACTTGGTGGTATGTGCAGGTAACGTCCTTGCTAAATGAAGCAAAGTCAGGTGCTCCCTTGAATGTCCCGGGGAATTGCTCTAGTCCAAATGCTGCGAGCAATTCTTTGCCTTCCATGTTTCCTGCAGGCACTGCTCCACCTCTTTCACCAAGAAGTATATCCGGTTCTCCTCGCATAGTGAAACAGAGAGTTGGCCTTTCTAATTTGGGTTCTCCTTTGAAGGTTGTCAGTGAGCCAGTTAAAGAATTGATACCACAGGTTAGGCACGTCTGATATGTTTTTGTAATGTTTTATTTGATAGCAAAAGATAATTCATTCCAACAGAAGGTGAATGAAAGCATGTCTAAAAGAAGAATAGGCATCCTCCAAAACTTAAAAAGCACAATGCATCATAGCAGACAGAATAATAGAACCAATCTCTTTTGCATATAAGAAATGGCAACTCACTTGAAACAACCATTAAACACAAAAGAAAGGCGGCACTAGGAATTCTCTCCCTCAACAAAATGGGGGCCTAAATGACACCCTTAAATATGCCAGCATTCAGCTCTAACCATATGCACCAAAGGACTGCTGCGTTGACTGCACAATGCCACAAAAAAAAAAAAAAATGGAAAAAAAATTCCCTCCTTGTTTTTACTGACATCAAGCAGTTCCCAAGTAGGAACACTACAAACTTGTAACAGGTCATTTGTGTTAATCTGAATATTTTTTCATACTGCTGTTCAGTGTTCTTAATATCCTTACTTGGTCATACTTTCTTTTGTGCCTGGTCTGCTTTGTGCGTTTCTTCTTTTGATTTTTTTCTCCCGCTGCCCCCACCACCATTTCATGCTATGTTCATTCTTATAACATAAATATTTGTGTTTTTGCAGTTCTACTTTCAACATGGGCGTCCACCGCCAAATGATTTAAAAGAACAATGCTTGTTTAGAATTGATCAGTTATTCCATGATCACATGGATGGGCTGCAGATGCATGGTGAGACACTGCACATATAAGTAGGTGATATCCTGAATGGCCAGTTGGCAACTGAGGAAAAAAGATTTAAAATAAGTATCACATTCTGGCTGTCTTAAGTAATAACGCTCCCTCTCATAACTTTGCTTAAAAATAACTTCTTTTAAATGTTTCCAAAAGTCAAAAAGCGATTATCTATCTAAAAATCACTTGCTAGTAACTAGCTCAATTCTGTTTTACTTATTTCCTCATTATGTCAGAATTCAAGTCAGTTACAAAGGAAGTGTGCAAGCTGCCATCTTTTTTTTCAACGTCTCTTTTCAGAAAGATTGATAACGGAACTGGTGTTGTGACAAGGTGTGTAACTTCTTTCCTAAAACAACTTTCTACTTTTTTGTTCCATGGATTGTTATTCTTAGATTTAGCTGTTTGGACACTTACAATATTTTTATCTCGATGCTGGCGACCGGCAGTAGCATAACAATTATTGTGAGTGATTATTCGGAAAGACAAAGAGCTTTTAAGAACACATCACACATGTATTCCTGATTATTGTGTTAATTATTTTTGAAAAAGGAATGAAATTCAGAGAGATTGGACAGCAATGATGCTGAAGTTATGCTGATTGCTTTCTTGCTTGAAACACTTTATCTATTACTGATGAATTAAACATGATTTATTTAACTCTCTCCTTTCCCATGCTTTAAGAATTATAGTTGGATGGTCTTCTCTCTGTAATTATTATTTCCTAATTCTTATGCTAATTCTTAATGCTCCTACAGGAAAGCATTTATTGATTATTGGATTAATGGCAACATGTTGACAAAGGATATAGCAACTCAAATATTCACAATTTTAAAGCAACCACAGCTCAACTATCTTACTCAGGTTTTTTGCTTTTATTTATTTATTTAATTTTTCCTACTTTTTGTTTCATTTAATTTTCTTGCCCTCCTTTGAATGGTAATCTCAATCATTGTCTGATGATATCTATCAAAACTATGTCATTTATTCCATTCCCATTTGATACTAGCTTGATTTATTTTTTTATGGCCACGCTAATTGATTTTCTTCTTGGTTTTGATATATATTCCTATCCATCTTTCTTATTTGAGAACAATATTTTACTTCATGTCAGGATGATTTTAAACCTGTGCTACGTGAGCTTTTGGCTACTCATCCGGGGCTGGAGTTCCTGCAAAGCACACCTGAGTTTCAAGAGAGATATGGTTTGTCTTCCATCTCTGTTATAACCTTGCATTCCGAGATTCTTGTAATTGTAGATATCAGCAAATGAATTCGAGATTCTTAATACTTGGTTCCTTAAAGGCTTCATTTTTGGGTTAATGGGGAGCATTGGGTGTGTCCCTCTACACTAGACCAGTTTTTGATGTTGCTTATAAAGGATTAGGTAAAAACACCAAAATTTATGGCAGCATGCAGTTCTGCTCTTCATGGTTTCATTTATAGGTTTTGGTGAAAGCAAGGTTATCCTATTCCTATCCTAGTTGTACTTTCTCAATAAATTCCAGGTTATGTTTGATATTTTTGAAAAACGAGGGGAAGGAGGTTCTATATGAGTGCATAAATTTTTATTACAGGTTTTTTTCAACACAACTTTTTGAGATTGTTTGATATGTACGTGTGTGTATATGAGATTTTTCCTGCTGATTGCAATTATGATATATACCTACTAGATATACATTGAAAAGAGCCACACTTCATATATATGGAAGAATCAGTTAAAAGACTTCTATCAAACTTGACTGTTGAAATTTAAGCTTAGGCTGATGTCACTGGTCATGGTTTCTGGTGTGATGCTATTGTTTTGTCTAGTGTGTGATGTTCATAACTACTTATTTTTCCAATGTTTCAGCTGAAACTGTAATATACAGAATATATTACTACATTAATAGAGCAGGGAATGGTCGTCTTACCCTAAGGGAGCTGAAGCGTGGAAACATAATTGATGCAATGCAGCATGCTGATGAAGAAGAAGACATCAATAAGGTTTTGAGGTAGATATACAATATGAAATGTCATTACCATTAACTTCAAAAATTGATCCTGGCTTTTTTTCCTTTTTAATTGAACCTATAAATGCATCAATCTTTTACTTCACAATAAAAAATCATCTGCAGGTACTTCTCTTATGAACATTTTTATGTTATATACTGCAAGTTTTGGGAGCTGGATACAGATCATGATTTCTTGATAGACAAAGAGAATCTGATCAGATACGGTAACCATGCGCTCACCTATCGAATTGTCGATAGAATATTTTCTCAGGTTTGTGTGGATTACAATATTGCGTGTTGCTTCTGTCTTGAGACTTGCCTACAGCTGTCTTCAGCCACATACAATCCAAACCACCTCTGACTCATTTCAATATTATATCAGGTTCCGAGAAAGTTTACTAGTAAAGTTGAGGGAAAGATGGGTTATGAAGATTTTGTTTACTTCATACTGTCAGAAGAGGATAAATCATCTGAACCGAGTCTTGAGTATTGGTATTGTTTCCCATTCATTATCCCTTTCTGTTTTTCTTTTTCCTGTAAGATGTCATCAGAGTAGTAGCTATGCAGTAGCAAATATGAGGATGCTGCATTGTTAATTATACATGTACGTAGCATGCATTATTTGATTTGGATTTGAACTGTGCATATGCATGTGGACAACTCCATGGTTATGTCTCTTATAGAGAGACTGTGGTGGGGACATCTTTGCCATGATTAGGCAACATTGGAAATTTGACCTTTGTGGTTGACTTATTAGCTGTGTGTGAATTAACTTTAAATTGTCATGATTAGGTTCAAGTGCATTGATTTGGACGGAAATGGAGTTCTGACACGGAATGAACTGCAATTTTTTTATGAGGAGCAATTGCATCGGATGGAATGCATGGCCCAAGAGCCTGTGCTTTTTGAGGATATATTGTGCCAGATAATTGACATGATTGGACCTGAGGTTTGCCTTTATATATTTCTTCTATTGATTGTTTGGTCATGTTTCAATGTGTTGTTGGGAAGTCACATTAGCTGAGTAGTGATTCAAAACTAGTGAGCAGTTTATAAATTTGTGTTTTGTTCTGGAAAATAGCATTTCCCCAGTTTGTCTTATTTGTTTCCTCCTCTTTTTCGTGTTGTTACTAATCCTTTTACCTGAGATGTTTTTTCCCCTTACTTTTAAATTGAACTTCTTCACTCTGCAGAATGAGAGCTATATAACTCTGCGTGATCTGAAAGGCGGTAAACTCTCAGGAAGTGTTTTCAATATCCTCTTCAATCTAAATAAGTTCATGGCCTTTGAAACTCGTGACCCATTTTTGATTCGTCAGGTGCCTAAATATGTGATAAAGTTATTGTGCTATTTGGTATAATTAGTCATTGTTAATGAGTCATGACTGCCTTGTTTTACGTCTTGTGTGAACAGGAACGTGAGAATCCAACATTGACAGAGTGGGATCGTTTTGCTCATAGAGAATATATTAGGCTTTCAATGGAAGAAGATGTAGAAGATGCCTCTAATGGAAGTGCAGAAGTTTGGGATGAATCACTAGAGGCTCCCTTCTGACATCTTTTACGTGAGTTGAAATGTGATGTTACAAATTCAATTTTACTTTGCGTTTACAGTGTGAACTCAGAAATTCTGTCTTGCCTGCTGACCTGGCCAACCCAAATTCAGGCTAGGCCAAATATGGCTCAGGCGAATGAAATGCTGGACAAGCCCTATGCGGGCTGGGGGCTTTCCATGACAGCGAATCAGATTTAATTACTCTCTTTTAATTGGGGATGTGCCGCAATGAGTTAATTCTTCCAATTTATTTTTCTTTTTGCCATGTTCAGAAAGAATGTTGACTAGCAAACATATCCATTGAAAGTAATAGGATGTTTGTAGGAAGTGGACTCCTGTAGCCCTTCTAGTCTTATTCATTATACAAATAGGACACTTATGGTGCTATGCTAGATGCAGACTAGCGGGCCATCCTGAATTTTGAGCTGGACTGGAGCAGTTCATTTGCTTGCGCATCCCATTCATTTTATGTTGTTATTTGGACTTACATCCCTTTTTGACATCAGAATATTATGTAGTGTGCATTCCTATTCCTTCATTACTGTATTCCGTTAACTATGACACTTATTTTAACCTCATCTAATTTTGAGCATTATACATTAATGCAGTGTATCAATAGAAATTAACGCCCCAGATCAGGAGGACTGGCCATTGTTCAAAGTCACTAGAATCAGGATCAGCTTTGAAGTGGATCGTTCAAACTTTGCCCCAGGGAGTGGGAAATTCCAAGCTTCACCACGGAATGTGTCTTTGATGGTGGCAAGCAGCAGCATTATTCCTATCTTCTGCTTGTAGTAACATACATCGGGACCATTATCGTGGAAATTTTGCTGCTTGTACCAATGTCCATGTGAAGTGAGGACGTTTGCTAAGAGGTGATTAGCCAGGTTGAATTAAATTGACATCATTGAGTATGCTTACTATAATAGCGAGATTTTGTGATGGATCTTTTTGTAGTTTGTTTTACTGGTCGAGCCACTTTTGCCTCGGATCTGCCGAAGAGTACACTTGTTTGATCGCCTAGTATTCAGGCTGTCATTTACTGAAATTATTATTTTTTCTTTCTTTTTAGGCCAATTGATGGATTTAAAGAAAGTGTAATACTGTATAAGGTCTTATCTTTTCTGCATGATTAGATTTGTCTTCCAAGATGCATGCAGAGTATTATAAAGCTGTACATTGGATTTGCGTTATCTAGCATTTTCCTTGAAGAAAGCATTGGTTTATTTTTCGTTTTCATTTTCAAATGATATCCTTTTATTAATAATTGTAAATATGTTACCTTATTTTTACTTCGTTGTTCTTGTTCAACTTTTGTGAAATGTCATCAATTTTTTTTATAAAACTGAAAACAGGAATCAAAGTAAACATGATGTAATATTCTTATGATAATTAATAAAAATATATCAATTAAAACTGAAAATTGAAAATAAATCAAACTCCACCAGCATTCTCTATTCCGCAGTTTTGTTGCTCTCAATTTTATGCTGATGTTGAATCCATGTAGGGCTCATAAGCGAAAAGTCATTTAGCTTGGTTAATTTTATTCAAAATCGACTACGTTTTGTTGTACAATGTTGAAACTAACTTATGACATCATGTTCGAATGAATGAAATCATCGATGTTTAATTTTCCAAATTAGCTTGGTTAGTGAATTACCTGTGCATTTTACGAGTATGTTTCAAAAAAGTTAATTATATCAGTTGTATATAATATTAATATTTTATTGTTGTGCATTTGCTACATTTAATTTTTTTTTATGATGATTTATTATGAACATGATTTACGTTGCAGAATTATATATACATGGTTAAAAAAAATCAAAAGATTAAAATAAAATCAAAAATTCTTAAATGCCCTTAGAATAAAACATTTCTTTCATTTTAGTCCATTCATCGTTTGTCATATATTGATGTGGCAACAATGAAGGGATTAGAGTAAAAAAGTATTTTTCTGTAAAGCATTTAAAAATTTCTTAAATAAATGTTAATGCTCAAAAGAGGAAAATGTGTATTTAAAAATAAAATGTGACATTTAAATAGAGAAAGTAGTATGACAAAGTTGTTCACTAAAAAATAAAATAAAATTTAACCCAAAAAACACGGCTATCATTCAAAAAGTAGAATAATATAGTACATTAAGTCACTCTTAACCAAACAAAAAAAAAATCCAAATTATTAAATAAAGATAAATTAGCTATTTTTCTATGGAAAATATATTAGCTAATTTAAACCATTAGGAGTGATTTAATGGTAAGGAATTTGAATAGTTTGCATAAGATTTTATATTCAAATTTTATTATCATCAATGTACCAAAAACAATTAGCTAATTTTTTATTATTAAATTAGGTAATTTAATTTATCTAATCATCACTAAACAAATATTATTTTTAAATGGTTTTAACGATTTATGAAATTTTTGAATGACAAAGAAAGTCTATATCACTTCATTTTAATAGATAATATTTGTCACCTTATCTTTCAAATCATCAATTTTAAAAAAAGAAATTGGTATTGTTTTAAATGATTTATAAGATTTATAAAATTTTTGAAGAATAACTAAACCTATATTACTTCGTTTTTTATAGATAATATTTGTCTCTTTATCTTATTAAATCATCACTCCAAACGGTTTTCTATCATTTTAAATTAAAATATTTATCTTTAGACGATTTCAAAAAAATTTCAGAATCAAATAGCCAAAAATTTTAATTTAACGAAGTTAAATTTAAGAGTGGTGATAAGATAACTCTAATTCATTAGACCACCCAAAGTCTTATAACCAAAAGTAACGATAACTTTAAGTTAGAATATAAATTAAATTCTAACTTTAATATCTTATATATCCCGTAAAAATCTCAACAAGCCTCTGGAGTACTAAAGATAATAATATTAAACTATCTCCATTATCGTTATCAATTTGAAGAAAAAAACTATCATGCCAATACCATAATCAAATATCAAAACTTGGAAGTAAACTAGACGGAAGAGGTCAATTTTGTAATGTTCGAGAAAAAGGGGCATAAAAGTAGCAGCAGCGCCATAACAGACCGTAGAGCCCGCCCCCTTCCGTTTCGTTTGACAACGTGGTGAATCTTCAGTGGTCACACCCACACAACCGAATATTCCCTCTCTTTATTCCTCACATTCCCTCACAGCACAGCACACAAAGACTTGCAGCACACCCTACAAAAAGCTAAACGCATACCCACTGTCCCCTCTATATATGCTCAAACCTAAAACCAAACAAACAAACAAACAAACGCCCAAACCCCACAATTTCACAAGCCACAGAGAAAACACAAACGTAAGAGAAAACACAAACAGAACAGATAACAATGTGTGAAGCTCTGAAGAACCAATACCAGTTGTTGGAGGAGATCGGTCGGGGAAGATTCGGCACCGTCTTCCGCTGCTTCGACCCGGTTTCCAACGACTTCTACGCCTGCAAGGTCATCGACAAGCTTCTCCTCACCGATCCCACGGACCGTGCCTGCATCGACAACGAGTCCAAGTTCATGACCTTCCTCTCCCCACACCCAAACATTGTCCAAATCTTCGGCGCATTCGAGGATTCCGATTCTCTCTCCATCGTCGCCGAGCTCTGCGAGCCGGTGACCCTCTTCGACCGCATCGCCGACCGACCCTTGGCGGAGCCCGAAGCCGCTTCCATCATGAAGCAGCTTCTAGAAGCGGTGGCGCATTGCCACAGGCTGGGGATAGCGCACAGGGACATAAAGCCCGACAACCTTCTGTTCGATTCGAGGGGGAACCTTAAAGTCGCCGATTTTGGTTCTGCGGAGTGGTTCGGTGATGGGAGGGGGATGAGTGGTGTGGTGGGAACGCCGTATTACGTGGCGCCGGAGGTGCTGATGGGGAGGGAGTACGGTGAGAGAGTTGATGTTTGGAGCTGCGGTGTGATTTTGTATATAATGTTGGCTGGGATTCCCCCATTTTATGGAGAGGATGCTTCGGAGATTTTTGAAGCTGTTGTGAGGGCCAATCTTAGGTTTCCAACGAGGATTTTTAGGGCTGTGTCGTCTCCTGCTAAGGATCTTCTCAGGAAAATGATTTGCAAGGATGCATCGAGGAGAATATCGGCAGAGCAAGCCTTGAGTAAGTTTTAATTTTTTTCTTTTTTTCTTTTTTTTTGTCAGTCGTTGATTAATAGTATATTTTGTTGTAAAAGTAATTTCTGTTTTATTGTGTCAAAAGTTCAAACGTTTTTGTTATGGGGATTTCCGGTTTTCAATCTGAATTGATGTTCGTACATCAATTAATTTGACTTTTACTTTGGGTTTTTTTTTTAAAAAAAAAAATTGTTAATGTGTTTTCTTCTATCATGTGTGTAATTGCAGGGCATCCATGGATTTTGAGTGGAGGTGTGACTAGTGATCTGACTTGAAGAAGGAGGAGTGATTCAAGCAATTTGCAGTAGCAACTATCCAATTTTGTTCATATACAAGGATTAGGTTGATGGTGTAACAATAGAGGAGGAAGAAAATGACAAAATAGTAGTTAGATCATAAGAGTTAAGATGGCTCGGGAAACTCTTATTTTCCTGCTTGTACATCAAAGGGTTCTACGATTTTGAAGTAGACTCTGCGTGTGACTTTTGTTTCTCGTCTTAGACGAAACCTTTTCTGATGTAAAGAGGTTTGAAAGTATGAATTACAGATTGTATATTGTTCTTCCCCTTCTTTGTGTGTTTGTATACCCTTTTTTTTTTTTTTTCTAAAATGCAAATGCATTTAGTTGTTTATTTGACTTCTGTAAATAAAATGGTTTAGGATACATATAATTTTAGTCTAATGACATAATTTTTTATTAACCATTTATTTTAAACAGAGAATAATTTACATATATTATCAACTAATAGCAATTATCATATTATAATAAATAATTATCCATTATAATAACTATCCACTATAATTTGTCATTTTTTCTGAAATTTTATTGTATTTTACACTGTTAATATATGATAATTAATCTCTTTTTAAGAAATTCTTTCATTTCGGATGATCTAAAGATTATAATGCTATCATATGATCTAATCGAGTAAGCAGATTTCATAACAAACCATGCTTATTCTCTCCCTTTGGGTTTACATGTACTACCTCCGTTCCTAGAGGACGCAGACGCATTTTTAATCCATAAAAAAGGGGTGTGGAGAAATTATTGTTTGTTGGTTTACATGTACTACCTGCCTTTTTTCACATTACCCACAAATTAGTTCACAACTATTGCAAGTCTAATTGGAGAATTTCGTGTTAATTTATGAAAAAATCATCACATGTACTACGAATATAAAACTCTTCTCGTTTGACATTTTTTGTGTTCTATACCCTTGTTTATTGGGTAAAAAGAGAGTTTTGTGTCCCTATAAATATACTAAGAATGTGTTTATTTGTGATTTATTTGAGTAAAACTTTATTTTTTATATATTTAAATAATTTTTTTAATTAATTAAAATTTTAAAAAATTAATTTCTAAAACATAATTTTTAATTTATTTAATTATATATAAAATTTAAATTTTATAATTTTTTTAAAAATTAAAACAAACTCATCCTAAATTTTTTCAAAATTCATACATGTTTTCCAAATATGTTTATGAGTATATTAAATGTCTCCGTACTACTTTTCACTCCTAGAAGATGGAGACAAATTATGGTTCATGATACCAGGGCTGTCCATCCCTTGTGTGCCTGTGTAGGGGCTTTTTCTTTCGTGTAGGTCACTAAAAAAATATGTTATCATATTAATTATAGAGTTTAATTGGTATATATTAATAATATAAAATTATTTTATATTATTAATTAATAAAAATAAAAAAATAAAAAATTATGATTGATTTTTTTTATAATATATAATTATTTATATGAGTTAATATTTTTTATTATTTTTATTTATTAATAATATAAAATTATTTTATATTGTTAGTGTATTTAAATTAAATTCTTGATTTTAAATGACAATTTTTTTAAAAACTAATACATAACAAGTCAATTTTGAACCCATAAAAAAAAGTTATTTTTGAAGTATTAATTTGGGATTGTTTGACAATATTGCATGATACAAAATAAAATTAATTATGTTAATATTATAAAAATGAGTAAGCTCATAATTAAATAGCATTTGATTTAAAATTGGTTTAAAAATTAGTTAATTAGTTTTCAAATATGATGTAGTAAATAAAAAGAGAAAAACTGGAATTAATAAAACTAATCTGAAATTAGTTCTTTAGAACTGATTTTAGATTAAAACTAATTTAAATGAAAATTAACTTTAAAATATTTTATTAATTATCAAACAATATTTATCTAAAACATTACCTATTATGCCTACACATATAGGGTATTTCTACCTCTTTTGAATGTGAGACTAATTATTTCAAATATAAAGTAATACAATTAATATTTTTTACAAATGACTTTTTTTTTTGAGATGAGATAAATATAAGTTCCTATATAAATGTTATCTAGGTTTGGAGACTTTCTTTATTTTGAATTGGGGCACCATTCATTCATCTTAAATTTTTGTTTACCAAATAACAAATTAATCTTTATGTTTTCCTAGATAAACAATGAAGTCACGCAGCACCCCATCACACCTTGGGATTTTTGAAACAAAAGGTGCACCCAAAACCAACCATCCTTTGCAAACGCTATAGTTGGTTCTTTTGCTTCGAGAAACAGAAATTCTAGCTTGATATTCGATAAATTAATATAAAAAGATGAAGTATGCAGTGACGAAGAAGCACGTCTGCTTATAACCTATTGAAGTCATGTGATACGTTGCTTGTCATTTCCTTTCATGAATAGTCTTTGCATTTTTCTTTTCATTTTTTTGACCATAGAAAATGAATACTACTTGTTCTGCGATTCAGGACTTTAGGGTCTTCGCCCCCTTCCGAACGCCACCACCTCGCGAGCCCCAAACTATTTTTTGGACGATGGGATGGGGTCTTTGTCTTTTCTGCCATGATATTCTGACTTTCTATTCCATTAAAGGATATAAAATATAAATTAGGGTATGATTCTTTTTATTTTACTCCTTCAATGATGGTATTTTAAAATCGATGATATACTTCCAGTCAACCTTCGTATTCAATGTTCTGCAGCGATTTATTAAACGAAAAAGCAATAATTACATATAAAAACAAGAACAAGAGAAAAATGAAGAGAATAATTGAGCAGTTGTCGATTTATACATATAAAAAATACGCTATTCATTTATAAATACATAATTATGTACCACAAAAAGGTTAATATAAATTATACATTACAAACATAAATACGACTGCTTAGCATTTTCTATACTCAACAATACTATTGCGCAATTGTTTGAATAAATCAACAGCAGTCAGTGAAAGTATGCATGCTATTTCCAAATATAGTGCGAGCATGGGAGGGGGATTGATCTGTTTTAAATTGGAGTGTGAGTTGAGTTCACATGAACAAATACAAATGACTGAGAAAGAAGAAGGGTTTGATTCAAATATTCAATTGAGAATAAGAAAAGCCATGCCAGTCAAGAATACTTGGATTGATTGAAAGAATTCAAATAAAATTATTATATATTTTTATGTATCTCAAAATGTCAAATGAATAGCATCTATTTAGAAGACAATGCTTAAGAGTTAAGAGTAATCATTTAATTGGGTCACTCTTTATTTATTCATTTAGAATATCAAATCTGAAGCTCGCCATATTTAATGAGTTTAAAGTAATATAACCTTTGTTAATTTGGTACCCTTATGAAATGGTTGGTGGCTTTTGCTCCTAAGAGAGTACGGAGCACTTATTAGCGTTAAATCGGGTTAACCTTTAGCTCGTATTATTAGGTTTTAAGGGTTCATATAAATTTAAGAATTTGTGTAGTTTAATTTGAATTTTGAAGGGGACGGGAAAAGCTGAAAGCAAGCGAGATTGAGAGAGTGGAATAGGGATAGTAATAGGGATTCGTAGGTAGAGATATCCGCAAATGAAGATATGAACATGAGGTTTTTTTTCAGTGAGAATGGGAATAGAGGTAAAAATCTCTTCACATCGACTTTGGAGATTGAGATGGAGATTATGCCCTCCGCACTATAGGGCTATCCGCCTCAAGGATATATTGATAATTTTATATATAAATTAATATTTATTATATTTTTAATACAAAAACAAAGAAAATATAACCCTAATTTTCTTATGTTCCCACAATCTCACACATTCATTATTATTCATTATGGTATTATTGTGATAGATTGATAGTTGTGACTTGATTTAAAATTTAAAAATTTGGTGGTAATTGATGTAAGATTATAAGTCTAAGACTTAGATCAGCTTTGTATTATTATTTTTAAATTTTTTTTTCAAAATTTGTTATCTAATTAAATTGTTTAGACATATTTTCTTAATCTTTTTAAATATTTTTTTAGAATATCTGTGGATCCCCATGGGAGTAGGGGTTTGTGAAAAATGGGGATGGGAAAGAATTTCTCCCCACTGCAAAGCAAGAAGTGAGGAATTAGTTCCCGCCCCTACCCTACCCCATTGCCATCCCTAGAGCAGAAGGACCATCCTTGTGCATGCGTTCATCCTTAACTTCAACCGGAAATGTTCCCATTTTGCGTGGAACAGAGGGAGCCATGAAAGTTATTAGGACTTGTTTCCTACATATAGTATAGGATAAGATTGGATAATATAAAGTTTGGTATTATAAGAATTGAAAACATAATATAAGTTTCCCAAAAAAAAAGAATACATAATATATATTGTATAAATTTTTTTTAGTATTTAACGTTTGGTGCATATCTTATAGTTGTATAATTTTATCTCATATAATACTTTTGTATAATAATTTCAATTAAAAATACATTTATTCATAAAAATATTAAAAATTATTTTGCAATAAATTTAGAAGTAAATAATTAAATTTTAACCAATCTAATAAAAACATAATCTTATTAAGTCTTATTAGGACTCATGAGTCTTAATAAGTTTATTCTATAATTATAAGATAAAAATAAATGAATTGAATAATTTTATCCTATCATGTGGCACACCAAACATATGATAAAAATATATGGTATAGTATAAATTTATACTATCAGACCTAATCTTCTTATACAACATAACAAACATGTAGTATACACTTGATTTAGTTGAGAGAATCAAAAGAATTTAATTTTGGGGAATGTTATGCTGCCTCTTACTTGCAAGGGGTACTATGTACCTTGTAAAGGTGGATGGATGTGATTCAAAGGTGTATTCATGCACCAAACACCTATAGTATACTGTAGTAATTTTAAATTTTAGAAAGATTTCAGAATTATAATTAAATATATTTTAAAAGTGACTAAAATTTATCTGTACAATTCTAAAATATTCCCAAAAATATCTGTCTAATTTTAGGATCATGCAAATAAAATTTTATTTAATTTCAAGATCACATAGATAAGATTAAGAATTACTACAGTGCATCACAAGTATTTTAAAAATAATTAAAATTTATCTGCTGATCCTGAAATATCCTCCAAAAAACCTGTTTAATTTCAAAGTCATACAGATAAAATTTTATTTACTTTCAAATTATACAAACAAATTTTAGAAATTATTATGATATATCACAGATAATTGGTGGATTAATACACTATTAGATCCCATCCATTGGATTAAAAAGTTGCATGGTGCAACTTCCACTTCCAATGCACCAAAGATGCCGCCTCTAATTTTAAGGGAAAATTACAATACTCTCCCATAAAATATAATGTAATTGCATATCCTTTGAGATTTATGTTATCATTATATTTACCTCCCAGCGTGTCATTTTTTCACTAGCATTTATTGTAACTTATTGTCTTCATAACTCAAATATGGGTCATGCTGCAACGCATCTCGTTTTAAACGATGTTTGAAGCACTTTGCAGGTATCTTGGATCTAAATTATTAGAATATTGTGCACCTAAATAATAGTGAAGCACTCTAATAGTCCCTAAAAATGCTACTTGCTTTCTTTCTCTCTCTCTCTCTCGGTTCCCTCTCCTGTACCACCACCCAAACCACTTTCTTTCTTCCACCCTCCCACTTGCAATCACCTTTCCTTCCCCTACCACCGGCAACCACCATCACTCATCACCGCCAACATGCCACTCACTGAAGACCGTGCCACCACTGACCATGCACCACACAAACCACCCCACACTTCCTCTTCTTCTTCTTCTTTCACATCCTCCCTACCATATCCAACCACCACAAATCACCTAGCAATGTGAAAGATATACATAAGAAAATCCCCATCTTCTTCTACTTAAAATAATTTCTTAGCAAACAAAAACAAAAGAAGAAGATCCTCTGACTAGTTTAAAATTTCTACCCCTTTGATGGTTGAAAAAGTTTCAATTTTTACTTCTCTTTTACTATGTTAGGTGCAAATGTAAGTGGATTTGCTAGTTCTCTTTCACAATCTATATTTTATATTATGTGTTTGATTTGGAAATGCTGGTTGCTGGATCTTATGGGGTTAGACACGGAGTCTGACATGCCGTGATGTTAATGGAAGGGAAGGAGGAGGAAGAGGGATGATGCGGTGGTGGGGCTCATGCGTCATGGTGTTGGGTGACTAAGCGGTGGCGGTGAGTTCACTAGCGATAGAGGCAGTGTATGTTGGTGTGGGTGCTGGTAGTGCAAGTCTCGGATGGAGGCGGTGGGAGTAGGGAAAGGGAGGTAGATACTCGCAATACGACGGGTATAAGGGAAAGATTTTGCCCTTACGGGTAATAAGGATGAGGATTTTAAATACTTGTATATTAAATGGGGCGGGACAGGGATCACTATCTCCATACCCGCGGATAACTGATATGAAATTACTATTTTACCCTTAAGTTATTAACTTATTTAGTCTAATATTATTATTATTTAAATTAATTAGATTAAGGTTTAAATTTAGAAATTGGATTTATTTGCAATTATTATGTGTTAGACTAATTATTTGATTACTATTATATGTTTATCTTTATTTTAAGTATTTTAAGTTATTAGAATTTAGATTGTGGAATTTTATTATTGTACTTATCTTATGTTTATTTTATATGTTTATCTTTATTTTAAGTATATTAAGTTGTTAGAATTTAAATTATGGAATTAGATTATTATTTATATTTATTTTAAGTATTTTATGATATTAAAATCTTTATATTTATTTAAAATTTTTAATATTTAAACGAATATCCACGAGTACCCGTAAATTAGTGGGAAAGTAAAAAATGGATACTCGTGCGAATATGGGGCAGAGGACTGGGGCGGATATTTATCTGCAAGTGGGGGACGGGGGCTTATCCCCTGCCCCGCTCCATTAGCATCTCTACCCGAGTCCTTCTACCCTCCTTTATGGAGAAAAAGATTCTTTTTTCATGTCATCTCTATTTTTGATTTATTTTTTTATTTTTTTCTTTTTCTTGCTTTTTAACATTAAATGTTAAGATATACATGGACGAAGAAAAAGCATTTTCTATATAATGTATAGAAGAAGAGAATTGATAGAGAGATGCATATGCGATATATATTGAAAAGTGAGAAAAATAATAAAAATATTTGCATGATAAATCTTATATAATCATTACTACTTTTGTTCAAATTTTTTTTAGAAACTTACCAGCGTAAGCAGTGCACACGTTGGTAAGTTTTATGTAATATACACAAAACTTACCAACGTATGCACTGTTCACGTTAGTAAATTTTGTAAATAAATAAAAAAATACTTACCAACATGAACAATGCATACGTTGATAAGTTTTGTGTAATATACACAAAATTTACCAGCATATACACTATTTATGCTGGTTGCCGGTAAGTTTTATATATAAAATATAAAATTTATCAGCATATTGTTAAAAAATATTGGTAAATTTTGTAAAAAAAAAAAAAAAAATTAACAACATTTTTCAATAATACGCGGATAAAATTTGTATTTTGTATATAAAATTTACCAACATATTATTCAAGACGTTAGTAAGTTTTACATATATGCATATAAAATATAAAACTTAACAGTATTTTGAACAATATACTCGTAAGTTTTGTATATTATATACAAAACTGAACAATATATTGAAAAATATTGACAAGTTTTTGGATAAAAAAACTGAATAAAAATAACAATAATTATATAAGATTCATTATCTAAGTATTTTTGTCATTTTATTCACTTTTTTCGTATAAATCTCATATTACATCGTAAAAGCTGCATCGCTCAAATATTTTTCTTATAAGAATTTTGTTGGCCCAGCCGCAGCGGTTCCCAGTAATTGTAGTGATATAGTGATAGTGGAAAAGAGCACTGCCATATACCCATTTTAGCCGTAATTTATTGCAAATGTGCCGCCGCTTGTCTGGGCAGGTTAGATCATTTAATTGAACTCCATACATGGGCCGTTCATTCTTAAACTATATTTAAATTTAATCCTAATCTATCGTACTTTATCAAACCATTGACTATAGTATTTAGGAACAATATCTATCTAATCAATTTTACCGCTGAAATTACTGTTTGTATTTGTCACTCCTGACCTCGTCCACTCCAACTGTTGTTATCTGAAATTACTTTTTCCATTAATGAAAAAAATTAAATTTCAACCAGCATAAAATATAAATGAGAAGTTGACCAGAAAGCTCTATTGGTGATAAATTATTTAGATATTGTCCCAAAACGAATTATTCATAGGAAGAAACTTAGATTAAGTTTTTTATATTTATTTTACTTAATTTTAAATTAAAAAATAATAAATATATTTTTTTATAAAAAAATTATATATTTTAAGTGTTAAATTATTTATTTCAAAAAATAATTATATTTTATTATTTGATTTAAAAATTAATTAAAATAAATATAAAAAATTTGATATATATATATATATATATATCGGCATACGGAGATTGATATGACAAGCTATTTTTGGCTTTGAGGCCTTATCGTGTGGAGAGCTGCACCTGGCCCTGGGCCCTGGGAATTGGGAACGCGTGCAATAGGCAAAATTCAATAAGTTATGATAAATATTCTTTTTTTATGAGATATTATATTAATTTATATTTTATTAATTATTAAATAAAATATAAATTTTATCTAAATAAAATTTATATCCTATTTAATAGTAGATAAAGTATAAATAGATAAAAAATAGGGTCATCGAATTTTCCTCAAATTCAATTTTGGGGAAGGGCCAAACCCAAGATGGAGCCCACCGCAGCACAGGGTCAGAATCTGATAACTTGTCTCTGCTCGATGGTACTCCTCTTTGCAAGTCCCAAGGAAATGTATATGACTTTTTTTATTAAAAAAACAGTCTTACGTATTAACTTATCCATTTTATCAGTCATTTTGATCATTTATATATAAAAATTTAAAAGTTAAAATTAAGAATTAATTATAAAACATATTTACTGAAATTTTTTATTTAATTTGTAATATATAATTAATTCCTTGTATTAATCACATACTATTTCTCGATTAATTGTATGCTTATAATTATGTGAAAGATGAAAATAAAAAAAAATTAATAATAAGTATTTTATTAATATATAAAAATAATAAATAAAATAAATCAATTTTTTTTTTCAAAGTGACAGATAAAGTGCATCATAATATTTCATAGAACCCTACAGTTACCCAAGAAGCGCACAACCTACTATTATGATTTATGAGTTTAGAGGAAAACAAAGGAAATATATCATTTTAGTTAATAATATGTTTTAGTCATTTTATCATCTCATATAATGAGAAAAATAATATACATATTTTAAACGTGTAAAATCTTATCAAAATTTATAAAGCTTAATTTAAATGTTTGACTCTATTTTTCTCTTTGTATAACATGATTATGTAAATAAAAAAAATAAAATAATATACTTTTGATATTTAGATGATTTTTGCATAGAAATATTAAATGAACTCGTGAAGAATGGTATGACAAATTTTATAAAATGTATACTGATTTTTTTAAAGGAATGATTCTAAGATATTTTCTTATCATTTATAATTTTGTGGGGTTGGACATGGAGTCTGACATGCCGAGATGCTAATGGAAGGGAAGGAGGAGGAAGAGGGATGATGCGGTGGTGGGGCTCATGTATCGCGGTGTTGGGTGACTAAGCGGTGGCGGCGAGTTCACCAGCGACAGAGGTAATGTATGTTGGTGTGGGTGCTAGCGGTGCAAGTCTCGGATGGAGGCGGTGGGAGTAGGGAAGGGGAGGAAGAAAGAAAAAAATTATAGTACATCATATGTATTTAATTTTAGGATATATTTTCATATCTTACCATCAGATAACAAAGTGCATAATGCACCATAAAAAAACTCGGTGCATTGTAGGCAAACCCCTCTACACACACACACACACACACACACACACACACACACACATATATATATATATATATATATATATATATATATATAGAGAGAGAGAGAGAGAGAGAGAGAGAGAGAGAGAGAGAGAGAGAGAGTAGGCTTTTGTTTCAAACTGGATCTGTTTATTTTGTTTAAAAAAATTAAATTCGATCTTAATGTAATTTTTTTTTTACAAAACACACTTTACATGATTTTTTAAATAAGTCCACTAATTTTATAATTTTTTAAATTATATAAAATTTATAAAGTAAATTAAATTCAATTAAAATAAATAAAGTCATAAATCCTTGACAACCGGGTGGAGTATCTCCATCCTTATGCTTGTCAATAATAAATTTATCGAACAAAAAGGAAAGCAAAGGAAACTTGGTGGTTGCCCGAGTTTAGAAATGTAAAAAAAATCCACCCCAATAGATACCCATAATACGGCGGGTATGAGGGAAAGATTTTGCCCTTATGGATAATAAGGATAGGGATTTTAAATACTCGTATATTAAATGGGGCAGGACAGGGATCACTATCTTCATATCCGCGGATATCTGATATGAAATTACTATTTTACCCTTAAGTTATTAACTTATTTAGTCTAATATTATTATTATTTAAATTGATTGGACTAAGATTTAAATTTAGAAGTTAGATTTATTTGCAATTATTATGTGTTAGACTAATTGTTTGATTACTATTATGTGTTTATCTTTATTTTAAGTATTTTAAATTATTAGAATTTAGATTGTGAAATTTAATTATTGTACTTATCTTGTTTTTATTTTATATGTTTATCTTTATTTTAAGTATATTAAATTGTTAGAATTTAAATTATGAAATTAGATTATTATTTATATTTATTTTAAATATTTTATGATATTAAAATCTTTATATTTATTTAAAATTTTTAATATTTAAACGAGTATCCACGAATACCCGTAAATTAGTGGAAAAGTCAAAAATGGGTACCCGTATGAATATGGGGCAAAGAATTGGGATGGATATTGATTTGCGGGTGGGGGATGGAGGCCTATCCCCCGCCCCGCGCCGTTGATATCCCTACCGGAGTCCTTCTACCCTCCTTTACGGGAAAAAAATTCTTTCTTCATGTCATCTCTATCTTTGATTTATTTTTTTTTATTTTTTTTCTTTTTCTTACTTTTTAACATTAAATGTTAAGATGTACATGGACGAAAAAAAAGCATTTTCTGTATAATGTATATAAGAAGAGAATTGATAGAGAGATGCATAAATAGTAGATGTATATGCAATGTATACTGAAAAATGAGAAAAATGATAAAAATATTTGTATGATGGGTCTTATATAATCATTGCTACTTTTGTTCAAATTTTTTTTAGAAACTTACCAGCGTAAGCAGTGCACACACTGGTAAGTTTTATGTAGTATACACAAAACTTACCAACATGTGCACTGTTCACACTGGTAAGTTTTGTAAATAAATAAAAAAATACTTACCAACGCGAACAATGCACATATTTATAATTTTTGTGTAATATACACAAAATTTACCGGCATATATACTATTCATGCTGGTTGCCGGTAAATTTTATGTATAAAATATAAAATTTATCAGCATATTGTTGAAAAATACTGGTAAATTTTATAAAAATAAAAAAAATTAACAGTATTTTTCAATAATACGCAGGTAAATTTTGTATTTTGTATATAAAATTTACTAGTGTATTATTCAAGACGTTACTAAGTTTTGCATATATGTATATAAAATATAAAACTTAATAGTATTTTGAACAATATGCTCGTAAGTTTTATATATTATATACAAAATTGAACAATATGTTGAAAAATATTGACAAATTTTTGGATAAAAAAATATTAAACAAAAATAATAATAATTATATAAGATTCATTATCTAAGTATTTTTATCATTTCACTCACTTTTTTTATATATATCTCATATTACATCACAAAAAATGCGTCCCTCAAATATTTTTCATATAAGAATTTTGTTGGTTGCCCAGCCGCAGCGGTTCCCAGTAATGGTGGTGACATAGTGATAGTGGAAAAGAGCACCGCCATATACCCATTTTAGCCGTAATTTATTGCAAATGTGCCGCCACTTGTCTGGGCAGGTTAGATCATTTAATTGAACTCCATGCATGGGCTGCTCATTCTTAAACTATATTTAAATTTAATCCTAATCTATCTTACTATATCAAACCATTGACTATAGTATTTAGGAACAATATCTATCTAATCAATTTTACCGCTGAAATTACTGTTTGTATATGTCACTCCTGACCTCATCCACTCCAACCGTTGTTATCTGAAATTATTTTTTCCATTAATGAAAAAAATTAAATTTCAACCATCATGAAATATAAATGAGAAGTTGACCAGAAAACTCCATTGGTGATAAATTATTTAGATATTGTCCCAAAACGAATTATTCATAGTAAGAAACTTAGATTAAGTTTTTTATATTTATTTTACTTAATATTAAATTAAATAATAATAAATATATTTTTTTATAAAAAGATATATTTTAAGTTTTTAATTATTTATTTTAAAAAATAATTATATTTTATTACTTAATTTAAAAATTAATTAAAATAACATAAAAATTTGATATAAATTTTATCTTTATATATATATGTCCGCGTTCCGAGATTGATATGATAAGCTATCTTGGGCTTTGAGGCCTTATCACGTGGAGAGCTGCACCTGGCCCTGGCCCCTGGGAGTTGGGAGCGCGTGCAATGTGCAAAATTCAATAAATTATGATAGGTATTCATTTTTTATGAAATATCATATTAATTTATATTTTATATATTATTGGATGAGATATAAATTTTATTTAAATAAAATTTATACCCTATTTAATAGTAGATGAAATATGAATTGATACGATATCTATAAAAAATGAGGACATCAAATTTTTCTCAAATTTAATTTTGGAGAAGGGCCCAAACCCAAGATGGAGCCCACCGCAGCGCAGGGTGTCTGATAACTTATCTCTGCTCAATGGTACTCGTCTTTGCAAGTCCCAAGGAAATGTATATGACTTTTTTTTATTAAAAAAATAATCTAACGTATTAACTTGTCCATTTTATCAGTCATTTTGATCATCTATATATAAAAATTTAAAAGTTAAAATTAAGAATTAATTATAAAACATATTTACTGAAATTTTTTTATTTAATTTGTAATATATATTTAATTTGTTGTATTAATCACATACTATTTCTCGATTAATTGTATGCTTATAATTATGTGAAAGATGAAAATAAAAAAATTAATAATAAGTATTTTATCAATATATAAAAATAATAAATCAAATAAATCAATTTTGTTTTTCAAAGTGACAGATAAAGTACATCATAATATTTCATAGAACCCTACAATTACCCCAAGAAGCGCACAACCTACTATTATGATTTATGAGTTTAGAGGAAAACAAAGGAAATATATCATTTTAGTTAATAATATGTTTTAGTCATTTTATCATCTCATATAAAGAGAAAAATAATATCCATATTTTAAACGTGTAAAATCTTATCAAAATTTATAAAGCTTAATTTAAATGTTTGACTCTATTTTTCTCTTTGTATAACATGATTATGTAAATAAAAAAAATAAAATAATATACTTTTGATATTTAGATGATTTTTGCATAGAAATATTAAATGAACTCGTGAAGAATGGTATGACAAATTTTATAAAATGTATACTGATTTTTTAAAGGAATGATTCTAAGATATTTTCTTATCATTTATAATTCTAAATTTTGTTCTAAATTAAAGGAAAAGCAAACCCTAGTCTGGTGGTGATGAGGCCACATAAGTAAAATTTATTTTTACTAATATTATATTTTTAAATGATGAATATAAATTATTTAGTAAATGATATTATCAATTACAATGTAAATAATTCGTAAACATTTATTTTGAAGAAAGTGGTAATTTGGTGCGAAAGATGTAACCTTCAACAACAATTAACATACACTGGAATGGCAAATCAAAATTCTAATTATATCACACAGTACTTCATACTTGAAGGCATTATCTTGTTGATCATGATGCACATATATATTTTTTTGGGGTCAACATTAATCATTAGATTAAAGAAGTTAATCTTGCACGCCAATCTTGTCGTGAGATTCCCACCAATACCACCGAAAGATTCCATCGTTTAGTGAGCTTAATTTACTATTAGCAAATTGAAACAATTTATAGAAATAATTGTACCAAAGTATCAAATGCTAAGCCCACACATGTCCAACTCCTAAGCATGGCCCTGCCCATGTGACGCACCGCTTCTCAAATTGCTTCGACCTTCGAGTATGATATTTTCAGTGAACAAAAACAAATAATATTTTTCAAGTCTGTAACTCAACCTAGGTGGTTAGATTAGTATAAATGATGTTAGATCATTTAGAATATTCCACTGGGGAGGGGGTATCGCTCAGAATTCAATTATGGAGAATAATCTGACAAAAAAAATAACACGGTATAAGTTAAAGTAATCTGGAATATAAGATTGAGGCGAACGAAGGTCACTTTCAAGTCCTTCTTCATGAGAGTAATGGCCTGTTTTGTCTAGTAGTTGCTGAGGTGTGCCCTTGAGGTTAGTCTCACTAGCAGTATCACGTGGCGACAAAATATAGACGGTACAAACGTGGACCAGGCATGGGATGGCACATCAGCTTAGGCTTTCGATTGTTACTAATCTTTTGGTAGAAGATTATAATATAATTTATGGATTACGATATATGATGTTACTTATTAATTTAATACTAATCAACCTGGCAATTAAACTGTTTGTGTGCTACTTACGCTTAGAGAACGGCAGGTTACAGCGTTTATAATTAGGTCCCGCGGCCAATTGTTTCTTAGATGACCACAAGTGTTGTCTTGGAAGCAAGCAATGATAACCCCGATGATCGCTTTCTCAGTTTGACATTCTGGGAGATCACTTGAATATATTTTAGTTTTTTGCTTTTAGCATATGGTTTAGTTGAGAATGATAGAGATTTATACACAAATTATAAATTCTTATTGTAACAACCACGGTTTACGGTTTAACTGCAACGTTCAAAACAACTAGCTATCTTATTCTTTTATGACTCTGATTTTATTTAATGCTCCCGGAAGAAAAAAGAACACAGTTCGAGTTTCCGTCGCCAAATAATGTCAGCAAATTGGTTAGTAAAAATTGTGAGATCAAATAATAAACAAGCTTGCAACGAACCCAGCACCAGGTAAACTCAATCCGACTTGGCCGAAAGATAATTAGAATAGGTGCGAGTTCTAAAAAGTAGTCTCAATATATTTTTGGATTGGTTTTAAGATTAATCTTTTCGGTTGATAGATAAATACTAGCTTTAGGGGTCTAAATCGTGCTTTAAGACTCATAATCTTTGGATCGGTTGAGCCTGACATTACATAATATTTTTAGACTATTTTTTAAAAAGTAAATTATAATATTTCTTAACATGAGTTAATATTATATGCACAACGTTACAACAGTTTCATATTGAGCATCGAATCGGCAGGCATCTAGGCATAATAGACGGTAGCGGTTCCACGTTCCCCGAGTATTTTCTCCCCTTATTCCACCCCTTCTCAGTTTTCGCCTCTCCTTGGGACCCTAATCGAGCATCCATAGATCCCAATTCACGGAATAGAATGGCGCTTCCCACAGATCCCCAAAATAATAATAATAATAAATAAATAAATAAATAAAACCTTTCAATTTCTCACATTATAAAGCTTCATTTATTTTATTTTAAATAAAGATTTATTTACACATATTTTCAAATGTTATAAACTTAGCCTTAATTTTGATAAAGCCGAACAAAATCTCAATTATTAGCTAGTTCATGACCAAATCAAGTTTGGACATAGAAATTTAATTCAATAAAATATCGATTTAGGATCAAACTGGGTTAAACTTAACCGAAACCGCGAGCCATGAGCACCTCTAAAAATTTCATACACGATCTCCATATGCTTCGTAGTGGAACAACCAAGGTTATAAATGACATATAGAGTCGACGACCTCAAGGAAAATGGGGGGAAAAAAAGGAAAGAACAGTTAATAATAATATCTGGTAGAACCACCCGTATGCTGAACTCGCTTACTGTAAGTAAACTCGCAAAAACCACACACCCTTGCTTATGCTAACAACGCTTAACTAGTAGGCAGAGGCTGGACAAAAACTGGATCCAATTATTCTTGAATTTCCTCCCGCTTGCTCCCCCACGAAAACCCATACCATACATACACTTTAGCCTGTTCTTGGGCGTCTAATTGTTCCCACATCAAAAGCAAAATCACAAATAACAAGGCTAGTACCAGTTGAGAACCTTTTTGTCTCAGAGATACAGAACTTTCAATGTCTCGAAGCAAGTTTCTGTAGGTATTCAAGTAAAATGTAGGACATTCCAAATTACAAGATTTCTCAGAAGTAAAAAAGACGTCCAAAATGAGAGGAAACGAAGACATTGGACCATATCCTTTTGCACCTCAACTGCCATCCAAATGCCAATCGTATAAGCATTTTTCAAATGGTTCTCACCAGCAGATGCAGATGTATCCATCTACGCTCGAGAAACTTACAATTCACAAAGTATACCATTAGTGTACAACTAAGACAAGGAGATTATGGCTCTCCGTCTCAAAATGAAAAATTATACCAATATAAAAACAATGGTTTACATAGTTCAGGATGGGGTTTCCCTTTGATTTTACAATTCCAAATATCATAGTAGACGAAATGAACTTGACTTTCCTTTTCTTGCAACTATTAGGTGTTCAAGACCAAGCAGACCAGTTGTGGCAGCAACCTTTCTGCCGAAATTAACTTCACACTTTTGCACCCAGGAAGGACTGCAAGGCAGAGACAGTGAGGGAGAAAGTTTTAGATCATATTGGTATATGCATACTGTGAACAACGAAGAAAAAAATTAAAACATAGAAATATGGACACTAGCAATGCTAAGTAATGTCGTATAATAGCCTTAATTATGCGATACTTTAGGACAATGCTATAGTTTAGATATTTGTTGATCTCCCATGAGGCATTCCCACACCCTTTTGAGCGCTGAATTAAACTCTGCTCGGGCAGTTGATGGTGTGGCCCTGACCACAGGTGCTTCCAATGGGTTACAAACCCAGTGTTACCATTAGGACAAACTTTTCAAATCCAAAGCATCATGAATAAACATCATGTAACTATCACCATGGTGGGAGTCATTTGAAAAAATGAGCAAAGATTCATTTTAGTTCCCCAAAATACAAGTAACATCAATTCAGTTTTCCAAAGAAAGTTAACATCAATTTAGCATAAAAAATGACATCAATTTAGTCCCTCAGATAGGCTTCATTAATGGTGCTCTCATACCAAATAACAGAAGGGTGAATTTTATGTCACTTTCTATTATTAAGAGACCAAATTGATGACAACTTTCTTTGAAGAACCAAACTAATGTCACCTATATCTTAGGCAGAATATAATGGGTGCTTACTCTTGAAACAATAAATATATCAGATGGCTCTGGTTGCATTGGTTGGTGCATGTTTTCGTTGAAAAGCTTTGTTACTATGTATCTTATACAAAGCTAGATTCAAATCCTCAATTGTTTCCTAGCATAATTAGTACATATAATAAGATCATACCAATTATCCTAGTTCCGTCGGACAAGGCCGAATGCCTGGACCTATGGAAATTCTAGAAACATACAAAATTGGACACAAGGGGGAAAAAACTATCATGAAATGACCTAAAAGACAGTGAATGTATCCTCAAACTAGCTGGTCGCCTAATCTCAACCACAAGCACCTCATCACCAAGTTTTATGTAATCATAGTAAGCACCTATTTCAAGTATTACTTTTGTGAAGGTGGACACAAGCAAGAAACAAATTAGATTCCAGCATAACATAGATTAACATAGCTGTTATCTAAATACTCCATATGAAATTCACATATAAGGTTTCAGATAAAAAAATATATAAACAAGACAGAGTGCATGACATCACCAATTCACTATGAAGATTGACATTCACAAATATCTACATTTAAGTTAGGAAGCTCATATCAAAAGATAACTACTAATGATGATGTGCATGAATTGCAAGCAAATACTAAACTATGTTCCTACCTTTACACCTGCTGGAGAGTTTCCAGGCTTAGCAGTGGTCGTACTTCCAAAATTGAGCCTTGTCTTTTTATCAGCTGGCTTTAAGATTTGGAAAGAGCACATTAGTGTCTCATCAACACTCATCATAGCACCAGCATTGTCAAACTCTCCACAATAATTAGGTGCTGAAAATATTGTTACAAGTTGTCGGTTAGCAAAGAACTCATATCCATCCTCCACAACCTGGACAAAACAAATTAAAAACAAAGCCAATTTAATTTCAATAGTATAGTTGGTTGAGATCTATTACCATCCAATCTAAACACAAAGGAGAGTACATAATGAAGCATCAAATGCCAAAGCTAATGCATGGCATTTGAAGAATGGAAGAAGTTAGGCTTGTCACCCAAAAGCTTAAGCTGTTAGATAGAGACACATGAATAGTTTTTATATGAAACTATGCATAAAATTGTGTCACATCAACATGCCCAAAAGTTGTTCCCAGTTCAAGTAAAATGATAATGCTAACAAATAGATTAGTATTGCTGGAAATATATTTTATTGTCATTTTAGTCTCCAATGGGGATACAAACTCAATCCCAAAGACCTTGTAACATATATAAAACACGAAGGGCAGGAGTTTAACCTGATGAGCACGACAAATAAGATCAAGATCATGTTTCTGAAGAAACTCAGAGACTTTATCAGCACCAAATGTATATGAAACTCCCCTGTCATTCATTCCCCATCCTTGAACATCTTTGCTTGGGTCAGACCAAAGAAGATCGCAAAGCAAACCTGTATCAGGCACATCAGTCGGCCGCTGCAGGTTTCTAATCTGATCCAAATTATGTAAGTCAGGAGAAAGTCCCCCATGCATACACAAAATCTTTTCATCGATAAGGGCTGCCACGGGCAGGCAATTGAAGCATTCTGTAAATGTCTTCCATAAGCTTACATTGAACCTTCTCTTACACTCATCATAAAATCCATATATCCGATTAATAGAAGCACATTCGTGGTTTCCCCTCAACAGGAAAAAGTTCTCAGGATATTTTATTTTATACGCAAGAAGAATGCATATTGTTTCCAAACTCTGCTTCCCTCGATCCACGTAATCCCCCAAAAACAAGTAGTTGGCCTCAGGAGGTAATCCACCGTACTCAAAAAGCCTCAGAAGATCAGAATATTGACCATGTACATCACCTGAAACATGAAACCAAGCATATTAAGAAATCATTCCACAAACAAGATATTTTTCTTTTCTGCAAATATATAGTATTTGTGGTGTTAATAGTATCAGCGATTACAGTATATGGATTAATTCATGTCCCACTACGTGGTGCCAGCTACATGAATCAATAGAAGCCACAACCAACTTGACAGAGATGCATCAGGCTTCATGTTAAAACAAAAGTATACCCTTAGTATGACGTTGATTAAGAGCCTTTTCTGTCGGCATTGTTCGGGTAAATCAATCAAACTTTCTTTAAACCCGAGAAAATCAGAGATAACATCAAATTCAGAAAACAAATAATGCAAATAATCAAAGCGCACATAATATGGTTATTCACTCTACTTGAATCAAATGCATGCTCTACAAAGAGAGAACACTTCGCTTGCTACTAATCCAGTCAAGAACACACTCCTCACTTCAGTACGGGTACAAAAAGTGACCAGACAATCATAAAAACATTACGAAGCATGAAATTTCCAAGGAAATAACAGAATAACGGTTAAGCTAAACCATCCTAAGCACTTGAAAAAGAAAAGAAAACCCATACACGGATAGACAATGAAATTCGACTATAAAGTCGCCAATTTAAGCAAATAAGTAAAGTAAAGTAATGAAGGCGAAAATAGCAATGGGAAAGCAGGAAAGAGTACCGCAAATCTTAATGGGAGCTTCGAGCTCCAATAAATTAGGTTGTTGCAAGAAAATCTCTCTGGAAACGAGGCAGAGTTGGCGGATCTCCGATTCCGATAGCTGCACCTGCTTCCCCGGCCGCCCCCGAACTTCAAGGAGCCGATTGATTATGCCGTCCAACAGTGATTGGTCCATGACGTTCCTCTTTTCCTCTCCTCCCCCAAAAAGTCAACGTCTCTCTCTCTCTCTCTCTCTCTCTCTCTCTCTCTACTCGATGCTCAGAAGATGAAGAAGATGATGCAAAGCCCCAAAACCCCTACACGAAGATGAGCAGTGGGAGTGAGCAAATAACATCACATCGATCGCATGCCTCCCTCGCTGAAACTCACGAGACGTTGCGAGTGGAAGTCGTTTTGGTGGGAGAGGGGTGTCGATTGAGGATGAGGGAGGTGGATTCTACACATTCCTTTCGAGGAAAAAGAGAGAGGGTCGTGAGTTTGTTTTCTTTTTAATTTTATTTTTTTTTTTGGTACATCTTTTTAATTTTATTTGAAGAGAGAAAGGGGCGAAAAGTTATTTTACTTCGTCCAGCAGGGGGAAGTAGGGCATGAGCGGACGCGGTTGAGAGAGAGAATTTCATATACCGTGTGGTACTTCATTTGAATTTGAATACAGATATCTACATATTTATTTTAATTTTAGATAAAAAAATTATTATTTAATTTTATCTTGTATCTCTTATTATTTGATTATAAATAGCTCTTTAAATATTTTATATATATATATATATATATAACTTTTAAGAATATCAATAATATATTTTTTCTCTCATTGTTTATTATCTCTACTATTATTTTACAATATTTTATTAGCATGAGACTCTATTATTTATGTAAAATCTTGAAATAAAATACTTAACAAAGTGAAAGCTTGAGGTAAGACACTTTAATTATGTCAAGCTTTTTCAATTTTAAATTTGTGTTATTTGATATTTTGAGGATGAACACTTTAATTATATCAAGCTTTTTCAATTTTAAATTTGTGTTATTTGATATTTTGAGGATGAAATATTTGTTTTAAATTAGAGACGCCAAAATTGATATTGACTCCATGGGGTTTGAAAACACCATTAAACAATGCAACATTGCATCTCGGTAGAATCGCATAAAATTCATCTTAATTTAATGGACCTTAAAGACGCTATTAAATAATGAAATATTGTATTCCAATAGGATTGCATAAATTCATCTTAATCCAATGGACATTGAAGGCATCATTACACAATAAAACATCGCATCCCAAACAAATCGCATAAAATCAATTTTGATTCAATGGGCGTTAAAGATGACATGAAAGAAAAAATGTCACATCCCAACAAGATCGCGCAAAATCTATTCTGATTTAATAGGTTTTAAAGACACTATTAAACAAGAAAATGTCATCACATAAAAAATGTCATTATATCCTAATAAGATTGCGTAAAATCCATCTTGATTCAATGGATCTTAAAAATATCATTAAATAAGGAAACGTTGCATCCTAGAAGGATTGTGCAAAAGTATTAATTTTCTTTCTATGTCACTTTCATGAAGGATTAATATTTGAATATTTTACTCTAAAAGATTTTGTTAATTTTTAGAGTTGCCTGAAATAGATATATAAATTGAATTTATTTGTGATTGTAAGAATTTAAATTTACAAGTGAATATAACTCTGCAATATTATAGAATCGCCTCCTAATTTAAATTATCGGGAAAAATACTATTAATAGAGATATGTTAAAAAAAACATTCTCGATTTTCATAATTTACGTTGACTATTATACATATTATTTATTATTCAATGTCTATGCATATCAATTTAGATCACTTGAGATTTGAATCTCAATTTACATTGTTATATCAATTTATGATATGAATATCTTGTTTATTGTTTATGTGAATATATCAATTTACTTCGAATAACATTGATTATTATATATTGTTTTGTTAACGTAAATTGATAACATTGATAGTTGCATTGTACACATATATTATTATTCAATATTATGTGAACAAAAAAAAAATGATCAAGATAAATAGAACAAATATTTATTTTGTGAATAGCATAACTACGCACACTATTCTTAAAAGCAAGGTATATTTTACCGATATGGGAACATAAGAAGCAAGTGTTAATATCATTATTGGAAATATCAAGATGATTGAAGGCTTCAAAAGAGCTACTATTTTGTTTATTCAAGAATCTTTTTGAGTTTTAAATATATTCGTAAGCTTTGGAAAATATATGAAACTTATTGAGTTTTAAAGATATTTGTAAGCTTTGAATGGGTTATAATTTTGTCTCTTGAAAAAATTTATTGAGTTTTAAAACTATTGGCCTAAATGAATATCACATTGAGATAATAAGTAAGGGAAATAATAAGTACCTCTATATTATAACTTGTGCTCTGGGAAGAAAAGTTGTAGTAAGAAAATTACTTGTACTTTTTTCCTATATTATATTAGTACAATTGAATCATATGCTATAGTAAACTAGAAGTTTACTAACCTAAATGATTTAATTTATCATTTGGCATTGGTTGGGACATCATAGAGCAATAATGACATGAAAAGCTATTGAAAACTCATATAGATACTCATTGAAGAATTAGAAGATTCTTCAATTAAACAATTTTTCTTGTGATGCGTGTTCTCAATGTAAACTAATTATAAAGTCATTACCAGTAAATATTGAATTTGAATATCTTGAATTTCTATAAGGGATTCAAGGTGATATATGCGGATTAATTCATCTACCATGTGGACCTTTTAGATATTTTATGATTTTGATAGACTTATGTATGAAATGGTCACATGTATGCTTATTATTATCTTGCAACCTGAAATTTGCGAGATTACTTGCGCAAGTAATTTGGCTAAGAGCACAATTTCCAGATAATCCAATCAAAATAATTTGTCTTGTTTGTACTGGTGAATTTACTTCTTAAGATTTTAATGCTTATTATATGGTTAGTGACATAAATGTTGAATATCCAGTTGCTTATGTTCATACACATAGTGGGTTATTAGAATCATTCATAAAATGCCTCTAATTGGTTGTTAGACCATTGCTTATGAGAATAAATCTCCCAAAATTTTCATGATTGCATGTTATTTTACATATTGCAACACTTATTTATATAAGGCCAACAAGTTGTCATTATATCTCCCCTTATAACTAGCTTTTGGCTAGTAATCAAATATTTTCCATTTAAGAATTTTTGATATACGATATATGTCCTAATTGTCCTATTTTATCACACCAAAACGGAACCCAAAGAAAATTGAGAATACATATTGAGTATGATTTTCTCTCCATAATCAAGTATCTTGAAATACAAATGAGAGATATCTTTAAGGTTTAGTTTGTAGAATACCAATTTGATAATGTTTCTAACATTAGGGGGAAGAAGTAAATAGCTAAAAAAGGAAGTAAACTGGAATTTGTCATTCTTACTTTATTTAGATCCTCAAATAAGGTAATAAGAATTAGAAGTTAAAACTATTATACATTTGCAAAGAATAACATGAGTTGCCAGATGAATTTCCTAATATAAAAGGGATAACTAGGTCCTATATGTGAGCTGAAAATGCTCCAATTCAATTAATGTCTCTATAAGACAATTATACGCCAGAAGCGTGATAGACCAATCGGTTCCAATAATAAAAGTTCTCGAAAAAGAAGAGGGCTAAGTAATTTTATAGGGACAAATGATTCTAGTAGTAATACTCTTCCTGTTGAAGAAGATAAAGACATAGAAAATTTTTTTGTTTGTAGTTCAAAAATTTTTATGTGATTGAAATGCCAAAAGACGTTTAGTATCTAAAAATAGTCAAGATATTGTAAATGATGGGATCTTAATAAACTATATCTTTACAAGAAAAAAATAGAATTGATGAGAAATTATTGTCAACAACATATTTGTATATAATATAACGTTGAATATTGTGCATGAAAATGATTGGTCAAAATGGAAAAGAGCCCTACAGGTTGAATTAAATTCATTTACAAAATGAAAAATCTTTGGACCTGTATCTGAACACTCAAAAGGTGCAAATCCTATAGTTTCCACACACACACACACACACACACACACACACACACACATATATATATATATATATATATAAAGATTTTGATGCAACATGTTATAGAGTCTATTACATTTCTATTTTGATCCATTATATTATTTTACATTGTGAAGTGTACGTATGGATTCATTATAATTGTTGCGTACATTAATGATATGAATATTATTGAAACTGTTGAAGAGATTTCCATAGTCATATAAAATTTAAAAGAAGAGTTTGTGATAAAATGTTTTTGAAGGACAAAATTTTGCCTCAGCCTATAGATCAAGCATTTGACAAATTAAATATTTGTTCGTCAATCAACTTACACAGAAAAATTTTTAAGAGATTTTATGTGGATAAATCACATTCGTTAAATAACCCAATGATTATAAGGTTATTGGATGTGAAAAACGTACTTTGGAAGATGATAAAGAAATTATTAGTCCTGAAGTATCATATCTTAGTGCATAGAAGACTTATGTATCTTGCTAATAATACATGACTTGATATAATATTCACTGTAAATGTATTAGCACATATATTTCCTCTCCAAACTAACTAGAGAGGCATTGGAATGGAATTAAACATATATCTCTGCGAAATGATTGATATGTGGTTATTCATACGAATCCAAGTCATAATTAGTTAACTATGCAGATGCAAAATATTTGTCAGATCCATACTAATGCAGGTCTCAAATAAATTATTTACATGTGGAAGCCAATTGATTAACATATTCAAATATCATGTGAATTATCTTATAAGTAAGAAACCACACAATTTTATATGAGGATAATGCAACATGCATAGTTTATTTAAAAGGAGAATATATTTCTTCAGAAGTTTTCATCATGCATGATTTTAAAAAGCAAGAAGCAATTAATGTCCAACAAAGTTGTGTAAGTAATAATTTGACAAATTCATTTACAAAGTTACTACCCACTTCTGGTTTAGGGAAACTGATGCATAAAATCAGAATACGTCAATTTTGAGACATCAAATGATGCTCCTAAGAGAGGAAGAAACACTTTACTCTTTTTTCCTTAATTAGGGTTTTTATTCCATTGAGTTTTTCATGATAAGGTTTTTAACGAGATAATTCTTACTGTGAAAATATTATACTATTTTTGTTTCTCCTAGTGGATTTTTTTTTAGTAAGGTTTTAATAAGACATATCTCTAATGGACATCCATGGGGGAGTGTTATAAAATATTATTTGAATTTGAAAGTAGATATTTATATCTTTATACTGATTAGGTAAAAATTTGATAAGATAGAATCTTGGGTGCTCCATATATGTAACCTTTGAGAATATCAACAATATAATTATCTCTTTCCTCTCTTTCTATGTTATCTCTACTATTATTTTACAACAATTTTTATTTTTTAATGAAAGGTGAATCTTATGAATATTTGATGAAAAATTAAAACACGCTCAATTCCTACTTTAAAAATACCTTCCAAGTTTATAACTCACCATACTTGTAATTTTGAGAGGCTAATTTTAATATATTGGCCGTGTAAAATAATTTTATACTCTCATTAAATTATATGCTTTTATTTATAAGATTTTTAAAATAATAAGTGGTTGAGTCAAATATTTTTGCTAATATAACAATGCATCAAATTAAATTCTAATTTTAATGTACTTAATACTTATGTAGTGAAAAATAAGAGTTTCATGAGTTATCGTTATCTTAAAAATGAAAGAGTATTTTTCATCTTAAACTTTTTTTAATAGGAATATAAATGTTAAAAGAAATTATACTATAATTTTTTTGGTACAATATATATATATATATATATATATATATATATCTTTCTATTAAAAACAACAATAAAGTCAAATATCTTTTCTCTACAAATATGTAAAATATACAAAATTGTACATCTGGCAACTGTTGTAGATTTTATCAGTGAAATAATTGAATGTCAACTTCACCTTTGAGGCAATGCTTTGGATCAAAATCTGTGGTGGGAGTCCTTGTTATGTTTTGTCTTTTCCTTTTCCTTTCTTTTTTTATTCCCTTTCTTCTTTATTTTTCCATTTTTTCTCAACTCTCTAATCATGCTTATTTCCCCTTTCATCATAACACACTTTATTTTATCTGTCTCGTTAGAACACATCATTTATATGAAGAAATATTGAACGATCCTAAAGTATTATGTAACTGTATTCACAATTAATAAAAAAATAATATTTTAGATAAAATTAAAAATTATTTAAAATACCATTTTCTTATCGATTGTGAATATGGTGATGTAATACTCAAAACCACCTAAAATTTTCTGCTTTATGCGGCATCACTGACCGAAACATACGGCGTCCCACAACCTTGCTATTATCATATCATTATGCTATTGCTGTCCACGTCTACGAGAGGCAAAAAGAATCTCGGCTGCATCTCCGCAACTAGCTCGAGTAATGCTACTCTGTCATAGTGACGAAAATTAATGGACAAATAAAAAAATTATATAAGAGTGTACCAAAAAGAAATAATGATAAAGGATGAATTCTAACCATTAAATGAAAATTTTCTTGAGTGAATATTTATTTTAATCTTTAAAATTATATGCATGTTTCATTTTACTTGTTGAAATAAAGAAATTAACAGCTTAATTTCTAAAATTGCATAAAAAAATTTAAATTAGTTCTTTTGATAATTCAAATCAAGCATCACACATTGAGGACTAACTTGATTACTTTTTTGCAACTTTAAGAACTATATAGTTAATTTATTAATTTTAGGGATTAAATAAAATATGTATATAACTTCAGGAACTAAAATAAACACTCGTTTTTTTTTCTAATTATATAGTGAGATAATGTCTGGATCGGCGTATGTGTAATTAATTCATTTTACTAATATAATTAAAAACAAATTATCTATATGAGAATTTATGATAACATTTCTTTTAATCTAACCTAAAATAATTAACATTATATTAATTCAAATATGTGATTACACGGGTTTATTCTAATTTTCAAACACATAATCATTCTTCTTAGTCAAATTTATAAGAATCCTAACCTTTATAGAACCTTAACTCTTCTTCCCCTAAATTTACAAATCCTATTGTTGATTTTTTTTTTTCAATTTCGATCAAAGCACTATTGCTAGGCACAACACCATCCCCATTGTGGAGAAGTGTGCCAAAGAATCAGAAAGGGAAAGAAAATTGTAGAGAAAGTTGAAGTTGGAAAATGAGAAGAAATGATCGTATATTGATTATGCAACAGTGTCGAGTTATATACAAAGGGGGTGTGTATTGATACACCCAGTAAGCTAAAATACAATAAGACTTCTCTTGTAACTAACTCTAACCAATTCTCAACTGACTCTAACGGTCTCCAACGACTACATTCTTTCCTGAGTTAATTGCTCACTCTCTGTTACCCCCCGCAAGTTGGTGGCTAGTATATGTCCAGCAAACCAAGCTTGGGAATGAAAGTAGGAAAGGAATGAGGTGGCAACACCTTGGTAAATATATCAGCACATTGATCAGAGCTGGAAACAGGGAGAAGCTGCATCAAACCAGCATTCATTTTCTCACGCATGATGTGACAATCGATATCAAGATGCTTGGTGAGCTTATGAAAAACTGGATTAGCTACTATATGGAGGGCACTTTGGCTATCACAAGAAAGAATGGCAGGTCTCGATGTCCATGTATGGAGGGGACACCAAATGGCCCCCAAATGTCAAAGTGCAACAATTCAAAGAGGCAGTTTGCTCTACTAGTGCTATTATTGAAAGGTAATCATTTTTGTCTAGCAAAATGACATATATCACAAGGTGTACAATTACTATATTTGACAAAAGGAAATTGTTTGCTAATTGATAAAAGTCTTTTGGATGATAAATGTCCTAACTTGTAATGCCACAAATCTGCATCAGGTATGATGGTAATATGAGATGTAGCAGGTTGAGATATGGAGTTCGAAGCACTAGTTCTAGTATGATCTGTCACCAAGTAATACAAGCCATCATCCTGCTTACCCAAACCAATCCTCTTCTGAGTTAACATATCCTGTATCAAACAGAAATCAGATGAAAAGGTTAATTGACAATTCAAGTTTGAGGTAAGACACAAGATGGATATCAAATTGAAATCGAATTATGGTAGATAGCGGACATTTGTAAGAATAAGGTTGTTTGAGAATATGACAGCACTTGAGATTTGTGCTAGGAGAAATTGATTGTTAGGTAACTTAACTTGAATTGGTCTAATCTTAGAACAATAAGAGAACCAATCTAAGGAGAAACAAATGTGATCTGAAGCTCATGAATCAAAGATCCAAGAGTTGGAAGACCTTGGCTTATGACAAGTTAAGATAAAACCATTACTTGAATCAGTTTGTGGAATTGAATGGGCATGAGAGACAACAGATTGATGTGGAGTGAGTACTGAGGACTTCTAATCTGAATTATGCAAGGCCATTAAGCTTCTGTATTGCTCTTGAGTGAGAACTGGACCTGATGGTTGTACACCTTCTTCCTTTTGTGGCTCAATTGATGCATCTTCATACTTCACATCTTCAACTGGATCTGTGAGTGCACTATTGGCAGAGGTTGAATTCTTGAACTTAAAATGTGGAGGGAAGCCATGCTTCCTATAGCAAACATGCATCGTATGTCCCATCTTGCCACAGTTTGTGCAGATCTTGTTAAAGTTAGCTCCTCTTCCTTTGCCATAGGTTTTGTTTCCTGCAGCTGCAGCATTGATCACTATCTTTGACTCGTCTTGATAATTGCCAGATACTTGCTTCTCCTGCTGCAGAATCTTTGAAAACACTTGATTCATACTAGGAAATAGCTCGATCTGCAGAATCTGGAGCTTGATTTGTGAGAATTTTTCCCCTAAACCATCGAGGAACTGAAGCATAAATTCTTGCTGCTTAGAAACTCGTGTACTCCTCATAGCTTCACATGTGCATTTTACTGGACAGACATAAGATGGAATCGATCTATAATTCTCCAATTCCTCCCAATATGCCTTCAATTCTGTGTGGTACTCTATCACGGACATAGCTCCTTGATTGTAGCAGTGAAATTCCTGCATCAGTTCTGCAATCTTCACCATGTCGCCTCTAGAGAAGCGTTCCTTGAGATCTTTCCACACATCTGAGGCCAACTCCAAAGCATCTACACTTCGAGCTATACCTGGTGATACTGAATGAATTAACCAATTGTGCACCATGTTGTTGCACCTCTCCCATGCATCGTACATTGGATCAAATTCTTCCGGCTTAGAAATTGCTCCATTTACAAACTTGAATTTATTCTTTGAAATCAAGGCACGTTTCATTGATCTGGCCCATCCATGGTAGTTGGAACCAGTGAAAATTAATTGGAGAAACCAAGATTTGATTCGGATTTTCATTAGGATGAAGAAAATAAGGATTCTAAGCTAAATCTATTTGGAGTTGATTTTGGATTTACACCATGGAATAAGAGCTTGCTCCTTGATTCACATTGCTTGCTGTAGCTGCGTTTTGGTGAGTGTTTCGAGCCATAACTAGGCTTTGGTACCATCAAAGAATCAGAAAGGGAAAGAAAATTGTAGAGAAAGTTGAAGTGGAAAAATGAGAAGAAATGTTTGTATATTGATTATGCAACAGCGGCGACTTATATACAAAGGGGGGTGTGTATTGATACACCCAATAAGCTAAAATACAATAAGACTTCTCCTATAACTAAATCTAACCAACTCTCAACTGACTCTAACGGTGTGGGAAAAAAGATCTAGAGAAGTCCACGATGGTGTGCAGTGCGTACAGAACCGCATGTGTGGCTTGTCTAAACAAATGCTTTGGTTTAATTTGGGTGTTGGGATATGAATTGAAAGCCCACAGAATTAAAATGTCGTTCATGTCTTTCAATGGAAAGGATTTATTGATAATGCTATCCAGGTACGTACAAAGGATTTACCGATAAGGATTGTCACTAAACAAATGCTTGGGTTTAATTTGGGTGTTGGGTTACTCGTTGCAGGATATTAATATTAGATAGCACTTTGTTTGAAATTCTAGGAAAAACCGATCAACTTTGGCTTCAACCGGGGCTTACTTCAACAACAAAGAAAACAAAAACCAGAAATATACAATACAATCCCAACTCTCCTCTAGCGGTATCTAGGGGTCGAATGGGTGGAGCTCCTTCTTTGAGTTCCCAATCTTCAATCTTCGTCCAAAGCTTTTCAATTCCCAGAATATCAACCCGTACATTAGGCTTCTCTTACTTCGCATTGGGAAATTTAAGGCTCTTGAATTTGGGGGAAAGAATTAGGGTTTTTAAGATTTTGGGTTAGGGTTCTTAATTTGAGATAAAATATTTATTTAAATATTTGGAAATTAGATTAACAAAATTGTTAGATATTTAGAATTGAGAAGTTTTTAATTTTTGGAAAAGATTTTCGGACAAAATTATAACAAAAAAATGTTTAAAAGGTTAAAATCTAAATCTTAAAGTATTGACATGTCATTGTTTAGATGGATAATTAATTATCACATGTTTAAATAGTATTGGGCTGCATACAAAAGATTTAAAACCTCTTCAAATTCAAGGAATGCCATAGAAGCCACCTTTATCTTTACTCTTTTTGTTTGATAACTAATATATATTTTTCTGTACTAGTTTATAGACAACAACTGTAACTCGAGTTTTTGTTTATAGAAAATTAGAGATGTCGTGCGAATCTAAGTACAGCTATGAAGCATTATTTATTATCAAATCACATGGACGTCATGAGGTTAAACTCCGCATGTCTGTTAAGCTCAAATGATATAACTAATATCATATTCGAAGCTGTGTAATGGTTTTCTTGCACCAAAAAAAAAAAAAAAAAAAGCTGTCATGGTTTTGAAAACATCTATAATTTCTTTCACTTCATAAGTGATACAAACGAACCTCGTGCATGTACAGCGAATCCTTAAAGTAGGTCATTCATAAAATTGAAATCAAGTTAATTTGTTTCTCTAAACCACTTTGGTCGGATGCAGCAAGAAAATAAGAAGAAAAAGAAATGAAAGAAAATAGAAAGAAAGAAAATGAAGGAAAAGATAAGTGATTTTTTTTTAGTGATTAGATAAATAGAAAATATGAGAGAAAATAAAAAGAAAGAAAATGAAAAACATATGAAATGACATATATATTCTTGATGTATAATAAAATATAAATATTGTCTTTTATTTAATTTTTTAATAACTTTTATAAATTACATAACGAAATAATATAATAGTATAAACTATCTAATTATGTAAACTATAAATATATTTTTATTTTAATAATTTATTAAAATAAAATTTTATAAATTATTCATTATAAAATATTATTTAATTATTAGTTTGTCATTGTTATAGAATTTAATAGTCATTGTCAATATTTTATTTTTATTATTCACTTTTCTCTCCACATCCATGAAGATAAGTTTGATGGTGGATTCCATATGCATTTTATTTCTCCCTTCACTATTGATGAACATGCAAGTGAGATGAAAAATATAAAATTGGTTGGTCTTCTCTCTGCTCAACTTCCATCATTTCAAGCAAAGGGATAAAGTATAACTATCACAATCTCCTATTATTGTACTCTAAAACAAAAATAAACATATTACCAGCATATCTCATAATGAGACTCATAAATTTAACCTCATTTTGCAGTCACACAATAAAAACAAACAATTTGTAAATTATAAGAGAAAAAGAAGGCCAAAAAAAAATAATAATAATAATCCAAAGAGACAGTACAGATCTCTAAATGTTGGCTGGTTTATGGACTACAGTATAGTTTGATATTGCTCTTTAAAGAGGTGCTTTAACTTATGAAAAGTATAAGTCAATTTTTCTGTTTAGTAAATTGAAAAGCTAAGATACTTTTGCTCTTAGCTTTTGAAAGTCAAAGAGTGCTTTCAGGAGCCCTTATGAGATATTTTTTGAAGTTAGTTTATGCTCTCTAAAATTTAAAAGACTAATATAATCTTACTCTATTTAATAATATTAAAAATAAAAATTATTTTTTTTAATATTTATAATTATTATAATCATTTTAAATATTAAGAGCAATTTTATCAAATGTTACTTTAATAGATTGCTCCTATAAATATTTAATACGGACATTTGTTTTGTTATAGACTTATAGCCAATTGGATCTTGGGATCTGCATTTAGCATTGTGGATAATTGACTCTGATCCTAGAATAGATAGTTTAATAATTTTAGTATTAATTACGTTTTACTTCATCAACTGATTGGGAGGATTTGTTGAGGGATGCGGCGGTTTTATTGTTTGCCTCGTCAACGCCATCTGAGTTTGAGCTCTGTCTTTATGTTAACATACGCAGATGATGTTAATTTTTCAGCACCTTCCATCTGTTCCTTGCTTAAATTGTAGTATCTAATTTATGTCACGTAGTGGGCAAACTGAAGAGTACACATCTATTAAGGCTTTAAACTGTTTTCTGTGCCTGAAAATATGAACTTGCTCTAGCACCTTAAGGAATTGCTGACTGATTGATAGCTTGCCCTGTATGCTTTTCATGAACTGACGTTTTCTTTGTTAACATTACATATATATCTTGCTTTAAGAGGCAGAGGAACTTACTGCATCATGTTAGAAGAGAACCTCCGACATCTATCCAGAAAGATCTTGGCATGTCTGTTATCCATCTCTTCAATTTTCCAAGAACCAAGGAGTGCTTGAATAATTAATTTTTGAAATTAATTTGATTTTTGGAATGATTATATAAAAATGGGATTTGAATTAATTTATATATCAATTTTTATATTTATAATATATTGGATTGTATTTGGAATAATTAAAAATAGAATTAATTTGATTTAAAAATCAAATTTTATATTTAAATATTTTAAAATTAATTTATAATTTTTATAGAATTTGATTTTTTTATATTTAAAATTTTGCCAAAATTAAAATTTTTTTATGGGAATTGAAAGAATACGATTGTTAAGAGGAAGTGCATGGCACAAGATTTCAATAACTAGAGACGATTTTCAAAAGGGAAATATTTTGTTAAACAAAAAGGGAACATCAAATAGTACAAATTAGGAGAATGAAAGACTTTTTAAATATAAATAATTTTAATTAAATCTCACATTATTAAAATCCACACCTTCTTTATAAATACAAAGTGTTCCATTTGATGCCCCAAAAATGAGTTTAAATAATTCAAATTAAGTACTAGTTTTCAAATATGCCCAAGTCACGTTGCAGCTAGCAATAGCGTGAATGGATTGTCTTCTTGATAGTTGATATAGACGACGACTTGGGATTGTTTTCACCGAAAATCATGGCGTGGAAGACAAATTTTATAGCAAAATGGCTGTGTAAAAGGAAGTTGCAGCGCGAATAACATAATCATAAAAATATTAGCAATATGAATGCAGGGCGGGGACGCCATCGCTTCTTGTAAGCTTCCTATCGTTGACTTACACGGCACTACCGTCCCGTGCACCCCAACAACAGGCCCTTATAAAACTTGGCATTCTGCTCCAGAGGTTGGCATTCAGATCACTGAATGGGTTCCTATTCATATCTGGTGTCTTTCATCCTCATCAATGGGTTGCTACTTTCACAGTTCAGCTGCTTGGGCGTTGCCTCGGAAGCTGTTTCTGAGCTATCGTCGCCAAAGCGTGCCTCGTATGGTTTCTCTAATTACAAGCTGAAGATGGATATAGCGCCTGACAGAGTCAACACGATTCCTCCTCCCCCAGCACCTATTCCCAACACTCCCGATCCCTTTGGCCATCCTCAGTTATCACGGCCATAGCCATGATCATGTTGAAAAGAGGCACATGAATAATTTTATATTCTAATAGAGATGTTTGCTATTGCTATTGTTGTTACTCCAAATAAATTGTTTACTTCTTATTAATCTAAAGGATGAATTGTATTGACCTCCTAAGGTTCAATATAATTACGCTCGGTACCCCTCTAATTCATTTTGATTAGTGCATTATTTATAGATAGAGGAATGCCAAATATAATTACATTAAATCTCAGGGAAGGTCAATATAATTCATCCTAATCTAGATATTGAGTTAATGTTGTGTCTGTGTGTGAAATGAATTATTTGATTCTTTATATTAACATCGAATCTACCATTAGCTTGTGCTACCGTTGCTACTCGCATGACAAAAGTAATGTCCTGCAAGACTTCTGCATATTATCAATATCATCCAATCGATTGGGTGTTCTTTGTTGTTTTTGTGAAACAGTTCTTCACACAGCAGGGTGTTGATCCTAGTATTATACTTCTTATTTACTGTAATCCATGGCTATACGGACTCAATACACACCCCCAATTTGAACCCGCACTCTAGTTAGCATAGAGAGAACTTGCGTGTGGCAACTGTAACTGAATTCTGAATGTTAATCTAAGGCAAGTCAATCACATCTAAAAAAGGGCTTGGATTGGAAAAAGACTAAAATTAATCTTTTGATCAAAGTCATCCAATTCTAGTAAAAGCCCATTATACAATCAAATTAATATTCTAGATGCCATCTTTTAATACCAAGCCCAAAAGTCCAATGCTAACATGCCTCTGATGCCAAGCCCAATGTTAAAATGGCACCAAAATGTCGATGCTGATTCAGCCAAAGCAAAAGGCGAGAATCGAGGACACCTTATTGTCGGGAACTGTTTTAGAGTCCATGACGGGCCATATACTATATCAAAACTAGGATAGCATAGCTAGCTTGATAAAATAAGTTATTTTTCTAATATCAACATTTCATACTTCATATAAAGGTATAATCAATTCTGAATCTCAAGCTTATTATTATTACTAGATAATACTTATATTCTAAATTTCTATCCAAAATATCTAGAATAATATAAAATATAACTTATAGAAGTAGACTCTGGAATCAAAAGCAATAGTATATATCCAAAATATTTTGGAAGCATACTAACAATCTTAGCCAATTGAACAAAATGCAACTAAACTCAATTAGTAACCGACAAATATGACAACATACAAAGGGTGAGTCACACAGATTCAGTGAGTGCATGTAAACCAAATGAACAGGAAGGAGATATCAAAATACACACAAAAACTTTTAAAACAAAAGAAAATAACTTAACAATAATGAAATCAATTCTATACTTTTTTCGATATCTTTACAACTAGAAACTCATAAATAAAACTCAACAGCCTTTGATATATCTTCTCAATATTTTTCATAAATCATTATTATCAACATAACATAAAATAAAATCTTCATCACTTAAATAAATACTCCATGAGGGTTCCATAGAAAAAATTAAATTATTTTGGGAGTAATCTTAACCTATTTAATCACAAGTTTCATGATATATCAAATTGGGGGCTTCGCCTCATCTGGTATAGTGTCATAATTAGGGTCCTCTTACCCTTTTTCTTAATTTATATTCTATGTGCATATTGGTTGTTATATCTCTTTTACTACGGCAAGCGACAATGCCATTATATTTCTTCGTTATAGCGAGCAGTAGTGCCATTATATCTCTTCACTACAACAAACGGTATTCTAACTTATAATCAATCATGACTTTCTCACACAACTTATATTAAAACATGACTTTCAGAACCATAACTTAATATCAATATAATTCCATTCTTGAACGTAACAACTCTTACAAGCATTTTGGTGCAAATATGAAATAAGATATAACAACATCATGGGTTTATAAAAATAATAAAGAAGGCTAGTAATAATTTTAAGTCCAATTATCAAGTCATAATTTAATTGTCATCTAAGAAGAAAAGGATAATTAATGCAAGAATTAACTAAATAAATTAGATAACATAAAATAAAATCAGTTGCTTAAATAAGTTAGTTTCTCCAATGCAAATAATTTTTAAAATAATACCACTAGGTAAATATCCACGCACTATAAAGAGAAATCAACTTAGTTGCTCTCCAATAGTTCTAAAAGGAGTAATTGACACAATTTCCAAGTAATCTGATCAACACAGACATTCTTGATAAGTTTAGACAACTTATTTGAAGATAATTTAACAATTAGTAAGTCTATTGAGCATAATCAATTTTTGAGCTCTAGGATTCCTAAGGATTAGAGTAAAATCAAAGTTAGACTTATCCACTAAAATCTATTAGGATTCAAGCTTCCAACTTACTATATTTCTACTCAAACTCCAAATATTTACTTATATACTATCTTATTACTACTCATTATCTCGATAGAAAAAAACTCTAAAATTTACCTATGAGAAGAATATTGAATATTAGGGACATACCTCAACCTTTAGAAGCTAATGGGTGTTAAGGATTTGATGACAAAAGGAAGAAGAATGGAGCTATTCATGGATTGATGGTGAAGAGGTAGGAAAAGAAAAAAGAAAAAAAAAACTAGAAGAAGGGAAAGAAAAAGGAACGGTAGAGAGGAGCAAAGGAGAAGGAGGGAAAAGAGGTTTTTGGTGTTGGAGGTCTCGAAGGATTGAACAGAATGATCACCCTTTCTCTTTTTTGTCGGTTGCAAAGTAAAATTACTAAAATGCCATCTATCTTTTTTATTTTTTGGGCAACATCACAATACCCCCCTTTAGAGTAAATTCATCCTCAAATTTAATTGGTGACTAATATTGTAGTAAAATATTGCAGAAGTTTTACATACTATCTTCCATGTTATTATAACATAGTAATGTGATAAATACTCTCTTCTGACGTAAATTTCTTATTGCGATTTGGCCGATATTTATTTTCATTTGCTCCTTACAACGTTAACTTGCTAACATAACTTCCATTTCTCTTATAACCATAACAAATTGTTTGCTTGTAAGGAGTTCCTGACTTTGAATTCTTCAAGTTTTAGTGAAAATTCTAGAACCTAAGAAGTATGTTTTCCTTCTTCATCTTTATCTAAACTCATGGAACTTTCTTTTTTTTGTAATTTTTTTTTTGTTATAACCCTTAAAGATATGTAGCTTGTCTTATCAACTTATCACGCCTCTACTTATTATCGTGCCATAAAATCTCATAAACATCTGCTCTATTGAGTGAGAATTCCTGCATGGAAACTTCAGTATTATTTTCTAACATTAGAAGCCTTGAAGAACTTCTAGTCTAGAATTTGCACAAAAGACCTAGAATTTTATTAAAACAACATATATGTCAAACATAAATACCTTTAGTATAGTTACACTAAGAAGTTCAATGTGATGTTTTACCGCATTACCCAACATATAGAGACATAGCTCTATGAAAAGCAAAACTCATTTAAATTAAGCTTTGTGTTCTTCACCCTGCAACATTTTACTCAATATAAAAAAAGAATATTAGTGTCATTAACTATGACAAACATAAGTAAATTAATGATTAAAAGTTCTTGTTGAGATTTTTATCATAACTTAAATGGGTCTCACAACCATAAACAAAAATCAACAGTGAAAAGTTTATATTTGCTCTTAGCATATTTACAGTCTATCTGTGCTACTTCAAGGGGTTCTCAATCTACCTGCAAGAATTTCAAGTCATTGGAATCATCCCATAATATATATTCGAATACATAATCCTAACCCATAACTATTATTGGGTATCCTTAAGCTAATATTTATTATCCTTAAATAACTCTTCAAATTGACCATTATGGTGGTTGTGTTTTTGAGGAAAAGGTTATAATACACAGGTTGTTATGAAGTTCCTTAACTTTCTCCATTTTTTACCTTTTTTTCCTCTCACATTTCACTACTTATTTAGTAAAACGTCACATCCATGACATAAGTCTATCTTCAAGCTTTAACTAATTAATCACCCATATTCTTAACATAAATTTGGAATTAAACGAGGGTCTTCAACACCCATGAAATATCATTTCAAGATAGCCATACTCTTGAAGCCTAAGCATATGTATTACTCTTCATCATTTACCTTGTATAATCTGCGTGGGATGTTTTTTTTTTTTAATACAATGACTAACCAAGACCCATAGTTTTTTCTTTCTTTCTTTCTTTCTTTATTTATTTATAGACAACACCCTTTTATTTAGTCATCTAATTAATGGCTAAACAACAAGTTCTCATCCTCTTATAGCAATCGCATTTATTTATTTCTTTATAGCTAACCTGACTCCTAGTGTTGGATTTAATCCTCCCCAAAGGATTACAACAACAGAACTATGAGCTCCTTTTTCATTTCCTTGCTCCTCAATCAACATGTCTACCTTCACTAATTCAAATTTCAAAATTTCTCTGTCTAAATTATGGACATATTGACGTTCTTTATCATGAAGGTTTCACTATTATATTATGTTACGAGATGACCATTTTTCCTTAATCTGCAATTTTACTAGGAAAATAGTCTCGCATTCTAACACTAGAAGTCTAGAACTATGTTATTCCTTTTTTTTTTTTTTTTTTCGGAACATGACATTAGCTTTGAATTTAGGTTTGCAATTTCTTAACTAGACCAGTATTTTACATAATTTGATTCTAAATCATCCTAATGCCTTGGATTAATAAGAATCATTCCCACTTAAACAATGCAACGATAGTGCAAAAGAAAAGAACCATAATTTTCCAATTATGAATAGCTTCCAACTTATCTGACTCAAATATAATTTTTTTTACTTTTATTTTTATTTCTTTATGTGCTCACCAAAATTTGTTCTCTTCTATAGAACCAACAATGCTGTAAAAAGTAATTCTGGGGGCTACTACTCAAACAAGATATTTGCTTAAGCAGTTACGCAAAGCACAAATATACTTATCTCGCTTGTTTTCTTATTATTTTTTTTCCAGCAAATATCCATGCAAGTCGATCAATAATAAACTTTAATTCTCTAGGTTTACATATAAACTAATGAGATTACATATCATATCATTAAGCTTGTTTTGATATTAGTTCAATCTTTGATTTGACATTTCCGACATGACATATCAATGACATTCCTGTATAAAAAGCTTTCTTCCAAGATAATGTTAAAATTCTAAAACTGTTTCAATTTGGATATCTGTATCCTTACAACCTTGTATCAGGATTTAAACACCAAAGAGTATGGTCTTTATTTTGCCATACCTTCACATGCTACTTAAATTAGCAAAACAAAGTATTTCATGTCAAGTTACTGACTACTTATGTTTCAATAGTACAATATGTTACATTCTAATTCAATAATTTAATATATAGCACACATAAAATTGTCATGACTGACATTTATTCGAATATTTTTCAAAGATAATAATACATCTAGCTGGCATGCACCAAATTAGGAACCAAATAGGTAGAGGAGTATCTTTCCCAACTTTCAAATTAAATTAAAGAGGCATATGACAAGAACATTCAAGGAATCCAATAAACAAAACAAAACAAAACTAACACTACATCACTAGACACACGATTCCAAGATAAATGGGTTATAATAGCTCCCTGCCTATAAGTTGTGTCCAGGTACACAAGCTACAAGCAAATTTCTATTACTACCCACGTCTACTGCAAATAGGATCTACAATCTATACTTTGATACCAACTTTGTCATGACCCGTCTTAGGGTCCATGACCGACACACTATATCAGAATTAGTATAGCCTAGCTAGTTTGACAAGATAAGCTATTTTTCTAATATCAACATTTCATATAAAGACATAATCAACTCTAAACCTCAAGCTCATTATCATTACTAGATAATGCATATATTCTAAATTTCTATTCGAAATATCTAGAATAATATAAAATATAACCTACTGTTGTAGGCTCTAGAATTAGAAGTAATAGTATACATCTAAAATATTTTGGAAGCATACTAACAATATCAGCCAATTGAGCGAGACGCAACCAAACTCAATTAGTAACCTACAAATGTGATAACATATAAATGGTGAGTCACACAGACTTGATGAGGGTATATAAACCAAGTGGACAAGAAGAAGAAATCAAAATATGCACAAACTTTTAAAACAAAAGAAAATAACTTAACAATAATGCAATCAATTCTATACCTTTTCTGATATCTTTACAACTAGCACTACTGGAATTTATTGAAATAGTGATCGATTTAATGATCGAAAAATTTCAGTCGCTAACACATAGAATTAGCGACCGATATGCGATACTAGAGGGATACTTTGTATAGGAAAAAATTAGTTGCTAAATCAGTCACTAAAATATTTAGTGACCAATTTTTGCGTAACAAGAGTTTCCTTTACTATATATATAAATCGGTCACTAAAATGGTTTCTAATTATTCAGTTAAAGACCGATTTTGTTAATCAAGACATGTCTCTACCATTGACAAATTGGTCACTAAAGCAGTCTCTAATTGAAAAATTAGAGACCGATTTAGTGAACGATTTATATATGGTAGAGAAAACTCTCGTTACGTATAATCGGTCACTAAATTAGTCTCTAATTGCAAAGAGTTTGCTTTACCTATATAAATCTGTCACTAAATAAGTCACTAAATCGATCTCTAATTTTTCAATTAGAGACCGATTTTGTTAATCAAGGCATGCCTCTATCATTGACAAATCAGTCACTAAATGGATCTCTAATTTTAAATCGGTCTTTGATTTTTCAAACAGAGATCGATTTAGTAACCGATTATGCATTACAAAGAGTTTGCTTTACCCATATAAATCGGTGATTAAATCGGTCTCTAATTGAATAGTTAGAGACCAATTTACTAGCTGATTATGCAAAACAAAGAGTTGCCTCTACCTATAGAAATCGGTCATTAAAGAGGTCTTTAATTATTCAGATAGAGACCGATTTAGTGATCGAATTTTCAGTCATTAAATTTTAAACTTTCCCAAAAAATAACCCTAAGTTACTATAGTCCAATTCCCTGACATTTTCATCTTCCCTCTTCCTTTTTTCATCTTCTTTTCCCTCCTATCTTTCCCCCTTCCCTTCTACCTTTCCCCTTCCCTGTAGACGCTGTCCAGCAGCCACATGTCGTCCATCTAAGCTGTTGCATCATTTGTCTGCCATGGCATCGTCCATCCATCATTTGTGTAGGGGAAAAGCATTCCATCAATTGCAGTTTGTCGTCCAAGTCGCTATGCCGTTGTTGTACTTTTCAGCGACTCCAGCTCACATCGCCGTTGCATGTCTTGCTGCATGTTGAAGTGGAAGCGCTTGAAGTGGGGGTCAAGGAAGCACTTGAATAGGACGTAGGTTTGAAAGGCCTGCATCTTTTGTTTCTTCTGTGCTTCTTTCTCAGCCTTTAGACTTTTGTTTTGCTGCCTGAAAGGCCTACATTTTTTGTTTCTTCCGTGCTTCTTTCTCAGCCTATTATTATTGCAAATGAAACAGAATTTATAAGCTATCTAAGAAGTCCTATGTTGATTAATTTGAGTTTAGTTTAGGAAAATGGGCACCCATAGAGGGTTTATCCTTGGTAATGGGCATATGGCTAAAGTGGCCTAACGATTGGGTTTAATGGGGGTTGCCAATAGTGTGGGACCTTTTGTTTTTGCTATGATAGACCATTCAGTAGATTTTGGTGTTTTGTGCTACAGATTTTGGAGTCTTCTTTCTGTATTACTTGATGTTTTGAAAAACAAACCATTTTGCTAAATATATGGTGAAAACTATAATACTATTATTAGTTTTAAAGTGTGTTTTATCAACTTATTTTGTAATTTATATTTAGAATTTTATGGAAAGCTTTTGAAAAATTAAAATTCTCCAAACATCAATAAAAAACCAATCAGACATTTAAGCATGTTGATCCTAAGAAAAAAAAAAGGCCAGTAAATTATATTATAGATTTATGATTTGTTATTCACGTCATTATATTATGCACTAATAATACTTACAAATTAACCACATCATTGCACCAGCTTAACTAACAAATATTTTACCTTGGACATACTAGATTTGTATTTCACTTTTGTTCTCATGCTCTGCTTCGCGTTCAAGCTCTCTTTGCCTAGCATCAAGATTCTTCTTTAAATAATACTACAAATTTTGAAAATTCAAACATGTTAGAAACCTATAGTATGCCCAGAAATTTGGGATCCTTATACTAAAATTTTGCATATTGTATGCCAAGAATTCAAACATACGAATGATTATATTCAAGAAGCCACTGTAAATTCGTAGACAATTTCAACATTTCCATAGCAGTAAGTCTGCTATCTGAACCCTCCGGATGATCCCAAAATAAGCAAATGGACTTTCCTATCAAATGGACTGCCGCATTATAATAGTTCTATAGTTATATTATTATTTAATTTTTATTTTTTTCTTTAAGAAAAAGAATTCCTTCTTAGTATGTATACATATATGATTCTCAAATTTTATACATATACATGTAACAATCCTATTATTTCATATTTTAGATAAAATTCGATACTTTTTATACATATACATGTAACAATCCTATTTGAATTTGGGTGTATGGTTGCTCGAGAATTTCTATAGTCGTGACTTGAGAGTGATGGGAACTAATTGGGTAGTTTTCGTAGTTCGAATACAAGTGTGAATGTGGTCAAGTTCGAGCCATTGAAAGTGATAAAAAGCATGGGGAAAGAGATTTCTACATTAATTACATGTAGTTTGTTTACTAGTAAAAGAAAGAACATGAGAACTATTAATAGGAATTGCTGATGTTTGGAGGTTACATGAATCTTTAATAATCAAAACTAATTGGAAGTCTCAAGAATTCTTGTCTTTTAAAAAATGTTTGAAACTAGTCTGTTTCAGTCTTCTTAAAGATAATATTTGAATTTGGTTGTATTCTTTTTATTAGGAATAACAACCTTGACTCCAGGGGAGGCAAGCCGCTGTACCTCCTTGCTTTCTTGTGGGGAAGTTTCCTTCTTATTTTTGTTGAGTTTCCTATTCATTTCTCTTTTCTCTTTTTTTGTTTGTTATTAAAAGTTTATGTTTTGGCCATTTTTCCTCAAATTCATTTGATTTAGATATCTTCAGTTTCCACTGGATAGGGATTGTTGGTTAAGAGTGGAGTTAAAGTGAAAGATCTATTGAGCAGGTACAATTTTCATTTTGGTGGGTTTTATCTTTGTGCTTATTGAAATAAAAGTATTGTTCCCATGTAGGTTGCTACATTTATAGTTTTGGTTTTCTTGTGTTGGTTTGATGTGTTATTATTCTTGATTTGATTTTGTTTTCTCTTGTTTATTTTTAGTGATTAGACATGAAACAAGTGATCTAATTGAAAACATTATCAAAATTATGGTTATTTTCTCGTGTAAGTTTTGATTTACCTCATGTTAAAATTTTAAAAATATAAAAATGTAATTCATATTTATTAAAAAATATGTGGCTTTATTAAAAATATGCTCATGAAAGCTCATGCCAAGCAGACCAGGTCAAGATGGCTAGGAGAACTTGTGTAGAATAGACTTTACAAGCATTGGGCAAGTGAGACCTTTAAGAATAAGAGTACTCAGGCAAAATTAAATCGAGCATCTGATTATGGGGGATTTCGAGGTTCTCTTCATACCGGTGGCTCGATTACCATTGCATAGAGCAAATCTGGTTAAGTTTTCAAATAACTTATTTTTTTTCTTTTTTCCAATCAAATAGTGCATTATTGTGTTGACATATTGTTTTTATATTAAGTTAGTACATTATTAATTTATATTATTATTACATTTGTAGATGAAATTGTATAGGCGAGTTTCTACACCATCAGAGTTGTTTTGCCATACATATAGACGTAAGGATCATACCTGGCTGGATAGGAAATCAGAATATATAGATGTAAGCAACTTCTAATTTGTTTAACTTCTATTGCATATGTATCTATTGTGTTAGAATATAATGTATAGCTACTTATTGTGTTAAATTATAATGTATGCTCTAGTAATATGTATGTTGATGTCATATTGGTATTGATAGGTTGAATTTACACGTGCCACGGATGAGGCAACCCAAAGGCATTTGAGGAAGGAAGTTCTAAGCCTAGTGAGTTAGATGTATAGCATGACATTACTAGAATTAAAAAAGGGAGAATTTATGGTCATGGCTTGGAGTCTACTGTGGTTGATAGAAGACCTTATTACCACGGTTCTAGCTCTCAATCAATTGGGTAGGTGTGAAGAATGGAGCACGAAGAATTGCTGAAAGAAATGCAAGATGAAAACAATGCAATTATGGCAAGGTTGGAGAGCATTGAGAGTTAAGTTCAATTTAATAACAAGTTGCTACAAGAAGTGATGAAGCGGATGAATTTTCAGCTTCCAAAGTTTCAACCACTGATAGGAGACACAAATCAGAGGGAGGAGGAGCATGATGAGGAGGAAGAGGGAGATAAAGAGGAGGACTCGAGTCACCCAAGAACTAGAGAGGGACTAAGAGTAGGACTAGTTATTTAGACTTGAGTAGCACTAGTTATTAAGATTTGAATGGAATTAGTTATTAAAACTTGAATAGGATTAGATATTATCTATCTTTCAATTTTGTAATTTAATGAATATTATTTGTTTGTATGATATTATATACTTGTTTAGTATTAGGAGTTTATTTGGTTGGATAGATATACAAAATTTATGTCTCTTTGGTGCTTAAATTATCTGAATTTTAGGTGCTTAAAATTAGGAATTCAAAAGATGCAAAATCATTCATTTTAACATTATCAGGCATTAGCAACCGATTTAGTGACCGAAATTGATACCAGCTAGCATTCAAAAACCTTAGTCATGACATTAGAGACTACTTTAGTGATCTATTTAGTGACTATAAAATTTTTAGTCACAAATTATAGACTGATTTAGTGACCAATTTAGCAACTGAAATATCAGTCACAAAATTAGAGACCGAATTAGTGACTAATCGGTTTGGTTACAAATTAGCGACCGATTTAGAGACCGAAAAATCGGTCTCTAACTTTGTGACCGATTTATCGGTCGCTAACTCTTCACCAGACCACTAATCAAAATTGGTTGCAGGAGCTTTCAAATCGATTGCTAAATCGGTTTTTATTTCGGTCGCTAAAAAATTTAGCTATCATTGTTTTAGAGACTGAATTTTTGGTCACTAAATTAGTCGCTATCAGGTTTAGCGGCCGAATAAAGAAAATCGGTTGCTATTTTCTGATTTTCTTGTATTGTAGAAACTCATTCATATGTCTCCTTCATAAATAGAAACTCATAGATAAAATTCAACAGACCTCAATATGCCTTCTCAATGCTTTTCATAAATCATTGTTCTTAACATAACATAAAACAAAATCTTTATCACTTAAATAAATGCTCCATGAGGGTTGCATAGAAAGAACTAAATCATTTGGGGAGTAATCTCAACCCATTTAATCACAAGTTTCGTGAGATATCAAACTAGGGGCTTCGCCTCACCTAGTATTGTCTCATAATTAGGGTCCTCTCACCCTTCTTCTTAATTTATATTCTTGTGCACATAGATTGTTATATTTCTTGGCTACAGCAAGCAGTGTTCTAACTTATAACTTATCATGACTTTCTCACACAACTTATATTAAACCATGACTTTTAGAACCAGAACTCGATATCAATATAATTCCATTTTTGAAGGTAACAACTCTTACAAGCATTTTGGTACAAATATGAAATAAGATACAATAATATCATGGGGTTTTTAAAATTATAAGGAAGGCTAGTAATAATTTTAAAGCCAATCATCAAGTCATAATTTAATTGTCATCTAAGAAGAAAAGGATAATTAGGGCAAAAATTAACTAAATAAATTAAATAATATAAAATAAAATCAGTTCCTTAAATAAGTTAGTTTCTCCCATGTGAATAATTTTTAAAATAATACTATTAAATAAATATCCACTCACTATAAAAAGGAATTAACTCAACTGCTCTTCAATAACTCCAAAAGGAGTAATTGACACAATTTTCAAGAAATCTGACCAACACAAACACTCTTGACAAGTTTAGGTAATTTATTTAAAGATAATTTAACAATTATTAAGTCTATTGAGTAAAATCCCCAATTTTTGAGCTCTAGGATTTCTAAGGATTAGAGTAAAATCAAAGTTAGACTTACCCACTAAAATTTATTAGTATTCAAGTTTCTAACTCGCTATATTTCTACTCAAACTCCAAATATTTACTTATATTCATATACTATTTTATTACTACTCATTATCTTGAGAAAAAAAACTCTAAAGTTTATCCATAAGAAGAATATTGAATATTAGAGACATACCTCAACCTTTAGAAGCTAATGGATGTTAAGGATTTGATGACAAAAGGAAGAAGAATGGAGCTCTTCATGGTTTGATGGTGAAGAGGTAGGAAAAGGAAAAAAAAAAAAAAATGGAAGAAGGGAAAGAAAAAGCAACAGAGAAGAGGAATAAAGGAGAAGGAGGAAAAAGAGGTTTTTGGTGTTGGGGGGTCTCGAAGATCGAAAAGAATGGCCCCTTCTTTCTCTCTTTTTTTTTGGGGTTAATTATAGTTTATTTACTGTATTATAGGTCATGTGCATTTTACCTTCAACATTTTTAAAATGTGCAACTCGATACTCTGTATTTTCACAATGTGCACTTTGACTCCTTTTATTAATTTTTTCATCAATTATGAACAAAAACACAGGATATTAACTTGCACATTTTAAAAAGTTTAAGGGATCAATTCACACACGATCCAAAAATTCAATAGATTTTAGTGCATTTATTTGGAGACAAAAGATATATTATAAAAATATAAGGTGTCAAATTATATATTTTTAAAATATTAAAAATAAAATATACATAACTTATAATACAGAAAAATAAAATATAATTAACCCTTTTTTTCAGGAGGGAGCGCGGCAGCGTCACAATTCTCATCCCAAAAATAATAAAGGGGTTGGAGGAGAGTATTTCATTTGGAATTCTGATGTTAGGTAACAACAGCTTAATAATGACCATTATTAATTATTATCGTTGGAGGTTGTGTACTTATGGCATGATTAAGAAATTACATAATTATGGCAATTAAGTTTGTCCATTCATTAATGTATTCGTGGGCGAAAAAACAAAAGAATATATTCAGTATTTATTTTGCTTATCACGAAATTATTATCTAGAGAATTTGATTACATCGATGTGATACCTTGTCGGCAGTTGTTTTGACATTTGGATTGATGATAAGTTCTAGTGTAAATGGCTGCTTATAGCTTTTTAAGTGTTCTGAAAAAAAAAATTTAATATTTAACACCTTAATAATTATATTAAAAAATAAAATTAAAATAAAAGATAATAATGATTTAAAAAACTTAAAGTGATAAACATTAAATAATTCAAAACAAAAGTTTTCATGACTGCTGCCTGCTAGCCTGGTACATACATGCAATTTGGCTTACGTCTCAACCTTCCTGAGGACTGTTCTGCCACATGGCTTGCCAGGGTGTAATGCATGGAACAGTCAAAATTTGTACCACGGGTTCAGGATTTATGTAAGGCACAAACACTCTAAAATTTTTCTTGACTGAATATAATTATACACGGGACAGCCCTTTTTTCCTGTCATATCAACGAGACATCCTTAAGAGACCTTACCTGCAAAATAAATGACATGAAACAAATTATTCTATATGTACAAAATGCATATAAAACAAGCCGTAACCAGGATACCACGCCACTTGCCATTTATGCCACTAATTAAATTGTTATGTGTGGCTTGAATAAGAATTAGTATTATTAGTAAAAGATTACAATTTGTAAAATATTTAATGGTTTAGTTAATGTAAACGATTTATATGGATGGTTAAGAATAAAAACCTTTTTTTATCTATAATTGTTGAGTTTGTCTTTTAGTATATATAAATGCAAAGGAGTTGTAACATTCAATTCAATAAATTCATATAGAATTTTTTTTTGTAATTTTATTCTTTTTTATTATAGAAATTCTTCTTTGATATTGCATAGTATAAATTTTCTTTCGTTAAAGGCTATTTTCACAACAAATCGGCATCAGAGCCATGGCATCTACAAAGTTTGATGTTGAGAAATTTACGGGCAAAAATAACTTCAACCTGCAGCACGTGAAGATGCTCGCTCTCCTTATCCAACAAGAATGTGAGTTGGCATTGGAAGAAGAAGCAAAGTTGCCAGCCGATCTGACATCTGTACAGAAGAAGGCGATAATGAAAAAGGCACATAGTGCAATATTATTATCACTAAGTGATGAAGTTTTAGGAGAAGTCTCTAGAGAAAAAGACAACCAACAAGCTTTGGGCAAAGCTTGAAAGTCGATACATGACAAAGTCTCTTCAGAATCATCTCTGCCTAAAGAAACAATTATATATCATGCAAATGCACGAAGGTGAGTCTATTTATCAACATATTGATAATTTCAACCAAATTGTTCTTAATTTAAAAAATATTGATGTTGCGATTGATGACGAGGACCAAGCTGTTCTTCTTCTTATTTCTTTGCCAAGAACTTATGACAATTTTGTAGACACAATAATTTTCGATAGGAGTTCACTGTTCATGGAGGAAGTGAAAACAACCTTACAGTCTTGGGGATTGAAAAGGAGAATTACCGATTCATATGGTGGTACTAACTTAGGCGAGGGCCTAATGGTAAGACGAAGAATGGAGGAAAGGAAGAAGAGTTTCCTACAAAGCCGGTCTAAGTCACACAATAAAAATAGAAACAATAACATATGTCATAACTGTCATAGAGAAGGGCACTGGAAGAAAAACTGCCCAGAGCTCAAGAAAATCAAAACGAGTACTTTAGAGTTTGGGGGAGTAGTCGTGGCCTCAAAAGAATCAGATGGTGGAAATGTTCTTTTTATCTCATCTAATGTCAATGATGATGATTGGATTCTTGATTCAACATGTACTTTCCACATGATGCTAATAGAAATTGGGTTGTCACATTTCAAGAGATTGATTATGGCAAAGTTTTGATGGGGAATGATGGTGCTTGTAGCATACTTGGTAAAGATACAATGAAAATCAAGATAATTGATGGTATTGTGAGAACATTAACCGATATAAGGTATGTGCCTGAACTCTGCAAGAATCTAATTTCTTTGTGCACTTTAGACTCTCTTGCTTGTATATACCGAGCTGAAGTTAGAGTCTTAAGAGTTTCTAGAGGTGCCTTAACGATTATAAGGAGAAAGTTGAAGGATGGACTATATATCTTGCAAGGCACCACGGTGGTAGGTGCAGTCACAATTTCTTCTATCTCAAATCTTGACCAAACTCGTTTGTGGCATACAAGGTTAGGTCATATGAGTGAGCGTGGAATGGATGAGCATAGTAAGAGAGGCTTGTTTGGTGGACATCAAATTGGGAAGTTAGATTTTTGCGAGCATTGTGTTTATGCAAAACAATGTAGAGTAAAATTTAGTATTGGAGTTCACAGAATGTAAGGGACTCTTGATTATATCCATTCAAACTTATAGGGCCCGTCAAGTGTTCCTTCTCACGGTGGAGCTAGGTACATGTTAACTTTCATTGATGATTATTCATGGAAAGTTTGGATTTATGTATTGAAATAGAAGAGCAATGTATTCTTCAAGTTCAAGCAATGGAAATCTCTAGTGGAGAAACAGGCTCAAAAAAAGGTAAAACGACTCAGAACAGACAATGGGTTAGAATTTTCGAGTTAAATGAGTTCTATGCAAATGAAGGAATAGCTCGCCATAGAATCATAAGACATACGCCATAGCAAAATGGAGTGGCAAATGAATGAATAGGACATTGCTTGAGAGAGCTCGTTGCATGCTCTCAAATGCAGGCTTGTCTAAGCAATTTTGGGTAGAGGCAATTAATACTGCATATTATTTAGTCAACAGATCTCCTTCTACAGCTATTGATTGTATGACTCTAGAAGAAATATGGTCAGGCTCTACAGCAAATTATTCAATTTTGCATGTATTTGGGCGTCCAGCTTATGCTCATGTTAATGAAGGGAAGCTAAAGCCAAGAGCCAAGAAATGCATATTTTTTGGGTTATCAAGATAGTGTAAAAGGGTATAGGCTGTGGGACCCTAAGGAATCAAAGCTCGTGATTAGTAAAGACATGATCTTTGATGTGACAGCTATACTTAACCCCAGACCACACAAGGATTGTGATAATAAAGTTGAAATTCATGGTGCTAGCAAAAAGGTGGAGCTTGAAATTGAGACTCTTAAATAGAAACCAGAGAAAATACATGAAGAGGTCACATCAACAGAATCTAAGTATTCATTAGCTAGAGATAGACCAAGAAGACAAATTAGGCCACATCAAAGGTATGATGATTTTGTTGCTTTTGCACTCAACATGGCAGAAAGTATTGATGAACAGGAACTTAGTTCATTCCATGAGGCAGTTAATTATGATGAAGCATCACAGTGGATTGGTGCCATAAAAGAAGAGTTTAAATCCCTCCACAAGAATCAAACTTGGGAGCTTGTTGAGAAAGCAGTTGATCAGAAGATTGTGGGTTGCAAATGTATATTCAAGAAGAAAGATAGAATAAGGTTCAAAGCAAGACTTGTAGCAAAAAGCTTTACACAAAGACAAGGTATTGACTTTAATGAAGTTTTTTCCCTTGTTGTGAAGCATAGTTCCATTTAGTGCTTTTTCCTTTGGTGTCTCTACATGACTTGGAGTTAGAATAGCTACATGTGAAGACAACCTTTCTCCATGGTGATTTGGAGGAAAGAATTTACATGCAACAACAAAAGGGGTTTGTTATAACAGGAAAGAAGACCATGTGTGTCTATTAAAGAAATCTTTGTATGGCTTGAAGCAATCACCAAGGCAATGGTATAAATGATTTGACTCCTTTATGTTTAACATTGAATATATATGAAGTGAATATGATAGCTGTAGTTATCATAGAAAACTATTTGATGGTTCCTACATTTATTTGCTTCTTTATGTTGATGATATGCTAATTGCATGCAAGTATCCAACTGAGATCAACAAGGTGAAGGCACAGTTAAGTGGTGAATTTGAGATGAAGGATTTCGGTCCAGCAAAAAGAATTCTTGGTATGGAGATCATACGAGATCGAAAAGTTGGAAGGTTGTGTTTATCTCAAAAGAGCTATATTAAGAAAGAGCTATAGAGATTTGAATGCAAAATACAAAAGCAGTTAGTACACCTTTTGCAGCTCATTTCAAGTTATATGCAAAAATGTCACCACAAACAGAAGAGGAAGAGGAGTTCATGTCTCGAGTGCCTTATTCTAATGCTGTTGGAAGTTTGATATATGCCATGGTTTGCACTAGACCAGATATCGCACATGCAGTGAGTGTTGTTAGTTGTTATATGGCTAATCTAGGGGAAGCTCATTGGCATGCTGTGAAGTGGATTCTTAGGTATTTGAAGGGTTCGACTGCCATTGGTTTAGTGTTTGGTAGAGGAACAAATGGAGTTATTGGTCATGTCACTGGATTTTGTGATTCAAATTATGTAGGTGATCTTGGTCGTAGGAGGTCCTTAATTGGTTATATTTTCACTCTCGGAGGTAGTGCTATCAGTCGGCATGCGTTTATAGTCCATCGTTGCCTTGTCTACTACAGAGGCAGAGTATATAGCAGTGAAAGAAGCTTTATGGCTTAAAGGTCTTGTTGGTAATCTTGGCGTAAGTCAAAAGGACATTGCGGTATTTTGTGATAGTCAGAGCACAGTTCACTTAACCAAGAACCAAGTGTATCACAAAAGGACAAAGCATATTGATGTCAGGATGCATTTCATTCGTGATGTCACAACACGAGGTGATCTGTTGGTAGAGAAGATTGCTACTTCTAACAATACAGCAGACATAATGACAAAAGCTCTTCCATCAGTAAAGTTCAAACATTGTTTAGACTTAGTTGATATTACAAGTGCTGCTTAACATTAAAACTAGTGGAGCAACATAGATAGAAGGTGGAAGCAAAATGGTTTAAGAAATTCAAACCAAGGTAAAGATTTGTTATATGTGGCTTCAATAAGAATTAATATTATTAGTAAAAGATTAAAAACCATAAAATATTTAATGGTTTAGTTAATGTAAACCATTCATATGGATGGTTAAGGATGAAAACCTTTCTTTACCTACAATTATTTAGCTTGTCTTCCAGTATATATAGGTGCAAAGGAGTTGTAACATTCAATTCAATAAAATATAAGGATTTAATCCTTTGAAGAGAAGAGATTTATGAGAGATAAGAATTCATAGAAAATTTTTCTTTGTAATTTTGTTCTTTTCTCATTATATAGATTCTTCTTTGATATTGTATAGTATAAATTTTCTTTCGTCAAAGACTATTTTCACAACATAAATAATAAGAAATTTTAAGTTACTGCTGGAGAAATTTCTTTCTAGCCTTTGTATTATTTTAGTTACGTAGTTTAGGTTGGCTATCATTATTTTCTACTTTAATTATATATATTTTTATAACTGAGATAAAACATTCAATGATAACTGACATCACTAGGCGTAGTATCGTGGAGCAAGACTCGTGATAACTCTTTGCTGTGTACTACCTCAATAATTCAGAACAGGACTAAGGAATTTCTTTTCATAAAATATTCAGTTGAAAACGTGGAGCATAGCATGATAGCAACTCCCTTAGCCCACATTATCCCTACAAATAAAAATTTAGAAATAAAGAAAAAAAGAAAGAAAGAAAGTGGTGGTATATGAAAGCAGAGTTTGGCGAAAGAACTAGCTAGCAGAACCATCCTCGGACAGAGTAAGAAGCTCTTCCAAATACTCTGCCCCTAAATCCTCCAACACCACCACATTATTTTCCGACCTCATCACCTCTTTATTCTTCAGTTTCATCTTCTTGTTCTCCATTTTCCTCTTCATGGAGTGCCTCTTCTTCAACTCCAAAACCGGAGAGCACCCTTCCTTGAAACCGTAGTGCATGTTCTGGAGCGACTGGTAAACCATCTCGGGTGGGAAGTTCAAGACAGCCATTGATCCTCGCATTGCTAATGCAGCTTGGTCGTAAGCCAAAGCAGCAGCTTCAGCGGTGTCAAAGGTTCCCAACCAAACCCTCGCACCGTTCCTTGTAGAGTCCCTTATCTCTGCAGCGTACTTCCCCCATGGCCTCCTTCTGACCCCTCTGTAAGAAACTTGTGGCATCATGCTGTTTGAGCTCTCCTCTTCATCTCTTGAATGAGTTGATGATGATGACGTTGCTGCTTGAACGGATTCTGCACCAGCCTGCGCCAGAACTTCGTAAAGAAGCATTTCCTGAGAGTCATCTTCGTTGAAGGGAAGGGATTGGGTATGTGATGTATTGAGTGAGCATGACTCAATAGGGAATTCAAAGTTTGGGTATGGAACAGGGAATGATGAATCCATTCCCTGAAAAATAGTGGAATTTGTTGTGAGGGCTTGGAAGCTGATAGAATGACTAGAGGTTTGGTTGTTGTGTTTTCTGTGATGTTTCTGGAATAGTTTGGTGTGCTTAATTATATAGGCGAGGCTGTACACTAGTGAAGGACAAACAATGATTTGGACAGTAGATGAAGTAAGGTAGGATTGCATGAATGTATTGCAACTTGCAATTGTGCTAAGGCTTGGAAGATGTGGTGGTTAATGGGACCCAAATTAAAGATGAGGTTGATACACGTGAGTCAAAGAACTTGAGGCCAAGGCGGCCAGTGTGAGTGGGGGTTCATTCAACATTACTTGACCATCAAACTTGTGTGCTCATTTTGGAAGCATATAGGTTAATGTCTGCTTTCCAGTTGGCACCATGCCACTCATTGCCCCTTTTTTTTTTTTCTCTCTCTCTTTTTTTAGTGACAATAGAATAGATTGAGAGTGGTAATGTGTTTGTTGTCTATTCTCAGGAATTAATGTTAGAATTGCTCTAGTTATAGATGTAGTAATGCGGAATGTTTACGTATCATGCTTCAGCCAGACAATAAATAAACTTTGCCGTCATCGTATAGGATGCATTGCCATTTCGTGGGATGAAGGCTTTGCGATTCACCCTCCAATGCACCTTGAACCTTATTTCATCTTCTTTGAATTTGAGATGTTCATCTTGAAATAGGAATTTGAGAAATTGCTTTAAAAATGTCAGAGCTTAGAATCACTTAAGCGCTCAACGCAAAGAAATTTGGTTTTATTTTCTGGTTAGTTATACGATACTTCCTCCGTTTTAATTTATCTGTTAATTTGGACAATTTAATATATCTAGATATATTAATTTAAAAATATATCAAATTATCCAAATTAATAGATAAATTGAAATGAAAGATGTACCTTTGAATTAGGAAGGGCTTTAATGCCCATCTTAATTAGTTGGCCTTATGAGTCAATGTCATTTGGACCAACACATAAGGCTAGCTGTCTTAAATTTTTCTCGCCTAGATTTACCCTTTCCAAAGTTAAATTTTAAAATGAGCCTAGAGGATTTAATTGCAAGATTAATAAAAATAAATTAAATTATAACAAAAAAATAAAAAAATATTGCAAATTAAAAATTAAACTCCAATTCCTAAATCAAAATATTCTCCTAAAGTGTAGTTTTGATTTTTTGAATTTTTTATGATTTTTTTTGTTATAATTGGTTTGATGAGAAAAAACTATGATTTTGTCCTTAAAAAGTTTGAGATGCAACAGATGTATCCCTAAATTAAAAAACACATACAATATGATTCTTGATCTTAAACATTTTAGAATAAGTTATCTCTGTGGGGGACCAATTCTGTTAAATTTAGGAACCAATTATATTTGTTTTGTTGATTAGATTTAGAGACCAAATTATATGTATTTTTTTTTCAGAGGCGAATTTAGGAATAAAATTATAGTTTTTCTCTTATTTGATTTTTACTAATTGTGCAATTAAATTTTTTTCAATAGATTCAAAATGCTCAGAACTCTCCACAAAGGAGAGGAGCAAAAGAGTAAGAGCAAAAGATAAAACAGAAATTTTGCAATTAAATTCTATGGGCTTATTTTAAAGTTTAACTTCGTTAAAGTTGAAACAGCATGAAAAAAAAAATTATTTAAGACTTTTCAACTTATAAATTGGTCCAAATAACATCCTTTCATTAGTTTAACTAAAATGGAAAGCAAAACCTTTCCTAATTCAAAGGCACAGTAGTGCTCACCGTTACTTTTTCTGCTTTCAAAAGTCTCTTAAAATTTGGATCACATAAATCAAAGTAACAATCAATAACAACTAGAGTTTATTTCAGAATTGCCCTAGGAAGTAGCTAGCTAGGAATATTATTACAGCATTGGTAGGGGGCTAAATTCGAATGAGAGCATGTGTGTTAAACTTTAATCTGGCTTCCAGCTGAAAGAAGCTTAAAGCACATTTCAAAGGAGGAAAGAGGATATGGTCATTTCATGTATTACGCATAATTAAAACGATGAGCCAAATCCGCAGGAAAAGAACACAGCAAGGATTAAGTACCTAGGCCAGACACGTATGCGTATATCTTCAACAAAGATTAAATCGCTCTTTCTCCTTACTTTATTGCGTGATTTTGAGAATTAATTGCTAATATGTGTGCTGGGAGCATGGTCCCCCTTCCTTCCTTGCCATTGATAAATTATTTCCTCTACTCTAGCAGTCTAGCTACCAAATTATTGCGCGACTACCTGACTTGACCATATTTGACAGATACACATTTACTCAACACATGATGGTCTATTTATGTTCTACTTAAGCCCGATTTATTTCTCTTAAAAAAATCCTAATTTATTTAAAAATCTAATTGTAATGCATTATTAATTATTATTATAATTTTTTTAACAATCATCGAATTTTCTGTTACCAATAAATAAAAAAAATTTAAATTTTCACAATTACTCTAAAGTCTCATGTACATATATAATATCATGTTATTGATTGACAATGTAAAGCTTTACCCTTGATGATGTATTGAAATTAATCTATTTCTTAAGTAAAGGAATTAGACATATATTTTTTAATTTAATTTTGATATATTATTATTGCAAAAATATTTTACATATACATCCAATTATGTATTATTATATTAGTAAAAATATTTGATTTTCATATTTATTACCTTAGAAGTATCAAATATAATGGTATATGATTGAATGATATTGTAAAACTCTCATACATTAATAGTGTATCAAAATTAATATCTATATTTTTAAAAAGGCCTATTTAAATAAAAATATTAAGATTTTCAATCTTTTAAAAAAATTATTTAACTTATTAGGCTTTTTTTATTTATTATTTAGAAGTATATTTTCAATCTTTTTAATATTTGCATTATTTATAAAAAAATTCTATAAGTAACCGAAACAAAAGTTTCTATACCTTTACGGAATTAGTTTGGAGTTTTTTAGACAAAGTTTAATTTTTATATCGCAATCCATTTCTAGCCTCAATTAGCTTTTTTTGGCCCATTGATTTAACGAGAATTTCTTTTATAAATAATATTTTACTTTATTATTTACGTATTATAATTTGAGCGAAAAGAGAAAAAGGTATTTTCTAACACAATTGTGCATATGAAAATACAGAAAGATGAAAAAAATGGAACAAGTTTACAAGGCAAATGGTCCGTATTCCTTTCTTTTCAAATTGTTTAGATGAATGTGTTGTTAGAATTTTTTGGGTTTTCAACTTCTATTGATTGATGGGCTTTTGTTTTATTAAAACAGGTTGAATGGATAGCCTGATATTTTTTTTAGAAACCCATGTTATTATATGATCCATTATGGGTTTGGGATTTATCATGTGTTATTGGGTTTAAACTCAATAATGAGTGTGTTGAAGGATGTAAAGGGCCCTAGGTGACCTAGATCTTTGATGGACAGAACTAAGTTCCTATATATATTAATATAATAGGCAGAATCGCGACTCTACTCTATTATCTCTTGATGGCTATTGTTCTATCGATGTGACTCTCTATAAGGAGAAGGAGAAGAAGTGAGTTCTTGTACTTGGCGCATGCATATACATTCGTTTTCACTTCAAAAAGATTCATAGATGATGTTCTTGATAATATGGATCTCACAGATATGCATTATTTATCTGAATTTCTATTATGATTGGTGTTCTAAATTCCTAGTATAGATCCAAAAAAAAGAATCTTACATGCGGTATTAGAGTGGATTGTATTAGGATTAGAATCCAATTGAGAAAATTTTCAAATTATTTTGATTTGAGAATTTCTCTGGAATTATTTTAAATATGAATACATGATTTGCAAAAATTTCTTTTCAATCTTGAATGTGAATGTTGGTTGGATCGAACATATTTTTGCATTGGGAAATAACTTTTTCTTATAGAATATGAACCTCCGTTCAAATGTATAAGCCTGCATTGTTCTAAGTTCTTGAACATCAATACCTTGAATTGAACCAACATTGTTTAATTTTGGCTCTGGATTTGAAGTTTAATACGATATATTTTCAAACAACAAAAGATTGGTTCTCACAGGTTTTATAAAAATCCTTTTATTTTAATTTTGAATATCTCAATGAGAGATATTGAGGCCTTCCCTTCCCTCCATGTCTCCTGTACGAGCCATTCACCATCAACCTCCATCACGTCACGTCCGCGACGCCGCTGCAACCCTCTGGCACAAGGTTGCCGCTCTTATTGACCACCATAACCATCGCAAGCGGAAGGTGCTATGTTTTTTGTCAACTGCCACTGGTTTACCGAGAAGCACGAGCAGAAGGCGCTGTTGTGATCGCCAGTGGCAACTGAGAGACGTTGCCGCTGTCCCTGCTCATGGTGCACTGCGGTATCTAGGTATCCTCCACGGAGTGCCGGACCAGGCAAAGGAGGAAAGCCTGGTGTCGCGCCACTGCTGTGCATGCCCGAGCCAGTGCGAGAAATATGGGTACTGCTATCCTTGTGCGTGCCGTCGTCATTCCTGTGCGTTGCTGGAAAAGGAGGGAAGGAGCAAAGAAGAAGAGGAATGCAGTGGCACTGTGTTCACAAAGGAGAAGCACCTCCATGGGTGCTGGTAATGCATGAGGCATGAAAGAGAAGCAGCCCATGGCTGGGGAAACACGTTTTATGCGCTAGGAAGAAGAGAAAAGAAAGTAGGTCATGGTGACCCGGTCATCCAACCGCGGGTTAAAATTGACCCGTTTCAACCAATTTTTTTTTTAAAGTAAAAAAAAAAAACACTGAAAAATGTGAAAGTGTGTGAGGGAGACTTAAAGTAATTTTATTTCTTTCTTTCAATAAAATTTTTAATCACAAAATATTGGTTTAAAATTTGATAAGATTATAAGGTTTGAGATATTTTGTGATTATTAAATTGATTTGAATTCTATGAAAATTGTAGAATTGAAAATGCCTATTTATAGTTATTGAGCCTCATTATTATATTGTTAAAGGTGTTTGAAAAATTGCTAGTCTAGTGAGTTTCTATACCACAGTGGTATACTTACAAAATTGACAAAGTTACTTGTTTGTTTATTTAGGATACTTTGTCACTTAATTTGTTTGTGAGTTAACTCATCCACATCTAGTTAGCTCGTTAATTGATCCTGATGTGACGTGTTTTGTCACCTAGTTAGTTATGGATTGACTCACTCACAGATAATTAGTTCATTGATTAATTTGATGTGACATAGTATTTGGGATAACTTTAACAATAAAATTTATTTGCTCACAGATGTTGGATTTTTGTAACCATTATTTTGTATAGTATATTTTCCACCTACTAGTGAGTTTATATTATATGTTGAATCCCTATTTATGGTAATGAATATTACTGTTGATTGCCCATATAAATAATCAAATTCTTGATATTTTTCAACTCTTTGATGGATGGAACTGGATTACTATATATATATTACTATTATAGGCAGGTCTCAACTCTACTCTATTATCTCTTGACGGCTATTACTTCATCGATGTGGCTCTCTATAAGGAGAAAGAGAAAAAATGGGTTCTCTTGTACCTATTGTATGCATGTGTATACGCTTTTACTTTGCAACAAAATTCGTAGATGATATTCTTGATAATATAGATCTTACATATACACATTATTTATCTAAATTCTTATTATGATTGGTGTTCTAAATTCTTAGCATAGATCAAGAAAAGAATCTCACATGCATGAACCAGCAAACGTTTTTGACAATCGATGCTGAATGGTTACAGTAATTTGAAGCACTGATTTAGCGTAACAGGATGTTGTAGTTTCTTTTTTTGAATTACATCGTAAACCACGTTGAAAACAATTTCCAGTTTCTTTTTTCTTTTCTGTTCTTTTTTTCTCATTACAAACTTCCTGAAGTTGGTGTGCACATCAGAGAAGTGCATTCAAATTTGCATCACGATCAGGATTCTAGACGTTTCTTTTTTTAATATATATGGAATTAATCCGGATAATAATTAGGCATATTATTAAAAGAAAGCTGAATCCTGAACAGATGAAGATGATGAACTCGTTGCTTTCTTCTTTGTACTTTTGTTATGCCTTTCTCTGCTTGCAGCCACACGTGCATGAGAAACAAAGTCAAAGAAAATTAGCCTTTGTAATTAATTAAAGGTCAGAGGAACGCAAGAACAAGAACTAATCCTAAGCGTGACCCGCCGCCACTACGCCCTGACCAAAGCAGGTCCACCAGAGCTGCTGTTGCTTAATACACCCAAATCGTGTTGAAGATGACAAGTGTAATGCAGTTAATATAAATATTCAAATAATTTTGAAATATTGAATCACTCAATATAGTAGATTTAGAAAATATTAGAATTACTTATAAGTCGTCCTGAAATTGAACTTGTGGCAGAATATTAGTTCAAGTTCATCAAAACAATAGAATTCAATAGCCGCTAAACCCCATAATTACACAAGTTTGCTTAAGGTCATTGTGATTGAGAAATTAGAAAAATAAATTTTATAATTACAATTTATGAATAGAATAAATACTCATATTCTTAATTTATTAAATAAATGAAATATTTTTGTTCTAAAGTTTTCATTCTTAAAGTGGCTTAATTTTTTTAAATTTTTAAAATAATTATTTATGAATTTTTTTCATAATTGCAATGACTTTATTTCAGTTAAATATAAAAAGCAATTGCACGAATTTTAGCAAATTAAAATTATAACAGCTTTTGCCAATAAGCTCAAATTTTTGAAGTTTGACTCTGATTGAAAATAATTATTACTTCAGAGTATTTTACAAAATTTTGAGATAAATATTTTTTAAATAATTATTTTTTTAATCATATTACATTTTTATAATTCAATATATAAAAATTATTTTATAACATACTCAAATATTAATTTTAGTTAATTTTATGAAATAATCTTTTATCTCAATCTTTTTAAAAGTTTATTATGCATATAATTAATTTTAACATAATATTTTTCACAACCAATATACAATTGTATTCAAATGCATTGATTTAAAAATATACCAAGTTGTCGAAATGGACAGATAAATTGAATGAAGAAAGTAACATTTAAAACTTTTTTATTAGTTTTAAAAGTTAAAATATATTTTTATTTTTTAATTATTTATCAATCATTTAATTTTTTTGTATCTTTTTAATTAAAAAATATATTTTTCTTTAAAAAAACCTCAAACGAGGCTTAATCTTACTTCTTAATTCTTATATAGCCATTTCATAATTGCCCGCGTCACTAGATGGTCAGCGTTTTCTTGTTATAGTCAAATCAATGGACATAGCGCTTACGATGTAATGATATCTGTGTCCCAAACCAATTCACCATTCATATGATGTTGATTCCCTATAAAGAGAAAGTTGGTCAAACCAACACTTACTAAAGGGCGCTTCCAGAAAGATTTGAAGGTTGGCCCCTAGCTAGTTCAAACTTTCCGCTGACTCTAGGGTCAAAAGTTTCAATATAGATGATGTAAGGGATGTGGTGGAGCCTTAATGCTTAAACCATAAGCGGGTTTCATATTTACTATAATTTTTTTGAGTTAATATATACTATTATATTCTTCAACAAAGTGGCCTGAATTATACCCTTTTTTTTTTTTTATATGCTGAAATATACAATTGTTTAAGTCACGACAATCAAAGCCCACATTTGAAATAAGCGATAGTGTTTCAGTAAACTATTCCTCGAAGGCAAGAAGAAAATTAATTTGACAGACAAATGACAATAACTCAATCAGCCCCATCAAATTGTATGCATGCGTTTGGGATGAAAAAAGAAAAAGTTGAAGAAAAGTATGCTGCATACTTGTGCTGCAGTTATTTTATTGGGATAATTTGGTCGGAAAGATTTGAGTTATTGATCACTTGGTGGAACTGTGGAAGAGGTTTTGATAAACAAATTAACCCTTAACAAAGATATGACGACCAAAGCAATTTGAAACAAACCTCTTTTGACTACTAGAACTGTGCTTAAGGGCAGTCGTGCAGGGGTACTAAGCTCTTTTGAAATGTAATATATTTGACAACATATTCCCTCACCAATGTTTCCTTTTTGTATTTTTTTGGGCGTCAGACTCAGTAGTGTTTCCTCGTAGAGAGGAAAATTCTCATCTGATAACGACTATTTTATGGGTCCATAATTGCTTGAAGAATCAGTGCTGAAAAAGTACGCCAGTTATGTTATTGGGCTTGCACGGTTTCAATAGAACGTAGGATGCACAATTATGTAGGATATGAACAACCCTTTTCTTCCGTTGACAGAAAATGTAGGATGCATATATGTTTTAGTTGTTTTAAGAGTTAGTCCTCATGTGGATCAGCTCTCGAAGAATAATAACTAAAGCTCCTCCAGTGGCTGGATACATAGACGTTCGTAAAGCGCTTTGACGGCACCAATAATGTGGTCTTGACGAAGGACTGTTTGAATGAATGAGGGCATGAGACTAGGGTGGTAATGAGAGAGCATCACATGATGCCCTTCACCACATTCGATCTCTTCCAAGTGTTTGCGTTTGAGCCTCCAATAGCAACTTCAGTAAGTCAACTCTGAGCCTCTTGACGTCCTCTGACTAATGAATCATGATCTTCCAGCAAGAGTGTCAAGAACAACACGTATTACTTATCAAGTTGACTGGTTTCCAGACAATCAAATTACGTTCCAGATTATCATAATTTTCTGATATCTGTTGCAAGTTGCTGTTAATACACACAACATTTTGATTTCGTTAGTTTTGTACTGAGTTACGTATAGGGATTCAGAAATCCAAATTAATTTGCTTGAATATATTCTAGAAGGTGCAAAATTACGGTGTTAGCTAGCTTAAAAATAACCATATTCTTGCCGTTTTTTTTTTTTTTGGTATTAATTCACTCCCAGACGTACGTAACGTTCAATGTATTATTTCAATCTGAGCCTCATTTATAGATTCTCTTGAAGCGTTTCACCAAATTAAACTTGTTATGGAGGTTAAGTGAAATTAGATGCTTGAGCATAATACCTAATCTAATCTTCAATTTTCTTTCGACTGAGGAGTGATTATCAGTTTAGTTACAATGCACGAGTCAGTTAGTAGAAAGAGTCTTAAATGCACTGAAAGCAAGAAAAAGTTTTTACTTTAAACCGTTCAATGCTTAACACATTTATTTGCTTTGAAAGCCCGTAAGAATTTTTCCAGTAATTAGTATGTCCTGCTCTGTTCGCCACTATATCCATACTTGCTTCACATCAGATAACTTGAAGCTTGCTAGTTTGCCAGTCATCAAGCCACCTAGGTCTGAAAATTACGAACTCGTTGTTAGTAAGTTAACATCTTTTTTTATTCTTAATTTTTTTTTTTCACCCGAATTACAATCCTCTCCAAAATTCATGAAAAATGTGGAAAGCTAATGATGTGCATGCATAAAAGTGGCACATGTTTTGACTGTTGGCACTTAGCAATCACAAGAGAGTTTTAGCAAAATATGTTTTTATTGATCATATATGCAAGATGCTGACATCAGTCATGCAGCCTCCCAAACCTTCCTAGAATCGCAGCCTGCAAACCAGGGAAATTTCTGATATCTACCAGTTGCCATGGATGCTGATGCGGAAACGGGTGCTTACACGTAGGTATACAATAATAATAGCGAATAAACCAAAGAAGAAATATAGAGAGACGCTTTTCAACATGGACATGAAAAGAGACCGGAGGGAAACCATCAATCACGTTCACAGCCATATAATATAAACTTCACGCCTTTCACTCTGTCCACCACATATTAAGCTTCAGCCTTTTCATCAATGGTGGCTTCCTTTGCTGCTTCAGCTGGTTTGTTCTCCTCGGATGGCTTCTCATCCTCCACAGTAGTCTTCTCGGCGGTTGAGTTTTCTTTCACTTCTTCTGGCTTTTCCTCTGTCACCACTTCAACCGGGACTTCGGTTTCTGAAGCTGTTTCTTCCTGTGGTTGCTCGGTTGCTGCTGGTTCTTGGGCTGCAACCTCGGCGGCTGGTTGGTCTGGGGTCGTTTCCTCGGTCTTGGTTACCTCGGTTGGTTTAGTTTCTTCCACTGTTGTTGGTGCTGCATCCTACAAGATCCAAGTTCAATTAAACAGATATTCTAAAGCCAACTTTAATGTGGTTAACTTACTGAGAAGCCGATATCTAAGTTAGAGAGATGTAGAATGGGACGTCACATAATCAGATCTAGCAAAATGTGATTGATGACTTCTAAGAAGAATATGAATTGGCTTAGTTGTCAAGGTAAGGTAGAGATCGAATTAACTGACTGAATCATTGAAGTGACTGCCAGGATTTTGAGGGGCTTTATTTTAGAGGTATTACAAGATTAAGTGATGGACTACTGCAAAGGAAAAAGAAAAGGCTTCATAGATTGATCAATGATCTATCCGTACTTTGGAATGATAATCAAACATAAGATTGTTCATCACAATCATAATCCACCAATAAATAGTAAATATTTCGTGATCTGTAAAATTGATCCATTGGAAAATGTTTTGTGCTTCATATATACTATATAGTAAGGGTCGGATGGCCATGAAACGCGGTCATCACCCTGAATTGCATGAATCAAGTCTATGATGAATCGATGATCCATCATCCATACAATACGAAGCAAAATTGTTTATTACGATTGGGTGCGCAACTGTGATTTATTTTGTATATTGATGGTTTGAACTTTGAAGAGTATCGAATATGGGGTGCAGTATGCAAATAACTACAACATGTAACTTTGCAGATCGCATATCATAAACCATAAAACTACATAGTTTTGATCCGCTGATCGAGCTTTAAGTTGAATGAATCTCACAGCAAACAAAATAAGAAAAGTAGAAACACTTACAATATCCGGTCACAAAGGTTCCATATTCATGAAGGACTAAACTACACAGACTAATGGTATAATGTATAAACAATTGAAGGAGGCTATTAGAGAATGTGTATCCTGGAGTTACCTGAACACTGGCCATTTGGAATGGAAGTAGAAATTGTGTAACAGAAGCGAAAGAAAGCTATGAAAGAGGTAATTAAGGCAGAGAGAATGCTTGTGAGTGAGGCTAGGAGGTGACCAAAGTGAGAGGTATATATATAGTGGTATAAGAGTGTTGAATAGTGGAATCGATTACTAAAGAAATTAGTGATCACTAGGAACAATAGTATTTTTCCGGGCAGACACCCCATGTCACTGAGAGACATCAGCATGCATGTCCAGTTGTAAATGTTTTCTCTTTGTACAATTATTACAGGGAAAGAATATTTAAAGAAGATCTTAATAAAGTCAGAAACAATTATTTGCAGCGTATATATTAGGAGAAGTGATACATACACAGAAAAAAAGTTGTTCGTTTCCTTTTTCATTTTTTCTTTTTACACAGATTTTAATCAACTTTTCTATTATTATTTACATTTTTTCTTTCCACACTTTTTTTTTTTATTTTTTTTATTTTTTTTTTTTTAGCTTCATAACTGCTCTCATGTAATTTGTGTTGTATGTGGTTTTTAAAATTTTGTCTATCTTTTTTTTCTCATGTGTTAAGTGAAATTTATACAAACACAAATGGAGGAGACCTTTTAATTTTTCTATAAATTCGCACATCGACAAAGAGATTTGGAGGACAACTCCTTCAGTAACTTTTATGTATGATTTTTGCGCTTAATAGAACCTTCCAAATGATTTAACACCATTGAATGGTCATTATCTCGTGTTTCACTAGTGTACCCCGTCTAATTATAAGGATGCTTTAACCTTTTCTTCATAATAACTCTTTCCTACAAAATGTAACCCAGATAGGGCAAGGCACCCCCAATGGGGCGAGACTGATGTAAATTGTAAAGTGAATTAATTAAATTTAGAGGAAACTCCCATAGTGGTTTTTATCAATTTTCACACCAGATAAATTAGTACTTAACAAAAATAAAATAACAAATTGGTATCAATATTTTAAAATATCGGATAAATTAGTCCCTAACAAAAATAAATTAATAAATTGATTCCTAGCTTTTTAAAAATCAGACAATTTAATATTTTCATCAAGTCTCTTTATTAAATACTATAGATTAAATTGTTGGATTTTTAAAAAGTTAGGGACCAATTTATCGATTTATTTTTGTTAGGGACTAATTTGTCTGATGTATTAAAATATTATGGACCAATTTTTTAATTTATTTTTGTTAGGAGCTAATTTATCCGATATAAAAATTGATAGGAATTACTTTAGGATTTACTTTTAAATAAAAAACCTGAATTGAAAAAACAAAAAAATACCTGCTAGTTGTAACGGCGTAAATGTCTAATGCACGAATAGCATAGATGAGCAGAACCTTAATAACGATATAATTCTTTAGATGGAGCAAATGTGAGTCGACCGAAGTTGACTGAATTTGAATTTAGTAATTGTTTGTTTATTAACTGCCAAAATTTTAAAAATTACACAAATCTTACATGCTTGATTTTTAATCCTTGTTTTTTTTCCTCTAAAATGAAGAAGAAAAAGTTGAAAAAAAAAAAAATGCATGTACCTATGAGTTCGTTTGTGAAGTGACATGTTCGGTGCGAATAGATAACTTTTCTCACAATTTAATGAGACTAGTGCTGATTAAGGTGCTCAACCGACATAATTCTTGAACAAGCAAGAGTTTATTGCCCGTAATTAGCGAAACATTATGTGCTTTTTACTGTTACAGTCAAAGTTTTTGCTAATTTTAAGGTTTCGTAGAGTCGCTTTTACCAAGCAATATTTGAAAGTTAAACTGATGTTAGGGACGATGGACTGGCGAAAGGCAGCAGCCAACAAGGGGCCTAGGCCGGTGCGTGTGTGGGACCGCGTGACCAAGCGCGATCATTGCCTCCCAAACAAGGCCCATCACTCTACGTGGGCCCACAATGATAGAATCAGCCCGTTTAGGGCTGCTTTGGGAACCGCCATTACAGGAACAAAGATTATGTGGACCACAAAAAAAGAACAAAGATGATAATTAATGACTGAAAATACACAAAGATGATGATTAACGACCCGAAATTTATTTTTGAAACAAAATCACATGTGATGATTGGTGAGATATATATGCTCGCAAGTAAAGGACGAGTTGGTTTGGGTTTTACTGAACTCGAGGTTGACCTAAATTTTTAATCGAATCATTTCTTTGAATTTAAATCCAACTCAATAATGATTTGAGTAACGATCACGCTAATTCGATATTTAGACAACAATACATAATTATGTATAATAAAGTCAAAAGATTGTATAACAGAAACAAAATTTGAGAAATATTTTATAATTTATATTTCAAAACAAATTAATATTATGTAAAATATATTAATTGAAATATAAAAGTCTTATAATTTAGCATTAATTTTTCTAAATAATTTGTGATTTTCAATTAAGTTAGGCCAACCTAAAACATAATATGAACCTAACCTAAAAAAAAAATTATCAAATTAAAATTTTAAAATCTAAACCTAATCCAATAAAATTAAGATCGAATTGAATTATTGGGTCAAGTCGGGTGATAAAGACCCTTACAGGGTCCTCACTTGTACTACGTAAGCATCTTTATATGCCAGAACCCAACCTTACCATTAAACTTGTTAGCTATCCCAAAATAGTTTTAAAAATTTTGGCCTAGTTTGAAAATTTTAGAAAGGAAATTATTATATAAAAATTAAATGTTTAAATTTTAATTTACTGAATATTTTGAAAATTCATACTTTTTTGTACAATATTTTTATTTTTTTAAATAATACTCCGAGAATATCAATACATATTAATAAAACCATTAAAGGTATGTTTGTTTTAACTTTTGGGAGAATTATTTTTGAAAGGTCTTTTTAAAAGAATTACTTTTAGAAGAGTTATTTTTAAAAGAATAATTTTTATTTGGTTTGAATATGTCAAAAGTAAGTTTAAGAGAATTATTTTTATTTGAATAGGATAAAGTAAATTACTTTTAGTTGTTAATGTGAGAATAATAGTAAGATTCTTTTTCAAAAGGCCTTTTCCTGGAATAAAAAATAATTTCAAGGATATTTATTCTAAAAGACTTTTATACACCCAAATATATTAATTACTGTACAATTTCATTCTCGTGCCAATAAAAAGCCTTTTGACTTTCCAAAAAATATAACCAAATAGACTATAAATAAATTTGTTATGTTATGCCTCATATTGAATAAGAAATCTCAATATAATATTTTTTTGGTAAACGCTCAATGTAATATTTAAATGACATGAATACATGATTCATAACCAGCAAAAGTTAAATAGAGTGGTAAATAAATTGCATTCCTAGAGCTTACTATAGTTCAAACTTTAAACACTAAAAAAGACAATTATTGGAAGAGCTTTGTAGTCACAATAGTGCCTTATAAAAAAATCACAGGATTCATAACTTAAAAATTAGATTCATCTCTATTGTTTAATGTGAAGCATAAAATATATCATATTTATTGTATAATGGGTTTAAAATTTTAAAATAAATCTGACTGAAATTTTTACAAACCATGTGTCAAGTAACCTCACATGTATTACACAATTGAACATGACACTAATTCCTTTAAGTGTTCTCTAGAAGTAAGGAAGCAACGTTTACAAGGACCAAATTTTCATGATTTCTATTACTTTGATTTTCAACTTAAAAAGGGGTTTGTCTTTAATGCACCTTATTCATTATGGTGCTTGATGCATCTTGTTGTTGTCTTAATCTCAGCCCATCCAAATTGACAGACTACCTGTAGATCTAAAGCACTCCAGAAATATCCCCTTCTAACAAAAAAGAAATATCCCCTAATTCCCAAAAACTCCACCAGCGCCACCTGCCCGCCACCACGTACCTCCGCCAACCCATTCTCTCTTCCGACCTTTACCTCCACTTGACCACAAGATTGGCGACCACCATAGCCCTTACTCCTGGAACCTTGTCATCGACTTTCAGGCAAGAACCACTTCTTTGACTCCATTTAGGGCACCATTAGAAGAAAGAGCTATTGTTAAAGAGATGCCTGATGACTAACACCACGGTGGTGTGAGGCATCTTTCCAATAGTGCAACAATGGTGCGAGTAACCAGTAGGGTAGTGACACAGCATCGTTTTCCTTCAGCAAACCAAAATCACGACACAACCATGTTCTGCTTCCCAATTGATCGACGACCACCCATGGTAGTGGCGGCAACCATGATTTGCGACCCATGGTAGTAGCGATAGCCACTAGATTCAGCGGCAACAACAATCACAACTCCCAACCTAATGGTGGCGGTGCCAAAAAGAGGCTAGTTATGGTGGCTGCAGTCAATGATGCTGGGAATGGAGAAAAAAAGGAAACTGAGTTTTACTATGATGCAATGATAGTAATTGATGTATAAATGCATTATCAAACCTTAACCATTTATCTTTCAAGGTGTGTGAAGCACTATTTATATCTTGGTGCATTATAGACAGACCCAAAAGAAAGATGTTGCAACACAATGATCTTATTTTTATCCTTCACGGCTCTATCTTGTTTATGATCCGTTATAATTTGAACGTTAGTTACGACAGGGTTGGTTCTCTAAGTTGCTTTCCAGAGACATGTTTTAATTTGGAAAACACTGTAAGCAAATAAATATTCTTTTCTGCTTTGATCTTTTACGAAATTGGAACTTACAAGTTATTATTTTGGGTTAATCCAATGCCATCGATATTTCGTTCGTGTACAAAATTAGCAACAAACTAGGTCCCTTAAGAAAAGTGGGGATTGGCGTGGGAACTCTTCCATAATCAGGATTACGAGAATTTAAACAGTAAACGGCCCCAACATTTCATGGCAAATCTTCATGCTTCCTATAGGCAACCTAAAACATGGAGGCAGGGAAGAAACGTCTAAACGTTGTTCTGCTTTCAACAAAAGTAATGAAATTATCTTCTGATAATTTCACACGTGAAACTCAACATGATATTGCCTTTGCTGCGGATGGTAAAACCGCAAACAACAATAGTAGAATATGTAGTACAAAACCCAGCTAATGCAAGCAATTGTTCAACTGATGGCTGTCCTCAATACCGTTTCAGCACGCTGTTCGAAATTTGGCAAAGCCCAATCATGCTGTGTTATGTCAAGATTGTCTTTCTCAGCACTCAAACCCTGAAAACAAGATTAAAATAAATAAATAAATAAATAAAACAGACTAAATTGTGCCATTTACATCAGTAACAGATAGATGCCGTCGCAAAGCCTCTCAAAAGTAATAAATATAAGTGTTATCCCCACTTCTCGTAAGACGTAGATATATATTGTGGGGGGCGATGAAGCCTTGGCAACACCTATCTATCAAAATGGGTGCCGTTTACATTAGGCACACACAGGAACGGAAGGTAATTAAAGAATTGCGTCTCTTTTGAATTAGGACATAAAGACTTGCATGAGAAGCACATATGGTCACATGTTAGTTCATACTGTCTGCATGTTCAATAGCTAAGAGAAGACCAGCTCAGAGGTGAAAAGATAATGGAAGCTTCCAAAGGATGGACTTTCAATAGCAAACTATGCTAAGTGATCAATTAGAACATACAGCAAACTACTTTACCTAAAAATGCCGAAGAATAAACTTTTCTTTGCAGAAAATAAAAATTCTACAATAAACCGCTCATATTTGTACCTTTGAAGGATCAAATCCGAATCCACCCATTTGCATCATACGTTGAGTATCATCTACAGCTGCAAAACAAAACAAAAACATCACACAACCTTTGACTAGTGTCTATCCAAATCCCAGCTATAAAGAAAGTAACAATGGACAAAATATTACAATTAGTATGCATTGAAATTCATTAAAGTTAAGAGCTGCTAAACGAATATAAATAAAGTAATCAGCTTTCAAATGATCACTAACCATTTTCTTCCCCCAAAATGAGACTAAACAACCCTCTTAATCCAAAGAGATTAAGGAAATACCTAAAAGTTAATAAAAAGACAATCATGACAATTTACCAAGTAAGAGTAAAACAGGTAGAGATAAAGTCCAGAGGAAATCAAAAGTTTCGTGAAATTGAAGAATACCAGGAGCGACTACTGACATAGCTAACATCCACTGTACTTAGGTCAATTCCATTCTGCAACATCGGCCTAAACCTCTGTGTCAGTGGAAAGGGTATTTTGGCTGCAGAAAAAACAAGACCCATTCATTGTAGGTTGGAACATTTCTTGAGAGGTAAATACTAAAAGTAGAGAACATAAGAAAGGTCAAGCATACGATACTATATATGTTCTTATCGACACAAGACCAGTTGTATAATTATTAGCAGAAAAAGCTGGCATGCTGGCATTTAAAACTATATGTATATGTATGTATATAGAAATTAAAAAGAGAAACCATGAAAATTATGAGTTCACACGAAGCAGAAATATTGCAATGAACTAGGAAGGAAAACCGAGGGACAGCAAATGTGAAAACTTACCTGCTACAAAACCAGAAAAGAAGAAGTTCACCCAAGCAAAAGTGAGAGTCTGTTCAACAAGGAGAAACAACATTCCAAAAAGTCATACTCAAAGTCATCTTTTCATGACAGGCAAACACCACACTATCAAACAAGACGTATGACCTAAAATCTTAGGTCAAAGTGCTGCAAAACTCAAAAAATTCAATACCTGAGGAATGATCATTGAAAGGTTTTTCTTCATCATATCCATGGCCATGTTTGGATCAGAAAACATCTGTGCTTGAGGATTCTGGACTTGGCCCTTTGGAACAAACAAGAGGCCATTTTCCTACAATTAAATTTGACAAACAATACGAGTTCACCGTTTAACTGGGTGGCTATCCGATCAATTTAGATACCCTACAAAGCTCATAATAGAGTAACTAATTTCTGATGTGTCACATTAATCAAATTGCCTTTCTAAAAACGTACAATTAAAATGTAAAATCCATTCATCAACCATTCAGGGGTGCCTGCGGCTGAATGAATTGCCCCAGAAGAGAAGTATTGACCCATAACAAGTGAGATTAAATTGAAGTCTTCAATTTCTATCAACGAGGAATAGCATATTTAAACAAAATTAGAAATACAGAGTGAGCAAAAAAACCTCGTTACAGAAATAAATCTTGCGGCCACGAAAAGCCTTGGAAGGAATAAAATTAGCACCGGCACGTAAATTCCGAGCTCTAACAATCACCTGCCTGCATTGCCATCATCATCATCATCATCGCCACAAATATCAACCGACACGAATAAAAAAAAATAATTAAAAAAAAAGGACTAAACCAGCTAGATAATGAAGCGTAGTGGGAAATAAATGAATGAATACCCCTCTTTGACGATCTTGGCATCAGGAGTTTGAGAAGAGCGCATAAGCTTGGAAACGAAATAGCGGAGCACCCCAATTAGGACCATAACTACCGACAGAGGGATCAGAACCCAGTCTCTGATTGCCGTATCCAGCACCAGATCTTCCGCCATTAGTATTTTTATTCTACCTAAAACAAAAACTAGCGTGCTACTTGGAGCTTGTCCTTAGCATGCACGCCTCGTGGGTCTGAAGCAATGAACAAATCAACCAAATCTGGACTCTGCGTAACCTAACAGGGATGGCGGATGTGGAAGAACAGAACAGAGGGATCCGATCGCATCTGCAATTCTTCTCTTCCCAAATTAAAACGCTCCGTTTTGATAAGCATTTTTTGTTTTTTTTTTTTTGAAAAAAAATGAAAAGGAAATTTAAAAATGATGCTAATCTTGGCATTGCCGTTGACCATCTTGAAACGACGTCGTTTCTTGATCACAAATGTACTTTTGAGAACGAGGCGAGGAGAAAGGTGAAAAAGAGCGAGGAAGTGTGTTGTTGGCCCAAAAACGAAAAAATCTGTGGTGGCCGGATAAGGCACCATCACCAATCGACCACGATGCTGGCACTCTCAGTGAACACTGTCGCCAAGTCCTTCTACTTCTCCAACGTTAACCACCCTACCCCGTACCTTAAACTCCACAAACCCGTTTCAGTTTCAGCCTCTCTCAATCCTTCCCCATTCATACCCAAATCCCAACCCCAACAAGCCCAACAGCAGCAGCTCTACCAGCCCTTCCGGCCACCACCTTCACCCCTCCCCTCCCAATTCGCCTCCCTCGACACCGCCGGCCGCATCGAAGTCCTGGCCAACCGCCTCGGCGCGTGGCACGAGTACGCCCCGCTCATCTCGTCCCTCCTCCAAGAAGGCTTCTCCCCTCCTTCCATCGAAGAACTCACCGGCATCTCCGGCGTCGAGCAGAACAGCCTCGTCGTCGCAGCCCAGGTCCGCGAGTCCCTCCAGCAATCCAACGCCGATCCCGAACTTATCTCCTCCTTCGACACCGGTGGCGCTGAGTTGCTCTACGAGATCCGCCTCCTCAGCGCCACCCAACGCGCCGCCGCCGCGCGACACATCGTCGAGAACAAGCTCGATGGCAAGGGCGCCCAGGAGCTTGCACGCGCCATGAAGGATTTTCCGCGCAGGAGAGGGGATAAAGGGTGGGAGAGCTTCGATTACACTCTCCCCGGAGATTGTCTCTCTTTCATGTATTACAGACAGAGTAGGGAACACAGGAACCCTTCGGAGCAGAGAACTTCTGCATTGGAACAGGCGCTGAGAGTTGCGGAAACGGAGAAGGCGAAGAGCGTGGTTCTCGAGGAGATGAAGGGGGAGGAAGATGGGAAGAAAGATGAGGACGATGTAGTTGGAAGAGGGGTGCGTGTTCCGGTGGTCAGGTTGAAGTTTGGTGAGGTGGCGGAGGCGGGTTCGGTGGTGGTTTTGCCGGTTTGTAGGGCGGAGAGGGGAGAGAGGGAGTTTATGGAGGCGCCGTTTAAGTGCAGGAGCGACGGTGAGTTCGGTGTGGTGGTGGCGGAGAAGGAGTGGGGGAGGTGGGTGGTTTTGCCTGGGTGGGCGCCTGTGGCGACGTTGGGGAAAGGGGGAGTGGTTGTGTCGTTTGTGGATGCGAGGGTGTTGCCGTGGACGGTGAATAGGGAGTATAAGGAGGAGCCCATTTTGGTGGTGGCTGATAGGAATATCAAGGATGTGGTTGCTGATGATGGGTTCTATTTGGCTAAGGTTAATGTTGATGGTGATGGTGGGGGGTTAAGGGTGGAGAGGGGGTTGGCATTGAAGGAGATCGGTGTTAAGGAGAGTTTGGGAACTGTTGTATTGGTGGTTAGGCCCCCAAAGGAAGACACCGATGATCAATTGAGTGACGAAGACTGGGAATGAGTGAAAGAATAGTATAGGAGCAAGCCACGAGGCAATCGATTGTTACTCGTTGCAAATGGAAATTGACAGGGGACATATTTCAATTCTCCTTGAACGCTCTACTTAAACACTTCCCACGGCCATTTTCATTGCCTTTGTTTATCTTATGGACAGATAAATAAAATATGGATCTTTTTGAATTTTAGATTTGTTGTTGTAATTTTATTAGATTAGATGGCTTTAGCCGTCTTGTTTCATTTTGTACGCTGTCATAGCTAAATAATATAGCAGGGCAGGTTAAATATCGGTCTGTTCACGTTCGTGCTCTGTGAAGTATGCTTCATATATTGTGGCGGTCTAAATCCATGCAGAGAGTTACATCTTGACAAGGGATGCACGCAGAATTGTAAGTTTAAAGTGAATTATACATAAATACGTGTGAATTTATGTTAAATCAGAAGACTTAGTACTAATCTTCGACTTCCAGTATTGTGTGAAAATTTTAGTACTAGTCTTCTAAATTCTCTGGCATCCTTTTCATCTAGCTTTCATGATTTATGCTGAACTATTTGTTTCTCTCAACTTCTGAGTTGTCCTTTCATTTGATTAGACTTCTTTCTCCTCCCTACGGCTTCATGCATGTCTACTGTTTAACTGTAGAAGCTTCTTGCAGCAGCTTCTCACTCCTACAGCCTTTACCACTTAAAATTTAGTGATTCATCCTTTACCTGTGTGTTTAGATTAAGTTAAAGAATCATCTATACTACACAGTTATCATGAGCCAACACTCTCTTTCAACAAATTCACCGACGAAACCTGGTGAAGATATATGTAAGATGGTTGTGCTTGTGCTTGTCAGTATCCCACTGGTGTTTATCTCACGCCTGTGAGCACAACAGTATAGATAGATCCTCACTAACATTGTCTTAGCTGGAAACACAAAGCACGCAGCAAGTTATCTATTAATATTGTCTTTGAGGTCGGGACAGAATCAACATTTTTGCATCTGGAACAAAAGTCCGCATTCCTAAATATCAAGCAGCTGAGAATTGAAGAGTTATATGAAATAGTAACTTGCTTCTAATACATAAATCACCGATTATTACATCTGAAGTAGTAATTTACATGGAACACTAATACCGGTTAAAACATGTCATGAAAAATCCATGGATCAATTCAGTTCTCTACTATCTGACCACAATCTTCGATGACAACTGGTTCTGACGTCCCCCCACTTCCTGAACCGACCTTCTCCATCTCCTTCACTACGCTGTTTCCATCAACAACTTTTCCAAACACAACATGTTTTCCATCAAGCCATTCAGTCTTCGTAGTACATATAAAGAACTGAGAACCATTCGTATTGGGCCCAGCATTAGCCATCGAAAGAATACCAGGCCCTGTATGCTTCAGCTTGAAATTCTCATCTGGGAATTTGGACCCGTAAATTGACTCACCTCCTGTCCCATTCCCTCTCGTAAAATCTCCTCCCTGACACATAAACTGTGGAATAATACGATGAAATGTGGATCCTTTGTAGTGCAAAGGTTTCCCAGACTTTCCAATCCCCTTTTCTCCAGTGCAGAGAGCCCTGAAGTTTTCAGCCGTTTTTGGGGTGACATCAGCAAATAGCTCCATTACCACTCGCCCAGCTTTCATCTTTCCAATTACAATATCAAAGAAAACTTTTGGATTCGTCATCTTGATCAGATCACCGCTGATATCTTAGTGCAACCAAATTCCCTATACAGATAACGTTGCAGAACATCATTATGTTGGTAATCAAATAAATTACTGCAGCAACCATGAGCCATTACACTCATGGTTATTTCTGAACAACTGAAAGTGCGGCCATAACATCATTAAACCTAATCCACTATGAAATAGAAAACGTTTCAAATTCAAAATGCCTAAAATGGGGTTCTAATAAAAGTTATGTGCTTGAGAATTGAGATGGAAATTGCAATATTTGCCGCAATGCAGCAGTGTTTTTCCCACATAATCATAGGAACACACCAAAAGACATACAATGTGGCAACAGTAAATGTAGCTTATGTTTATGTTATGTGTTGACGTGGTAACTAATCAGCACAAGACCGTCCATAAGCACAGTAAAGGGGGAAAAAATCCAAGTTAAAGAAATTAAACTCTAAACAATGCCTATCAAATAGCTGTCATAACAATAATTAAACATCTGAGTTACTTAGAGAATGTTCATCATTCTGCATGAAATCCTCAAGGGATGCATACCAAGAGGATCTGATTAAAGAAGATGACATGCGGTTTTGCACAGGCTCTGAACTCGCAGGCTATACTATAGAGCGCCAAAGAGTCTTCGAAATATGCAGGGTCAAACAACAGCAAGAGTATGAAATGGAGGGGAGAGATTGAAAGGAGTAGTACCTTGGAGACTGCCTGAGGCTGACAGGAAGAGGCGCAGAAATGGCGCAAATACTCCGTTGCCGTAGCCAGGGTTTAGGGTTTTGCATATTTGTGGGTTGGGCTCCCTGATCCAGGGCTATCTTAGTAAATGGACCTACTCTTCAAAACTGAAAGAAATAACGTCCTTCTTTGGCCCAATGACCAGTCATTTATTTTGTTATTTTTTATAAAAAGCTTTATAGTTGCACTGCAAGGCTTGGTTTAGTGGTTTAAATGTTGGTCCTTGCACTAGGTGCAGAGTGGGAGCTAGGGTCATGTGTTCGACCCCGGTCAGAGACCGCAAGCCCCCCACCCCCCTCCCCTGCGTGCGTAAGGCCAAAAAAAACAAAAACCTTTATAGTTTGAACTTATTTCGTGCGAATTGGACTAGGAACAATCAACACAGTTTATTCCTTTTTTTTTTATTTATTAGAAAAACATAAAAAGTAATAACTAAAGAAAGACGAGTCGTAACATGCTTTATAGGTGCAAAATTTTCATCAATCAATCAAAAGCAATGTAAAAAAGAGAGAGAGAGAATGAGAAGAGGATAGAAATCATTGATGAAAAAACCAATCATTTTTTTTTTCTGACAAGTGGAAAATTACTTTCCGTAATACAAAGCATTTATCTTCTTAATTCTATCAATCCGAGCTTCCAACAACCATTTATGGCTTGGTCGAAAACATGCTCAAATGATAATAGGTTATAGATATGATAATATGGGTTTGATTAGTCAAGTGAACCTATCTTTATTGGCAAGTTGGGTTGCAAAATTAAACTCCAAAAAGAAAAAAAGTCAACCTATATAACCTAATCAGCATTATTTATGGTGAGAAATGATATTTAAATTTATTTCTTTTAGCTTTTATGCCGACTCGTCCCATTGATCATTGAATGAGTTGACACGAAAGCAAAAAAAAATGAATTCAAATAGCATAATTCAATTGTGATTAAAGCTGATTCAAAATAAGTCAATTTATCAAATCTTTTTAGTTAAAAAAACCCTCTCTCACACTATTTATTTGGGCACTCGAGAAGCTATTGGACTACTAAGCTAAGGCAGGATTTGTGTCAAGTACAAGCATAACATGGGAAAAATTGGGGTTACACTTTCACGCTTCACACTGTCGCTCCCTCTCTCTGCTTCCTTTCGGCCTCATCTATATATCCCTCTCGAAGTCTCTGCCCCTGCCTCCCTCATCACCTTGTTTCTTTGCAACTAAATTGTCTTTGATCATCTCCTCACAGCCATCACGATATATAGTTCATCTCATCATCTTCTTGCGACCCTCAATCTATCAAACCTCCACTCTCATAATCGATCCTGCACAGTCCTCTCTTCTCATACTCATGGTGCCTCAACAGCAGCAAACCCAAGACCAACTCGGAGACTAGAAGACCATAAGTCTGGCGGCAGAGGACAAACTCCAGATCGACAAAGGCCACTCTAAAAGGCAGACCACCAATAGATTGGTGCAAACCACCTAGGGTATAAGACAAATCACGACAACCACACCTTTTGTTATTATTTTATTTATTTCGGTGTCTCAACCCATTTTGCCTCATTTGTACACAGATTAACCTGTTTATTATCTCTAGATGACAATGGCTATTGGCTACTTTAATTCTTCCATGCGTGCATGCACAAAGTAAAAGAGAAAAAAAAAAAAAAAAAAAAGCTTGGGATGAAAATTAAAGGAGTTCCTACGGTGCTTTTAAGGAAATTTATGTCAAGTTGTTGAATATTTATTGATTATTAAAATATAAATTTGAAAATAATGTGAATATACATAGTTAAGTGTCTCCAAGCACTTATGATTATAAATTAATAGTTAGCTTTTCACCTATAAAATAATAATTAATTTTAACTATTCTTAACTTTTGCTTGTTTTTATATCTTAATGAAAAATATAAATTAAGAGGTATGTTGATCATACCCTATTACTATAATCTTGATTGTACTTCAATCCAGGATATCCATATTATAAGAAACAAAAACAAAGAAGCTTTGTTTGGGAATCGTAACTTTTCGCAACGTATGAATTAGGAAACTTTTAAGAGACAAAAAATTGTCTCTTAAAAATTGTGAAGACTTTTAAGAGGCTAGTGACTGATGGGATCCTTGGATCCTCTTATTTGAGGTTGATTGATGCGTTATCATCACTAGGTAATTTTTTTGAGTGAGCATAAAGTGATTGATTGATTTAAGTCCTACGTTTCTTGACTATAGTCCATGTATTGGTTTATATTTTGATAACAAATGGATATCTTTTGGTAAGGTTTTCGATGAATGACAATTTTTATTGGTTTATTAATTTGTGCTTGGAAAGAAATTCCTTGGACATTTCACAAGGCGCTGAAAATATAATTTTTTAAATGTTTTTCAAATGAATCCCAAAAAAATGTTTGACAGAAACAAAATGATACAACATTTATTTCATTGTTCTGGTTCCGCCGGCTGACGCAACCGAAAGCTTCTATTTTCAACAAAGTAAAAATATTTCAGGCGACAAGACCGAAGTTTCAACGTTTCATAGGAATCTATAATGACCATAATTCAAGCCCTTCGCTAGCTTCTGTCCCAACAACCTTTCTTAAACATCAAGCTTGCTTCTATCATAATTAGCCCGTCGTTCCTTATGATCACACCAAGCCCACATGATAGAAACCTTTAGCATCTGCATTCAGTCTGTAGAAAACTAAGGATGATGGACACCATGAGTCCGTGCTACAGGCATGACTCTTGCTGCTGGGGATATCTAAAACTCAACCAGTAAGTGTCTTTTCTGCCCTCTCTATTACATGGTCATTCTATCTCTTTTAAATTCTTGTGAGCAAAATTTTCCAATGTATGTTAAAACAAAAAAAAAAAAAGCTATTTTTTCTTCTCTAGCATGAAATGGGATAATTTTCCTCACACAGTCGTACTTAACTTTTATGCTTAATTATTGTATATATTATATGCACTACAAGAAAACTGATCATATAACAACAGACACTTCCTCCCCAGATTAAGATATTTTAATGTACTTTTCAAATACATTGTGCATGTTCAGATAACATATATATTGACTATCAAATAACAAAAACGATGATAAGTCATCGCAACAGCATGGTATAACACAGTCACCAATTAATCATCGTGTCTATAAATGTCGACAATAAAACAACAATTGTTTTAGGAATCTTACTTGTTGAATCAAGCAAGTATATATATTTATATACACATATGCAGAAGCAAATAGAAGATATTTGTCTCCTCATAATAGAACAATATGATATAATCATTCAATCATAAATAACCAGGTTGATAATCAAATTTCTTTTTACAAACATATTGTCCCACAGCAGTCATGTCAGCAGTTAGCTTTAGATAGCTCTACATGTGAATTTGTAAAACTTGTTTTCATTATTTAACTCGTCCAACTAACAAAGCATGCACGCCTGCAACATCATCAAAATTGCAAACCCGTGAAATAAAATGTGTGATCGAAGCAGTTCTATCATCATTCTCAAGTTGCGTTTGTCAACAAGTTGCATTTGTCAATATAAGCACTTTCAATTCCTTTCTAATATAAAACCTCAATCCTTTTCAAGTGAGGACAATGACCCTACAATTTCAGTATATTTTTTTGGTCTTGCAACATTTTCAGTATTTAAGTAAATTGAAAATCAAAATTTACCTTTTCATGTAGAGTATATACGGAAATAATTCACTCACAAGAACCACAATAGCCAAACCAACAACGCTAGCCTAGATTTCATCTTGTTGATAATGGATGAAAAAATCGTGCACATGAAACTGTATAACTTGTGTTTGATTTCATCTGTATTTTTTATATATACATTTCCTATATATTTATATCATTTAGATATGCTGGCTTTATATTACCCTAACTGTCACTATATATAAATTAGAAACCTTTTCTATTTCCCACGATCAATACTTAAAAAGGCCATCAATCAAGACAATACTTAAATATTAAATGTTGTTTGTGATTCTAATATAGCAAATACTTCAATTTAAATTTTTATGTTTTAATTATATTTTCTCAAATTTTCAGAGCATTCATTAACAACCCTTTTCTTTATTTTTTTGGAAAAAAATATTTTCTTTAAGTAAGTATAAATTGCAAAATGGACATGTATTCAGGAACGGAAAAGAAAAATGAGAAACTCCCAAGGGCGTTGTCAGCAAAGATTCCACAACCTTCAGTACAAGAAATGAAAATGAAAGAAGCAACGAAAAACAATAAACAAGAGGGGTTCAACAGCACCTTCTCAATTGAACATTTGAACTGGTTATTTATCTATATTAATTGATGTGATCTGATGAGCTCATTATGAGGGAAATCATGCTATTTAAAATTCTCAAAGTCACGATACATTGAACGCGCAGCATGGGAGATTACTTCATTATTTTACTTAGCTACAGAATAATCATGAAGACCTTGAATTCATAAGACCAATGAAAATGTTTAGCCAATATATACTCCGTCATTTTTAGAATATCTATCCAATTTTGATATTTTAAAATTTTAGAATATCTCTCAATTTTTAATATGAAGAAAGTATTAATTTTTTTAATTATATCCTTAATCTAATTATCACTCATTATTATTGTAATTAGAATTAAGAATATGCTAGATCAACCCACTATCATTTATGTAAAAAAAGTAATTTTAGTATTAATTATATTAATAGAAGTATATTTCTTTAAACAGAAATAATTTTATCTATTTATACAATTTTGTGCCACTATCAAAGTAATTTTTTTCCTTAATCTATGTATTTTTTTAGTTTTGAACAAATATTCTAAAATGAAGGGAGTAACAATCAATAATTCATTACCACAAGTTCAAGACTTCAAGTAGAGTGTCTTTTCCCTTTTTGCTTGTTTTTTGGTAAAAATGTAGGTATTAATTCAATGTTTATTTTTGGTCCAGTGCAAAAATAGTAAGAAATCAAGATCAAGACTAGGTTCTATTCTATCTTATTCACTTGTTTATATTAGCCGTTCCGACGTCTGCTGTCCGAACTCTCACAAAGGAAAAAAACACGGACACACCGAAGACACATATATAGTCTAAGACTGGTAGCTGAAAATTGCCTCCTGCATTTGGCCTAACCAAAATTCCAGGCTATTACACCCGAGCAACTCATTGATCTACAATATATATAATATTAATTTCGAGGGTTAAGGTCCATTACACAAGACTGAACCTGGAGAAAGGAACCTTCAGCAAGATCTTCCCCAATAATTCGTCCAACATCCGGATGGAACCGTTCCATTGAAGATTATTAAAGCAAGAAAAAAATATAATCATAGTGCTAAAGCAAGAAAAAAATATAATCATAGTGTTTTTATAGTGATATTTAATAGATAAGAAAAGAATATTTTTCGAATAAAAAAAGATGTAGGGGTTAATTAATTAATTATATGTGCTGGATGACCGAACTAGCCGCAAAGCAAAACGAATCACACTCGCACCAAATATGTAACTCATGTGAAAAATAAAAGATAAAGTTGACTCAAGTTTTTTGGGTATATACCTAAGTAACTCAAGTTAAGCACCCATAAGCTTTTTATCCAACGTACAAAAGTTTATTAAACAAGTGTTGGCGGGGATGAAAATCTTATGGCTAATTAAGTTTGAGAAAATGTTTTTTGTTTTAAAAATTGATTGTAAAAATATCATTTTATTTTTTATTTTTAAGATTTTGTAAAAGAAACCGTGAAAATAACACAAGTTTATTTTCGATGTTTCCTTTATAAAATATTAGAAATAGGAAATAAAATAAAAAACAAGTGGCATTTTGCAATTAATTTTAAAAATAAGAAATGAAAATAAAAAGCATGTTCTTAAATCAAATATGGTATATTTCCAAACGCTTGTCCCTTTCTTATAGCATCAATCATATTTTGTTATATAAAAGACAATATATACAAAATTGATAATTGTTTCAAATTTTAAAATATTTAGTTTTTAGATGACAAATCATATACTGGAGCAAATAAGAGCATAAGATTTGGGAAATTAAGGACTATTTGGCTTCTATTTTTAGAATTCTATAAAGAAAATAGTGAAAATAATTAAATTTTATTTTCTATTTTTCTTTCCTATTTTTACTATTTTTTTATAAAATTCTAAAAAAAATTAATACAAAAAATAAAATCAGAAATTAAATAAGCCCATGATTTTAATCTACTAGGCGTCGGATCACTCCTATATATATATATATATATATATATATATATATATACACCTCCCGGCTAGTTAATACATAATATAGAGACTAACTGCTACCACCAGCAGTGTTTAGCCGTTAATCCGACTATATTAAATGAGAAGGAGAAAGTGTTACTACTTTGTTCTTCGTAGTTCTTTGGATTTGTGATCGATTGCAAGTTGTTGAACATATATATGAAACCAAACATTATTCAAATAATAAGGATGCAGAATTTATTCACAAAAAATAGTTAGAAAATTCAATTAAAAATGTTTACATTATAAGAACTGTTTTTAGTGTATACAAGAAGTGAAAGCCTTGCAACTTTCGGCTATACTATAATTGAATTGTCATAACATTATTCTTATATACCTTATGCACTTTTTATTCTACATTCTTTGTACGAGAGAAATTAAAAATGATGAACTCAAAAGTGGTTAATTGCAATATACATAGATTATGATGGCAAGTGAACTTTACCTATAATATTAAGGTTTAAAGTTTGAAATTATTACTCTTGAAACGTTTTATCAAACCACGAACTCTAACCCAAAATTGCGGAAAAACAACTCTTTTTTTGGGTAAAAGAAAGTGAACTTTTTTTCTATATTTTGTAAAAGCGAGTGTAGAATATGACTGTGAGAATGGAAGTGTAAGAGTTATACATAGATGCATATCACAATATCAGAATGGTCAAATATCAAACTTAACTTGTGTTGAATGTATTGCAGTTACTAGTTAGTAACTAGTGAGCAGTCATCATCCCTCTCTCGAATATGATAATTGTGGAGATGCGAGCAATGACGTGCAACCCCACCTTTTCCGCCACACACAATCCGACCCCAATATATATATATAAAACAAAACCCTAATTAGCTAATTCCCAACACCATCTACTTTCTTTTCCTTCTACCTTGTTTTTTGTTTTTTTTGGACTCAACTTACAAGAACCCTTAGCTCCCCCAGAACAACCTTTACACACATACCCAAACAACAAAAAACACTCACCACTTCTCATACTCACTCCCCCATAGTCAAGACCTTCTAGCAACCCTGATAGATCCAAATTCAACAAATACACTTCAATTTTCCCGTATCAAACCATAACAAGTCCACTATAATTCACTGTGTTTTCTCTCTCTATATATATATTCTTACTTTCCATTTTCCAGTATAATTAAGTATCCGAATTCGATTTTGATTCTACTTTTCATCAACTTCAACAACAATTAACCATGGCGAACCGGTGGTGGACGGACCCGGTGGGTCTCGCCGGGGTTGACAACGCCACCAACTCCTCCTCCCCAATGAAGAAACCGGATCTGGGTTTCTCCATGAACAACGAAGCTGCATCTGCTGCAACAATAACCATGAACAAAGAAGAAGCAGAGGACAAAGAGAACAGCGAGGAGCCGAAGGAAGGAGCGGTGGAGGTATCCGCCACGCGCCGCCCGAGGGGCCGGCCGGCGGGATCCAAGAACAAGCCGAAACCGCCGATATTCGTGACCAGAGACAGCCCTAACGCGCTCCGAAGCCACGTCATGGAGGTGGCAAACGGAGCCGACATCACCGAAAGCTTGGTTCAGTTCGCGAGGAGGCGCCAGAGAGGTGTCTGCGTCCTCAGCGCCACCGGCACCGTCGCCAACGTCACTCTCAGGCAGCCAACGGCGCCAGGAGCCGTCATGGCGCTCCACGGCCGATTTGAGATCATATCGCTGACCGGTTCGTTCCTCCCCGGGCAGTCGCCGCCTGGATCCACCGGCCTGACGGTCTACCTGGCTGGCGGGCAGGGGCAGGTGGTCGGCGGTTGGGTGGTGGGCCCGCTGGTGGCGTCGGGATCGGTTATGATAATGGCGGCTACGTTTTCCAATGCGGTGTATGAGAGATTGCCCATTGAGGATGAGGATCAGGAAGGGGGGCAGGGGCAAGTGGCTGGTGGCGGTGGCGGTAGCGGTAGCGGTGGCTCTCCGCCGGGGTTACGTGGTGGCGTGGGGCTGCAGGGAGTTGGGCCCTGCGGGGAGGGTTCGTCGGTGTATAATATTGGTCCGAATTTGGTTGGTCAACAATTGAGCCATGAAGGATATAATTCTCCTTGGGGGCATGCTAGGCCACCTTATTGATCATTCGTTACATGAACTTTGAAACCTTCTCTCTTGTTGAAAGTTTAGTCAGAGAATTTAATTACTAGTAAGTTTATTAGTAACTCATCTGTATATTTAATCTACTGCAAACGGCTTATATTATGATCTTGTTCTTACTTTACTTTAGAACAGTCTGAGACTGTGTGACCTAGCTAAGCAAGTAAAATCTTTTGTTTCTTTATTTCTCCAATGCTTCTCTTTTTTTCCAATGCCTTTTGCCTTTCGTTTCCTCTACTTCTATTTCCGATGATGTTCTAGAGCTTTTAAATTCAAATAAAAATATTTTCACATGTACAGTCATTTGGTATTGATCGTGCAATTGTAACTGGTGACACAGGCAGTCAGATTTTTTGTGTGCTTGATTAATATTAGTAGTATTAATTCATGATTCTATTTAAACATCTCAACCTCGTTCAACTATTACAACATAAGAAGCTGAGTTTTTTTTTTTTAATTTTATGAATTTTGACCTACTAATTACTAATTAATGTTAGTATTTTAATTCATTATCTATATCATCTGCTTAACTCATATATCATTTAGAGCTGCACCAAAAAAAATAAATATCATTTACTAGAGCTGATTTCTCCTTTACTCAAGAAGGGCTGAAATTCCTTGTTTAATGACTTTGTTCATTTTGATTTTTTTTTAAATATAATTTTCTTCATTTTGATTGATTATTATATATTGCAGCTGATCTGTTTTTTTTTTTTTTTTTTGGTTTAATGATTTTTTTTTTAAATGTGAGCAGCTGATCATTTCTTAACGTTGCTTTCTTTGTAAATTCTATATAGAAAAGCCATACTTGAACACAAAATTGAAAAACAATATTATAATTTTTAGATACTTTAGACTCACATTTATAGTGTTATCATACACGTTACAACTAGCATAAATATATACAGTATCATCTTATACGTTTATATGCTTCAAGATGTAAAATTTAGCGTAGTCTCGATCCTACATTATCTAGCGATTTCGAGAAAAAAACTGTTATGTCATCCTAGTAATTAACACAGTGTCATCTGTTAAATCACTAATATTATACACAAAAAAAGGGTCAATGAGAGGACAATCGATTGTAACTAACTCCCAACGAAACTATATATACAAGTTAAGTTGACCCTTTGGAAATATATAAATTGCTAAAAATTAAAGTAAACTATATGCATATAAATTAAGTTGACCCATTGTCAGTTTAATATATGATTGGAAATAGAAATATGGATGTGATTAGCAGTTCTAAATCTTGCACATTTTTAATTTTGCTAAAATTTTGGGTTCTGAACATAAAAGGATTTTTTTTTTTTTTTAGGAAAACATATACCGTCGTTTGAATGTGGATGACCAGCTTTGATACCGAAAAGTTGGGTTAATTGAGAAACATGCAAACTGAGACACCACCTGAAAATCCTGACCACATAATGCTTAAAAAATAAGAAAAAAGGTTTACACTTCTAGCTTATACGTAAATGCAATCACCTCACTATTGATGCCAGAACAAACTCCAGAATCAAGTTGACAGAAATGTATATACAGAAGGCATCAAGTTGCGATACTGATCATTATCAATTCTTGATGGCAAAGTAAAATTCGAAAGCAGTGTTCCGGGATATCGATATCTTTCCCTGAAATTAGTTTCAGGATCTCGAAGATGATAGTATCCGAATTCATATATCTTGAACCTCGGGTAAATTAAATATGTTCACACACAAACAGACGCTGTAGAAAGGGGTTTGGGTCAAGCTTTCAACTCATCTTTTTTACTTTAATCCAGGTAAGGAGCAGCCTTCTAAGCTAATCCAGCTATCATTTTGGGGCAAGAATAAAATCATGCGGGATTTGGGGCACACTTACTTCTCTCCTAAGTTCTAACTGCTACTCATACATACATATATTGGTCATAGAAAACCAGCAAAACTTTCTAGAATATATATAAGAGGCTTATATGTACTCTTCTCTGTCCTCCAATAAAAATCTACCATATATAATATTTTGGGTAGTTTGAAAAAGTTGATTTTGAGATGAATTATAAGTGGTGTTATATGATATTACAATTATTAAAATCATGGTTTTAAATTACGGACATAGTTACGGTTACTGTTATACTGTGAAAAATTATGGAAAAACATAGTTGATACGGTCATAATTACTATTGTGATACAATAGCAATATTGTAACTGTATTTTCAATTGTGAATAGCAATTTAAAATCATGATAAAAATAGACAGAGGGACAAAAAAATATGACAGGCCATGTTTCCTATCATATCACAGAGCTTGGTTTAGGTTTTTGTAACTGTTTCTTGCACCCAGAAGGCCAGAACACTGTTAACAAAGTATATACACTCCTTTAAAATAGCTCTTCGAAAGAACACTGCACAAAAAACTTCCCCCCATCAAAAACACAGTGGAGAGATATATTTCTAAAAGTGAATGTGAGCCTTTTCTGTGCTAATGATAGTATAGGTATTATATATCTGCAAAGTCATAATATAATAGCATTTTTACAAAGATACCAATCAATGTAGTACTACATCTTCATGCATGGGACAGTACAGTCTATTATTATATTTTCTCCAGATGTACTTACGTTGGTTGGTAAGTCAGAAGTATGACTAGCTAACAAACTTAGGCTTGGTACTTTTCTGAAACATTTTGGACACTGCATATTTCCTTTCTTTCTATGTTTTTTAATTTGGGGGATCGGCGGGGAGGCGCTAAACCCAAAACGTTATATACGGTCTGGAATCAGGATCAGTGAACTCAATTTAAAAGGATGTTTTCTTCACACTCAAAGGATCCCATATGTAATTCAAGCGAACATTGAGGACCCAATTTCACATGGATTCACGTGTCCATGTTTATCAAAAATAGTTTATTTATTCAGCTGCTTACTCCCATGTCCACACAACATTCGAATCGTAAAGTAGTTGTGCACTTGTGCTGTGTTGGAGCCCCACTGAGGTGTGAGGGTTCGATATTCAAACGCTTTAAGTAAAATAACACACAAACATATAAAGACTTACCAACGAACCCCTTATCCCTATTTTATTTTTTTCTCACTCTCTTGTTCTTTTTACATGTGGAGTTTTGCCTACAGTCAGGCCTGGTAATATTAATTAATTCAAAAGTCTCATAACCCAATTGTTAATCGCTAATACTTTAAAGATAAAGCCACAGCGCAAGCATTAAGAAAACATGAATCACTAGCACAAAAGTGACAAGTATATTATATAATATAAATGTGATAACCTAAATAAACATCAATGGGAATCATTTGTCAGGAATTGAAAACTGAGAGCATGTTCATACTTAATTGTCAAAGTACTCGATGCTTAAAAAATATTTTATTAACCGCATGAACTTGCCGTGGAGTACACGGCTCGAGCTGGATTATGGCTTTTAACCTATGTAGCTTTTTGAAGAGCAACTTGCTTTTGTTAAAGCACCTGTAGTTGTATTTCAGTTCCAAATCACTTCACAGATGTACTATATTCTACACGGAGGGGGGTGGTTAAAGAGGATTTCCCAAAATCAAAGTCAATTTTGTAGCATGTACTGATTTGCCTTTAATGAGTTCGGGGTCAAATTATTATGATCAGCTGCCATTCTGTGAGATAATTCACGTTGAACCTAAAATGTTAATTAACCAAAATGAGATTAGAAGAACTGTGAAAACAAAACGAGGAACACACCCCAGTGCCCCCCCAATTTTTTTAATAATATTCATTGTTATGTTTGGCAACTACCAAGCAGTTAAAATTCCAGCATATTTTGATCACTTAATTTAAAAATTATAAGACTTTATTTCTTAATTTTGACCATTTATATAAAATATAATAATTATTAAAATTTATTCTTCTTGCTCTCACGAAATTTCTTGCTAATTGCAAGGTATTTTCCTGATCCCTGAAGCAGCAACAACAAAACAATATATGATTAATTTTATGAAAGGCTTTGACCTCCAAACCTTTCCGTGCACATTGTTTAAGCCGCTCATCATTTGAGACCAATTATTTTTTATTGACTATTTCAATATGATTTATCCTGTTTATCAGCAACACAATTAATTGATAAAAATCAACGTATTGCAAAAAAAAGATGAATGTTATATCTTAGAATTAGATAAAGAAAACTGCATGTTATATTCTGCATATTAAGCTTTCCCATACTTTTTTTTTAAAAAAAATGTATACATAAAGTTTAGTTAATTACAATAAACAAACCCATTCGAACGACTGTTAAAAGAGAAATTATTAATTTAAATTGTATGAAAAAATATTTACTTAACGATTGCTTAAATGTGCCATTTTCTTAACTTTTTCTATTTCATAGACCTTTGTTTTTGGATCAGAATCTTTCATTGTCTTGAAGCATGTTTTCAAATCATTCTCAATTATTTGATCTTCACGCATCAAATGAAGTCTCAAATGCTAATGTGAGATTCTCACCAAAAAAATTGCTTATGAAAGATTTAATTATATATTTAGTCTTTGTAATTTTACTCAAACGCACAGGCACACAAACAATTAATTAGCTTAAAATTGATTCTTATTTCATTCAACAGAAAAAAATTTGCTACAAAAAAGTTTATAAAAGAAGGGGATTTCTCCTATACCCTTTTATTCTTTTTAAGGGTACCGAAACTCTTAAGTAATTAACAATTGAGATTAAATTACATACATTTTTCTTTCAAAAAAGAAAAATTCAAGAAAAAGTTTCAAGTTAATAAGTTCATCACTAAATATGTATCGCTCACTTGTAAAGGATAAAAGATAAAAGTGGTTCAACAACTCTAGTTTTTTTTTTTTTTTTGGTCTTGACAATTTTTTAGTTTTAATAAACAAATACAACCACAAAAATAGTACTCAATTGATTCAAGTAATTCAATATTTATCTTTTTTAATTAAAATTTTGAATTTAAATATTGTAAATAAAAAAATTAATGCTAAAACATCTTTACTTTCATGATGAATGAACTACTCAAATTGAGTCAACTTAATTAAGATATAATAAACTTCAAATATTGAGAAATTTATACCAAAATCAAATACATGAAAAGATAACGTGCGTTTAATTTATGAAAATATTTTATATTTTCAATTCCTATTTTTGTTTTTTTAGTTTTTTGAAAATAATTTTTATTTTCATATTTTCAAACTTTAAAAAATATGTTTGGTTTATAGAGCTAAATTCTACTTTCAAATAGAGAAAATTCAAAAATATATTTCGCTTATCCAATTTCAAAATAAAATTTTTAAAATCAAATTTAAAATAATAAAATTATATTTTTTATTAGACAATAAAAATTAAACATATATATTTGATTTGCACATCTAATTTATCCACTAAAAATATTTATGAAAATAATAAGTAATTATATAAAATATTAAGAATAAAATAAATTGTTTGCTTTTAAGCTATTTTATCATAATTATCAATTTTTTTTATTTGTAAATATAAATATTTAAATACTATAGTAAATATTATTTTATTGCTGCATTTAAAAAGTTGCTAAAAGATCTTGCTTGGAAGTGGTAAATCATAGATATTGCATGCTTAATATATGATAATATATAATTAAATATTAACAATATAAGAAAACTTTATCAAGAAAATTACTTCTAATGACAATATATTTAAAATATATTTGATTTTGAGTAAATTATATTACGTAGCTAATAGAAAGAAATTTCAAAATACTCTTATTATAAGAAAAAATTATATTATTTAATATATGTTACTTCAATTATATCATTAAGAATATTATGAAAATAGATGACTACATGATTATAATGTCGCATATTTATTAATACAAAATTAATAGTTTTATCTTATTAACTAAAAAAAAAGGAGCGTACTTAGCTATCTAATACTGTTAATAAAATTTTTGATTCCTAATACTATTAATAATTAATCCAATAATAATCAATGAAATAATTTTTGAGTTTTCCAACGATTAATGCAAATGGCTAGTACAACTGCATGCCATAGTGCAGAGCCAATGTGATTGACACAATTTTTGGAGAAAAAAAGAAAAAAAAAAGAAAATTGTGATATTTGGACAAGATCAAATACAAAAGGAGTATCATGAAAAGAAAAAGCGTGCTTTTCTTGTAACATAGAACGCGGTCTATGCCTCTAAATTGCTGGTAATTACAAAACCACTGCATTTTTATCTAAAAATATTTCCAATATTTGATACAGAAAATATTAAAAACATGAAATTGGTGTTTTCAAATTTGTTGAAAATATGAGCTACATTTCTTATAAGTGAAAACAAAAGTGCCTCACAAAACATGTTTTGGTTCACATTTTCTATTTTTTATGAAAATGAAAACAAGAAAAAACACGAAACCAAACGCACTCTAAGTTTTTATAAACACACACACACACCCCAAAAAGAAGAAGACAATAATGAAACGCGAATGTAGCATGGATTGACGGATAGGATAGTTTCCGATGTCGAGTGGCGCACAAAACCAATTTTGACTGGTAGCCGTTGTGGGCTCAAAATTCACGTTGCACGTTGCATGATAATAGCACTTGAGTGCCTTGCCCATGTTGCTGCCACCGTCCATCCCATACAATACAATATAATACAACCTCTCAGAAAGCGTTTCCAGCAGCTTTTGCCTAACTTTCCCTACTTACACAAACTCACAAGACACTACCTAAAATTTAACGAAGTTATGCTTCAATGCCGTGGTTATTTATTAGGGTGGGTTTGGTTGAGCTTGTTTTCACACTAAATAAATAAATAAATAATCAATTATTTTTAATTTTTAAATAAAAATTAAAATAAATAAATAAATTTTATAAAATATAATTTTTTTAATAGTTAAAAAATAACTTTTTATTCAAAAAAATTGGAACAATCGCACCATTAATTGTATGAATATAATTGCAGCCTCAATGTTATGGTTCTCCAGTTTTGTTTTTCCCCTATTTGTTTAAAAAATATTCAGCATATAGCCTAAACCAACTAGTTATTGGCGGATCTTTTAAGGGACAATGAGGCCATGGCTCACAAAATTTTACATATATATATATATATATATATATATATATATATATATATATATATATATATATATGTATGTATAAGTTTTTTTTGTTAAGTTTTTAACATGTTACTTTACATAAATGATGCTATTCTATATAAATAGATTTTTTTAATTTAAAAGTTCATTAACTTATTTTTTAATTAAAAATAACTAACAACTAAAATGATCACATCATAATTGAACATTATTTTAGAGTAAAAATATTTTTGTTTACATTAAATAAGCGTTTACAAGAGTTAAATAACAAGTTCAATGATGATGTGATGGAATTATTAACTTCAAACTTTGTTTTATTCTTAAGAAAGCTTACAAATTTTTTTATATTGTTAGGTGCATGTGTTTCAAATGCAAGAAAATAATTTTTTTTAATAAAACCTATTTTGAAATAATTTCACATATTTGGGAAAAAAGTTTGAGTGCATTATAAGCAAAAAAAAAATCTAATTATTTTTTAATTATAATGTTTTATCAAAATAATCCTTACAATTAAATATGATAAAATATAAATAAATTATTTCATACGTTTTTTTAATAATTTATTATACAAAAATAATTATTTTCATACAAGCCAAATAAAACATATTACTTTTAAATTATTTTTAAGTTAATACATCCAATATTATGAGGTACTAATTTTTTAGTCATAATCTATAAAATTGTTTTGTCATATTAGTTATTTGCTTTGAACTTTATATATGTGATATACTATTAATTTTAATTTGGTTGTTATCATCCAATTTATATCTTAATGTTTTTGGCTCCCCTATAAATTTTCTTGAAACTCTGCCATTGCAGCCAATGACAAACTCGAATTAGAAGCCTATATTTTCTTGAATTTAATAACTCTTTTTCTTTGGATAAAAGAAGAAAAAAAAATAATCTTTACAGACATCAGTGTATGTAATATTGATCGTCACCAGATTTTTGACATTTTTTAGTGAAGATATCTTTACAGACATAAATGTGAAATTAATCATTTGAATACTATCACAGGAAATAAATCCTCTCAACAATTAACTTTTACCAGGGTTGAACCAAATCCTCTCCATAAAATAGCAGCTTACTTATCACTACATCCAATTTTTTTTTTTTTTTTTGGCTCTGACACTACATCCAACCTTGCCAGTAAATTCTTGAGAGTTTACCTAGAGCAGGCTTGTTGATATTGCAACTTCCAAAAAAAAAGTATGTACGCTTACACAGTTCAGGCATAGGAACCGAATCCATATGTTTGTGAAATGATATTAATTTACGTAGAAAGATTAGATGTGTGTGAAATGAAAAAAAAGTATATAAAAAACAGTATAAAAAAGTATGTTAAAACAAGAGAGTAAACAAATGCACACAATCATAATTCTAGAAGCATAACTTAAAGAATACGATCAGTTAGACACAAGTTCGCGTGCCCTGCTGGAGCCCTCATTCTCCCAATCCCAGAAAAATTTGCAAGGGCTTGGACACACTACCAGTTCAATTTTGCCACTACGTTAGATAAACTTTTATTACTGCCAAATGCCAATATGGAAAGAATTTCGTAGCATGGATAACATGCCTTGAAGCATCATATGTTTTCTACATTTCACTCATTAAAGAGTATAACTAGTGTCACAACTCTATATTCACAACCATGATACATATGCTCAAATAGCTCTTTCTTAGTTCGTACTTTAGGCACATTCTTAAGACTTATTCTCTCCCCAAATATAGACAAGAAATTATACGCATTTTCGGGATCTTATATTTCATCTTTCTTTGTTCGATGGTGGCAAGCGGTTCTACACACCTTCTGAAGAGCCATAATTCATTATATGGCAAAAAAAAAAAGGACTAAAAAAAAAAAGAGAAAAATATCCAACAGGAAAATGGTTAGCAAAATGATCCTAGTATATTTAGTATGTTAGAAAATTCCATGTTCTTTGTCAGAATGTCTACTTAATGAACTTTGAGGAACCTAAGAAATTTGAGATACTTGAAACTGTCTTCACAATTTTTCACCTGCACGTTGCAAGACTGCTCTCAGTTCATCAGCTATCTCATGAAGGAGGATAGGTTTTCGAATCAATCCATGCATTCCCACCTCAATGCATCTCTCCCGGACATGTTCTTCTGCACTTGCTGTAAGAGATATGATCAAGGGCCAATTACGGCTGTGGAACTTCCGGATCCTTCTTGCCACTTCAAAGCCATCCATTTCAGGCATGTGAAGATCCAACAGGACAATTTTGAACGTGTTACCGGAGGCACTTATAGCACCGAGACACTCGAACCCTGATGAAACAGCAGTTACTTGACAGCCCAGCTTCTCAAGCAGCTTCTTGGTCACAGTCCTGTTCACATCATCATCATCCGCTAACACAACCTTCAGGCCTCTAAACTGTGGGTTTGGAAAATCTTTAGGTGCAAAAATGGATCTTCCAATGGATAGTCGATCTATCTGAAACTTGAGAAGAAGTGTCATGCCTTGGGCCAAACCCGAAGAGTTTGATGATATCCAGATATTACCTTGCATCATCTGCATATTATTTTTCCATGTTGTACGGTCAGAATTCCCCACCGAAAAAAAATAAAATAAAATAAAAAAATCATACATGATGAATCATGAACTAAACACAATGCAGCATGTTTATCCACTGAAGGGCGCTCATGCAACCCAACCCACCCATCAGCTGATAGCCAAGGGCAGAACTAGAAAATTTGGATTTCAGTAAAACATTCAACATACGCAAAAGAAATGTGTGAACCTGCTATTGGTCTCATGAGCCAACAGGTGAAAGGGGAAACAAAAAACTTTTTTGGGTCTTGCTCATGTTAAAATTCTAAAACTAGCTGGAGATCTTACAGTTGAAAAAAGTAGACATCATTCTTAGCCAGTCCTTTCAGCTATTTCAGTATTCTTTTTTCCCCACTATGCCTATGACGTTTGAATCAGTATTCCCAGCTAACTAGGTTGAGTAATGATTTTCGTACATCATTTTTGCAAACAACATTTTGACACCTGGCGATTTGTGTATCAATAATTGAGTATTTCAATTACGTTACTGGCGAATTCATCGATGAAGAATCATGCGTTAATAACTGAGGATTTCAGTTATCTTCTAATAAATCTAGTGGAAGTATTTGACATACCTTAGCAGCTTCACCATTAAGATAACTAAATCACACAGTTATTAACACACGACTACCCACATTCAAATTCACTAATTATGCAACTGAATTCCCAATTATTGATAAATGAATCTTTAGGTGTCAAAATGATATTTGCAAAAATGATGGATGAAAATCATTACTGAACTAGGTTAAGCTCTCGAAAGAGGATAATTTATCATAGGTGTGAGATAAACAAGAAAGGATCCTCCCAATATAGAGGGAAATTAGCATCTGCATTCTGTGCAATGCTATTAGATTGGAAGGATAACAAGACTAAATATTAAAAAAATATATAGAGGACAGGCGTTAGATTACTGGTCATGACAGAAAAGCCATGTCAACCCTCAGCTGCAACATGTTGAGAGAGAAATATGTGTAAAATAGAATGTCATTGGCCAGAACTAGTAACCAGTGATTTTGGACTAACAAATGAATTTCCCGATGGATACTGGAAGAAATACTTTAACTAAAGTCACCATTTACCGAAAACTGACAAAAATCAAGGTCCACAAATAAGTCTTGTTACCAATTTAATCATTGCCTATTTGCACATCAGGATTATTCTTAACATCACATACTATAATCAGGAAAGGTGACAGATCAATGTACAATTTAATCTATACACCAATTTGGAACAGAACATCTCCTTTGATCATCCTAGGATGTCATAAGCCCACAATAAAATTAGTGGTAAGAAATGAAATGCATGGCAATTAACCTACCGAAACAACAACCCAACCATGACAAGTATACGGCTTCCTGAAGTCAAGGAGATGACCAAAAAGTTTAACACGACATTTAGGTGAATCTACCAATGTTTGCATTACCAGAATGTCATTTGGTACTAGTAATATACATTTCAGATTTCAAATATTTTATGGCTTGAGCCTGTGGATTTAATTAGCCATTCTACAAGTGGCATTCAACTTATGTCCCCTGAATCTTTTCCGACCAAAGCTAACTTAAAGATAGGAATAATCCATACAAGTATAAATACAATCACTAATAGAAAACAATACGTAAAGTTGACAAAGATATCGTAGCACATACCTCCACCAGTGTTTTGCACATGCTGAAGCTCAGACCCTCCTTAGGTTCATTGTTGTGTTGCCTTCTACCAGCACAATGTCTTGTTGAATTTAATTCATCCGACTGGGAACTAATACCCATTATCTGAAAATTAAATTTTATATATACATAATCATTTTGCACAGATGATCTCCATATTCCAAAACCTTTATCATCCTTATCTCCACTATCACTTTCACGAAATGCTTGAAAAATGAGAGTCCCTCTGTCATATATGTTCAATAAATAACCTATCAAGTGCAAAATTACTTGAAAAGACCTTGCCTCATCACCTATGACCATATCCGGTAAAGCCTTGTGGACATCAATTTCAAGGCCAAAGCCTTTATATACACACAAACACTTGGCAATACAAGAAACTTCCCTCATCATGGAGTGCAGATGGAAATATTTCATCTCTAACCGGAAGCTTCCTTTGTCATTTGCCGAAATCTCCATTACATCATTAATCAAACTTGAGAGTGCGTTGCTAACTTTCAACATTGTGTCAATAATAATCTTCTGTTCAGATCTTATATTGTCCTCTTGAAACATTGAAAGCAAGCCCAGGATTGAATGCATAGGTCTCCGCATTCCATGACTCATCACTTTCTGAAATGAACTCCTTGCCTGGCTAGCCATCATTGCATTCTTTTGGGCCTGCTGCAATGCTCGGTTTTGATCTGCAAGTTTCTGTCTCATTAGCTGAGACTCTTCAAGAACGGATGCATGAGACAAGGCTACAGCCACCTGATCAGCAACTACTTCCACTATCTGCATCTCATGGAAGGTCCAAGCCTTGGAGTTTGAATTTGGAAGAACCAAAACCAATATAGCATAAGATGTCTCAACCATCTCTGGTGTCCCTCCTTTGAAATTTGAAACATGAAGTATAGGCATGCGAATAGCTGCTACGGCACCTGACTCCCCAGATTCACCACCACTCGCGGCTCCTAATGCAGAATCAGGCCTCAAAATCTGCACACCCCTATTCTTTCTTATCTCTAACACATCTGGATCGTTTATAGGAATAGAATTTTGAAAGTTATTTGCTGAGCTTGGTTTCAACTCATGGGTTAGATGCATTTCTCGCCTGTCCTCATCAGGCATCCATACCGCACAATTATGCAGATCCAAGGTCTTGGATAGCTCAACAAGGGTGGAATACAAGATGGTGTGCTTATCCAGAGACTTCCTGATCTTGTGGGTCAGCATCCGAACATGCGAGCTTGCCTCCTCCTGTCTTTTCATCATCCCAACCTCTTGGCCTAATTCCAACACATTTTGCCTCAAGAAAAGCTCCCTCACTTTGATTTTGAGAAGAAGGGGAATGAGAGTGGGAAAGGTGATTGCAGTTGCGCACGAGACAAGAGCAGTAAGGAACTTAGCGACGGTAAGAAAGAGCAACAACTGGAAGGAGTGAGGCCCGTAATAAGTGTAGGCATTGAGCAAATGGGTCAACCCGCAGAGGACTATGAAGGCAATAAACTGAAGGAACACCAATTTGAAGGGGACATTGGAGTAGCTAATAAAGTAAAGGAGCTCTAGGGGTATGGAAAAATATGCAATGGCAATGAAGAAATCACTGACTTTTTGGCAAACCAGGATGCTCTGTATGCTCCAAATCCCTTCCTCATCATCACAGTTGCAGTGTCCAAACTCAACATCTCTGGCATAAACAGACAGCACAAGAGAAAAAACCAGCAGCAAGAACAAGATAGGAGGCAGTCCTCTCTCCATGGCAACAAGTCAATAGTTTCCCAAACCATCCATCAAAGTTATCACCTTCCCAATCCCAGACCAGAAGAGACCTCAACCTCTCACAGTGCACACAATAGATGTTGATCTATAATCTGCCATACCCATATATGGTCAAGACTCTAGATCTAACCCAGCTAACTTCACATCCACATCTCTCTCCTCTAAACAAATAACTAATCTAGACCCTTCTTTCAAGTTTTGGCCTTTCTAACTCAAATTGGAATAAATAAGTAAAAAATATCCCTACTTTATATTCATAGTTATCCAATACAAGAAAGGCGAGATAGTAACAATAGAAGTTAGGTGAGAAGATAAGAGGAAACCAGTGCTAAATCAGGTTGTTGGTGTTGGGGGTGCAAGTGCAACAAAAGAGACCGGAGGCAGAGAGAGTGATGCATAAATCATATTCCAATAATATGTATCTTACTTTAGAGTCCCTCCCACAGTCATGGCTTCCTTTGATATTGGTGAAAGAACCGACACCACACCACACCACACCACACCACACCAGAGCCCAACAACGAATCAATGATCTATAAGCTAAGAACATGAAAAAAAGGAAAAATATACATATAATATAATTTGGTTTCGCAAAGGTGAAGAAAAAATAGAAACTAAAAGGAGCACTTTTATTTCATATACATTCTTCACTTAATTATATAGATATCATCTGTCTCCGTGTCTCTCCTCTTACCATTTCTCAAAGCAAATGTTGAAATTAAAGCGTTTGAGTGCTTGACGGAGAGACAGAGAGAGAGAGAGAGAGAGAGAATGGGAAAGCGCCTTGCCTTGAGCCTGGAGAGAGAGAGAGAGAGAGAGAGAGAGAGATTAGAGAAATGTGAGTGGGACCCACGCGGCTTTGCATGAAGCGAACCTAGACTAGTTCTGTTTCTGCTCTCTGCGTCACCCTCACAGGCCTTTACATATAATATCTAAATTAAGAAATAAAATAACATCATCCGTCACCATCTCCATCAACCATTATATTAAACTGTACTATTATCATATAGTAATTACCGTGTCTCTTCATAACCCTTATAAAATACTATAGAAATATCAGTATTTTTAAATTATTAGTAGCTAATTTTTAGCCGTATATCCTATTAACTTACAAATTATCAAATTTCAAAATTTATTTTTTAATTAGATTTTGATTACACAATTAAATCAGAACTATTAAATATAAAATAAACACTAATACCCTTCTAAAAATAAGGGTGTTACTAATTTACTGTTCAAGTTCCTTACACCTAATCATAGCATATTTGGAAGTCTGTAATGGAGTTTGAGAATTGATTTTAGTTATAGAATTAATTTTAAAATTTTTGATGATATTTGATTGTTAATTTTTAAAATTAATTCTATTTTTTAAAATTAATTTTAAAAAAATAAAAAAATTATTTTTTATTATAATTATTTTTAAAAAATTATTAAATATAAATTATTTTATTTTAAAATTAATTTTATTTGATATTAACTTTACATAATCAAAACCAAACACGCACTCAGTTCTTAAAATGAGTTAGCGAGTCGATGTTACAATAATTATTAAACAAATATCTTCATTCTTCATTCCAAAAGAGCTCTTTTATTATTTAAATTTAATTTAAATATATTTATAATATAAAATAATTTTATATTATTAATTAATAAAAATATTAATTCATATATTATAATTATTTATTTTTTATTTTTATTAATTAATAATATAAAATTATTTTATATTATTAATACATATTAATTAAATTCTTATTATTTATTTATTTAAAAATAATAATATAATAAAGAATAAAAACGGATGAGTAAGAGAAATGTATTTTGTACTATTAGGGTAGGTAGACACCTTGGACACCCAGAGATAGAAAGGAGAAAAAAAATTATAAAAAAAAATGAAAAGAGTAAAATAATTGATGGAGAAAGAAAAAGTTGAGAGAGAATATTGAGGTGTTGGAGAAAGAGATATGTACAAATAACATACCTCAATGAGTAACGGCGTACTCAACATATGTACGACTGCTTTCATTGCTTTTTTCTAATTTTGTAGCCTGTGACACTGGCAGACGTCCATCGTGCCGATACGACCGTTGACAGGATTTGGACTCTGCCCCAATATGATAGTGGAAATAATTATAAGAAATGGTTTTTTTTCACATTCTTGGTATATTTTGATACTATATATTTATCTTTTTTTTTCTTGTTTTTTCATTTTTTTTGTTTTATATTTTTTTTAATTTTAATTCTGATTATTTGGGTATCTATAATAAAAAATAATACAAATAACACTCCTTAATAATTATATCCTTTTTTTTTTTTAAAACGATCGATAATAGCTAAGTTTTGCTTCACAGTTTTACAATGGCAATTTATACCTTTCTTTTCAGGAATGTCTAACATGCTCTTAGGGTATCAATATACACCACACACCCTATATATAGCTATATTCATATGGATAAGTATTAATAAATTTATGAAAAATATGACTAAATATATTTACTCACATAAAATATGCTAAATTACAGTATATTTAGCTACACTTTTTTTTTATATTTAACTATATTTTTAAAAATAGTTAACCACACTTTTTGACAAGATATATGATGCACTTCACCTAGCAAAGTGTACCATTGCATCCACCTCTCTTTTTCTTTTAATAGGATTAGATTCCTATAGATGTGGATTTATAAAGTTAGAAATATTCATAATTAAATGATGAATTTTAATGGGATATTAAAAAAACCTTACTTCCGAAAAAAAAATTAAGAATGAGTTTAATATTCATAAAAAATACAGTAGCAGTTTATTTTTTTCGTAAATATTTGAATATATTTGTATTGTTGTCTGAATTAAATTATTTGAACACTATATAAATAAGGATGAATAATACAGTGTCAAAAGAAATACTACTTAGCTAATATTTAAATAAAATATTTATTATCAATTATATTAACTGATTTAGCATTTATTTTTCATAAGTAAGGTCTTAGATTCAAATTTTATAAATAAATAAAAAATTAACACTAAAAAGAGCTTTACTTTCACAGTGCACCAACTAGACTTAAGCCAAATTAATTAGAGTTTTAATAGATTTCTAATGTTAGTGGTTTAGACAAAAACAAAAGAATTTTTACTTAATAAACATATTTCATATATTTTATTTATTTTTAATTTGGATGGAGAATAAGTTATAGTTCTTTTTTTTTTTTTGGTCAAAATCAATAGTAACTAAAGTGGGGATGGGAAAAAAATCCATTTAGACATGGAACTTGTGAGAATTACCTGCGATGGGGTATGCATAGGGACAGGGACAGGTTCCCCATTTACTAAATAGGGATTGGGGTGAAGGATGAAATCCCTGCCCCGTGAAGACTTGTCAAGTCCCATTTATATGTAAAACTACTTATGTTTATATATATATATAAAGCGCACGCGCACACACACAAATCCAGATACCCAAACCCTAGTAGGGATATTTATAATTTGACTTTTTGTAATTGACTTTTATGATTATAATTATTGTTAAAACTATTGAATTTTTACCATGTATTTTTATTGTTAATTTAGATTGTATTATGTTAATAGTATTATAATGGATTGTGGATATTATATATTTTTTAATTAGGTTTAAGAGTATTTTTTTATGAGCTTTTCTCTTTTTTAAATTTTTTTATTTTTTATTTTTTTTGCATAAACTAGCAGATATCCATTAGAATTAAAATCTCTATGGGAAATGGGGAATGGGGAGCCCATGACTACGACGAATGCAGGGATAGGGGACAAATTTCTAAATATGTCCCCTGCCTCCATGAATACTATCGCAATTCCTAATATGGAGTTTATTAAATTTCAATTAATTTGGCTTGAATTATATCAACCCATCATGAGGAGAAAACTCTTTCAACTCTAGTCTTTTTTATTTACAAAATCCAAACTCAAGATTTTGTTTGATGGAACGAATGTTAAATCACTTAAATCAACTAAGAGTTGATCAATAGTAATTAAATATATTTTATTAATCCAATAATTAAAATTTTCAAATACTTAAGTTTAATGTACAATAAATGTAATTTTTTAAATATCATTTATTGATATATTATTAATTTAATCATAGACCAAAAAACTTAAGGGATTAATTTTGATACACTATTAATGTACAATTATCTAATTATATGCTTCTATTTATAAGATTTTTAAGGTAATAAGTGGTTTAATTAAATATTTTTGATAATATGACAATATACAATTAAACATCTATGTAAAACTTTTTTATACTAACAATGCAACAAAATTAAATTTAAAAATTAATTTAATGAATTTAATTTTATTGCATAAATAATATAAATTCTTTTTATATAATCATCTAAATAGATACTATTATATCAGTAAAAATGATTGACTCTCATAATATATATATAAGTAAAATGCATCAAAATCAATCTCTTAAATTATTATGAAAAAATGCTCACATGCCCTAAATATTTTTAATGATATCGTAATATTACTGGATTGTAGGATAAAAAAAAGTTATATTACTAGTTAAATTAGAAAACGATATTATACGACAGTAGTCTATTATATTAAAGTCTAGTATTTGTATGTGAAACTTGACAACCCACCATCCCATTCAAAGAGTAAATCATAGTGGTGGCATCAAACGTTCAACGTCACCACCCACGCATAAATACCATAATTACAGGTAACATTACTGCCACCAACGTCTATCATTTCAGAAAGAGGAAAATTGACTCATATATAAAATATACGAAGTGAACAATAATAATAAAAAAAAATCAAGAGAACAACTTTTTGCGATACGCTTGAGCTTACTTTGATAGCTCAGATAGAAACCAGTCAAAAAGACTAGCATATACTAGTGTCAGCACACCCATATTCAACCGTTTTGTGTACACTCGTAGTAAAATTCATTACAGCAAATCCCAGGCATATTTTATCTTGCGGAGTTGCAGTATTATAACACATTAATAATAAATTCAATTCATTAGTAAATTCAACGCAGGAATAATTATAACTTCAAAGATGCTTGTAAAAGAGTAAATTATAGAGAAATTCTCCACCAAAATTGATAACGAAATTCATTAATTATCTGATATAAACTGCACTGTTGAAGAAGTCAATGAAAAATATGTTACGTATTTCAGAACTTCTAGTCTAGAACAACACTCTCAACTTCGCATGTAACATTAGATATGAACTCTTTCCAGAAGCCTTGTTTGACTTCCACGCTCTCTACTTTCATAGACCTTAACTTGGCTACCAGATTCCACAAGGGAAAAAGAGGTGTCATTACCTTCTAAAAAGGCTTATTAAATGATGAACTATAATAATATATGCTCGACAGAATTTTGAACAACATTTAAGACTGCAATTGGAAGGAACGTATAGCCAAGAAGCTAATCTAAGAAGCACATTATCTAACCTTATTTGTTCTGGTATAGGAAAAACTATAACAGGCCCGCAAAAATGAAGAAGTATTAGCCAGCAACCCTGATTTTAAAATACATCATGGCAGAACAATATTTCAAGGACAAAGCATGAGTATTAATTCTCAGAAGCCACGACCCTTAATGGATGGTGAAAACTATAAACGGCACAACGTGACAACGAGTGCTGGTATGTAGAGATATCATACATCGGTGCTTTCAAACCCAAAAGCCATCTCAATCAGTAATCTGGTCATAGCCTCCGTTCTCAGGAGACTGGTGTGCACCATGACCTGTTCTTCCTGCACACAGGAAACCTTGACTTCAGACTCCCATATGATATCTCTCTTACACCACAGAAAAAGAAGGTGGGGAGGTTTTACCGAAGCCTTTGGAATTCATACCTGTCAGCTCATATCCAGCATTTCTGGATTCCGGACGGCCCCCCCAGTCTGTGGACCGGGGAGGCGTCACATGCAAACCGAGCTGTTGAATCATGAAATGACTTCCCCCCATAGCTTGATGCTCGTCATTTCCCCGGATTGGATTCCCACTGGTAGAGTCGACTGGTTGGCGGAAACCTAAACTTGATACCGAGTCACCAACTGGTGATGGCAACTTACTGGCAGAAGCATCACCTTTTGCACCAGCACTAGTATCTTTCTTGGTGTCGAGAAAAAATGTACCAACAATGACCTGTGTGGATTAACTATCAATAAAAAGTGACTTCATGCTGTAATTCATATCAGGCTGTGCTTGGTAGGACAGAAAATAAAATAAAAAGTTCAAAAATAAGACAATGAAATTTGACAATGCATTATATTATGGATATAACTAACTCCAAATTGGAATTGTCCAATATAAAACCTGATTTTCATTCTAACATTTTTCACCTCATTTTTTTGTTCTAACGAAAGGCAATCCTAGATGTCCTCCTCTCCCCGTTTCTTTGTAGAAAACATTTTATGTACTAATTGTAGAATCACAGTCTGTTCTGCTAGCAAAAGGCTACAATAGAAACTAAAGAATAAATAGGAACATGCAAAGAAGAGGATCATTCAATGCTCATCTCAAAAAAAAAAAAAAAAAAAAATCGTAGAAACTGATCAAGACCAAAAGATAGAAGAAGATGTAGGACACATCTCATATCTCCCACCTACGAGTTCAGCCATAGTCCTTTCTGAGATTACCTGAACTGGACCAGCTGCTTTAAGGGGCCCACCAACTCCACCACCTATAATTTGTCCATCAGTATTAGATAAGCATACACTGAGACCACCTGATCGACCTCCGAATTCATTACGAACATAGGAACCAGTAAGTGAAATAATCTCAAACCGACCCTGATATTAAAGCAAGAAATAGTTAAACATAGTTAACCTGTGACAACTGTACTATGAGATTAAGACTGAATGAAATATGAAAATGCAAATTCATAAGACTGCCTTGTTAGTAAAAAAAAGCAAATAAAGATCAACTGATTAACATTTACTTATTTCAGCAATTTGCCATGTTTTCATGAATTTGTAAACTAAAAGTCCGAATCTTAATAATTAATTCAGTGATAACACAGGAAATTGATATTACTACTTCTTGGCACTAACTTTAAGTCAGTATTCATGGCCTAATACAGACACAGTTTCCATAGAGCCTCTTGTTGTCTGTGCTCTTGAAGGTAATTAAAGTGCGAAGACCAAATTTCTAATAGGAAGTGGGTGCAAGAGGTGTCTACACAAAATGAGACTGTTTTGTTTAAGCCTCTAAGTCTAACTTTGACCATCAGATAAATTTGTCCATAACTCTTGGTTTTATACAAACTACCCATGAGCATATACATGTGTATGCATAAAATTAAAGAAATGAAGAAAAAAGAGGATGATTGAGAAAATTCAAAAATATGGAGAGAAAAAATTAGTTATTGTCATTAAAAGATATTTTTTACATTTACATTTCTAATCCATTGTTTTTAATTTGGTTTATTTAAGTAACATGTGAATAAAGACGAGGACCTTTTAGAACTTTATGAGCAAAAAGTGAAGCTAAAATCTCGGTCTTGTCATTTCTAGTAGAGATAATTCAAATTTGCAAAATCCGAATTTATTGGCAAGAGACAAATATTAAATAAAATGATAAAATCCAAAAAGAAAATAAAGAAGATTTTGAGCCTTGGTTATTGTGATACTCAAAAACTAGATTTTAAAGGTTGCAACAGTCACATTTCCTTTTGAAGATCATTTGAAGAATAGGGATCACATACAATGCATAAGACATGATTAAAAAACACTGATTAACATTTTACCTCATACGTAATGTTGCCTCCTGAGGTTGCTGGCTGACGAAGAGAGGCATTAGATATGGAACCAGATGCAGACAGAATGCACATCTCACGCTTACTTTGTTGCATAAATAACATAATTTTCTGGCCAACGTCCTATTGAATGCATGTTCAAATAATTATGGAAGCAACACAAAAACAGTGGAAAGATGAACTTAACAAAATTAGGCAAATGGCAAGAAAAAAAATTGGTGGACTACAAGCAGAAAGAGACTAACGTCACTGAAAAATTATGTTATGTGTGAAGATGCAGAAAATAAATTAAGAGATATCACTTTGACCCTGACAGTTTGCATCACATCATTCAGTCACAGGTTAGCTGTAGCTATTAGGCACATCCACTGTGCCTCACCTGAATCCATTAAAGGCAGGTAAGCATGCGTAGCCTGGTGAACTTCGCAATAGGCAATAGATCAGTCGTAACCAGTGTGTCCCCTAAAAGAAATGGTTCCTGAGTTGCAGTAGAGTGCCCCCTCCCAATACACCATCTCAATTACAAGAGACATTGTCACATTATTTATCGAAGCTCTGTCGATCAACTCACTCAGTTACTTAGAACTTAATCTAGCAAGAAATGACCATTTTACAAGGCTAAAATCATCAATACTACACAAATATAGAAAGCCATATGAAAGAAGTCAAGTGTCTGAATGAGTCATGGATACTTGCTGAGAAATTCAGTCCCACAAAACTGACACTAGGCAGTAGGACCAATGAGTGCTGATATGACTGACAGACAGCTAAGAATTCCCCCCCTCCCTCTCTCTTTTGGGAGAAGGAGGGGCAGTTGGGAGAATATAAAGTAAGAGTCAATAATTGACTTTTCCAATTCTAATGAAGGTGAACACAGTTAACGGGTAGTACATGCTTATATTCACAACTTGGTTGGTATAATGGTATCTATTTGCAGCATGGGTTGCCAGGCTTTTTATTAGATATGCCTAGAAGTATATAAGCTAAACATTTGGGAGTCCGATTGTCTCTGCACATTAAGACAGGTCACCGTACTCACCATGTGTTGCGAGCAGATGCAGAAATCTAAAAATCAACAAACAATGCTCAAGGAATGCAAACGATACGTACCTCACCAGCAGCTACAGCAATCACATGTGGAGTGAAGCCTTGTCCTGCATTGCCTGCATCACCCCATTGGCGGCAAAAGCATCAAATTAAAACTCTGGACTTTACGACAATACTCTTGGTAAGATAGTGAACATAAATTAAAGCTAACAGGAAATAGATGAGTAACAGTGATAGTTTACTTGCACCCTCTACTCTTGAGGAAAGTGTTCAAGGGATATAAGTGAATGCCAATTTTTTATGGAATGTTTATAAATTTTCACTATTGAAGGAATGAAACACAGCTATGTGCTTGACTTTGTTTATGAATTAGTACTAAGAAGCTGCACAACCTTGAAACTAAATAAGTGGTATTTCACAAAAGTGATCAAAATATAAGTTCCTCCATTGAGTCTAATAAACCACCTGTGCCAATAGCAAAAAGCACAATCTGACTGTGCACATGACACTGAAAAACAAAAGCCTAACGCATCTGAACGACTGAATTCTAATAAACGCCACTCTAAACAAAGAAGTTTTCTAGCATATGGATTCCACAAGATTCCAGTACACGAGGGAAAATATGGATTCCATTCCACATGATATCATTTTTTTTAAATTAAAAGTCAGAAGGCATCCAACTGTCATCAATACCTCTTCATGGTTTCCTTACCTTACCTAGTTCGAAGCGAGCACTATTTTGTGGCTCTATTCACTCATGTTTCTGAACCACTTCTACACTGTTAAGAGATGACTTAAGGATGAAGCCAATATAGGGGGAAAAATATTTACTATTTTACTGAATATTAGTTACACTAGTTGCTCAAGCACAAAAACTATTATTACTTAGTCTTCAACTTTGAAGGAACTATTAAATGCAATGTCCAGTAATACATACAGCAAGAAACACGGTTGCATAAAAACCAGCCTCCTAATAATCACTCCACTTTCCCACAAGAACGATGATGGCTCGGAGGAAGCAATTTTAGTACTACACATTCAAAACTTATTGGAGAGTCTGCAGACAGTCAGGAACTAAGAATTCCCAAACAAAGAAGCAAATAAAAGAGAAGTCGTGAAAGATAACCAAATACTATGAAGAGCACCTTTAGCTACCAATTCCCTAACCAAACAGCTCCTTTGTATGACCAGGCATAACAAATTTGAGCATGCAATAATAATATCCCAAAAAGCACCAAAGGAGAACTAAGAGCAATAATTCAGGGGGCATCTTCCAGCATGTAATGCAAGACAAAAAATAAAAAAATGAAAAAGTTAAACGAGTCCAGGGCCAACTCAATTAACAACCATTAAAAGCAACGCTTTTTCGAGATATACACAAGACGTGGAACAAACAACATGCAGGACCAAAAATCCAAACTTTACAGAAAGCTGAGCCACCCAACTACCAAAAAACCCCACAGGCATGAAAGGAAAACGAAATCGACAACAGAAACCGTCCGAATTGGAAAACAAAAAAATGTAACAGAGCACAAATTGAGTGAGGAATCGAACCAACCTAGAGCGAAGGAGTGAGATTTCTTGGAAGTGTAGGAAGAAGAAGAAGGGGAAGCAGCACCCAAGGGGGCATGAGGGTGATGAAGCGCCTTCTTGGTAGAGGGAGGGAAGGAGTGAACGGAAGACGACGTCGTAGACGCCTTCTTGGCAGCGAGGGCTTGCTCCGGAGTACCGTACTTGCGAGGCCGACCTCTCTTCCTTTTCGCCGGCTCCACCAGCTGCGACGACACCGCCGACGGCACCGTATGAGGGTACACCATGTGGGAGTGGGACCCATCCATGTTTCCCAAAAGCCCGTTCGTCGGCGTCGGCGTCGCCGCCACGCCGGAGGCCGCGGCGGCGCCCTGCTGGTGCTGGTGGTGCTGCTGCTGTTGGTGTTGGCGGTGGAAGTAGGAGCTGAGTTGGTTGTCATTAGGTTCCATTTTTTTTTTTTTTGTGAGTAAAGGGAAGAAAGGTGGGTGTGTGTGTCAGTGTGGTGCTGCGAGGGCAGCCACTGCGAAAATTTTTTTTTTTTTTTGAAGAAAGATTTTTTTAATAGTTTTTGTAACCAACAAAAAGACTTTATCGGTGTTATCTATGAGGCACGGGAGATTCTGAACCGTAGGATTTGTGTTTTGGTCTCTACTTTTGACCCTTCGTTATATCTGTTTCCTTTTTTATTATTAGGGATTTTTTTTTTTAAATTAATTTTATGTATAATATGTGTATATTTTTTATGGGGGAGGGGTCAGACGTGGATATATGTGTGGGTGACAAAGAAGCATTGAGAAGTGACACTGACAACTGACAACAAAAGATCCGAATTGATACGGGCTTGGCTTGGTTGTCTAGTGACCCGGCCTACCTTCTTTCTTTCCTTCTAGATCGGGTTGTGTTCAGAAATTCAGATCCCAGAATCTAATTAAATATTTAATTTCGAATATACCCCTTTCTCTTTTCCTATTCACGAGGGAAATTAACCTTGCTAACTAATTTCCAAAGCGCCGTCTCATCAGACAACGCTGTTCTGTTAACTACTTAACTTAGATCTAAACAAATGGTTCACCTTTTTATTTATTCCATATTAGTATGACAAACCTCAATGTGTACTATGATATTATTATTTATTTTTAATTTAAAAGATAAATTGTACTAACCTCGTAGGTAGTACTGTTTCTGATTCATAATAATTGTTAATTTAACTATTTTCATAGAGATTAAGAAACCTAAAATTAATATATGATTATGATATAAATTTACTAAAGTACTTTTGTTGAATTTCATTATATAGTAAAAAGTATGACTTTATTATATAATAAAAAGTAACCATTTCTTGCAATCAATAAAAATAAAGGATAAAATTAAAAATTAATTATAAATATTATATTAATATATGAAAATAATAATTATTATAAACCAAAAAATTTTACTTAAATTAACAATTATTATGAACTGAAGATGATATTATATCCTATACCTCTCGATTTTTTAAAAAAGATAAGTATCATATTTATAGGAGTATTTAATATCACATTTTACAATATATAAAAATAGCATATATAGTATTACATACATCTAAGAGTGTTAATATATATTTTTTAAAATAAAAAGAATTCTATATTATATCATCTAATTTCAAGAAGCTCAATATAATTTATATAATGACAAAAACCATGTCGCCAATTTTAACTTCATATACTAATTGATTGCTAATTATATTAAATAGAAAAAGGACTCCTTAGTGGAACCTCGCGGATACAAAATTGGCGACTCCTATTTTGGACATACATGTAAAAATGGAGGCAGTGGCCATTTGTGAATACATTGTGACAACTGACCGGAGATATTTTCATTTTTGGAACATTTGTAGCCATTTCCATGATACAGGGATAGCTCGGCAGTATTGGATATGAAAGTGGGGACCAAGGGTCTAAGCAATGCTAATGGTTATATGCTAAGATAGCAGCGCCGTTAATAGAAGCTGTCATTCTTTAATTATGGGAAATTTAGTTGTAGCATTGGGTGGTTCATGTCATATGAAAAAATGAGAAATATTTGTTGTAGATATATATAGGACACCCGTGAGTCGATCAGAGATAAATATAATAAAAAATAAAAAAAATAAAAGTGTTTTTGACTTTGTATTTAGTGGGAGTGTCCTACATTATATGTTGGATTGCAATGTACTAATACAAGAGCCCTTAATTGCTCTAAAAATATCCTAGATGGATTTGGATCTTCTATGCTCCAAAAGAAGAACAAAATGGAACCCTTCAAAAAAAAAAAAAAAAAAAAAAAAGAGAACAAAATGGAAACACCAGCCACCGAGGCAAACAGGATTCATTGGTGCACTATTGCAGTGGTCATGGAATATGATATAATAAGCTATGATCGTATTGGCATTGACTACCGTGCATCCATTGCCAAGACCATAAAATCATAAGCATGTGTTCTCATTTTCTTCTGCGCAAAAAGTTCAGATATCATTGAAAATCCATTCCGTCACAGTTCATTGTAATCCAAGGAGCAAGCAGGATTCTTTGAATTTTTTTTTGGGGGGGGTTGGGGGGGCGGGGGGAGGAGGATATCATGATAATTTAATAAGAAACAAACTCTATTTTACAAATATAAATTAGAATAAGAAATAAAATTTTGGGGGGAGGGGGGAGGGTGTTAGAGATATAATTGTGTTAGTTAGTGATTAGTCACAATTAGTTACAATACTTGTAATTAATTGTGACTAATCACTAACTAACACAATTATTTCTCTAACAGAGGGAATGATTACAACAGAATCTAGCAAAGACAAGGAACAATGAAGTATGAACAAACACAAATCTTGCCAAAATCAACTAAAGACTCACCGAAAAAACATAAGAAAAAAATTGCAAACCAAGTTAAATAAGGACCTCCAAGAAATGTAAGTTTTCACGCAGAAGCTTTAGAGCCCATCTTTAGCGGATTCACTATCAGTTGTTTCCTTTGTAGATGCCGTTGCCAAGACATGTGAACTTCTCATTTCTTCTAACTGTCAAGCAGTATAGGACATGGTGAATTAATAAACCATAACAAGATCAGCTAAACAGATAAATAAAAGCAACATTTGGAGAATCCATCCGATGACTGCCAAGATTTTGGATGATCATTTGCATTCATTTCAGTGGTATGTATAGGAAACCGCAATAGCTAAACTTCCACATTTCTCAAATCCTTATAAATGCTAACTTGGCCAGTAAGTAAATGAAAGATGCAAATATATGTGGTTTTCTTTTTTTGGGCCACTGGATATGCTACTTGAATCCAAATTATAGGGCAGATATAGTGATTCTCTGATATCCTGCTTTCTTCTCTTTTTCTGTCAGTCCTTAACCTCCTTCCTTTCTATGCAGGTACAGTTAACTGTGAAGCTTCAACTTAATGGTTCATATATCTGTTTTAATCCCAATTTCCCTCTATTTTTGTTTCCTCCATCACCTTTTTATGTCCGTAAAGACAGCCAAGTTGCCTAACCACAAGACATTTATCCATCATAACCAACATTTCCACATTCTTGTTGCTAATCAAAGATCCCACTTTTTATCATAGGCTTTATACACCGTAAGTATTTTTTGTTTATTTCCCCCGCCATCTTGAATCTCAATAGTCAATATCGCAACCTTTACTGCCCCGGCATGCTGTAACATGTAGCAGTATGCAGGTAGGTGTTATCTTATTACAGTTGCAGATTCAAACAACACCCAAAATCAGTCCACCATGATAAATTTTATTTTTATAAACTCTGAATCTGAAGTACTTGGAACTCCAAAGATAACACAGGTATATGCCATATCAGTCTGCATCGCAAACTATATTTCAACTACGAATGTATCTACTATTTGAGATCATTTTGTATACTTTGTTAAATAATGTGATTGATATACGGATAGTAAAGGCTTCTATACATACATCACACAGACGAAGCCACAGGAGAATCTAATGAATACATTGCAGGTTACAGCTAAAGCATAAAGCACCAAGCTGCCATATTCTATAAAGTGTAAATTATGCTGTACACTTCAACAAGAATGCAAACCAAATTATCTGCAATAAATGTTCAAATTGCCAAGATTGAGGTTATTGGCAAGGAAATGCATGGGGTGGGATAGTGTTATGCAAATCTACAAACACTTCAGTTCAGAGGATAAGTGGGTTCATGGCAAATAATTCAAAAATAATAATGAAAAAGCGCACCTCTTTGCAGGTCATGTGGTGTGCAGCCAAAAGCTCATTATATTTGATTTGAAGATCAGAGAATTCAGCTTGCAATTTTTCATATTCTGAGATAGAAGGACAGCTTAACTTCTGTTGAATGAACCTGTGCAAAAGATGCATGTCACACATAAACGCATCACGAATAAAACAAACATAATCTGAATTGAAGAAATTCTTCAAGGCTTGAAACGAAGAACTGAAGTACTCACTCAAGAGCAGAAGCAGGCTTGTCGTTTTGCTCATAAAGAGCAACAAGAACTGCAACACGAACAATGAACGAAGACTTGGATTGACTAATTCAGAAAATTATTTGAAAAAAAAAACGAAAAAGAAAAAGAAAGAAAGAAAGAAAGAAAGAGAGAAAGAAAAGAAGAAGGGGAATCTTACCTTTGGTGAGAGCGTCGACAGCTCCACTTGATTCGAGATATTTTCTAAAAGCTTCTTTCTTGGCTTCTTTTTCCTGTGAATCCATCAAATTACAATGTCAGATTCATAATCACTAACCACCGGAGCTTTATATAGGAAATTATTGTAAAATCTGAGGCAGAAACAGAAACTAAAAACAGAGAGTTTAGAAGAGAAGAGAAGAGAAGAGAACCTCTTTGTATCGCATCATGATCTGTTTTCCGTGAGACCTCTCTCTATTGTTTTGCTTTTGCCTATGCAAGGTAATGGTCGGCGACGTGACAGCTCAGTTGTGTCAACTATGGTCCGGAGCATCAACAACGTAACTGGCAATCAATTAGTATTTATTATTATTATTTTCATTATATTTCTACCTTTCTTTTCTCTTGGATATTGGCCTTATTTTATTCATTTGTTTATTTTATACATATTTTATTTTTTTAAAAATTTAATTGATATACATTGGTAATATAAAATAATTTTATACTAAACCTTAAATCTTAATTTTATATGGTTAACCAATTAAAATAAAAAAAAATAAAAAATTATGATAAATCTCTTATTATAATAGATAATTATTTATATAAATTGATATTTTTTATTATTTTTATTAATTAATAATATAAAATTATTTTACATTATCAATCTATTTAAATTAAATTTTCTTTTAATGGCGTGTTTTGGCCTTATATTATGGCTTTTATTTTTGTGGCTTTATTTCTACTTGTTTTATTTTAGCTTTATATATTTATTTCTGCCACCAAAGTAATTTTGGTACAAAAAGGTTGAGATGTGCGGAGTCCAAAGAGACTGAATTGGGTATAGAGAAATTTTTTTTTTTTTTATCACTTGATAGGTAGATATTTTTGGATATTTGGAGAGAGAAAAGAGAAAAAAAATTGTAAAACAAAAGTGAAATGAGTGAAATAATCGATGAAAAGAAAAAAAATAAAAAAAAAGGATTGAAATGCCTAATATTTAGAGGTGTACAAATAATATGCCTATTGGATATATTTTTTTAAACTCTTTAACCAAAAAAAAAGTATTTTTTTAACTAATATTTGTTCAAGCTTTTTAACAAAAAGAAAACGTATTTTTTAACTAAAATAATTGCTTTTTATTAGAAAAATCTCAACCAAACGCACCATATGAAGGAATAATGATCTTGACAACCCAAAAACAAAAAACCCAAATTGGCGAAAGTAAACTCATGAACAATTATTATTATTTTGGTGCAGTGAACTCATCAATCGTTTGAGGAGCAAGAAATAGCATTAAGACCAAAAAATTGCAATGAAATAAAATGGCCCCCAAAAAGAGAAAAATTAGAAAGAACTAACACATCAGTGGAAAAACGAAGCTGATTTTGCATCAATCACTTCCACGCCAAGCTTTCAGAATCCTTGCGCACATGTTATAAATTGAAATAATGATTCATAATGATAACTCCTTTATATAACAAAAACATTATCCCCGTACTCCTAAACAACTTATACATTATTATCTTGAGTTCAATTTTTGTGTTAATTTTGATATTTTGTCAATATAAATTTGGAAATAGATTTTCTCATGTTAAAGATTCATATGATATTATGGAGGTGTTTGATAGACGGAATAAATTTTCATTTCTGGGAATAGGATTTCAAGGAATATTATTTCTAGGAATAACTCTCTCGAATACGATATTTTAGGAGAGTTTGGTATGTAAATTGAATTCTCAAAAATATTTAATAAATTCCCAAAAATACTCTTGATGGAGGTGGAGGCTCATGGTGATGACGGTGGCTAGCAGTGGCAGACGGTGGCTGGTGGCGACGACAAAGGATGGTCCGCGATGGCTGATGGTGGCGAAGGTTGGCTGGCAGTGACGGTGGCCAACAGTGGCTATGGGTGGGCGACAATGTTGGCGGCAACTAGCGGTGGTGAAGGGTGGGTAGTGGCGGTAACCGGCGGTAGAGGCTAGCTAGTGGAGATGGTGAAGGGTGGCCGGCGGTGGCGGGTGTGGAGACCAGTGGTGGCGAAGGGTGGGTGGCGATGGCGACCGGCTGTGGAGGGTGGCCGACGATGGTGACTGGCGGAGGTGGCAATGACCGATGGTGGCTAGCGGTAATTGGTGGCGAGTGGCTTTGAGTGGTGATAGGGGTGATTTGGTCGTTTTATAATGGCAAACATTCCCTTCCCATGGGAATGTTGGATTCCGATGGGGGGAGGTGGTAATGTTTTGAGGGTGAAACTCCTTCTCGGGAATATTACTTCAAACCTCCTACCAAATATAAGAATGTTTTAACATTCCCAGAAAAATAAAAAGATTCTCGCATACCAAACGCCCCTACATGTGTTATTTTTCATTATTGACATGACATAATCCATTCTTAATATATATTATTATGTATGTGATTTTTATTGTGTGTTTGGGAGATTTTAGAGCAATGGAAATAAATGATTAATAATAAAATGAATAATTATATGCCATTATCTTATTTGAAAGTTTAATGCAAAGGGAAAAAAATATCCTCGTATTCTTGTTTGGTAGTTACAATATAAGGGAATTGAAGGGTAAGAGGTATGTGTTTGTTTTTCAATTTTATCCTTTTGTCTAGTATGAATAATAATAGGTTTGAATTTTTATAAGGATAAAATAGTAACTCAATTTTTTTAGAAATAAAATTGGAGTAGTGTCCATCATAAACCCCCCAAATTAAGAGGGCAACAAATTTGAAGAATTTAATGGTAAGGGAGGGACTTTTACACCCTCTTTGATCATTCCCAAAAAAAATAGAATTCTAAACATATATTTTATAAAAATTGTCATCCCTTGCCATATCACTCCCTTATTAACCATCCATTCAAGCATACCCTTAAAATAAGACTATCATTTCAGTGCTATCTTTTTTAAGGTAGAATATTACAAGTTTTTTAAAAGTTGATATAGAAAAATTATGATATTACAAATATTTGTTATAATATAAGTTGAAAAGCGTGTGATTATCACATACTTTTCCAAAAAAATTCTATCCCACCACACCAAAATCAACTTACACAGTGAAAATAATTATAACACCGGAACTTTTTATATTTTAGATGATAACTTTTCTATCTTAAATTATAATTTTAAAAAATATTATAGCATATTAGTTTTAGAAAAGTTAAGACCAAAATAAGGACCTTAAAATAATTATTATAAAAGTTAAATATTTTAATAATTATCAATACTTGATTGAATAATAATATAATCACTTGCACCAAAATTATAAGATTATCATTATAAAGACATTAGTGGTTTTTTTTTCCCACTAATTATACACAATATTGCAATACAAGAACACCAAGCAAATGGTTTTCTGCGTCACCATGATCATTCAGCCACCGAAATGCTAACAAAGAACCAAAATTAACACATTGTCAATGTAATTTTTTTTTATTATCATTTACTGATGCATTACTACATAATTAAAAGTATTTAATTGATGATGCCAAACACTTTGGCGTAACCATGTATCCAAGTTGATAAAGCTCCTCTAAAATAAACTTGTCTTTAATATAAGCAAGTAAAGAGTATACGTCCTTAAATCAATAAAATGCATCATAAATTTATAACTCACTAAATGATTTAAGGAACAGACTCATTATAAAAAAAACTTTTCCCGAAAGAAATTCACCAGAAACAATTAAGAGTGAGAAAGGCAGAGAGTACTCCTATCATACATTGATACGCATTTATAGACTATTGAATGCTAATTGCATATGTCCTCACATTCTATAAATTCATGGAAGTGTTGATAGTACCTAAGTACCGCCAGCGAAGCGTTCGCCATTCTTCAACAATAGCGCAGAACGCACTACTTCGGGAACCAATAAAGTCGCTCAAAAAGCCAAAATCCGTTACTTTCATGATCAAAAAGGATCCCTCCTCTCTCTCTCTTTCTCCCTTCTCTTCTTTTTACAGAATATAAATTGAAATTTGTATTGTCAGTTATATCCCGTATAAAACTATGAAACCCACAATAAATTAGAAAGTCCTCGAGTATTTCCTAATTTCATACATCATCGAGGATATGGAAACAAGATCCTTGTTCAATGCAGACCCATCGACGATCCTCTTAGCTAATATTTGGCATATTATTTATTAAGATTATCAGTAATATAAATTATTACTTAAAAATATTATCACTTTTTAAATTATTGATAATATTAAATACGATATTTGATATCATAGGTAATCTAAGTAATAATCTATATTATCTTATTTGATATATCATAAAGATTATTAAGTAATATATGTATTAAATTAATATAATAATAATAATATTATTATTATAATATTAATAATAATTATTAATTAATAAGAATGAAAAAATTTAATTATTAATTGTGATTATAATAATTAATTTTATTAATAATTATTATTAAAAATAATTAGTATTATTAACAATTATTATTAAAAATAATTAGTATTATTAAATATTAATAATGAGTAATATTATGAATAATTAATATTATTTTTAATAATTAATTATTAATATAATTAATATTTAATCATAATAATAATTATAATTATTATTAATAATTAATCATGATAATAATAATAATAATTAATATTAATAATAATAATAATAATTACAATAGTTAATAATTAACAATTAATAATATTATTATTTTTAACAATAATAAATAATATTTATTATTTATTGATAATAATTAATATTATTTTTAATAATAACAATAACAATAACAACAAAAACAATAATAATAATAATAATAATAGGAGAATTGTCGTATTGATGATAATTTATATTACATTACCTTTTAAGGAGGCAATCCATATTATAAAATTGGTGGTAAACCATATTACTTTAAAAATCTAGATTATCAATAATGTTACTCAACCAAATAAGATAACTTGAATCTAGATAATTTAATCAAATATTACCACTAATGGATAGGAATAATCCCATTCCATACCATACGCTGCCCTAATGCAATCCGACAAGAATTGATTCAACGCAGCCCTTAACATCTCCATACCACACAAGAAGTTGCTGAAAGAGGCGATCACGTCTTTGTGCATCAGCTCTATTGCTGTCTTCCACCCACTTGCAAAATCCTTCATTAGTGGCTCCACTTCCGCAACAGTTATCGGCTTATCCGGACTCGATGTTGGGTCCTCGGCTAGCAAATTACACGCAAATTATCACGGTGCCATTTTTATGATACTTACAGGCTTTGGGCTTTAAAAACTTGATTAAATCATTAAAATGCTCTTGTAGCAGTTCTTCCTGCAAGGAATGAACAGACTTGTAAGTTGAAAGGACAATCACAAATGAAAACACGTGAGAAAATTAAATTATACGTCATATATAATCTACAAGTACCCCTTCCTCTTTCTTCACTCTGAAACGGTAAGTTAAAATCTGTTGCAGCTTCTTTCCCCATGCTGGAGAGATCATGGCTCTGATTTGTGAAGTTTACCAGCTAAAATGGTTTTTCACTTTTTCTTACAATGCATTGAGTTCTCCCCATGGATAGGAGGGTGGAACCACTTAGAACCCATTTAGATTGGCTTTTTTCAAGAAAAAAAGTACTTATTTTTTTAAAAAAAAATACTTTTATAAGTTTTTATAAGTGTTTGAATATAATTTTTAAAAAATGTACTTCAATTAAAAAAATTAATTTATCATTTTTTTAAAAGCTAGGAATACTAGCTTCTAAAAAAAGTAGAAGTAAAAGTAATTTTTAATAAAATTATTTTTTAAAAATATTCTTTATCTTTAATTAAAATTATAATATATATCCTTTCTTTCTTATCCCTTATTAAACCTTACTTCTCTTTTCTTTTTTTGAATATTTTTTTGTAATTTGTCTACAAAAAAATACATTTTTTCTTTTGCATCTAAACAGATTTATAAGTACTTTTAACATTTAAAAGTACTTTTCATATAATGTCTATCCAAATGTAAAATAACTTTTTCTAAAAATTAAAGCTCTACCAAAAAAAATTTAGAAAAAAAAGTCATTTTTTTTGAAAGTTTATCCGAACGGACTCTTAACCATCTTTTATTTGAAAGTCATTTTCTTTAGAGTAGGACTTAAAGCACCGTAATTTTCTAAAAGAGGGTGGGTTTTAGATGTGAACACATGGTAACAGAAACTATAATTGGAGCAAAGATGACATAACTGACGTTATTCCCTGGGGGGCTCTATAAAAATTCATAAATGTGAAAATCAGCAACAGAAAAGCTGATGCAATGATTCTTTCCTCACACCATCAAAACACTAAACTTATCTTCGCAATGAAACTAGATAAACGAGAAATGAATAGAGTTACCGCAAATATTGCTGTATTGCTCTTCAGCAGTTCCTCGAAGTGCATTTGAATTTTTCCACCTTCAGGACCTGCTTCCTGGAATCAACCATGTGGGAAAATTTCAGTTGCCAAAGGGAGCAACCTATCTGTTTATGTAACTACTGAAATACATTGCAATTTGGTTAAGGGAACTTATTCTATTCTTTTTCCTATTCAGACTTAAAGCTGTTTTGTTCATCGTCCAAGTAATTTTCTTGTCTCGCCCTTGACCTTAACAGTTGATGCATATAGCTGTACCTAAAATGAAGAGTAATTTTGCAGGTTCCTACCTTCAGAACAGTAATTGTCATATCATAATTGTTTATAAGAAACACTTTCTGTCGTTTCAGTTTTGGAAAGTTCTTCGCAAGCTTGATAAGCAAGTCATCAATAGCTATTCTAAGTCGATCCAAATTCAAATCAAGCTACAATTAATAAGAAAGAAAACTTGATGACTCATTTTTCCCATGCTGATCTGGCCATCTCCACATCAGCGTTTAAGTGGATAAGCGAAGCAGTAACCTCAGCATAGCGCCTCATTACATAGTGAGGATGAACATCATCTTCCCATAATGTCTTCACATTTGCTTGACACAGGCTGTTGATGGTCGAGGCCATAGGGAAATGTTGACCTGCCCAAACTAAGAATTAGTGAACTCTATAAGATATACACAGGCCTATTATCTTGCTAGCTTTACCCATTAAAGCCATCAATTTGAAGTACTCAGTTAAAATCAAAAGGTGACTTTCAACTATGCACCAGTTGCAAGGGAGAGGGATATACAAGAGGTAATAAAGACCACGGAGCATGAAGGAAGAAGGGAGGAGAAGGGGCAAGCACATACTCAGAAAAAAGTAAAGAAATGAACATGCTTAATACTCTGCTTCACAATATTTGCCAAATAAAAAAAAATACAGAAATATACGAAATTGTGATTTGCACCATATAGAAGAAAGTAAAGTTTGAAAAATTTGTCTGACTCTAAATTTCCTATCTCAACTCAAAATGCGGATAAAGATGGTCAGAAAAAATCTATTATTATATGAAAGTGCCATGTACACTATCTATCTCACCGAAGATAGAAGGAAAATCTGGTCAGACTCTATCACTCTAATTTTTCCTGTCATCAAGCAATTTCAATCACTTTTTGTTTTTTCGCTTTGTTATTGTTTAACTAAAGTTTTCCAACTGACACCCAGTGACTTCAGTCCCTTAATAGTAAATAGAACTAACAGCCCTATGAAAATACTAGGGCTATTCCCATGCATCAAAGTCAGTTCATCCAACTATATGGTCTCCAAGCACAATCACACTCAAGAAAAGACTAATCTTATACCCAGGCATGGAATCCGCCTCCAAAACATGATGAGCTGAAATTAAAAAAAAAAAAAAAAAAGGAGTACGCCATTTACAAGTTAATTATAAAAGTGAACCATCCCTAGATGCACTAAGATTGTTTGCTGGTGCTGATACTTCAGTTCCATGTTAGCTGAAACACGCAGGACAGGTACATCCCAATGGACCTTGTTTTAATGCTAACTGCAAATCTGAAATTCATTCTGCTGTGCTATATATTTCTATCAAATCAAATCAATTCAAATCAAATCATTGCTAGTTTTTAATGATTCTAAACACAACCTTTTGAAATTTCACAAGGAAGTTAAGATTCAGATCCCTGGGAAAAAATGCTAGAATTACTATGAATCAGCCCTTGACATTACACCTGATTAGGCAAGAATTTGCTTTGATATGTCGTACAAGTTGGAACATTACCTGATGCTGGTGTATTATGCGAATCATAAGCATGAGGCCTATAGCATCATAGCAATTTGGAAGTATTGAATTGAAGTGCTCATCAATGACTCCAAATGGACCTGACAATCCCAAAGAGCAAATACTAAGAGTCTGTTTTGAAAACTCAATTTAAAAACAAAAATAAAAATATTCAATAGTGAAGTGATATAGCGTTTTTGGTTAATATAATTATATACTGCAATGAATTCAAGTGCACATGTGCTGAAAACATTCAGCACATCAGATTTCACCTAACATATTTAACGACAATACTTATTCAAACCATTAAAAAACAATAATTTTGTTAGCATAGTCTTAATAACATCTTTGGGGTGAAAAAAGCTATAATAGACAATCCCGGTAGCAATTAGTGAATCTGACAAAGTTTATTACATACAATAAGCTACAACTCCCATTGTGTTTGTTATCTGTTTAAATTTTAAGTGAAAACAATCCGCAAAATAATCAAGAAACTCCATTACTGACACCTGAAAATTTCATAAAATATAGATTCTTCTCCAAAGAAATCGTCACAGAAATTACATCTGCAGATAAACGAAAATAATGTCAACATGCATATCAATAAGGACTTAGCACAGATTAGCATCTTATATAACAATACAAGAGGCATAGTGAACTGTAGAGTACTCTGAAGTAGCAGTATCCATAAGCAGTTTCTGTAAGCTCCTGAAGAGGACCTCATATGGATTATTAATGGAGCTGGCTTCAGCTATATGAGGAATCAATGCACGTTCATCGATTTCCTGGTACCGGTATAACATTTAATGAGCTTTCAAATCTAAGGCTGTCATCCAAAAGTATGTAAAATCTGTGTAGTCATCTAATGACATAACAATTCTGATCAAGCCATGCAAAGCTCAAGAAAAACTTAACATTACAACAAAGCTATAGCACATAATTTCTATAGTGTGAGTTTATTTATTTAGTGAATCAAAGTAACGTATAATTAATCATGATCATTTTATAAAGCCAGTAACAGGTCCATAGCCCGAAGCATAGCCTTCAGAAACAAATAAACATGTTTCTCTCTCTTTAAACAATTGTTACCCTTGTTTTAACTGACTGTCACTCCTTGAAGAGAGCTATTAACTCCAATGATAGTATAATTTATCAAATAAACACACGGATTTCTAGGCCACTTCAATTAGTATTCAGAAAGAAAATCATCTGCATGGATTTACCACCTTTCTATAACTTTAATATATTAATCCTATCCCCAGGAGCGAATACTGCAGATCAATTCTTCAGTGGTTCCCTTGCTCTTATCAATAGGCCACTGCTTCTTGTCTCTACACCAATTAAATCATTATATGTTGCTATATCCAGCTGTAGTTTCTCCAGTGCTTGTATATAAGCATGGAAATGAGCACTAAGAACCTGCAAACACACAGCAGCATTAGAGTTCTTCTTGAAATTATCTTCAACTTCACTGTTTCCATCTAAGATTATTCTAGTCTACATGCATGCAGATGTCAGCTTATACAACAACTCAAAAGAAAGTGTTATATGCGGATTGATGATTCGGACCTATGAGTCTGCGAAGGTTAGCAATAGACTAACCAGTAATACCATCAGAGACACCTGGTGATCAACATGAAGCCATTGGCAGTTATCTGTGTCTCAAGCCAAAGCAGAGCTACCTAAAGTCTCTGATGCTATCATACTCATATATCACTTTAAAGTTTAAACTCCAATTAAGAAAAAATATATTATGTCCTTTATATGTGGATTACTTTCTATATTGAACCAATATTTAGGTAGAACAAAAAAACATACAAAACAAGCTTTTTGTCAACAGGTTCCAAGTTTATATGAGGCTTAGGTTCATCTAACATAGTCAACTTATCAAACAAAAAAAGACACTTCACACTTCTGATGACATGGGTCACAATGTTGATGTTAAGTTCATTATACTTTGAAAAAGATGCTTCCAAGCAAGAAATATGCAAGAAGATAACTAATTAAGAACAGCCAAACCTTTTCTACCCCTAATAGCAATATTGATTAGCGGTTCTAAGTTTAACAGTTACCTTATTCATTGTATCAATGTATGCTGCACGAACTTCATTATATATTTCCTTGCCATGTTCCTTCAGGAAGGTAACAACATACCTACAATTTTTACACTCCCATTTGTTACATTTATAGAGAACCAAAAGTTCACAACATGACCACGATGATTCCATAATTGAAAGGTGGCCAAAGTACCATGTCAAAAAACCAACAAGAAAAAATCACTCACTTGTACTTTAAACGGACATTCTGTTGAAGTATTTGAATATGTTTTTGGTTTTCTCATTGCATGGAGTTTCTGAACAATGAAGTCAAACACCCGCAGATGGATAGCCATGATAAGATATTTGTTAATTGAAAAAACAGTCTTCCAAATAAAAAGAAAAATCTGCAAGAAAATTGACATTATTATTATTGTAAGGACTGATAAACTTTGAAACTGCTTTCTGCCGGAGCTTTTCAAGCTCGAGTTGAACATCTTTTAGAGCTTTTGAAGCTTTAACCATTGTATCCACTTCTATAAACTTTAGTTTCTTACTCAGAGTCTCAAGAGTTCTCATGTATTCCTCATTGACCTGAAAAGAAGTCCAAAGTGCACTAGTCTGATTAAAAAGGAATACTTATACTGCAATGATGTTCATGAAAATTGAAACAGAGACCTAAATGATTAGAATCAATTAACTCTAGGCTAAAATATCAAAGAAGAGCTAGAAGATAAATCCGATCAGCAGTAATAAACTGCCAATCTAGGCACATTCTCAAAACCCAAAACAATCATTATACATTTTCTAAAAATGTTGCAATAGCTACCAATGTCTAGATAAGTCAAAACTAATAAAGCCAATCAGGCTGCAAGTTTCTCAGTGATCAATATAATAATCAACAATAGTAGATATTAGCCTATAACGTATAAACAAGAAGTGACCAATGATGAGAGGAACCAAAGCAAACAAAAAAACATTGGAGAGATCCTCAATCACACTGTTGTTTTTCAAGTCCGGAAAACTGAGATATGCAAAAGATAAATGCAATAATACTGTAGGAAAAGGATAAATGTATTTTACACACCACCAAAAGCAATTAATGCAATAGTACTTGACAGAAGTATATCACAGAGAAAGTATAAATACCTCGCCATCAACAAGTATGTCCACCATCCTCCCGGGTACTATTATGTCTTCCACAAACTTAGCCAACTTGGATTCAGCTGCCTATTGGATGAAACAAGACCAATCATAACAAAGTACATATGGGAAAAGAAAGAAAAACCCTACCCTGACTTGGGGTGAAAGGAGCATAGACAAAAATAGAGAATAAGTATGTGGTATTGAACCTAATTTTCTCTATTTAAGAAAACCAACAAATTAAAAATTTTAAACTGAGATGGATTGACCCAATTGTTACATGCAAATGGCTTTCTGATGAAGTTTGCTTCCTGGATCAAAATGATGGTAAATTACATATTACTAGTCATTTTGCTTTTGCCGTATTAAGAAAAGGCCAAAGGGTGTTGCAATTTGTGAATTGTGAACACCTTTGAAATCTTTTTTATTTTAAGTAAAAGTTCATACCTTACAATTCTTAAGCCTCAAACCCATATCCATAGACTTCTCCTGGAGAATCTTTATGTCTAAACTGATGGAACCAATATTAGCCTGATAAACGATTTAAGAAATATTTCATGATTTAATATTCAATATTGACCAAAAAAAAAAAAAAAAAAAAGCTCTGCTCCAAATTTTTGAGTATGTCCTTCAAATTTTTGAATATATTACTATGATTGTAAAATCTTTTTCGGTGCATGACTATTAAAAATCTCAACAGCAGGTAACTAAGTACTTCAGCATTGTAGAGTGTATATAATAATTTTTACGGGACGAAGTTTTATTAAAAGAGAAAAAATAATCATTTTAAGCATCCAATTCAAGCTTATAGACAAATTTTACTTCAACAATTCTGGTGGGGGGACAAGGGCAAAACAGCTAGACTTCCACTTGCTAGTTACATAATTGCATAGTATATTTTAAATGGGCTATCTATATGTATTTTTTTTTTTTTCAAAAAAGCAATCAAAATTTTAATTGACAAATTACTCAGAGGGCCAACACACCTGAAATCCACTTAGAAGAGTTTCCATCTACATCAAGATACTATCACAATCATGAATTTGATCATGAAGAGAGACTAGATTATCACTTCCTTTGATATAATCCCGCAATAAAAGGAACACTTGGAAAATTATGGTTGATTGATATGATATTCATAGAAGCAAACCACACCTACATTGTAAGACGAGTACTACACTAGTACAGCCATACTTTGATCAGGGTCATTTTCCGTTTTAATAAAATTGATCAGGGTATCATATGTTCATTCTAAATATTAATCCCAGAAAACAAAATAAAATTGAACAGCTATTAAAAATGTCACAAAATTGACCACAAACCTGAATTGAATCCAATTCAACTTTGCGCAAATCGTTCTCAACTCCCTTGGTGTAATCCCTAAGTTTTGTGCCTTTAGATAAAATATTGGCAACTACCTACACAAAGGAAAGCAATACAATAACTTAATACATGCTGATCGGATCCATTTTAATAGCATAGTTTCCAACACAATGAGGGGAAAATAACTTACCTCATTGTCCTTACATTCTTCCAGTTCCTGTTGTAGTCCTTCCAGTGATATATCATCACTGCAAAAACAAGTTAAGCGAAACATATGAAACCAGAAGCAGTACCACCACTTTAATAGAATAGTAATAAGCAGAAAATCATGTTAAATTTGAAAGCCAACGTAGCAGAAAATGAAGACCTGTTTAGATCGTCTTCCAAAGTTAGGTCCCCAACGAATGCTCCCAAATCGAAGGCATTGGCATTCTTTTGCGCATTTTCACCAAAAGAGGGGCTCTGCATATTAGCAGCGAAATCACTAAAAGACAAAGGAAAAAAAGAAAATGTTGTTAATAATTGTGCGCAACTGGGGATTTGTATTGCTTCACACGTACCATTAAATGTGAAATTCGGAAAGAAGAAGAAGAAAGAAGCATAGATAGATTAATACCCGTGTAGTTCCGGCAACAGTGGCCATTTTTGCTTTGTCTGAAGAAATTATGTTACAGAATAAAAAAAAAAAATTGTAGTCTGATTAGTAGTTTAAAAGCAGCGCGGATTCAACATCATCAAAATCAAATACATTTGAGGAGTGGTATTTGTACCACTCTTTATTGTAGATATCCAGACACCTAGAGATAAGATTAGAAAAAAAAATTGTAAAAGAAATAGGAAGAGTGAAAAGAGCAAGAGAAGAGAGCAAAGAGATAAATACAAGCTCTAAAAGTATGTCAATTGGTAATATATTCTAAAACCATTTCTCAATACATTTACATCGCATCCAAGTTAAGTTAATGCTTGCTGAGATCTGTATGCACCCTGAATTGCTTCCCATACCGAGCACGAACCACCCAGCTCCGTCGTACTAGTAAACGGCAATGACTCTGTCGAATTTTTTTTTTTTTGGGAACATTTTTTGGTTTTGGTATCAGTTTTTGTTTCTTTTTTGGTTGGGCCTCATGTTCTGTTTGAACGACGGGAGATGCTGGGTTTGGGCTGGGCTTTGATTTTTTTAAAAAAGAGGGAGTCACCCCAAATCATAGTCCTGATGAGGGTAGTAATGGCAGCAAACAAACCCCACCTGTTTCGCTCCTCGCCCTCGTGCAGGCAGCAGCACTAGCAGTAGCAGTAGCGGCAGCAAGTGCGAGAGAAAAGAGGGAAAGTGTTCCAAAATGTTTAAGGTGTCTCGCGTGCTGCCTTCCAGGTACTCAATACATACAACAAACAGCGCTTACTCATCTCTTACAGTTACAACAACCCTTTCCCTTTCAATTACCAACTGGGGTTTCTGCTCTCCACAGAAAATCCCCAGTGATTTCCTAATCTTTATTATTATTATTATTAGTTCTATAATCTTACCGTAAATTGCCTATTCTACTAGAGTGAAACTCTCCAGATGCAATATATATGCTTTCCACCTTGCCACTTATTCCCTCCCATGTGTAGCTCTGCTCTCACTCATCTAACTGTTTTTGACAATAATTTTTATATTTTAATTTGGTTGGTTTTCCGTTTGTCCATGTTAAATAGGCATCGGTTATTGGAAGCGCTTTCGTCTAGGAAAGCTGATGTTAGGGACTGTCTTCGGCAATGCCACGATTTTAACTGTTCAGCTGCGTTTTCTACTGTTACAGATAAATATTCTGCTAAAGGCATTGCTTTATACACACTTTTTATGATTTTGTTACTTCTTCTTCTGGTTGACATTGACCCACGATTGATTTGCTTCTGTTTTCTCAACTATTAACCTGCAGGATATACTTCAAATCGTATATTTGCTCCTTATTCTGTTTACAAGGGCAAAGCTGCATTCTCTTTGAGTCCTTGTCTTCCCACCTTCACTAAGTTGGATGTAAAGCTCCTGGTTTCGTTTTTGCAATTTTAATGCACTTCTTTTTTGTGATATTAACAAATACTTCATGCTTATCAATTCCACTTGGCGTAGTCTGGGGCTGTTGTAGTTGATCGTCGCGGTTCGATAATGATGATTTTCATGCATGCTATTGGGGAGCGCAAATATGACTGGGAGAATAAACAGGTACTTTCTGAGTGTGCTTATCTTGTTTGGGGCTTGGCCCAGCAAGCCGCACCATTTGCATGGTTAGTCTAAGTATCTAGGTTGTGACATATTTTCAATTTCAAGCCTTCTTATTTGGATAGAAAACTGGTGAGTGTTAACTTGGTCCTCCCAACTTTGGGAGTTACATTAGTCCCCTTTATATGTGCTCATGACCGTTGGATCCATTTTGTTTTAAATTGGAAGGCTGTTATTCAAACTGTGTTTAGTAGCTCAGAAATCTATTTAAAATGTATGTAGGTAGACTATCTGCAGATATATCCCTGTGTTTCTTGACCGGAGGTGGCTATTGCTACACCGGCGGCATTCCCCCTCTGTTTGCATCCATAACTACCTCCAGAAATCACCTTCATAACTCAAATGAAAATACCCAAACAAAAGTCAAAACCCCAGATAGATCAACGTCACACAAAACCTAACCACACTCACTGATACATCAATAACCCAGATGCAATAACCAAAACTCACATGCAATGATCGTAGAGTTATAGTGCCCCAAGGTGGCGAAATTGGCAGTTAAAGTTGCTTTCAAAATTCACATCTAGCTGGTTAAAATCCACTACACCAAGAAAGGGGTAAGAAAGGACAAGAGATAGGAGAGAGAGAAGCAAGCCATGGAGTGAAAATTTTGACATGGGCACATTGGGATTTTAATATTTTATGGTTTTGTCCCTCAATCCTTGCGAGGAACAGTGAAAACTCATGAAAGTTTAGGATTTTTTGGAATCACCTTCTTCAATCAGAGGGATTCATCATTTCCCTTTTTCTTTTGTTTTTATTTTTATTTTTTTTCCCCACACCCCTTATCTTTTGTGTCCTGTTCATGGATCCCAAGGGCTCAAAGCAGCCACAGGACGCAGCATCCAACTTCTCAAGTCTCCCACAGTCACAACAACACACAAGAGAGAGCAAGCCAGCAGAGGTGAAGGATTTCCAGATTGTGATTGCTGACAAAGAAGAGAGCAAGAAGCAGTAGCAGCTGGCTCGCGGGACAGTGTAAATGGTGGCTCCTACGGCGTCGACGCGGATGTGCAATCCAATCGCTGGAGTTCCACAAGGAGGTCGACGGTAAGGAACAAGATGAAAGTCCGGCAAACATGGCAAAGGGGAAAGCCTGTCTCTGCAAATAAAATACCAAGACACCTCTTTTGCAATAAGTTTGTCAGATTATTTTATAATTTTTAACTGGGGACTAACATAACTCCCAAACTAGCTAGGACCAAGTTATAACTCACCTAGAAAACTACATGTTGTCAAGTTGCCCTGATATCTTGTTTCTGAAGCTCTGTTTACTACTTGTAGGAGGAAAGAGACATAGAATCTTTTGATGTTCTATCATCTGTCTCTTATTAGTAACTACCTTTTTGTAGAGATTTGCTCTCTCAGCAACTGAAGTTGGCTCTTTGATAACCATGGGCCCCCAAGATTCTTGTGAATTCTTTCATGACCCCTCAATGTTATCAAGGTTGGTTTCATGACTTTTGGTTTAGTTTTTGACGGCCAATTAGTTATCTTATGAGAGAAATATAATGAGATTAAATTAGAAATGCATTCAGCATTAACCTATTAATGGGAGATTATTTTGTTTTACCTTGTGCTGAAGTAATGCTGGCCAAGTAAGGAAGAGCTTATCAATTAAGCCTCATGCAAACAGCAATGGCTACTTCGTGTCTTTGAGTAAGATTTTGTTTGGTTAATTTTTTCTCCTTTTGCCACTTATTTTAGGTCAAACTATGTATTCCACATTCTTACGGATTGCATCACCTTCTTTGGCAGCTGTTGTCAACAACTTGTTAAATAAGAAAGAATTCTTTAGTGTCCCTGTCACAACTGCTGAGTTTGCTGTGATGAAGACAGCTTGCAGCGTATGTCTTATTTTTGCTTATTGTTGCATAAATCATAATATTACATCAAGTATTTTGGTCACATCATTGCTTTCACAAGTTATGCTTGCTGAGTTTCTGCTTGTAATGTGTAAGAAATAAGAATGGAGAGGTTATCTATTATCCTTTTATCAACATTTTTCTTTCTGGCATTTGAGGGAATAAAGAAAATGATTTTCCTGTCATTTTGTGTGCTTATTATTCCATTAAGCAACACAGTTCTTGTCTTGGAACTTTGGTTAATGCATTGCAAAAATGCCTTGAGTCTTTAGTCATCATTTATAGCCCACTGAGTTTAGTAGCTTTCTGATCCAGAAATTTTGGAATTTCAGAGTGCCAGATAGGCTTCTGTTTGCACTTTTATTAGCATCATTGAACTGGTATTGCATATAATGCCCTGTTGGTGAACCACTGTTTTGTTTTCATGTAATAATTCAAATATAGTTGAATATATGCTATTTTGTTCATTGGAATAAGCCCCCTTGCGGAACGCTGACTTGACTTAGTGCACAATTTACTTGAGACAGGCAGAACTCAAAAATAGCTGTTTGTGTTTGGGCAGCTAGAATCATTTCATGCCAAGTTTCTTTGTTTGTTGGGTTAGGATCCAGTTCCTAACCCCTGCTTGCTTTCTAAAGTGGCTTTAGATCCAGTCATGCATGCAAATCTTCTTTTTTGTTTCATTCATGCTCTTTTTTAAGAGTTTTGTGCCTTGTCAATTTGTTTTTTGATGCAGTTTGCGTTACCACACATCATGGGTTGGGACCGCATGACTCATCAGTCCGGAGGCATGATTGGCCTTCAATCAAAGGTGGACCAACAAACTTTAGACTTGGAATGGGAAAAGTGAATTGCTGCATACAAAATATGATATGGATCCTTGTTTATGCTGCAATGCCATTTTGTATATTGTTATTTCTAAGACTAGATTTGCTTGGGAACATAACTTGTAATCTTTGAATGAGATATGAGAAGGATGATTGATCAAATGTCAACCCCATTTCAAAGTCATGTTGTTATTGTTGTTGTGCTGATGTCTGCTAGTCTGGTCGGCTTCTGGTTTTGTTTTACTATATGCTCTAAGAATTACAGGTTCGTTGAGAAGTTAACACTCCTATGCGTATAGTAATAGAGATTAATTTTGGTGTATGTTTAGTGTAAAAGAGTTTTACATTAACATTTATTCATATGCTACTATTTGTAGGATTCTTGAGATAATGGATGTGAAAATTAAATAATATTTATTCATATGCTACTATTTGTAGGATTCTTGAGATAATGGATGTGAAAATTAAATATTTTTGTTGATGCAATAATATATGATTTGATATTTATATAAAAAATTTTTACATTGACAGAGTATCAAAATTAAATTTACAGCAATATCTATATCATTATATAATAGGTATTTATCTATCTGAACTCCAACTTTTAGTTTCCAAAAAAATTCATTAATAATTAATCACTAATTACAATATGGATAAAAATATAATAAACTCTGAAAACATATGCCGAAAAAGCTAGACGTTTGCCTCTATTTAACTACTCATAAGTTGAGGTCTCTTAAAACTTGAAAATAATCATGTGTTTTGTGTTTTTTCAAACACCTTTTATCAGTTACAAACGGTTTAATTGCAACTAATTACTTCTGGTTTAAAGGAAATTAGGTGTTATTTTTAAAATATAATTTTAATACATTATCAATATAATGTTTTGTATTATAAATTAATTATCAATTATGTAAGAGGGATATCATTCATATTTGTATCTAATTTTTTCTTTTAACAAGTATCATATTTTCATTTTAACTTTGATATATATATATATATAGTAAAGAAGCACTTGTGTGATGATAAAAAAAATTAAGGACAAATATGATAATTCAAAAGCTCATTACCCACAGTTTCGTTAGCTTTATTTTCAGTTTTTTGTTTGAAAAAAAGAATAATTTTCAAGTTTATACTCGAATAAAACGTGGATTGATAGCACGTTAGGGTCTGTTAATCCGTATACTGTTAAATGTGCAAAATTTTACATAAAAGATTTGTCTTTTAGTTACATACATCTTAATATAAACTACCGCTTCTTAAGACAGTTATTATGCATGTATAATTCTTATATGCAGTGAATAATTTAAAAATAAAATAAAATAAAAACTCAAGATAGTTGCATGCCAATTTGCTAGCATAAAGAATATCGGTAGTTACATGCTGGTAAATTTATTATGTTGGTACAGTTTAATTGTTAGTTGTTACTGATTTTGAGTTGTGGACAACTATTTGCGTTTGCGGGGTTAGTTCTTTTTCTTTTTCTTTTTTCGGAAAGGGACGAAGGAGCTAATGAGGACTTTCTCTATTTTACATATATAGTAATTATTTGATTAATTAGAGAAGAGTGATGTTAAAAATATCACAATTCCACACCAAACACAATATCTCACTCACATAAACATCTAAGATCTATATCTTACTATAACACACGTGTGATTTTATATTTACCTGCACTTATATAAGCATACGGTGCCGATTTGATATCTATAAATATGCGTTCAAAAACCTCTCTTTCTATATATAGAAAAATAACTAGTCATTTTATTCGTATGTTATGTGGGTCATTTTATAGTTAATATTTATTTGATGGATTGCAATTTTTTCTTTGCTAGTAATTTTCTTAATTTTAATTGTTTTTATTTTCTTATAAATATTACATCCCAATATTATTATAAACTTTTTGAGAAAAAATTTACTTTATCTTAATGGTATTGCTTCGTTTGTTATTTTTCTTAGCAATAGTTATATATTAATATTATTGTTTTATAATTTTATTATTTCAATGTTTTCTTAAAACTATTATAAAATTTCTTTAAATTTAATATTTGCTTTTTGGTTAAAAAATTATTCTTTAATTTAACGTTGTTATATATGATCAATATTATTTTATTATTCTTTGTACCAGCACTAACACCATAAAATTATTATCTTTTCTTAATATTTTATTTGTTTCTTTTAAAGAACAATATAATGATTATTTTGTACTTATTTTTTACTATTTTTTAAATAAGATTTTTACTTCATAAGATAATTTTATTGTATTATATTATTATTATATGATTAATAATTTTCTTAGTAATACTTACACATTAAACTTTCTATTTTATTATCTCATTTTTATTTTAAAAGAAATATGTAATCAATGATGTCATTAATGCTTCTTAATTAAGCCAATTTTATTATATGATATGATAGATTTAGTAAAATCTATAAAAGAAACGGTCCAAATCTAAATATAACATATGAAATATTAGACGTTTGAAAATTGAAAGTTGAATATTGTTTCTATTCAGTTTGGTCAAAGCCAATTACTAATTAACATATTACTTTATTCAATATTTTACTCTCTATTTCTATGATATGAAAGAACCTTTATTGTGATACATGATACATGATCTAGCATGTTTTATGATTCAAAGGATTGCATTTCTGTTATGCCTTTCCACAACTAAAATAATCGTGGAGTTTGCAACAAAAAATTTCCGTTACACGTCGCTTCATTTTGAACGATAAACATGATATAATTATTGAATGGTGACAGTGTACAGTTTTATTCTAATCCATTATAGAGCCTTCAAGTAATTCTTGCGGATATTAAGTGAACGGAGGAGTATATCATTCATATATAGGCTAATGTCATGGATAGATGAAATTTCGTCTTTATCTGCACGTACATTATATTACATAATTTATAAATGATAATGAGGCACACCGTGCGTTTATAACATTATTCTTTTCCGACGAGTAGTTTCCCTTATGGCGTAATGCACACCGTCAATATGAAAAATGAGTTCTTATGCCTTAGCATCATGGCAATTCCGATCATGCCACAGGAATAGAAAAGCATGCAGAAGATTAAGTCTTTGTCGTCATTGTAGTTTGTCATAACCCCATTTGGGAACGCTCTTTTCAGTCAATGACCTGGGTTCTGTCTCCATTAAGTCGAACCTTAATTGTTATAATTGCTACTTAGCACTTTATCCTTTATTCCATAACCGCATGCTTACGCATGTTAATATTCTCATAGATATTCTACCGAAAAGACAATCATATCAACAGAAGAATATTTAAAATTCAAGCACGTTTCTGAACTGCACAAAAATATCTTTATATTCAAATTAGAAGTGTATTGTTTACCTCTCAAGTAATTGGATCATTTAATTAGCTAGAGCTGTACAAAAAAATATTCTGGCCAAAAAATATTCTTCTTTGATTATATACAATATTAAATAAAGATTCCCTTTATCAACCTTTGACCAAAGTGAATTTGTTCTTATAAATATGAGCGGTCCAACCACCCTTTAACCAACTTCGGCCTTCTCCTTTTCCTTCTCTTGGTAGGTGGGGTTTCTTTCATTTTCCTCTGTTCAACATCTTGTACGTTACATGGCATCGGCATCAGGTTCAACACCAAAGTCATCTTCAGATCTAACTATCACGGTTGAAAGAAATATTTCAAGATCACGATTCTCAGGGCTGGGTATTAATTCATGGCCCAAGTGAGTAATTAACTTCCTCTATGAGCAAGTCATGAATTATATATAGTTAATAGTAAATAAATAATAGATGATCATTGATGTTTTGTTTCGGTGTTTTAGATGGGCTTGCCCTCCTGGAAAGTACAAGATGAAATACAATGCACAACAAACATGTTATTTAGTGAGAGGGAAAGTGAAGGTTTATCCAAAAGACTCATCAACTGCGCCTGTAGAGTTTGGTGCCGGAGACCTTGTTATCATTCCCAAAGGACTTAGCTGCACTTGGGACGTAACCGCTTCAGTGGACAAGCATTACAAATTCGAGCCCTCCCCCGCTCCTTCTTCTCCTTCTGATTGAGATACATGGGAGCTAAACATATATTTATTTATTTATTTTTAATTTTATGATGGTAATATATTGTTCATCTTCATCACAAAAAATAAAATATAAAACTTCATAATAATGTTTTATATATATATATATGTTATTTCCTGTTGAATGTTCAAAGTTCTTCTCGTAACATTGGAAATCAAATTAAAAAGGTTTAGCTGGGAAAGGAGAGAGGGATGGAGCATGCAAATGCAGTGTACTTTTGTATTTTTCAGGATGTGCATGCATTTTTCATGTTGGTTTGACTGGTCAGCTTTGGCCATTTACTTTCAATCTATCTCATGAAAGAAGCAGCATGTGATGATCCCGAACCCTAAAAATCTCAGGTTTTATGAGTGTGCAAATATATAATCTATCTCTGAGTGGCAAGGTGGCGTATCTTACTTTATTACTAATTTAATCGATTCAATAGACGATATGCTGAGCCACTTTACATCACTGATATCAACCTTTGGCCCCTTTGGACTGAATAAAGGGTAATCTAAATCCATTATATTACACTGACACATATTTGTCCCTAGCACTGCAGGGTGAGAAAGGAATATATCAATACGCGTCTTTGGCTGCTTTTGTTTTTTGCCAACATAAAAAGGGCTGTCTCGAATTTCAAGGATGCATGGTTCTGTATGGATGTATTGGGTGGAAATTAGAATGTGGTTCGCCAGCATATGGACTGGATGCCTCTGATGCGTGGGCTGCAGAGTGCTTAAAATTAAGTAATAAATCATTTGAATATCAGAATTCTGAAACTACTGCCTCCCCTTAGTTTTAATTTGTTTATCAATTTAAATAATTATATTTAAATATATTAATTTAATAATATATTAAATTATTCAAATTGACAGATAAATTAAAATTAAACGAATAGAGTAAATATAACACTTTTTATACAAATATACTTTAATACTCATTGATATTTACATTATTACACGTTACCTATATAACATTTATACAGAACGGGATAAACTTTTTTTTTTTTCCAAAAATCAATTGGCACCCACAGTTTCGTGACTAGGAGAATTTGATGACTTCTGAATTGAAAATTTAAGAAACGGTGGCCTCGCAGCGTTCAAGATCTTTTAGGATCACCACATTGCTCATGTTGCTGACATTCATTTGTACGTAAGGAAGCTTATGCGACAAATATAATTTATTTCTCGTTAATTAGCAAGGTAAGACTAGCCAACTGCTTTGATTAACTCTTCTGTTCTTTGAGCGCTGAATACCTAACCTGGGTATCAACCTTTCATAGGAAATATTATTTGAATACACAAACTTTACCTATAATAAATTAAAAGATTTACGACATGAATTATGATAAGTATAAGTAGTTATAATAGATATTATTTAAATAATTTGATATTTGACCCATCCATGTTTTTAAGTAAAAAATATTAGTTCGTGCCGACTGAGAGTCAACCCAGTCAAAAGAATTAATTACCTCGAATTCGTGAGTCAAGTCCATTTTGACAAAAGAATTATATATATATATATATATTTCATTCTATTCTTACTTTCCATTTCTGTCCTAAACCACATATCCATGAGAGGGCTTGTTCTATTTTGTTACGTTGCCATCAAAGATCAACTATAACCGATATGTTGCCAATTTTATCACGCTAATGCCAAAACAAAACAAACCTAGCTTGTGTTTGTTTTAGCGTTTTGGATGCCAAACCCACGGTCAACTGTCCTTGAACGCAGCACTGCTTTTGTTTGAGTTTTATTGCGTTCCTGCTACATCATCCGGTTTTCTACTTGTAACCCCAGTCCAAGCTGAAGCATGAATTTCTTGTTTCTGGGTTCATATTTTCTCTGTTGGAGATATAAACTTGTAAAACAAAATTCTAATTACCCATATTAACCATCCGTTAATAACAGTAAGAGTAGTTTCTTTTTTTATGAGACATTGAGAGTAGGTTCTAGTAGCAAGTCCGCAGGTACTTCATTTATACCGTTGTAGTTTATTTTTTATACATTTACTTTATATATTTTCTTGCAGATTTTTATTTATAATTTAATATTAACACCAAAAATTATTCATGCATCTTAGAAATAAATTTATTTATAATAATATTAATATAATTTTATTTATAAATAGACTAGTTTAGATAAATTTTTGAACTTTTTTTAAATGATATTTTTTATCAAAATCTTTTAAAAATATAAAAGTTATTTTATATTTGAATATAAAATTAAATTCTGTTTGAATGTAAAATTAAAAGTATAATATAAACTGATATCTTTTTTAATAATTTTACACTTAAAAGCAATTTTGGTTATTATCATCCAAATAATATTCTTTCTATCATAATCATTTTTGATATAAAAATTATCAAATATAAATTACATTAACACTAACTCAATTTTGATCAAAATCAATTTTATAAAATCAAATTGGTATAAACCCCGTGGCAAACTCTAATTCAATCATACACTTAGCTTTGATGCCTAATTGGTTGTTAATAAGTCACTACTTCGCATTGAAATGGTTTAAGTAACTACGTAACTCCTGCTTTACCGCTGCCTGACGCCGTTGAATCCATTGTCCTTCCATTTTCAACGTACTACTTATGCTGATAAAGAAAATAGTCAAGATAGATGAAATTTTAAGTAAAAATAAAATATCCTAAATTGTAGGCTAAGACCTAAGTTGCGACAGACAATTTCGTGTTTGTTTTAACTTTTAAAAAGGTAATTTTAAAATTAAAATTTTTTATGTAATTAAAAAAAATTAAAAGTAGATTTTTTTGAGAACCTATTTTTTTTTTAATTTTTACTAAAAAATTGAAAATATATTTTTTTAAACTTTAATTATTTTTAAAAATTTATTTAAATATGTCAAAAATGATATTTTTAATGTAAAAAGTAACTATTTGGCCAAAAAATTCTTACCCAAATGAGCCTTATTGTTATAGTAAAACGATATACTGTGATGCATGATTTGGATACAACACTGCTACACAGGGAGAAAATATGCCTAGATATGGATGATTTTCAGGCATGATAGCATTTTTCTTTCGACATATATATTACTTATTGCCAACTTAATTAGTTAAAGCATATTATATTAAGGGAAATGCTAGGCGGTACACAGCATTTTTTACTGAAATCAAGTCGTATACGTATGTCATGATAAAAAAAATTTACATATATTAAGTTGGGTCTTATTATTTATACATTTTTATCCATGAAATCAAGTATATATGATGCGATAAAAATTTTATGGATTAAATTTATGAGTTAACATAAATCAAGTATTGTAACACATAAATCTAATTCATAAAATTTTTTCACATATATCTTTACCCATACCAAATTAATCCTAAACTAAATAAACAAAAAACAAGTAAAAAGAAATTTAATGTGCTTATTTGACTGCAACAAATGAGTTTTAGAAAGCTAAAGAGCATTGATAAAATTAAGAATGAACTGAAAACACACACACGCGCTTCTTGTTGTTTGGAACGAAATTGAATTATGAATTCGATGGAAGAGTTTTTCTACCATTCGACCCGGTGATTTTTGCTAGTTAACAACTTAATAATTAATGATACATAAACGTTACAGTAAAAATGAATGGTACAAATACGAATTCATACTAGTTATCCATATAAATCTGATTGGTGGATCACACACACACACACACACACACTCTTCTTGTTGTTAGAAAGAATTTGGACATGAATTCGGTGCAAGAGTTTTTCTACCATTCAACCCTGAGATTTCTGTTAGTCAACAACTTAATAATTAATGACACATAAACGTTACAGTAAAAATAAGTGGTATAAATATGAATTTATATTATTTATCCAACTAAGGTTTGATTTGGTATTGCTACAGCTTTTTGAGACTTGAACTATCTTGACTCTCTAAAAGCTGCTCTCAAAAAATCATAGTAGTACCGTTTGGTAAAATAATATAAAAATTACTTTCAATAAGCAAAAAGCCATAAAAGTAGTGTTTAATAAAATTATTCTTAAAATTTAAAATAATTATAATAGATATAAATATTAAATAAAATAACTTCTATTTTTAATATCATTAATGAAAATAAAATTATATTAATTTTTTAAATTTTGAAAAGCATAAATTAACTCTAAAAAGTATTTCATGAAGGCTCCTAAGAGTACCTTTGGCTCTCAAAAACCAGAAACAAAGGCATCCCAACTTTTTAATTTAACAAACAGAGAAAATTAGTTTATACTTCTCATAATTCAGAATAAATCTTCAAATAACACTAACAAACTAAGCCTAAATATGATTGCCGGGTTTTTTTAACAACTACTCATTCCGCTTTTTGCTCCCCATGATCTCCGACTTTGACCACTCTTTTGCTTTTGTAATTTAAATTGGTGCATTTTCGTGTGATTTTTTTTGTCGAGCCCAATAGCACTTCTGTTCAACACATCTTCTATATTCGTACAAATTTTATTAATGCCCAATAGCCGCTCTCATGATATTCAAAGGGGAGAAAAGTAAACAAAGACACAATTAAGCATGATATTTAATGTATGAAAGTCATTCAAATCTTGCCATTTCCAATCGTGTTTATGCTTTCATATATATATATATATATATATATATATATATATATATATAGTGCTTATTGTCTACAGCCCAAATTTTCCTCCCATCCAAAACAAAAAGGTGGAAGTGGCAGAAACAAGAATGGAAATGGCGCAACAATAATTATATATATATATATATAGGATATATATTTACGTACAAGTAAAGAATGTAACAGCAAAAGATTGCTTAGACGTGGACTAGCTGGAAATTATACTATAAATTAAAGTGCTAGAATGGACGAAGGGTGATGATTGTGATGATCAAAGACACTGGGGATTGTTGCCAGGCCCACCATAGTAGAAGTAAGTGCCCCATTCATTGCTGTTGGAGCTCTTGATGTTATAGCAGTTTGTGTTCTCCGCTAGGGTTGAGATGTCATGCACGGAGCTAAGACTGTTATCAGTGTCAACGATCTCAAGGTTACGGAAGTAGCTTGCTTTTCCGAAGCCATCGTCGGCGAAGTGGCCGGAGCCCATCTGGGTGGACGTGTGTTGGCCGTTGGCACGCGTGTTCACCACCTCGCCACCCCACTCCACCATCGTCGCGTGCTCCGCTAGGTGTGTGAATAACTCTGCTGGCCAATACCCTACCAATGTGCTCTCACCAAAGCTCATCCACCAATTCCCTACTTTCGGGTCCTATTTGAACATTCCATTATATTATATATAGTTGCATTAAAAGAAGACATTTAGAGAAACAGATAAAATAAAATAAAAAAAAGGAAAAATAGATCCAACAGTAATGTATGGCCTATATAGTGATGTTTAAAAACTTGATCAAAATTTAAAAACATTTGTGCTAAAAAAAAAAAAAAGAGTTCTGCTATAAGAATACTCATTAAAGAATCAATAAAAAAAAAGTTTTTGAAATTTTTAATGCATTCAAAACTTAAAAATTTTACATTTTCAATGATTTTTTTTTTTTTTATAATTCCTTAATCAATGCCCTGTTAGATTAACCCCCAAAAATATAAAGGGAAAGACCTTTTATATAATTGATATTCGATCATTTTATGTGGAAAAAGAAAAAACGAAATGCACATTTATGAATTTGTATGTGGAAGAAATATTGACCTTCCATATGAGGATGGTGATATCATATTGTTTGCCATCATAAGATGAGATAGGAGAAATGGCAGCTCCAATGGCTACCCTGCTATTTGTTTGCACAAAGCCCGCACAAAGAAGATTGTAGCATCCGGTTGCTTGGTACGAGTCACTCTGCATCATCCAGAAACTAAACAAAATTTATAAAGCACCACCCAGTGCATCGTAATTACATCTCAATAATTGTTTTATGGGTAATAATTAATACATCGATCGGATTAAAGCTGATTAGTTTTTTATGTGGGACAATGCGAACCTGATTGGGTAGTTGTGACATGTTAAAATTACTTATTGGATTATCATTAGTACAAAACTTCCCATCATAAAACGTACTATAGCATACTGGCCAGTACTAATAATTATTTTTTGATAATAGTACTAATTATTATATTAATCTATGTATCTTTGTTTTAGTTGCTACATGAACCACTCACAAGTCTCAACACATGTAATAGTAAGTGCGAATTAAATGGGCTTAAACTAACTCCTATGTTATAATCTGATCGATACCTTGATTGGTTAAATTAATTTGTGCCCTGGCTATATTTAAATACATAGACACAATAACACCATTGTTATGAGCCCTGTGCGAAAAAATATACACAACAGTTGCCAATATTATAGTAACTTATGTATACCCATAAACTAAATTCCGCTGTTTTAATTATTTATGTTAAGGCATAGTCTATGTGACATGTATATAGATCGGAGGAGAAGGAAGAAAAGGGAGATGGATGCTGACCGTCCAGTAAGTGAATAATCTGGGCCTGCTGTCACCATAGAGCTCCGGACTGACCTGACTAGTAGAACAATCAAAGCTTCAGAGACTATTTGGTAAAGTAAGTTTCTCTGCTTTTGCACATTGAATGCAATGTACCGCTTCTCTCATGCAACAATCTAATTTAATTAATTCATCAATGGTCGTGGTCAATTGCTTAAATGAATCAACCGAAAAATAATAATTGTCACAAAATTAGAATATCAAATATTGCTTATTGAATGAGAGAATCGAATCTCGCGCGCGGGTGCGCGCGTGTTTTGATATGCATCCGAAAATAGACATTGAGCAAGTTTGATCGAATAAAAGATACGTAATTTAGATTTCGTGGTAAAGAAAATAGATTGTATGCAAATTTATGACTGGAATAGTACATAACTTTTTTTTTTTTAACTAGAATAATACATAACTTTTAATAATTTGTGTGCGTATATGTAAGTTTTCATCATTGTCAATGAAGTACATATATTTTTTCTGCCAATTTTTTTTTTTTTTTATCATCATTCAGAACAGAAAATGTTATATTGTTGTTTAATAAGCATATGGTATAAATATATGCACAAGTATCATCATATATTTAGAGATGATTTTGTTTTTCAGATTAATTAAATAATTAAATATTTTTATGAAAAATAAATAGAGAGATTAGGACTTAAATTAGAATTTAGAAGAAGTACCTGCCATCCAGCTTCAATGCTGTTGAGATCTGAGCCATCAAAAGATCCAGAAAGAACCCAAATTTGAGAAAGACTAAACTCGTTGACTACTTGGATTGACGGATCCCACACATTAATTGTCGCCTTTGCTCCGTATACCTCCTGCGACGATCCTGTGTACGCAATGGCATGCTGCGAACACGAGATAATTGATTAATCACGCAAAACTTTCTCTCATTAAAATTAAAAGTTACAAGGGCAACAAAATAAAAAACCATTTCAACCACGCAGGCAACATTTTTCTTGTCAAGTAGAAGTGGAATATATTGAAATTACGTGAAATTAAGTTGTTAGAAACTTTTTTTTTTTAAAATCATATACAGAATCATAAACGTTGATTTAGCATTATGTCTTCACAATTGGTATACCATTATTGTTCTTGTCATTCAATCCTGTTCAGTTATATATTCTTATATAAGAAGAGTACTTAGTATACAAAAGAAAAAAAAAAAAGTCAAAGAAATTAATATGGTCTATTAATCGGCGATTGGCACAGTATATGATCGGTAGCTGTTGGCCGACGGAAGGAAGATGGGATGATCCGATCTATTAATTATTGTTGGTAACTAATATTTAGATGCCACGTACCCATTTACTTGTATATATAAAACAAAAATCGTGTATATAAAAGAATAAACATAAGAATCGAAACTTTCATAGGATTACCAACCGAGACGAGTGTAAATTCTTGTTGGGCCCCGGTCAAAATCGTGGCACGTGTTGCAACATCTATTGTTGACTATTAATTTCATGTAACTTGCAAGACATTAAACATATATAAATGTCAAAAAAATTATAAAATTGAAGGCGAAACTCAAAATATCATTCCCCCGAGGGGGGCTTTGAGTTTCACGTCCTCGTTTAGAATCATTAAGTTTTTCCGCAATATGAATTTGAGTTTTACAAAATGTTTGATGCATTTCATATACTTTTTTCATTTTAATTTATTTGTTTATTTAAACAATTTGTTACATTCTTAAATTGATATATTTGAATATGATTGTATTTAGATATATTAATTTAATAATATAATTATATTTAAATATATTAATTTAAAAATATATCAAGTTATTTAAATAAATGAATAAATTGAAATAAAAGAAAAAAGTAATTTATTAATAATAATTTAAGTGTATTCACCCGTCAATTTTCTGATATCATATTGGTACCAGTCTTTTGAATCAAGTATTGCAAGTATATAATCCATGTTACAAATTTAGAGACAGATAGATTCGATTCCCGTAAACTAAGATGATATTTGCAAATTAAGAATCTCTGTTAAATAACATCTAAAAGAAAACAAAACATATTATAAATGTGACATGGACAGTTACGTTCACAATTTCAATACAAGCTAAGCGTAGATGCCATATATAGAGATGTTCCCTTAAAAACACCTTTGAATAATGTTAATGCAAATTTAGAAGAAGCGTTTGCTTAGTTGAAATGAAACTTGAAGTTTGCAAAACAATGAAATAATGAAAGGGACAGGGAAGGCACGCACCTCATGGCCATTGCCGCTGACTACATCGGGGGCATCACTGCGGCGAGAGGGAGAGAGAGGTGTCCGTCGTTGTTTCTTGCCAAAGTCATACAAAGACTTTGCTCTCAACACGTCATGCACCGTGCTCCGCCGTATCGGAACCGTTCCCTCGGGGCACCATGTCCCGTTTTGGTGCCACATTTGCCACGCGCCGCCACTCACCCCCTCCATCCCTTTCGTAACATTCATCCCCCTTGGCATCTTTGGCGGCACCTTCTGTCACGTAAATAAATCCAATCACAAAACCCTAATCAAATCATTTTATTGATTAATCATCCCAAAAAAAACCACAAATATAAAGTGATAACACAAGTAGAAAAATGAAAATAAAAATAAATTGGAGAGCAACTTCAAAAGGGAAAAGTGGTGCAGCTAGCTTGCTGTATCTATGTATGTACATATTGATACATTGATATCAATCAATTTGAATGAGGGAGGTGTGTACCTGGATCTTGTGATTCTTTAAAAGGGGGTGATCTAAAGCTGGTTGCTTTCTTTTGTGAACACAATCTATGAGATCACCATCTGGACTCTGAAGTAATAACATCGAACAGCAAGTACTCATGAATTATTATGACTAAATATCATAAAGAAAGGAATTACATCGTTTATTCATGGTCATTAAAACCTCAACCACTGATCACAGTATCACAAACAAACAAACACACATATAATATTAATAGCAGTAATATTACTTACCTCAATGGTGAGTAGAGGGGGCTTGTTTATCTTGTCCAAGTGCCTCTGAATCCTTTCGAGTCTCAGGCTGCTAACTGACCTATACCTTGTGTAATTTAGGGTGCTGGCTTTAACCGCAACAGTTTGTAGAAGGAAGGCGAAAAAGAAACCCAGAATGAGAAGACGATGATCAGGAGGAACGGAACAGGAACACCTTATCTTCCCCCCAGCAATGCCCATTTCTCTTTCAGTGCCAAGAAAGAAAACGGGTGAAGAAAAAGCTAGAAAACCATTACTAGCAAAGCAAACAGCACAAAGTAAATCTGACTTTCATGGACATTTCCATTTACCACACCCAAACACTAACACCAACAAAAGAAGAGAAAGTTGGAAAACGACTTGTTGTAAGTGGGAGGTAGGAAGGAAATGCTCTCTCTCTCTCTTGCTGTCTTAATAGTATTAATGGTGATGAGAGGATGGTGGGTGAGGTTAATTAAGCTGCTGCTCAGAGAGACCGTCTTGAACCTTCAGCATCAACATCATGATTGCTCTTTGCATTTGATTCATTGTATATTAATGGTGCATATGATGAAACTATACACATACATTTCAAAGATGTCTTATGCTGTTCAAGATTGCACAAACGTTGAAACAAGGAGAGAAAAATTAATTTAAGAGGAAGAGAAGAGAGATGTGTGGCCTGGCTGGCTCCAAAGTTAAGAACTTATTGAAAGCATTATAAAGACCAGACCTACCCAACTGAAACAGTCCCCCTTTTATTGCACTTCTTCAATGTGCATCTGCCACCATACACTTTGCCATTAATATTTCCCTTCTAACCGCACACCTCCTTTTCTTTTTTACTTTAGAATTGCTTCCTTTCCTTCATAGGTTTTCCTTTGATATTTGTATATTATATTTAGACATAGTCATTCACATACTTAGATTGCAATTTAAATAAATGTATGTTTTAATTATATAACTATCGAATGAACATTTAATTTTCATTAATAATGTAAATTATTTTCAATTAATATTGTATTTGATATTTAGATAATTGAAATCTATATTTATTTAAATTGAGAGCTAGAAAAATGATCACTATATTTACAAATAATATTTCTGTATTTTAAAAAAAATAATTCTGATAAATTAAAATGAGCACTCAATTGATTGAGGAGTGAGGTACTGTCAAGGAGAAATTCTTATATGATCCGAGAGTATCATGTGGCTGTACTTCCGGTTAATCATGTAAATACATTTTTTATGAAATTGTGTGATAATAGTGAGTCACATATAAAATATATTTATATAATTAGTCCAGAAATATAGTCATATGATGCTTCCGAAGCATGTAAATAATTGTCACTACTGCATCGGCTGCCCTCGCTACTTCTCAATTTATCGCCTAAAAGTATATCCGAATTAAGTGAATACAATGCTATATATTGCCATGTAGCCTTGCCTCTCATGGACGAACAAGTGTCATCTTATTCACCTTAATTTGTATTTCTTTTTCACTTAATTTGTGAAATATAAATTATGGAGTATATGATTATATAACATAGTATTAATTACCAGGTATATATATATATATATTACTTAGTATTGCTTCCACTTCTTGTTTTTTGAGGAGCTGTATAAAAAATGTGAAAGAGTTAAGATAACTGAATAAGTGATATTTTTATGTTGTGGTAGTATACGGAGCAATAATGTTTCGTTTTGTTAATTAATTTATTGCTTTCGTCAGGAAGAAATAGCCAAGTTATGAATGGATCTAATAAAACACAAAATAAAATAAAATCTTTGGCTTGTACATTTTCGCCCCTTCCTATGAATTCCGCAAACGCGTGTAACAACCAAAATTTGATCATTATTTCTCTGATATATCAAATGCACACTCGACCAACTTGCTCTCCAGTGGGGCTAAACTATTGATAACTTTGATTTTTTGCAGGAGCAGCTAACTTTATCAATAAAGTATAGAACGTGATTTAAATTATAAAAATGAATCACCACGAGAACCCAACTAGGTTTGGACTTTGAGACATCGAAATTGAAGTAAGAAACTACACAGTCAACGTATTGAGGAGGCTTCTCTGTTGTCTCTGATTTAAATTTTAAAAGAGAGCTTCCTTTGAAGATGTGCTCTACGAACGCACGGCCATCCATGTGACATGGAGATAATAAATATGATAAATAGATCATATTTAAATTGGGTAAGCTTCTAATCTCGAATCTTGAATCTCGAATTCTTCATTGAAGACAAAATTTTAGTTGTCAGAGAAGTGTACTCTTTACGAAATATCGTATGTGCATCTGAAGTAGTTTATTTATTTATCGTTTGACAATCCCATATATTATTAATATAGTTGTATATCAGTCAGATAATTAGGACAGTGGCTAAAGTTGAGAAATCATCATCTATATCTATAACAAAAAGACTTTATGTAGAATCTTTCCATCTGCTTGTGTCGATTGGAATATTATAAAAAAGAAGAGGATAAGTTATGTCTGCAATTTTTCTACTTTGCGTGGTACAAGCTAAAACTTTTATACAGTCAAATTTTCCCGGAAGGGTCTTAGATCTTGATTAAAATTCCCCGTCTACTCTTGGAAAACATTTTTAGACAAGGGATTCCCAATCACCTTTTTTTAATTATTAAATTATAGGACACATTGCTTTCACATTTCTGAAAAATTGGAACATTTATGATTGCTCCTACTTACAATAAATGTGTTTTTCAATATTTGAATTTGTGTTCTTATCCTTACAAAAGACTAAGCTGCTTATATTAATGGTTTTCCCAATTATTGTCAACCTAAATTTTAAAGCACGGTTTTCATCTCATTAAAATGAAGTTTCAAAAAGCCGCAAACAACTGGAACAAAGTCAATGAAGCACTATAATTATGAATGATATGTGTTAAATCCTAAATGAGTTTAACTGTAAAACAACTTTTACAATGTCGACGGGCCCCGTCTTATCTTTCGATCCCTATTCTTTCTTTGAAAAAAGTTGAAAAGAAAATAGGAATCGCATATTCATTTTAACAATTTGCTAGATATCTTGAGTGTGATTAATTAGATTTGATGTTTCAGACAACTTACATATTGATCAAAAGGAATAGAAAAAGAAATATAATATATGAAAAATAAAATATTTAATGCATTATTTCAACCAATACCTTTAGAAAACCCCTAAATATTTGAGTGCTGGTCACAACTGGGTGAGAGCAATCTAGTCATTATGTAGTAAGCTTGCTTTGAAGTCAAGGAGATTGGGTTGCAGGAAAAGTGCAGCCAGGTGAATCAATTCCTGCTGAGAATTGAGAACAGCAGCACCAAAGTGTACGTATTTAAGACGTTGTTACGCAAATAACCTGGGAAAGCTAGTTATCTCTTACTCCTTTTTTTAAGGTGGATTGTGTAACCGTCTTTTCTAACATACATGTTTTTTGTACACATTTCTTAAACATCTTTTGAAAGACACGATGAATTGTCACATGATTTCAGGTAGAGATATATATTATAGTGGGTCAAAACTCTTTCCCTAACTTATAATCTTTTTTTTAGTGGATCCCTTTTATGACGTCTAATTTTATATATACAAATAATAGCTCTCCTTTTCTCAACGCACCATACATCACTATGCCTGATTTGGATAGAAAAATTTTATTTTATGACAAGCACTTATTTTATAATTACTTCAAAATAAATTATTATTTTAACCCTTACAAAATTAATATACTCACAAATTAGTTGTTAAAGTATATTTCACTAATCCGTAATACCTCAATAATTAATGCACTGATAAATTAATGTCAAAAATATCAAAATGCTCATAAATTAGTCTCAATGATTAAACAAATTAATTTTTAAAATATCTTTTGTTAACACTGACAAAATCCATTAGTAATAACATAATTGATCCTCTGGATACCATAAATTAATAAAACATATTTAATAGGTTAATTTATTAGCATAATAATTTTTTAAGAGTTAAAATGGTAGGTTATTTGTTATTTCAAGTGCATTTAAATATAAATTTAATTTATATGCATTGATAGTATAAAATTTTTTTATATTATTATCCACTTATATGCTCCTACTTAAGCAAACATATATAACTCTCACCTTCATTACTCCAAAAATTATGCAAATAAAATAATGTGATTACATGACAATGTAAATAATTTTACATTATCAATACATACAAATTAAATTTTTTAAATATAAACTTAAAAAATAAAAATATTAATAAATCATTCTATAAGTTAATAATATCAAGTATAAGTAGCTTTCAATATAATTTTGTTGACAAAATAATTGTATATTTATAAAAAAATTACACCTCACCTATTATCTTTTAATTTCTTTATAAAACTTGTTTAATATTTATAAAATCTATTCAACTTTACCTTGCACTTCTCTCTTGACTATAAATAAATACTAAGATAAATTACACTAATCTCTCATGAAATTAGATAATATTATATACACCCCTCAATTTGTCATACCTACACTAACTTTTCTTTAAAGGAGGTCAGTATCATATTTATAAAAATATTTAATATCAACTATCACATCAAAATAAGTAACTATCCATTCTAATAAAAAATCTACTATAATTTGACATTTTCTTATATTTATATTAACTACCATAATTTGGCACTTATTTTACACTCTCAATGCCTAAAAATCAAACTCACAAGTTTTCCAAATCTTAGAAGATTTTGTTTGGGCTTTTGTCTGGCATGATTTCCCACACCTTCAGCGGTGAAAAACAATATGATTAGGCTCATGACGATTAGTACAGTGTTCATGCATACCATACGAGTAGACTTGATTTACAGTCTAACAGGTTAAATGAATCTCGAAAAATTAATGCTGTTATGATGATGACAACACCATTTTAGGAAAAGCCAGTGCTTCTGAAATTGGAGAACCAAAACAATATACTAAAAAATAAATATATATTACCACCAAAACTAATTGAGCAATAAGAACAATAGTTACAGAAAGTTCCGCTCGTCTGATTTACAATTATATTGACACGTACCCAGGCGGAAAAAATTGGGTATCAAGCCTTCAATTGTGTATATCTATATCTCGGACTATAAAATAGTGCCACCGAAAATTTGGTGCTCAATGAAAATTCGGTATCACCACCCTAAAGAATAAACGGAAGAACAAAACACTTGATGAAAGAAGAACTACTCAGCTACTTGACATGTCATCATCGCTCTCTTCACTGTCATCACTGCAAAGCAGTAAATACAACCAGAGAGAAATTTATCAATAACATCTGCTTAGACTCTTGTCTTAAGCTCATACATTAAGCACAACCTGTCCAAACTTCCACAACATTTTGATTGCTATTTGACTATTCCTTATATTGAAACACTCCTTCAGTAATAACAACGAGTAAATAGTGAAATGGGTCCTTAAAGATATGCGAAACACCATGTTAGTCCTTCAAAGATTTTAAATACCAAATCGATCATTCATAATATTAAATATCCATCAATTTAAGGACCAAATTGATGTCTAAATATATAATGGAGGAGCGAATTGATGTCCATTTTAAACATTGAAGGAGCAAATTGATATCCAAAATCTTTAGATGACTAACTTGACAAGCATATATCCTTGGAGGATAAATTTGGGTGTTTACTCAGATAATTAAATTTTATATGGAGAAATTCTTCCGAGCCACAACAAATATTATCTCTGCTACTAACAGAAACCTGCCAAGTAGATTTTCATCTTCATATTTTGGTTAAAAGAATTAACAAATAAACCTAAATCCTTTACTTTCTTTTTCTTCTGATTAATTATAAAAAATTTAATTTATATACACTGACAGTGTAATTGTCATCCAATCACATTCTCCCATTTGCATGACATTTAGAGTAATGGGGATGAAGGTCATGCATGTTTGCTTATGTGGTAGCATATGATTAGATGACAGTGAAAAAAATCTTACACTATCAGTACATACAAATTAAACCCAATTATAAAAGTAAAAACACACACATGCCATTTCATCAGTTACAGTTTCTATTTTATAAAAAAATTTCAAATGATAAAGCCTAGGATATTCAGTAATTAGTATCTATTTTCCTTATCTTTTTCTTATTTCTCTACACATTTAATACATTCTCCCACCAGTTTCCTTATTATTCTCTTGTTTCTTCTCTTAACAGTTCTTTATCACATTCTGAAGTACACCTTTAGTTTTCAAGGTTTTTAAAACCTTCTCATTTATGATTTTTTGTAGTTTCATATGGTAAATTTATTAGCTGAAGCGAAAGCTAGCAGCATATTTCTCCAAACATGAATAAGTAATTAAGATCGATAATCAGTGAAATTGTGCCCCAAAAAAACAAAACAAAACAAAAAAAGAAAGGAAGTTTATTGTAGATAGCTTTTGTGACCTAAAGGAATATTGATTACATCTTAGAAAGACAGATAGATTAAAGTGCATTTTTTGTCTACGATTTTGTTTGACTTGTTTTTAAGTGGAAAACACATTCCTTATGTTTTTGTCATGTCGAACCTCGGAGAGACTATTCCAGATCAAATACTGGATTATCACTTTATTTTCACAACTAGATACTATGTGGTGCAGTGACTTTTTAAGTTTAAACGTTAACCATATTTGTATTGCACAAGATTAAAGTGATGGAAAGGCATATTCAATTATGTAAGTACCTATATTCAGGAAGCTTTGATAGGCGTCTAGCATCCAAGCCAGTGATATACTTCTGTGCTGCTTGGACATTTTCTGAACCTGGAAGATCGATATTCATAAAAGAGTAAAGAGTACATCCTCGTAGATTAAAGGTAGAAATTTTGTTAGATAAAAAGGCTTTCTGTAGACATGCAAGAGCAAATGTGGTCTGAAAGCAATAGGAAGGATCTTTAAGAGTTATATAGATGGTTGCTTTATTTTGCCCAGGAGCAGTGTAATTGTGTATATCTCAAGTTTGAACAGTTTTGAAACAGATCCAAGCAAAGAATAAACTAGGGTTAGAGAAATGATTTTCAGAACTCCATCAAGAAAAACATATCAGGACCAGTAATTAAAATAAGCGACACAGATATTGACTTCACGCCTAGGAACTGTCATTATGTCACAAAACTATGAAAAGAAACCAGTTGATTTAATTCATAAAACTGATCAATTAACTTGAAAGAAGTGCAACATGAATGTAGTATGTTGCAGTGTCAACCAGAAAAGCAAAACTGAGAAGTTAGTTTGATTTACTTTTAGAATTTGACAGTTTCTGAAACAGATTCAAGCAAGAATAAACACAGGTCCTGAAAGAAATGACTTTCAAAACTCCAGCAAGAAGAACATAACAGGGTCACTCATGAAAATGACGGACACAGATAATGACATTCACACCTAGGGACTGTCATAATATCACAAATTCATGAAAAGAAACCAGTTAATTTAATTCATAAAACAGACCAATGAACTTGAAAGAAGTGCTACCTGAAGGTAACATGTTGTAGTGCCAAGAAGAAAAGAAAAATTAAAAAGTTTGTTTGATTTGCTTCTGGGTTGTCTCCCTAGTTTTAATAACTTCAAGATTAGACTCTGAACTTCGTTTGACTACTTTTTTCAATAGTTAAATAGATGTTGAGCATATATTTGTAATCAACATTGCCCAGCAATAAAAACACGTCACCACACAACCAGGATGAAATCAGGGTGCAGGTGAGCGAAAAACAAGGCAGGACCACCTATAATCAGATGGTGGAAACTGCAAATATGAGGTGATTTATGTGAGAGTAGATGTACTCAAAAGCATGTACACTACGCAGGAAGAAAGTACCCTTTGTTAGTTGAAAGGCATGTAGCATGCATCGTTCGGCAGCAAGTCTCACAGGAGTATTTGCATCTTTTAAACACTCTGCTAGTGCAGGACCAGCGATGGTGCCATGTGACATAATGGCTGAAGGATTTGCCTGCAATGTTTCACAAAAGAAAGAGTATAATTCAGAACATTATTATTCAAAAGTTGGTATTTCAGTCAAGGTAAGACAGTTTGAGCACATACTTTGGCAACAGCCTTTAGAGCAGATAACGCCCTTCTTCTAACTTCACTGGAGTCATCATGTGTAGATGAAAGTAGCATTGAAAGAACATCTTTGTACAGCAGTGTGTCAGAAGGATCCATCTGAGTTTTATAAAGAAGGAGCCTTCCCAAAGCCTTAGTTGAAGTTTCACGAAGAGGGAACTGTTTTACAGAATATTGAGTAAAATCAGAAAATAGTGAAAAATATATCAAGATAATAGTTCAGGATTGACAAACCTTCTCATCCTTCAATGTGTCTTGAAGACAATCTAAAATAGCTGGGAACAAGGAAGATGAAGAAATTGGTGCTGGATTGTGGCGGAACAAGGAAGAGATTGTGAGCAAGGAGCCATGCCGAGCAGGCCAGCTTGGCGAATTAGCTAGACTTGCAAGTTCCTGAATCAACTCAGTCAGCTGAACATCTTCAAGGTACTGCAGTTATCATTAGAAGACAGTTAGACAAACATAATATGGGCATAATGCAATAATAAAATAGAACCATGATAAATCCAGCATATAACAGTGATGGTAATAGCACAATCTAGTATCAACATCAACATATCAACACAACCCAGTAGAGAATAAAATGCATATCTGAACAAAGTGGAAGAGTAATATATGGTCATTCAAATATGAAATGAAGATTAAAAAAACCAAACTACATATAGTATATAAATGCAGTTCTGTTCACCAGCCTACAAACCTGCGTCAAGATACCCAATATGTTTGCAGCATACATTCGAACTTTGTCGTCATCATGATGAATCAAGTCCTTGAGAACACTGTAAACACGATTTCTGACAGCAGAGCTCACATTCTTCCCAGCATGCTTCAAGACACCTTTCAAAGCACTCAGAATAGCTTCACGAACACCACCATCTGATCCCTAAACAATCAAAATCCAACAGTTTTGTATTGGATAAGTTGAAGTCAGTTATGCATGTTTAAGATTTGCAATACTGCATCAGCTAAAGCCAAAATAATAATAACAAACCACCTGCAGACTGGACAGCAAATCACTAACTAAAGGATCAACCCTGGTACTGAGTCCACTAAGTTTCCCAAGTGCTAGAGCAGCACTAGAACGAACAGTTCTGCAGTCACATATTATCTAATAAGCAAGAAGAATAAAGCGTAGAAGGTGATTGCTACACCACCAATAACAAAATAGCAGAAGCATACCAAGTTAAGCCAAATTAACATAAATATTTGGGTAAATTGCAGCATAAAACCTTCAACTCTGACCAATGTGGATTAGACCTAAGGGCTACAAAATGAGCAAATCCCCGGAAACTTGAACTTTGTGCTAATAAACCCTCTGTTAAGCAACTCATTAATGCTCAACATGGTCTTTTTCAAGGGCATTAGCATTTTGGTTATGCAAAGGGATTGGAGAGCTCTACTAAAATGACTAGTAGGAGTCTCCTTTCTTCCATTTTGTTTTTCTCTATCTGGTTTTTCTTGCTGAGGACTTTTTTAATCCTCAAATCTGTTGAACATCATTCTCCTCCAACATCTAATAAAAATCCTTCCTTTTTCCTTAAAAAAAAAAAAAAAAAAAGGTTTTCTTCACTGCTCTAATCTTTTTGTTTTCCCCACTCAATTGAGATTTCCCCGACTAGTTTTCTGGTGTCATATACAAGTCACAGGACAATATCATTAAATATTTAATTGTTTACTAAAACTAAGTTGACTTCGCAAAAAGTGTGGAATCATTTGCAACTTTTCAAACCCTAAGGTATGAGTCAAAGTTGAAGGGTGCAAGTTGCAATTTACCCTAAATATTGTGTATAGATGGAAGTAAGAGACAGTTTGTGACTGTCGACAGATGAAGGGAAAAATATCATTTATTATCATCATATAACCTTGTACTATCCTGTAGACACTTGACAAAAGTTGTTTGCAACTGAGGAAGAAAGGGCTTCAGGGAGATGCCACCCTTTCTTATCATGATGGTTAGGGTAGACAAAATGGCACTCTTCACCTGCCATGGGAACCGATCACCTATTATGCGGATAAGAGGCCTGTGACAAACATGATTGGCAAAGTTACAATGTGTATAAGATAAACAATGCTCCAAAAACAGTAAATGATAAAATCTGGTATTCCATTTGGACATGAAGCATGGAAAATCACATGCCCAATTAACCTTGAGGCGAAATTAGATATAATTATCAGCATGAATGTGGCAAGATTGAACTCTTGACCAATTGGTCAAAAGAATACCACCATGTGAAGAAACGAATTAACCTTACAGCTTTAGACGGTTAGGAAAGGCACATAAATGATTTTATATATACAACAAATATAAAAACAAATGGACTGCAAGCAGATTGTCTGACTAGGCATTTTTGATGGAAATTTTACTTAACATAAAAAATATGATAGTTAAATCATTTTTTATGGTAGGACGGACATATGAAACTAATAAAGAGGGAAACAGTAAGCAGACCACCAATGAATTGGCTCAGGTGGTTTATTAAAATATGAGAAAAAAGACCACAATTTTAAAGCAGAAGTTAATGACATCATCAGAAGTTTGCATGGCTAAGTATCAATTTAGAAGTATAATCTACATAAACAATTTTCTCTAATAAATACCCTGTTATTGGGATTACAAACTCCTTGAGTGATTGTTCACTGGTAACCTCTATCAGCTCACCAAGACCCAATGCCGCCTGCTCCCTCAATTCAGCAGACCCACTTATAAGACCCTGAGAGCACAAAGTATAACTTGGATGAATTCCACATGTAAATCCTCCAACTATATGCACATAAGTAAGATTAAGCCAGCAATGCTATAAATTTAGAGAATATTTTTCAACTATATAGCAAAGAAAACAATCAGAATATTTATATTATTCTTCAAAATGTGAGAACTGATAATGAAGCTAGATGAAAAATAATGCATGAAACTTGACAAGAAAGCCATAAAATCTGTCCACATAATGGTATGATGAGTTAAATGCTCTAAAAGAAGGGCACTAGCATTTACATTTCTGAATAACAATGCAAATCAACTGTTCCTAATGGAACTTAGACAAATTTAAATTGTTTAATACACAAGATGATATTGATGCTCTAATAGGTGTGGATGTGAAAATGGTCAGCATCCAACTGGACTGCAAAACAAGCAACACTTACAACAAAACAAAACGCATAAATTTTATTTAAATGAAAAGCAGAATACTTGGAGAAAAATCGGCAATATAGGCTGAAGTGCTTTAGGAAGACAAAATCCAGGTATGAGAATTGGTCCACCCTGCAAAGCAATTACACAAAACCATTCACAATATTCAATAATTAGCAACTGGTAACCTAAAACACACCATCTGAAACTGAGAGTCCCACTTAGGAATAATTTCAAAGTTACAGCCTCACCTTCTTCTTCCTGCGCTCCTTGTCTCGGGATGTTGACACTGCATCACGAACTAGTTTTACGTATGAAGGAAGTACCTCCTTGGGTACTGAAGCAATGACCCGTGACAAAGCTTCCCAAGCAACCTAATGAAATGCAGATAATAAGCAGCATACTATATAAGAATCTAACATCAGCCACTAATACAACTTACAGTAACAGTAGACGAATCAGGATCACTCAGCAAGATGATTAGGGTAGATATCATGTTTGGAGCTTCATCAACCAGATATAACTTGCTGTTTTTGAAGAAATATCCTATCAGATATGAAGATGATCTTCTGACAGCAGCCTGGAGCAATAAATTGTCAAAAAGAAAACAAAAAAGTGAGAATGAAAGAGAGAGAGATAGATCAAGGGAATTGAATTCCGTCAGTAATTAAAAGAAAAGTACCTGACTGTCACTAACACCTCTCACAAGCTCTGATATGAGTGGCTCAACACCTTCCTCATCAATAACCAAGACCACTGTTTCAGCTGCCTCCTTAGCTAAAGTTTGAACCTCCTAGAATATCAAAAATCAACAGATTAAGCATCAAATTAGTTCAAATCTGTCTACAATCCATAGGAACAAACTCAAAACAGAGCAAGTATAAAGATGGAATGTCTGATTAAGAATTTTCTCCAAATAGGCTCAGTACAGTCTACCTCATCATCGTCACCCATTGCTGATAGCAAAGGAGGAAGCACAGTACCAAGATGAAAGTCAAGGCCAGGACCAGCAACCTCTGCTAAAGCCCCTAGAGCATGTGCATGGAAGGCACTGGACAGGTTCCAAGAAAGTTTTCATTAGAGCCGGAAATGCTAAAGCACCTAGAACCAACACTTAAAACCATAAAGACACATACGACAATGGAAGATGAACCAGTTTGGGCAAAATGTGGGGCAATACTGCACTTGTTCTGACACTACAAATAATAATAATGAAAAAAACAAAAAGCAACAGATTAGTAAGATAACAAGAAACTGGTACAAACAATAACTTCAGTATGCATGATCTCCATGGCATTGATGGCACCACACAAGTTACCTCAGAATTTGTTTAAGGCCATCGAGTGCAGTATCAGAAGTTTCATCATCCTCCAATGCATGTAGAAGAGTGGGAACAATTTCATCAATGGCTTGCATTCCAGCACTCTACATTGCAATTTACCAGGGTGATAAGGTATTGTAAATATTTTAGTATTATCTCAGGTACCACAAACTAAAACTTCACACAGATAGAACAAGTAGACAGTAAAAAGTACAACCTTATAAAGAGTGCTGAATGCCAAGCCAGCTGATTCACGAACCTCAGGCACACTGTAAACACATCAATCTAAATTATCAGACAATACAGTCTAAAAATTTCATAAACAACGAAACCAGACCTAAAATGCACAAACCTATCACACAGGGCAGTCCGAATAGTGGGAATGAGCTCATTCATGAAACTCAACAACTGACTCTTGCCGGCGCTTGCCATCACTTCACTCAGACCAACACATACACCCTTTCAAGCAACGTGAGTCATAATTGCATCAATTACAAGATATGAGTTATTGGCACTTTGACACACCCAAAGTAAAAAAGAAAATTCCAACAGAAACAACAATTCTAACCTGTCTTCTGCTGCTGTCAGGGTCCCTCAGGCCCTGGGATAAGATTGGGATTATCAAGGGAAGTACCCGTTCACCAAGCTTCCTAACAAGCTCACCCAATGATCGTCCAGCAACCTGCATGGCAATCAGCAATGGTAAAACATAATGTCCACAAGTTGCGACAGAAAATAGGTTAACACAGATATAAGTGCAGACCTGCCGCCTTTCAGACGATGAAGATGCAAGGGATGTAATTAAAGTATCCATCAGAACAGGCATAATTTCCCTAAGAGTCTTTGGAGTATTTGCCACAATAGTTTTCCACACGTGTAAAGCAGCCTGAACAAAGATGCATTCAGCTTTTATGAACATATGCAAACTCCCAAAATAATAATGAACCATAATCCCCACAAAAAAAAAAAAGACAACAAATGTCCATTCATTACCTGACGTACTGACAGACTAACGTCAGCTCGAACCATATACAATGCAGCAAGTACTTCATTACGCTTATCATGCCCCAGAACCTCAATAATAGCCCGTCCATGAGCCTCAGTACTAGAACCTTCATCATCACTGCCCCCCTCAAGCAAAGCTTTACCAGATGTTCCAGCAACCTGAAAGGAATAAATTGGCTCATAAATGACATCAAGTTCTGTTATGAAGTTGTTGAAAGATAAGCAACACATAGAAGCTGTTGAAAGATAAGCAACACAAACTTTGAATAATAGATCACCCAGCAGCTCAACCGAGCTCTGTCGAATACGCCAATTATCATTAAAAATTCCATCCTCTACGGCTGGGAGGAGAAGAGGTAGAGACCTGTTGGAAAAATAAATTATTAATAGCGGGGCATCCCAACTTGTGGCATACATCATAAATAAAATTCAGTCAATAGTCAGAGTTCAACAGTTCACCAAAATTTACACTTTCCACGTATGGATATTACAAAAGGCAAGAGCAATAAAAAGCAATGAGCATGTGATCAGCAGAAACAAAAAACATACGTTGTTGCATAATGCTCAACCAGGACATGACCAGCCCCTAGTGCAGCATCACGTACAGATTCATTCTCATCAGCAAGACCTATAAAACATTAAAGGAAAAAAATAATGAAAAACAATAAATTTAGAGATAACAACCCTGGTAACAGCAACAATAACACATAAAGTAGCCCAAGGAAAATAGTGACATACCATCTAGGATAGCAGGCAGCACCTGTGGAAGATAGTTTTGGAACTGGACTCCTAATGACCGTGGCAAATACTAAGACAAAATTTGGGAGGATGATTAATCATTGTCCATACAAACAATCATTCTATTTCTGAGAAGTACATCACTTTCACTGTTTTACCTTGAACAATGTCAAGTATCCATCTCGCACAGATGCTTTTTGATGGGAGCAATTTCGAATAATATCAGGAAGTACATGCTCAAAGTACACAATGCCAAGCGCAGCTAAGACCTGAAGTTCAACCAGGTGGATGGCGGAGTGTGTGAACAAAGGGTTATAGAAACAAGCAGGTAGAATTTTTTTATTTTTTTATTTTTTGGGGATAGAAAACAAGCAGGTAAAACATCTTAAAGAATAATACTATCATTCCCAATTCTGATTACTAGTTTACTACCAATAGGTTATTGAAGAGTCTTGCATGATCTTTGTCACTCCAGTTCAGCTATAATCTTCTAGTTCACTTAACAACCTCACAAGTCCTTTCCTTATAATTTTACTCATCACAGGTAGATATAATTTTCTATGTATAGGGTTTGAGGAAAAGACCTCTAACATTTGTAAAAAGGAAAAGGCCTTTCAAATTTACAGGTTAACCAGAAACTGTTTTAGCCATAAAAAATATTTGCAGGTCTGCTGAAGAAAGTATTCTCTTATTTTCCTATTTTATCCTCCATAACATTTATTTATTCAATTTTGTACTATGACCTTCGTTGCAAAGTTCATCTGCAACCCCACAAAGGAACCATGTCTGCTGTGACTTGTACCAAAAGAAGCCATGAGAACCTTTTTTTTATTTAATAAAATGCCCCGAGGACTGCATGAAATTCTAAAGGGCTTTAAAAGTATAACCTTAAAAAAAGAAAAAATCTGACCTCACTTAAGCCTTGAGCTGCTCCAGAGCGTTCAACATTGCTGTTATCAGACTTCAGTGTGTCAAACAACCATGGGACAAGATCAGGGAAATTTTCTTCACCCATTCCTCCTATAAGGGATCCAATGGCTCTTGCAGCAACTGATCGAACTTCAGGGATAGGATCCACAAGAACCTGCTCTTATGATATATACATAAAATGAGAAGGGACCAAGGCCAACACAAGCGTAAAAGCTATAGAAAATAAGTACCTTTTTAACTTCAGGAAGCAACAATCCTATATATGGAATCATATCCTTTGGTTCTGTAACCAAGGAACACATGTTTCCAACTATTTGTGCTGCCCTCTTCTTAGTGTCAGCACTCCTTTCCCTTAGTCCTCTATGTACTATTGGTACCAATAATGCAAGTGAGGGGGCATCAATTGAATTAACAAAGGTTGTCTGCAACAATCAATAAGATTTCAGGCAACAAAACAGAAAGACTAAACAAAATAAACAAGGCACATGCCATAAACCTTACTTGAAGAAGAATATCAAGGGAATATTTTGTATGCTCATTAGGATCACTAAGTCCCTTAAGTAGAGTAGGGACAAGAGCAGATATTTCTGGATTCTTTATCACACTCCCAACCTAAAAAGGAAAATATGAAAATATAAAAATAAAACAACAATATTCACAGATACAGGAATCAAATGGATAGGACAGTTCACAACCCAAGGCTAACCTGTTGAAGGGCCATTTGCCCAGCTGACTGGACTTTAGGATGCGTATCAGTTAAAACCTTCAAACAGACAGATGGGTTATAGTAACACAACCAATAGAGTACAAGAAAATGAGAACAGTCACAATGTAATGTTTGCATCATCTTATACCTCAGTCAATTTGGGCACAATCTTAGGGAGGCACTGAGACAACTGTCGAGGAGCACAATAAGCCATAGCACCCAGAAGTTGTACGCTACTTTGTTTTGTCCTCCAAGCTTTGTCTTCAAGACCCTGAGCAAATAAATCAGCTACACAATAATTCACAAAAATAGAAGGAAAGTAAATGCATACATAATGTGTGTGTGTAACAAATGTGATATCCATTTATGGAACGCAAACATATTTCAATGGCAAAAAATTAGCAATATTTATCACCTTCAAAAGAGATGGAAGGACAAGCTTCACTCCTTGAGCACTAAGCTGAGACATCATTGCACGGGCAGCACATTCAGCTGCTTCACGAACTGCAACAACTTGATCAGAGAATGAAACCAAAAGTAATGGTAACATCTGAATCACGTACCTGAACGCAATTATGGTGAAAGGAATAAAATAACCCAAAATAAAACTACATCAAGAATCAATAATATTTGGGACAAAATACTCATCGAACATACGGTTCAAATAGTCTTCCAAGTGTTTCACAAAGGCATTCAAATCCAAGTAATGCTCCTTCACGAGATTTTGCAGAGTTCCTGCAGTTGGTTACAAAAATAAAGTTAACATAAACTTAAGATAGATGTGTTTTCCTTGAATTTTGATGGCCAAGAGTCTTAAAAAATGATATAAACGGCAACTCTTATGAAATTCCATAAACTGCAGGGAATTTAGAAAATAGTCAGGGTTTCAAGGATAAACAGGTGACTGGGGGGACTATGAAGGCTACATAAAATGTATAACAAACAACTTTCCAACCTTTCAGCTAGGTGCTCTTGAAGTTTAACGACAACCCCATACTTTTTCAAGCAAGGAATGCCAAATCCCTTAACCACTCCTGCAAGCCCAAAAGCAGCCCCACGGCGTTCTCCATACTTTTCACTTTTCATCATCTGATCCAACAGCCGCGTAATAAGAGCTGCAGCATCATCCTAATGGAAGTAGCAGTTATCAAATATCAAAAGAAATGTACTTCAGTAAACATCTAGAAAACATAAATGTGTGAGAATATTAACCCTAAGTGTTAAGTGTGTAATTGTGTTGAAGCCTTGAAGATATGCACTCATAGGTAGCAATAGCATAATAGAGCAAAGTACATAATTTCAACAAAATGAATTACTTCCAAACAAGCACATGAATTATATTGCAAGAATTTACAAACTGGTTTCAGTATTACTTTCAGCAGATAAATACTTCTACACAAGCCCATGACTGAATATTGGACCTATTGCTGCTGGTGTTGGAGTTACACACTATCCATCAAACCGATGAAAGAGTGACCAGAACAATATGCACAAAAGGATTCTTTTTTCACTATTTAATGTAATAATGATAAAGCAGCACCCCCTGTCAAGATAAATCTAATTAATAATTTTCTACTGGACCACCAGCAGCATGAAAGCATAAGATATTAACTATAAGAATGCTCTTGCATACTTGTTTTGATTGCATCAATGGAGACAGACATGCAGAAACTGCCCGTTGAACAGCTTCTGATGGAGTATTCAGAACATCCAACAGTTTGTCCACAACAGCATGAACCTTAGGATCATCCTGCTCAAACAGGAATACAAACATTAGCAGAATTTTAAAATTCAACTAGCTACGAAACCCCCACCCCCCCCCCCCAAAAAAAAGAAATTCCGATACTGACCTTTGCCAAGTGTTTTGCTAGTGCTCCAGTAAAAATAACCACACCCTCACGAACCAAGTCATATTTTTCTTCATCTGGTGCCTAAAAAATTGGGAAAGAATCTATTAACACAGATAACCGATAACTTAACAAATGCTTCGCTACAGAGAAAGAAAAAGAACACTAGCAATAGTATTCAGCAGATGCATATCCACTATGGTATGGTACTTACCGTTTTGTTTAAGTAGTTCTCAAAGATGGGGAATAACAACAATACATTATCTTTCCCGTGTTTATCAATAATCAATATACCAGCATTAATCATTCTACCTCTGACATCAGCATTTGGATCAGCCTGCAAAGCAAATCAATCCCAATAGTCAAAAGGTAATATTAATGCTTACCAAGGCATTGACTACAGAATGAGCAATTGAGCATGAAAATAGGTTTCAGGTTCAAACCTCAAATAAAAATAGGGAAAAATACAAAAAAAAAAAAGGGGCAAAAATTACCAGTGCTCTCGATATTAGAAATGTCATAACAACAGGTAGGTCTTTCGTTCTCAACACATCAGCTGCAGAATGTAATGCCAATGCTATTCCTTGCCTGCCCAGCCAACCAGCATCAACGTTGTCATCTCCAACACCCATGTCACGAATATACAATGAAAATAAAGTGGAAAGCGACTCCTGAAAATTATCAGCAAATTATCAGGAAAAAAACACAATGCAACAAAGTAAAATTATAAAGCAAGCTTACTTGTATAGAATCTGGGTACTCATCCAAAGCAGCAGCTAATGCCTCAGCAGCTGCCAAGCGCACATTGTAATTAACATGAGAAAGTGCTCTGAAAAGTCCCGAAAAGTCAGTTCCAAAGTCAAATCCGTAATGATCCCATATGTCTTCTGCCGCTTCAGCAACTGGCTGAAATGTTAAAAGTAATAAATGAGTTGTCATAACATAGTTAAGAGTTTAAGAAGATATAAAGAAAATTATATGGAGATAGAAAGCAGTACAAAATTCCAAGTACAATCAGTAAGAGCAACAGTGAAGATACAAAGAAAACATAAAATCCTCTCAGAACATATCAAAGACAAATCATAACCCAAAAAGTAACTAAAGCATAAAGCAGGACAATATCCAAAGTCTTTCTATTCCTGAATAGGAAAGTGGGTCTCTAAAACCCAGTGGCCCAAGGCCCACCACTGAGCACATCGGATCTAGAAGCTGGAAGTTATATAGAGCGCCTACCTATAATATGGTTGCAGTCCTCGTATATCAGAATGAAAGGATAAGGCTCCTTTACTACCATCTCGCTGAAAGGATAATGCTCCTTAACTACTATTAGAATGAATTACATTCCTATCCAAATTGCACCAAGACAGTTACATCCCGCTATAAATACATGATGAAGCCACCTAGGAATGCAACTTACCCCCGTACACATGCTCTCTAGATCATACATTGACTTACGTGTCAGAATATTTTGCAGGTATACAACCAGCCAACAGTCCATCATGACCCACCCAATCGGAGTCAACCACATCCCACCAATATGGTCAGAATCAGGTGTTCATTTATCGCAGAGACAGGAAACAAATACTTTCTTTATATGTCTATACTAAAACATTTTGGATTTGCTGGAAAATAGAGAAGCTTTCTGTACATGTCAATTAAGAGCTTTACTCGATGCATCTCAAATATGCATTACTTAAGAGTATTAGATATTTTAGCTACTCAAGATTTAAGAGTATTAGACATCTTAATTACTCAAGAACCATTTTTCTATGTATCATTTAAGTAATTAAGTCTATTAAAGTTCAATCCAGTTATTAAGGATCGAAGCAATTAAAGGTAGTCGAAAAAGAGAGAGAGAAATAAATTTGCAGGGAAACAGAAAAAAAAAGGGCAAACCTTCTCGGGATCATGTAATGCTATCCAAATACTTGTTGCGACCTCAACACTCTCAGGGAGTGAACGATTAGCAACAGTAGGGATACACTTTACAGCATTTAAGCATGCCATTCTAACATGAACATCTTTTGCATAAACTCCATAAAGTGCCTGCAAATGGCAAATTGAGAGATAGCATAACCATACAGAGACAACAAAACTCAGGGAGAGAGAGAGAGAGAGAGAGAGAGCAATGCAAATAGAGTCAAGCACACATACAGAGGCAACTTCCTCAGGTTGCAAACCAAGACTCAACTCATTTAATGCAGGTGCTATTGATGCTTGGTAAGCCGGAACAACACCAAGGACATGGTAAAGGACCTACCAAATAGAATATTAATCAGAGGGAAAGAGATTGATGAAACATAAGAGAAGGATGACAAACAGTACAGAATAGATTCTGTTTTAAAGCAAGCACAAAATGTTGGACATTTTACCGATAACATTCGAATCCTAGGAAGAGGAAGATGGGGATCCAGGTGTAAATAAAGTATCTGAAGCACATCATCGTGAAATTTTGTTTTCTTTGAGCATAGAAGAATTCGCTCCATTATCTATTGAGAATCAGAGTTAGAAACATAAAAGCACTGGTGAATTGATTAAATCGAATTTGAAAGTAGGATTGCTTACAGGGAATACAAATGAAAAAGAATCAACAGGAAGTGCTCCTGATTTACAAGAAGCGGCTAGGCCATCTAAAATTCGCTCAAAAAGGCCAATGAATGGCCTTTCATTAACTTCCTCTTCCGCAACTGATGGAACTAGATCCAACAAAAGATGAACCTCATCGGTCACAATAAGACGCAATGCAGTAGAAATGTCAAGGGCCCAATCACATAGAGGAGGAGCAGTGCAACTTGATAACTTCACCATGGTTTCAAAGGCTTCATCACTTACAATAGGCGATCGTAATAGAGGTTCAACAAACTTGACCTGACACGAGATTCAAACTAGAATCACACCCATATATTATCATATCACATTCATATCAAAAAAATAAAGGGAAAGAAAGTAAGCAATAAATAGCAGCGTCTAATTCTTTTGAAACTACACTCTTAAAAAGATTCACTTCAAATTCAACTGAAAAAGAAGATGGCAGTTGTAAAATTCAGAATGATGGGAGTAAATTCAAGTGGCATCAAACATATAGTAGCAAATCAACAAGGACTAGCAGGCAGCACGACAATACCATTGAAGGCAGTCTACTATGGGCAAAAACTGAATTAGCAATGGCCATATCTCCAAGAGCTCTTAGCATCAAAGACAGATTTTTTTGTATTTCACAGACTCTATCACGTACAGAAGCCTCCTCCTTAAGCTGTAATTCTCTTGCCTCCTCCTTTGCCGTCTTCCCTTTGTCTAAATAGATAACAGCAATGTTGTCACTCGTCAATAAAATGCTGCCTGTGCAAGCTTTAAAGTCAAATGCTATAAACAAAGACCAATAGAGGTGCAACACTTGCCAGCCTTCTTTGTTGCCTTCCCAGCATCCCTTTTCCCCATACCAGCAACTTCTCGGCCAGGTTGATCTCTCTTCGCCAAATGGTTGGAACGGGAATGATCCTGATCAAAGGAACAACATAGTATAACAAACAACTCACAGGGAAATGGAGCAAATAGGACAAAATAAGATGTACCAGGCCATCTTCATCGTCATACATCCGGAAGCGACCCTTTGCTTGTTTTGTGTTCTTTGCAGCAACAGATTCAGCAACATAAACTCCTTGTTCAGTGGAAAGCATTCCATCAGGGGTATGAAAGATCTGAAACCACAGGACCAGGAAATAAAAAAGCAAACTGATATCGTAAATGCCCATTGAGTAAATAAAACATAAAGTAGCAATCACAATGTGTCAAAAACATCACATTGATGCCCAATTGACAGTACAAAATGAATCATGTGAAATTACCTGAATGTCATTAACAGAAAGTGTATCATGTGAAAACCGCTCAGGAAGATTTAGCAAATTCTGTCACCACGAATATATGCTAGTCAGCAATTAGAAGTCAGGTAGACAGATACCAATCACAAACTTTACAGTTTTGAAGGCTCCAACAGAACAATAATCAAAGCGGACATGACAAATAACATGCATACCTTTTCAAACTCTGTATATGTATCTGCAGGAATTATAGACATCAAGGTAGACAGTGATGATATCGCTGCCGGTTGTTCAAGTGGACTAGCACTCTTCAAACCCATTGGTCCCAGTAAGACCTGCAAAACATTATATCACTTGGCAGTTAGCAGCACAAAGGTAACCTTTAAAAGGAAACCCAGTGTATACATGAAATTGTGGTCAAACAGTTAGCATAGAGTTGGCCACAAACATGTACTAAGACATTATAAAGAGATGACATAAGTAGAAAAAATAAGTTTCCTTACAGCTATGCTATTATGATAATTTAGCAAAGCATGCAATTGGAAAATAAAGCATATAGCCAATTTTATGGTGCAACCATTGCCCTGGTGCAAACAGTAGATGGTAGTTTTCAGACAGTAGAATATAATCTGCATGACTGAATCTGTCAAAAAAAATGTCAGAATAAGAACCCAATGATCCAAAAGATGCCACATGGAAAGCAGAACTGGCTCAAGTATGCAGCCAATGTAAAGGGGGCACCATCAATGTCACTGATGCACGGTATGTTAACAAGGAAGTTTAGATATTCAATATATGATCTCCTTCAGAAATTTTGAATCAAACATCAGCAGATCTACCTATATGAACGAATGTACAAGGGATTTGTAGTAGATCAATTACCTGTACGAGATTCACCACATTAGCAGAAAGGATACCGATAACATCAAAATCATGTGATTGCAGACACTTAAAGAGCCTCTGTAAAAAGAATGAAATGAGTCAACTTATCAACCAAAGAAATTTCATGTTCATGCATGCACAATAACTAAAGATAACTTCAACACCTATATTCACAGGTACAGAGGCATGCATGCACATGCTATTTACAATTGTGAAACATAACAACAATAAGAACCAAGATCTACCAGAAAATAATGAAAACTGTAGTAGTTTACTCACTCAAAGACTCATAAACAAAAAATTCTAAAAATGCCTTGTTGGATAATAATAATAAATAATAATGCAACAAAGCCTTTACCCACTAGATGCGGTTAGCTACATAGATCAAATGAGGCCATTGTGTCCTATCATACATCATATCTTTAGACAAGCCATTTAAATCTAAGTCCTTTATAATGGTTTAGTCTATTGATTTTCTTCATCTTCCTCTAACTCTACCTATTGGGCTACCATTTATCTGATCTACTCCTACAAGTTTTCTTCTCACATGAACAAACCAACTATAGCTTTTGCCCATACCTAAAGACAACGGCTACTCTTTATCAAAATAGTAGTTGTAGTCCTCAGGTAAGCAAAAGCTAACATTAGTCCTATCTCCTAATGTCTGTTGAGTGGCTCTAGCTTTGAAACAGCTGCTCATTTGAAATGAACCAGAATACTGATCAAAAAACAAAGGAGAAAACAGAAGTAGACTAATTGACCAGTATCAACATATACAGAACCATGCATGTCATCCCAAACAGATCCAGCCATAGTAGGAGCTAATCATCCATAACCACATTTTAATCCTACTGCAACTCACACCTGATTAATAAGGCTAGAATCAGATCACAAAGGCACAGGTGCCAGGCTTCTTTAGTTTTTAGATGAATTCCTAGTTTATATGATGATATCATGATAAGAATTTGAATTGGTTAAAAAATTACCATGGAAAATACCTAAAGCAAAAAGAAATATCACATAACAAAATAAGATATCACACAAGAATGTAAGCAACTACCTTCCACACTGCATCTCTTTTTGCATTGCCAACCACACATGGGTGATGCGAGCAAAATATTATCTTGACAAATGAATCTGGAGCATGTTTTAGAGCTGCTGGCGACATAATCAGCAAAGCCTTTACCAAAACCTCGACAGATGGAATGAACGGAACTTGAGAGTCCAAAGAAATATCAGTGTCACTGCAAATTCAAGCATAAGTGGTTAAACAAAGAATAGAAAAGATTGACAAAAGCATGAGTATAATAGAAAACATTGCAAATGGTCTCCGTAGAGGTGTTTCTTTAGTAGATATGCAGAGAGATTGACCTGCCTTGTTACATGGGTCAATCTTGAAGGAATTTCATGTTTTCTTTTCTTTATTCATGCAAGGATACCTTATACTCTCTCTATGTACTCTTTTCTTTCCCATTAATAAATTTCTTTATCCATCAAAAAACTGCAATTAATGGAAATAAACTGCAATTATCAGATCACATTTGTGGTCCTTTATAATCATTAGTGAGAAGCCACACGAAAAACCACAGTAGATCACATTTTCAAAATGGAAAGTTCGCTTCTCGAAGGATAAGATCTGCACAAGAGGCACAAGCAACATTTCCTATCACTGGAGAAAGTTGGTGCTCCAACCCGGGCAAAGAAGTGTCTTTGAAGAAGCAAAACCGAAGTCCAAAAAAACTTAGCAGCCATATAAAACAGCATTTACACTCCCAAGACCATCAATAATTTGGAAAGGCAAAAAATCTAAAGGGGCCATCACTTCAATCATTAGAAAAAAAAAATGAAAAAATTTAAAAAAACTCAGGAATTTCCAAGACAGTTTCTGGGCTGATGGCACACTAAGTTTTTTGCAGGTACAACAGCCAAATATTAAACTTCTACTACCAGGAGAGGAACCTCTCTGAAATAAGCATGTCTGAGTCCAACTGGCCCATACAAATTTTACCGATAAATATCGAGATCAGTGTACAATTACAATCACATATTTACCTTATTCTTAAAGCTATAAGTTTCTCTCCAACCAGAGAGAGATACTTTGAGAATTCAAAGAAAAGATCTTCAGATAATTGCGGAGCAGAAGTAATAATCTTCTTAGCAACATTATAAGTCATTCTTCGAATATCCCAACTTGGATGGCACATAAAAAAAATCATTAACTGCATGAAGTTAACAAACAATTTAGTCCATATAGAATGCCCATCTAAAAAGCAAATGAAATGCCCAGTGTTTTTACCTGTAACACCAATCTGACCGAGAAGTTGGATAAAGTTCTGAAAAACAAAGAAGACAAAACATAATTAAGCATACAACATTACAACTCATAAAGATGTAACTTGTAGTGAACTTTTTGGCATTATAGATGGACTCTACCGCTGTAAATGTTCCACAAGAAGCACTTCAAGAAGATCAACGCATGCCATGCTATCCTCAATTGAAAGCTTTGATGCCTGCACAGCACCTTTTCAGATACGTAAAATAAAACCTGGCTAATGCTAATAACAAGTTGTAGCAGAGTAATCACCATGGAAATTGGCACAACCGACGGTTCACTTTGCGATACTATAGACCATATCTTTTCCTTTACCAATGTTTCCTCTGTGAAAATAAAAACAAGCAGCCAAATGAAAAATTTAGGCAGAAGAAAGCACAAAAAACTACGCTACTGCTCTAGGTTCAAGCATGTATAGATTCCACTAATACAAACCAGCTTTAATATCAACAGCAGCTATCTTCCCTACTAATAACAATGCATATATGCCATCTAAACGTTGCACTGCCTTGGTAAAGCCAGTTTTCACAAGTTGGACAAGAGGGCCAAGCAAAGGTGACATCTACAAATTATTTAGTTGAAATGTAAGAGGGTGAAATTGAGATGGCATAAATTGATTAGAAGTATAATCAGTTAACAAGGCAGGTCACCCTTAAGACAGCATCTGCATTTTTGGATATAGCATGTAGACCGCGCAGAAAACCCCTTCTTAAAGTTTCCTTCTCTTTGAGACCAGAAACCATAAAGGAAATTAAACTCTCTAGAATGATATCAGTGGATCTAGCTGCCCAAGAAGCTATAGCTGACAAAGTCACAATTTTAACCTCCTCATTTCCTGCCAATTAAGAGTTGAGCATGAGTCAGCACCAAATATGTTAACTATAAATACCACTACCAGCGATCAGACCAGAGATGAAGAGCTGGACAAAAAGAATAAATAAACCAGTGATAGGTGATGTTCGCACTACCCCATTTACAACTCATTAATTGAAGAACAACAATTAATACCAATTGGTATTTGGTCCCTCTAAGGCAAAGTCTTTAATTCGGACAAAGGCATTTAATATCATTAGAAATAATACGATGCATATTCACAGACAATAGACAACCCTTACTCCAAATTTATGTCTGTTGTGTATGTCTAAATCAGAAACAGTGGCCCATTTAACTTTGCATTGTCATGTGAGGTTACCACCTTATGTAATAGTTTGTTTGGGCTTCTTGGCGAACATTTCATGTGCCTCTTCACTGTAACATTGCTTCTTATGCTACATTTCAAAGGTTTCAGATGCCTAGATTTCTTGGCAATGTGCAACTTTTGCAGATGGCCGGTGTGCTCGGTTGAGAGAGGAATGCTCATTTTTCAAAGGGTGTGCCACTGCCCTTAGATTTGTTATGGGATAGGATCACGTTTGTGGTTTCTCTAAGGTCATCAACTCACAACAGCTTTTAAGGGGACTACCATTACAAATATTCTCTTCTTCCATTAAAAAAAGTGAATGACCAATTAAGTTATAAACAAATAAATGCACAATCAAAAGGAATATTAGAGCTTGAGCTTACCATCATCCTTGTAATATGATAAAAGAAAATCACATATTGTGTGTGATAGATTGATGAGATATTTCCCATCTGGAGCATTAGATAATTCCTGTATTGCATTCACCATCCCTACTCTCTGGTATGGAAAAGCCAGCCTTCCTTCTGAACCTGTTCAGAATGACACACATACAGTCAAAATATATTACAAAGTGTTGAGTATCAGAGAAACAGAAAGAAACTGGACGAAAATCTAATAAAGGGAGAGCAAACTCAGAGAGAATTCTGAGAAGTATTTCTGAGTAAACTGGGAATGATTGCAATGAGATCTAGATGAGTAAAGAGAGTGCTCATTTACATGTGTTTCCGTTAAAGGTAGGTGCAGTTGTGATAACTAACTGTAACTGAAACTATATTCTCCTAACAGATTATGTTAGGCATGTGCTGAGTACACTCTAACACACAGGCACCACTAACACATTCAATAAAAAATCATGACAACTGCAGTGACTCCAAATGGTCTAGCGGGCATCATAACATGTTAACAACACAAGCACAGGGTCATTTCATACCTTTAATAACAGCTTTTACAGCATTGAACATTGTCTCCAATGCATCTGGATTGCTAGATTTTTGGCTCAGACTCCTGACTATTGCTAATGCCCCATCCCTTCTCCCTTCATCAGCATGTCGAGCCTGCACTAATACTACTGAAAGAATTTCGGCAGCATACTTACTCAAATCAAGGCTAACAGACTTCAAAAGAATTCCAATGGACTCCAACACAATCTCTGGGTTGCGTTTTAGCATTTTAACAGAGGACGGTATCACAGTACTTTGAAAATCTTCATGTGACATTTGCAAATAAAGAGGATGAAATGCTTCAGTTAGATTCTTTCTCGGCTTTTCTTTCGCACTCAGTATTGCACTGACATATATATCAAGAAATGCTGGCTGTAAGGAGCAACTAATTGCATTAGAACTATAAGGGAAGCAAATCAACCCAATGTACACGTAAACCATGAAATTTATGTATGCGCCAGCAACAAAAAGTTATAAATGAATCTCACCTTGGCTTCTCCAAATATAGAGGGCAATCGACTTGAGAACTCCAGCATCAACAATAATAATTCAGGACTATCCTTGTATGGTATTCGACCATTTTTGAGTTCTTCAATGTAGACTTTATAAATATCTGGTGACTGAAAACAAAGTGTGGGCATCTAAGTTACACACAATCGCTTCTTTTATGCATTGTATTTGAAATGAGGCAGGCCAAAAGGAAAAAATTCAACGACCCAAAACACTATTAATTGTCCATATAACAATGAGGGTTGAGCTAAACCTGAGAAAACAAATGAAAAAACTTTTTCCTGCAAGCCCTTCGCTCACGAAAAGATCTCTGAAAAACTATACTAAGCAAAGATGCTTGCGCCGCAGCCACCCTACACAAAGCATTCTTCGAAACAGAAGCGAACTGGCTCTTGCTTAGAAGCAGACACGACCAACTGAGAAGCCTGTAGCATCCGACATGAGATTGAAACTTCAACTGCTTCTCCACGTTCTGAACAAGAGCCGCAGCAAAAGTCTTCATGAAAACCGTTTCACCCAAAGCTTTCACAATAACATCATCAACGGCTTTCCTCGATCTAAGATCATCGTAGATTGAAACTGTTCTGAATATTATATCCGTCAACGATGACGCAACCTCTATAGACATATCTGCAAGCACCAAAATTGTTGAGTTGACATTTCAGAACTTAAAATTATGCATTGAAAGATGCATTCACAACAATTCTTCTTTCATGCACGTGCATCGAAATAACAAGCTGCGAAGTGTTAGTTAATGGAAGTGTGAATAGTAGTAGTGTGATCGGCAGAGACCTGGAGTAGAACTACTCAAGAAGGCGGGGATTTCGCGACGGAATATCCGAACGCGTTGGTTAGTTGAGGAAGTGGAAACCAATTCGGAAAGGGAAACGAGAGATTGCAACGATTCCGCCATTGTGAAACGTGAAGATCCGAATATCAGAGTGGGAACTGCGAAATTCAGAATCAGATGAGCAAAGCAAAGACACTTTCGTTTACTGCACAGAAAAGAACAGCACACACAGTGTCACAGTGTGTGTTGTGTGCGTTTCAGTTGGTGAGTGTGTGAGTAATGGCTAGGGTTTTGGGTGCAGCAAATCCCTGTTCGGACTTGGGACTGTTGCAATGGAAATGGAACCAAACCAAGCTCGCCGCCTCTCTTTTGCTTTTCTAATCACTTCCCTTTTTTTTGTTTTGCCTGCGTTATGGACCCTTTTGTTTTTGGTCCGATCGTTTTCGAACGCAAACGACAATAGAAGGCTCGTTGGGTCCCTTGTTTAAAGTGGACTTTGGGTCCTTTAGGCCCGGATTGAAAATTTGGGCCTGGTTGAAGAATTCCCAGTGTGAGGGTTCGGTGCGTATTCCCAATAAAGTGCATGGGGGAGACCGAAGCAATCACAAACAAAGGGCCTGCGTTGCCAGCTTGGCAATATGGGCCTTAATAGTAACCTTTATATCTTGGTACAAGATCTTGAATTCTTGGAAGACCCAACAAAAAAAAAAAAGATCTCGAATTCTTGCCAGACCAAGATCTTAAATTTTCCATGTGTTTCCCTTCTGCCCGAGTAATACTATATGGTCAGAAAATTTTCACAAGATTCAATCAGAATCTGTAGGACAAAAACAAAAAGGTCAAAAAAGTGACTCGACCAGAATTTGTCAAGAATTTTTCAATACTCACCGTAGCTAAATATAAATTAGAGTGGTGGGAAAACACTGCTATTCAGTATTTTCCTTTTCATGCATTGATCAGACCTTATCCGTGGTATTAATTGCAGAATTCAGTGTCATAAAAACTCATGTCTATTTATCAAATCAGAGTCCATTTTATCGACAATATTTTAATACCTTTTCCTTTGTGCATTGACAAGAAAGAAAGCAAGGAGAAAGTAGCACAAGAAAGTGGGCACTAAGGGTGCGTTTATTTGTGCTTATGATGTAAAAAGAAATAGTTTTTAAATAAAAAATTTAAATAGAAGTATTTATAATATTTTTATTGTTATTTATTTGTGCTTCTCAAATAGAAAGAGAAGATAATTAATTTTTTTATTTTTTTGATAAGTGAATAGGGAGTTATTTTTCACAAAAAAAAATAAAAATAGTAAAAGAGATAATTATATCCAAAAAATGAAAGAAATAATTCTTTCTCTCTCTCTTCTAATTTTGATAAAAAGTACTTATATAATTATATAATTATATTTAAATACAAAATAACTTTTTACTTTATTTCTACTTCTGCTTCTTAAAAAATAATTCTCCTAAAATCTTAACCAAACAACCCTAAGTTACCAAAGGCACCATGAAGGAGTGTATGTTACCAAAGGCACCAAATTTAGCCAGGAGCTCGGCACACAAACCCCCTTCACACACGAAAGGCAAGCGCTCTAAGGGTAACCCGATCACGTTGAAGTGAGTAAAGAATGTCGGCAATGAGCACTTATGATCACAGAAACTTGGAAGAGCCCAAGTAGAGGGAAGACAGTTGACGATAATATGTTACTTCTCAAACAAGAATCAATATCATCTTTAAAGGCAATTCTATGAACTTCTAAACTTAAATTCTTTGATTTGAATGTGTAACTATTCTTTTTAGAATTTAATTTGTATTCACATAAAAAAAATTTATACAAATATTTAATTATATATTGATATATTAGTAAAAATATTTTACTTAATTATCTACTACTTTAAAGTTCTTACAAATAAAAGCATCTAATTAGATGACAGTGTACCGTCAAACTCTTTTACATTGCAATGCATCAAAATTAATCTCTTTTTTTTAATCTATAATTTTTCCTCTTTCAATCTATTTAAAAAATCCTCGCTAGGAGGTTCCTACTTCTTTTAAAAACCTCTATCGGGTCAAATCGGATTACTTAAGTTAGATTAGATTAGTCGAATTTCTGATAATAGAACTCAAATACCGATGGTTCTATTGAAAAAAAAAATCTATTTTTTAATTCTAAATTAACAAATTGTGCATATGTATTCTATAATTTCAAATATCTTTAAAATATTTTGTAATTATATTTTCAAAATATTATAATTTTTACTTGAGTTAAAAATAAAAATTATACAAATTGAAAATAGTTACTAGGTTCAAATATAAAAATAGTTACACACGACTCTTAATTTGAATGAATAAATTATATTTTTCCTTAAATATTTATCTTCTATTCTAATCCATATTATTAGACTAGTATTTTGTATTTATTTAAAATTTTCTTTTTTTATAAAGGCACCAAATTTTACTCAATAATGGCCTCTAAAGCCACAATTTCTGAAATACAAAATGAGGAAACCCCGACCCAAAGCTTAGCGTAGGGAGCCAAGGAATCAGTTACTTTATTACAATCCCTAAAAACAAATCTAGCTTGAAACCTCTCAAACCCAAGACCCAAATTTATATTTATTTAAATTTTTTGAAATGTAATATTTAAAAGTGTTTAATACAACAAAATAAGTTATAATATAGTAAGTGCATATCAAGGGTGAGAATAGTAGTTCGTAGCAAAAGACAATCATAACCCCTCATATCCCTTAAATCTATCTCAAGTTGTAGAAAGTGTTTGATAAATTATAAAAATCAGATAATTAGATATAATGAGATCTGATTTTTAATAAATGTTATTTATTAACTATCTAAATATTTTAAAATTAATTTTTATCCAAACTAATTTGGGTCTAAAATAAGCTCTAAATAAAACTAATTTTAAATTAATTTTATTCCATTCCAAATTTTCTCCTTCTATTTTATCTATTCTTATTACTTTCTTCTTACTTTTGCATTAATCATTTCTTTCTTCATTGATCTTGTTAACCGTCCGTTGCCATAGTCCACCACCATTGATTGCTACCTACCATTGCCATTTGTTGCTGGTTGCGCACCTACTACCTCCATTTGCCACTACCAGCCGCTGCCACTGACCACCACCATCCCCTGTTGCCGTCTGCCAACATTTGCTGCCGCCTCCAGCTATCGCAGTATGCCATCATCAATCGCCGCCATTTGCCTTCATTGTTCATTACCACACTTATATTAAAACTAATTTTTAAAATTGTCAAACCAAATAAAGTTTCATATAAAACAAATTTATTTTTATATATGTTAACATAACTAGTTTTATTTTATACTATATTAAATTAGTTTTTTAAAGTTACCAAACACCTCCTTAAGATTACAATACCTAATTATTATAAATAATTGATCAGAAAATTTTCTTTAAATTTAAACCCAAACTATTCATGTATTAAAAAAACCCACCTATTTACTTGTTAAGAATGAATAGTGGCTATTTGTCACTCAATATAAAATTTTACATCTTAAATTGTTCGCCAAATATCAATTTAATCTAAAATGACTCGCCAAAACACACTCTAAAACCAAACCAAACAGCAAACATACTCTTACTTCACGTGCAATTTGTTTATTATTTTGAATTAGCTTAAAGAAAAAGATAGGACATGCAAGGATTATGTGATTGCGAGATGGAATGTCACTTTCCATGGACGTGGGCTACAACCTTAATTTATACATGTGATCCAGAGCAATTTGACAAACATAACAATCGACTTGGACCAAGGATTATTTTATATGTTTCCTCTTTTTTTTTTTTTAATTTTAGGGGGAGGGAGGGAACAAAATTATTGAGATGTATCAGAATGGAAAACGAATCTTAACATATTTTCCTCACGAGTAATATAGATTTTTTTTTTGGGGGTGCAAACGAGTAATATAGATTTAAATGTCATATTGAAATTTAAAATATATTGGATTTTACTTATTTCCAAGAGTTAATTTTAAAAATAACAATTACTTATGAACTTAATATTAAGAGGGGTTATTCATTCAGGGCAAGTGTCACATGTTTAAAAATCAATAAAATACAGGTAAATGTGATTACAGTTTCTAATTATTACATCAATTTTTTTATCAAAACTATTAGTATATGAAATTTACTAAATTTCAATTAATTTGGCTCGATTGTTGGGTTAACCTAGTATAAAATAAAATTCTCTCAGTATTAAATTTTTTACCTATAAAACTCGAATTCGAGATCTTATTTAAGGAAAATAAATATCGAACTATCTAAACAAATAAAGTGTTGGTCAAACATCATTTTATGAATGTCAATTCAAGTCATCATTTGGCATTTTTGTAACTATAAATGAGCAAATAATTGATTTATGATTACCATTTTGTTGCATGTCTTATTTTAATTAAAATTAGAATATAAATATAAAATTTTTGTTATATTTTTTTCTTTGAATGAAAACAATTTTCAAAAATATTAACCATAAATTTATTTAGGGATATTTATACTCTCATGAAAAAGTACAAAAAATTATTTTTATATTCTGATAAATATAAATTTATTAGACTATTTAATTATGTATTATTAATTTTTACAAAAGATAAAACTTTAAACGGAAAAATATAGAACTTCTGAAATAATTATGAATAATGTTTGTATTTTTTAATCAAATAATAGCATATAATTAAATGAAATTGTTAAAAAAATTCTTATTCAAATCCAAATTTAGATTTACGGGATTTATAGCGATCAGTCCATGTGAATGTGCATTGCAACAGTAGTTAAATGCACCCACCCGGCCACCTTATTTATTCCGGTCACATGCCTTAAAATCTTGAGCATTAATAATATATACTTTTGATATCATGAAGCAAAAATGTTGATATAGTATTATTAGTGGGCGATGTTTATCTGTTGAGAAAATCTTTCCTAAAACAGTAATTTTTTTTAATTAAAAACTGTAATTTTATTTTAGTCAAAGAATAGGCTTCATCTTATCGAAATATTACGGTAGAAGTGCATCCTAAGCGCAATATTACTTGAGACGTTACATAAAAATCTTTATGAGCACGTTAAAAGATTGTTTATGAAGATCTAAAAATAAGTATATCTATTCAAATATTAATTAGTATTTATCGCTAAAAGTATTGCTAAATATTTTTTCAATTTTGCATTGTATAATTATAAATTATTTCAAACGTTTTTACTTTTTTCTTAAGAGATAATTAATGAAATAAAAAGATAATTAACAAATACATAATCACCGACAGTTTACTAATTACAATAATGATCCCAATGTTTTAGCAGAAGGATTGTCACTTGCCAAGTGATTGCAGCATGCAAATAGATGATTTTGTGTCTTAAATTATAAATTATTTACTCTCAATTTATCTCGTATCTCTTGTTCTATTCAAGAGTTACACATATAAGGATATCAAGCGTTACATATATAAGGATATAATTAAAACTGAGCACTAGGTTGATTTACATGAGGGCTCTTATGTGCCAGGAAGCGAGAGTAACATACTTCTAAAGATACTTTAACGTTTAAGTCAAAATTTACACCAAGAGATGAAACAATGAACAATTTTAATTACAATCCTTTGATTATAAAAGATTCTGTAATACCAGTCCAAAAAAAAAAAAAAACAAAGATTTTGTTATAATATTAGTTATCCAAAAGGGTGACACTCTGGAGTCTTGACTTAACCTTCATGGAGTCAGCTGGCGCGGAATCCAGGATCCAGCATAGAACACCCCTATTTTGGCGGAAGAAAAACAGGGTATGAAAAACATTAAATTTGTTTTTAGTACATTATATTATATTAAAAATAAAACAATAAAATTAAAGTAATTAATATTTCACCAATTATCACTGAATCTTAAATGACTTGGCCTACATGGACTATTATGAATTTATCAATCCCTATCTATAAGATCCCAATACAGGTTAAACGGGTAGGGAAATTTGGGAGCAAGACAGACAAGGTATTGAAGAGGCTTAAATGTGGTAGATTACAAGGTTTTTTTTTTTTTTTTCGGGGTTCACTGAAGGAGGCATATATATTACCATTATTACCATTTACCATATACACAATGCAAATCGTACTGTTCCTTCTCCCCCTCCTTATACATATCCTTAAACGACAAACTGTACGTGGACTTTGGTCTGTTTAATTTATTTCTCTTTGTCAGTTATACGGCCAATAAAATTAATAAATACCCTCATTCATTCCAACCTTTGGTAAATAAAAACTTAGATAGATGATAATAAATTTAAATTCCATCTCAGAATAAAAAATAATAAAACCACCCTTTTAATTTAAATTTGTTGTATCATTATTAGTTGCATTATAAGAACGTAATGAATGCAAAAGGGGAATAAGGTAAAAAATAACACCTAGCTGCACGACATGATGCATTTAAAATAATATTGATAGATCTCTCTTTATTACACTCGTTTTCTTCATCAGTTGGTAGCGGAAGCTATTTAATTCGGGACATGAAAAATCACAACAATGAGCTCTATATAAAGGCACTCTCTTAACCCAATTCTTACTCGTTCACATGCAGGATCTCTAGTGAGGGATAAAAAAATTGCCATTTTCTGGGGTTTCCTTGATACACTATCCCATGGACCAAAACAACCGAAGGGTTTTTGTTTCTTCCATATTTATATGTCTGATTAGGTTGATCACTTGGAGCCTTGTTACTCCACAAGCTGAGGGTCGAGCTTTTTTCGTTTTTGGAGACTCACTCGTTGACAATGGCAACAATAACTACCTGGCCACTACTGCCCGTGCCGACTCATACCCTTATGGCATTGATTATCCAACTCACAGACCCACTGGGCGTTTCTCCAATGGCCTTAACATCCCTGACCTCATCAGTTGGGTTCAAACCCCATACTCCTTAGTTTATTTCAGTAGTTTTCGACTGCAAATTTTTGTTTTGTAGTGTTTTAATGTGCATTTTGTATAAAATTATTTTGAATTTAGAATATTATGCAAATAAAGAGTTTTTTTCCTTTTTTTTTAAAAAAAAAAGCAATTAGTTTTCTCAAAATAATTAAAATTAAGCATACCTTTTAACAGTTCTTGATATCCCAAGCTATATATATCTATTGCTCGTTGTGTACATGTATATGAACTGTATCAATTATCATGTACTAGGTGAGCAACTTGGCTCAGAACCCACATTGCCATATTTGAGTCCAGAGCTTGATGGAGAGAAGCTACTCGTTGGCGCCAACTTTGCTTCTGCTGGAATAGGAATTCTCAATGACACTGGAATTCAGTTTGTAAGGCTAAACTTCTTATTTTTCTTATTGTTTTCTTTTTTCGGTAAATCATTACCATATTATATTGCTAATCAAACGCCAGCAATTTTAATTTACTTTCTTTTTTGTTTAGACCATTCGTCTAATACTCCACAAATTAACATGCTAAGATATTATATGTTGCTGATAAAAAAAAATTGCTTATCTAGTTTTTTTTCTTTATTTTACTTGATAATGATAATTTAAAATTTTCTGCTTAATTAAGAGTAGCATAACAAATATATATACATATATAATCCTTTCCCCAAACTAGTTTTAATTTATGCTATTAATTAGAGTGTTTTCTTAAATGTACTATACTTTGTCATGCTCCTAAGGTCTACCTACACCCTAAGTTGGTCTGGAGTGTTGGTTATAGTTTCCCAAATTTAGGCGGTCGAGAATATTGGGGTAAATTTACATACAAAACTTACCAATATTTTTTTCAAAGACGCCAGTAATTGTCGTTCAACAGTGCACTGGTAAGTTTTATATTAAGAACACCGTAAATTTATTCTATTTTTCACAGTATGTCATGCACCATACAGTGCATCGTAGAACACACCATTAATTAGAACCAGAAATGTGACTATTAATATGCTGTGTATCTACATTTTGCAGATAAACATAATCCGAATTACCAGACAATTGCAGTTCTTTGAGCAGTATCAGCAAAGGGTAAGCGCACTAATCGGAGAAGAACAGGCAGTACGACTGGTCAACGAAGCACTGGTCCTTATAACCTTAGGTGGCAATGATTTTGTTAACAACTATTTCCTGGTGCCCTTCTCCGCAAGATCTCGACAATTTGCACTACCGGACTACGTTGTATACCTCATTTCCGAGTATCGCAAAATTCTTATGGTATATTGTTATATTCTTCACTTCTGTTCCGTTGCAATTATTTATTACTGTTTTTTTGTCCTCCTATACTAGCGTGTGTCATGAAACCATAAAACTCATACGGTAGGAATGATTCCAAAGAAGTAGCGAACAACTTTTAAACACGGGTTTACCTATATAATCTCAACGAATTTAGTTGAATGTTGAACTCAAAAATGAAATATCTAATGTTCATGGTTTTCTATTATGTCTGACCTATATATATAGGTTTGACCTAATAGAAAACCTATATATATATATATATATATATATATATATATATATATATATATATATATTGCGGAAAAAGGAATGTGGGAACTTCAAAGTGTATATCTATATCTATATTCTATATATATATAAAATGAAAGATTTATACTATATGTTTTTCATTCTTAAAAATATAGTAATTATTAGTTTTGGTGCTTAAAGAAAATTTAGATAATTTCAATTCCTTATTTTTTTAAGAATTTAATTTAAATACACTGACAGTGTAAAATAGTTTTACACTGTCAACCAATAAAAATGGTGGAAAGTGTCAACTCATCCAAATAACTATCCATTATAATGAGGGACTCACCATATATTCTCACTTTCCTCTATTTCTATTGGTTGTGACAACAGAAACTATTTTTACAATCACAAGATACCAATTAAACTCTTTTTTTAAAGTAAGCATAAATGATTTACTCTGGCAGTATATCCGGACCTTTTGTTAGGGGTCATTTATGCTTATTTTTGATAAATGAAGAACTGAAATGATATAAACTTTTTTTGGAGATAAAAAACTACCATATTTTCATTTATAAAAATACATATTTAAACCCAAATAAAATGAGCCATTTTGTATGGCTGTGTGGCGCAAGTTGGGTTATGGCGAGACATGATATACAGGTAGGCTGCTGAAGCCCGTGACAATTCAGCCGATTATTATTAGCATACTCATGAATGGCATCACATAAGATACAGTTTATAAATAGTGATTTAAAGTAGCATGTGGGCAACCATATTATAATTAATGTGGTCTTATCTCTCTACCTTGACTTCTTTATATGTACGCTAACTTTAACAGCAACACTTCTGGCCTTGTATTGTAAAATAATATGTATGCAGAGGCTTTATGAATTGGGAGCAAGGCGGGTTATGGTGACTGGTACGGGACCATTGGGTTGTGTGCCAGCAGAATTAGCCCAGCGTAGCAGAAATGGGGAATGCGCAGCAGATCTGCAGCAAGCTTCTGATTTGTTCAACCCTCAACTCGTCCAATTGTTGAATGAACTCAACACTGAAATTGGTTCAGACGTCTATATTTCTGCGAATGCGTTCGCAATGAATATGGATTTTATTGGTAATCCACAAGCATATGGTATGTCAACCTCTCTAGTTTTGAAACATTGATTTAAGTATTATTGCTCCACATGTCTTAATTCCTAAAATTTAATGGCTAACTTGTATACTGCTTTTAACATTTTTTTTTCCTACCTACATGAATATAGAAAGAAAGAAAGGAAAAAAAAAAAAAAAAAAAGAAGAAGCTAAGGATAAGGTACATATCTTGAGTGATTGCATTAATTTACCCTACCCAATCCAAATCCACACGGAGCCAATGGCGGGGATTTGGTTTCCATTCTGGGTAGTTGGGTATTTATTGTTAACTTGGTGATTGAATGTAATTATTTTTTCTATAAAATTAGTGTATTGGATTAATTATAGACTCTGTAAAAAGAAAATAAATAAATTAAAATAAAGTATGTATTCGATTAAATTTATTTTATTTCAAAACTTTTTGGCTGATGTTTTCATATACAAATCAAAGCAAACAACATAAACATAATCCAAGATGTTAAAATTTTACTCATAGTTCATTTTGTTCTGAAAAATATATTAACCACATTTGTTAAGGTAACGCAAGGCAAGCAGTAAAGCTAATGAGTGGTATGAATTAGATATATGTCGATTTGAAGCTATGTAAGAGCACAGACAATCTTGCATGAGTATAGTGTTTTTAGGCATATTAAACTTGTGGGGATACAATGTAAACTCTTCACATCCTCATGGATTTGTATCGATCGAATACTGTGCTAACTTCTTGCGCAAAATTTTTTCTGACAAAGTTACTGGAAACACGTAGAGGAGTGGTCCCAAACAAAGTAAGGCACTCATCCATCGCCTTTGAATGGTGGGGATTTGGCTTTGGGGATAGTTGAGGGTAGTTTACACTTCGATAATAATTTGCATACTTGCCTGCAGTACTTATTTAAGAGTTTGGGGCCTTCTTGAGATGGCCAACACCCAACCTCATCACGAATTAGGTATGCTATACACTCCAGGAATCTCACCTTTGGAAATTAATAGGGAAGGAAATTAATCCTCCTCGGGCGTAGTAAAATTTGCTCTATTAGCTGGTATTCTCTTTATTACTTAAGTCAAAATCCTTTCGGAGATAGTAGCATTTCCCTATCATTTTACCAATATATCTTTAAACATTTTGTTTGCAAGGAAGGGAAAATCATCTCATTGTACATGGCTTTGACTTGACTTGGTAAAATAACTGGAGGTCATTTGGGCAAATAGAAACCCTCGGTCCAATTTGTAGGTTCATATAATAAATTTTAAATATTTTATATTTATAAATATTATTATTTGTATATTAAATTTTATAGATACAATAAGAAGAGAAAAGGACAAAGTCTTAATTGCATCCATTATTATCAAATATTTTATCTCTCTCTATCATGTTTATCAAGAATATCTATTTTTAATATACAAATAATTACTTCTATGTTGGTACTCTGTAGACTTATAATAAATTCTAACTGTTCATGAGGATAATTTGATAATAAATAAATGTTGGTTCCTACCACAATTGTACAACTGGTCTTTGAGACCTACAGCATTGTATCCGGGACCTATTACTTTCAATCAACAGCTTCTTTTCCTGTCTGTTTAATCGGTATGGGAGATGGCATCGTGAAGCATGATCGCTATGTTATGATTTGATGGCATTAATTACTCTTTCTACTTCACACGCAGGATTCATCACATCAAAAGTTGCATGCTGTGGGCAAGGACCTTACAATGGAATTGGACTGTGTACTCCACTTTCTAACCTGTGCCCAAACAGGGATCTGCTTGCATTCTGGGATCCCTTCCATCCAAGTGAGAGAGCAAACAGAATCATTGTAGAAAGATTCATGATCGGAGACACTAAATACATGAATCCGATGAATCTCAGTACCATTATGCTTTTGGATTCAAGGACCTAATAGTAAATATCCAATGCATATACCTCCTGCAAGATGTTGTACTATTAATGATTGTTTAGCTTATAGCGTTACTAGGTGTGCCATTATAAGAAATTTATTTGAAAACAATGGAATTCGTAAGAAATGTTTTTTCTTTAAGAATTGCTTTGAGAAAGAAAGATAGTGACAGTGACATTGATGGGTTGCTATAGTGAAATACTGTGTCAGTGCATGTCCCAGAGTACGGAATAAAAATGGAGGGCAGTAAGTTGTCAGCTTCTTTTTTTTGGGTCAGAATTCGGCCCACGGGCTGTAACTTTTCTGTTTTTTGGTCAGTCGGGTTGTAACTTGTTACAACAAACTATATAGTTAAGGTTTGTATCTCTTTCTTGTCGTGGAATGGAAGCCTGGAAAAGTTGAAATTAAGCCCTAGTAAAGCCCATTAACTTAAGTTTGTTTGTACTCAAATTTCAAGCCCATTTGTTGCAACCATTGGGCTGAGCTTATAGTCACCTTCACAAAGCATATAGCATCTGACCAAGAAAAAGCATTGACCAAAAAATGAGAAGGCCAAAAACAAGTCATATACTTTTTTGATTAAAAGTAAGCTATATATATAGTTTATAATACAGTCGAGTCATTGCGTTAATGGTGGATCTGCCCTCCAGTCACTGACTACATGAGGATTCGATACTAGAATCTAGTTTCATGGCATATAAATCCTCCTCCCTCCTAGTGAGGATGTGCATGCATTATATATATATATATATTCAAAATTCTCAATATTGAACAATTCACTAGAATAATCCATGATTAGAGTAATTAACACATGAAGGAGATAAGGATCCATGATAAAATATAAAGAAAGAGTAAGATAAAAGAACTTACAATATTGAAAATTCTGATCTCAATAATTTTATTGAAATACGAAAGTAGTTTACATAGTTTTTCACAAGTTACGAGAAGAGAGATTTTAGATGCTCAATTGCCTCTTGTTGGGTTCAATTTCTAAACAACTATATATCTAAGAGAAAAACAGAAGTTACAATTATTGAGAATCTAAAAAGTAGTCTACTAAGTTTTGAGCAGAGATTTGTTGTGTCCTTAATTACTATTGGGAGATGCTACCAACACTATTTTTACTATTGAAGATGCCTTATATTGTTGCAAGGTACTGCCATCAATTTTTTTTTCTTATTGAGAGATTTTGATTCTTGAATTGTTGCTTCTTTATGTTAATCAATCTTGAATTATTATCCTTTTGAATCTATTAGTACAATATTTCGTAGCAATCATCTTAATTACTTTGAAGATAATTGCTGGAAATTGACACCTCTTCATCTCTAATATTTTAAGATTGTGGAGCTCGAACTACTTTCAATCGTTCCTCAAATTCTTCTTCTGATGTTGCAGCAGCCAGAGTGGCCATTATTTTATGTTTTTCTGCTAAGAAGAGAGCTTCCTTATCTCCTTGTTTTTTCGCTGGAGATGCTTATTGAATATTCTTGACTCATTCATTAATTTTTTTTCTTTGCTAGTTAAAGTAATATTGAACTCTGTCCACCACTTAATCTGTATAGATCGGACTAAGTAAATAATATCAATTTCATTTGAAAGCTTTGCTATTGAATAATCCTTAGACATGATCCAAGTTAGTCCTTGACTGGCTATAAAAGAAATCAATCTGTATGCTTGGACAAAATTTGATTTTTCTTTAAAATATTGATAAATCTCTCGCACTTCTTGTGGAAATATTGAGATAAACAATCCAAAGTCAAAGAACCATTTGATGAACTATTTTAGAAATTTAAGGAAATTCCTCTTTTGAACCAGATAAACCAGGAATATTAATAGGCTTTGTAGTAAAACATGTTGTACCAAGCTTCTTTATAATCATAATAAGTATAGGTTTGGGAGGAAAATTGTCTTGAGTAAGGTTTTGGTTTATACAAAGGCTGACTCTAGTAATCTATTGAAAGGATCTCTAGGATTTTAACTCAGGAAAAAATTAGGTTGTTATCTTTGTCCACGTTGTGGGTTACTTCTATTGAGTCTGTATCTACCAAGATAAACTTGTAAAAAGTCCGATTTTTCTTGGAGTCAAGTGGCATATATTGAAAGGGAGGGGGCAAAGTTGTTGAGCTAGATCTCTGGGCGAGGTGTTTTTCCATTCTTTTTCTATAACTATTATAGGGATAAGATCAGGTTTTTCTTGATAAGGTGACTCGTGATGAAAGATAGTAGAAGGAGAGGCTTTTTGAAGGTCAAAGGGGGTAAGTAGGGTATTTTGATAGTGAAGGGGGTGTATCTATTTTGAACTAGGACTATAGGGTTTTGAAGCCTGGGTGGGTTTTGAACAATTTTAGCTAAAGTATTGGTTCTTACAACCTTTTGGGTATTTGATGCTATTGGTGGTGTCATAGACGGCTTTATTGATCCACTAATTTGTATTGATCCAGGGTTTTGTGAACCCAGTAGGATTCCATATTAATCTTTAATACTTGGTTGACCACTCATTTGGATTCCTGCAAAAATTCTCTTGTAAGGAAGTCGAGTGGAGCATTCTTTTCTCTTTTAATATGAGTTATTTCAAAATCAAAACATGATAATAAAGCTTGCCATTCAGCAAAAATATGTTTTAAAACTAGATTTTTAACATCCTTTAGTAAAACATTAGGAGCCGCTTTACAATCGGTTCTAATTAAAAATTGTTTATTGAAAATATCATCTTGAAATTTTAAAACACATAAAACTGTTAATAAAATCTCCTTTTTAACAGTAGAGTACTTTAATCGAGAAAAGTGTCAAGTACTCGAATGATATTTGACTGCTTGTTTTGTGGATGAGTTAGGAAGGATTTGTTTAAGGACTCTCTCATACGCTATGTCTAACGTATCTGTTTCAACAATAAGGTTTGCGTCTGGATCTGGTATACCTAGACATGAAAGAGTTTCAACAATTTTCTTTACTTGATGGACTATTTTGGTCATATGAGTATCCCATATTGGAGGACTTTTTTGAAGTCTTTGATATAGGGGCTAACACATTATTCTAATATTGGGAATAAACTCAGAGACATAATTAAGGTATTCTAAAAATCTTTATAATTGAACTTTATCTTTTATTTCATCTAGGAATTTAGCTGCAAATTCGATTGATCTTTGTATGGGTGTAGTGGTTCCTTGGTATATTTCAAATCCTAAGAATCTAATTTTTGCTTGAAAAATTTTTATCTTCTTTGCTGAAACTACTAACCCATTTTCTTTTATAACTTCTATGAATTTATTAAGTGCTTAATGTGTTGATTAATGTCTTTTGAAAAGATTAGTATATTGTCTAAATATACTATTGAGAATTCCATATATGGATAGAAGATATCGTTCATTATGATTTGAAATTTACTCAGGGCATTTTTCAAGCCCTGAGGCATTACGTTCCACTCGTGATGTCTAAAGGGAACAACAAAGGCAGTCTTATCTCTATCCTCCTCCCTCAATGAAATTTGGTAATAACTAGATTTCATATCAAACTTTTGAGAAAATGCTTGTATTATATAATCTTTTAACAAGGTCCAATTTATTTGGTAATGGATATCTAATCCATTTTAGTACCTTGTTGAGAGGTTTATAATTAATTACTAACCACAGAACACCTCTTTCTTGCTCAAAGGCATTCATGACATAAAAGCTTGAACAATTCCAATGGGATTTTGATGGTCTAATTAACCCTTTCTCTAAATATTCTTGTATTTCTTTTTTATAATAAACTAAATATTCTTGATTCATTTGTATTGATCACGCTTTTGTAAGGATATCTTTTTCATTAAATTCTTCACTATAAGGTAATGACACTTCGTATTTCTTTCTATGCCAAAAAGCAGTTGGATTTATTTCACATATTTCTTCTTCAATATTTTCTCGAAAACCTTGAATTATTCTTTGAATATTAAGGGTTTGTAGTTGTTCTTCTATTCTTTTATGTTAAATTTCTTTATTTAACATAGTAATGCATTTTTGTTTTCTTTCTATTAAATTAATCTTAGTTATTTAAGATTCTTGTAGTAAATTTAGTTCTCTTAATCTAGGAGGTTTAATGAATTCAAATAAGATTTCTTTTTCTAATGCCTTTTGATATTATTCCTTTTTTAGTAACTTGAAAAGGATACAATAAAGTTAAAAAGGGGGTTCCTAGTATTAGTTAAGTATTCATATTTTTAATTAAAACAAATGCAGTAGTATAGCATATTTTAGCATTAGATAACTTATACTGAATATTCATTTTTGATCCATTTGCACTAGTTATTTGTTCTGTAGTTTTTTCATACAACTTTGTAGGTATTAATCCTTCCTTAATACAGTTTACATCAGCTTCTGAATCTATTAAAGCTATCATATTAAATTTTTGATCTTGTATAATTAAGATTATTTCACAATGCCAGTTGTGAATAGTAATGAGACTCAATAAATTAATGTAGGATTCTTTATCTGTATTTTCTTCTTCATCTTCTTCTTGTGATATTCTAGTTTGATTTTTAATGATTTGTCTTCCTTCTAGTTCTAACATTTTGTACCCTAATGAAATGTCATTTTGTTTTAATATTTGAATTTCTTGTTTTAAAGCTTTTATCTTGTTTTGTAAGTCTTTAATAGTGATTTGTTCAGTAGGAGTTTTGAACCTATTATAAATATCTTTCATATTTATTGGGCTAATTTGTACCCTATTCTCTTTGTCTCTTCTAATTAGATCATTTAATTAATGTAGAAACTTAGTTTTTAAAGGAGATTCTTCTACCTTATCAATTATGGAAATTAATGTATTGGTTTGTTCTTTGGTTAACATATTTATGCTTTTACAATGTTGACAAATTACATAATCCTGGTCCTAAACAATATTCTCCTGAGTCAAATTCTTGGTCTAAATCTGAAGATGTGTTATCTAGTTGATAAATTTCTCCATTATCTATTTCCCTTTGTTCATCACTTGAAGAGGTTGTCTCTTTAGGTTCAGAATTGATTAAGACGTTGAAAAGACTTTTCTTTAGATTTTCATCTATTTCTAGATTATTGATTTTTTGTTGAACTTTGCATTGATTGGCATAGTGTCCTATACTTCCACATTTCCAATACATATTATCTTTCTTTTTTAGTTTTGTATATTTGGGTCGTCTTTTGGAAGGTTTTGAAGATTCAGGGTTCAGGTTTTTCTTGTATGGTTTTCGATAGGGCTTTTTATGCATATATGATTTTTCACTTTGTCTGGTTTTCTTTTTTATTTGGGTGCTAGGAGCTCTTATTGGTTCTATTCCATATTGTTGATAAAAAGTTCCTACCTCTCTTTTATTGGTTAGTTTTTCTTGGCACATTTTATTTTATAATTTAAAGTTTGTACAAACTTGCATTCCTGTTGTAATTATTATATTATTTATTTGTGCATATGTTAATTTTTCTAAATTTGGGTTTTCATAATATTGTTGTAGATTGGTTCGGATTTTTTCTGCAAAGAGATTTGGAAGTCCAGTGATGAGCTTTTCCTTCCAAAATCCTACAAATTGGTTCGGATTTTTTCTGCAAAGAGTTTTGGAAGTCCAGTGATGAGCTTTTCCTTCCAAAATCCTACAAATTCGTCCTCTCTTAATGTTACTTTTGATTAAAATGCATCTTTATACCATTTATAATATGACATTGTTGACATATTAAATTATTTAATTTGTTTGCCGCTCTATCTTTAAATATATTAGGATCTCCTATAAAATTTGTTATTATTGAGTATACTAAATTACTAATATTGATATAGCATCTGATTCATTAGTTTCTACTTTTATGCTATTGAGTATTAATTCTCTATCTTCTTATGTACATAAGTTATCCCACCAAACTTTTAATTGTCCGGTGAATTATTGAACTAAAGTTATAGCAGTATCCTTTTAAGATATTCCTTTAGATTTATAGGTCGTGGTTGTCATATTCATTGGATATGTTAAATCTAATATTCCTTACTTACTTAACCCATATACATACATATATATATATATATATATATATATATATATATATATATATATATATATATATATATATATATATATATATGCTTACTTTAAAATATAAAAAATGTGTATGAAAATAATTTTAATCCTTTATAATCATAATTATAATTTCATATATTATTATTATTGTTTAATAATATATAATTGAATAATAATATAAAATTTATCTACTAAAAATATATTAAAATTAAATATTATAACATATATAATTTATTCTAATGTACTTGCTTCATTTGAGAGTTTCTTTTTTCTTTTTACTTTGATGTCTAATTGTTATTCTTTAGATATTTTATTAATTATTTATTTAAATTCAAAATATAAAATTTAAAAAGGAGAATTATAATTACACATTCACTTAAATATTTAAAGATATAAAAAAGTAATATTATAAATACATGTTAGTAAATTTTTAATATTTAAAATAAATAAAAAAAGAAAATATTTAAATAATATTTTTTATTTTATTACGAGTAAAAAATATTAATTAACAGACATATAATATAAATCGATATGCTAATTCATAATAAATATTCAAGGAATAAAATAGAAATTTTGTCCCTAAAATTATACTTTCCTTGCAATTTAGTCCGTGAATTTAATTATTATATGATTTAGTCCTTTTTCCGTAGCCATTTGAGTTAGTCTTTGAATTTGTATAATGTGTATTAAATTAGCTCATTAAGGGACTAGGTGAGATTAAAAAAAAAAAGGATTAGATTGATAAACTGAGAATTTGGGACTGGTCCCAAATGACCATCACTTTCCTTTTTTTTCTTTTTTAAATATTTGAAAATAATGTATAGGACTAAAGTTGGTCCTCTTTTACTGAAAATAAGAGTCCAAATTTTGAAAAAGTATCCATTTTTATAACACATTAATTAGGTGATATTGAGATTCAAATTGGGACTAGCTAGAGATGCTCCAAGGACACACTTTTACGAGAATTGATTCTTTCATATGAAAATTCTATATGACCTTATTATACATTAATTTTTATCATTGCTTAATAAGATGAAGTCAAATATGAGACCCATAAGAATATCTAATTAATGGTAAAAATTAAAATATAATAAAATTATACGAAATTTTCGTATGAAAGGATTTATTCTCTATTTTCCCACATCTATATTTGCAAACTTCTTGCATGGTAAGCGAGAATTTTATTTTAAACCTCCCCCCCCAAAAAAAACAAAAAAAAAAGTGGATGCATTGTCATCAAGGGGCGAGGGAAGAAGATACAAGTGGAGGAGGGTAGCTGTGACCGAACGCCACCCTATTTATGTTGATCACATGTACATTGATCGGTCTCCTCTTCGTCCCCACCCCTTAATTGAATCATTATTTTAGAGGAAAAACACAAAGCTATTTTTATAGACCGTGTTTAGCTTAAAAGGGAATACTATGGACCACTTGATTTTTAGCTCTAAATCAACCTAAGATATGAGAGTGACGGTAGAGTTTAATAGAAAAACCTCAATGATTACTCATTAATGAACTGAAATATCTGGAAAATGATATTGTCCAAACTAGAGATGCCTGTTTTTTCTCCGGTTACAGGTTCTTTCCGTGTTTGCTAAATCCCTTTAATCTTTATGTCGCTGCCTAATTTTGTGACGCTTAAAAGAACTCGCGGTTCCCCTTAATTTAGGTATGTTTGAGATTTAACGTAACATGAGACACAGCTTTTAGAAATATATTAGGCTCTGTATGGGAAAGAGATGTTAGGCTAAACTGCAACTAAAGCGACTTGACTTAGATTGGATCATGTTATCAAACTGCACACATCAACGAAGTAATGTTATTTGAATTTTTCCGTTAAAAGACCATTTATAATCACTTTCAGCAGTATGAGTACCGATCCACTTGGATTTGGATGGAATGCTACTTTTAAACTAGATACTGAAAATGGCCTTCATTAGTCCGGAATGTCTTTTGAGATCAATTAATTAGAAGGATCATGCAGTTCAAGTCAAGAACTCGAGGCTCTCATCGTATACAAGTGGGCCAGTTTCAATTCAAACGGCATCGCAACAAACAAGTTCCACAACTAGCTTGACAACAAAGCTGGCAGAGCATAACTCTAGCATTCGATCTGCCTGAAATAGCTCTAGTTTTAAATGTATCAACGCACTTTGACATCAACTGTTTTTAGATCTACTCCTATATTAACTGTACTTATATAGCTACTCTTTCATTCTCACATTAATGAATTTAAATCCTCTCTCCTCTCTCGACCCTCCAATCCTATCTCTCAATAAAATAATACTCGCTAAGAAATATGTTCACCTCTCTCTCTCTCTAGAATTTTTTTGGGGCAGGATTGTTAGAACAGAAGAATTTAAGGACACAAGGATATGATATTCCACTTTAGTAGTCGTTTTTGTCTAATGGAAAATACCTTTTATTAATAACGAAAATTTTATTTTGTAATAAAAGTTTCATGCAAAATTTTCATAAAACTAGGTGGTTTTAGCTGCTAGAATAAGATAATCTGTATTCTCTCTTTAATAATCAAGCTGTTATGTATCGAATACAATAATAGTATAAATAAAAGTGTTTTTATACTATTCCTACATTCGATACATAGCAGGAATAGTATAAATAATTTCTTGGCAACTTAGCAGCTTTGAAAAATTATTTATACTATTCCTGCATTTGATACATATCATATATTCTGCTATTTATTCTTGTCAAAGCTGCTTTGATAAATAAAAGCATAAGAAACTTGAAATTTTTATCTGAATTTATTTATAATAATGATATAATATGTGTATTTTGACTATTAGATGAAAAGTGGGTTATGCCACTTTATTTCATCCAACTATTATCCCTTTTTTTTGTTAAAATATAATTTTGGTCATTATATGTGTTATTGATTTTGAATTTAGTCTCTATACAAAAAAGTTTTGAAATTAATTTCTACACATATAGGGTGTGTTTGTTTGGGATTATTTTAGCAAAGAATTATTTTTTTTATTCAAAAAAATTAATTTTTGTATGCTTGGATAATTTTTTTAAAAATAATCAGATTTTCAAAAAAATTTATTTTTAATTTTTTTGCATAAGCTAAAAAGAATAGCTTATGAAAAAAAATCAATTTTTAACTTTTTCAACTATATATAAAATTTAAATTTCAAAATTATTTTTTCTAAAAATTGAAACAAATGTACCCATAATTATTTGAAAAATAAAGCCCCTGCCATCAAATGAAATTATAATTCCATGAATTCTGTGGTTGATAAAGTATGATCCAGTCTCAGATATGTGTTCTACATTATTTGACATTTGCTACATAATAGTCAATTACGTAAGGAAAATAGTCGGATCATATTTTGGTAAAACTATATATAAGATTCACAAAATTACAACTGTAATTGTTGACAATAGGGTTCTTCATAAATACTTGTATGTGTAGGGACTAGTTTGAAAACTTTTTTTGAATATGGAATAAATTCAAAATCAATGACATATGTAGAGACCAAAATTATATTTTAACCTTTTTTTTAAACTAAAATTCAGGCAATTTTTTGTAGCTATACATCATTGCTCTTGATAAATTACATGCAAGCAGTATACCAAAAATATCTCCTTTTAGTTACACCGCGGTGATAGTACAACATTGATAGCATAGTCAGGCAATATAACAGGAAGTGGTGGTAAAAATAGAGAATTCCAATATATAATTTTTAATTGTTTTGATGAAGAATCACAGTACTCCTTTTAAACTCCGCTACATCGGCGGCTAGAAATGACTAATACTGGGGGTTGGATGTTGGAATCGAGCAGAGTAAAGCGTTTCATTTTTCTGCTAAGACCTTAGACCAGTCACTGGAGCAATTATTTGATGTACTTGCCTTCTTCTTGATTTGGCGGTTTGCTTTAAATCTCGAGAGGCGGTAGAACAAGACATTTATGAATGTGGTTCACGCAGAGATCAACCTCTCATAACACCTTATATATACCCCTTCCCAATCGCTCCATGAAAACCACGACTCATCAAACTGAGAATCATACACACTTAATCAACACTAGCCAAGTCTTCCTGTTTTGCACGTTAATATTAATACTCAGCTATGGCTACCTCTTTGGTGTTTGGCTATTGTGTAATGATAATTAGCTTGGTTCTGTCTCTAAGTTCTTCTGTTTCCGCTCAACCAACTCGGGCTTTCTTCGTTTTTGGTGATTCACTGGTGGATAGTGGCAACAATGATTTCTTGGCAACAACTGCCAGAGCAGATGCTCCCCCTTATGGCATTGACTACCCCACTCACAGACCCACTGGACGCTTCTCTAATGGCCTCAACATCCCTGACTTAATCAGTATGAGTTTGTCACATATTTGCATATACATCAGCATGTTTTGAGTACCAGCGATATACTTGTCCATCCATGTCTATTTGTTTTCTACAATTTGCATGCATGGTTTTTATAACTAGGCTTTGGTTCATGCATATGTATGATATTGCGCAATGTGGTTAATTGCAGGTCTTGAGCTTGGCTTAGAGCCTACACTCCCGTATTTGAGCCCGTTACTAGTAGGAGAGAAGCTTCTAATTGGTGCTAATTTTGCATCCGCTGGGATAGGCATTCTCAATGATACGGGAATTCAGTTTGTAAGTTTAATTATTTGTTAATTAATTTGATTTTATCTTTACTGCTAATCCTGCTCCAATATAAAATGCTCATATTAGTTTCTTCATAATGGAAGCATATAAAATCAATTCATGGTAACTATATACGTATATACACATATATCTACATATATATTTAAAAAAGTTGTGAGTAATATTCGATTATTTATTGGTTTGGCAGTTGCACATTATCCACATCAACAAGCAACTAAAGCTATTCCGGGATTACCAGGCAAGGTTGAGCGCACACATCGGTGCAGATGGAGCAAGGAGACTAGTAGATAGAGCACTCTTCCTCATCACTCTTGGAGGCAATGATTTTGTCAACAATTACTATTTGGTGCCCTATTCAGCAAGATCTCGCCAATTTTCTCTCCCAGACTACGTGCGCTATCTCATATCTGAGTACCGCAAAGTTCTGAGGGTATTATTTCCCAACCCAATGATTACTATCTTCTTGTATATAATCATTATTGCCAAGAGTTCGAGACTGCAGTTTGTTAAGAAAATTAAATCAGACATCTTTAAAGGGCAACGGACTATCTGATTAATGGTCATGGTCATGTTTCAAAGACCGTACGTTGCTGCATGTGCGACTTAGTGAAGGAGTGTGTGTTGTTATGTCACGCAAAATACTTATATATGTTTTGGTTGGTAATTGTTTTTGTGACTTTTAAACACGTTATTATTTAATGCAGAGCTACATGCTAATTAATGTTATCCTATATAAATTAAATTATTTGCTCGTATGTACATACTCACCTACAACTTGTTTATTTACATATACGTACACGTACCTAATTACATATACACACGTAAATACTTGCGCATGCAGAGGCTTTATGATTTGGGAGCTCGTAGGGTTCTTGTGACGGGCACAGGACCAATGGGGTGTGTTCCAGCGGAATTAGCCATGAGAAGCAGAACTGGTGATTGTGACGTGGAACTCCAGAGAGCTGCAGCCTTATACAATCCCCAACTCGTTCAAATGGTCAACGGACTTAACCAAGAGATTGGCGGTGACGTCTTCATTGCAGCTAATGCATATAGAATGCACATGGATTTCATTTCCAACCCTCGAGCTTATGGTAACGTACCATGCACAACCTAGGCCTTTTAAACTGCTTAAAATTACATTTTTTTGGGGGGAAAAAGATTATACACCCCATTTTGAGAATAGCTAAACTAGTGGCTGTAAGTTTCAAAATTTGTCAATTAGATCTTTTTGTTTTTTTTTTTTTTGTTTTTTTTAATGAGTCAATTAAGTGTTTTGACCAACATAATTATTTAAAGCTCTATTGTGTATTTGGGCTTACAGGATTTGTTACATCAAAGATAGCTTGCTGTGGGCAAGGCCCATACAACGGGCTTGGACTGTGCACACCAGCCTCAAATTTGTGCCCAAACCGAGACCTTTACGCGTTTTGGGACCCATTCCACCCATCCGAGAAAGCAAGCCGAATCATAGTCCAACAGATCCTGAGAGGCACCAATGAGTACATGCACCCCACGAATCTCAGCACCATCATGGACCTCGATTCTAGGACTTAAAAATATTGACACATCTACGGCCTTCGGTTCTCACTTTCCCTCACAAGTCGCTATATATCTAGCTCTATCTATGTTTGTCCCCTTAGTTTATCCCACCTCATCTTGTCATCCTGATTGTCCCCAAGCCATAGTGTGATTTGCAGTGCTAAGTTATTATGTACTGGTTTGCTCACCGAAATGCTATTGGTCTTTTGCCAGTAATAAAACGTCGTGTTCCTTTGATTGCATTGGGGTGCGACAGCTTTTTGTGCAGATTGATGGTGCATGCATGTGATTATGAATGCCATATCTTTGTGAACTTTAGGAAATAATAGTGTTTCTTTTTTATTATGAGCCATAAGTTATATGAGCTGATATTGTTAGGGATGGATCTCATTTACAAGAATGAAAATGACACAAGAAGATATATACTTAAGGTTATCTTAGAAAGTGTATTTGTATGGGGGAATCGTCAATAGAAGCTTATAATATCAAATGTTAAATGTTAATATAAGAAATTTATTTATGAACTTTAACTTAAACTTATATAATAGGTTAAATTATTATGAGAGAGTTGTTCAATGGATGAGACAAAATAATAAAGAATTTTTCTTATAAATGAATTAAATTTAAGCATAATATAGAGATGAGTTTTTTTTTTTTTTTTTTAAATATGATTCTCACTGTAAATTCAAATTTGTTGCGTAGAAAATCTGATAAACATATAAAATCCTTCATTGTCATCACCTATTAATTTATGCTTTCCTAAGAAAATCGATACTTGATAACAAAGACGTGGAGTCTGAGGTAGTGATCATCATCAAATTATTGTTCGCATATATGTCTAAAACGATGGTAGATTAATGCATCTGATGATGAATGGCCTGTTCAAGTGTTAGTTTCTTCTGGATGGCCATGTCATACAATGTTCACAACGAATAATTAAAATTAGTATTAACATAGCAGTAGTCACTTTTTCCCTAAAACTTCGGACATTGCAGCTGTGCATGTGCACAGGAATATGCATATGTGGGGCATGTAGGCTCAGTCAGTGCGAAAAAGTGAAGGCATGAAAGCGCAATGTTACCACAAATGCATTTAAAGGATGCACCAACCTTAGGAGGTGGCAACCTCAAGTACATTGCTGAAATAAATACATAGGGACAAGGCGCGGGACTCATCAGTCTATTATTTGACATTAACTCGGCCTCCAAATGCGTTATGGAGCAGATTAAACTTATTGCAATTTTGAACCTGATCGATGCTTTGCTTCACAGTGAAACCAAAGCAAGATATATAAGCCAACCAGTAATTAATAAAATTGAACTTTTTTTTTTTTCCCCAGAATGTATAGACCAGGTCCTGCTATAAGTACTGTGCAGTCGCCATGTGAATTGTAAGCATGCAGTTTCCCACTGCACTGAGGGGGTTAACCAGCTAGCTACACGTTTGAGGGGTGACTTGAGTTCATGTTTATGACATGATTTTGTTTGGAATTGAATAGCCTGAAAAGTTGGTTGAAAAAAAGTATCTCAATGGAATCAATTATAGATCAAATTAACACTTTGTCCTGGTTGAAGGAATGTTAGTTGAACCGTTTCTCCAGCCAAATTATGTGGTGTCAAAGATATTAGGTGTAGAGTGGTTGGTATTATAAAGTCTCTACAGCTCATACCGTTACTTTCACTTTGATCATATATTACCATATAAAGTGGTCCTTATAATTAATCTTCTAGCATGGGCTCCAAAACAAAAAAAAAAAAAAAAAATTGAGTCGCTATGTCACTGGATGTGCCTATGTATCTCTGTATACGCCTACTATTCAAACTATGGTTGATTGATGAATTTAGTTCCAGTAAAAAGAAACTGTTTTTCTCCATTTCGGGAATTTCTCGCACTTGCGGATACAGTCGTTTAAAATCCGAGTTCCAAAAGTAGAAAAGGTGCATAAGAATCATGTTGTGCTAGCTAGCTACTTAAGCTTACCATTGTTTGCTCGGTCAACATGTAGAATGCGATGCGAACAATGTTTTTCTGAATCATTAATGTGTTGTAATAATTGACAACCAATATCTCAGTCTTGGGCATTCACCTTCATTATATTTACCGACAGTTTAATTTATAGTAACTACTTCTATAATATAGCGAATTAATTGCTGATAGTTAATTTGAGATCCCTCTCGAATCATCTCTATTGAGAATTGAGAATTGAATAGGAATTATGTTCTGGAACTTTTTTCCTTCCACAAAGGTTATCGTTAAGTTATCACCTCCCAAAAAAAAAAAAAAAAAAGGAAAGCCTTCAAGCTATTGGATGAGTTTCAATTATTCGTCAAAACTAACATATGTAATCGTGAATTGTCAAAAGTAAGCTTTAAATAATAAAGCAAACAGTATACAGCTACAGAAGAATCGACCCAAATCTCCAACCTGCCCGATATGTTTTATGACTCCTCTGATGTGTCCAGCCTTCCTACTTCCCAATTTATTTATTTATTAAGAGTGGATCCAGCTAGAGCACCCATCGCTGCTATATGTAGTTTAAAGTAAACATATTTTCTTTAAACTTTACCCAAAGGAAGTACATATTTTTTTTTCCCACTACTGTAATTGATAGTGTAATACAGAGTTTTAGAAGAATCTCTGTTTTTCCCCACTTTTTTTCCAAGTGAAGTGAAAGTCTATATGAAACGAGTCATTGTGAAAATGTTCAAATAAGACTTTACTTAATTTTGAAAGCCACCTGAAAAAAATATACTTTTTTGTTAAGATAAAATTTTTAAATTAAGAAGAAAATCCATCCCAATTTGAGACTAGAGTATGCTTCTAACTAGGCTCAATGAGATACTTATAAGTTATCCACTAACAAGAGAATCTAAGAATTGAAAGCAAGCCATGAGCATATATGATTAGAAGGTAGATTAACTAAGCCAACCTTTGTGGACCATAAAAAAAAAAAAATCTGAACAACAGTATATGCAATTTTAGTTATGAAGTATTGATAAAGTTGTGATTTAACCAGTTATAAGTAAATCATTTTTTTTAAATTAAACTTTACATAAAATATTATTAAGAATTTGAAATTCATATAAAAACCTTTATACCAAATAAAAGTTAATCTCGCATTCAAAAAGTGCAAAAATATTTCGTAAAAGGAGAAAAAAATTTTAAATTCTCTAACTATAAAGGTTGTTTATATTGGTGATATTAGTTATCAATCTATTACTTTTATATTCATTATAGCTAGTAACAAATTTCAGTTTTCATCTGCAATTACTAGGCATAGAAAAGTTTAGCAGGTGAAGTTATACTCCTCATTTACAAATATCTTAAATGAATTTGGCTGGTCTAAAACGGAGGTTTACCATTTACCACAAAAAAAATAAATAAATAAAGTGGAGGTTCGTTATAAAGCAAATTAAAAAGTAAAAGATCTCGATTATTTATTATCAACTATTAGTTTTTATTAATGGTTAACAACTCGTAATTTTTTACAAATAAGTTTTGTTTTCTAAAAGCAATGTTCAGATTCGAGCAAATATTATTCTTTCAAGATACAAGAGTTTGTGAAACTAAGCTTATGTAAATGCAACTAGCTAGTATTTTTCATTATTTAGCTTACCCGCTTGAGAATTCAAATATGTGTAGACAAAACAAGTTTCGGCTAATTATGGACATATTCTTTAAAAAAGAATATTCCATCATGTTATTAGTTGACTATTCCTCGTTCATTTAGATAATACGAAATGGATAGGAGAGGACGCTCCTGTAATCACAATGCAGATGTTAGCTTTGTAACAGAATTTCCGGCAATAAGACCTATTAATTAGCAGCTTAATTTTGCAAAGGACAACAATGAGGAGGGCGGTGGGGGCATGAAAAAGATGACAAGAATGCTTCGATTGGTGCTAAGTGTCTAGACCGGGTCAAAGGCCAATGTTTAAATCTTGAGTCTGATCGCGTGTTACAAGAGAAAGAGAAGGAAATCCATTAAAATGAAATAAAAAGTAAAGGAAGAATATATTTACTCTTTGCTTTATTGAAGAGAAATTGAAAAGAATGAAAATAAAAGAAAATAAAATGAGATGATTATAAGCTTTTTCTTACTTAGATATAGAGAGAAAATATGGGCGAGAAGAAAAGAAAAAGAGTGAAACTCATAAACAAAATTTCTATCCATGCTCAGAGAAAAAACTAGAGAGAAAGTGTATTTTTATTTTAAATGATAATTTTATCTTTATTTTTACTCTACTCTTCACTTATAATAAGGATTAAAAGATTATTTAATATGATTATATTTTCTTTCTTCTAACTTTTCTTTCCAATTAAGCAAGAGAAATAAATATTTCTCATTTTCTTTCTTTTTCATTAGGGCTGGAAATAAGTTAAACTAGTTCATGAACTATTTTTGACTCGATTTGTTAATAGCTCGATAAGCTAAACTCATGAGTTCATAATTAAGTTGAGTTTGAACTAATGATTTGAGCTCATTTATTAAATAAGCCAAGCTTGAGCTTTCCTTTGTTCGACTCTATAGTTCGTGTGTTAGCTCGATAAAATATATATATATATATATATATATATATATATTATTTTATCTCTATAATAATATATATTGATAGATATAAATTATGTTAATTATTTCGTACCATATATATGGTATAAAAATTATGTTGAAAATAAGCTATGTACTTATAATAAAAAAGCCCAGTAATCTTTTAGCGAACCGAATTTGAACCTTAAAATTAGGTTCATTTGTTATTATGCCAAGCCATGAACCGAGCTCAATACTATCGAGCCAAGTTTGAGTTATACCAAGCTCAGATTTAACTCAACTTACTTTCAGCCCTAGTCTTCATTCAAATAACAGGAGAGCAAATGAAGTTTTCTATTTATTTTTCTCTTTATTTTAATTTTTTTAATTTTCTTTCTTTCTTTTTTCTCTCATTATCCAAGCAAAAGGTAGAGAGTTTTACCTCATCCTTATTCACATGTTTAAAATAAATAAGAAGAAAAAAATAGAGGACTTATAATATATTTTTATAATTTTATTATTTACCAAAATAACTTAATATAATAAAAATATTATATATTTTTTAGAATTTTTAAAACATTTCATTTGTCAAAAATATTTGCTCCCCTTAATTTTTTTTTAAAAAAATTTATCAAAAAAGCTAGTCTTCCCCAAATTCTTTTCTCTTAAGTTTTCTATCTTTAAAAATAAGTTTCTCTCATATTATCGTTTTTATCTTATTTGATTTTTTTTTTTTACACACACATATATTGTAATCTCATTAAAAACTTCTAATTTGGGGAACCATATGAAATAGTGGTAGTTGAGGGTTTTGAACGGTTAATAAAAACTTCAAATCTCTTTCCTTTCTGAAAACTAAAACTCATGAATTGGAAAAAAAAATTTCATAAACATTTTTCTTGTCTTCTATTCTTCTTCTAAATCAAATTTGCGAACACACCAATGGTTAACAAATTATATAATCATTCTTATAATTAATTAAAATTAAAAATATGTAATAGAATTATATCCTTTTTTATATTTAAAATTTAAAACTTATAAAAAGGTATTAGTAGGTTGATACATAAATCAAATTATTTAGCATAAAAGAGCACTGGATCGTCGAATGTCTATAAAAAAATACAACTAAAATTATGTGAAAAATATATGTATACACAGTCTAAATTGTTTAGTGAAAAAGTTAATCAAATATAAAATACGTGTGACTACAACTTAATTTGAATCAGTGGCAGTAGTTTGTTAGAGCATTCATGCATGTGTCACCTACACCAAATTTTTTAAAAAATAATTTTTTAAAAAATATTACAAAAAAATTTCAAAAAGTTATAAGTTTTCTAAGTTCAAAATTATACAATTTTTGAGTAATTATACCTTGTATAACTTTAAATTATCTGCAATTATTGAAAATTCACATATTTTTTTATTTAAAACATAAACTTCATTTCAAATTATTATGGCTAATAATCCATTATCATATACCGCTTTTCGGATGATGGATACACCTAATTTTTTTATGAGGTGGGAGAATGATTGGATGACTTGTGACGGCTACCACCAAGAATTCAGCCAAAGCTCTCTTAATCTAACGTTCTTTCATCCTTTTCAGTAATAAAACTTTTGAGCGGCAAATTTTGTAAAACTATTTGTTTAAGTATTAAGTTATATAAATAATGTCAAAAATATGTTTATTCTTTATTAACTTAATTTTATGCGCCATAAATGTTGCTTTTAATATTTAAGGTTACCAATATTTGGTTGTTTGAAGTGGTTTGACACTTTTTTTTTTTTAAGTAAAGTATTAAATTCGACTCTTATAAATGGAGAAAATTAGTGCCGGAGAATTTTACCTAGAGTGGACCATTTCAACTGGAGTCAAGTGGACCTTTTCAATTGAAGTCAAGTTAGTTAAAGTCCAATAGGTTTTAGATATTAGTTGTTTATTATATGGATTTAATTTCTATATACTATTAGTGTGAAAAAATTTTATACAGATATTTAATTATATGTTGTCATATCAATAAAAGTGTTTGACTCAATCACCTATTACCTTAAAAGCCTTATAAATATAAGTATTTGATTGAATGATAGTATAAAATTCTTTATATTGTCAGTACATAGCAATTAATAAGATTTCTTTACACTGTCAGTATATAGTAATTAAATTCTTATTATATTTTTTACATATTTATTTAAATAATAATGTTTAAAAGACATTGATTTTAACATAGTGTAAAAAATAAACATTTTTTTTTATATCTTTAGTATTAACATTAATTACGATTTCCCACCAAATTATGAAACATTAACTACAGCGATATATTTTTTTAATTTTAATTGTTTTCTGTCTGATAACATGTTACTTTAGTGTAAAATAAATAAATCCTTACTTTAAGTAAATTTGTAACGTTAAATTTGTCCATTGCGGGGTTTGGTGTAAACAAGTTATAAACAACTAATTGTGATTGTAAACAAGTAAATTATTAATGGGAGTAGCTAATAATCTTGCAAGGGTATAATATCTATGGGAGAATAATTAAAGGTAGGAAAATTAAAGTGAGTACTGAGACTCGGTCGGAGGGTTAACTTGAATATGAAAAATGAAGGTCACGAATAATACATATAATCCAAAAAAACATTACATACGTTGCTATAGCATAGAGATATAGAGGAGGGAAACATGGTGCAAAATGTTAGCGTGTTTCATTTAATTTGAGGGGGTAAAATGTCCCGTCCGGAGGAAGAATGGAACGAAATTGCCATTTCTTCATTTTGGTCGGTAATATTGTACAGGTTTAAATGTATTTTGCAGGATAAAACTAAAAGAGCGGCAAAGTCTTCCCACATCAGCCGTATGTATGTATGCATGAATGCGTTAGATCATATCCTAAACCAATGAAGTTGTCCGATATGACCTCAAGTCCTTTCTTTCCAATACATGCAACTACCTGCACTTGAATCGTGGGCCATTCGATATAATATTATTATATATTTCTAAAATCACAGTCTCCCTAGACTATATAAGAACCATTCCTGATTCGTCTACATGCACTGACACACATAAGTTGATTTTCGCAGAGTTTAGAGCAACTCTGAATTGTGAACACTAATCATCACTCCCCTTTGTTCTCTTCATCCAAACCATGGCTAGCTCTGTGGTTTTCGCGTCTTACATTGTTTTAGGTATTGTGATGGCACTGGCAAGCGGTTTCACAGGGGCAGATGCAGCACGAGCTTTCTTTGTTTTTGGGGACTCGCTCGTGGATAATGGCAACAACAACTACTTGGCAACAACTGCTCGAGCAGATACTCCTCCTTATGGCATTGATTACCCGACTCGCAGACCCACTGGCCGCTTCTCTAATGGCTATAACATTCCTGACTTTATCAGTAGGGTTTACTTTTCTTTTAATTTATAAAGCATTGCGCTTTTAATTTGTGTGTTCATTATGACTTGCGAGTGCTTGCTAGTATAATGTTGTAAATTCAATTATCTCATTGATATCATGTTTATGTGATTTTGTAGGTCAGGCACTTGGGGCAGAATCCACATTGCCTTACTTGAGTCCCGAGCTCACCGGGGAAAGATTGCTTGTTGGTGCCAACTTTGCTTCTGCTGGCATTGGAATTCTCAATGACACTGGAATTCAGTTCGTAAGTCAAATTGGAGGGATTCTTGACTAGTAACGTTATTTTATCATAAAAAGTAGACACTAAAAATAGACATAGAGAAACAAAGTCTTAGGCTTATCTATAAGGAAAAGTCATGTTTGTATATTCGAAATTGATATATCTCTAGAGTCATCTACTCTCATCTTTGATTTGAAACCATAAAAAAGGTACAAATATCCTTTTCCATATATTTTGTACATATGGAATTTCATTAATATGTTTAAGAAAAGTATATTCAAATAATATATCTCCCTATCTATTATTACGAAATGTTTTATGTTTCTTTTTATAATGTTTATTCTTAATATCTTGTTTTGATATTAAAATAATATTATTTATTTTTTATACACTACTTACATATTATTTATAATTACACAGATATTATATTTATTAATATTTTGTTAACTAGTGATTTAAAGAATGAAAAAAGAAAATTTTTAACTAAGAAAATAAAATTTTTCAAAGTGTTCAATGTATTGAATATGTCAAAAAATTATTTATTTTAATTTTTTTAACTAGTATTCTAAAATCCTATTTATCAATATATTAATAAAGTGATAAATTTTTATTTGTTTAGTACACGTAACTTATTCACTAATTGAGTTTATACGATAGTCACTTTCTCAAATTGCGAAGTAATATATTATAATTTATTTTTCATTTGTCTATATCGGCTATATAGCACAGATCGGTGCCATTTGGTTGCGCACATAATATATGGATTATGTATACATGTGGCTGCAATTACAGATAAACGTCATCAGAATGTACAGACAGCTAGAGTACTTCGAAGAATACCAGCGGAGGGTGAGTGCTCTCATTGGAACTGAGGAGGCTCAGCGCTTAGTCAATGAAGCGTTAGTCCTCATCACTTGTGGAGGTAACGATTTTGTGAACAACTATTACTTGGTGCCTTACTCTGCAAGATCCCGCCAGTACAGTTTACCAGACTACGTCAAGTATTTGATATCTGAGTATAAGAAGATTCTGAGGGTAATTAGTCATTTCTTAATTAATTAAGTCTATCCTTACCTTCATCATAATTTAGCTTTCTAGGTCTTTTCCTTACACTTTATTGGTCAAATTATATAATATGCTCGTGTGATCCGTACTATTGGCTGTCACAAATCATTATAATAATTTGCTAACTTGGTAGATGAACGCGCCCGCTAATTGTATTGGACAACTAGTTCTTTTCTCTCCGAACACTGGACGTGGACAAGTCAACCTTATTAATTAGGGGTTTAATTATAGTAAAGTATTGATATTTTAATTTAGCGTAACACTTGAATTTGCAATGCCAATATTTCAGAGGCTATACGATATTGGAGCACGTAGGGTGCTGGTGACGGGAACCGGTCCATTGGGTTGTGTTCCAGCGGAATTGGCCCAGAGAAGCAGGAATGGCGAATGTGCTGCTGATCTGCAGCGTGCCGCGGCATTGTTTAACCCTCAACTTGTTCAGATGATTCGTCAGCTCAATGGCGAAATTGGTTCTGATGTCTTCATCGGAGTCAACACGCAACAAATGAGCAATGACTTCATCACTAACCCTCGAGCATATGGTAAATACATGTACATATTACACTACTGCATTAATATACCCCGATACCATGGTCAAAATCATTGCCTCTTGTATAATATGCTACGCACATATATTGCATTATTGAGCAGCAGAGTAGCTATTACAATAAAAGTCACTCATCCACCTGTTGCATCTAATTTGATAGGCCAAGAGGGACAAATTAAGTTGACGTAGACGCAACTAGACAGGACCAGGCATACGTATATCTGAAAAAAATTAAAAACCAATAAAAATCTCAATAAATAATACTAAAAAGAGTTTAATTGCTGTATATTAATAATATAAAAGAGTTTTATATTATTATTTAATTAGATACTTATATTTATAAAATTTTTAAAATAATAAATAATTAAATATTTGCATAAACTGATAGTGCATATAAATACATTCCTATTAAAATTATCAATAACTTCACTCAGGATTAAATAACATATTAGTTGAGAGACAAAACTCATCTGTCAAGTGTGGGCGGAAAAAGAAATTTCTCTCTTAATTATGGTAGCTTTTGATCATTTATGAATATAGATAGAGACAGAGGGCTGAGGCACGTAGCTAATGCCTAAAGTCCGATAGATTCAAAAGAGGATTGCTTTGCTTCTAAATCAAATCAAACAATTAATTAAATGTGGCATTAATTAATAATATAACCAATTAAGCGCGTGGTATTGTGTACGTAGGATTTGTTACATCCCAAGTAGCATGCTGTGGCCAAGGACCCTACAATGGTCTCGGACTATGCACAGTGGCATCCAACCTGTGCCCAAACCGTGACATTTATGTATTTTGGGATCCTTTCCATCCATCAGAAAGGGCCAACCAGATAATCACTCGACAGATCTTGTCAGGCACCTCAGAGTATATGTATCCAATGAATCTCAGCACCATTTTGGCCTTGGACTCCAAGAACTAGCTTAATCCAGGGACTGTCATTTTAGTACGGAACTTCTCTGTGTCTTGCAAGTTACAAAATGTCTAGTTGGTTTTTATATGTATACGTCTTGGAATGTCTTGAAAATTAGTTTGGAGCCAAAGTACTCTCCATGTTAGTGTTACTATATATTATAGCGTATAATGCTGTATTTGATGGATAAAGAAGAATTCTGTCCTTTACATTCATTCTCTCTGCAAACACAGAAAAACCGCAGAATAATTAAGTGAATTTTCGTCTTCGGTAATTTCATTTTTTCACCCCCTGTTTTTTAAACATTTTCACGTGGCAGTCATATTGATGAAGTATGATTTCTCTTGTGGACAAACTTAGGTCCAATTCTTTATATTTTTATTATCTAATTTTTGAATCAAATTATATATTATTATATTATGTGTATCAAATTCTGTTAAAATGTATTCATGAGTTAAAAAAAAAAAAATTCATATATCATAAATTGATTTAAAAACCGGATAACAATGCTGCAAGAAACTGAACATAAGTTTTTTTTTTTTTTTCTTTCTCCTTTAGTTGCCGCTTCTTAAATAGAGTTGCATGCGTGACATTGTCTTGTTCTTATTATGGTCAAATTATTAATTAATGGAGATTTTTTGTTTTTGATATATTGGTGGCAATAAAATTTAAATCTAGGATCTCATACTAATTAATAGAAATTAAGCAGTCTTAATTACACTTTTTTTACATATTCCACACATTGATTAGAATAATTTATTTAATGCTCAAAAGCAGTGGAGTTTCTTTTCTTGGTTTCCATCCGAACTAAAAGATTATAATTTTTAATTTTCATAAAATGAATGGTAATGACACTAGAGAATCCATGAGTCACAAGGGAAAAGTTGGTGACTACTGCTATTAAAGGGCAGCAAACTCAAGTTTTTTTTGTGGGGGGGGGGGGGGGGATGACTTCGGGTTAGAATCCTCTCACGTTCATTAATATATGTAAGATTGTTATGTTATGAGAGATAGATATAAAAAAAATTTGAAAAACTTAATATAAATAAGATTAAATCTTACCATAACGAAATTTGTTTTCTTATCTTATAACATAGCACTCTTGTGTTAGATTGCTAGTTGAAAACATGAGAAGATGCTTATATGGTGACTTTATTTCATCCCTTGATCACCACTAGTATCTAATCAACCTATCTAACATCGAAGTTAATGTGTACATTTTTATAACACCAACGATATTTTTTTCCTACATCTGAAAATAATTATTTTTAATTGATAATATCTACTTTTTTCAGTTACGTTGACTGTTGAATGCATAAGCTTAATTAAAAATTTTACATATATAAAATATACGAATAAGATTCTAATAAATTTTCATTAATTTCAATAAAAAACTTTTTATAATATTTAGTGTTAAGACTAAAAGAATTAGTCACCTTTCTCCTGTCTCACCTTACATTTGTTAATCGATTCCATTTGACATTGCATACTCTTGTGAAATGAATGGATATCTTGTAGTCCAGTCCAAGGAATATAGAAATGTATTATTATTTATTGCTGATCATGATGAAAGGAGTTTCATCTATACACAAAAACGCCAGTCCAGTGATATGTGTTGGAGTACTCATCTCTTCCTAGTATCTCGCTGTTTACTTCACCATGCCTCCTTACCTCTTTCATTCTGGTCCTATGCATTTGAAACTGCTGCCTACTTAATCAATCGAATGCCTACACCTAGTCTTCAAATGAAATCACCCCTTGAAGTTCTTTTTCACTGTTCCCCAAATCTTTCAAAATTAAGAGTCTTTGGAGGTCTTTGTTTTCCTTGGCTTACCCCTTACACTAATAACAAACTTCAACCCAACCTTTAATTGTTTTCCTTGGCTTACCCCTTACACTAATAACAAACTTCAACCCAACCTTTAACCACTTTTCACTATGCCCCATCGAACCCACCTGCTTGTGACACTATCCCATCATCAAATACCATACCAACACAATCTCTCTCCAATCTATCCACAACATCGCCGTCTGCACCTTCTCAAAATTCAAACCCACCTCACTCACCAATCACTTCGGTCCACACACCTTCACCCACGTCACATGCACCCATGCCCCCAAACACGGAACCAACTCGCACTTTAACCCAAATTCACTCACCAACTCACTCGGTCCAACATCATGCATCCACGTCCCATGCGCCCCAGCCTTTGTACACGGGTCACTCATCCCCAACCAAGGCAGCAGAATTTCCTCCTACTCAACCTAATACCTTGACACATCCAATGGTTACTCGCTCCAAAAATGGCATCTTTAAGCCCAAGCAACTGTACCTTGCAACTAAGATCCCCCTTCCAGAGCCGGTTGAACCTTCTTGTATTACACAAGCAATAAAGCATCCTGAATGGCGAGCTGCCATGTCTACTGAGTTCAATGCTCTGCTCTCCAATGGCACTTGGGATCTTGTCCCCAAGGAATGTCACTCTAACATTATTGGCTGTTATGGGTCTTTCGTATTAAGAGGAACACCGATGGTTCTATTGCTCTGATACCATAAAGAGAATTGATATTTTCACACTTATGATTTGAAAACGTACAAAGATATATAAAAAAAGTGTTGGTTACATGAGAGTTACCTACATACATCACTAAGGAGATAAATTCAAAATAAAGCTGTTACAAGTGATAATGAGAAGTTGTTACACAGCGAGATACTAGGAAGAGATGAGTACTCCAACAATATGCACACCTTTTTTTCCCTTCAAACGTACGTGACCCAATTAAAGTGTGGAGCCTTCTTAGAATGAGTGGGGTTAACGTTAAAATTTATTATATTTAATAACTTTATATATGCTTATTTTTCTCTTTATATACGACATAATTACGTGGTAACAAATATGATAAGATATATTGCCATTAACTTGTGAAATAAAAATTGGATTAATTTGAAAAAAAGATAAAAGATTAAATAAGTTTACTTTTTAAAAGTTCAATTCATTTAAAGGCATTTGGCGAGTCTAAGTTGTTGATTTTTTTAAGTTTCTATCATAAAAGTTATACATAATACATTATAATATTTAAATTTTATTATATTTAGTTTTTAATGGAAAAAGTTATAGAATCTAAAAGTTTTTAATTATAAATTGAAAGCATAACAAAGTCAAGTTTCCAAATATTAAAGTTACCAAATTTAATATTTAAAATTTTTGCTGATATTAAAAAAGTAATTTTAAATTTCATCAGTTTTAATTTTTTTTAACAGTCTTATTGTATGTTTTTAAATATTAACAATTATTGTGTTAATATTTGTCACTATTGTTGAAAAATTAAACAACCCACTCACAAGTTAAGAGGCTATTTGGTAATTTCAAAAACTAAGTTAACATAATATAAAGTAGAATCAATTATGATAACCAGTATAAAAATGAACTAGTTTTTTATTGAACGTTATTTGGTTTGAAAACTTGAAAATTAGTTTTATCGTATTTGTTGTTGTTGTTGTTGTTCTTCTCCTTCTTTTATATCTCTTTTTCCTTGATTACATCATTAAAAAGCCAATCTAGCAGATAGTGGTAGTAGGCGATGGAAAACAGTGGTGGCTAGCGTCGGAAGATGGTGGGCGGGTAGTGATAGCGAACGGTGACAGATAGTGTTGGATGATGTGGCCATTAACGGTCGGCGGTGGTGGCCGATGATAGTAGATGGTGGCGGATGGAGTAGGAGGTGGAAAATGGTGGCTAGTAATGATAGACGGTGGTAGATGGGGCGGGCGGCGGTAGCAAATGGTGGCAAATAATGATAGATGAAGAGTAATGAAAAGATTTAAAATAGAAGGAGAAATGAAAAGATTTAAAATAGAAGGAGAAAAATTGGGATGAAATATAACTAATTTAAAATTAATTTTTTTAAGAATTGGTTTTAGGTTAAAATTGGTTCAAATAAAAACTAGTTTGAAAATATTTAAGTAGTTACTAAATGATATTTATTAAAAATCAGACTCCATTATACCTAGTTATTCGATTTTTCTAATTTACCAAATACCCCTAAATAAGTTAAGTCATTTAACAGGCAAAACAGATGAGTCAAAAAATTATAAGGATCATTTAATATAAATAATTTTTGTAATTCAATTCAACTACTAGGATAAAAATTTTCTGTCCCCACATCTTGTCTCTTTCTCTTCTACTAGTCACATTTTGCTACTTAAAAAATAATATACACATAATTAGTAACTGTTACAAGCCTTTTAAATATTTATTTTTCAAATAATAAATCATGAACGATAAGACAAAAAAAGAGACATAATTTTAGGATAGAATATTTTTATCCTATTTTTAATGCTTAAATAAATTATTAGGGCGATGGTTTAGCCATTTTTTTAAGGCTATATCCCAAAAATCTAGGTTACAATTATTAAAATCTAGTCCCACTTTTGATACCATCAAGCACTTCAATTCAATTATCATTTATTGGAACTCAATTGTAGAGAGCATTGACTTCGATCAGTATGAGTACTAAAAGTTTCATGCATGCTTTAATTGTTTAACAATAATATTATACATATACTTAATTACACTTACGTCACTTTACACCTCTATACTTACTATTATTTAAATAACTTGACCTACCTAAGTCTTGTATTTGGGTACTTAATAAATTTTCAATAGTTGCCGTATTTTTTCCTTTGATATGTTTCATACACATGTTGAAAATAAAGGTTTGAATAGATAACTTTGAATTGGGATAATGCCCTTTTTAAATTAAATGCGATTAAGATATCCAAATAAACTAATGATTTGTATATGATTTCCATCCTCATAACATTTCTTTCACACATTCTTGTATTAATATTAATCATTCAATCCAAGGAGGGGCACTGCTTTTTTTTTTTCCCCTTTCATTTATTTGATACAAGCTTGTTATAAGGATAATATTTACAGGTTAGATTGGTTTATATTTGAGGCAAAATAATTTTTTTTTAATGAAGGATTGTAATTTACTCTTAAGAAAGATCCTGAATTACAAGATGTTTAATACAATTTGAGACTTTCTCTATTCATACTTTTTTTTTTCGGTCAAACTATCCACACCTTTGTTCCCACATATTTTGCAAGACGGGTCAAAGAGTTTGCAATTTTATTACATATCCTAGCGACATATTGGTTCTTGAATCTCTCAAATCTAAAACCAAAACTACACATTTCATGGGCTAAGCTTAAATAAATTTAAAATATTCAAATTTATTTTATTTTATTTTATTTTATTTTATTTTAACATTTTTTTTGACAAACCTGAACCAAAACAGTCCAACTAAGATTAAGTTGGTTTCTCAGCAAATTACGTTGGTTTGATTTAAATTATTGGATTAAAGTAAAAAGAAAAATAAAAGTTTGTATCCTTTCTAAACTTTTTATACTTAGAGCAACTGAGAATAGTATAAAGTTAAGCCAGATGAACATCCAAAAAGAAAAAGAAGTTAAGCTAGATATACTTGCTAACTATGCTAGGGATTCTTTATCGAATACATGCATGGCTAGATTGGTCTCCTATCCTCCTAGACCATGTCTTGAATCTTGATTCTTAATTAGTTGCTTTTAATGAAGTTTCTCTCCGGTTAAAAAAAGGGTATATTTTTTACCCAAAAAAAAAAGGGTATATAAAAAGGGTTGAATCTTAACAAAAAAAAAAGGGTATATAAAATGCCTTGAATGAATTTTAGAAATTCAGTTCGAATGTGCAATATTGAGTTCATCAGGTTAATACTGCTGATGAACATTTCTATTCGATAATTTTCCTTCTCCTTCCCATCTTTGGCCGTAAATGAATAAGAAGGTAGACAATTTTAGATTTTTTAATATTGTTAGTGATTAGGAGAAAAACTACAAAATTATAAGATTTTTTTTTATATAACTACAAAATTATAAGTTGAAAAGTATTTTGTTTAATTTTTTTTTTCTGTTATCATCTCAATTTTAACTGATTCCACAATATTACATAATCAAATCTAAAAAGTAGTGACCACCTTTTTTTGTTCTGCTATTATTCTCATTGCGATAAAATTCACATGTTACAGCAATTTGCCTTAGGAGTGAGAAATATAAGTAACAGACACTTAGGTAAAATATTCAATTCGTGACTAGAATAATTCATCACCTACGAGATAATCATATTGGTTGTATTAAAAGCATGCATATACAGCAGGAAACATACATGTTTTCACTTTTGAATGCTCTCTCCTCTCTTTCTAATGTTATAAAGGCTTCTGGGCGGCGGAAATAATTTCTCGTTGCATCACCATATGCATCCAGCCCGTCTCATTTACACTCATCACATGCCATGCACTTTTAGAAACCATAACTTGAATCATTCAAATTCAGTTAAAGACCACCTAAAAGTTAACGTATGGCCAATGCCTCAGTCCTATGATATTGGCTGGCGAAACTGGAATCTGCCTGAAATTGTTCTTTTATTTTTGGCGCTTCACAATAATAATAATAATAATCATCAATAATTAATAATAATAACCAGCTATAAAAAGCCTTGATTTCCAGCTCCCACATACTCATCGAAAGGTTCTTTCCAACTCAATGGCATTCCCCTCAAGTTTTGTTCCCTCGATGATGACTTTCGTTGTGCTTTTAGTAGTTGGGATCATTGTTCCAGGAGCTGAGGCTAAGCCCAGGGCTTTCTTTGTATTTGGAGACTCGCTTGTTGACAGCGGCAACAACAATTACTTGGCGACCACTGCACGGGCTGATTCCCCTCCTTATGGAATTGACTATCCAACTGGCAGACCAACTGGTCGTTTCTCCAATGGCCTCAACATTCCCGACCTTATTAGTTAAGTGTCATTCCATAATTAAACTAATTATTACCAATGTTGGTGTGTGTGTTCGTTTTTTTATCACTTGTTTAATTAATTTTTCAAGTTTTATTTCCATTAACCACGTATTCAAAACCATGCTTGCATTTTCTCTCCTTGAGCTAACTTTATTTAACTTGGGAATTAATCAAACATATGTAGTTATAATCGTGTAATTAAGTGTGTCCAATTGGGAGATTAATTAGTTACCTACTTGCATTTATTATCTCAGGTCAACGACTTGGTGCTGAGTCCGTGTTGCCATACTTAAGTCCACAACTAGAAGGAGAAAAGCTTCTAGATGGCGCAAATTTTGCTTCGGCTGGAATTGGCATCCTTAACGACACTGGAGCTCAGTTTGTAAGTCCACTGCCGTAATATTTCATTCTTCCCTGGCCCTTCACTTCGAGGTAGTAATGCATGTATATATGTACGTACATACACCGAGATTCGTTTTCCATGCATGAAGTGGCCAGTGGGGGCTGAAAATCTCACATTCATATTATAGGAATTGGAATTAAAACATCAAGCCTCTTTATCTAATTAAAATTAAAATGCTAACGTTGGTATGACTTAATTAATTTGCAGTTAAATATAATCAGAATGTATAGACAGTTGGAATATTTCCAAGAGTACCAGCGACGTGTGACCGCTCAAATTGGAGTAGCGCGGGCTAAGGCACTCGTGAATCAAGCATTGGTCCTAATCACTGTTGGTGGTAACGATTTTGTAAACAATTACTACTTGGTGCCTTATTCTGCAAGGTCTCGCCAATATTCCCTACAGGATTATGTCAAATTGCTTATTATAGAGTACAGGAAACTCTTGCAGGTAATTAGGTCTCATCAGACACACTCATCAATAATTAATTAATTAACTTAGCTAGACAAATGAGCATCGTACATGTGGTCCTGCCTTTTGGTGTAACAAATTATTGCAGAGACTATATGATCTAGGAGCTCGCAGAGTTATTGTGACAGGAAGCGGACCATTAGGTTGTGTTCCAGCGGAAATAGCCATGCGTGGAACAAATGGGGGATGTTCTGCTGAACTTCAGCGGGCTGCATCATTGTATAACCCTCAGCTACTACATATGATACAAGGACTTAACAAGAAAATTGGAAGAGATGTTTTTATTGCTGCAAATACAGGACAAATGCACAATGATTTTGTTGATAACCCCGCGGCATATGGTACCCTAACTTCTATGCCAACTTGTTTCTCGTAATTGTATTCATAAGGACACAAATTAAGGTACCAATTATTTACATGTATACTAATATGTTGTTGTTGGGCAGGATTTACGACATCAAAAATTGCTTGTTGTGGACAAGGACCCTACAATGGGATTGGGTTGTGCACAGCACTCTCTAACCTATGCCCAAATAGAAACTTGTATGCTTTTTGGGATCCATTCCATCCGTCCGAAAAGGCAAACAAACTTATTGTGCAGCAAATTATGTCGGGTTCTACAAGATATATGAACCCTATGAACCTCAGTACAATCCTGGCATTGGATTCTAGTACATGACAACTGTCATTTCTTCTCTGTAACATTTGGAGTTGGGATTGTCATTAATTTGTCGCAAGTGTGCGTCCTGACTTTCATAGTCTTATTTATATGGTTCATGAATAAATTGTTGACAAGTTAAATATTTGACATATTCTGTTTTTCTTCCCTTTTTTTTGATGTTTTTTATAACCCTCCCTCTGCATATGCTTTAGGCTTGCGAATAAACTTGAAATGTATATTAGAGGTAATCTCAATGGAAAAAAGTAATACGATTAATGAGAAAAGCAGATCCAAGGAATATTGCCTTTGAAAGAAAACAATAACGACCTTGCAGCATAGGATATATATCACCAAAAAGATTGCAGCAAAGACATCTAATTAGTATTTTGAAATTTAGTTATCACATTGGCAGTGATTCATTTTTTTTTATTTTTTTTTTTACCTTTCTCTCAATCCAAGAATCACAATGACATCATTTCAGTGATTCCATGTGATACTTATCCTTCAAGTTTTCATATATTATATATTTCACTGAACAAAATAATAAAAAATTGTCAATGGTTTATAGACTTTGTGAATAATAAGAATTCATTTTAGAGTTCTATTATTTGAGTCTTCTTTTCGATACACATCAAGCAACGCATAAACATTGATAACCCTCAACCATATGTAGCCTCCACTATACCTTCTCTCACTTTTCCTTGCATGAGTTGGCATATGTGTCCCCCAACATATGTCAAAATATCATTTCTGAGCGTTTTAGAATTGTCCAAGTCTTCATGATCCCGTCACCTGACTTTAACTAAAGATGGTAGAGGTGAGTATAGAAAAATGAATGAAATGATTTCTTTAAGAAAAATGTTATTTACACATCAATTCTGTATGTTTTTGGGAACACCATATGAGTGAAGATGAAATTAAAAAAATTGAAAAGAAAAATAGGTGTTGAAAAATAAGAATGTCCCTGAATAATGTCCGCAACCACCGGAGATGTTCAACTAATAGTTTTCTTTAATCCATAATAATCAATGGTACGAAAAGAATTAGGTACATTGTTCACGAATAGTTCGATTTTGACAATATTTTTTCACAATATAACAACGTTTGTATTTTTCACCATTATTCTTTTATTTTCTTTCCAATGAAATTTTGCCACCTATACTCGTAATGGGTTTGTAAATAGTTCATTTGCACTATACAGCAGTGCTCTTCTTTAAATACTAAAACAATACATTCCTTTTAATTGATTGTAAGCAGCACTGAGGAGGTCAGAACCGTTCCCATTCTCGTTTATATTCTCAGTTCCTAAAAAAATCAAAACCATATAATCCAACTAAACATGACCTAATGGTTATTGGTTTGGAGTTTTCTTTTGTTCGTGTTTGAAGCTGAAGTCAGTTTGTTTTGGTGAAGCGTGGTTGATTTATTTATGAATTTGGGCATAATACATGTGCTTGTGGTAGGGGCCCTTTTTTTTTTTCTGTCAACATAAGCACATCTTTATGGGAAGGGAAAATAATTCATATACCACAAATCAGGCTCGGCTTGGTAACAAATATGAATACAATTAGTGAGAGGTAGATAAATCTACCACTAAGCTAATACCTCAACTGCTAGTAGAGCCTTTGGTGTAGATAACATATTATGAATTTGGGAATAATGCATGTGCTTGTAGTAGGGCCTTTAGTTTCGACTCATATAAATTTGTGTCCCGCTTTTAGACTTCGGCTGGTGCCAAACCTTGTGATCAGCTAAACGAGGCAAAGGTTATGTAATTCATTAATAAAAGCCCATCATTAAAGTAACTAGAGTAAAGTTACCGATAAAGTATTGAATAGATTGCAACGGATCATAAATTTAAAATTATCATTGTACCATTATGATTTAAAAAAGAGTTTGACAATTCTAAATCTATGAGCGTAACTGCTACATTGAGGCAGTACTGTTTTTTTCTTTTTATTTCTTATAAAATCCTCTCATTTGATAGATGAGAAATTAATTTTTTAAGATATGGACAAACGTTTAAATGGAAATCCATCCCAATTATATTTTTTTCTATATATATGAATCTTGGATAGAGATAAACGAGAGGGGGGACCAGGGGATGCCATCCTCCCCACTAGCTTAGTCACTTTGTTTTAGAAGTTACTTATGTGATAATATATTGGCTCCCATAAAAAATATAAAAGTGAATAAAATTAAAAATTATAGCTATATATTTAACACTATATGTATATTTAACATGTATAATTTATATCGATCACAAATATGTTTGAGTAATTTATATTATATTAGTTATTTTATATAGTGCATCTTCATATCGTATATTTTAATATAGTTATTTTATTCTAGGTTATATATATTTGTCCCTCTCTTATTAGATTTTTGCATCTAGCCATAATCTTGGGACTAAATCCAAGATATCATATTTAAGGGATTCGCATCCATTTCGCTCGAACCAATACATTGTTGGTATTGAGGCATATACTTTGGATCTATGAAAAGTTAATTGTCAAATCCATGAATCTACAAGGAAAAAGGTTAAAGGGAAATCTAATTATTACTAGATAAACAAGGGGCTAAATTAATGGATAAACAAAAGTAGGATTTTGCATCTCCAGCTTTTTGTACACTTGTAATTTAACTATCAATAAATATGTGCGGATCCTATTTATTATTAGAATTTAAGATTTTTCCTGTTTTTAAGTGATATCGAATGAAAACGAAGAGCAACGTACTGCAGCATCATCCATTGAAGTAAATGCTCAAATTTATGTACTGGATTTGCATTGAATAGTTATATGAAAATAAATACTGCACATCCAATATACCAAAATGAACAGTTATTGCGTATCCAATTGAATGGTGAAAGTAATGATGTGATTGCTAGCATATAGAAAAAATAAATTCCGTATGGAAATGAAACTCTCATATCAAACTTTCGTATCATTTAAACTTCTCTCTCTCTCTCTCTCTCTCTCTCTCTCTCTCACTTTAGCATTTTTTTTTTTTTGATAAAGACTCTCACTTTAGCATGTCTACCCGATGAAAATTTTGATCAATACATTGCTAAGCTCTATCTCAGATTTACTGGGCATTACACAGCTTCGATGTACCGTTCACAAACCAAAAAGGGCACTCCAAAAAAAAAAAAAAATTCAAAAGTGAGTTGGAGCATCCCTTCCCTATATCTCACAGTCACAATCTTCTTTCTTGTTTTTGTTAAATATCAAATAACGTACAGCATTTTCATGTTGATTGGTATTATATATTTATATTATGGAGTTTTATTTTCTTAATTGCTTCAATTACTTGGGCTTGAGTTTGAACTATAAGCTTACTTTAGATAATTAATTCTCTCAAATATGTTATGCTGATGTGTAGTGGTGCAATCGTACATTCATCGGGGGAGTATGTCTTATTTTCAATTTGCTTTGTAGTTAGACTTCATTTCTTGTGGTGCCGGTCATTTCCTATATTTTTCCTTATTATTTGAATTTGTCTTTTAACCTGGAAATAATTTCTGTATACTAGATAGGCTGGATTAGGAATTAAATGGACCCCAATAAGCAACAGAGCCCAGGAGCCAGTTAGTCAGAGACAAAAATTTCAGCATTGCTTGTGGATGATGATACTGTCATTCGCTTAATCCACAAGGTCATGCTTGGAGGCTTATTTAACATGGAGACAAAAATGGTTAAGGATTGAAAGGAAGCTGTGGATCTGTGTCTTTCTAGGGCACATTTTGACATAATTTTCATGGACAGAGAAATGCCTATCATGGATGGTGCAGAGGCACTATATAAAATATAAATGTCATGTTGATTTAGCCAGTTTCTGAAAGGAAAAATAAATAATTAGTGAAGTATTTGTCATTCGATAGGTTTGCTTGTTAATTGCTAATAAAATGAACTGTCTTACAATAGGCAATAAAAGAGCTAAGTGCTATATCAACATGGGGTTGATCAAATGGTTTGACACTTGATCCCTTAACCAATGATCTCGAGTTCGAGTTATGTGAATGGAAAAAATCCTCGTTGGGAGATTTCTACCTCTTCAATGGGCCAACCGTCCAGTCAAGCCGGATTAGTCGGATTTTTGATAATAGAATTCAGATATTGGTGATTTAATTGAGACAAAAAAAAAAAGAGTTGCGTGCTATGGGTGTGAAGAGCATGATTGTGGGAATAACTACCTGTGCTTATGGTGCACAAAGAGAAGAATTTCTGGCAGCTGTATTGAACCAATGCTTTGAGAAGCCTTTTAGCCGTGGAATGGTTGAAGTTGCCTTGCAAGAGCTCAGAAAATTTAACATTTGACTGCCCTCTATGATTTGTGATACAGACCAATGGACAAGGCCCTATATATATATATGCGCTCTGTGTTGTTTGGCTTCCTGTCTTAGCCTATGACTAATAACGTTCCTATAATAAACTGGCTACTTTTTTAAATTTTCTTAACAAATTCAAACGAAACCAATTCAACTAAGATAGAGTTTATTTGGTTTGGGTCATTGAGTTAAAGTGAAAAAAATAAAAATTTGTATTGTCTCCTAACTTTTTATCTTTATAACAGCTAATTATACTGTAAGGTTTAGTTATAAAATGCTTAGTAATGATTTGAATAAATAAATAATTTAAACAACTGCAAATAGAAAAGGATAAACAATAACTTTATTATTAAAAGTTTAAGTGCAAAACACTAAAAGCATAAAAATAAATTTTTTAGAAAACAATTAATGAGGTGATTGTTGGTTGTTTAGGCTTGTGATAAAAAATCATTAATCCAAAAATCGAATCGGCAATAGTTATGGCTTTGACTTAATAAATAAACAAATTATCTAAATCGATCCAAATAAATTTCATTGACTCAATTTAAATTTTCGTGTTGATGAACACCCCTACTAACTGAATTGTTTTAAAGGGAGAGGGAGAAAGAATTGAATCTTCCATCAAGATTTTTCTATTGACTTTCTTGTCCCTTCAATCAAAATTTGACATAATGTTGTATATGACATTATCATTGTATTTTTTCAAAACAACTCATTCATAATTATTTATGATTTTATAAATGACAATTTTTCATTGAGGAGACGGAGCAAAAGACAGGAAATTGAGATAGAAAAATTCAATCAAAGGGAAAACATTATATAGGGCTCAATATGTACTTAATAAAATCTCTCTAAATGAATAAATTGTACTCTCACAATTAGTGGAGTAACTAAAAGCATACAGGTGAATGAGGTTTATGAAGTCTAGTATTAGTTGGCCTGGATATCCCAAACATTAGCAAAACTGACTCGAGCAAAGAGTCAACCCGAACTAATGATAGATTTTTAAGTTGTAGCAATGTTTTAACTCAATACTTTTATTTATAGGTAAGTCATATTATCTGTTTGGATTAATTTTTTTATTCAAAATAATTTATAATTAAAATTTTTTGAGATTTTTCCATCAATTTTTTATTTTTTTAAAATGTGACTATTTTTCTAAAATAATATTTTTCCAAATATGCTCATATCTTAATACAATAATTTAAGAAATGTTTGATGATACTAGTTCAAGAGTAAACACATATTTTTATTCATTTAAAATATATGTGTCATCATTTTCGTATTGTAGTAAATTTAGACATTGACTTGATAATCAATCATAAAAAAATGACGCTAGAATTATTTTCAGGTGTATGTATCATGATATTAACGGATTAGATTAATATTATTTTTTATAATTGAGATGTTAAATTGATATACTTTACTAATTAATGTACTAAATTAATATTAACTTTATTTGACTAACTAAATCAAAATAATTGTAAAAACTAAGCTCTAGTTAACAATTTTCTAAAAGAACAAGTTAATAATTTAATCTCTTTAGAGGATTAGGCAAGGGTTTCGATTTATTCTACTAATACAGTACACTGTTAACACAAAAAAGGTTGAAACTCAGTTGAATGACAACATGTTCAAAATTGTATAATTTATTAAGACCATCCTTAGAGACACAATATGCTCTACATGAGAAATTCTTATTGTGTGATGCTTAGGTTTAAGGCACGTTATGCTATACACCTTGTTATGTATGGTGCATTATGCACTGAATGACGTGGCAGTGCAGTATTGGCTGGAGTATACATAGGCTAAGAAATAGTTATGCACCACAGAAATTGTTTCACTCTGTTCTCTCTCTTCGTCGTCCACCCCTTAGCGCATCAGTCTGGCCCCCTATGCCACAGCCAGTGCTTGTCTCGCTCCACCACCACAGCAACCACCGCAAGTTTGCTGCCCAAGCTTCATTGCCAATTGCATTGAGCCACTGCAAGCACCCCACCGAGAAGCCACACATGCAACCACCTCCATTGCAAGCCAAACACTGTGACCTGCACAACCCACACAGAACTGCAAGGCACCATTTTTCCTTGTTCTTACACTAGCATCCGAGTCAACTCAGTGCTCTCCCATTCCATTCACTGTTCCCTTTCATCAACCAACCACTTCTTTATTGTTCTTCTCCATCAACTCCTTCTCTTTGTTAGAAAAAAGATAACATTTAAAGGGGAATTTCTTAGATAATTTTTTTATTTGATTTGTTTCACCTCAACTACTTTCTCTCAAGATTTAGGAGCAAATGATCTCCACTGCTAGAGATGAAAATAGATGATTATCAGTGAAAAGTTTTTATTTATTTTTTCATTTAAATCAAAAGGACAAAATCAAATGTTATTTAATGTTCTTCAATCCCTTTTTCCAACAACCCAATTTTGAAGTTGCATGGACCAGTGGTGCGGGTGTTCCATCGTAGGCAAAGATGTTGATGGATGGGGCATCCAGCAAGGAGTGACGATGGAGCTTGGAAGTTGGGAAGATGGTGGACCTTGGCAATGAAACTCCATTTAGAAGCTAGTACTTGTGGGGATGGTGTCACTGCATCAACAGATAAAGATGGAAGAAGGGCCACAAGGGGATTCTATGATGCATCCGTGCTGTTTGGTGTATGTATACTCCAATAAAGATTTTGCTGTCATTTTACTTGGTGCGTAATGCACCATAGATAACAAGGAGCATAACAGATAGTGCCTAGTTTTAAAGATATTGGAATTATTTTTGCAAATTTAAGTCGGTAAGCCGCTGTCCTATATGCTCTTCGAGAGTCAAGGGGTATGATGCACTTTGTTAAAGTAAATGATCTTTAACCATTGAATTAGACTTATCAGCATGAACAATTTGAGATGAAAGAAAGGAACCTTGTACAAAGCCCACAGAATGAATTCCCACATGCTCGCTTCTTCAATTCCTCTTCACACACTCTATTTCTTAGAAGTGTGAAGTCGCTATGGCCAACAACCATCACGTCCCCAAGCATCGCCATGTATATGTTGCCTTGACCTAACTGTGGCCAGCTAACTGCCACCATTTTTCATCATCCACACATGCCACCGTCAAAATTGTTATTCCTTTAAAAAGAAATTATAATAAAAGTTGTCGTACTTCGAAGTTATGAAAAAGTACCAGTAGATCATCAAGTTTCACCAATGATAATCCCAAGAGTAATAGAAATTTTTAAGTTGTTTGAATTTCTTCTTTTGTGGCCTTAGCTCATTAAACATTTTTGTTTTGGGGAACATGTAAAAGCTAATGATCTTAAAGGCAGAAACAAGCCCAACAAAATACATTAAACTTCTTCAATGAGGCTCTCCGCGAAGGCTGCCGACTCTTCCTCCTCGTCAAGCTGCCTGAGCTTGATGGTAGCAGTCTTGATCAACATGTCGAAGGCATAGCATCTCAACACCATTGGTAGTAGTGGCATTGGGGGAATAGACGACAGCGGTGGCGCTGGTGGTGGTGTAGGGCTGTTAAGCGTAGAGGCAATGGTGGGCAGACATGGTTGCAATGTAGCAGGACACGTTGAGGGCAGGGTGGTGGCGGCGATGATCATGCGGTGCATCGAGCTCGGAGGTGGTGACTGATGGCGAGTGGTGGCCATGGGTGGGTCATAGCAGGACACAACGACAGGGTAGGGAAACAGACTAGAGAGTTAGGGAAAGGCAGGGGATGAGAGAATGAAAAAAATTATAGTGCATCAAATATAATTGGTCTCACCAATAAATTATCACATATTCGCCATAGATGATAGAGTGCATGGTGCACCCTAGATTGCAAGGCACACCATAGCATTCGCCTTAAAGTAATGGATTTAATTATTGGAATGGGTAGTGCCAAAATGAAGCAAGTAAAAGGACCCACCACTGACACACTTTTTTGTTTTCTCTCTCCTGAGCTGAGCTATCTTGGGCGTAATTGAACAATTACACCAGAAAAAGAAGTTACACTGATCGAGTTTAGATTTTAAGGTGGATCATGTGATGTTTGGTCCACTTTATAACTAAAAGAGTAATGATATTTGAACGTGAAAAAAGGACGCATACCACAACTCATACGTCCCCTAAGTGAGAAATGACAAAAGCCAACTGTTTATCATACTCATATGGTAAAGAATAAAAAACTAAATAAAAGTGCAAAAGATAAAATATTTTGAAAAGTTAAAAAGCCTCCACTTAATCAACTATGCATCTCTTGCTTCCTCCCAAAGCAAAAACATCAGCGAGAAGAGAGCTTCATCACTGTCAACAACTGCAAGCCAAGGGGTCATTGTTCTTCCTTTATCTCTCCTTTCACACTTCTTCATCCTCTCTCAACATGATGACAATGTATTATTTCATGTACCTCTATTTGCACAGGCTGTGTTCATGACATAAACAAAAGTACCATAACATTTTTTTTTCTTGATTTTCATATTCAGGTGTGGTTTCATTGGCATAGTTGTTGGCCTAGATTCTAGATTGTGGTGTTTTCTTTTTGGGTCAGTTGGAGGGTTTAAATGTAGTGACAAACCCAGTTTTCTTGAATTGGTTTATCTACTTTGATTTTTTTCCCCTTTGTTTTGTTTGGTTCATTTTTTTCCTCTTGTTTTGTTCAATAAAAGCAAGAGAAAAAAGGAACTAAAATACTAATAAGGGGAAAGTGTGTAAAAGTGGATTTGTTTGAAAATAGAGAAGAAAACTTTTTCTGTAGTTGCATTTTGGATTCTTTGGTATCAATGGCTTGCATGTAACATTGCTTTGTCACCATAGAGCACAAACGGGTGCGAGCAACATGTTTGTTGAAAATGTTGAATGAGAAAAAAAATGTTCTAATTTTTATTTTTATTCAATGTTTTCCTGGTAGATACATCTATATATGTGAACGGTAGAATAAATCTTCATTTTTGCTGTTGAATGTTTCAAGCGTTTCTTTTTATTTTAAAGACAAATTGTAAGATGTGGAGAATGCTAAACCTAAATCATGTCTAAAAAGTTCACAGTTTAGTCTAAATCTGAATTTTTAAGTAAGTTATCCTATCAAGTCATTAGTCGTTTCCATTGTAAAAGTGGCCAAATAGCTACCCGTTACTTAGTCAACGATACAATTTCGCTTTGCTTAATGAAAACTATTTTTGGCATTAAGCTTGAGAACAGAGAAATAGCTTCTTGAACTTTGTACAAGAGCTGATTGCTTAATTTTCTAGCTTGGGTTTTTCTTTTGATTTATGAATTTATGATCTTGTTTGCAATCTTAACTAACTTTCTTAGTTAATAATTGGGAAGGAAGGTGAGGTTGTTCCTTAGTTAATCAATTTGGCAGTGAACTAACTAGATCGAATAAATAGATTAAATGAAAATTAATTTTTTTCCCCATGTATGTGTTAGGTGAGTGTGGTAGCTTATGTGCATGTCACCTTTCTTTAGTTCTAAGTCTTGAAAATGTGCAAGGCAAGGCATTTGTGCCCATTGCACATTTATGTTGTAATTTTGGAACTTGGAAAGTGGAAATAAGGGAATTCTATATTGCACTCGGACATTTTGTTTTTCTTTCACTGTTGGAAGCCTACAAATGCTAAGATTATTGATACAAAAATGAAGAGGAGCCAATTTTGTCTAGTAGATGTGGGGGGAATAATAGAAATGCAATTAATGATGAAGGGAGGGTTAGTTGTAATTTCTATATAATACTTAGGTTCTAACTTCTATGATCTGTATGGTAGAGGGTATGAATAATGACCTTTTCTTTTCTTACCATTTGGTAATTGATATGTTGAGCTGCTCAGAGTTTGAATTAGATGTAAAATTTGACTTGTATGTAATATCATTGTGCATTGGCTAACTTCCTTAATTTGTTATTATCTACTAGCTTATAATTCTTTAAGAACATAAAATAATTCTTTCTTTATTATTATTTTTGCTAAAAGTTACCTGTTTGCACACAAATCTTCAGTTTACAAATATTAATGCTGAAGATATTATTTATAGTATACTTATATCTACAATCAACATGCGAGCTCAAATTTAAAGTGAAAGATAAAGAGCTGAATACATTTACCATTGAAATTGCAAGTTTCTGTTGCACTTATCCATTACATTTGGCATTGTAGTAGTTTGTGTTACAATTTACATAGAGTGGATTTGGTAGTGTGAAACTATACTTAACAGGACAGAGGCCCTTCTTAACAATGAGTAAGGGTGAAGAAAGATGATAAATAATAGAAAAATTGTAAAAATGACCATGCTCATTAAAAAAAATAGCCAAAGATTTTGGTTGAATTACTTTTTACGCAGACTATATGAAAACTTGTTAGTTGAAAGGGGCAACTTTTGGAAATTTACTTGTTGTGTAGACTATATGATGTGAAGTGATTAATTCTAGTAAATGTGGGCTTGTGTTGGGCACCTCAAGATACTTAACGTTATAAGACCATTATAATGTCTGATATTACTATTCTGTTATTGCATAGAAGCCATAATGTTCAAAATAATTATATTTTCCTCCAAAATTTGTAGGGTCTCGAGCTTAGGGGAAGGATATTACAATGGAGATATTAAGACTAGAAAGACAAGCCAAGTGGTAGAACACAACTCTGACAAAATAAGCTTGCAAAGGAGTGAGCAGCTACAAGAGCTATATGTACCCTTGCAGTTGCAAAAGCCAACGCACAAACAAAAAGGCCAAAAGTGATTTGCTGTATTTTTCTGAGTGACATGTTGTACAGACATGGTTGGATCCCATCATAGAATTTTTTATCAATAGGCTAGGATCTAATGCAAGCAATTTGAGAAAAAGTAATCCAAATCGGCCTTCAAAAATTCGTCTATACAAAACTGGTCGGTTCAGTAGAGTCTGAGCAAGCTTTTAAGCATATTTTGGAAATAGTTCGTATGACAGCTAACATTAAGAACTTATTTGTGACTTTGGATAAGTTTTAATAAGGTTGATATGGCAATGTACAAAGATAATTCTTTTTCCCCTTTCTTATAGAAACAAATTGATTTTGGGTGCATGATGGTAACGCTGATTACTATTGATTGTAAATAGGTTTGTAAAGGAAGTGCAGTTCCAAGGCAAAATTTTTTCTCATTCGTTGTAGGAGTTCTTGTTGGAATATTATAAATGCTTAACTATGGCTTGTTACTTTAAATAGATTTGATTATATTACAATATAATGGGAGCTATTCATGTCAAAACTCTCATCTAATATCTAAATAAAGATAGGGTTCATGCTACAATGACTAAATAATTTCTAATTTATTTCTCCACTGGGTTGGTAACTCGCCATCAAATGTTGATAACTTTAGTTCAAGATGTTGGTAACTTGTTAAGGACATTGGTAACTTTGCAAGTTTTCAAAATTTTGAGAGTATGAGGATTCTTATATAAATTTGTGTCAGGGAACAAGTGGAAAGAACTACTTGGCACTATAAATTGATGAAGTAAGCCTCAATCTAATATGGAATTAGTGCTATAATGGTAAGTAACTTCTAATTTGTTTCTACACTAGGTTGGTAACTCGCTATCAAATATTAGTAACTTTAGTTCAATATATTGGTAACTTTTTTTATTTTTAAAATTTTGAAAGTATTAGAATTCCTAAGTAAATTTGTTATGGAGAATAAGTGGAGAGAACTCCTTTGCACTATAAATTGAAGAAGTGGGTCTTAATACAATATGGAATTAGAGTAAGCAACTTCTAATTTATTTCTGTACTAAGTTGGTAACTCATTATCAAATGTTCATAACTTTAATTCAAGATGTTGGTAACTAATTAGGGATGTTGGTAACTTTTTCATGCTTTGGTAATTTTAAGCGTATTAGGATTCTTATGCAAATTTGTATTAGGAAATAAGTGGAGAGAACTCCCTAGCAATATAAATTGATGAAGTGGGCCTTAATACACAACACATGGAATTAGTGAGTTACCAATATTCTTATGTAATACTCTCAAAATTTTGAAAACCAAGAAAGTTACCAATATTCTTAACCAGTTACCAATATCTCGAACTGAAATTATCAACATTTGATTACAAGTTACTAACCTAGTGTAGAAACAAATTAAATATTATTTAACCATTGTAGTACTAATTCCATATTTTATCGAGGCCCACTTTATCAATTTATCCTAGCTAAGGAGTTCTATCCACTTATTCCCAAGTACAAATTTACATAAAAATCTCAATACTTTCAAAATTTTGTAAACTTGAAAAGTTACTAATATCCTTAACAAATTACCAACATCTTGAGATAAAGTTACCAACATTTGGTAACGAGTTACCAACTAGTACAAAAAGAATTAGTAGTTACTTAGCCATTGTAGCGCTAATTTCATATTGTACTGGGACCCATTTCGTCAATTTATAGTACCAAGGAGTCTTCTTAACTTGTTATCTAACGCAAATTTACATAAGAATTATAATCAAGATTACCAAAATATGAAAAGTTACTAACAATCTTAGCCAGTTATCAACATGTTGAACTAAAGTTTCCAACATTTTTTAGCATAGTTTAGAAAAATTTTGAAGTCCCTGGGCCATTGTAGCACTAATTCCATATCCTATTTATAGTGCCAAGGAGTTCTCTTAGCTTAGTTCCTTACACAAAATTAGTTAAAAAATCATAATACCTTCCAAGTTTTGAAAAGCTTGAAAAGTTAACAACATTCTTTAACAGTTATTAACATCTTGAACTAAAGTTATTAACATTTGTCAGCAAGTTACCAATTTAGTGCAGAACAATTTGAAGTCACTTAGCAAGTGTAGCACTAATACCATGTTCTATTTATAGTGCCAAGGAGTTCTCTTTATAATATATTGGTAACTTTGCTAAAAATTTCGATAACTCTTTACAATATGCTAATAACTTTATTAAAAAGCTTGCTATTTCTATAAAAAAATTTTCTCTAATTTTGAAACAAGTATTGACCAAGTGCATTTGACAATTATTAACATCTTGAACTAAAGTTATTAACATTTGTCAACAAGTTACTAACCTAGTCCAGAACAATTTGAAGTCACTTAGCAAGTGTAGCACTAATACCATGTTCTATTTATAGTGCCAAGAAGTTCTCTTTACAATATGCTAGTAACTTTGCTAAAATTGTTGATAACTCTTTACAATACACTGATAACTTTATTAAAAGCTTGCTATTTCTATAAAAAAAAATTTCTCTAATTTTGCAAACAAGTATTGACCAAGTGTACTTAAATAAATTGTTTGCCTACACTTGGTCAATACTTGTTTGCAAAATTAGAGAATTTTTTTTTATATACGAATAGCAAGCTTGCCATAAAATTACCAGCTTATTGTAAAAAGTTACCAGTATTTTTAGCGAAGTTACCAATATATTGTAAAGAGAACTCCTTGTCACTATAAATAGAACATGGAATTAGTGCTACATTTGCTAAGTCACTTCAAATTGTTCTACATTAGATTGGTAACTTACTGATAAATGTTGGTAACTTTAGTTAAAGATGTTCGTAACTTTTTGAGTTTTCAAAACTTGAAAAGTATTAGGATTTTTTAACAAATTTTGTGTTAGAGAACAAGTTAAGAGAACTCCTTGGCACTATAAATAGAATATGAAATTAGTGCTACACTTGCTAAGTCACTTCAAATTGTTCTGCACTTAGTTGGTAACTTGCTAACAAATGTTAATAACTTTAGTTCAAGATGTTGATAACTTTTCAAGTTTTCAAAACTTGGAAGGTATTGTGATCTTTTAACTAGTTTTGTATTAAGGAACAAGTTAAGGGAACTCCTTGGTACTATAAATAGAACATGGAATTAGTGCTACAATTGTTAAGTCACTTCAAATTATTCTGCACTAAGTTGGTAACTTGCTGACAAATGTTGGTAACCTTAGTTCAAGATGTTGGTAACTTTTCAAGTTTTCAAAACTTGGAAGGTATTGTGATTTTTTAACTAAGTTTGTATAAGAAACCAAGTTAAGAGAACTCCTTAGCACTATAAATAAAACATGAAATTAGTGCCTACAATGGCTCAGTGACATTAAAATATTTGTAACTTTTCAGGTTTTGGTAATCTTGAAAGTATTGTAAGTCTTATATAAATTTGTGTTGGATAACAAGTTAAGAGGACTCCTTGGTACTATAAATTGATGAAAAGGGTCTTAATACAAAATAGAATTAGTAGTACAATGGCTAAGTAACTACTAATTCTTTCTGCACTAGTTGGTAACTCATTACCAAGTATTGGTAAATTTGTATTTGGGAATAAGTGGAGAGAACTCCGTAGCTAGGATAAATTGATAAAGTGGGCCTTGATAAACATGGAATTAGTGCTACAATAGCTAAGTAACATTTAATTTGTTTCTGCACTAGGTTGGTAACTCACTATTAAATATTGGTAACTTTAGTTCAAGATGTTGGTAACAAGTAAAGAATGTTGGTAACTTTCCTAGTTGTCAAAATTTTGAGAGTATTACATGAGAGTATTGGTAACTCACTAATTCCATGTGTTGTATCGAGACCCGCTTCATCAATTTATAATACTAAGGAGTTCTCTCCACTTGTTCTCTAATACAAATGTATATAAAAATCCTAATACGGTCAAAATTACCAAAACATGAAAGGTTACCAACATCCTTAATTAAGTACCAACATTTTGAGTTAAAGTTACCAATATTTCATAATAAGTTACCAACCTAGTATAGAAATAATTTAGAAGTTACTTGCTCTAATTCCATATTATATTAAGACCCACTTCTCCAATTTATAGTGCAAAGGAGTTCTCTCTATTTATTCCCCAACATAAATTTACTTAAGAATTCTAATACTTTCAAAATTTTGAAAATCTGAAAAGTTACCAACATTTTGAACTAAAGTTACTAATATTTGATAAAAAGTTGCCAACCTAGTGCAAAAATAAATTAGAAGTTACTTAGCCATTATAGCACTAATTCCATGTTATATTGAGGCCTGCTTCATCAATTTATAGTGCCAAGTAATTCTCTCCACTTGTTTCCTAACACAAATTTATATAAGAATCCTCATACTCTCAAAATTTTGAAAACTTGCAAAGTTACCAACATGCTTAACAAGTTACCAATATCTTGAACTAAAGTTACCAACATTTGATAGCTAGTTACCAACTTAGTGTAGAAATAAATTAGAAATTACTTAACCATTGTAGCACTAATTCTAACTTTATCTAGATATTAGATGAGAGTTTTGACATGAATAGCTTCAACTATTATTGTAATATAATAAAACTTGTTTAAAGTAATAAGCTATAGTTAAGCATTCATAATATTCTAACAAGAACTTTTACAACGGATGATAAAAAATTTTGCCTTAGAACTGCACATCCTTTACGAATCAACTTACAATCAACAGTAATCAGAGTTGCAATCATGCACCCAAAATCAATTTGTTTCTATAAGAAAGGGGAAAAAGAATTATCTTTGTACATTGCTATATCAACTTTATTAAAACTTATCCAAAGTCACAAATATATTCTTAATACTAGCTAACTATTTCCAAAATATGCTTAAAAGCTTGCTCAGGCTGTATTAAACCAACTAGCTTTGCATAGATGACTTTTTCTCAAGTCCCTTGTGTTAGGTCCTAGCCAATTGATAAAAAATTCTATGATAAGATCCAACCATGTCTTTACAACCTATCACGCAGAAAAACATAGCAAATCACTTATGGCCTTTTCGTTTGTGCGCTGGCTTTTGCAGCTGCTAGGATACATATAGCTCTTATAGTTGCTCACTCCTTTGCAAGCCTATTTTGTCAGAATTGTGTTCTACCACTTGGCTTGTCTTTTTAGTCGTAATATCTCCATTCTAATATCCTTCCCCTGAGCTTGAGATCCTACAAATTTTGGAGGAAAATATAATTATTTTAAACATTATGGCTTCTATGTAACAACAGAACAGTAATATCAGAAATTATAATGGTCTTCTAACGTCAAGTATCTTGAGGCGTCCAACACAAGTCCAAATTTACTAAAATTAATCACGTTACTTCATATAGTCTGCACAACAAGTAAATTTACAGAAGTTGTCCCTTTCAACTAACAAGTTTTCATATAGTCTGCACAAGAAGTAATTAAATTATACTTTGAAACTTTAGCCAAAATCTTCGATTTTTATTTTTTATTTTTTTATGAGCATGGTTATTTTTGTAGTTTTTCTATTATTTATCACTTTATTCACTTTTACTCATTCTTAAGAAGGGCCTCTATCATTTTAAGTATCATTTCGCACTAGCAAGTCCACTCTGTGTAAATTGTAATACAAACTATTGCAATGTCAAATGTAATGGATAAAGTGCAGTAGAAACTTGCAAATTTAATGGTAAATGTATTCAGCTCGTTATCTTCCACTTTAAATTTAAGCTCGCATGTTGACCGCAGATATAAATATACTATAGATAATATCTTCAGCCTAAATATTTGTAAATTGAAGATTTGTGTGCAAACAAGTAGCTTTTAGCAAAAATAATAATAGAAAAAGAATTATTTCATGTTCTTAAAGAATTGTAAGCTAGTAGATAATAACAAATTATGGAAGTTAGCCAATGCATAATGATTTTACACATAAGACAAATTTTATATCTAATTCAAACTCTAAGTAGCTCAACATATCAATTACCAAAAGTTAAGAAAAGAAAAGGTCATTATTCATACCCTCTGCTATGTAGATCATAGAAGTTAGAACCTAAGTACCATATAGAAATCATAACTAACCCTCCCTTCATCATTAATTGCATTTCTATTATTCCCCCTCCATCTACTAGACAAAATTGGCTCCTCCTCATTTTAATATTAGCAATCTTAGCATTTTTAGGCTTCCAAAAGTGGAAGAAAAACAAAATGTTCGAGTGCAATCTAGAATTCCCTTATTTCCACTTTCCAAGTTCCAAAATTACAACATAAATGTGCAATAAGCACAAATGCCTTGCCTTGCACACTTTCAAGACTTAAAACTAAAGAAAGTTGAGGTGCACATAAGATTCCACACTCACTTAAGCCCCTTTCCTTTGCCCCCACCTAACACATACATGGGAAAAGAAATAATTTTCATTTAATCTATTTGTTCGATCTAGTTAGTTCGTTGTCAAATAGATTAACCAAGGAATAACCTCGCCTTCTTTCCCAATTATTAACTAAGAAAGTTAGTTACGGTTGCAAACAATATCATAAATTCGTAAATCAAAAGAAAAACCCAAGCTAAAAAATTAAGCAGTCACTTCTTGTACAAAGTTCAAGAAGCTATTTCTTTGTTCTCAAGCTTAATGCCAAAAAAGTTTTCATTAAGCAAACCAAAATTGTGTGGTTGACTAAGTAACAAGTAGCTATTTGGCCACTTTTACAATGGAAAAGTCTACTGACTTGGTAGGATAACTTACTTAAAATTCAGATTTTATATTAAACTATGCATTTTTCAGAGATGATTTAGGTGTAGCATTCTCCACCTCTTACAATTTGTCTTTAAAATAAGAAGAAACACTTGAAACATTCAACAATGATAATGAAGATTTATTCTCCCGTTCACATATGTAGATGTATCTACCAGGAAAACATAGAACAAAAATAAAAATTAGAACATTTTTTTTTCTCATTCAACATTTTCAGCAAACATGTTGTTCGCACCCTTTTGTGCTACATGGTGACAATGTTACATGCAAACCATTGATAGTAGAGAATCCAAATTTCAACTACAGAAAAAGCCTTTCTTTTCTATTTTCAAACAGATCCACTTTTGCACACTTTTCCCCTATTAGTATTTTAGTTCCCTTTTTCTCTTACTTCTATCGAACAAAACAAGGGGAAAAAAATCAAACCAAATAAAACAAAGAGAAAAAAAAATAAAAGTTACATAAACCAGTTCAAGAAAGCTGCGTTTGTCACTACATAGTAGAACCTCCAATTGACCCAAAAGAAAACACCACAATCTAGAATCTAGACCAACAACTATGCCAATGAAGCCACACTAGAACATAAAAATCAAGAAAAAAGATGTTGTGGCACCTTTGCTTATGTCATGAACACAGCTCATGCAAACAGTGATACATGAAATAAGACATTGTCATCGTGTTGAGAGAGGATGAAGAAGTGAGGAAAGGGAGACAAAGGAGGAACAACGTCCCCTTGGCTTGCGGTTGTCGACGGTGATGAACCCTTCTTCCTGCCGATGTTTTTGCTTTGGGAGTAAGCGGGAGATGCATAGTTGAGTGAATGGGGGCATTTTAACTTTTCAAAATATTTTATCTTTTGCACTTTTATCTAGTTTTTTATTCTTCACCGTATGAGTATAATATACAGTTAGCTTTTGTCATTTCTCGCTTAGGGGATGTATGAGTCGCGATATGCTTCCATTTTTCATGTTAAAATATTATTACTCTAACTAAAAAGGAAAATAAAAATTGAAAGTCATTGTTTTTAGAGCATATAATTGAAATTCATGTTTAATTCAGTTAATTAATTAACAAATTAATATTTCCAACATAAGTTCACTAATATTTCTAATTCGATAATTGAAGGTAGGATGCACTATTAAGGGCAAAGCCTTATATTTTAAACTTCGGTCATCTATTAAGATTGTGTTTTCTTTATCATCCCATCCAATCTTTATTAAACAATATATAACTTTATTATGAATAATTGTGAAAATTTGTAAGATATTAACATGTGATAACCTCCTATTTTAAAAAAGAAGTTATAAACATCCACAAAAGAATTAATTGAAGTGATAAACAATTTTTACCTCATAAAAGATGACTTTTGTAAAAATATGATATAACCTTTTACTCTTATTGTGGAACACAAATTAATTTTATGAACTATTTAAATGAGCCGAACAGATAAAAATATCTTATGGTTGTAAAAAAATTTAAACTCTTTCAATTAGTTTTTATTTACGTATGAGTTTAATTGGTATATATTGATAGTGTAAAAGAATTTTATATTATTATCTAATTACATACTTGTGTTTGTAAGACTTTTAAAACAGTGGGTGATCGAATCAAATACTCTTACTAATGTGGCAATACATGACTAGATATTTGTATAAAATATTTTTATATTGATAATATATATAAATTAAATTCTTTATTTAGTATTTTTTTCTTAAATATTAGAAAAATCGTTAGTATTTTAAAATAAAAAGCTCTTTAAAAAATTATTTCCAATTTTAGTTAATTTTTCTCATGCTCACCATGTGGTTTTTTAATTATATTATGGGAATAGTAGATTTAAAATACAGCAATATGGGTTTGATAACAAAATTACAGGTGTATGGGAAATTAATATACATTTCGCCATACTATAAGTAGTATTTATATTTTATTTTTTTTACCCAAATTCTACATGCTGCAGGGCGAAATTTGACACAAACAAATTGCATAGATTTCGCCCTGTAGTAAGGCGAATTGTGACACAAAGAAAAGGCATGAATAGTGAAAAAAGTGAAGCACATTTCGCCTTGCAGTATGGCGAAATGTGAGACACCAAAAAAGCAACGCATGCAAATAAACAGTATACACATGTGTTGAAATACAAACCAAAGTGCGTCTGAAAAAAGGAGCATTGTGCCTGATGCATTCTGCAAATAAGTTGGAGGGGCAAAAGTATAGTAGACGGGGGAGTTGACATATGTAAGGTGAAATGAAATAACACTGTTGATGGTCGGATTATAAGTTCTATAAATGAACTTCACTTCTTCGTTGTTTCGAAGTGAAGAGTTTTGTTAACGAGAGGAAGAAATGTTTGAGTGTGTGAGAGTGTCAGAGTGAGAAAAATTATTTTGAATGTGTGATATAGTATAGTGTGTGATCAAGAAAGATAGAACGAGACGGCAAGAATGAGTCGATGTAATCGACGCCGTGATTCAACAGTGGATTCAAGCAGTTGTATTGCAGTGCAAATTTCTGAGGTAATATATTTATTTTCAAAAATTATATTTAAAAATTTATACTAATATTATGTTTAAAATTAATTTTAATTTATTAGGATTCAGTGTATATCAAATTACATTGATCATAAGATGAATATTGTAAGAGGTATTATTATTTTGTGGTAATATTATACTTGAAATTAATTTTAGTGCATTATTAGTTTTAAAATATTAGACAATTATTAAAAAATGGTTATATATATTTTTTTATTCAATCTTTTTAAGGTCTGTGCGATGTTTATTTTTCAAACTTTTGTAGGTAATTTTGGTTTTATTCTATTTTTTAAGGCTACATATTTAATTTTGATAATTGTTGGGTTCAATTTAGGTGAATGACAGAGTTACTAAAGATGCACCTCAACAAATGTTTGTTTTAATTATTTATGTGAGAATAAAAGCATTAGATAATTATAATAATAAGGTTATATATATTTTTTATAATATATTAATTTATTTGTTAATTACATTAACAATAGAAATATTCAATAAATATTTAAGAGATGGCAGTAGCTAATAGAATATAAATTTAAATTAATAAATCGGTGATAGAAGTTTAATTTATTTTTTGGTGGTATTATTATTATTATGATTATTATTATTCTTTGTTGCAACAAAGAATAGATAACATAAAAATAACATACGATTTAAATAGTTAAATTAAATTAAAGTGACATTTAATTTAAACAAAAAAGTAGAATAGAAGTAATGATACTTATTTTTATTTTTGGGTTTAAAGCGATTTGTTATTTCCTGTTGTTATTTACCTGCAAAAGAAGAAGTGATCAATACATTATCTAAAAAAAACAATATTCAGAAATACAAACGAAATATATTACCTATGCTCACAACAAGTCGATGCAAATACGGTTTCTTGAATCTCCTTAAGAAGTTGGCTGCAATATGTCTAATACAGTACATGTGGAATGCTCTCGGGGGTTCCCACTGACCTTGGCTCTGTCTTATTGCTGCTTTGATTGACTCGTGCCGATCAGAAATAATACCAACCCCATCCTCGATCACTACATGTCTGCGTAAATGGTTCAAGAAAAAAGACCACGCTTCTGCAGTCTCACTTTCAACAATTGCAAAAGCAATGGGCAGTATGTTTTGATTGCCATCTTGTGCAACAGTAATCAATAAAGTCCCTTTGTATTGTCCATATAAATGTGTCCCGTCAACTTGTACTAATGGTTTGCAGTGTCTAAAAGCTCTCCTACAGGGACCAAAAGTCCAGAACACCCGCTTGAATATTCGAGTGTTAGGCACCAACTCATTTCCATGGTAGGCCGACACAGCTTCAAATTCAACACGTGCATGTCGATCAAAATAGCACACTGCCCTTAGCCAAATCGGTAATTCTTCATACGAACCTTCCCAACTACCATAAACTCTTTCAATTGCCTTTTGCTTCGCCATCCATGCTTTCCGATATGTTGTCAAGTATCCATATCGATTTTGGATCTCGGCAATTACATTCTTTACTTTTAAAGATGGGTCCGCTCTTCCATTGGTTCTATATATTGTGTAATCATATCAGAATCCAGTTTGGTGTGATCCTGAGAAAGCATTGCTGAAGTACAAGTGTGTGGGCCGTTGTATTTCCTAACCTCCCAAATGTCTTGGTTCTTCCTGAAACTGACTCTAATAAGCCATTGACATCCGAGGCCAAAGTGTTTGCACTTACAGTAAAAGGGCAATGGTTCTGACTCATGCACTTTGTAATCCACTGATCTAGATATGCTGTAGTTCTTAACTGCTCGTACTACAGCCTCCCGATCATTGAATATCATTCCACTATAAAATTTACCATCAGGAACATTACTGCTAATCATATTCACATACTCTAGAAACTCAGGAACATGCATAGCCTCTAGATGTAAAGTTCGCATAAAAGGTGGAGTATCCTCTATATGCTGATCTGCTACCACTGTGTTTGGTCCACGCTCATCATTTGTATCATCATCACTGCCACTTTCATACTCTCCTTCCGAGTTTTTGCCATCACTTTCACTTTCACTGCTATCAACCATGCACTCAGTGCCTCTTACTGGAAATGAGCTAGGTTCATTTTCTCACTGATACTGAATTGAAAAGAATTAAGAAAATTAAGATATACATTATATTAATCAATCAACATAACAAGTTAATTGAATTAAACATAAACATATATTTAACATATTTAACTCAATTACTTGCATCTAACCCATAAATTTGTTTAATCTAATTTTTTTCTTACTGTAACAACATCCTCAAATTATTATAATGGTGAGTATTCTAATGAAATAATGAATAAAACTGAATAGCAATAAAAAAAATTAATATAATTATGGAAGAAATTTAAATTCATTAAAAAGTTACTTCTAGTAATTTTTTATAAGAATACATTAAAAATTTAATTTACAATAAAAAATTATTCTTAATTGTTTTTTAAATAATTACATAATCATGGAATTGAGCAAATTTACGAAATTTTTTTTAACATTTATATATATTCTAATAATTATGTTAAATATGCTAATTAGACTTAAACAATGAAAATATTAAGTAAGGTGTGTTAATAATGTATATCAAATGACTTACTTGACTTGAATTGGGAGTAGTGTTGTAGTCATGCCCTCTATCCGGATAAGAACTAGTACCAATTTGAGCAATATGATACTAAAACAAAAATTACTAAAACTTATTAATGAAAATAACAAATTATTATATTTATCAAGAAAAAAATGTAATTTAACTCAAGAAAAACTATTAATTATAACAATACAAACTTATAGAATAAAATTCAATAATAAATAAATTACAAAGAAGCCTGCCTATATAAATAGTTTTAAAATAAAAAATTAAATAGCATATCATATTAATTATTAAAAAGCTAAATAAAATAAAAAGTAACATGATATTCATGCTGAATTATTAAATCAATTGAATTAATATAAGTATTATATTAATTAATAAATTAATTTTATTCTATAATACTATTAAAGAGATTAATTCATAATTAGTAAATAAATTATACTATAATCAAGAAATTACATAACTTACTTTGAAATAAAAAAATTTTATAAACTATTACATGACTCACTTGATATAAATTGGGGACAATATCTTCATGTTGCATAGTTGAATATGCACTTTGAGCATTTTCATTGTGATGCAAACTTGCTCCACCAGCTTCAGCAACAACTTCTTCAAAGTCGACGTATAATTCAATGGCGATAATATGCATCGTATGTGCTTTTATCGTCTAAACATTATTTGCATCTCTTTATCACTGCTTATTTTGACTGGTCAAAATTGTATTTTGTCATTAACATTTGAAACTGGATATCTATATCTAATTCTCACCACTCTTTTTGGAGTGTTAATATTCATGTCTCGACAAAGTATAATAATTAGTTCATCAAACGACATGGTTTGAGGAACAAAAATAATAAGCGGTTCGTCAGACATAAATATCACACCTTCCTCTGTATTTTTAATAACAGAGCCATTAAAATATATAATAATAGTAACATTTAAACTATTATCCATAATTTTTCTCACTTTTTTTTGTACTATTTTTCACCCTTATAACTGAAAATGAAACAAAATAAGAATAATTGAATGGGAGAATAGCAAAAATGGAGTGAGGGAAGACAAGGGAAATGAAAGTCGTTCGAAGTAACTGAGAAATGTTTACGTATATATATTGAATTGAACTGATAGCCGTTAAAATTTTACCGTTAAAAATTTTGAACGTTGGTCAAATTTCTACGCATTGCAGGGCGAAACGTGAGACAAATTTTTGAACAAATTTCTACTCAGTGTGGGGCGAATTGTGTGGGATATGTTGTTTCACATTTCGCCCTACTGTAGGGTGAATTCTTTGCAATCTTTTTGTCTCACACTTCGCCCTACAGTAGGGTGAATTCTGTGCAATTTTTTTCCCACATTTCTTCCCCCTCCAAGGCGAAAACTGATCAAGATTACCATATTCTCGTAAAAATATTTAAAATCCAATATTTCAATTATTATTATTCACTATTACCATATTTATATAAAGCAGCCTCACCATGTTTGCTTAAACGGTAATTAACAATTGTCCATTTTTAAATGAATCCTGGCTCCCTGCTAGCCGGCTTCCCCGTCAGAAGTATAACGGAAAATACAGAAGAGAAGGAGGGCATTATAGTCCGTCCACAAGAAAGCCATACCTGCTCTTCCTTGCAATTGAAGAGTCCAATGTACCAACCGAGTGGAGAAGTAGAGAGAGAGAGAGAGAGAGAGAGAGCAATTGTAGTTGATCTTTGTTCTGCTCTTCTGTGCCTCGCGCTTTGTTTTCCCTTCAACTTCAACAACCGGACCGGTGATGGCTGTTCCCGTCGAGGAAGCCATTGCAGCTCTCTCCACATTCTCGCTCGAGGTACCTACCTGCTTCTCTAACACCTCGCACCTTAATTTCTCTCTTCCTTTTTTATCCTATTTCTGCTACATTTTTCTTGTTTCATTTTGTTGCCAAAATTGAAATGCGCTTTTGGATCCTTCTTCTATCATTTACTTAATTCGAGCTAATTCTAGTTATAGGAACTTTTAATTTGGGTTTTCAAGTTGTATGAGCTTGTTTTGGACATTGAGCAGCTTCTTTCTTCTCTTTATCCGAAATGTTTAGTAGTCAAATCGTGACTGAAACAAACTACTGATCTATGACTATTAGATTTGCGTCGAATGCAATTTGATGTTGAAGTTCCAAAATAACGCATTGCAGGAACTCGAGGTTTTTGTTTCCATATATTCGAGTTTTTGTCTTTTGTTTCATTTTTTGCCCCTTAATTGTGTAGGATGAGCAACCGGAGGTGCAAGGACCTGGAGTGTGGGTGTCAACTGAGAGAGGCGCAACAGATAGTCCAATAGGTACTTTACTTTTATGCTTCCATTGTTCTTCTGCGGATATGTTATGGATTTGTGCTGTTATTGTTCTTAAACATTTGTGCACTTTTGCCCTTGCATGGTTCAAACTACAAAGATGCAACACTAACTAGTTCATTACCATGTAACAACCTATCTTTTGTAGAGTATAGTGATGTTTCTGCATACCGACTATCTCTAGCAGAGGATACAAAAGCTCTCAATCAGCTGGTATGCCGCTTTGGGCTATTTTTTGTCATTCGATCTGTTCTTTATATGATTTTCATTTTTTATTATAAATTTTGACTGCCAATGTTACAACAAAATGCAGAATGCCCTTACACAAGAGGGGAAGGAGATGGCGTCGGTGCTTTACACATATCGCAGTTGTGTCAAAGCACTTCCTCAGGTAAGATTTCTCCTTAGTTACAGCTAGTTGTCTTTTTGATAATTGAAGAAATTTTGTCAGAAGGAAGAGAGTTAATCTTTGGACATGAAGTACATTAGCTTTGATGTGTACTGGCACTAAGCACAAATTACCGTGTTTATGTGCTAGCTCCTCATGAAATATTACGTTATTTTTTCGGAAGGCAAAATTCTTATAAAAGTTATGAACAAGATAATCTCAGCAGTGTTTTTTTTGCTTTAATACTTTTTGAATGGAATCAAGTAGACAAGGCTCAAGTTGATTGTTAGCTTTGCATAATGCGGCATGCTATTTTATACACAGTCATTTTCTGTATTACTTTTGGTTTGTTGATAACTCGCAATAGTAGACTACTGTAAGGGTGATCTATTTTAATGTTTCCATTTCCATATGTCTATGTTGTCTTGTGTAATTTATGCATTTTGCCACAATGGGGCAGCTTCCTGATTCTATGAAGCAAAGTCAAGCTGACTTATATTTGGAAACATATCAAGTTCTGGACTTGGAAATGAGTCGTCTGCGTGAAATTCAGCGATGGCAAGCATCAGCTTCATCAAAGGTATGGGATGTTCTTCACACATTATATGATCTTTTTTTATTTTTTCAGAAACTTGGCCAGATTCAGACTTAGCACGTTAAGTAAATCTGTTAATGTTGTTTTTAATGCAGTTAGCTGCTGACATGCAACGTTTTTCTCGGCCTGAGAGGCGCATTAATGGCCCTACAATATCTCATTTGTGGTGTGTTATGATGCTTCTTTTGTTTCTTTTTTGTTTTTTTATAGCTTGTAATTGATAACCTCACTGGTATTTTTATGTTCAACAACAAATTAAATTTTATCACTGTGGCTACTCCCTTGTTTATATCACAGATCTTTGTCTATCTTTTTTATGATATTTTTATTCATGACTTCAGGTCTATGTTGAAGTTACTTGATGTTTTGGTGCAACTTGATCATCTTAAAAATGCTAAGGCAAGCATACCGAATGACTTTTCATGGTATAAAAGGTAAGTATTTAATATCTCTCTATGTCACTTTATCTTTTGTGTTCAGTTTGCTTCTGTTAGTTATATTCAATCTATGATAAGTTTAGCAACAGAAGATATGGGAGAAAATGAAGCAGAAAACTGTATTGCACCCGAACCCCAATATGCTTCATAGCTCTATAAGGCTAAGTACCCAATACTTGATGCAGCAGATTCGATGTGAAAAATTATATGGGTTAGTTAATAAAAGCAATTCCAAGAAATGAATAGGAAGAGTTCTTCTTTTTAATTCTTTTTCCCGTCAAAATGTGTGTGTGGGGAAGGCAGCCCTTCCAAACAAACAAATGATGCTAATATTTGAAAAAGAATGTTAGAATAATGTCCTGCTCATGGTATCTTCGTGCAAGTATCCCTGACAGATCAAATTATTTTATTTTTTCTGGCATTCCAACAGATTTGTAGAACAGCACAGAAATGTATTTTCCATCCTTTGTAGGTTTATTCTTCTTTTTGTTTTTCTCTGATATTTTTTTTTCCTATAAAAGAAATTAGAAAATTTCAGATATGCAATTTTCAATAATTTAGCTTTAGAGTGTTAATTGATCCTTTTTAGCTGGTAGTATGATTATAAATTTAAGAGATCACGTATAAAACCTGTTTTTCATTTGATCTGTTCTAAGAAATATAGGTTCATCTGTTATTTGTAACTGTGAAAACTATAAAAGCGGCTTAGAACATTAGCAAGCTTCCCATGATACATGGTCTGCTTGATAATCTTTAGGGGTATGATCATGCAAACACCTCTCTCACCTGATTTAGAATTTTCAGATTTTAAAAATTACTTAATGAAATTTCACATTTATTCATCTTTTTTTTTTTTTCTTAATTTGTCAGAACTTTCACACAAGTCAGTGGTCAGTGGCAAGACACTGATTCAATGAGGGAGGAGTTGGATGATTTACAGGTGCATAATTGTTGATGTTTCCACGTTTATGACATGTAGAATGCTCTAAATTTACTATACTGTTGATTGCTTATAAAAAAATCTATTCCATGTCTATATTTTATTTTTGGCCATTCCAAACCAAAGGTGGGCCATGATTGACCTATTTTAGTTGTATGTGCAGATTTTCTTGAGCACAAGATGGGCCATTTTGTTGAATTTGCATGTTGAGATGTTCCGTGTGAACAAGTATCCTGTATATCTACTTAATGTTTTTTCTTTTCGTTCATGACATTCTTGGCAAAACCACATTTTCCACGCTCTAAGTTTAACTTGTTAGTGTTTGGTCATTTGTGTTTAATTTTATCTTGGTTAAAAGTTATTCTATTACAAAGAAAAATTGAGTGTTAGTTTGTGCTGAACTTTTAGTGAGTTGAGAGAGAGTAGGATTTTCTCCTTAATGTTGATAAACTTTCACCCAAAAGAAACAAATGCAAAGAAAGATAGTATTCTCCTCTTTCAGTTCTTCAATTCCTTGACTTGAAATAGTGTAGAAGACATTCTTCAAGTACTTATAGTCTTTGTTGTAGAGTCTTTGGAGTTGGACTTTGCACTTCTCTTCGCAGAGCGCCACATACTTTTGCGTGTTTTGCCTGTTCTTGTAGTCCTCGTGACATCATCAGAGAAAGATAGCGAGTCTCTATACAAGAGGGTGAAAATCAACAGACTGATCAATATATTTAAGGTATTGTTTTATATGTACTTGATGATAATGTTCTATCAACTGGTTTATGAAAGAAATGACCTTATTATTAGATCTACTGAAAATTTTTGCACTGAATTCTTTTTTCTTGTCAAGAAGTTTAAATCTGTGTCTTTCTCTCCTTTTCATTTTTGACAGAATGATGTAGTCATTCCTGCATTTCCAGATCTGCATCTGTCTCCTGCTGCGATTTTGAAAGAATTATCAGCATATTTTCCGAAATTTTCTTCCCAAACTCGACTTCTTACCCTTCCAGCACCTCATGAGCTTCCACCTCGTGAGGCACAAGAATATCCTTCAAATTGTTTTATGTTTTTACTTATAATCTGATGCTGATTTGTTATTATTGAATCAGTATTTCATTCCATGAAGGGATTGGCTTTTTGATCTTTTGTGATGTCTTTGTAGCTTACCTGGTCCCACTTTCGCTGCAGATAGATGAATTGTGACTGTGACAAATTATACTTTCTGATAACAAATCGTATTGTATGTTTTGTGTTCATTATAGTCAAGAAGGTTTCTCTGTAGTTCTTTCTATTTTTGATCATTGAAAAGTTTATTATATTGTATTTCAGCCAGAATCCAATAATACACGAGTTGAAATCCATACATTGTAGCAGCCTTGAAAAATTTGGTGTAACATTTATTTTCATCCTGAAGAACTTATGCTTTTCATTATTGGATGATGTGGAAAACTTCATAGGTTGGTCACATGTTCTTGCAATCCATGATGCTGAAGTTAAAATTACAAACTGAATTTATTGAGGAATTCTTTACTTTTAAAGGGTTAGGTTTTTACAAGCTTATCACGTGTCTTCCTGCTAGTGCCTTTAGAATGTAACCTTGACATGAGACACATATCAGAGACATTATTTGATCATCAATCATATTGGAGCCATCCGTGCTGAGCATGATGATTTCACAATTCGTTTTGCTTCAGCAATGAATCAGGTGCCACCCCTCTGTTCCGCCTGGGCTGCGAAAGAAGAGCTCTCCCTGATATCTTATTTGTTTTGTTTCTGTTAATTGTTGCATAGCATTTAGAGCCTGCTAGTTTGTTCTTCATCTTTGTCTTTGCAGCTGTTATTGTTGAAGTCAACTGATGGCTCTGATGTTGATTGGAGCAAAGAAGTAAAAGGGAACATG